>CP093831.1:26435237-27903745 GCA_033063855.1 Smittia aterrima
AAATTTATTACGAAAGCAATTTAAAGATTTTTTAGTCTAAGCATTTTTATTTGTCTCTCAAAAGTTCGTCTAAAGCTCGACGAGCATCGATCAGCTGCTTTACTTTCTCAGGATCTTCCAAAACTTTGACTGGCAATTCCGGAAACTTCTCGGCAAGCAGACGAGATGCTTATACCATCAAAAGTTGAGATGAATATCGATGAGCGAACAAGAAGATTTTCAGAGTATTTGAGTCGTCAAGTTGATCGCAAATATTTTCTCGTAAATCGATTTCATTTTTGCGATTTTAAACTTGTCAGCAATTTAGAAATTTTCCTTTGCGTTTCCATCTTCTGAGACCTCATTCGTGTAAATAAATTTCAGCAAAGCTTCAACTAAGTTTGCACTGCAGTCTGGAATTTTTATTTCCGTTGCCTCGCATTGATCTTCAAATATTTGAAGAAACTATTTCGACCACAATTGGCAGTGTAGAGGTTCGGCACGTAGGTGCGACTTTAGTTTGGTACCTCGAAAAAAAGGAACCAAGGTTGACGCAAACAAAATAACTTTTTTTTTTAAAAACAGCAGAATTAAGTTTATGCGGTTTTAACTAATTTGAGGACGATCAACAAGATTGCATCATTAGAATTTCGAATAAATTTTTCCTTTATCAAGAAAACGCTGTACAAAATGAACTTACGAATTTAGGTTCAGCTGCAGAATGCTAAAGGTGTTAGCACCTGGCACCTCACTTTAAAAGTATTCTGTCAATAATGAACAAGAATAGCAATAGTGACCATTAAAGCAATTGTGACATATAAATTTCCCATATTCGTCACCCAAACTAATCGTCTTTCTCGGTCTTATTATTAAACGGAGTCGGAATTCCTCTCTTTTGACTTCGCGCAAAATTTCATCTTTCTCAGAACTCGACTTGAAAGCATCTTCAAAGACTTCGACAGTTTTGAGGTCCTTGCAGTTGGACAGAAACAAATTGAAGATTTCCTTTGAAGCGACAAATCCATATCCAAGCTTAACGTGTTTCAGATGTGGCCAGCCTTCCGTGATAACTTTGACATTCTTGACATTTAAAAAAATGTCTTTGTGAAACATTAGAATTTCAAATTCTTCGATGTTTGGCATTGCTTTGACAACTTTCCTCCAATATTTTTGTTTGTTGTAATTTAGCGCAGTGATTGAGAGTTTTTTCAACCATGGAATGTTCACTCCTTCATCGAAAATTCCGCCAGTAATACTTGAGACATGAATATTCTTGAGCTTAGATGGATTGCCGGCGATGAACATCACAATTTTCTTCGAAAGGTAGTGTTCGCCTAGATCCAGAGTTTCAAGATTTGGAAGTTTGTAAAAGAATTGTTTGATTGATTCCAAGTCATCGTTTATGATTAGTTTTTGAATTGACGGGCTTACAGAAAAATTGGAGAAAAAGGAATCTTCTTGAAGATAGCGATTGACACAAACTCTCAATGTTTTCATCTTGTGAAACTCGTTGAAAATCATCTCATAGACTGATGTTGGGAAAAAATAATCAAGATCAATTTCCTCCAAAGAATTCACAAACTTCTTCATGAAGAGCAAGAAGTTTTCCTCTGAGCCGAAGATTTTAGTGTAAAATCCCATTGAAAGCTTCTTCAGAGGAAACTGGGCCGCTTGAAGCTTCTCCAAAGGATTGTTCTCGAAAAAATCTTCGCAAAAATTAATTGAGAGTTCTTCGAGTTTTTTCTGATCTGCCAGAAATGAAATCAATCCAGAAGGTTCGTGATTTTTTATGGATCGTATGTATAAACTTGTTAACTGCGCTCTCTCAGGAAATTTCACGATCTGAAAAAGAAAATCAATGTAGAAGTGACCAATATTCGTTTCAACTAATTCGGCTTACTTTAAGATCTATTCCATCCAGCAATAACACCTTTAACTGATTAAGATGAGTGAGATCGAGATCATATGACGACAATTGCGAAATTCTCAACGTTTCAAGTTTCGTCAAAGAAGCAATTTGTTTGCTGAAATTTTCCTCGTCTTCTTTCATAACATCACAACAATTAATCTCAAGATTTCTCAGGTATGATCCATTCGTAAGTGCCATCAGTAGCCGGTACTCTAACTTCTCATGATTTCCGATTATTTTGACCGATTGATAGTTGCGTGCAAACTTATTTGGATACATCTGATCATGTCTATTAGAATTATAAACAGAAAGACTAATCTTCTTCATGATTGCTGCGTCCTGACCAATTAGTTCATGCCATCTGAAAAAATTTGTAAGAACAAGTGGCAGTAGCTTGTAACCAAGTGGACTGGTTACAGGAGGTTGGGCGTTACTGGGTTTACTGATCCGAGGCGGACCCGAATCTGGTCAGCTCTGATAATTTCTGTGAACAAATGAAAGCTCTAACTCCAAAGGAAAAGAAATTTCACTTGGCGCTGGCAAGAAGTGGACCCAGATCTGGTCAGCTATTGGATCCATGCACTCTATTCAACATGCTGATCACTTCTTGTGAACAAGTCACAGCGGAAATGTGCTTCCGTTTTCGAGAAAAAATATTTCCAAACTTAAAATCGACTTTTTATATGGAGATCCCAGGTTTTGGGCCCGTAAGCCCTATCCTGATGAGCCAGCCAAAAATCATTAAAAGTTGTTTTTCTTATTAAAATTTTCTATCGACTAGTAAAGAAATCAATTCGCTAGCTCATTGCGTTCGCGAGTTATCTCAATCGCGGACGTCGGACCACGGACCACTATAAGGTGTTCTCATCCTTCGGATGCAAAATCCTAAAAACTTAAAAGATCTTAATATTTACCTTTTGCAAACAAGCGATAATTCCAACAGAGATTTAAAATTTAAGTTTTCAAAAACTTGCAACAAGATCTCTTCCGGCAGATCATTTAACTGAGTTTGTGGTTCTTGAATCATTTCTTAGTTTCACGTTAACTTGAGCTTCTATTTAATAAATTACTGAAGGAACAAAAATGCACGTCTGACAACCGTGAAATCAAATAAACATGTGAATTCTTTTCGTGCAGCTAATCTTTTTGCAAACTCTTGCAACAAGAAGAAGAGAAGTCTTTTTACATTTTCTATAATTGTATTTTAGTACAGAACTGACCAATACCGTGAAATCCTTATTGCCCAAATGAGGCGACATCGAAACGTTTATTGTGAAATTGCTTTAATTGTAGCTAAAGTTTTATTAGTGAATTAAAAAAAATTTATGGGCCCATCGAAGAAAGATTGTGAATGTTTACCAGGAAATTGAAATTTAAAACGAATTTCTTTAGAAATTGATAAGACTTTTAAGAGTTTGTTTCGCAAATTTCCAAGTCGCAATAAAAAGTTTGTTCGTGAAACTTTATCATGAGCACAAGTCAGAGCAAAAAAGATTCTGATAACGACATTTTTCGATGATGACGGCGACGAATTCGGTGGAATTCCCTGGCCACTGATAAATATTGACCTCGATTTAATAAACAAAAAAGCAACGAACGTTCACAATCATTTGCCTCACATGAGCAACAAACCTCAAGAAGTTCCGCCTGGTTACACTCCAAATGTTTTCAATTCAAATACGACTTCGAATGACTTCTCCACGCAATCTCATTTCGCACAGTATCCGATTTCAAATCAATATTACAATCCAAATCTCTTGATCGATCATCAAGCAGGAATCGCACTAGATCAACGTCAATGCAACCTCCAAAGTTCTCCGCCGATGGCTGACATCAAATTATCTTTTAAAGGAAACACGAGATCATCGTCTTCTGATGACAATCATGTTCAATGTAAAATGGAAAATATTTAGTTTAGTTAGTCCAATCGAACAATGAAATGAAAAATTGAAGGATCTTCCAAAACTTTCACTGGCAATTCCGGAAACTTCTCGGTAATCAGACGAGATGCTTTCACCATCAAAAGTTGAGATGAATATCGATGAGCGAACAAGAAGATTTCCAGAGCATTTGAGTCGTCAACTTGATCGAAAATAATTTTCTCGTAAATCGATTTCATTTCTGCGATTGTCAGCAATTTCGAAGTTTTCATTTGCGTTTTCCATCTTCTGAGATCTCATTCGTGTAAATAAATTTCAGCAAAGCTGAGTTTGCACTGAAGTCAGGAGCTTTTATTTCCGTCGCCTCGATTTGATCTTCAAATATTTTAGCGAACATTTCACTTCCCATTCCTAAAATATTCTTGTGAACTTTAAATTTCTTGTCGCTTGTGATGATCGTGAGATCAGAGAAAATTCCTGAAATCCACATTTCCTTGAGTATCGGATCGGAGTCCACGAGATCAGAAACAACAATTGGTTTGATGCAATCAACTTCATGAGATCTCCAAGTGAATTTGTTGAACCTCTCCGTCCTGGCAAGTAGCAAGCTCCAATGTTTTTATTGTATCTAAGGCTCACTCGAACATTTTCTCCTCCAATCAAAGGTTTTAGAAGATTTGATGATGCGAACTAGATTTTGCTGTCGACGAATGTAACTTCTCGTAAGTTTGGCATCTCAGTGAAAAAATCGTCGGGCAATTATGTCAATTCACAATTTTCAAGGAAAGTTCTTAACCAAAAATTATGCAGAAAAAAAGAAAAATCGAAAAAAGATTTTTACCAGGTCGCCTGTGACCGGTGTTCTTCAAAACTTTGTCACGAACTGAAGAAAATACTTTTCCAATGCTTCCAAATGTTTTTTTTAGGGGTAAATGAGATTCGCTCTTGTAATTGTTGTTGGTGTAGTGACCGGTGAGTAATCGTTATCAGGTAGAAAGTCCACTAAAATTTTAGCTCATTTTCAAAGAAGTTTTCACTTTTATTGCAGTTTCTGCTAAGACGCAAACAAAATAACTTTTTTTTTAGAACAGCAGAATTAAGTTTATGCGGTTTTAACTAATTCGATCAACAAGATTGCATCATTAGAATTTCGATTAAATTTTTCCTTTATCAAGAAAACAATTTACAAAACGAACCTACGATTTTAAGTTCAGCTGCAGAATGCTAAAGGTGTTAGCACCTGGCACCTCACTTTAAAAGCACCTCCACTCTGTCGATAATGAACAAGAACAGCAAGAGTGGCAATTAAGGCAATTGTGACATCTAAATTTCCCATATTCGTCACTGTTGTCTCCCGACGACTTATTATCAAAACCCTTGCTCGTACATTTTTGAGAAAATTATACGAAAAATCTGCCACTGCAACGATCAAGCAGAAGCCTTATGCATTAGAAAAACACAACATCGCTTGATGCTTTGAAGTAAAGAAGCCGGCGCTTTTCGATTTAATTGAAAAGAATTTAATTTTAAAATCTCACGCGCAAATGAAGTTTGTTGTTGTACTCGCGGAACGATAAGATAAGAGACCAGTTGAAATAGAATCGTCGTGGCACAAAAACATAAACTTAAAGTAAACTCATTTAGAAATTCATTTTAAATTAAAGCCTTGGTTCGAAGTTCTGCTGAGAACTCGCTGGCGTGCCAGGAAGATCACAAATCTCATTTCAATTGCAAAGAAAGCGAAGATCGGTAATTGAAACTTTGCAAATCACTTGCCCTTTTATTCATTGAAATCAAATTAGATCGCAACCAGAACGCTCGAACTAGTTATTGAAGTCTCATCGCTTGTGCGATATAAGAAACAAAGTCAATCCCCTACCAATGTAAGTAGAATTAAGAAAAAGTTAAGCATTCATCTAAACAAGATTATTTGTAGAAATTTGAATCACGCACTTAAAAGAAATAAAGTTGATCACAACAGTCTGCGTTCGGCTGCCGACTAATACGCATCGTCCAAAATTGAGAGGCGATGTGAAGTCGAAAAAAGTCCTTCCTAGGCAAATTTAAGTAGTTAAAAGTGTCGTATTCATCTAAATGGAGTGATATTTCGTGGAAAGTCATCGATTGCAAGCCGAAATTCAACATTGCAGCGGAGAAAGTTCGAGAAGCATTTTGACTGCGCAGTACATCGCTTTTTACGGTCTGGCCATCTCAACTGATCCTGAGCCGAAGCCTTGAAGAGTCGAAGCAAACAATCGACTCTGTTTCCATCGAGATCAACACAAAACTTGGATGAAATTATAAGAAAAAATCTCGAATTTGACGGATGGCGTAATTCTCCGCTTTGTTCATCAAAGTGCGTAGTTATTACAGTGAAGACCCGCCAAACAGAAATCTCTCGTCTTCGACCATCAAAATTTTTTGGAACAATTCTTTTTGACCTGTGACGCATCAGTGGAACTGTAGGGGAGGAAGGACTCGTCACCCTTCTAAGGACCTGGTTCCCGGACCAACTTTCCCAATTATGACATTTGAATTTTTTGAACAAATTTTATTTGAAAAAATGTAATTTGAAATTTATTTTGTACGCGAGGCCCGGTTAAATGCACATAGTTTGCGAACCGATTAATAAATACTTAAACAAACAAACAAGTTGATCACAAACTTGAAAAGAGGATTTTCGTACGAGCGACGAGGCAACAATAATCGTTACCCAAACTAGTCATCTTTCTCTGTCTTATTATTAAACGGAGTCGGAATTCCTCTCTTTTGACTTCCCGCAAAATTTCATCTTTCTCAGAACTCGACTTGAAAGCATCTTCAAAGATTTCTACGGTTTCCAGTTCCTTGCAGTTGGACAGGAACAAATTGAAGATTTCCTTTGAAGCGACAAATCCATATCCAAGCTTAACGTGTTTCAGATGTGGCCAGCCTTCCGTGATAACTTTGACATTCTTGACATTTAAAAAACTGTGAAACATTAGAATTTCGAATTCTTCGATGTTTGGCATTGCTTTCACAACTTTCCTCCAATATTTTGGTTTGTTGTAATTTAGCGCAGTGATTGAGAGTTTTTTCAACCATGGAATGTTCACTCCTTCGTCGAAAATTCTACCAGTAATTCTTGAGACGTGAAGATTCTTGAGCTTAGATGGATTGCCGGCGATGAACATCACGATCTCCTTCGTAAGGTATCGTTCACCTAGATCCAGAGTTTCAAGATTTGGAAGTTTGTTGAAGAATTCTTTGATTGATTTCAAGTCATCGTTTATGATTAGTTTTTGAATTGACGGGTTTACAGAAAAATTGGAGAAGAAGGAATCTTCTCGAAGTGTGCGATGGATAATAACTCGCAATGTTTTCAGCTTGTGAAACTCGTTGAAAATCATCTCATAGACTGATGTTGGGAAACGATGTTCAATATAAATTTCCTCCAGAGAATTCACAAACTTCTTCATGAAGAGCAAGAAGTTTTCCTCTGAGCCGAAAATCTCAATGTTTAATTTAATTGAAAGCTTCTTCAGAGGAAACTGAACCGCTTTAAGTTTCTCCAAAGGTTTGTTCTCGAGAGAATCTACGTATAAACGAATTGAGAGTTCTTCGAGTTTTTTCTGATTTGCCAGAAATGATATCAATCCAGAAGATTCGTGAATTTTTGAAGATTGCACGTATAAACTTGTTAACTGCGCTCTCTCAGGAAACTTCACGATCTGAAAAAGAAAATCAATGTAGAAGTGACCAATATTCGTTTCAACTAATTCGGCTTACTTTAAGATCTATTCCATCCAGCAATAACACCTTTAACTGATTGAGATGAGTGAGATCGAGATCAAATGGCGACACTTGCGAAATTTTTAACGTTTCAAGTTTTGTCAAGGAAGCAATTTGTTTGCTGAAATTTTCCTCGTCTTCTTTCATAACATCACAATGAATCTCAAGATTTCTCAGATGTGAGAAATTCGTTAGTGTCATCAGTAGCAGGTAATCTAACTTCTCGTATCTTCCGTATATTTTGACCGATTGATAGTTGCGCGCAAACTTATTTGGATACATGTGAATACGTCTATGAGAATTATAAACTGCAAGACTAATCTTCTTCATGATTGCTGCGTCCTGTCCGATAATTTCATTCCATCTGAAAAAATTGGTAAGAACAAGAAAAACTTAAAAGATCTTAAAACTTACCTTTTGCAAACAAGCGATAACTCCAACAGAGATTTAAAATTTATGTTTTCAAAAACTTGCAACAAGATCTCTTCCGGCAGATCGTTCAACTGAGTTTGTGGTTCTTGACTCATTTCTTAGTTTCACGTTAACTTGAGCTTCTATTTAATAAATTACTGAAGGAACAAAAATGCACGTCTGACAACCGTGAAATCAAATAAACATGTGAATTCTTTTCGTGCGGCTAATCTTTTTGCAAACTCTTGCAACAAGAAGAAGAGAAGTCTTTTTACATTTTCTATAATTGTATTTTAGTACAGAACTGACCAATACCGTGAAATCCTTATTGCCCAAATGAGGCGACATCGAAACGTTTATTGTGAAACTAGTTTACCCCGGGCGGCTTCGCCACCCGTCAAAACGAATCTCTTCGAGTTTACCGAAATTTTCTCGAGTTTCTCCGAAATTTTCCCGACTTTTCCCGAAGTTTTTCCAAAATTTTCCCGAGTTTTTCCGAAATTTTCCCGACTTTTCCCGAAGTTTTTCCAAAATTTTCCCGAGTTTTTCCGAAGTTTTCCCGACTTTTCCCGAAGTTTTTCCAAAATTTTCCCGAGTTTTCCGAAGTTTTGGGTTCATGCACAACGACGCTTAGTTCATTTTTTCGTCGCCAGTTGCGCTAAAGTCGAGCGTTACGCCACAGAAGGAAAGAAGGAAAGAAAGAAAGAATTTCACATCAAGACAATTCTTATTATTATTGCTTTATACCTGGCCCACACAATGTTTTTTTTGTTCAAAAATTTGTCGGGCCCGGAGTATTGTTTTCGGTCAAGAAATAAAAAAATATAACCACCATTATATTTCACTTTTCTCGACGTTTCATGATATTTAAAGCCAGAAAAACCAATAAAAAAAAACCTGTCCGGATTCGTGTGTGTGTGTGTGTGTGTGTGTGTGTGTGTGCGTATGTCTGTAAACACCATAACTCTCGAACCAATGCAGCTAGCGCGCTCAAATTTGGTTTACAACTTTGTATTGTTCCTCGGAGAAACCCTATTGAAAATGAGCACTCTAGCGCCTCCCCTTCTGGTACCTCCCATACACATGGTCTAATAGTTATAAATAGTTATACATAGTTATAAATAGTTATAAATAGTTATAAATAGTTATAAATAGTTATACATAGTTATAAATAGTTATACATAGTTATACATAGTTATACATAGTTATAAATAGTTATAATAGCTATAAATAGTTATATAAGCTATAAATAGTTATAATAGCTATAAATAGTTATAAATGGGCCGGAGTTCAACCAGCGTATAGGTCGCGTAGCGACCGTCGCGTGTTGCGTGGTTGTGTCTTAGGCCGCAGGCCGGAGACATCCACCGTGCTCTCTAGTTTGTACCTAAAGTTGGTCCCATCGAAGAAAGATTGTGAATGTTTACCAGGAAATTGAAATTTAAAACGAATTTCTTTAGAAATTGATAAGACTTTTAAGAGTTTGTTTTGCAAATTTCCAAGTCACAATAAAAAGTTTGTTCGTGAAACTTTATCATGAGCACAAGTCAGAGCAAAAAAGATTCTGATAACGACCTCTCTCGATGATGACGGCGACGAATTCGGTGGAATTCCCTGGCCACTGATAAATATTGACCTCGATTTAATAAACAAAAAAGCAACGAACGTTCACAATCATTTGCCTCACATGAGCAACAAACCTCAAGAAGTTCCTCCTGGTTACACTCCAAATGTTTTCAATCCAAATACGACTTCGAATGACTTCTCCACGCAATCTCATTTCGCACAGCATCCGATTTCAAATCAATATTACAATCCAAATCTCTTGATCGATCATCAAGCAGGAATCGCACTAGATCAACGTCAATGCAACCTCCAAAGTTCTCCGCCGATGGCTGACATCAAATTATCTTTTAAAGGAAACACGAGATCATCGTCTTCTGATGACAATCATGTTCAATGTAAAATGGAAAATATTTAGTTTAGTTAGTCCAATCGAACAAGGAAAAGAAAAATGTTTAAATTTATTTAAAGAAAACTGGAAATAAATGTTCGTTAAGAAGAAAAAAAAAACAAATTGTTGTCTCTAGATGAATATTCAAAATTTATTACGAAAACAATTTAAAGATTTTTTAGTCTAAGCATTTTTATTTGTCTCTCAAAAGTTCGTCTAAAGCTCGACGAAGCTGCTTTACTTTCTCAGGATCTTCCAAAACTTTGACTGGCAATTCCGGAAATTTCTCGGAAATCAGACGAAATGCTTTCACCATCAAAAGCTGAGATGAATATCGATGAGCGAACAAGAAGATTTCCAGAACATTTGAGTCGTCAACTTGACCGCAAATAATTTTCTGTGATTTTGAACTTGTCAGCAATTTCGAAGTTTTCCTTTGCGTTTCCATCTTCTGAGATCTCATTCGTGTAAATAAATTTCAGCAAAGCTTCAACTGAGTTTGCACTGCAGTCTGGAATATTTATTTCCGTTGCCTCGATTTGATCTTCAAATATTTTAGCGAACATTTCACTTCCCATTCCTAAAAAATTCTTGTGAACTTTAAATTTCTTGTCGCTTGTGATGATCGTGAGATCAGAGAAAATTCCTGAAATCCACATTTCCTTGAGTATCGGATCGAAGTCCACGAGATCAGAAACAACAATTGGTTTGATGCAATCAACTTCATGAGATCTCCAAGTGAATTTGTTGAACCTCTCCGTCCTGGCAAGTAGCAAGCTCCAATGTTTTTATTGTATCTAAGGCTCACTCGAACATTTTCTCCTTCAATCAAAGGTTTTAGAAGATTTGATGATGCGAACTAGATTTTGCTGTCGACGAATGTAACTTCTCGTAAGTTTGGCATCTCAGTGAAAAAATCGTCGGGCAATTATGTCAATTCACAATTTTCAAGGAAAGTTCTTAACCAAAAATTATGCAGAAAAAAAGAAAAATCGAAAAAAGATTTTTACCAGGTCGCCTGTGACCGGTGTTCTTCAAAACTTTGTCACGAACTGAAGAAAATACTTTTCCAATGTTTTCAAATGTTTATTTTAGGGGTAAATGAGATTCGCTCTTGTAATTGTTGTTGGTGTAGTGACCGGTGAGTAATCGTTATCAGGTAGAAAGTCCACTAAAATTTTAGCTCATTTTCAAAGAAGTTTTCACTTTTATTGCAGTTTCTGCTAAGACGCAAACAAATTAACATTAATTTTTAGAACAACAGAATTAAGTTTATGCGGTTTTAACTAATTCGATCGACAAGATTGCATCATTAGAATTTCGATTAAATTTTTCCTTTATCAAGAAAACAATTTACAAAACGAACTTACGATTTTAAGTTCAGCTGCAGAATGCTAAAGGTGTTAGCACCTGGCACCTCACTTTTAAAGCACCTCCACTCTGTCGATAATGAACAAGAACAGCAAGAGTGACAATTAAAGCAATTGTGACATCTAAATTTCCCATATTCGTCACTGTTGTCTCCCGACGACTTATTATCAAAACCCTTGCTCGTACATTTTCGAGAATATTATACGAAAAATCTGCCACTGCAACGATCAAGCAGAAGCCTTATGCATTAGAAAAACACAACATCGCTTGATGCTTTGAAGTAAAGCCGGCGTTTTTCGATTTAATTGTTGAAAAGAATTTAATTTTAAAATCTCACGCGTAAATGAAGTTTGTTGTTGTACTCGCGGAACGATAAGATAAGAGACCAGTTGAAAGAGAATCGTCGTGGCACAAGAACATAAACTTAAAGTAAACTCATTTAGAAATTCATTTTAAATTAAAGCCTTGGTTCGAAGTTCTGCTGAGAACTCGCTGGCGTGCCAGGAAGATCACAAATCTCATTTCAATTGCAAAGAAAGCGAAGATCGGTAATAGAAACTTTGCAAATCACTTGCCCTTTTGAGAGGAAATTCGTTGAAATCAAATTAGATCGCAACCAGAACGCTCGAACTAGTTATTGAAGTCTCATCGCTTGTGCTATATAAGAAACAAAGTCAATCCCCTACCAATGTAAGTAGAATTAAGAAAAAGTTAAGCATTCATCTAAACAAGATTATTTGTAGAAATTTGAATCACGCACTAAAAAGAAATAAAGTTGATCACAACAGTCTGCGTTCGGCTGCCGACTCATACGCATCGTCCAAAATTGAGAGGCGATGTGAAGTCGAAAAAAGTCCTTCCTAGGCAAATTTAAGTAGTTAAAAGTGTCGTATTCATCTAAATGGAGTGATATTTCGTGGAAAGTCATCGATTGCAAGCCGAAATTCAACATTGCAGCGGAGAAAGTTCGAGAAGCATTTTGACTGCGCAGTACATCGCTTTTTACGGTCTGGCCATCTCAACTGATCCTGAGCCGAAGCCTTGAAGAGTCGAAGCAAACAATCGACTCTGTTTCCATCGAGATCAACACAAAACTTGGATGAAATTATAAGAAAAAATCTCGAATTTGACGGATGGCGTAATTCTCCGCTTTGTTCATCAAAGTGCGTAGTTATTACAGTGAAGACCCGCCAAACAGAAATCTCTCGTCTTCGACCATCAAAATTTTTTGGAACAATTCTTTTTGACCTGTGACGCATCAGTGGAACTGTAGGGGAGGAAGGACTCGTCACCCTTCTAAGGACCTGGTTCCCGGACCAACTTTCCCAATTATGACATTTGAATTTTTTGAACAAATTTTATTTGAAAAAATGTAATTTGAAATTTATTTTGTACGCGAGGCGCGGTTAAATGCACATAGTTTGCGAACCGATTAATAAATACTTAAACAAAAAAACAAGTTGATCACAAACTTGAATAGAGGATTTTCGTACGAGCGGCGAGTCAACAGTCACCCAAACTAAACGTCTTTCTCGGTCTTATTATTAAACGGAGTCGGAATTCATTTCGTTTGATTTCGCGCAAAATTTCATTTTTCACAGAACTCGACTTGAAAGCATCTTCAAAGACTTCTACGGTTTCCAGTTTCTTGCAGTTGGATAGAAACAAATTGAAGACTTTCTTTGTAGCGACAAATCCATGTCCAAGCTTAACGTGTTTCAGATGTGGCCAGCCTTCCGTGATAACTTTGACATTCTTGACATTTAAAAAACTGTCAAACCTTAGAATTTCGAAATCTTCGATGTTTGGCATTGCTTTGACAACTTTCATCCAATATTTTTGTTTGTTGTAATTGTTGTAATTTAGCTTAGTGATTGAGAGTTTTTTCAACCATGGAATGTTCACTCCTTTGTCGAAAGTTCTAGCAGTAATTCTTGAGACACGAAGATTCTTGAGCTTAGAGGGATTGCCGGCGATGAACATCGCAAGCTCCCTCGAAAAGTAGGGTTCGCCTATATCCAGAGTTTCAAGATTTGGAAGTTTGTCGAAGAATTGTTTGATTGATTCCAAGTCATCGTTTATGATTAGTTTTTGAATTGACGGGTTTACCGAAAAATTGGAGATTCCTTCTCGAAGTACGTAATCGATATGAACTCTCAACGTTTTCAGCTTGTGAAACTCGTTGAAAATCATCTCATAGACTGATGTTGGGAAATAATAATCAATATAAATTTCCTCCAAAGAATTCACAAACTTCTTCATGAAGAGCAAGAACTTTTTCTCTGAGCCGAAGATCTCAATGTTTAATTTAATTGAAAGCTTCTTCAGAGGAAACTGAACCGCTTTAAGTTTCTCCAAAGGTTTGTTCTCGAGAGAATCTACGTATAAACGAATTGAAAGTTCTTCGAGTTTTTTCTGATCTGCCAGAAATGAAATCAATCCAGAAGATTCGTGAATTTTTGAAGATTGTACGTATAAACTTGTTAACTGCGCTCTCTCAGGAAATTTCACGATCTGAAAAAGAAAATCAATGTAGAAGTGACCAATATTCGTTTCAACTAATTCGGCTTACTCTAAGATCTATTCCATCCAGCAATAACACCTTTAACTGATTGAGATGAGTGAGATCGAGATCAAATGGCGACAATTGCGAAATTCTTAACGTTTCAAGTTTCGTCAAAGAAGCAATTTGTTTGCTGAAATTTTCCTCGTCTTCTTTCACAACATCACAACGATTTATCTCAAGATTTCTCAGGTGTGAGAAATTCGTTAGTGTCATCAGTAGCAGGTAATCTAACTTCTCATGTCCTTCGTCTATTTTGACCGATTGATAGTTGCGCGCAAACTTATTTGGATACATCTGAATATTTTCAGGAGAACTATAAACAGAAAGACTAATCTTCTTCATGATTGCTGCGTCCTGTCCAATTATTTCATTCCATCTGAAAAAATTAGTAAAATCAAGAAAAACTTAAAAGATCTTAATATTTACCTTTTGCAAACAAGCGATAATTCCAACAGAGATTTAAAATTTATGTTTTCAAAAACTTGCAACAAGATCTCTTCCGGCAGATCATTCAACTGAGTTTGTGGTTCTTGACTCATTTTTTTTTAGGTTCACGTTAACTTGAGCTTCTATTTAATAAATTACTGAAGGAATAAAAATGCACGTCTGACAACCGTGAAATCAAATAAACATGTGAATTCTTTTCGTGTGGCTAATCTCTTTGCAAACTTTTGCAACAAGAAGAAGAGAAGTCTTTTTACTTTTTCTATAATTGTATTTTAGTACAGAACTGACCAATACTGTGAAATCCTTATTGCCCAAATGAGGCGACATCGAAACATTTATTGTGAAACTAGTTTACCCCGGGCGGCTTCGCCACCCGTCAAAACGAATCTCTTCGAGTTTACCGAAATTTTCTCGAGTTTCTCCGAAATTTTCCCGACTTTTCCCGAAATTTTTCCAAAATTTTCCCGAGTTTTTCCGAAATTTTCCCGACTTTTCCCGAAGTTTTTCCAAAATTTTCCCGAGTTTTCCGAAGTTTTTCCAAATTTTCCCAAAGTTTTTCCGAAGTTTTCCCGACTTTTCCCGAAGTTTTTCCAAAATTTTCCCAAGTTTTCCGAAGTTTTGGGTTCATGCACAACGACGCTTAGTTCATTTTTTCGTCGCCAGTTGCGCTAAAGTCGAGCGTTACGCCACAGAAGGAAAGAAGGAAAGAAAGAAAGAAAGAAAGAAAGAAAGAACGAATTTCACATCAAGACAATTCTTATTATTATTGCTTTATCACTCCGGCCCACACAATTTTTTTTCAAAAAATTGTCGGGCCCGGAGTATTGTTTTCGGTCAAGAAATAAAAAAATATAACCACCATTATATTTCACTTTTCTCGACGTTTCATGATATTTAAAGCCAGAAAAACCAATAAAAAAAACCTGTCCGGATTCGTGTGTGTGTGTGTGTGTGTGTGTGTGTGTGCGTATGTCTGTAAACACCATAACTCTCGAACCAATGCAGCTAGCGCGCTCAAATTTGGTTTACAACTTTGTATTGTTCCTCGGAGAAACCCTATTGAAAATGAGCACTCTAGCGCCTCCCCTTCTGGTACCTCCCATACACATGGTCTAATAGTTATAAATAGTTATACATAGTTATAAATAGTTATAAATAGTTATAAATAGTTATAAATAGTTATACATAGTTATAAATAGTTATACATAGTTAATAGCTATAAATAGTTATATAAGCTATAAATAGTTATAATAGCTATAAATAGTTATAAATGGGCCGGAGTTCAACCAGCGTATAGGTCGCGTAGCGACCGTCGCGTGTTGCGTGGTTGTGTCTTAGGCCGCAGGCCGGAGACATCCACCGTGCTCTCTAGTTTGTACCTAAAGTTGGTCCCATCGAAGAAAGATTGTGAATGTTTACCAGGAAATTGAAATTTAAAACAAACTTCTTCAGAAATTGATAAGACTTTTAAGAGTTTGTTTTGCAAATTTCCAAGTCACAATAAAAAGTTTGTTCGTGAAACTTTATCATGAGCACAAGTCAGAGCAAAGAAGATTCTGATAACGACCTCTCTCGATGATGACGACGACGAATTCGGTGGAATTCCCTGGCCACTGATAAATATTGACCTCGATTTATTAAACAAAAAAGCAAAGAACGTTCACAATCATTTGCCTCACATGAGCAACAAACCTCAAGAAGTTCCTCCTGGTTACACTCCAAATGTTTTCAATCCAAATACGACTTCGAATGACTTCTCCACGCAATCTCATTTCGCACAGCATCCGATTTCAAATCAATATTACAATCCAAATCTCTTGATCGATCATCAAGCAGGAATCGCACTAGATCAACGTCAATGCAACCTCCAAAGTTCTCCGCCGATGGCTGACATCAAATTATCTTTTAAAGGAAACACGAGATCATCGTCTTCTGATGACAATCATGTTCAATGTAAAATGGAAAATATTTAGTTTAGTTAGTCCAATCGAACAAGGAAAAGAAAAATGTTTAAATTTATTTAAAGAAAACTGGAAATAAATGTTCGTTAAGGAGAAAGAAAAACAAATTGTTGTCTCTAGATGAATATTCAAAATTTATTACGAAAGCAATTTAACGATTTTTTAGTCCAAGCATTTTTATTTGTCTCTCAAGAGTTCGTCTAAGTCTCGACGGGCATCGATCAGCTTTTTTATCTTCTCCGGATCTTCTAAAACTTTGACTGGCAATTCCGGAAACTTCTTGGAAATCAGGCGAGATGCTTTCACCATCAAAAGCTGAGATGAATATCGATGAGCGAACAAGAAGATTTCCAGAACATTTGAGTCGTCAAGTTGATCGCAAATAATTTTCTGCGATTTTGAACTTGTCAGCAATTTCGAAGTTTTCATTTGCGTTTTCCATCTTCTGAGATCTCATTCGTGTAAATAAATTTCAGCAAAGCTGAGTTTGCACTGAAGTCAGGAGCTTTTATTTCCGTCGCCTCGATTTGATCTTCAAATATTTTAGCGAACATTTCACTTCCCATTCCTAAAAAATTCTTGTGAACTTTAAATTTCTTGTCGCTTGTGATGATCGTGAGATCAGAGAAAATTCCTGAAATCCACATTTCCTTGAGTATCGGATCGAAGTCCACGAGATCAGAAACAACAATTGGTTTGATGCAATCAACTTCATGAGATCTCCAAGTGAATTTGTTGAACCTCTCCGTCCTGGCAAGTAGCAAGCTCCAATGTTTTTATTGTATCTAAGGCTCACTCGAACATTTTCTCCTTCAATCAAAGGTTTTAGAAGATTTGATGATGCGAACTAGATTTTGCTGTCGACGAATGTAACTTCTCGTAAGTTTGGCATCTCAGTGAAAAAATCGTCGGGCAATTATGTCAATTCACAATTTTCAAGGAAAGTTCTTAACCAAAAATTATGCAGAAAAAAAGAAAAATCGAAAAAAGATTTTTACCAGGTCGCCTGTGACCGGTGTTCTTCAAAACTTTGTCACGAACTGAAGAAAATACTTTTCCAATGCTTTCAAATGTTTATTTTAGGGGTAAATGAGATTCGCTCTTGTAATTGTTGTTGGTGTAGTGACCGGTGAGTAATCGTTATCAGGTAGAAAGTCCACTAAAATTTTAGCTCATTTTCAAAGAAGTTTTCACTTTTATTGCAGTTTCTGCTAAGACGCAAACAAATTAACATTTTTTTAGAACAACAGAATTAAGTTTATGCGGTTTTAACTAATTCGATCGACAAGATTGCATCATTAGAATTTCGATTAAATTTTTCCTTTATCAAGAAAACAATTTACAAAACGAACTTACGATTTTAAGTTCAGCTGCAGAATGCTAAAGGTGTTAGCACCTGGCACCTCACTTTTAAAGCACCTCCACTCTGTCGATAATGAACAAGAACAGCAAGAGTGACAATTAAAGCAATTGTGACATCTAAATTTCCCATATTCGTCACTGTTGTCTCCCGACGACTTATTATCAAAACCCTTGCTCGTACATTTTCGAGAATATTATACGAAAAATCTGCCACTGCAACGATCAAGCAGAAGCCTTATGCATTAGAAAAACACAACATCGCTTGATGCTTTGAAGTAAAGCCGGCGTTTTTCGATTTAATTGAAAAGAATTTAATTTTAAAATCTCACGCGTAAATGAAGTTTGTTGTTGTACTCGCGGAACGATAAGATAAGAGACCAGTTGAAAGAGAATCGTCGTGGCACAAGAACATAAACTTAAAGTAAACTCATTTAGAAATTCATTTTAAATTAAAGCCTTGGTTCGAAGTTCTGCTGAGAACTCGCTGGCGTGCCAGGAAGATCACAAATCTCATTTCAATTGCAAAGAAAGCGAAGATCGGTAATAGAAACTTTGCAAATCACTTGCCCTTTTATTCGTTGAAATCAAATTAGATCGCAACCAGAACGCTCGAACTAGTTATTGAAGTCTCATCGCTTGTGCTATATAAGAAACAAAGTCAATCCCCTACCAATGTAAGTAGAATTAAGAAAAAGTTAAGCATTCATCTAAACAAGATTATTTGTAGAAATTTGAATCACGCACTAAAAAGAAATAAAGTTGATCACAACAGTCTGCGTTCGGCTGCCGACTCATACGCATCGTCCAAAATTGAGAGGCGATGTGAAGTCGAAAAAAGTCCTTCCTAGGCAAATTTAAGTAGTTAAAAGTGTCGTATTCATCTAAATGGAGTGATATTTCGTGGAAAGTCATCGATTGCAAGCCGAAATTCAACATTGCAGCGGAGAAAGTTCGAGAAGCATTTTGACTGCGCAGTACATCGCTTTTTACGGTCTGGCCATCTCAACTGATCCTGAGCCGAAGCCTTGAAGAGTCGAAGCAAACAATCGACTCTGTTTCCATCGAGATCAACACAAAACTTGGATGAAATTATAAGAAAAAATCTCGAATTTGACGGATGGCGTAATTCTCCGCTTTGTTCATCAAAGTGCGTAGTTATTACAGTGAAGACCCGCCAAACAGAAATCTCTCGTCTTCGACCATCAAAATTTTTTGGAACAATTCTTTTTGACCTGTGACGCATCAGTGGAACTGTAGGGGAGGAAGGACTCGTCACCCTTCTAAGGACCTGGTTCCCGGACCAACTTTCCCAATTATGACATTTGAATTTTTTGAACAAATTTTATTTGAAAAAATGTAAGTTGAAATTTATTTTGTACGCGAGGCCCGGTTAAATGCACATAGTTTGCGAACCGATTAATAAATACTTAAACAAACAAACAAGTTGATCACAAACTTGAATAGAAGATTTTCGTACGAGCGGCGAGTCAACAGTCACCCAAACTAAACGTCTTTCTCGGTCTTATTATTAAACGGAGTCGGAATTCATTTCGTTTGATTTCGCGCAAAATTTCATCTTTTTCAGAACTCGACTTGAAAGCATCTTCAAAGACTTCTACGGTTTCCAGTTCCTTGCAGTTGGACAGGAACAAATTGAAGACTTTTTTTGTAGCGACAAATTCATATCCAAACGTAACGTGTTTCAGATGTGGCCAGCCTTCCGTGATAATTTTGACAATCTGGACATTTAAAAAACTGTAAAACCTTAGAATTTCAAATTCTTCGATGTTTGGCATTGCTTTCACAACTTCCATCCAATATTTTTGTTTCATGTATTTTAGCGCACTGATTGAGAGTTTTTTCAAACATGGAACGTTCACTTTTTCGTCGAAAATTTTGCCAGTAATTTCTGAGACGTGAAGATTCTTGAGCTTCGAGGGATTACCGGCGATGAACATTACAATTTCCTTCGAAAAGTAACCGTCTATAACCAGAGTTTCAAGATTTGGAAGTTTGTTGAAGAATTGTTTGATTGTTTCCAAGTCATCGTTTATGATTAGTTTTTGAATTGACGGGTTTACAGAAAAATTGGAGATTCCTTCTTCAAGTACGCGATTGATAACAACTCGCAACGTTTTCAGCTTGTGAAACTCGTTGAAAATCATCTCATAGACTGATCTTGGAAATCTATATTCAATATGAATTTCCTCCAAAGAATTCACAAACTTCTTCATGAAGAGCAAGAAGTTTTTCTCTGAGCCGAAGATCTCAGTGTATGTTCTCATTGAAAGCTTCTTGAGAGGAAATTGGGCCGCTTGAAGTTTCTCCAAATGATTGTTCTCGAAAGAATCTATAAAGATATGAATTGAGAGTTCTTCGAGTTTTTTCTGAGCTGCCAGAAATGATATCAATCCAGAAGATTCGTGAATTATGAAAGAATCTACGTATAAACTTGTTAACTGCGCTCTCTCAGGAAATTTCACGATCTGAAAAAGAAAATCAATGTAGAAGTGACCAATATTCGTTTCAACTAATTCGGCTTACACTAAGATCTATTCCATCCAGCAATAACACCTTTAACTGATTGAGATGAGTGAGATCGAGATCAAATTTCGACAATTGCGAAATTTTTAACGTTTCAAGTTTTGTCAAAGAAGCAATTTGTTTGCTGAAAATTTCCTCGTCTTCTTTCACAACAACACAATGAATCTCAAGATTTCTCAGGGATGAGAAATTCGTTAGTGTCATCAGTAGCAGGTAATCTAACTTCTCATGTCCTTCGTATATTTTGACCGATTGATAGTTGCGCGCAAACTTATTTGGATACACCTGAATATTTTCAGGAGAATTATAAACAGAAAGACTAATCTTCTTCATGATTGCTGCGTCCTGTCCGATAATTTCATTCCATCTGAAAAAATTAGTAAAATCAAAAAAGACCTAAAATATCTTAAAATTTACCTTTTGCAAACAAGCGATAATTCCAACAGAGATTTAAAATTGACGTTTTCAAAAACTTGCAACAAGATCTCTTCCGGCAGATCATTCAACTGAGTTTGTGGTTCTTGACTCATTTCTTAGTTTCACGTTAACTTGAGCTTCTATTTAATAAATTACTGAAGGAACAAAAATGCACGTCTGACAACCGTGAAATCAAATAAACATGTGAATTCTTTTCGTGCGGCTAATCTTTTTGCAAACTTTTGCAACAAGAAGAAGAGAACTCTTTTTACTTTTTCTATAATTGTATTTTAGTACAGAACTGACCAATACCGTGAAATCCTTATTGCCCAAATGAGGCGACATCGAAGCGTTTATTGTGAAATTGCTTTAGTTAGCTAAAGTTTTCTTAGTGATTAAAAAAAAATTTATGGGCCCATGGAAGGAAGATTATGGACGTTTACCAGGAAATTGAAATTTAAAACGAATTTCTACAGAAATTGATAAGACTTTTAAGAGTTTGTTTTGCAAATTTCCAAGTCACAATAAAAAGTTTGTTCGTGAAACTTTATCATGAGCACAAGTCAGAGCAAAAAAGATTCTGATAACGACCTCTCTCGATGATGACGACGACGAATTCGGTGGAATTCCCTGGCCACTGATAAATATTGACCTCGATTTATTAAACAAAAAAGCAACGAACGTTCACAATCATTTGCCTCACATAAGCAACAAATCTCAAGAAGTTCCGCCTGGTACACTCCAAAGGTTTTCAATCCAAATACGACTTCGAATGACTTCTCCACGCAATCTCCTTTCGCACAGCATCCGATTTCAAATCAATATTTCAATCCAAATCTCTTGATCGATCATCAAGCAGGAATCGCACTAGATCAACGTCAATGCAACCTCCAAAGTTCTCCGCCGATGGCTGACATCAAATTGTCTTTTAAAGGAAACACGAGATCATCGTCTTCTGATGACAATCATGTTCAATGTAAAATGGAAAATATTTAGTTTAGTTAGTCCAATCGAACAAGGAAAAGGAAAATGTTTAAATTTATTTAAAGAAAACTGGAAATAAATGTTTGTTAAGGAGAAAGAAAAACAAATTATTGTCTCTCGATCAGTATTCGAAATTTATTACGAAAACAATTTAAAGATTTTTTAGTCTAAGCATTTTTATTTGTCTCTCAAAAGTTCGTCTAAAGCTCGACGAGCATCGATAAGCTTCTTCAGTTTCTTTGGATCTTCCATAAGTTTGACTGGCAATTCTGGAAATTTCTCGGCGATCAGACGAAATGCTTTCACCATCAAAAGTTGAGATGAATGTCGATGAGCGAACAAGAAGATTTCCTGAACATTTGAGTCGTCAACTTGATCGCAGATAATTTTCTCGTAAATCGATTTCATTTCTGCGATTTTAAACTTGTCAGCAATTTCGAAGTTTTCCTTTGCGTTTCCATCTTTTGAGATCTCGTTCGTGTAAATGTTTTTTAACAAAGCTGAGTTTGAAAGCGCCTCGCATTGATCTTTAAATATTTGAAGAAACTATTTCGACCACAATTGGCAGTGTGGAGGTTCGGCACGTAGGTGCGACTTTAGTTTGGTGCTTTGCTCCTCGAAAAAAGGAACCAAGGTTGCAAAAAAGTTGCACCTGCGTGCTATGACGCAAACAAAATAACTTTTTTTTTTGAGAACAGCAGAATTAAGTTTATGCGGTTTTAACTAATTTGAGGACGATCAACAAGATTGCATCATTAGAATTTCGAATTAATTTTTCCTTTATCAAGAAAACGCTGTACAATATGAACTTACGAATTTATGTTCAGGTGCAGAATGCTAAAGGTGCTAGCACCTCACTTTAAAAGCACCTCCACTCTGTCAATAATGAACAAGAATAACAATAGCAATAGTGACAATTAAAGCAATTGTGACATCTAAATTTCCCATATTCGTTACCCAAACTAATCATCTTTCTCTGTCTTATTATTAAACTGAGTCGGAATTCATCTCTTTTGACTTCCCGCAAAATTTCATCTTTCTCAGAACTCGACTTGAAAGCATCTTCAAGGACTTCGACAGTTTTGAGGTCCTTGCAGTTGGACAGGAACAAATTAAAGATTTCCTTCGAAGCGACAAATCCATATCCAAGCTTAACGTGTTTCAGATGTGGCCAGCCTTCCGTGATAACTTTGACATTCTTGACATTTAAAAAAATGTCTTTTTGAAACATTAGAATTTCGAAATCTTCGATGTTTGGCATTGCTTTGACAACTTTCCTCCAATATTTTTGTTTGTTGTGATTTAGCGCAGTGATTGAGAGTTTTTTCAACCATCGAATGTTCACCATCGCCAATCCTTCGTCGAAAGTTTGGCCAGTAATTCTTGAGACACGAAGATTCTTGAGCTTAGAGGGATTGCCGGCGATGAACATCACTAGCTCCCTCAAAAAGTAGGGTTTGCATATATCCAGAGTTTCAAGATTTGGAAGTTTCTTGAAGAGTTCTTCGATTGATCCCAAGTAATCGTTTATGATTAGTTTTTGAATTGACGTGTTTTCCGAAAAATCGGAGAAGAAATCTTCTTGAAGATAGCGATTGAAACAAACTCTCAATGTTTTCAGCTTGTGAAACTCGTTGAAAATCATCTCATAGACTGATGTTGGGAAATCACGTTGAAGATAAATTTCCTCCAAAGAATTCACAAACTTCTTCATGAAGAGCAAGAAGTTTTCCTCTGAGCCGAAGGTATCAGTGTTTAATCCCATTGAAAGCTTCTTAAGAGGAAACTGAACCGCTTTAAGTTTCTCCAAAAAAAAGCCTTTCTCGAAAGAATCGTTGCTAAGATAAATTGAAAGTTCTTCGAGTTTTTTCTGATCTGCCAAAAATGAAATTAATCCAGAAGATTCGTGAATTTTTGAAGATTGTACGTATAAACTTGTTAACTGCGCTCTCTCAGGAAATTTCACGATCTGAAAAAGAAAATCAATGAAGAATTGGTCAATATTTGTTTCAACTAATTCGGCTTACTTTAAGGTCTATTCCATCCAGCAATAACACCTTTAACTGATTGAGATGAGTGAGATCGAGATCAAATGACGATACTTTCGAAATTTTTAACGTTTCAAGTTTTGTCAAGGAAGCAATTTGTTTGCTGAAATTTTCCTCGTCTTCTTTCATAACATTACAACAATTAATCTCAAGATTTCTCAGGTATGATCCATTTGTAAGCGCCATCAGTAGCAGGTAATCTAACTTCTCATGTCCTTCATATATTTTGACCGATTGATAGTTGCGCGCAAACTTATTTGGATACATCTGAATATTTTCAGGAGAACTATAAACAGAAAGACTAATCTTCTTCATGATTGCTGCGTCCTGTCCGATAATTCCATTCCATCTGAAAAAATTAGTAAAATCAAGAAAGACCTTAAAGATCTTAAAATTTACCTTTTGCAAACAAGCGATAATTCCAACAGAGATTTAAAATTTATGTTTTCAAAAACTTGCAACAAGATCTTTTCCGGCAGATCATTCAACTGAGTTTGTGGTTCTTGACTCATTTCTTAGTTTCACATTAACTTGAGCTTAGATTTATTAAATTATTGAAGGAACAAAACTGCACGTCTGACAACCGTGAAATCAAATAAACATGTGAATTCTTTTCGTGCGGCTAATCTTTTTGCAAACTCTTGCAACAAGAAGAAGAGAAGTCTTTTTACTTTTTCTATAATTGTATTTTAGTACAAAACTGACCAATACCGTGAAACCGTTATTGCCAAATGAGGAGACATCGAAACGTTTATTGTGAAATTGTTTTAGTTGTAGCTAAAGTTTTCTTAGTGAATTAGAAAAATGAATTATGGTCTCATCGAAGGAAGATAATGGACGTTTACCAGGAAATTGAAATTTAAAACAAATTTCTACAGAAATTGATAAGACTTTTAAAGAGTTTGTTTCGCAAATTTCCAAGTCACAATAAAAAGTTTGTTCGTGAAACTTTATCATGAGCACAAGTTAGACTCTAACTGTTAGAGCAAAAAAGATTCTGATAACGACATTTTTCGATGATGACGGCGACGAATTCGGTGGAATTCCCTGGCCACTGATAAATATTGACCTCGATTTAAT
Organism: Smittia aterrima; assembly: GCA_033063855.1. Taxonomy (NCBI): domain Eukaryota; kingdom Metazoa; phylum Arthropoda; class Insecta; order Diptera; family Chironomidae; genus Smittia; species Smittia aterrima. The sequence goes on from CP093831.1 coordinate 26,459,922, forward strand.
AAACAAAAAAGCAACGAACGTTCACAATCATTTGCCTCACATAATCTCATTTCGCACAGCATCCGATTTCAAATCAATATTTCAATCCAAATCTCTTGATCGATCATCAAGCAGGAATCGCACTAGATCAACGTCAATGCAACCTCCAAAGTTCTCCGCCGATGGCTGACATCAAATTATCTTTTAAAGGAAACACGAGATCATCGTCTTCTGATGACAATCATGTTCAATGTAAAATGGAAAATATTTAGTTTAGTTAGTCCAATCGAACAAGGAAAAGAAAAATAACAAGGAAAAGAAAAATGTTTAAATTTATTTAAAAAAAACTTTATTTTTTAACAATTTAATAAATTTATTTTTATTAGAATTTAATATTCTATAAAACATAAATTTATTTTGTTTTCATGATACAATCTTCTTCTAATGATTCGGTCTAAATTTAAATTTGCTTCTTCTCAAGAATTGTCAAATTTTCTTAAAGAAAATCCTCACATATATTAATGTTTTTTATTTTGTTCATTAGTTGTTCGTAGAGAGTATGTCCTTGCTCATTTGTGGACATTAAAATTGATTCCTGAGTTGACAAATCGAAAATTTCTTGAATAAAGCTCAAAAGAATTTCCACGTTTTCTACATTCCTAGGGCCAAATCTGATAAAACCAGACAAAACTTTTTTAATTTTTTCTTTTGTCAGTATGATTTTCATTTTGTCTTCTCCCAATATTTCCATGAACAAATCTTTGATCGCGAGGAATGTTTCAGAATCTGGATTGCTCGTGGCATATTCAAATAAATTCTTTCCTTGTTTGTCATCTTCAATCAAAAACATTTCTTTTTCTTCGTCGGATAGACTTTCAGTAAAAAACCTCCAAAAATAAATAAAATCTTGTTTCTTGCAACGCCAAGCTTTCAACATTAGCAGTGTTTTTCCATCTCTACCTGGTTTGTTCATAAGAGTTTTTAAATCATTTTCGCCAAGAACTCGTCCAAGCAAATTCTGCAATTTCCGAAAATCTTCAATACTCGACTTGCGTTTGCTAACTTCATAATAAATTGTATCTCTTTCGATTGCCGGTGACTTCAAGAAATTTTGAAAATATTCTAAACCGAGCGCGACTTCTTTAATTTTTTCAAGTTCTTTTCGCAATGCTGAGATGTCTTCATCTTCAAGGAATTGAAATATTTGTGATTCGATCTCTGAATAAAGTTCAATATCAGAAAATTGATCGAAAGGCGATGAATCACAATTGTTGTTCTTAAAAGCTAACGAAATAACGCTTTCGTTATTTTTATTTTTCTTAGTTAAGTAACTCCGCAACCATTTCTTATCAAATACAAATATGAATGGGATCTTCTCAAGTGCCGTCAAATGTTCTTCAATAAATGGCTCAAATATCTTGTCCAAATCTTGTCTACGCTTAAGTCTCTCATATAAAATCTTTCCATTCTCATCTGTTTTCATTAAAATCGTTTTCTGGGTCGAAATATCAAAAATTTCTTGAATGAAAATCCAAAGAGCTTTCACCGTCTTGACATTGCCGTTACCCAATCTGAGAGGAACAAACAAAATACTTTCTCCAGATTTTCTTTCCCTCGTCAGCATGACTTTCATTTTGTCTTTTCCGAATGTTTCCAAGTACAAATCTTTGATCGCGAGGAATGTTTCAGGATCAAAATTCCAAGTGGCCAAATCGAATGAGTTATCCCCATCTTTGTTTTCTTCAATCAAAAACTTTTCTTTTTCTTCATCTGTTAGATCTTCAGTTAGAAGTTCCCAGAACGAAATAAAAACTTCTTTCTTGTGTCTCTTTGCTTTCCACATTAACGGAGTCGTCCCATCACTATCTGGTTTCTTAAGAAGAGTTTTGAAATCAGTTTCGCCAAGAATTCTTCGAAGCAAGTTCCTCAAATTCTCGAAATCTTCAGTCGAAAAGTGTTTGACATGACAAGCAAAGAAATAAATTGTTCCTCCTCTACAAATCCACGAGTTCAATAAAAATTGTAAATATTCTAAACCGAACTTTTCACCGAATTTTTCAGATTCTTCTCGCAATCCTTCGATGTCTCTTTCTTCAAGAAGTTCAGCTAATTTTTCCTCTGTTTTTATGTAAAATTCAGTATCGGGAAAGTTTTCATATGGCGATGGGAATTGTTCATTTTTAAGGTAGAAATCGACAACGTCATGTTTCTTATTATTAAAAGCAAATGAAGCGACAGTCTCTCCATTTTTACTTTTTTCAGTAAAATATTTCTGAAATTCCTCTGTTTCTAGTGATTCACGAGCCAACTCCGTGAACTTTGTATTGAAGTCGAGTGATCCACATCCCGCTGCCCGCATAAAAATATTTCTTCTATCCTCATCTTTGTACATCCAAAGTCGCTTCAGTTCTTGCTGGTTCGCACAACGAGTAATGACAATAATCAAGTTTAATAATCCTCGCTCGACAAAGGAGTTAAAATATCTTGGCAGCATATCATGAGTGAAAATATCGGAAAATGTTGAAATTAAAATTTCTTTTTCGATTTCTTCAATGTTTGTTGTCAGGCTTTCAAAAGCTCCATCAATAAATGATTTCACTGTGTTATAAAACTCGAAGGTAATGTCTGCAAAAATATAATGGAGTGGCGTAAATGGGTGAGCGAAAACTTGTCGAACTATTCCGTAAATTGCTTCCAATTGTTCTTTGTTATTTGGAAAGTTTTTTTTTCTTTCTTTCAAAACTTTTAAGTCGAAGAGGTTTTTAAAAACGAAATCTGCGAAAAAAAATTCAGCAACCGTTCGATGGATGAACTGAAGCTTTCCTGAGCTATCGGATTTCATTATTGCGATTCTTGTGATTTGTTCTTCAGGCGGAGATTGAAGGTCATTGAAGCACAAATCAACAATTTTTCTGGCTGCATCATCATCTTCATAATCGTAAATTTCTTTGAGAGCTTCTTTTTGATAAAACGGAATAATATTTAGCCCAGATGTTAAACATTTCATTGCTTCCCGTTTAGCATCATGTCCTTTGTCCATCGATTCCATTATCGAAATTTTTACGAAGTTCTCGTAGACAGAGAAAATGTTTGGCTGCGTGTCTTGAGCCAATCGATCGTCACTAAAAACCTTAGCAATCATTCGTAACATCAACAGATTATTCAAGTGCCCATAGTTCCGAGTTAAATTTAAACAGAAATCTCTTGCTTGATCAATTTTCTTCTCTAAGTCTTGTTCTTCAATTCCATTTTTCTCAAAGCTTTTTTTCAAAAAACTCTTCACAATCTCCCAATGTCAAAGGTCTCAAAGTGTAAGCTTCAACATCGAGCGCTCTACAAAGTTCCTTTTTAAGGTGAGGCCGCGTCGATGTGATTAAAATGTTTTCCGAATGTCTTTTAATTGATTTGATCAACATTGTGACAAACTCCTTGTAGCTCGGGCTGATTTCATCGAAGCCATCTAAGAGCAAGACAACTCGATCATCTCTAAACAAACGCTCAAAAACTTTTTCATCAAAATCTTTGAGTTTTAAAATTTTCTTAGAGAAAAAGTTTGCGATTTCTTCTGGAGAATTAAAAAAGGTTTTAAAATCTTTATCCTTTTCATAGAATTCAGAAAATTCCTTCAAATCGACAAAAGTGACCCAGAAGTTTTCAAAATTTTCTTGAAAATTCATGGCCAACATCTTAAGCTCAGTTGTCTTTCCCATTCCAGGATCATCGCTCAACAAAATTATTTTGGAAGTCTCTGCGATGTTCAATAGTTCACTTGGTTCTATTACTTCAAATTCGTTGTACAGAAATTCTCTAAAAACATGAATGTCAATCTCACGAAATTTTAATTCATTGCCGATCTTAAGATTATGGTCCAAAAGTTCTTTCAACGGAACAATATCGAGAGCATCAGAATGACAATCGACAATTTCATCCAAAGTAATCTCTTTGCCTTGAAAGTTTATCATCCTTTTAATTAGATTTTCTTTTGAGTGATCCACCAGCTCATTCCAAGAATGGGAAACTTCTAGGAAAGTCTCAGCTTCAATCAAGGACTCGTCGTAATTATGAACGAAAATTATTCCTTTAGTGATTTTATCCCTTTTAATGTCTTCAGCGATTTTCAAAATTTCTTTTTTTGTTTCTCTATCACAGTCGATGACGATTCTTGGCTTCATGCAAGACAAATGTGCATCAAGAATAAGTTCTCGCGTGGGTTCATATTTCAAGTGATTAAGAGCAAGAAATAGAAAATTGCAATTCGACTTGCTCGAAGTTTCTTGAAAAATCCAATTTATTGTCACTTCAGGGCAATTCGATGAAATCTCGAGAAACTTCTCTGAATCCAAAATAAACTTGAAATTTCTGGGTTTGAGAAAAATATTTGATTCTCTTAAACGTTGAGGTTCCTTTGACTTTAATATCCGAACTGCTGACATCAAATCAAATTCTTTTTCAAGATCAGGCAAAGTTTTCTTTTCGAAATAGTCGAAAAGCTTTTTAAAAGTTTTTTTCAGAAAAATAATCTTATCGTGGTCTTCTTGATACAATGCCAGGAGATGAGGAACTCGCACAATAATTTCATTATGTCTGAATTGTTCAGGGTAAGAAAACACAATGTCAATGTATTTCTCAATTCCTGATTTGCCCCGACAATCTTCGACAACGCTCTCAAAATCTTGATTACCTTTCAAATCTCCATTGCGATAAGGTTTGTAATCGTTGTTGTAAATGTGGAAGATCGCGACGTGACAAAGCTCGTGAGCTAAAAGTCCTAAAACCTCAGAATGATTCGCTTTACCATCATTAGAATTTACTGCAGTCAGTTTTTGTTTCTTATGAGTGCCTTCAATTGTGTGAAATGAGTCATCTGAACCATGCTTTTCACTTCGATATAAACATCTCCCAGCTCAGCGTACGCAATCCCGTTTACAACATTACCGGGAACTCTTGCTGTTGGATCTGCGTGATCAATCGAGTCACTGTTAAAGTCGAAAATGACGTTCAACTTTCTAATATTCGCGACTACTTTTAAGATTGCTCGAATCTCTGGAACTTCATTTAATTCTTCGTAAGCTCCCGCAATCACCTTTAGATAATCCCTTCGATTAGTTGTTGCTGGACTTCCTTCAAAGTAAATTCTCGTTCTGGTGATCAAAGTTATCAAATGTTCCTCGTTCGGGTTCTTGATAAAATTTCTTTTGTGGATCTCACGAAGTTCGCATTTTAAAGCATTGTCACACCTTTTAATGATCATGTTAATATTTCTTCCACCTTCTGATATTAATCTTGCGAGTTCCATCGCCGCCGCTGATTTCCCTTCTTCATAGTTATTCGGCAGTATGTAGCAATTCCGATCAAGAAAATTGTCGATCAGTGAAATCAAATCATTTGGATTTTGAGTAAACAGTTCGTGAATCAAACAAAGTTCGTCTTTTAAAAGCTCTTTCAATCCATCAACAATTTCATTGAAGTTTTCATTCGAGTCCAAAATCCAACCTCTCGATATTAAAGCTTCATAAACTGCGAGTTGCTTTGATTTGAGGGCAACTGCTGCTGCTGATTCACCTTTTACATTATTGAACGGTACACTTTCTTTGTTATCATCGATGAAGTCACCAACGGCCTTGACATCTCCATTTCGAATGTTTGTGAATAAACTAATTTGATCTTCCTCTGCCAACATAATCAAACACTTCACGATTAAAACCTCAGTTGTAACTAAAAACAAACTTCAATTTAAATACAATCTAGTTAAAAAATTCAAGTAAATTACCAAAAAAATCAAAATAAATTTTCTTGAGAAACAATTTCGGTTTATGGCGCGAACGCGGTTTCACGCCCTCTACTTTTATTTATGGAAAACGGAACATCAAAAGCTTTAAATGGAAACAAATGGGAAGTGGTTTTTAGGAGTTCTCTACGCTCAGTTCACAACGGCAACACAAAAAAGTTGACACTAACATTTCTCTCAAATAGGTGTTGACTCAGATTTCTTCTTCTTGTCCTAGGTTCAGATCACATAGCAACTATCACACCAACTGTCATCAACAATCACAGCAAAAATATTTTTTGATTTAACATTCTATTCTATTTTTTTTTTTTTTATTGAAGTTTCTATTTTATATGTATAAATTCGATAACAATAAAGACATTTTTAATATTAACTTATAGAACGTAAAACTTTTTCTACGTAAAACTTAAATCTATTTTATTTTCGATAGAATTTTATATTTTCACAGCAGTATTTTATTTTGTGTAACTTTACACTCTTTGATACAGTTTTCTTCTAATCGTTCAGTTTTATTCCATTTTTGAATTGAGTTTCTCAACGGTTGTCAAATTTTGTTTAATAAATGGCTCAAATATTTTAATTTTCTTGTTAAAGTCTTTTCTTTTCACAATTTCTTCGTAGAAAGGGTTTCCAATGTTGTCAGTCTTCATTAAAATTGTTTTCTGAGTCGATACATCGAAAATTTCTTGTATAAACTTCCAAAGAGCTTTTACCGTTTCAAATGTTTCTTCATCATAAATGTGAGAACTATGCAAAATACTTTCTCCGTTCTTTCTGTCCCTTATCAGCATGATCCTCATTTTCTTTACGCCAAATATTTTCAAGTATAAATCTTTGACCACGAGAAATGTTTCATGATCTCGATTAAGTGTTGCCAAATCGAATGAATTTCTTTCATATTCTTCTTCATTTAAAATCTTTTCTATTTCTTCATCTGTTAGACCTTCAGTTAGAAGGCTCCAGAAAGAAACAAAAACTTCTTTCTTGCTGTGATTTGCCTTCCACATTAACGGAGTCAATCCATACCTGTTTGGTTTCTTGAGAAGAATTTTGAAATCTTTTTCGCTAAGAATTCCTCGAAGTAATTTCCACATTTCCTTAAAGTCTTCAATAGACGATAAGCAATAGCACTGGCAAGTAAATAAATAAATTGTTGCACCAATTCCTGTCCATGAGTTCACAAAATATTTTAAATTTTCAAGACCGAACCTTTCATTGACTTTTTCAAGTTCTTCTTGCAATCCTTCGACGTTTCTTTCTCTAATTACTTCGTCTATTTTTTTCACTGTCTTTAAGTAAAATTCAGTATCGGGAAAACTTTCATATGGCGACGGAAAAAGTTCCTTTTTTACGTAAAATTCAAAGACGTCACGTCTCTTATTATTGTAAGCTAATGAAACGACAGTTTCTCCATTTTCACTTTTCTCTGTAAAAAATTTCAGAAAATTCTTCTCGTCGAGAACTTCATGAGCCAACTCATTTAACTTTTTATTGAAGTAGAGTGATCCACTTCCCGCTGCCCACATGAAAACATTAGTTTCATTGATGCCTTTGTGCATCCAGAGCCGTTTTTGCTCTTGCTGGCTCGCACAACGAGTAATGACAGTAACTAAGTTTAATAAATTGTGAGAGACAAGAGATTCAAAAAGCGATGGTAGCTCACGTTTGAAAATGCCGAAAATTTTTGAAAATAAATTTTTTTTTTCGATGATTTCTTTTTGAATGATCAAGCTTTCAAAAGCTCCGTCAATAAATATTCGCACTAGGAAGAAGTAAACAAACCTTATGACAGATGAGGAATCGAAAACTTCTCGAACTATTTCGAAAATAGCTTCCAATCGTTCTTCTTGCATTGGAGTATTTTCCTTGCTTTCTTTTAAAGCTTTTAAATCAAAAACGTTCTTGAAAATGAAATCAGCGACGAAAAACTCAGCAAAAGTTCGATGGATAAACTGAAACTTTCCTGAGCAATCAGATTTCATTAAAGCGATTCTAGTGATTTGTTCATCAGGCGGAGATTGAACTTCACTAAACCACAAATCAAAACATTTTTTGAATTTTATTTCAGCAACTCTTTTAAAATCATGTTTAGTTTCAAAAAGAAGTAATTCACTTTCATAATTATATCCACAATTATCAATATCGGAAAGAACTATAAAAGCTTCTTTTTGATAAAACCGAATAATGTTGAACTCAGATGTTAAGCAATTCGCTGCTTCTTGTCTTGCGTCGTGTCCTTTCTTCATTGATTCCATAATCATAATGTTTGTGAAGTTCTCGAAGATCGAGAAAATGTTTGGCTGCGTGGATTTAGCGAACTTGTCGTCGGAGAAAACTTTTGCAATCATTCTTAAGATCAAAGGATTTTTTATGGGTCTTGAAGAACTTTGATTTAATCTTTTAAAGAAATCTATCGCTTGATCAAAATTTTTCTCCATAGCTTCTCCTGCGATTTCATTATTCTCAAAGCCTAACTTTAGAATTTCTTCACAATTTTTCATCGATAATGGCAGGAAAGTGAAAGCTTCAACGTTGAGCTCTCTACAAAGTTCTTCTTTTAAGTGAGGTCGCGTTGATGTAATCAAAATGTTCGTCGAATGTTTTCTGATTGATTTGATCAACATTGTGACAAACTTCTTGAAGCTTGGACTGATCTCATCGAAGCCATCCAAGAGCAAGACAACTCGATCATCGCAAAATAAATGTTTAAAGACTTTTTCCTCGAATTCGTTGAGATTGAAAATTTTCTCTGCGAAAAAGTTTGCGATTTCTTGTGAAGAATTAAATTCAGTTTGGAAATTTTCATCTTTTTCGTAGAAATCTGAATATTCTTTCAAATCGACGAAAGATACCCAGAAACTTTTCAATTTCTTTTTAAATTCCATGGCTAAGGACTTGAGCTCAGTTGTCTTTCCCATTCCAGGATCATCGCTTAATAAAATGCATTTTGTGTTCTCCGCAATTTTCAAGATCTGACTTATCTCAATTATTTCAGATTTGTCGTTAAGAAATTTTCTTTGAACGTGAATGTCAATCTCCGGAAATTTTAATTCGTTGCCGATCTTGAGATAATTGTCCAAAAGTTCTTTCAACGGAACCAAATCGATTGCATCGTCACGACAATCGACAACTTCTCCCAAGAGAATTTTTTCACCTTGAAAGTTTATCATTCGTTTGATTAGATTTTCTTTTGATTGATCCGTCAATTCATTCCATTCATGATTTTCAGTTAAAAGAGTTGCATCTTTGATTAAAAATTCTTTGTGATTATGAATGAAAATTATTCTCTCAGAGATTTTATCTTTCTTCAAATCGTCAGCAATTTTTGTGATTTCTTTTTCTATTTCGTTATCACAATTGATGACAATTGTCGGCTTCATGCAGGACGAATGGGCATCCAGCAAAAGTTCATTCGTTTCTCTATCTTTCAAATGATAAAGACCAAGGAAAAGAAAGTTGAATTCAGATATGTTCGTTCCTTGGAAGATCAAATTCATTGTCAGCTGAGGACAGTTTGTTGAAATTTCGAGAACTTTGTTTGTATCCAAATCAACTTCAAATGTTTTTGGCTTGAACAAAATCTTCGAATCTTTCAAATATTGAGGTTCCTTTGACTTTAATTTCCAAACTGCTGACATCAAATCAATTTCCTTTTCAATATCTTGCAAAGTTTTTTTCTCGAATAAGTCGAAAAGCTTTTTAAAAGTTTTTCTAAGAGATTTGATCTTATCTTTGTCTTCTTGATACAAAGCGAGCAGATGAGGAACTCGTACAACAATTTCACAAAGCATGCATTGTTCAGGATAAGAAAACACAAAGTCAATGTATTTCTCTATTCCCGATTTTCCATGACAATCTGTGAGAGCATTTTTAAATTCTTGCTCACCTCGCAAGTCTCCTTTAAAATAAGGTTCGTAATTGTTGTTGTAAATGTAAAACATTGCGACATGACAGAGTTCGTGAGCTAAAAGTCCTAAAACTTCAGAATGATCTGCTTTAGCGCCGATATAAATATCTCCTATATCAGCGTACGCAATCCCGTTTACAATATTTCCAGGATCTCTTGCTGTTGGATCTGCGTGATCAACTCGGTCGCTGTTAAAGTCGAAAATGACGTTCAATTTCTTAACATTCGCGACGACTTTTAAGATTGCTCGAATCTCTGGAGATTCATTTAATTCTTCATAAGCTTGTGCAATCACTCCCAGATATTTTGGTCGATTGGTTGTCGCTGGACTTCCTCCAAAGTAAATTCTCGTTCTGGTGATCAAAGTTATCAAATGTTCCTCGTTCGGGTTCTTGATAAAATTTCTTTTGTGGATCTCACGAAGTTCACTTTTAAAAGCGGAGTCAAATCTTTTAGCGATCACATTAATGTTTCTCCCACCTTCTGATATTAATCTTGCGAATTCCATCGCCACCGCTGATTTTCCTTCTTCATAGTTATTCGGCAGAATGTAACGATTTCGATCAAGAAAGGCGTCGATCAGCGACGGTAAATCATTTGGATTCTGAGTGATCTGTTCGTAAATCTCACGAAGCTCACTTATCAAAATATTTTCTAAATCATCCACAATTTCGTTAAAGTTCTCATTCGAGTCTAAAATCCAAGCTTTTGATATCAAAGTTTCATAAATTGCGAGTTGTCTTGACTTGAGTGCAACCGCTGCTGCTGATTCGCCTACTTCATTATTGAACGGCGCACTTTCTTCGTTATCATCGATAAAGTCACCAACGGCCTTGACATCTCCATTTCGAATGTTTGTGAAGAAACTAATTTGATCTTCCTCTGATAACATGGTCAAACACTTCGCAATTAAGCAATTCAGTTGTAACTAAAAACAAACTTCAATTTAAATCCAATCTTGATTAAATGATTTCAGTGAATTACCAAAATAATTGAATTTAACTTTATTGTGAAATATCTCCTTTTTGGCACTAACACTTCTATAATTTATGTAAAAAAAATCATAATTTCACCCCCTCATGATCTTTACTTTTGGCGCGATCGCGGTTTCACGCCCTCTACTTTTTTTTATGGAAAGCTTTAATTGAAACAAATGGAAAGTGAAATTTCATTTGTTAGTAATTTGCATGAACATTTATTTTCGCTGCTGTCTTGAAATAACAGTTCAACTCATAAATTGAATCACGTTTCTTATCATAAAAGCTAAGATAATGAAAATATTAAAACTGCGATTGATGAGGTTGAACATTCAATTAACAATTTATTTAATTTTATTAAGCGTTTGCTATTGCATTGGCTATTTGTACTTTCTTTGCTTTGGTTGATACTTTGAAGCTAAGTGATTGGCGAGTCATAATTTCACTTTCAATTTTTTTAAAAAGAGATTACCAGATAAGATAAAATGCCAATTCCAGGTAATATTATCGCTTTGTGATTTCCATTTAATTTTGCACACGAATATTTCATTAAAACGAACTACATATTGAAAAATTATTTTAGTCAATAGTGAAACGTTGAATTCAGTGGATTTAAAGAAATTCGTGAGACGATGGAACTTACTATGGAGGAACAGAAAACAATTGTGAACATGGAATTTGGTTTTCCTGATGACAAGGAAAAACTTGGAAAATTAAAGGATTACGAAGCACACTTTTTTAAAAATCCCGATATTGATGATGACGATGACGACGATGATGACGACGACGACGATGATGACGACGACGACGATGATGACGACGACGATGATGATGATGAATAAGACTAACACTCTGTTGCGCTACTCAAAATTGAAAGCGAAAACAGCGAAATTCCAGTACAATTAAATTTATCGAAATCGCAGCGAATTTTTAAAATCAATTTTGTTCATAAGTCATTTATTTTAAACAACATTACTTTTTTTTTCATTTCAAATTAAAAACATTCTCTTTTCACTTAAGAAAGTTAAAATAAAATTCACAGTCCAGTAAAATTATTTTTCGATCAAAGTTTTAATTTATTGTCGCACGAAAAACCTAATTTTAATTTGTTAGAAAATATTTAAAATCTCACGTCTGAGAATCTTGAAATTTAATAAACCACTGAAATAATTTATTTACTGTTTCATCACAGCGCCTTAGTATAAGTCTGATTGAAATAAATCAATGAACTTCTTCAAATCTGCCGGTTACATTCATGCGCTGTCAGAATTGCAATTCATAAATAACAAAACGTGTTTTTTTGAAGATCCAACGTGCGTAGGTTACTTTGCGGACTCTTCGTCTTTCTCAAGATCAATCATTCAGTTGAATACAATGGAATAATAATTCTCTATATAAGTTCGTGCAGCGAGATAAAACTTTTCAGTTTAAATATTAATTCGCAATGTTCGGGTTGATTTCGCTCGTGTTAGTTTCTTTTGTTTCTTTAATTTTGTTAATTAAACATTTGTGGTCGAACCGAAACTTTTATTATCTCGCGAGACAAATTCCTCAAGTTCCCGGCAATTGGCCTTTAATTGGTCATCTTCCTTATCACATGGGACAGACTCCCATTCAACAATACGCGGTCAACTTTAAAAGCACATTGGCTGGTCCATCTCCAAGGAAATATTGGCTCGGTCCAGTTCTGTTTGTGGTAGTCGATGATGTGAATCAATTGCAGACGATTCTTACATCGAAGCATTGCATTGACAAGCCGTTCTTCTACGACGCGATGTTCTTCAAGAAAGGTATGACGTCAAAGCCATTGAAAAGAAACGAAAAGTAAAACGAACTTTGATCCAGGTTTGCTCGTTTCGAATGGAAACTTATGGAGAACTCATCGAAAGCTCTGTGACCCTGCGTTCAACTTAAATATTCTCAAGAGTTTCCTTCCGATCTTCAACGAGAAATCGCAAATTCTTCTGAGACATTTAGATAAGAAAGTTGGTGAAAAAGAATTTAACATTTTTGATATGATGGCTCCGTATGCACTTGACAACATTATGAGCACATCGATGGGTTTAGAAGTGAATTCTCAAGGAGACAACAACAGCGAATTTCTGGCGCATTGCTATGAGTGAGTTTCTGATTTCTTCTTTTGACATTTTGAGTTTTAAAATATTTTTAGAGGAATGAGCTTGACAGCATCGAAAATCTCGAATCTTTGGCTTCAGATTCCTTTCATCTTCAAACTAACAAAATCTTATAAACTCGAGCAAACTCACATCGTCAATGGCTTCATGAAAGTAGCGAACAGCGTTCTTCTGCAGAAAGAGAAAGATTTCGAGGATGGAGCATTCAATGAGGACACGAGAAAGCCGCAGATATTCATCGATCAATTGTTTAAGAAACGAGATGTCTTTACAAACGATGAAATAAGTGACGAAGTGAACACGATGATCGCTGCGGGCTTCGACACAATCAGCAACACTTTGTCAATGATTTCATTGCTAATGTCATTTCATCCTGAAGTGCAAGAGAAACTTTTCAAAGAACTTCAAGAAGTTTTTGATTCGCAAGACGAAGAAGTTAGTGATGAGAAAATTGAAAAGTTAATTTACACGACTTTGGTTATAAAGGAATCGATGAGATTTTGGTCACCAACTGGATTTATTGCGAGACATCTCAGTCAAGATTTGCAACTCGGTGAGTTATAAAATCGCGTGAGAAGAATAAAAATATTTAACTTTCTTTATTTTCAAGGAGATCAAATTGTTCCTGCTGGCGCGAACTTTTTTATTCCAATCGTTCACGTCCATCGAGACAAAAGACTTTGGGGCGACGATGCAGACAAGTTCAGACCCGAAAGATTTTTACCGGAAGAACATTCGAAGATTCACACTTACGCTTACTTCCCATTCTCTCGAGGACCACGCAATTGCATTGGCTACAGATACGCAATGAAGTCAATGAAGGTTGCGGTGTCTTATCTCTTCCGAAGATTCAAATTCTCGACGACAATGAACATCAATGAGATTAAATTTGAGTTTCTAATCACTTCGAAGATTGCGCAAGGCTACAATGTAACACTTGAACGACGAGATTTCAAGAAACGATAATTAAAAATCGAAAATGCTTTTGAATAAAACCTAACTCAGGATGTTTTTTTAAAATGACAACGTTCCGTCGCAACCGACGATGCATTCATCAATTTCTGTTACAGATTCCCGAAATCATTTAAATGATAATTCTGGTTGATTTTCATGAATGTCTTTAACTGAAATCAAACTTAAGAATCCGCTGAATTCGAAATCTTAAAAACAATGTTCGACTGGTTTGTGATTCATTCTAAATTGGCACTAGAGATAAATTTGATAAGAGAAAAATTAAATTCGACATGGAGATCAATTGTTTTTTTAAACATGATAACTTCAATAACTACTCGTGCAAGATAGACAAAGTAAATATAACGGAGAAGGATCACGTGATAAAAGAATTTAAAGGAGTTCATCAGAAAGGAAAAAGTCACAAAGATGTCGACGAAATTTGGTTTCAAAACAGAATTTGGTCCCAAAGCAAAATTGTGAATCATTTTCCCCGAGGTCTCCAAATACATTTTCCTAATATTTTTCGCTTGACTTTATATCGCTGTGGCATCAAGGAAATTTCGAAAAACGATTTGAAAGGGCTCGAAGTACTTGTTGTTCTTCAAATTGAAAAATGTGAACTGACGTCACTGCCCGACGATTTGTTGACTGAAATGCCAAATTTACAATTCATTTCATTTTACAAGAATAAAATCGAGTTCGCATCATCAGAATTTTTGAAACCGTTGATTGGGAGAGGAAATATCAATGTGAACCTTAAAGGAAACAAAAACATTGATGCTTGGTTGTACCCAGCACTGAGGAATTCAGTAAAATCACTTGAAGAGCTGATGACGTTGATCGACAAAAAGTGCAAGAAACCAGCTTCATTAATACGCTAACTATTTAAAAATAAGCGAAAAATCGAAGAAGCAATAATAAATAAATTTGCAAAAGAATTGTTTATAGAGATTTATTAAATTTTTTTGAAAATAAAGTTTTAATTATTTGGTGAAGATTTTTTTTTTTATAATTTGTACAATTTTCGCGTAAACTTTGTAACACTGAAATTAGAATTTGTTACTACCGACGAATCGTCGGCGACGATGCATTTATCAAATTCTGTTAAAGATTCTCAATCACATTTCAAATAATTTTTATTGTCGACATCCGCTCAAGAAAATCATTAAAACGATAAATCTGCTGGTTGATGATAGTGAAATATATTAACTGAAATAAAACTTAATAATTCGAAAACTAAAAACAACCGTTCGGCGGTTTGTGATTCATGTGGCGCTTGAGATAAGAAATTTTGATTATTAAATTTTCTTCGAAATGGAGATCAATTGTGACTTTGGAGTTAACTCAAATATCTACTCGTGCTATATTACTGAAGCATCCATAACAGAGAAGGAAAATGTGATTCAGGAATTTAAAGGAAATCACGGTGAAGGAAAAAGTCACGAAGACGTCTATCAAGTTTACTTCCATCAAACAAAAGTGAATTATTTTCCTCGCGGTCTCAAAAATCATTTTCCTAATCTCACTCAGTTGGTCATAAGTGATTGCGGTCTTATAGAAATTTCGAGAAATGATTTGATTGGACTCGAAGGACTTGTTGAACTTTATATTGCAAATTGTCAATTGACATCACTGCCAGACGATTTATTCACCGAAATGCTAAACTTAAGGATCGTTTCATTCTACGACAATAAAATCGAGTTCGCATCTTCAGAATTTTTAAAACCATTGATTGGAAGAGAAAACGTCAAAGTTGACCTTCGATACAACAGAAACATCAGCGCTCTTTATTGGCCAGGATGGCCCGATGTAATAGAATCGCTTGAAGACTTAATGAAGTTGATCGACGAGAAGTGCACTAAACCAACTTGAACCTGTAGACTTCACTCGAGAAATTTGAGAAACTGATTGCCGAGAAATTTCCAGACGAATTGCTAGCCGAACTCATGGAAAATGCGGATCGATGCTCGACGAGCTTACAAAAAATTGTTGGATGAATCAAAGAAATCGAGCATTAACAGGAAATAAATTTTAAAAAGAATTTTTATGGCGATTGGGAATAAATTAAACATCGAAACATTAGTTAGACTCAACTGAAATTACCTTCAAAAATGTTTTGAATTCAAAAACAAACGTTCGACGGTTTTATGATTCACTCGAAATAATAGAAAATAAATTCAGTTTGATATGGAGATCAATTGTGAGTTTTTAGATTATTCAATAAACTCAGAAAAACTGTACATGTGCATTGTTACTAAAGTATCCATAACCGAGAAGGATCATGTGATTAAAGAATTTAAAGGAGTTCACGAAGCAGGAAAAAGTCATAAAGATGTTCAATGCGTTTGGTTCGACAATACAACTGTGAATCATTTTCCACGAGGTCTCGAAAAGCATTTTCCTAATCTCACTCACTTGGTTATAAAAGGCTGTGGCGTAAAGGAAATTACAAAATCTGATTTATTAGGACTCGAGCGACTTGAACTTCTTTGGATTCAAAAATGCCAATTGACATCATTGCCCGACGATTTGTTCACTGCGATGCCTAATTTACGAAAAGTTTCATTCGCCGGCAATAAAATTGAGTTCGCATCATCAAAACTTTTAAAACCTTTGATTGGAAGAAAAAGTATTAGAGTGAACCTCCGATACAACAAAAACATTAATGCTTTGTACTCGCCATCCTGGTCAAATTCATTAGGATCACTTGAAGAGCTGATGAAGTTGATTGACGAAAAATGCATCAAACCAATTGTTGTTCCTGATCTCGTGGACTTCGATCCGGTATTCAAGGAAATGTGGATTTCAGGAAACTTCTCTGATCTCACGATCATCGCTGGCGACAAGAAATTTAAAGTTCATAAAAATATTTTAGGAATGCGAAGTGAAGTGTTTGCTCAAATGTTTGAAGATCAAAACGAAGCCACTGAAATCAGAATTTCTGGTTTCTCTCAGAACTCTGTTGAAGCTTTGCTCAAATTCATTTACACGAACGAGGCCTCGGAAGAAAATGCAAATGAAAACTTTGAAATTGCTGACAAATTTAAAGTCGCAAAAATGAAATCGTTTTACGAGAAAGTTATCGGCGATCAGATTAACGAAGCGAATGCTTGGGAAACTTTTTTGTTTGCTCATCGACATTCATCTCAACTGTTGAAGGAGAGAGCATTTCATCAAATTGCTCGAAATTTTAAAGAAGACTTGCCAGACGAATTTATGGAAGATCCCCAGACATTAAAGAAATTGTTGGATGCTCGAGAAGTTTACGACGTTGCTCGTCGAGCTTGTGAAGAAATTTTGCTAAAATCAAAGAAATTGAAACTTACAAACAATTAAATTTTAATTCACGTAAAATAATTGAATATTTAAATAAACTTTGATAACTGAGATCCATTAAACATTCCGTTTTTTTACCTAAAAATCCATTTCCTTTCGTTACACTTTTTGTTTCGATGGCGAGTCATCCCAAAATGATTTGTTGACGTAGGACAAAAACACTTCAACAGGTTTGTTTATGAAAATTTTATGATCTGAAATAAATCTATAAAATCATTTTCTAAGCTGAGAGACAAATTTGTTTGCTAATATTCAAATAAAATTTTGAGACAGAAAATGTTCAGGTAAAAAAGAATTTTTAACCGTTTGTGATTGAACCGAAGAGTAATTAGGTCTTTGCTAATTTAGGTAAAAAAAGATATTGGCGACTAAAAACAAAGAAACTTCATTCAAAGTGTATCCTTCGAACAGTTCGCATCATCAAAGAAAGTTAAAAGTTCATCATGGCCGATTATTCTAAAGTTATCGTCGATAACATCAAACACGAACCGGAAAGACATTTCGTCTTCATTATGCCGGAAGATCCAGAGCCAGAGTTTGCAGAAGTGAAGGAAGTGAAAATAATTTTGAGAAAATTTGATCGAAGATGGAAGATACATCCAGCTAAGATATTTGAGTCTTATTTCGTTTGTGGCAATTGTGACTTTACAACTAGAAAATTAGAAAATTTGACTAAACATTTAATAACTTGCAAAGGTTTCCAAAAATGTGAAAAATGTAATTTGATGAGCAAATCAGAAAATATTGAGAAATGTTGCTTTTGCGATTTCAAGTTTAACTGTATCATCTGTAACACGAATCACATCGATAGAGAACATCGCAGCGACAATTATTGGTGTTGCATTAAATGCGAATTTAAAAGTTTAGACAAAGAAAGTCTAAGAATGCATTCTAAAACACACAAAACTTTTTCCTGCGAAACCTGCAATAAATCCTTTGCGATCGGTCAAAAATTGAGAATTCATCAACAGCAGCATCGCCACGGAGTTTTCGCTTCGAAACCACAAATAAAGTTTGAATGTGGATCTTGCCAGAGTTCATTTGCAACTAAATGTAGATTAAAAGAACATGAAAAACTCGTTCATAGCGAAAAGAAGTTCCATTGCGATGTTTGTGGTAAGACATCTAAAAATAAGAGTCTTCTACGAGTACACATTCAAACTCATTGCAAAGTTGCATGTCCGATTTGTCAGCGAATGTTCAGTGAGTATCGGCTAACGGATCACATTGAGCAACATTCGTCCACAACAAAGTTCAATTGTGAAGTTTGCGTCAAAGTTTTTCCCGACAAGAAAAAATTATACGATCACAACTTAAGCCATCATGATGAGAATGAAGTTCAGTGCGATTTGTGTGGCAAAAAGTTAAGGAACAAACGTTTACTTAAAAATCACATGCCAAGTCATCTGAAAGTTTCATGTCCAATTTGTAAGAGATTGATGAGAAAACGAACTCTGAAAGGACACATGAAAATGCTTCATCCAACAGGAGAGAAATTTTTGTGTTGTCACATTTACTCGTGTCATCATAAGTTCAAAAACATCAAAGAACTGAGAAAGCACGAGAAAATTCACATTGGACCAAAATGCTTCAAGTGCCCGACTTGCAATCATCAAACCCCGAAATTTCGTGAAATGAAGCAACACATGGAAAGCAAATCTCACTGAACTTAAATTAATTTTTGTTTGAAATTGTTCGCAATATTTGAAAAATAAATCAAATTTCTATAATCAATCGTTTTCATTTTATTCGTGTCATCAACCAATTTCAGAAGATCTCTTGGAGAAGTCATCCCATCAACGAAAATCCTTAAGCAAAGTTCTTATGACTAAAGAATGCAGAGTTAACTTTAATTTGATTTAAGAAACTTGATTATTTTACCGGAGCTTACGAAAAAGCTTCACGTAAGTTAGACTCAACTGAAATTAAATTCCAAAATATTTGAATTCAAAAACAAACGTTCGACGGTTTTATGATTCACTCGATATGAGAAATTCGATAAGTGAAATATGAAATTCATTTCGACATGGAGATAAATTGTGTTTTTGAATATCGTTCTAATTTTACGAAGAGAATCTACACGTGCATTGTGGAAGAAGCAAATATAATCGAGAAGGACAATGTGATTAAAGAATTTAAAGGAGTTCACAAAAATGGAAAAAGCCACAAAGATGTTCAATGCGTTTGGTTCAACAAAACAACTGTGAATCATTTTCCGCGAGGCCTCGAAAAGCATTTTCCAAATGTGGCTCACTTGGAAATAGTTAAAAATAATCTCGATGAAATTTCAAGGAATGATTTGAAAGGACTCGAGGGACTTGTTAGTCTTTACATTGAAATTGGCCAGTTATCGTCATTGCCCGACGATTTGTTTAATGAAATGCCAAATTTACGAATAGTTTCGTTTTACGGCCACAAAATCGAGTTCGCGTCTTCAAATCTTTTAAAACCTTTGCTTGGACGAGAAAATGTTAAAGTGAACCTTGGAGGAAACAAAAATATTGATGTTTGTTACTGGCCAGAACGTTACGATTCATTAAAATCTCTAGAAGAGCTGATGAAGTTGATTGACGAGAAGTGCATCAAACCAGCTCCGTTAACATTTCACCCTGGTCACTCTAAAGATTCTGATCCCGAGAACTTCAATCCTAAACTCAAGAAT
Source organism: Smittia aterrima (assembly GCA_033063855.1). Lineage (NCBI taxonomy): Eukaryota > Metazoa > Arthropoda > Insecta > Diptera > Chironomidae > Smittia > Smittia aterrima. Next base: position 26,479,660 of record CP093831.1, read on the forward strand.
ATCAATGAAATGTGGATTTCCGGGAAATTTTCTGATCTCGCGATCATCGCTGGAGATAAAGAGTTCAAAGTTCACAAAGCAGTTCTGGGAATGGAAAGCGAAGTGTTCGCTCAAATCTTGGAAGATCAAAACGAGGCAACGGAAATAAGGATTCCAAACTTTAGTGCGAACTCTGTTGAGGCTTTGCTCAAATTCATTTACACAAGCGAAGCCTCGAAAGATGGAAACGCAAAGGAAAACTTCGACATTGCTGACAAATTCAAAATCACTGCAATGAAAACGTTTTACGAAAAAATTATCTGCGATCAGATCAACGAAGAAAATGCTTGGGAAACTTTCTTGTTCGCTCATCGATTCTCATCTCAACTGTTAAAGGAAAAAGCTTTTCAACAAATTGCCAAGAAAATTCCTGAAGACTTGCCAGACGAATTAATGGAAGATCCCGAGAATTTAAAGAATTTGCTGGATGCTCGAGAAGTTTATGACGATGCTCGTCGAAAATATGAAGAAATTTTAGAAAAATCGAAGAATTTGAATAATAACAAGAAATAGATTCTAAAAAAATTGCTTAAGGTTTGGTAATAAAGTTTTGATAATCGGATAAAGAATTTGTTTTTATTTTATATTAGAAAAGAGAGACTCGGAGAGCTTTAATTTAAAACGGAGGTTTGCACGGTCGCTAATACTTTGAAAACTCCAATACATCGACGTTTCCCAGTTGATAGCTCATATTTTAAAATACTTTTCTTAGTCGCCGCATACACTTTGCTTTTTGCGTTACATTTTCTTTAAATTCGGGTTTGCGGAGTTCCAAATTATTATAAAACGCGAGCGGAATCAAAAATTCGTTCGTTTTATTAAATCGTCAAGCAAAGTGAACACAACTTCATAAAGTGTCCAAGTTAGTCATGTCCTTATCTGGTTTAAGACAAAAGCTAAATTATTTTAAATTTAAATTTCTAAACCGAATGTAGTCAAATGTAGTTTTTTTTTAAATTTTTTAGACGCTCGAGAAATCGCAAACGACACGTAAACACAAAATAAGAAACGAGAAGAATCAATTCAAAGAAAAGATAAGATTGTAAATTGATTTTTACGTTTAATATTTTTCCGTAAATTGAAACGATTCTCTTTGTAGAGTTGAACTCTCATTTCGCTAAGTGACGAACTGAACTCGATAAACATAGACACAACTGTTTCGCGGTTTGTGATTCATTTGTCAACCGAGATAAGGAATTTCAAATTTGATAGGAGAAAAATTAAATTCAATTCGACATGGAGATTAATTGTCGCTTTGCAGTTTCTTCAAATAAATACGAGTGCCGAATTGCTGTAGCAAATATAACGGAAAAGAATCACGTTTTTAAAGAATTTAAAGGAGCTCACCATCCAGGAAAAAGCAACTATAATGTTGATCAAGTTTGGTTCCAAAAAACAAATGTGAATCATTTTCCTCGAGGTCTCCAAAATCATTTTCCTAATATCAGTCAGTTGTTTATAATTGGCTGTGGAATGAAGGAACTCACGAAACACGATTTAAAAGGACTCGAGAAACTTAATTACCTTAACATTCAGTTTTGTGAGTTGACGACACTGCCCGATGATTTGTTCACTGCGATGCCAAACATACATGTACTTGCAGTTTATGAATGCAAAGTCGAGTTCGCATCTTCAAAACTTCTGAAGCCTTTGGTTGGAAGAGAAGATGTTAGAGTTGACCTTCGAAAAAACAAAAGAATTAACGCTGGTTACTGGCCAAGAAATTATCCAAGTTCATTGAAATCACTTGAAGATCTGATGAAGTTGATTGACGAAAAGTGCAAGAAACCAATTGATGTTCCCGAACCCGTGTACTCCGATCCAAGACTCAAGAAAATGTGGATTTCAGGAAAATTTTCTGATCTCACGATCGTTGCCGGAGACAAGGAATTCAAAGTCCACAAAAATATTTTAGCAGGGGATAACGAAGTGTTTGCTCAAATCTTTGAAGACACACCAGAAGTGACGGAAATGAAAATTGACGAATCCAGTCCAGATTCGGTTGAAGCTTTGCTCAAATTCATTTACACGAACGAGATCTCGGAAGGAAACGCAAAAGAAAATTTTGACATTGCTGACAAATTCAAAGTTGAAGCAATGAAATTGTTTTACGAGGAAATTATTTGCGATCAAATTGATGAAGAGAATGCTTTGGAAACTTTCTTGTTCGCTCATCGATTAGCATCGCAACTGATCAAAGAAAAAGCATTTCGACAAATTGCGATAAAAATTCCAGATTTGCCGGAAAACCTAATGGAAGATCCAGAAAATTTGAAAAAGCTGATCGATGCTCGGCAAGTTTACGAAGAAATTTTGCAAAAGCAAAAAAACTAAATTTTATTAAAAATAAATTTGAAAAATGGTGATTGGTAATAAATTTTAATTATTTCGTGATGGGTAAAGAATTTATGTTTACACTTTATGTGTGACTGCGAATCTCATGAATTTAAATCGCGAATTTCTTATCTCAACTCGAATTTGTCGTCGACAATCCAATGACGAGATGATATTTTTATTTGTGCTCATCCAAAATTTAAACTCGCCATTTTTCGGAGAATTCAACTTTTTGTTTACTCAAAAGATTAAATTAACTTTCATGAAAATTCCAAATTTATGTGATAACCAGCCAATTTGATAGCTCGATGTTAATAGACGCCCTTGGCAATAAACATGGAAGAACCAATGACACGAGTGTGACTTTGTTTATAAATGTCAAATATATTTGGCTACAAAATATCAAATTTCGGTTTTGTTATCACAAATTTTAAACGAAATGGATTTACCCGAATAAAAATAGCAATTTAATCTCATCGTACGACTACAAAGCCGACCGTTCGAGGTATTCCCGTATTTTGCAAACACAGCTTCAGTTTCGTCTGCGCCTTTAATTAAAAAACATGAAGGTTTCAAAATCTTTGCTGATCTTTTGTTTCTTCTTCGGATTCCTCGAGAGCTTTCGACTTAATTGTGTATTTCAAATAAAATATGGACCAAACCAGTGCAAAGTGGAAATTCTGAAAGGAACTTCAGTTTCTGGAGCTGACACATCTCAGATTAAAACCAACGATGAACAAATCATCGAGAAACTCGATTCATACCCTCGCTCGAAGAGAGAAGTGAAAACGTATGAGACAAAAGTTTATAACAATAATTTAAGGATTCAGGTTGCTTCTAAAGGGAACAACAATCAAGAGTTAACAAAAGTTGTAGAAGAAAATAATATTTTAAAATCAAATAATTTGAACTTGGAAAATGCGTTGACAGATAAAGAGACAACCGTCATCAAACTTTTACGAGAAAACGAAGAAATTCAAGCGAATCTTGTTAGCTGCAACCAAATCGTCGTAAATCATAAACAAACTCTCGAGAATGTGGAAACATCTCATCGTTCTAAGTTGATCAAGTTAAACAAAGTTTTGTCAGAGAAAGTAGCGGAAAATGTAAAATTCAGACAGAAAAAGGAAACTTGCGAAAGCGAAAAAGTCATTCTGTCGACAAACATAGAGCAACAGAAGTCAGCCCTAGAAAATTTGAAGGTTGCGCTTGCAGAGAAAGATTCACAAATCCAAAAACTTAATAAAGAAAATGAAGAAATGGAATCATCACATCGCTCGAAGTTGATAGAGTTAAACAAAAATTTAAAAGAGAAAGACGAAGAGAATGCAAATTTGAGAGAGAATCTTTTGAAGTGTAATCAGAACAACAAACTTTTACAAGCAAATCTCACGGAAATCAACAATTTCTGTGCTAACGAGACAAATAACAAGGCATTGCTTAATGAATGTTTAGAGGACATCTCAAAAGTCAACGAAGCCAAAGAAGAAATTTCGAATTTTAAGAAGAAAAAAGAACAACTCGAAATTGAGAATTCCTCCATGGCCATGAGAATAACTCAGCTGATGACAACGATCGAAAGCTTAAAAAGCGATAACGAGGAACTTGAGACAGATTGCGCCGGAAACGAAATGGAAAAAAGTGCTGAAATGTTAAGATGTCTGGACGAAAACAAAAGTTTAAAAACAAATTACGAGAATATGTTACAAACGTTGAATAATCTCATGAAATCTGTTTGAAAACAATTAAACGAAATTGATATAATAATAAAGACCTGAAAGTCGGAATTCTTATCGCCAATTTAATTAAAATCACACGCAAGTTGATGAAATTATGAAGTTAATGAACCTAAATGTTTGATTCCTTATCAATCAATTTCTCAAGTTGATGTCACAATTCATTATTTTCTTATTTAAATTTCATGAAGCATCGTGCAGCCGAATAAAACCGAAGCCATGATCAATTTCATGGAAGACTTCCAACAAAATTAATGGAAGACCCCGAAAACTTGAAGAAAGGTATTCATGCTTATGACGAAATTGGTAATAAAAAAAAGAATTTTCTGAGGTGATTGGTTTTAAATTTTTCATAATTGGTTGAAGAATTTTTTTTTGTTTTATAAGCAAGGGGAAGATTGCTGCAGTAAACCGCTTTTTTTACTTCAAGCAGTAAAACCTTTTACTGCTGCAGTAAAACTATATTTTTACTGCATCAACAAATAGTAGCACAATTGGTTGAATAGTTTGCTTTTTTTAAGACAAGCTTATGTCTATGTTCATGTTCGAATGTAGTTATGTTCATATTTAAAGTAAATATTTCTAATTTAATACTTTGGAAAAAAAAAAAATTTTCCTCATATCAACAGTTGGAAATTTTTGAAAAATATTAAGAAAAACTTGATCTAAAAGTTTTAACATTATTAACAGTTTTTAAAGAATTTTTAACAAAGAAATCGTATGTCAATCGAAAGCAAAGAGATAAAAGAACATTTTCGCATTCTAAGACAATAATTTTAAAAACGTGCAGAGCTCAAAAAAACGATGTTAATTGAGTGCAGTAAATCTGCGCAGTAAATCTGTGCAGTAAAAGTTTTACTAAAGTTTTACTTTTACTGCAGCAATCTTCCCCTTGTTTATAAGCAATTTTTTTCAACCAAAAGACGAAGCGATCAAGAGTTTAATGTATGAAGAAAAACTCCTCAGAGCCTTCTCGAACTGTTAATTATTAACACATTAAAGCGACAACGATCTGAGTCCTTTTGATATTCAAATCATCATCGACTCAGACCCAGGATGTTTTTTTATTATGACAAAGTTGAGTCGCAAGCGACGATGCATTCATCAATTTCTGTTACAGATTCTCGAACACATTTCAAATAAATTTTATTGTCGACATCCGCTCAAGAAAATTATTTAAAAAGATGATTCTGCTGGTTGATGCTCGACTCGAGAAATATTTTAACTGAAATCAAACTTAAAAATCCGCTGAATTCAAAAACATAAAAACAACCGTTCGACGGTTTGTGATTCATTTCCAATTGGCACTAGAGATAACAAATTTGATTAGAGAAAAGTTTAATTCCGTTCCACATGGAGATCAATTGTGTTTTTGGAGTTAAGTGGGAATCTGTCTACACGTGCTATGTTAATGAAGCAAACATAACTGAGAAGGATCATGTGATTAAAGAATTCAAAGGAGTTCACGGAAAAGAAGAAAGTCACAATGACGTCGAACGAGTTCACTTCGAGAATACAACTGTCGATTATTTTCCTCGAGGCCTCGAAAAGCATTTTCCTAATCTCACTCGCTTGATAATAAATGGCGGTGGGATCAAGGAAATTTCGAAAAATGATTTGAATGGACTCGACGATCTTGTTTGTCTTTTCGTTGAAAATTGTGAATTGACATCACTGCCAGACGATTTGTTAACCGAAATGCCAAACTTACGAGAAGTTTCATTTTCCGGCAACAAAATCGAGTTCGAGTCTTCAGAATTCTTAAAACCTTTGCTTGGAAGAGAAAATGTTCGACAAGATTTTTTGGTGGACCTTCGAAAAAACAAAAACATTGACGCTCACTACTGGCCAGGAAGGAGCTTAACGTTACGATCTTTTGAAGGTCTGATTAAGTTGATTGACGAAAAATGTAGCGAACGATTTGTTGTTCCCGATCGCGTGGATTTCGATCCGAATCTCAAAGAAATGTGGACTTCAGGAAGATTATCTGATCTAACGATCATCGCCGGTGAAAAGGGATTCAAAGTTCACAAAGATATTTTAAGAATGCGAAGCAAAGTGTTCGCTGAAATGTTTGAGGACCAAAATGAAGCGACAGAAATGAAACTTCCTGAATTCAGTGCTAGCTCTGTTGAAGCTTTACTCAAATTCATTTACATGGGCGAAATCTCAAAAGATCAAAATGAAAAGGAAAATTTTGAAATTGCCAACAAATTCAAAGTCGCCGAAATGAAATCGATTTACGAGAAAACTATTTTCAATCGACTTTACAAATCAAGTGCTGAGGAGATCTTCTTGTTTGCTCATCGATATTCATCTCAACTTTTAATGGAAGGTGCCTTTCAACAAATTGCCAATATGTTTCCAGGATTTCCAGTCGAACTTTTGAAAGAGCCTGAGAAGTTGAAGGAGATGGTCGAGGCTCGTCTAGAATTATGCAAAATTTTGGATTTCTAAAACAAATATTTTTACATAAAAAAGCTATAAAATTAATTTCCTAATAAATTTTGAATACTCAGCAAGAGAACAATTTGTTTTAGTTCTTCCAATTCAGCAGAATAATTGAATTGATGACCACAGAGAAGGATTAATTGCAATATTCGTGAGTGCTCCGAGTTTTGATTGAAAACCGTTATCACAATTTAAAATCAACAATCACAACTGACAACTTAAGTTCCATAGACGATTTGTTTTAATCTTATCGTTGTCGGCGATAACTTGTAATGCTACCAAAAGGCAATTTAGACTTTCAGTATCGTTTTCCACTTCACCAATTGTAAACTCATCGAACAGGTGTTCAACAGAAAGATTGTTTTCTTTGTTCAATTGAGATTTTTGAGTTTTACTAACTGAATAATGCTCTTCGTATACTTTGCATTTATTGTCTTAGCCATTAAGCGTAAGAGAGAAAATAAATTGAAACTTTTATTTCTGAGTAAAATATTTTTCTTCTTCCAGAGTCGTCATCAAATATTTTAATCCCTTGCGTTAGTAATTCTGAATGTAACGAAGTTGTTCCCACTTCAATCTGCTCGGCTGTTCTTGGTGGATACTGCCAATGTCCAGCTGGTTTTACATTCTCAACAGACGTGACAAAATGTCTTAAAGGTTTGATTAATTGAAGTGTTTCTAATATGACGAGGATTTCTAATCTTTATTGATCTCTACAGAAGCGTTATTCGGCGAAGCTTGTTCGGAAGCGGTTCAATGCTCTCACATGCTGTAAGATATTTCAATTAATCTTAATCTTCAAATTAATTATTTCTCTTTCTAGTGCTGGAGCTCAGTGTAGCTCAGGCGTTTGTGGATGTGCTGAGAATTTAACTTACATCCGTGGTCGCTGTCGAAAGCTCGTCGATCTCAACGAAGAATGCAATGATGAGATTGATTGCTTTTTCGGTTACAATCGAGAATCGGTTGCTTGTCGGGAAGGAAAATGTCAATGCGCTGATGGCTTTTATCAAAGATTCACAAACATCTGTCGACGCGAGTCAATAAGTAAGTCAAGGATTTTTAAAAAGCTTTTAAATTAAAACATTTTTTTGTAGTTGGCGACGCTTGCATTGTCAATGCTGACTGCGTGGAGCCGGATTCAACTTGTCGAGGGTACAAATGCACATCAACTGCCGCAGTACAAAAGAATTCATTGGCGAATGCAATCGAACAAAGTCTCGAAAGTTATCTTATCAATGATGACGAAAGCACTTCATGTACGTTGACTAATATTTCTTAGAAAGTTTTTAAAGCTAATAATCATTTTAGTTGGAGATTTGTGTGAATCTGAAAACGAACCCTGCGATGGACTCAAATATTCTTTGTGCCGAAGAGGTTTCTGTCAATGTCAAGAAGGATTCTATGAGCGCGATGGGATTTGTAAGGCTGAGCTAGGAGAAATCGTTGAAGATGAAACTTTCTGTGGCAGTGGAACTTATCAAAATTCTCTTTGCGGTTGTGCGAACGATGCTTTTTATCTGCCGAACATGAGAGCGTGCATCAAGTGTAAGTGTCAATCTGCAAAGCTTTCGAATAAATAATTTCAATGGATTTTTAGCTGCAACCGGCATCAACACTTCCTGTACTCAGCCAAGTCAGTGCACACCTTATGGAGCTGCCTTCTGTCCTGTAGAGCAGCCAAGACGTTGCACTTGCCATGAGTATGCAGTTTATAATGGAGAAACACAATTATGTGAGATGAAAGAAGGACTTGGAGAATTCTGTCTTCAAACGGAGGATTGCAAGGTCGCTAACACTGTTTGCAGTGATCGAAGCACTTGCGAATGCAAACCGAATTTCGCTTCACAAGACGGTGAAGAGTGTCAAGCAGCTTTTGGCGCTGATTGCGAAGTGACAGATGATTGCGCTTTTGAAAATGCTGAATGTAAAGAGGAAGGTGTTGATGAAGATGAAAATTCAATCAAGAAATGTCGCTGCACCGACGACCACATCGGAATTGGCAATTCTTGCTTTGAAAAAGGTAAAATGTTTAGAAAGAGGAAACTTTTTATCTGAAACTTATTTATCCGCAGCGAGAAACTATAATGACACTTGTGAAGAGACCGAGCAATGCATCCCCGAGCTTGGCAGTAAAGCGTCTTGTTTCGATAACAAATGTATCTGCGATGATTCGCTCCATTTCAGAAATGGACAGTGCAACTTTAAGAAAGGTTGAGCAGCTTAATATTTCACCGCTCGAAGCATTAACGAAAATTTATTTTCAGAACTTGGAGAAAGATGCAGCAAAACCGGAGAATGTTTTGTCGATGAAAATCTTGAGGCCACAGAATGTCGAAATGGAGTTTGCCAATGCAAGTTTCAGTATTCTGAGAACAACAACCAGAATCGATGTGTGCGTCTGACGGAGAGAAGTCTGTGAACAAAATTCAATTGGCTCTTGACATAACAATAAAAGTTTCATCTCCTCAGATTCTTCCGAAAGATCAAATCCATTGCAAGTCGTTACTCTCATGATAACTTCGTTTGCAGTTGTGATAACCAGCTCAACATTGAAAGACGCTTTCATTTCTTGATCCAAGCGAGGCTTCAATAACATTCGAGAATAAATGTCTCAACAAATAGAAAAATAAAATTCGTAAGATCGCCTTGACTCGTTTTAAATTAAAAATGAAAGAAAGTAAATTTTTGCTAAATAGAAATAATTTAACAGAAAACTTAAGAATGCGCTGAATTCGAAAACTTTGAAACAACCGTTCGTCGGTTTGTGATTCATTTCCAATTGGCACTCGATTCAAGTGATAAGAAATTTGATAAAAAAATTAAATTCTGTTCGACATGGAGATCAATTGCCTGTTTATGGAATATAAAATATTTTCATAGTATATGTACACTTGCGATATCACTGAAGCATCCATAACGGAGAAAGATCAAGTGATTAAAGATTTTAAAGCAGTAGTTCACGAAGAAAGAAAAACTAAAAATGACGTCAAATGTGTTTGGTTCCATGAAACAACTGTGAATCATATTCCGCGAGGTCTGAAATTTCATTTTCCTAATCTCACTCATTTGTTTATACACACCTGTGGCATCAAGGAAATTTCGAAAAATGATTTGAAAGGACTCCAAGGACTTGTTGGCCTTTACATTGAACGTTGTGAATTGACTTCATTGCCCGACGATTTGTTCACTGAAATGCCAACCTTGCGAACAGTTTCGTTCTACGATAATAACATCGAGTTCGCATCGTCGGAGCTCTTGAAACCTTTGCTTGGAAGAGAAAATGTTAGAGTGATCCTTCGAGGAAACCAACGAATTGATGCTTGGTTCTGGCCAGAACTCCAAGGATCATTAAAATCACTTAAAGACCTGATGAAGTTGATCGACGAAAAATGCATGAAACCAACATTAAAAAATTGTGTGTCTCCTGAGAACTCTCCGATCGCACAATCATCGACGACGAAAAAGAGTTCAAGTGACAAAGAAATATCTTGGCATGCGCAGTTTTCACTTCCTGCTGTTGTGAAGTTCGAAGCTGGTTTCACTTACAAAAAAAAAAGCCTCGGACTCTGAAAGCACAAGCAAAGACCGCGAAATTGCTGAGAGACTCAACCAACTTGGCGATTCAAATGCTTGGGAAACTTTCATGTTCGCTCATCAATTCTCAGCTGAAGAATTGAAAGTAAAAGCATTTCAACTGATTGCTAATAATTTTCCAGAAGATCTGCCAGACGAACTAATGGAAGATCCCAAAAAATTGAAAAAGTTGATCGATTCACGAAGAGCTTACGAAAAAGTTTTGGCACAAAAGTAAGGAAGTTCTAAAATTAAATATTGAAATTTAAATAATGGGTCAAGGTGATTGGTAATAAATCAAAGGATAAGTTAAACAATTTGTTTTTATTATTTAACTTTATTAATTACCTGTCTTTCTCAATCAAACTTGAGAATCCGCTGAATTCGAAAACTATGAAACAACCGTTCGACGGTTTGTGATTCATTTCCAATTGGCACTTGAGAAAAGGAATTCGATAAGGAAAATTAAATTCAGTTCGGAATGGAGATCAATTGTAGGTTTATTCCATACACGTGTCTCTACACGTGCTATATTACTGAAGCAAATATAACGGAGAAGGATCATGTGATAAAGGATTTTAAAGGAGATCACCAAAAAGGAAAAAGCCACAAAGACGTCAATCAAGTTTACTTCAAGAATACAAATGTGAATTATTTTCCTCAAGGCCTCGAAAATCATTTCCCTAATCTCACTCACTTGATTATAAAATGCGGTGGGATCAAAGAAATTTCGAAAAACGATTTGAAAGGACTCGAGGGAATTGTTGAACTTTATATTTTTAATTGCCACTTGACATCGCTGCCAGACGAATCATTCACTGAAATGCCAAACTTACGAAAAGTTTCATTCTACGGCAACCAAATCGAATTCGCATCATCAGATCTTTTAAAACCTTTGCTTGGAAGAGAAAATGTTGAAGTTGACCTTCAAAGAAACAAAAATATTGACGCATGCTACTCGCCAAGAGAAGAAGATTCAGTAAAATCTCTTGAAGAGCTGATGAAGTTGATAGACGAAAAGTGTATCAAACCAGCTCAGTCAATTTTTCCGGAATTCGTGAACTTAAATCCAAGGCTCAAGGAAATGTGGATTTCAGGAAAATTTTCTGATCTCACGATCATCGCTGGCGACAAGAAATTCAAGGTTCACAAAGCAGTTTTAGGAATGGGTAACGAAGTGTTCGCTCAAATCTTTGAAGATCAACACGAAGCAACTGAAATCCGAATTCCTGGTTTCTCTCAGAACTCTGTTGAGGCTTTGCTTAAATTCATTTACACGAACGAGACCTCAGAAGATGGAAATGCAAAGGAAAATTTTGACATTGCAGATAAATTTAAAGTCGCAGCAATGAAAACGTTTTACGAAAAAGTCATTTGCGATCAAATTGACGAGGAGAATGCATGGGAAACTTTTTTGTTCGCTCATCGATTCACATCACAGCTTTTAAAGAAAAAAGCATTTCAACAAATTGCCAAGAAAGTTCCAGACGAATTGCCGGAAGAACTTATGGAATATCCAGAGGAATTCAAGAAACTGATCGATTATCGCAAAGCTTACGAAGAAATGTTGACCAAATCGAAGAAATTGAAACTTAATAAGAAATAATTTTGTAAAAAAAATGTTTGAGGTGATTGCTTTAATAAATTTTAATTAATCGGGAAAAGAGTTTGTTTTTTCTCTATCAATCTTCCTATTTCTCTGCAAATCATTAGACACTGAAATTTAAATTTCACATCCGTGCTCTTCTAATCTCCTCAACCCTTCGCTGTCAACGCAAAAAAAAGTTGAAAAATCGATTCGCTCTTGAAAATTTATTCAACATTTGTCGACATTGAAATTTCTCTGATCAGTCGAGATAACATTCCACGCTCGAGTTTCGCTAATAAATCAAATTGTTATGCAATATTGTCGAGGCCGGATCGGATGCAACGAGTAGGACGATCAAATGCTTCAATTGCAAATCTCTCGTTGTCATTAATCATTCGACGGATGAAGCTTTATTTTACTCTCGTTTATTTTTTAAAAACATTATTTTGCTTTGAATTACAAACTGAACTCAAACTTAAGAATCCGCTGAATTCGAAAACTTAGAAACAACCGTTCGACGGTTTGTGATTCATTTCCAATTGGCACTTGAGATAAGGAAATTGATAATGAAAATTAAATTCAAGTTCGGCATGGAGATTAATTGTGAGTTTCTTTCATTTGGTCTCTACCAGTGCTTTGTGGAAGAAGCAAATATAACAGAAAAGGAAAATGTGATAAAAGAATTTAAAGGAAGTCATCAACCAGAAAAAAGTCACAAAGATGTCCGAGAAGTTTTCTTCTACAAAACAACTGTTGATTATTTTCCGCGAGGTCTCGATAAACATTTTCCTAATGTCACTCAGTTGATGATAAGAAGTACTAGCATGAAGGAAATTTCAAGAAATGATTTGAAAGGACTCGATGGACTTGAACTTCTTTGGATTCAAAATTGTCAATTGACAACATTGCCGGACGATTTGTTGACCGACATGCCAAACTTACGAGAAGTTGCATTCGATGGCAACAAAATCGAGTTCGCGTCTTCGGAACTTTTAAAACCTTTGACTGGAAGAGGAAATGTATCAGTGAGTCTTGTGGCGAATAAAAACATTGATGCTTTGTTCGAGCCAGGATACGAAGATTCATTAGGATCTCTTGAAGAGCTGATGAAGTTGATCGACGAGAAGTGTATGAAACCTCTAGAAAATATTCATTCTGATCCGTTCATAACTGCTCAGCCTAAAGATTCTGATCCTGTGAACTTAAAAAATTGTGTGTCTCTTGAAAACTCTCCGATCGCACAATCATCGACGACGAAAAAGAGTTCAAGTGACAAAGAAATATCTTGGCATGCACAGTTTTCACTTCCTGCTGTTGTGAAGTTCAAAGCTGGTTTCACTTACAAAAAAAAAAAGCCTTGGACTCTGAAAGCACAAGAAAGACCGCGAAATTGCTGAGAAACTCAACCAACTTGACGATTCAAATGCTTGGGAAACTTTCATGTTTGCTCATCGATTCTCAGCTGAAGAATTGAAAGTAAAAGCATTTCAGCTGATTGCTAATAATTTTCCAGAAGATCTGCCAGACGAACTAATGGAAGATCCCAAAAAATTGAAAAAGTTGATCGATTCACGAAGAGCTTACGAAAAAGTTTTGGCACAAAAGTAAGGAAGTTCTAAAATTAAATATTGAAAGTTAAATAATGGCTCAAGGTGATTGGTGATAAATCAAAGGATAAGTTAAACAATTTGTCTTTATTATTTAACTGTAAACCGTAAACTGTAAAACAACCGTTCGGCGGTTTGTGATTCATTTCCAATTGGCATTCAAGATAAGGAAATCGATAAGAAAAACTAAATTCAGTTCGGAATGGAGATTAATTGTAGGTTTTTTACACTAATTTCATGGCTATACGTGTTGTATATACATTGCAAACATAACGGAGAAGGATCATGTGATTAAAGAATTTAAAGGAGATCACACTAGAGATTAGTTAGCGGTGGCGCTAGTCTATAGATTCAATCTGTAGATTAAGATCTATAGATCCAAGAGGCAGAAATGAGTCTATAGATTAAGATCCATAGATTCAAATATGATGGAGACGCGAAAGTGAATCTATAGATCGGGAGGGGAAATTTCAATCTACAGACTCATACATAGACTGAATATTCAGTTGTCAATCTGTAGATTCAGATTGTAGACTCAATACACAGATTTTATTCTATCGACTCAATACACAGTTTTTATTCCATAGATTCAATCTATAGAATCAGTACGTAAGCAGCCTATCAATCTCCAGGCGATGCCAGGGCAGATTTGTACTCCCGAGCTAAATCTCAGAGAAGGACGTTTTTCACATTAAAACGAAAAAATTTAGGAAATCATTTTGGGACTCGTGATTTCCAAGGAATACATATAATTATATATAATTATATATAATTTTTATATATAATTATATATAATTATATATAATTGTATATAAAATCTTATAATTTTTCTTATAATTATATACAATTATATATAATTATAAGATTTTGTAAACCTGTTTTTGTGAATATAAAAACTTATAAAATTTTTTTTTATATAAAATCTTATAAATCTATATAATTTTTATAAGAAAGGTTTATAAGAAATTATAAGAAATTATAAGATTTTATTAAAACTAATTTGTGATGTAAAAACTTAAAAAAAAAAATTTCTATAAGATCATATAATTATATATAATTTTTATAAGAAATTATAAGAAATTTTAAGAAATTATAAGATTTTATAAAAACTAATTTGTGATGCAAAAACTTATAAAATATTTTTTCTATAAAATCTAATAAATCTATATAATTTTTATAAGAAATTATAAGAAATTATAGAATTCAATTTGTGATTGTAAAAACTTCACAAACATTTTTTTCTATAAAATCTTATAATTATATATAATTTTTATAAATAATTATAAGAAATTATAAGAAATTATAAATTGAATAAAACTAATTTGATCTTTATGAATTTTAACTTTTATTCATATTTTATGCTTTCTTTTCGCATATATGTTATGATTAGACATTTTAACACCGCTGCCACTCGGAAACTTCTCGACCGTAATAAAAGATGAATGGTTGCGTTTGAAGATCGCTGATAAGACTACCCCGCAGAAAATTATCAAATATCCAAAGAAATTATCCTGATCAACTCTATAACACCCCGTATACAACTGCAATCTCAAGGACGACTGAAGCACTCCCTGACTGAAGCACATAAACTCTAATACCCAATTAAAACTAAATTTAAAAAACTCTTTACCCAAATTAAACATTTAAAATTTTTTACTTCTTCCACTCCCGTTTCTGATAAAATCTTTTAAATCCTTTTTGCCACGATAAACTTAAACTTAAGTCAAAGAAGAGCTCTGCTCTTATGTGGTAAAAAATTTACATCAATAAAGCTAAATACAAATACAAATACAAATACTATAATTTCTTATAATTTCTTATAAAACTTTCTTATAAAAATTATAAAGATTTATAAGATTTTATAAAAAAAAAAAATTTATAAGTTTTTATATTCAAAAAAACAGGTTTACAAAATCTTATAATTATATATAATTGTATATAATTATAAGAAAAATTATAAGATTTTATATATAATTATATATAATTATATATAATTATATATAAAAATTATATATAATTATATATAATTATATGTATTCCTTGGAAATCACCCCACCCAATCATTTTGGCTCTATTTCTGAAATTGCTTTTTGTTCGCTGAACTAAACTGTTAAAAAAAATTTAATATAATAACTAAGAACTCTTTTTTTGCGAGCCTCTCAAAAGTTTTAAAATAGACAACAGACTCCTCGATAGATAGTGAATGTAATTTGCAGAATTCTCAATCATCAACTGCAAAATGTTTGATTCATTAAAAAAGGCGATTCATTAAAGAGACAGATCGATGAATTTCAAATATAAAAACGATATTAGACTTTGTCTTTGAGACAGTATTTCTATCAAACCCGTAACAGAAAGAAGTCGAAATGAGAGTGGTTTGGTTGTCCTGTCATTAGTTGCCTATGCAAAAAAAAAGTCTTGCAACTTTGACGATAGACAGAAATTTGTTTCATCAGAACTCGTGCAAGTTACTCAATGGCAAAAGCTGAAAGTTTTCGTTGGGATTCAATAAGAGATCGAATCCGTGATATTCTCGATCATATCTTTCCATCAGAATCCGAAAGTTCTCGAGCTTTTTAAGGAATAAATTTCAAACCCTATTATGGCCGCTTTGTCTGTAGTCCGATGCCGTTATTGAAATAACTCGCGAACGCGATGAGCTAGCGGATTAATTTTTTCACCAGTCGATAGATAATTTTAATTGGGAGGATTATTGGCTAGCTCATCAGAATCGGGCCCACGGGCCCAAAACCTGGAATCTCAAGTCGCTTTTTGCTTGTAACTCGATTTTCTCGAGAACAGAAGCAGCTAGGCCGTATGGTTCTATATGAGACAAGCAAGTTTGAAGATGTACTTGACAGCTCACGTGGTTCGGGCCCACGGGGCTAGAGTCTGGTGAGCTCCATACAAATTTTTCAAACTTTTTCGATTTTTTCAGTTTTTTATAACATATCCGCTGACACTTCTTCACGAGAAATGTTCAGCGTGTTCATACGAATGTTTGGATTCCGATATTAGTCCACCTTCAAACAGCGCCTAGTAAAATTTCTTTCTCTTTGGAGTTAGAGCAATGAGTTGTTCACATGAAAGCTGGTCACAACAACGCAATAAATTCCAGAAAATCCAAGCTTCACTCATTGGATCCACCTCTGGTGTGCTCAGAGTGAAACTTTGTTCCCTTTAAGTAAAATGTCCCTGTAACCAATTCAACGGATGGAAAACCCTACAGTAAGTTCGTTAGAAACTGCTACTACCACTTGTTATATTTGAAATTAATCGATCTGTCTCTTTAATGAATCGCCTTTCTTTAATGAATCAAACATTTGCAGTTGATGATTGAGAATTCTGCAAATTACACTCACTATCGAGGAGTCTGTTATCTATTTTAAAACTTTTGAGAGGATCACAAAAAAAGAGTTCTTAGTTATTATATTAAATTTTTTCGTTTTAATGTGAAAAACGTCCTTCTCTGAGATTTAGCTCGGGAGTACAAATCTCCCCTGGCATCGCCTGGAGATGGTTAGGCTGCCTACGTATTGATTCTATAGATTGAATCTATGGAATAAAATCTGTGTATTGAGTCTACAATCTGAATCTACAGATTGACAACTAAATATTCAGTCTATGTATCGAGTCTGTAGATTGAAATTTCCCCTCCCGATCTATAGATTCACTTTCGCGTCTCCATCATATTTGAATCTATGGATCTTAATCTATAGACTCATTTCTGCCTCTTGGATCTATAGATCTTAATCTATAGACTCATTTCTGCCTCTTGGATCTATAGATCTTAATCTATAGACTCATTTCTGCCTCTTGGATCTATAGATCCTAATCTACAGATTGAATCTATAGACTAGCGCCACCGCTAACTAATCTCAAGGAGGAGATCACTGGCAAGGAGAAAAACACAAAGACATCAAACACGTTTTGAAATTAGTTTTCTCGAAAACGGAAGCACATTTCCGCTGTGACTTGTTCACAAGAAGTGATCAGCATGGTAAATCGAGTAAATGTGCGATAACGGCCGCAGAAAGTGCGACTCGCTATAGAAACAAAACCATCTAATTCGGCTCGAGATTAATTGCTTGGATTTCAGTTTTAATTTCATAGAAAATCCACATGGCTTGGCACGTACTAGCAGATATCGTTAATAGAGTGAAGTTACCATATTTGGTGAAGAGTATATTCGGGGGAATCAGGATTGCGCTTTAGGGGGTCAAGATTTTTTTGCCTCGAATTAGGCCGTGGATAGTATGTTTGGTGTTCTATCTACGGCCTAATTCGAGGCAAAAAATCTTGAACCCCTGAAGCGCAATCCTGATTCCCCCGAATATACTCTTCACCAAATATGGTAACTTCACTCTAATTGCGCTTGAGCCGAAAATTATCGTATTGAGCATCAAAATTATTTCACAGACTGCTTTGGGGCTTGTCGTTACATTCAACGCAGTTAACAAGCTCATTATGTTCCTAGAATTTCAATTGACAAACGCAATTTAACGAAGACGCTCAAAGGAATGGAAATTTTCGAAGATCAAAAGGAAAATTGATTTTTTGATATTATTACATTTAAATTTAAGTTTTCGTCTAAGAAGATTGATGTCGACTTGGAATCAATTTCAGACTCCGTTTAAAAAAAACACAGATCAACCGAACGAATTTATTTCAGATGATGAAATTTTATAAATAAAGTTTGCTGAGCCTATGTATTCACCTTCGGGAGTGCGAATTGTCATTATCAATTTGTAATCACTTCTCGGTAAGATCGTGGGGACTGATTTGAGACTAAACTTGGCATTCGTAACGTTCAGAAACTGAAAAAATTTAGTATTGGAGATTATTATAGCAAAAATGTTGAATGGATACTCAATTTAATTTGGCACAGCAACCTTTTGTATTCAGTCGAAAAGATTGAAATTGGTTTACTGTACCAAATTAAATTGTGTATCCATTCAAAAAATATTACTCTAAACTCACAGTATAAGGACATTTATGGATCAAACCGGGAGCCGTATCGTTGAAAAGACGATAAACGAAAGAAGACATTTTGTTGCTGAAGTCCTGGTTGTCGATAAATTGGCAAATCTCAACCGCAGGACCAGACAAAATTTCTCGATAAACTGTTCCATATTTGAAGAGACATACTCCTTGTAGCTATCTCAGGAAATAACGATAATCAAACTTAAAATAATGATTGTATAGGATACTAACGGATACTTTGTGGAGTGGTTTTTTAGCGAATCCGATTATATTTATTCCTGAGAATGATCGATTGTACGACTTTGCATAACAAGTTGCGTTGTGAACGTATTTCTCCGAATAGTTGCATTGAACGGCAACAACGTAAACTGTCATGAAGTCCTTAATGCAATAATGTGTTGTCAGCAAAATGAACAACGGGAGAAATTTGAGAGCGATCATCGCGAATAAAGTTTCATGTAAAACTAATTCTTAAAATCAAGTAAAATTTAAAACAAATTAGAGTATGATTGTTAGGTATAAACTAGCGTTATCCGTTGAATTGTCATAGATAACAATGTACCTAGATTGGCAAGCATGTTGTATGAGGGTCGTCGCTCCTCAAATGAATTATGAAATTTTCTCAGCTTGTGTTTGAGCAGGAAAGTTTGTTTAGGGGCGAGAACTCTTATATACTTTGATTAAAAACAGCTGACCCTCAAGAGGCGACGATATTTTAAAAAATACTTAAGGATCAATGACCCTCGAACAAAAGAAAACAATAGGAACAAAAACTTCTCTAAAACAAAATTTTTGAGCTTGACCAATCTAGGTGTAATGTTATCTATGATCTATGAACTGATAATCGCCATTTAAATATTTTTAGTCGTAGGGTTTTGGAAAATTATAAATAAAAATTTAAGTTCTTGAGTCAGCTGATTGGTCTATCAACCGAATGTATTTATTTCAGATGATAAAATTTTGGCAATAAAATTTACTGACCCTATTATGTCACCTTCGGAAAATCGAGCTGTTATTATCGCTTTGTATTCACAGAGTCCTTTTGATATTCAAATTATCATCGACTCAGACTCAGGATGTTTTTTATTATGACAACGTTGAGTCGCAAGCGACGATGCAATCATCAATTTCTGTTACAGATTCTCGAACACATTTCAAATAAATTTTATTAATTAAAATATTTATTAATAAAATTAACGAAGATTCTGCTGGTTGATGCTCGACTCGAGAAATACTTTAACTGAAATCAAACTTAAGAATCCGCTGAATTACAAAACTTAGAAACAACCGTTCGGCGGTGTATGATTTATTTTCAATTGACACTCGATTCAAGTGATAAGAAATTTGATAAAAAAAATTGAATTCAGTTCAAAATGGAGATCAATTGTCGGTTTTTCTATGATGAAATAGACTCAGAAATTTTTTACGCGTGTAAAGTAGTCGAAGCATCCATAACCGAGAAAGAAAATGTGATTAAAGAATTTAAAGGAGATCACTTGCCAGGAAAAAGTCACAAAGACATCAAATTCGTTTGGTTTCAACAAACAACTATGAATCATTTTCCGCGAGGACTTGAAAAGCATTTTCCTAATCTCACTCACTTGTATATTAGTGGCGGTGGCATCAAGGAAATTTCAAAAAATGATTTTAAAGGACTCGAAGGGTGTGTTGGTCTTTATATTCAAAATTGTCAATTGACATCATTGCCCGACGATTTGTTCACTGAAATGCCAAACTTACGAGAAGTTTCATTTAGCGGCAACAAAATCGAGTTCGCATCATCAAATCTTTTAAAACCTTTGCTTGGAAGAGAAAATTTCAAAGTAGATCTTCGAGTAAACAAAAGCATTGATGCTTGCTCATGGCCAGGATACTCTAGTTCATTAAAATCAATTGAAGAGCTCATTAAGTTGATTGACGAACAGTGTATCAAACCAGCTCAGTCAATTTTTCCGGAATTCGTGAACTTAAATCCAAGGCTCAAGGAAATGTGGATTTCAGGAAAATTTTCTGATCTCACGATCATCGCTGGCGACAAAAAATTCAAGGTTCACAAAGCAGTTTTAGGAATGGGCAACGAAGTGTTCGCTCAAATCTTAGAAGATCAAATCGAGGCAACTGAGATCAGAATTCCAGACTTCAGTGCAGAGTCTGTTGAGGCTTTGCTCAAATTCATTTACACGAACGAGATCTCGAGAAATGGAAAAGCAAAGGAAAACTTCGACATTGCTGACAAATTCAAAGTCGCAGCAATGAAATCTTTTTACGAAAAAGTTATTTGCCATCAAATTGACGATGCGAATGCTTGGGAAACTTTCTTGTTCGCTCATCGACATTCATCGCAAATTTTGAAAGAAAAAGCCTTTAAACAAATTGCTAAGAAAGTTCCAGACAAATTGCCGAAAAAGCTAATGGAAGATCCAGAAAATTTGAAGAAGTTGATCGACCATCGCAAAGCTTACGAAGAAATTTTGTCAAAATCGAAGAAATTGAAACTTAACAAGAAATAATTTTGTAAAAATTGTTTGAGGTGATTGGTCTAATAAATTTTATATTCGGGACAGAAGCTTGTTTCTACTTTATCAATCTTCCTATTCCTTCGCAAATCATGTGATACTGAAATAAAACTTCAGATCTGTACTGGTTTGTGCTCTTCTAATCTCCTTAACCCTTCGCAGTCAACGCAACAAAAAATATGAAAAATCGATTCGCTCTTGAAAAATTTATTCAACGATTGTCAACATTGAAATTTCTCTGAACAGTCGAGATAACATTCCACGCTCGAGTTTCGCTAATAAATCAAATTGTTACGAGTAGGAACAAGTAGGACGATCAAATGTTTCAATTGCGAATCTCTCGTTGTCATTAATCATTCGACGGATGAAGTTTTAATGTTTTACAACCTTTTTGAATATTCACTGAGCTAATATTTCAATCACCGAACCGCTCTCGATTTCAAATCTGCTTCGAATGAAATATTTCTGTTTCAGATTCTCCCACACATTTTAAATAAATTTGATTGTCGACATCCGGTCTCGAAAAATATTTTCGGAAAATCATCAAAACGATAACTCTGCTCGTGAATTACTTTAACTGAAATCAAACTTAAGAATCCGCTGAATTCGAGAACTGTAAAACAACCGTTCGGCGGTTTGTGATTCATTTCCCATTGGCACTTGAGATAAGGAAATCGATAAGGAAAATTAAATTCAGTTCGACATGGAGATCAATTGCAAGTTTATTCCATACGGTCTCTACCAGTGCAATATTACTGAATCATCCATAACAGAGAAGGATCATGTGATAAAGGAATTCAAAGGAGTTCACCAAAAAGGAAAAAGTCACAAAGACGTCAAATGCGTTTTCTTCCGAAGCACAGAAGTGAATCATTTTCCTCGAAATCTCCAAAAGCATTTTCCAAATCTCACACACTTGCTTATAATTGAATGTGGTATCAAGGAAATTACAAGAAATGATTTGAAAGGACTCGAGAGACTTGTTTGTCTTCAAATTAGCGAATGTCAATTAACGACATTGCCCGACGATTTGCTCACCGCGATGCCAAATTTACGAGAAGTCAACTTCTATGGCAACAAAATCGAGTTAGAATCATCAGAAGTTTTTAAACCTTTGCTTGGAAGAGAAAATGTTAGAGTGAATCTCCTAGGAAACAAAAATATTTATGCTTTCTACATACCAGGATCACCAGGATCATTACATTCACTTGAAGAGTTGATGACGTTAATTGACGAAAAGTGCCTCAAGCCTGCTTCATCAATAATTCGTCCTGATCCCATCAAACCTGCTCTGCCTAAATATTCTGATTCCGTAGACGTCAATCCAAAGCTCAAGAAAATCAAAGAAATGTGGCTTTCCGGGAAATTTTCTGATCTCACGATCATCGCTGGCGACAAGAAATTCAAGGTTCACAAGAATGTTTTAGGAATGGAAAGCGAAGTGTTTGCTCAAATCTTTGAAGATCAAATCGAGGCAACTGAAATCCGAATTCCAGGTTTTAGTGCAAACTCTGTTGAAGCTTTGCTCAAATTTATTTACACTAACGAAGCCTCAGAAGATGAAAATGCAAGAGAAAACTTCGACATTGCTGACAAATTCAAAGTAGCAGAAATGAAATCGATTTACGAGAAAGTTATTGGCGATCGAATTGACGAATCGAATGCTTTGGAAGTCTTCTTATTCGCTCATCGATTCTCATCCCAACTTTTGAAGAAAAAAGCATTTCAAAAAATGGCCGAAAAAAATTCTGAATTGCCGGAAGAACTCATAGAATATCCCGAGAAATTGAAGAAACTGATCGAATATCGACGAGGTTACGAAGAAATGTTGGCTGAATCAAAGAAGTTAAAGATTATTAAGAAATAAATTTGTAAAAAAATTGTTTGAGGTGATTGGTCTAATAAATTTTAAATATTCGGGACAAGAGTTTGTTTCTACTTTATCAATCTTCCTATTTCTTTGCAAATCATTTGACACTGAAATTAAAACTTCAGATCTGTGCTCTTCTAATCTCCTCAACCCTTCGCTGTCAACGCAACAAAAAGTTGAAAAATCGATTCGCTCTTGAAAAATTTCTTCAAGATTGTCGACATTGAAATTTCTCTGAACAGTCGAGATAACATTCCACGCTCGAGTTTCGCTAATAAATCAAATTGTTACGAGTAGGAACAAGTAGGACGATCAAATGTTTCAATTGCAAATCTCTCGTTGTCATTAATTGTTCGACGGATGAAGTTTTAATGTTTTGCTAATATTTCAATCACCGAACCGCTCTCGATTTCAAATCTGCGAGCGTGCTAAAACGATAACTCTGCTCGTGAATTACTTTAACTGAAATCAAACTTATAAAACCGCTGAATTCGTTAAAATAAAAACAACCGTTTGACGGTTTGTGATTCATTTGCCACTCGCGATAAGAATTTTGATAAGCGAAAATTAAATTCAGTTCGTCATGGAGATCAATTGCCGGTTTTTGGGTTGGATGGTTGATTCGAGGAATATCTACCAGTGCATTGTGGAGGATACATTCATATCAGCGAAGGATCAAGTGATTAGAAATTTCAAAGCGTCTAAAGGAGCTCACTGGGAAGGAAAAACTCACAATGATGTTAAACATGTTCGTTTCTTTAGAACAAAAATGGATCATTTTCCCCGAGGTCTCCAGAGGCATTTTCCTAATTTCACAAGTTTGTTCATTGTTGACTGTACTCTCAAGGAAATTTCGAGAAACGATTTGAAAGGACTCGAAAGACTTGACGAACTTCGTATTGAACGTTGTCATTTGACTTCTTTGCCCGACGATTTGTTCAGCGAAATGCCAAACTTGCGAACAGTTTCGTTAGAAGGCAACCGAATCGAGTTAACATCTTCAAAATTTTTGAAACCTTTGCTTGGCAGAAAAAACGTCAAAATCAGCTTTGCAGGAAATAAAAACATTAACGCTCAATTCTGGCCAGGAGAAATCGGTTCCTTAAATTCACTTGAAGAACTGATGAAGTTGATTGATATAAAGTGCATCAAACCTGCTGTATCAACCATTCATCCTGCTCCCGTGAAGCTTGATCCGATGGTAAAAGAAATGTGGATTTCAGGAAAGTTTTCTGATCTCACGATCATCGCAGGTGATAAGAAGTTCAAAGTTCACAAAAATATTTTAGGAATGAAAAACGAAGTCTTTGCTCAAATCTTTGAAGATCAAGACGAAGCAACGGAAATAAAAATTCCAGGATTCAGTGCAGACTCAGTTGAGGCTTTGCTCAAATTTATTTACACGAACGAGATCTCGACTGAAGTTGAAAACGCAAAAGAAAAATTAGACATTGCCGACAAATTTAAAGTCGGAGCAATGAAATTGTTTTACGAGAAAAATATTTGCGGTCAAATTGATGAAGACAATGCTTTAGAAACTTTCTTGTTCGCTCATCGATTCTCATCTCAGCTTCTAAAAGAGAAAGCATTTCAACAAATTGCATTAAAAATTCCCGAATTGCCTCACGAACTAATGGAAGATCCAGAGAATTTGAAGAAATTGATTGATTATCGCAAAGGTTACGAAGAAATTTTGTTAAAGTCAAAGAAAATCAGCTTATCTAAATAAGAAATAAATTTGAAAAAGACTCTGTAATAAAATTTAAATAATTTGGTGACGGTCAAAAGATTTTTTTTTGCGGTAAAACTTTTACCAATCATTCAGAAATAAAAATTGATTTAGATAATAACAACGATTTGCTTTGTTTCAAAGAATAGGAGTCCTATTATAGGACTTTTTTTTTACAGATTTTTTTTCTGAAATGAACAAAATTTAATAATATAGATATAACAAAGAACTCAGCAACTCAGTTTGATGAATTACTAAAATATTCCAAAGCATATACAGTAGCTCGTAATTTTGTTGATAGTAATTAATGAAGTTGATCGACGAGAAGTCCTTTAAACCAGCAAAACAAGTTGCAAGTAAAAAATAGTTTTTAATTTAAAATTGATAAATTATGGAAGAAGAATTGCAAGTCAGCTCTATGGATGATGGATGTACTGAAATATTGCGATAATAATTAACTCAATCCAATTATCATATTAAAAATAACATTTTATTAGAGATTGGCATTCTGCGTTTAAATAGTTACATTTATAGCTTTAGTCTTTTCTGAGTATTGATTTTCTTTTTGATTGACTTTATTTTCCAAAGCTTAATTTATTTTTGCCATGCATTTTTTTAAAAATACTAATAAATTATTTTAATAATTAAATAACAGTAATGTAATTCGAATTTCTGGTTAGTTATTAAACGCTACTTAGAAATATTGAAAAATTTAAATTTCTACTTTGCATGAGTTTTGAATTATTCCATAAATAATTCCAATGCCATACTCTTATACAAATTTTTGACAGCGATAAATGTTTCTGGATCTTGATTTTTTGAAGCAAATTCGTATAAACTTTCTCCATTCTCATTTTTTTCAATTAAAAACTTTTTCTTTTCTTCGTCAGTTAGATCTTCAGTTAGAAGTTCCCAGAAAGAGGTAAAAATTACTTTATTTTTTAGCTGTGCTTTGATCATTAGCGGAGTTGAACCATGACTATCTGGTTTTTTGAGAAGAGTTTTAAAATCTTTTTCGTTAAGAAAGTTTCGAAGCAACTTCCAGAATTCTTCAAATTGTTCAATAGAAAGTTTTGCCGAAATACAAGCAAAAACATAAAATGTATCATCGTGAATTGTCCAAGCGTTTAAGAACCTTGTTAAATTAAAGTCAAAATACCCATATCTACTGACTTGTTCAAAAATGGTTTTTAATCCTGAGATGTTTGCAGATAGAAGTTTTAAGTATAATCTATCGTCTGTTTCACAATAAATCCTACTATGTTGAAAGAGATCACGCGGCAATGGCAAAAGATTAATGTAAAATTGAATCACTTTACGATCGTTATTAAGAGAAGCTAATAAAATCGCGGAAACTCTACGAAAATTTTTTTTAGTGATTTCTTTTTGTAAATTCTTTTCGTCAAGAACTTTACGAGCCAATGCAATGAATTTTTTATTAAAATCGAGTGATCCAACTCTCGCTGCCGTCATAAAATGAGTATATGTGAAGTCATCGAAATCCCAAATTCTTTTTTGTTCGTCTTTATCCGCACATTGTGTAATGATAGTGATTATGTTTATTAAACTCTCTCCGACAAAATTGTAAAATTTTTCCGGCAACTTATCCTTTGGTAAAAAGTTAGTAAAAGTTGAAAACAAAACTTCTTTTTCGATGACTTTAATATTCGGGATCAAACTTTCTAAAGCTCCGTCGATAAATGATCGCACAGTTTCAGACCATCCACAGTGGAAAACTTCTTTCAGTATTTCAAAAACTGCTTTCATTCGTTCTTCGTTGATTTGAGACTTTTGTTCTTTTAAAACTTTCAAGTCAAAAACGTTCTTGAATAAAAAATCAGCGACGAAAAATTCAGCGTACGTTCGATGGATGAACTGAATTTTTCCTGAGTCATCATACTTCATTAAACCGATTTTCGATAATTTATCGTCAGGTAGAGATTGAACATCTTTGAAGCATAAATCAATATTTTTCCTTTTTTTAATATTCTTTTCATAATCGAAAAGAACATTGAAAGCTTCTTTGTAATGAATCAGGTAAATATGGAGCTCAGATGTATTGTAAATCATCACTTCCTCTGCAGCGTCAGGTCCTTTATCCTTCAAACCATTTACCATCGTTGACACGAAGTTCTCGTAGATCGAAAAAATATTTGCCTGTTTGTTTTCACTAAATTGACCTTTGCTTAAAACTTTAGCAACCATAGTTAGGATTAAAGGATTCTTCAAGGGCTCATAGTTCTGAGTTGAATTTATAAGAAAATCTTTCGCAAAATCAATTTTCTTCTTTAATTCTTCTCCAGAAAATTCCAATTTTTCAAAGCTTTTCTTAAGAATCTCTTCACATTTTTCCATCGTCAATGGCATCAAAGTGTAAGCTTCAACTTCGAGCTCTTCGCAAATTTTTTCTTTTAGTTGAGGTCTCGTAGATATGATTAAAATATTTTTGGAATTTTCCTTGATTGACTTAATTAGCATTGTGATGAATTTCTTGAAGCTTGGGCTGATCTCATCGAAGCCATCCAAAAGCAAGACAACGCGATTGCCGGAAAACAAATTTTTGAAAACTCTTTCCTCGAATTCGTTTAGTTCGAAGATTTTTTTAGCGAAAAAGTTTGAAATTTCTTCTGAGGAAATAAAAATAGTTTTGAACTGTTCATCTTTCTCGTAAGCTTTAAAATGTTCCTTCAAATCGACAAAAGCGACCCAAGAACTTTTCAATTTCTTCTTTAACTCTAGAGACAACATTTTGAGCTCTGTTGTTTTTCCCATTCCAGGATCATCGCTCAACAAAATAACTTTTGAAGTCTCTGCGATATTGAGAAGTTGTTTTGGCTCGATTTCTTCCGAATTGTTGTTTAGAAATTTTCTTTGAACATGAATATCAATCTCAGAAAATTTAAATTCGTTGTCGATCTTGAGATAATTGTCTAAAAGCTCTTTCAACGGAATACGTTCTAGAGCATCGCAATGAAGATCGACAATTTCTTCCAAAACAATTTTTTCTCTTTGAAAGTGTATCATCTTTTTGATTAGATTTTTTTTTGATTCATCCATTAAGTGAAGCCACGAATGATAAGCAGGTAAAGAAATCGCATCTTTGATTAACGATTCCTTATAATTGTGAATGAAAATTAATCTCTCAGTGATTTTATCCTTCTTCAAATCTTCAGCGTTTTTTACGATTAGTTGTTCTGTTTCATTATCACAATCAATGACGATTGTTGGCTTCATGCAAGACGAGTGAGCATCCAGCAAAAGATCCAACGTTTTTCCCTCTTTCAAATGAGAAAGAACAAGGAAGATGAAGTGGTCATTTGACTTGCTCAGCATTTCTTTTGTTACACACATTGTTATTTGGGGACAATTCGATGAAATTTCGATAACTTTGTTTGAATTCAAATCGTTTTGTTTTCGTTCATCTGTTATTTTAATATTAATCTTCGAATCCGTCAAATATTGAGGTTCTTTTGACTTTAATTTCCAAACAGCTGACATCAACTTGATTTCCTTTTCAAGATCTGGTAAAGTTCTTCTCTCGAAATAGTCGAAAAGCTTTTGAAAAGTTTCTTTTAGAAAATCAATCCTAACTATGTCTCCTTGATACAAAGCAAGCAGATGAGGAACTCGCACAATTAGTTCAGAATGCTTTTTGTCTTTAGGACCATTAAGCACAACGTCGATGTAATTCTCTATTCCAGATTTTCCCCAACAATTATCATTAACACTTATAAAGTCTTGTTCACCTTTCGAATCTTCTTTGTGATAAGGTTTAAAATCGTTGTTGTAAATGTGAAAGATTGCGAAATGACATAATTCGTGAGCTATGGCTCCTAGAACTTCAGATCGATTTGCGTCGTTTAAACCTTTAGCTCCGATGTAAACTTCTCCTGTCACAGCATATGTCGTTCCCTGAACATTTGGATTTCCTGTTGGATCTGCATGATCAATAGAGTCGCGATTAAAGTCGAAAATGACGTTCAACTTCTTAACATTCGCGACGACTTTTAAAATTGCTCGAATTTCTAAAATTTTATTTAATTCTTGGTAAGCTCCCGCAATCAGCTCCAGATAATCTCTTCGATTGATTGTTGCTAGATTTCCTCCAAAGAAAATTTTCGCTCTGGTGATCAAAGTTATCACATGTTCCTCGCTTGGATTTTTGATGCCATTTTTTTTGTGGATCTCTCGAAGCTCATTTTTAAAAGCGGACTCAAATCTTTGTGCGACCACATTTACATTTCTTCCACCTAATGATATTAGTCTTGCGAAGTCCATCGCCGCCGCTGATTTTCCTTCTTCATAGTTATTCGGCAGAATGTAACGATTTCGATCAAGAAAAGCGTCGATCAGCGACGTTAAATCATTTGGATTCTGAGTGAACTTTTCATTGAGCTCACGAAGTTCAATTGTTAAAATATTTCTAGAATTGGTCACAATTTCACTGAAGTTTTCATTTGAGTTAAAGAACCAAGCTCTTGATATCAAAACTTCATAAATTGCGAGTTGTCTTGACTTGAGAGCAACCGCTGCAGCTGATTCGCCAACTTCATTATTGAACGGCGCACTTTCTTTATTACCATCGATGAAGTCACCAACGGCCTTGACTTTTCCATTTCGAATGTTTGTGAAGAAACTTACTTGATCTTCCTCTGATAACATGGTCAAACACTTCACAATTAAGCACTTCAGTTGTAACTAAAAACAAACTTCAATTTAAATCCAATCTAGATTAAATAATTTAAATACCTTACCAAATAAATCAAATTAAACTTTATGGTGAAATATCTTCGGCCTTTGTGCACAATCGACAGTTTGAAACATACTATGTACTATGCGTGATGATCACACATCCTCAATTTTCTATGGAAAATGGAACTCGTAAAGCTATAGAAGGGGGCCCAATATGAATCACAGCTACATTATTTTACAGTTGCTTCTGTATTGAATAAAACATTGTAAAGTGTGTTTAAGCTCAAGAAAAAAACTTTAATTGTTAAATCGATTATAGCTGTCATGTCAAATTTTTAGAAATGTTTTAAACTGCTTTTTGCCTTAGTTGCGTTTAAATGGGTTAGAGTTGGTGCCAGCGGACCACGAATCCGGGCCCTTAGAAAAATTTCTACTTTCCAAATTAATTTTACAAAGATTTCGGAAGATGAAAACGCATTGAGTCGCAAGCGACAAGGCATTCATCAATTTCTGATACAGATTCTCGAACACATTAAAAATAAATTTTATTGTCAAGGCTCAAGAAAATTATTGAAACGATGATTCTGCTAGTTGATACTTGACTCGAGAAATATTTTAACTGAAATCCAACCTAAGAATATGCTGAACTTGAAAACTTAAAAACAACCGTTCGGCGGTTTGTGGCACTCGAGATAAGAATTTTGATAAGCGAGTAATTAAATTCAATTTGATATGGAGATCAATTGCCGATTTTTGGGTTGGATGCTTGATTCGAGGAATATCTACCAGTGCATTGTAGAGGATACATTCATTAACTTTCTGGCGAAATATTTCTGGCCCCTATCTCTGGCTTTTGGCGCGATCGCGGTTTCACGCCCTCTACTTTTTCATGGAAAACGGAACATCGAAAGCTTTAATCAATTGGGAAGTGATTCACATTGTGAAATAGTTTCATTCAACATTTCAAAGTGTCACAGTGAATTATTAAATTAAATAAATATAATGTCACCTCATAAGGAAAAACTTGTACTAACTGTGGAACATGATAAGACAATTCAGAAGTTCTACCAGGAAATGGAAAAAGAAAAACAAATTTCTCCAGAAACTGAGAAGGGCTTGATTGCACTTCTTGGCGAAATTCCCGAGGACATAACGAAAGGAAATTTCAAGAGACTTTATAGAAAGCACAAGTCAACGTATGCGAAGAAAGACGATTCTGACGACGATGGATTATACTTTGACAGCAACCACGATGCAGCACCCATAAATAACACTCTCGATTTGGTGAAAAAAGATGATGCAAGAAATAGCGAGCACAACGATCTCGTTACAGCTTTCGGAATGATGCTCGTCTTTGGCTTTGGCTGTCTAGTTGTGAATAAGTACGATAAGATCAAAGTTAAAGTTCCCATCCCATTACTCGGACCGGTGGAAATCGAAGCTGAAAACAAAACAGAAACTTCAGTAGTGACGTCAGTTCCTTCGGACTTAGTCATCGACATGGAAAACACTGGAAGCTGAAAGTTTCAAAAATGTTCAATTAAAAATGTTATAAATAAATTGATTTCATTATTTTATTCATTTTTAGAAATGTCAAAAATCTAAATTAATTTTACTGTTCGCTATTAACTAACTCGAACCATTGTCTCAATCCATCGCTCAGCACCAGTGGCAACTGGTTCAAGTCTCGCACGATCACGTAGTAAGGGAAAGGGAAAGTGTCCAAGTAAGAATGCATCGTGATCGTCTTCTTGTCTGCTGAGAATTGAGGAACTCGAATGTCCAGGATTGAATGCTAAAATGAAAATATTTAATTAGTAAAAGAAGATCAATCGAAATCAATTTCCTTACTTTGTTCTCTGGATTGTCGATGATAATGTAAACGATAAACATTCGTTGAAGTCTTCCCATCTTCACAGCGTTCTTCACTCGTTGCTCGCCTTCGCTGAAAATATTCCGACCATCGCTCAGAACGATCAGCAAATGTTCGAAGATTCCATTATCGCTTGATTGATCTTCTTGATTCATTGTTCTCGAGAAATCAAGCAGCTCCGCGATTTTACTTTGATTCTGTTCGAAGTTAAGTGATTTCACCATCTTAGGTCCATTGAATTGATCGTTGTACTTGAGAAGAATTTTCGGAGCTTCTCCAAACGACATAACGCAAAGCTTTCCACTCTCCAGAAGCGTCAACGCTTGTGAGACTAAAGAAATTGCTTGAAGTGTCAAGTTCTTTGAGTTGTTATGATCCATTGACTTTGAGTCATCGACTGCAATTGTGATTTTGTAATCTCGTTGAGCGGCCTTCGTTCTTCTCAGCCAAATCTTGTCTTTACGGAATTGTGAAGCGATGTAAGGAATTATTTTCTTCATGTTGATTCGACGACCAGTTCTGTAATCGCCTTTCAATCGAGTGCATTTCGTTGGCTCAAGAATGAGTCGCAGTTGCTCGCAAAGTTCTCTAGCGCTCGGCATCATCTTATTAGCCACGTCTTGCCAATTCTCCATATCCGAAGCGTCAGGATTAACAACTTTCTGAGACATCACTTCAGCTTCAACCATTTTTCGCATGTCGAAGAGCTCAGCTGTTGTTTGCTCTTCTGGCATCGATGCATCGTTGACGATATCCATTTGACAATGAGCTGTCGTCTCATCGCCACGAGGAACATGGAAAGTTGAAACAGTTTCACCTTCGACGTCAATTTCTTCTCGTTGATCGAGACGTTCTTTGGAGTTATCGCTCTTTGATGGCTTCTCAGAATTCTTATCAAGTTTGTTGCTCTCGAGTTCATCAGGTTTTTTATCGAGCATCTCTGGATCTTCTTCATCTTGTTCCATCAATTCTTGATTCGATTCCATTTCATCGTCTTCGTTTTCCTTTGCTTTCTCTTCGTGTTGGATTTTCTTTGACTGCTCTTCTGTGGCGTTGTCCAAAGTTGTTTTATCGGAGCTCTTAGCGTCCTTCACGTGTTGATACTCTTCAGTCTCTTGATCATCCATTTCTTGATCGCTTCCTTCTTTCTCTTGTCGATTTAATTTGTCAACAGTCTTCAAAGTTTTCTTTTCCATCTTCTCAACCTCGCCGAGAGTTCTCTCTTCGTCAGTGTTTCCCATTTTTCGCTTCTGTTGCTTGCGATCTTTCTGTTGATTGCGACGTGACTTGGTTTCTTTCGTATCAGCGATTCCTTGATGTCCAGTAGTTGACTCTTCGTTTTCGGCTTGGCCAACGCCATCGCGATCCTCGCCAGTGTCTTGCTCGTCAATTTCGGTTTCCTGCTTTGCTGTTTCATCGGAAGCTTCGACTTCAACGTCATCGTGAGAACCTTGTTGCTGTTGATTAGGCATCGACTGAACATTTTCTTCCTTTGTCTTCTTATCTTTCGATTCATGAGGATTCTCAGCTGATTCTTGTTGTTTGCCCTCTTCGTTTTTCTCTTCTTCGGGAATTGTGTCAGGAACTTGAGGAGTTGCTTCATCATTTTCTGTGTTCTCTTGTTCAGGAGCTTCTTCGTTATTTTCCTGATTCGGATCTGGCTTTTCATTGTCATTCGAATCGTCCTCAGGATTTTCAGGATCTTCTTCTGCCTCATCTTTAACTTCTTTCTCTGGATCGACAGGCGACTCTTCGTCATCTTGAGGTTGATCTTCTGACGTTTCCATGTTCTCTTTCATTGAATCAATGTCGAAAGGATTTTCTTCTGGATTCTCCTTCGTGTCTTGATCATTTTTATTGTCGAGATTCATGTCTTCGTCGATATCAATCTCATCTGGTTGCGGTGGCTCTTCCAATTCATTGTGATAAGGATTCACTTGATCTTCCTCCTCGCCTTGCTCGTCCATGTGCTCGATATCTTGTTTCTGTTGCTGCTTTTTATTCTCTTCGTTCGAATCAGCGGCATCGAGACCTTCTTCCTCTTGTCCTTCAGTTTGATTCTGATCAGTGTCCAAGTCGTTGTGTTTATCGTCTTTCTCGCTCTTTCCTTTGCCTAAAAACAAAATTTTAAAGAAACTTTAAACGAGAAAATGTTGAGTTACTCACCAGTTTCTTCATTCTTTTCGTCTTCCTGTTCTTCAGGTTCGTTTTCGTCGTCTGATCCCCAGATTTGCTCGTCAAGCTTCTCAGCGCCTTCCTCAGTTTCACCCATTTCCTTATCGAGCTCTTCATTCTCATCCTCGTTCGCATCCGAATCAGAATCGTTCTTATCAACGTCTTCCATTTTGCCTTCAAAGTCTTCGCTCATGTCAATTCCTTTCTCTTCTTTCTTGCAATCTTGTTCTTCCTTTTCGCCTTTCTTGTCGTAGTCTTCAGGCTTCCTTGCTTCGTCTAATTGATCCTCAGATTCGAGTTTGTCAGAGACATCTTTCTCTCCATCTCCGTCTTCAAATCCAAAGCCTTCGCCGGTCTTCGTGTCACTTTCTTCTTTCTGCTCTTCGTCCGATAACAAATCTTGAGGAACACAGAATCCTTTCGTTGCTAGTTCCAAGAAGGTTGACAGCATAATCGACAACATCTTCGTTGATAACTTGTGAGCGCTCAAATGTTGAATGAAGAAATATTTGACCAACAAATCAAATTGTTTAATCAAAGGCAAGAGCTTCGCAAGTTGTTGATTCGTTCGTCGATTTGTTGACACGAAAACTGAATTCATGATGTTCGTCAGCTTCAAATTAATCCTTTCGAGCTTCAAAGCAACAAAATCTTTATCCAAATCGCTGTGCATCTTTTCTCGGAGATGATTTGGCAATAACTTTGATTCCTCGTCCTCGGAAATCGCTTTCGATTCTTCGATTGGCTGGAATTTCTTGTAAATATTTTGAATCGAGATGAGAATCGTGTGTGCGAGGTTCTCAAGTTCGTCGTCGAGCTGATCAGTTGATTGTTGCGATTCCACGTTCAAAGCAGTAATCTCAACAAGTTTTGCTTTCATCGTTTCATGGAGAATGCAAATTGAGCCAGCGTAGACTGAATATTCGTTTTCAACAACGAAAAGTTCTTTCAAATTTCCCAGTTTCTTGATGATTAGTCTGAAGTCTTCGATTAGACTTCCAACTGATGAGTTGTAACGTGAAGTGAAGCTCGTCGCTGTTTTAACGGAAGCTTTCAAATCGATTATAACTTCATCAGTTAACTGCACGAGTCGTCCATAAAGTTGGCTCTGCTGATGGAAAGTGTTGTTAGTTGAGTTCAGGACTTTGCTGTTGATTCCTGCGTCTTCTGGTGAGCACTTCAGGAGAATTCTGAACTGATCAACAACCTCAGTCGCATTGACTAAGCTTTCTTGTAAAATCTCAAGCTTCTTCGATTCCACTTTAAAGTTGATATCGTCAGCATCGACTGATTTAATGATTTCCAAATCGTTGATGACATTTTCTAATGATTTCATTTCATTGACGTTCACACTCAATGATTTTCGCTGATCTTGAACTAACATGAAGAAGTCAATTGAGAAACCTTTCATTCTCTCGAGTATTTGGAAGTCCATGTCAGGTCTCGGCATCAACAGAGCGTTCGTAAGCTGCTTCATCTTGAGCACAGACTTGTTGAAGTACAAATCAAGCTTTTGGCTGATTAATTGAATTCGATTGTGAAGTTGAAGATTATCGCAATGAACTTTAGAGACAGCGAACGAAACTATTTGAAGATCAATCAATTCGGAGTTAAGAGAGTTCGTGAGTAAGCCGGTCTTGTAGTTGATGCCCATTAACGTCAAGTTCTTGAAGAAATCAGCGAGTGCTTTCCGCTTTTGACTTAGAATGTGCTTCGCTTGTGATTTCTGTTTGTTCCTCGGTTGCTCGCGATTGACATTTAAGCTCTGCAAGTGAATGACAGCTTCGAGTTCGCTATCCATCATTTCTTGGAAGATTTCAATTTGTGCTGGATACTCAGCGTTCTCGATTGATTTCCTTACAATCTTGCGACTGCTGTTGAAGTATTTGTCGATTTTCTGGAGAATTTCTTTTGAGTTTTCCTCTTCGTCTCCAACAATTGACTCATCAGGCAAAGCGATGAACGCTTCGAGCTGCAAGTCTGTTGGTTTCCAGCTCATTGGCGAAGCTTTAAATTCATTGAACTCCTTGGCTCCGCTCTCGAACTGGAACAAGTTGACGATCTTCCTTGTCACTTTGAGTTCGAATTCCTTGACAATTTTATGAACATTTCGGTGAATGTTTTGAATCGTCGTTCGCATGCTGAAGTAAGTGTCTGTCATCTTCTTGTTCGTCTTCTGAATGTTGATATATTCCTTCACTTGTTTCTCGACTTTCTTTCTTTCGATTTCGATGTGTTCTTGAATCGGCTGCTCGAACTGACTGAAGTAGAGATGCAAGTTGTGCATAATCGAAATCAATTGAGTCTTTTGTGAGTTTCCTTCGTTTGACTTTACGAGATAATTCTCAAACGATTTCAGCAATCGCATTCTCAATTCAAATTCAGCAAAGTTCGATGACTCGATGAATTGCTTTAGAACTTTCGTGATGGCAGCAACGCTAACTTTTCCAACGACTGGCTTCTCTTCCATGACTTCATCGCTTGCGAATCTTTTCTCCACATCATTGAAGTCGACGAGAGACGATTCAATCTCACTCTCGGAATCGTTAGCCAAGTATTCATGAATTAAATTGTAGAGGAAGAACCAATAGCGATAAGCTTTGCTCCTGACGATGTCGAGTGATTGGTTGAGTGATTCATGCCACGAATCCGATTCCAGTTTCAACCATTCTAAGATTAGAGCAGCGATTTCTGCATCGAGTTCTCTGAAGTTATTCAACTTATGAGCGACTTTGTTCCATTCGTCAACCTTTTGTCTCAGAATTTGAAGTCCATTGAAGAAGCGAACGAGAGGAGAGTTGCTGGCGAATTCACGGATTCGTTTGATTATTTTCTTCAACTAAAAAGTTGCAAAAGAAAAATTAATGAATTTGAAAGAAATTTTTTCATTAAACTTACATCGTCAAGCACAGCATGATCAGGCCATTGCTCAAGCTCAACGTTGACACGTTTTTCAAGTCTGTCCATTACGTCAACACAAGCAATCGCTTCTGTGATGTTTGAATCTTTGTAGAAGTCTCTGTAGTTTTTGCTCGATCGATCTAGAATTGAAAATTTTAAGAATTAGTTTTCTGCGAATGTTTAAAATAAATCTTCCTCACCTTTCTCATCAATTTTCAATTGGAGTTCGTCGTAGCTTTCTTGACAGAGTCCAACGAGAAGACTGAAGCTCTTGTAAGCAGCGTCGTCGATAGAGTTGTCAACGCAAGTCTTGAAATCGTTGAAAATAGCATAAAACACTTTGAGCTTCTCTTCGAAGACTTTCAAGTAATCTTTGTCTTCTTTTTGATTCTCATCCATCAACGCCATGAAGTAATCGCCGATGATTTTAAAGTCTTCGATGCCAACGATGTCATGAGCTTTCTTCACATCCTTCTCTGTCTCGATGACTTGCTCGAGGGAATCCATTTGAATGTATTCTTTGAAATCTTCTTCTGCGTAGTCCGGGAAAATCTCAGCGATCTCTCGAATCTTCACTATCGCTTCGTCTTCTTCTTTACATTTCGTCTTGGTGACATACAAACTGTCTTCCTCAGCTTGTCGCTTTCTCTTTAGCTCTTCCTGCTTCTGCCACATTTGATTGCAAACATTTAAGATTGAATCAACGTTTTTGAAGCTCTCAGAGGACAACTTTCTGCTGACAGCTGTTGTGTTGCTGATGTCTTGAAGCTTTGCCTTTACTAACTTGAAGAAGACACTTTCGCCATTGCTGATCCATTCAAGAATTGTCAAGATGTTCGCTTTGCTGTTCTTTCCACCAACAACGTCGATGTTCGATTGAGTGGGGAAAGCAATCAATTGCTTCATTGCTGATGACAGCTCGTTATTGCGATTTGTGTCGAAGAAAATTCCATTTTCATTTCTACGAATCGCGTCGTTCTTCATTCGTAGAAGCGTTCGTAGTCCAATGAATCCGCTCTTCAAAGATGTAATCGCACACTCGATTGGTTGAACGAAGTCACGATAGTAAGCTTGGAAGTCGAGCATCGTGTGATTCAGGAATTGGTTTGCGTTGACGATCCATAAATCCAATTTGCTGATAAGTTCTTCCATTTGGTTCTTGAATTTATGAGTTTGTCGATTAGCGACGAGATCTTTGAAGTCGACTTCGAATTGTAGAACTTGCTCGATTTCTGTTAATAACTCGAAAAGATTCTTGGGATGACAGCGAGACTCCAGGAAGTGATTAACAACTTTGACTAAATTGCTGTAACAACACTTTTCAGGTCTAACCGCAGCTTTCTTTGAATGCTTCGCAAGCTTCGTTTGAATGACAGCGATTTCGTTCTCGAAGAGTTGTCGGTTCGATGTTCCAAGGTTCTCGTAATTCATGATGATCGACATGAACTTGTAGGAGAGTAACAAACGTTCAAGGTGATCGACGTCTTCATCGAAATATTTCACTTTCAGTTGATTCTTCTTGACAGGATCCATCAAAGGCAAGTAAGTCATTAGATTGAGTTCGACTACTCCACAAAGCGATTCGATCATGAAACTTTGTTGCCAGGAATTTTCTCCTTTCATGACGTTCTCAAGTTGACTGATAATTTGCCAGAAGACGTTGCTGAAGTCAGAGAAATTTTCATTCTCAATCATCATGCAACTTGCTTTAACTGCGTCGACGTCCTTCAGCAGTTTCTGAGCTCGTGACTTTTGCGAGTGAAGATTATTGCTGAGCATGTCGAACTCCTTGCAATTAACTTCTGCGTTCATCCAAATTCTTCTCTTAAGATCTTTCAGCATAACTTTCCATTGATTGATTTCACCGAGACCAGTTCCTCGAATTGTTCCGAAGTTGCTCAGCAAAGTTGAAAAGATATTTGACGTCAATATCGGGCCGTTGATGAATAATTGGTTGCTGTCGATTTCGTAGCTTTTCTCGTCGTTGAAGAATCGGCAGAAGGAGCTGTTGACTGCAAGTGATCGTTGCGTTAATCTCTGAAGACCGCATTCAACATTCTTTGTGAGCGTCAGGAAGCTTTTCTCGAAATCTTTCGAGACGACATCGCTTTGAGAGATTTTACGCAAAAGCTCGAAACGTGGATCATTCAAAATAACGAAAATCTTAAAGTCATCGATGTCAATTGATTGAAGTTCAGCGACGTACTCTGAGTTGATTGATCGATGTTGATTCACAGCAGATTGAAGGACTTTGAGGACGAAATATTCTTGAATAGGAAGAAGTTCAATTTCAAATTTGTTGCTAAAGAATTCTGGACTCTCCTCGTTCTTCAGGAAACTCTCGAATTCTTCAATTTTATCCTTGAAATCAATTAAAGTCAGCTCTGGTTGTTTGAATGCTTCGAATCTCTCGATTAACTCTAATGTCTCATCTGAGCTTCTCATGTTGTCATCCCAAGTTGATCTGAATACTTCAAAGGTGTCGATCTCTCTTGACTTTGCGTTGATTTGCTGTTGTCGCCAGGTTTGATAGCTTGAGCTCATCATCAGAGTCAATCTCTTCTGATACTCAGCAAACTCGTAAAGCTGATCCTTCTTCGGAACAACTCTCACGAAATCATTAATCGTCATCATTTGTTCAAAGCAATCAACTTGATCTTGATTGTAGAATGGAAGGAAGTTCGTAAAGTTCTTGACATAAATCTTTTTGTACAACTTCATTGGATGATGTTTGCTCAAGATGAAATTGTTGATCGAGCTAAAGATTTTCATGAACTCTTCGGTCGTGTCAGAGTTTGCCGACATTAAACTCACGCAATGCTTAGTAAACCATTTGATGTGAAGGTTCAGTTGATCAAGCAAATCTTGGTTCACGCTGTTGTCGATGTAAAGTTTTTCTGATGCGATTGCGAGAACTCGATTGAACCAGAGAAGAGACAAAATGATTTTCGTGAAGATAATGTCATCAACGACGACTTCTCGGTTTCTTATGAAGTTACCAGCGAAAGCTTTGAAACAATCGAGCAGAGCGTAGATTCCACTCGGGAGAACGTCTTCGAGAGTGTCACTTATCTCTTTCTTCTGCACAGCCTTTGAATAAGAAATGATGTCGAGTTCCTTTGGTTTGTAAGATTTTTTCAATGAAATCTTCTCAAGAGTCATCTCAAGTGCAAGAGCGAGTGTAATTTTGTATTCGTAGCTTGTTGTCAATCGATGTTTCTGGTAAGTTCTTAAACGTGGGAACATCTTTGAATTCCATGGAAGTCTCTCGTTGTCGCTGGTGAACTCCTGGACGATCTTAGACAAGCTTTGATTGAGCGATTTTAATTCGATGTTCTCAATCATTTTGTCGAGGTAAAGTTGACGGAGCTCGTTGTCATCGAATGTGCTGATCATGTACAAGAAAGTCAAAAGATATTTTGGCAACTGTTGAACGTCCTTGACTGATTCAATTTCTGTAAACTTTGTGCTCAATTCGCTGAGGACTTCAGTTGAGTTACAAACATCGAAACTTCTCAGCAAAGTTAGAAGTGGCTCCGCTTGCATCTTCACCATCTTCAGAGTTGTCAGCTCATCAGCTTTTAAAATCAGATTTTCGTAATTTGCGAAGTTTCTTCGCTTCTCGACTTTGAGAATTGTTTCGTCGATGACTTCCTTGAGTTTATTTCGATAAACATTCAAACCGAATCCAAGCAAATCGATGTTAGATGATCGAACATAAACTTCAATTGCGCTGATGTTTAAACATTTCTTATCGTCGAGTCCCATCGTTTGATTCTGAGCTACGAGGAAAGCCATTTTCGTTAAGTGCGAGACTCCAAAAGTTGAAAATTCAGAAATTGATTTGGCTGCGTTGTGAATGTTGATAATCGATTCAATCAAATACATTTCGTGAACGCCTTCCATGAAGATTATCTTTCGTAAATCATCTTCTGTGTAATTCTCTCGAGGAATCGCAAGCTCGACGCAACGATTACGCATCGCTCTGGAGATCTCTCCGTGTTTAGGATCCATTGTTAAGACGATTCGGAAGTTCTTGTGCTTTGAAATCTTCTCTGGTTCGTTGTCATCGCCAACTCCTTTTTCTGATATCAACAAAGTTCCGTTCGGCTCCATTACTGGATTAAGTCGATCGAGAACCGCTGACGAAGCGAGATTGACGTGTTCGAGGCTGATGAAGTGTCCAAACTTGATGGATTTCACGATGACAGAGTCAACCCACTCGAATCTTCCTCCAGTGTTTAAAACGTTTGAAGAATTCTTCAAAATCCTTTGCCAAGCTTCGACTTCTCGTTTCATTTGTTTAATTTTTGGTTTCACTTCTCGGTTAGAAATCTTTTCGAGAGTTTCGAGAATTGTTTTCACTGCTTCAACTCTTTTACAGAAAGATTCTAATTCGCTGTTTGCTGATGACTCTGTGAATATTTCAACTTCGCTGTCGTAAGCTCGCCAGAGTTTGAAGAGATTTGTCATGTGACATTTGTCGCTGGAGCTGCGGCTTGAGACGGCGATGTCTGCGAGTTTCTTGAAGACAATTTGCTCAACTTCTTGCCACATATTCTCAAGCATTCGATTGAAGTCGAACTGTTGGAAGCTTCCAGTCACTGAATCATCGATTGTGTCGAGGTAAAGACTTTTATTGAAGATCGAGCAGAAGGTGTCGATGATTTTCGTTTTTCCGCAGTCACTTGGTCCGCAAAGAATAATTGGTTTCTCCATTAGAACGCATTCTGTGACGTTCTTCAATGTTTCAACTTGACTTTCGAGGACAATTGATCTCTTGTGCGATGCTTCGTTGAATTTGCAATCTTCTTGAGCTCTCGACCATTGAATGTCGTTCAGGAAGAGATCAGAGTCATTCCAGTAAATTGAAACAGCTTTCGACTCTTCGTTGAGAATGTTCGCATCGCAATTGAAAACTTCGCCGAAGATCTTTAAAATCGCAGCAATGTCGTGATCGCTTCGCATTCTCTGGCAGTAGACAAGTCGCATCTTCTCGAACAGCACAAGAGTAAAGTCTTGGAACAAACTGTCGTCGCTTTCCAAACGTTTCACATCGAATCCAGTCTTGTCATTCGTCATGAGCTTGCACCATCGTAAAATATCTCTCAGATTAGCTTCGAATGGTCCTCCTTTGTATCCAAACTCGAGATTCGTCATTCCATTCTCGACACGCTCAGAGAAAGTCACCATTCGATCTAACAAATCAAAGTCTTTAAGGACTTGAATTTCTTCTAAGGAACCGAAGTTGTGTTTGATCACATGAAGCAAATCTTCTTTGTTGAGCTTGCGAAGATAAACTTTCGTGAATCGATTGAGGAATGATTGCGGTAAACCTTTTCGTCCTCCGCCTTGTCTCAAAGGATTTTGAGCTGCGAAAATTCTTGTTTTCTCACCGAGCTTAAAAGTTTTGTTGAGCTCTGGGATGTAGACTTCTCCGCGATGATCCAAGATTGCGTTGAGACCTTCGAGAACGCTCTGCGGTGCAAGATTCAATTCATCGAGAAGTATCCAAGTGTTTGGTGACTTGAGAGCAGCGAGAAGTGGACCATCTCGCCAAACGAATGATCCAAGTTGAAGTTCGTTCTCATTTTGACTTTCAAGAGTTTTACTTTCTGCAGGCAAATCAGTTCCGAAGAGATCAGCGAGATCAGTGTGCTCACATAAGTTGATTCTCACGATGTTGTAACCAATCGCGTTTGCAAGGTTCTCAATCAGCGAAGACTTTCCAACTCCAGGAGGACCCTCGAGGAGAATTGCTTTGTTTAAACTCAACGCTGAGAGAACTCGGAAGAGATTTTTCTTCGTTGTCGGGGCAGAGAATGAGAAATCGTTGGTTGCGATGTTCCCATCAGGATTGATGTTGAGGTAGAACGGGCTGATACCAAACTTGAGGTTGTTCGACTCGACTTGAGCTTCATTCGACGAATTAACATTGAAGTTTGTTTGCATAACGTCTTTGATGAATTTCCCCATCGCAGCAAGAACTTTCGTTTTAATAATTTGAATGTCATCGAAGTTCTCGTAAGGCAACATCTCGAGAGCGTCAAGGAAAAGCGTTTGAAGTCCATAAAGAAACACTTCGTCGAGTTTAAGAATCGATTCTGCTTCGTTTTCAATTGAATAGTTCTTAGCGATGTAGTTGACCCAAGCGAGGACATCGCGAATCGAGAAATTGAGTTTGTCGACATTTTTCTTGAGAACATTAACCGTTCGAATGACAACTTGAGCAATCTTCTCGATCAGTTGATTGTCTTGTTTGTAAGCGACGACCATCGAGTTTCTTGCAATTCTGATGAGATCCTCGTCGCTGTTGATCGCTGTGCACCAGATTTCTGTGAATCGATTGCGAAGTGCTGGTGAAAGTTCTTTCTTTCCAAAGTCTCCTCCAGGATTCATCGTTGCGAGGAACTGGAATCCTTTCGCTGCTTGAATGACAAACTCAGAATCTTTTGTTGCTCCGTGAACAATGTTCTCGTCGACTCCTCCTTTCTCAGCCAATAAAATTGTTCTTTCAGGTTCGAGAACGCAGTTCAATCTCTCGAGGACGGAATCTTCAGCGAGAGAAATCTCATCAGCGAGGAAGAAGTTTCCTTCGACCATCGAAAGAATCAAAGGACCATCCGACCATTCAAACAACTGCTTCTGCTCTTCTTCTCCAGTTACATCGCGATGTGGTCGTAATCCTCCAAGGAAATCAGCTCCTTCTGTGTGCATGTGGCAATTGAGAATTCTCAGCTCGTGTTGACTTATTTCAGAAAGAATCTGACAAACTGTCGTCTTTCCACATCCTGTTGGTCCAACTAAGAGAACAGGTTCGTTAAACTCAAGAGCCTTTGACACAAGCACAGCCATTCGTCTCATTTCAAAAGTCCAAACGACGTTCTGTTGTCCTTTGTAATTTGTAATCGCTTCAAGAATTGGTTTCGTTACGAGCGATGTCTTTTCGTTTAAAGTGAAGAGATCTCTAAAGTGAGAAGAATCTTTCAGCAGAAGATCTTTCACCAAACGGAAGTTCTGGAACAAAGCTTCTTCGATGAATTTCGTTTCTTTTGGATTGCGGAACTTCGCTGACAAGACGAGATAACCTTCGTCGATTAAATGTTGATTCCAATCGTAATTCTTGATCTCTAAAAGTCCTTTGTCGGCGAACGTGTAACGATTTCCCCATCGGAAGAGATCGCGGAGTGTGAAACTGTTCTTCGCTGTTGATTGTCGATTCATTTGAAGAGATGACATCGTTTTCACCATTTTCTGAGCGTAGGACTTTGGAATGAGACATCGTTTCTCTAAAATGATTTCGAGCTCACTCTTTGGGATCTCAGAGAAATGAAGTTCGATGAATCGATTCTTGAAAGCTCTCGAAAGTGTCTTTCGTCCTCCATAAAGTCCAGGAGGATTCTGTGTCGCGAACAGCATAAAGTTTGGATGAGCTTTGACGAGAACTTGAGTCTCGGGAATGTACAACTCTCTGTTGTCATCAAGGACTCGATTTAAGGCTTCGAGGATGTCGCTTGGAGCTAAATTGAGTTCGTCAAGAATAATCCAATAACCATGTCGCATTGCTTTGACTAAAACGCCTTCGTGGAATGTCAGCTTGCCATCGACATCAGCCATGTACGTTCCAATGTATTCTTGAAGATCAGTGTGCTCGTGATTGTTGATGCGAAGGCAAAAGTTTCCACTTCGTTTGGCGATGTATTCGATCAAACTCGTCTTTCCAGCTGATGTTGGACCTTGAAGAAGAATTGGAAGCTTTCCAATTGAAATGTTTCGAGCCAAGTCTCGTAGATTCTTCTTGACGCTGTCAGTCAAAATGTATTCTTTGCATTCTTCTGGTTCCTTCTCTCCGATTTCAATCCAATAACCTTCGAAGTTAAGTTGATCGCCAGCTGGCTTAGGAATTGGTTGCGAGAGGATTTTCTTTGTGTCACTGAGCAGATGCTTTTGAATGAGTCTCAGAACTGTGTCATGTGACGTTGGGTCGAGTTGTGTGAGGAAGCTTAAGCAAAAGCTTTCGTAAATGTTTCTCTCGACTGATCCGCAAAGATTCTTAGCACAAATTCTCAAAGATCGGCAAAGCGTTCGAAGTGAGAAAACAGGTTTGTTGCCTAGACCATCATTCAACTCTAGTTGCGCTAATTTACGAAGTTCGATGTACAACTTCACTGCGCTGTTAATTCTTGACTTCTGAATTCCTGTGTTGTTGAGATAATCACCAACGATGATCAGCAAATCATTCTCAGTTGTCAATTCGTCGACGAAGAATTCTGTGAAGCGA
This sequence comes from Smittia aterrima, assembly GCA_033063855.1. Taxonomy (NCBI): domain Eukaryota; kingdom Metazoa; phylum Arthropoda; class Insecta; order Diptera; family Chironomidae; genus Smittia; species Smittia aterrima. Next base: position 26,524,011 of record CP093831.1, read on the forward strand.
TTTCTGATACCAACAGGAAGATCTTTCTTGCCCACGTCTGTGTTCGGATTCATGCACGAGAAGATTCTAAAATCTGGATGACGTTTGATTGGCACAAAGTCGCCGCGTTCAAGGAGAATGATTGAGCCATCAGGTTCGAGGATTGTCGATAAGCACTCGAGCGTTTCAGTTGATGCTAAATTGATTTCATCTAACAGAACCCAGTCGCCATTCTTGATGCAGTTCACGAGCGATCCAGGAATGAAGGCAAACGAGAGATTAATTGAGTTCTTGAGTTGTTGGTCGAGCTTCGTTAGTTTGTTCTCCAGAATGTGCCAACGCTGAACAACATCTTCGTCTTGTGTCTTCAAAGCCTCCAATCGTTTGTAAGCAGTTGAAATAATCTTCAACATCAGTTTCACGAGAATCGTGTAATCACCTCGATTGAAGCAAACGCTGACATTTGTCAAGAACTTTGCGTTCTTTTCCCAGTCGAAAGTCTTTTTGAAAATAAATTCAAACTCGATTCGCAGTGGAGTCATCACAAAACTGATATCAACAGGTTTGAATCCTCCGATGAGGTCTGACACGTCCGATTGATTATTCATGTTGACGACGACGAGTTTGTGATTTGTTTGATATGCAAGATACTGAATCGAACTTGTTTTTCCGACTCCAGTCTCACCGACGAGGAGAACTGGTTCGTTCTGAGTCACAGCAACAGCAATTCTCTCGAGGATAAACGAAGAGATGCGAGTGAAGGAAAATGTTGGTGGCGGCGACTTTTTACTTTCAAACTCTTCAATGACTCCATCATCGCGATCATTGTCGTTCATCTTAATTCGCTTCACGTTGGCGTAATCTTCTTTGCTGTTGCGTTCTAACTGAACTCGACCAACTGTTATCAACTCAGAAGTCATCGTCACTTCTGGTTTCGATTTGTTTGCAATGTCAACGCAACTGAGCTCTGCAATTCCCAAACGAGCGCCAATGCTGATGATTAGTTCATCCTTTGCTGGACCTGCTGGCAAATGCGAACAGAACAAGTCGACGCAATTTTTGAAAACACTTTTCGCACATTCTGTGCTTGTGACTTGGAAGTTTTGGTTTGATCTCTTGCAGAGTTTCAGCAGATCACGAGTTGACACCATTCGTCCAGAGTTTGATACTCCAACTAACGAAACTTGTTTACTAAAGTGGAGAGCTCCTTTCTCTTCTAATCCATTGTCGTGACAACCACTCGAGAACGTAAGGAAGACGTCAGCGATTCTTTCGGAAATTGTTGTAAGCTCCGGATAGTTGAGACAGATAATTTTTGATAGCTCATCACGGGAGAGAGGAAGAATGTTGATTGTGTAAAGATGTTTCTCCAACAATGAATGTGGCGAGTTAGCTGATGTGCTCGATGACTTTTGTGTTCTAAAATAAAATGAAATTGCAAAAACATTTGAATTAGAGAATTCTAATGGACTCACCTCAATGTAACAAAAAGTTGAAATCCTGGAGTGACCTTGAGATTCTCACGGAATCCTGGGACATTCAAGAAATTGTTCTCGAGCAGATGAGTCAACACAGTGCAGACATCTTGAGTTGCCGAGTCGAGATCCTCAAGCAAAAGCCAGTAACCATTTAAAACAGCTTGAGTGAGCACTCCGGGTTGCCAAAGAAACTCGCCAGGAACGTCAGTGCATCGATATTGACCAAGCAGAACTTTGCTGTCGGTTTGATCTCCCAGCTGGATTCTCAGAAATCCATTCTTCGGCGCAGTCTTTAATTCAATTTCTTTTTCATTCTTACGCAACTTTCGTTTGTTGCCATTTGCTTTCGGCGATTTCTTAGATTCAATGTATTTCACTAGTTCAACTGCTTTTGGTGCGAGTCGTCCAGTCTTCTGAGCTAAGAACTCAACGAGCGTTGTTTTACCGCAGCCGACAGGACCAGAAAGACAAATCGCTTTTCCTGATGAAACTCCGAGCGCCAAACTTCTCAAGTTTGTTTTGGTTGACTCGATCTTATCGAAAGAGTTTTGCTTGTCGTTGAAGAATTCAAAGTTGGATTGATCGAAGATGGGCAAGTAAACTCCTTCGATTCCTGTCACGCCATTGCTTTTGAATGACAACTCCAATTCTTCTAAATCAGCGTTTTCACTTGTGTCGTCGTCGAAAGAGTTCGAGAGACTTTTCGGTCCAACGCAAATGCTTTTCGGCAACTTCTTGTTCATCTCAGAAAGTTGCGCTGGTGTTAATCCATACAGCAATGCAACAATCTGATTGCAGTAGAACTTCTGAAGGTCACAGCCAAGATTATGATAACTTTCAATGAATTCTTCCCATTTCCATTCTCGTCGAAAGAAACTTAAGTCGAGCTTAAGAAACCTCAAGCACATCTCAACAATTTCAAGCTCTGAGACTTCATTCGTTCGCTTTGATTTCTTCTTCGGCGATCCGTCGACATTGACTTTAGTGAATGGGGCAGTGTTTGGTTTTGTGAAATGTTTAATCGCGAACCTAAAAAGATAATTTTAAGCAATTTCGTTGAGTTTGACTTAAAGTCAGAACTTACTGTAGAACTTGAAGGTTTCTCTCAGCCAATATTGAAATTGCGATACATTTTCTCTGATAGTTGCTGAACGAGTCATCGTGAGAATCAAGGAATTGACTCACAATCGGAAGGAGAAGTGACGAAAAGTGACTTCTCACTTTGTAAGCGTGCTCTGGATGCTGAACCAATAGTTTGCACAATAAATCAATCATTTCTGTGACATGATGAGAAGTGAAATCCTAGAAACGAGAAAATATTTTTAATATTTCAAAGCACATGTGAGTCGAGTTGAAGTCACAAACTTTTTCCTTCAAAAACTTGTTGATCTCTGAAGATTTCACACTTTCATTCAATTTGCACAATGACTCTCGGACCTTATCTACAATCAGATCCATTTTATTCAAACTATTAACTTGTTTTTACTTGAATAATTGGGAAATTAATTTTCTTCTCGCGCACGTTGTTTACGAGAATAAGTTTGAAAGAATTTTCGAATCGAAGTTCGAAAGTTAAGCAGCGCGTTTTTTTGAATTCGTTTCAACTGATTTTCGTAGCTATGAGAATTAAGAAATTACGGCGGCAAACTAGGTTACGTTGTTAATTTGTTCACTACTAATGATCCAAAGTATGTTAACAACAAGAAGAAAAGAAAACAAAATGTTGTTTCTCGAATTCAAAATTTATTTAAAGATTTTTTTTATAAAACATTTTCATTTGTCTTCCAAAAGTTCGTCCAAATCTCGACGGGCATCGATGAGTTTCTTCAACTTCTCAGGTTCTTCCAAAAGTTTGACTGGCAATTCTGGAAATTTCTCGGCGATCAAATGAAATGCTTTCTCCATCAAAAGCTGAGATGAATGTCGATGAGCGAACATGAAGATTTCCTCAACATTTGAGTTGTCAAGTTGATCGAAAATGATTTTCTTGAAAAATGATTTCATGTCATCGACTTTGAATTTGTTGGCGATTTCGAAATTTTCCATTGAGTTTCCATCTTCTGAGATCTCATCCGTGTAAATAAACTTAAGCAAAGCTTCAATTGAGTTTGCACTGAAGTCTGCAATTTTTATTTCCGTTGCTTCGTTTTCTCTTAATATTTGAGCCAACTCTGAGCTTCTCATTCCTAAAATATTCTTGTGAACTTTGAATTTCTTGTCGCCTGCGATTATCGTGAGATCAGAGAACTTTTCGGAAAGCCACATTTCCTTAAGTTTTGGATCGGACTCCACGAGATCAGGAACAAAAGTTGGCTTGATGCACTTCTCGTCAATCAACTTCATGAGCTCTTCAAGTGATCCTAATGAATCTGGGAATCTTGGCCAGTAGCAAGCGTCAATGATTTTGTTGTATCGAAGGTGAACTTTAACATTTTCTCTTCCAATCAAAGGTTTCAAAAGATTTGAAGATGCGAACTCGATTTTGTTGTTGAAGAATGAAACTGTTCGTAAGTTTGGCATTTCAGTCAACAAATCGTCTGGCAGTGACGACAACTGACAATTGTCAATTTGAAGGCGATGAAGTCCCTCGAGTCCTTTCAAATCATTTTTTGAAATTTTCTTAATGCCTCCGTCAGTTATAATCAAATCAATGAGATTAGGAAAATGCTTTTCGAGACCTCGTGGAAAATGATTCACAGTTGTTTGACGGAACCAAGCATATTGGACGTCGTTGTGACTTTTTCCTGGTCGATGATTTCCTTTGAATTCCTTTATCAAACGATCCTTCTCAGTAATATTTGCATCGCGTGTTCTGCACCAGTAGATATTCTCTAATGAGTCACCAAAATGACAATTGATCTCCATTTCGAACTGAATTTATTTTTTTCTCTTTAGAACCTTTAGCTTCAAAAATCTGTCACGAACTGAAGAAAATATTTATTATTTTTACAATGCTTCCAAATGTTTTTTTTAGAATAAAATGCGATTCGCTCTTGTAATTGTTTTTGGTGTAGTGATCGTTGGTGAGCAATCGTTATCAGGTAAGAAGGGCGTTAAAGGTTTAGATCTTTTTTAAAGTCACAATCGATCCCTGTTCTGCTATGCTGTTTAAAACAACTTAGTAAAGCTTTGAGAAGGAATAAAACAAAATGTTGTTTTTCGCTATTCAAAATTTATTTATTTTAAAGTTTTTATCTAAACATTCTTAATTGTCTTCCAAAAGTTCGTCCAAGTCTCGACGAGCATCGATCAGCTTCTTTAACTTCTCAGGATCTTCCAAAATTTTGATTGGCAAATCTGGAAATTTCTCGGCGATAAAATGAAATGCTTTTTCCATTAAAAGTTGAGACGAATGTCGATAAGCGAACAGGAAGATTTCCTCAGCATTTGAGTCGTCAAGTTGATTGAAAATTATTTTCTCGTAAATCGATTTCATTTCTGCGACTTTGAATTTATCGGCGATTTCGAAATCGCTCTCATTCGTGTAAATGAAACGAAGCAAAGCTTCAACTGCGTTTGCACTGAAATTTGGAATTTTGATTTCATTTGCTTCTTTTTGATCTTCAAACATTTCAGCGAACATTAAAATATTCTTGTGAACTTTAAATTTCTTGTCGTTCCCAGCGATGCTCGTAAGATCAGAGAAGTTTCCTGAAATCCACATTTCCTTGAGTATCGGATCGAAATCCACGAGATCAGGAACAACCATTGGCAGAACAGGTTTGATGCACTTTTCGTCGATCAATTTCATCAAATCTTCAAATGATTCTAATGAGTTTGACCATCCTGGACAGAACTTAGCGTCAATCTTTTTGTTTCGTACAAGGCTCACTCTAACATTTTCTCTTCCGAGCAAAGGTTTTAAAAGATTTGATGATGCGAACTCGATTTTGTTGCCGCAGAAAAAAACTTCTCTTAAGTTTGGCATTTCAGTGAACAAATCGTCGGGCAAAGTCGTCAATTCACAATATCCAATGTAAAGACCAGTAAGTCCCTCGAGTCCTTTCAAATCATTATTCGAAATTTCTTTTATGCCACCGCCATGTAAAATGACTTGAGTGAGATTAGGAAAATGCTTCTCGAGACCTCGAGGAAAATAATTCACTTTTGTATTAAAGAAGCAAACACATTTGACGTCATTGTGACTTTTTCCTGATTCGTGATCTCCTTTAAATTCTTTAATCACATGATCTTTCTCTGTTATATTTGCTTCGGATATTTGGCATGTATAGAGTAACTCTGAATAAACTTGAGAAATTCTAAACCCACAATTAATCTCCATGTCGAACTAAAATTATTTTTCTGTTGAGAACCTTTAACTTTGAAAATCTGTCAAGAACTAAAGAAAATAATTTCGATGCACTCAAATCTTGTTTTGTGACAATTGCGATTCGCTCTTGTAATTGTTGTGGGTGTAGTGACCCGTAAGTTTCTACGTTATCAGGTAGAAAGTCCGTTGAAACTTTATCTCATTTTTAAAGTAATTTGTAACTTTATTGCAGTGGCTACTTCAACTAAATTCTTCTTTTTGAGTTCACGTCTGAAAAGGCTCTCAACTTCTTCGCACGAAAAATTGATTCGGCTTTTGTGGAGCTGTCCAGAGCAACATGTTTGGAATCAATTGCTGAAAAATAAAACGAATTAAAAACCAAATTGTCTTTTGCTATTCAAAATTTATTAGGAATTTAATTTTTAAAAAAACTTTTTGCTAAGCTAAAATTCTTATTTGTCTTCTAAAAGTTTGTCCAAGTCTCGACGAGCTTCGATGAGCTTCTTTAACTTCTCAGGATCTTCCAAAAGTTTGATTGGCAATTCTGGAAATTTCTCGGCGATCAGTTTGAATGCTTTTTCCATCAAAAGTTGAGATGAGAATCGATGAGCGAGTAAGGAGATCGCCTCAACATTTGAGTCGTCAAGTTGATCGCAGATAATTTTCTCGTAAATCAATTTCATTTCTGCGATTTTATACTTGACAGCAATTTGAAAGTTTTCATTTGCGTTTCCTTCTTCCGAGACCTCATTCGTGTAAATGAATTTAAGCAAAGCCTCTACGGAGTTCGAACTGAAATCAGCAATTTTTATTTCCGTTGCCTCGATTTGATCTTCCAAGATTTGAGCAAACACTTGACTTTTCATTCCTAAAATATTTCTGTGAACCTTGAATTCCTTGTCGCCTGCGATGATCGTGAGATCAGATAAACTTCCTGAAAGCCACATTTCCTTGATTATCGGATCGGAGTCCACGAGATCAGGAACAACAATTGGTTTCATACATTTCTCGTCGATCAGCTTCATGAGATCTTCAAGTGATTCTAATGAACCTTCGTATTCTGGCCAGAACAAAGCATCAATGTTTTTGTTTGCTCCAAGGTGAACTCTAACATTCTCTCTTCCAATCAAAGGTTTTAAAAGATTTGAAGATACGAACTCGATTTTGTTGTTCCAGAGTGTAACTCTTCGTAAGTTTGGCATGTCAGTCAACAAATCGTCTGGCAATGATGTCAACTCGTGATGAAAAATACGAAGACAAACAAGTCCCTCGAGTCCTTTCAAATCATTTTTTGAAATTTTCTTGATGCCTCCGTTAGCTATCGTCAAATCACGGAGATTAGGAAAATGCTCTTGGAGACCTCGTGGAAAATATTTGACATTTCTGTAATGGAAGCCAGCAATCCGTCCATTCACGACGTCGTTGTGACTTTTTCCTGGTTGATGATTTCCTTTGAATTCTTTAATCACGTGATCCTTCTCAGTAATATTTGCATCAGTAACAAAGCACATGTAGGAATTCTCATCAAATTCATACTCAAAGCTACAATTGATCTCCATTTCGAACTGAATTTATTTTCTGTTGAGAACCTTTAGCTTCAAAAATCTATCACGAACTGAAGAAAATATTTTTTCAATGCTTCAAATGTTTTTTAGAAGAAAATGCGATTCGCTCTTGTAATTGCTGTTGGTGTAGTGACCGTTGGTGAGTAATCGTTATCAGGTAAAAAGTGCGTTAAAGGTTTAGCTCTTTTTCAAAGAAATTTTCAATTTTGTTGCAGTTTCTGTTTCGTTCAAATTCAAAATTATGAATTCACTAGTCACAATCGATCCCCGTTTTGCGATGCTGTTTAAAACAACTTAATAAAGCTTTAAGAAGGAATAAAACAAATTAGTGTCTAGCGCTATTCAAAATTTATTTTTTTTTAAGTTTTTTTTTATCTAAACATTCTTATTTGTCTTCCAAAAGTTCGTCCAAGTCTCGACGAGCATCGATCAGCTTCTTTAACTTCTCAGGATCTTCCAAAAGTTTGATTGGCAATTCTGGAAATTTCTCGGCGATCAAATGAAATGCTTTCTCCATCAAAAGCTGAGATGAATGTCGATGAGCGAATAAGAAGATTTCCAGAGCATTTGAGTCGTCGAGTTGTTCAAAAAATATTTTCTCGTAAAACGATTTCACGTCTGCAACTTTGAATTTGATGGCAATCTCTAAATTTCCTTTTGTGTTTCCATCTTTCGAGATATCATTCGTGTGAATAAATTTAAGCAAAGCTTTAACAGCGTCCGAGCTAATGCCTGGAATTTTTATTTCCGTTGCTTCGTTTTCATTGAAGATTTCTGCGAACACTTCGTTTTTCATTCCCAAATTATTCTTATGAACTTTAAACTTCTTTTCGCCTGCGATAATCGTGAGATCAGAGAAGTTTCCGTAAACTGACATATCCTTGACTGTCAAATCGGAATCCACGCTATTAGGAACAACAATTGGTTTGATGCACTTTTCGTCAATCAACTTCATCAGATCTTCAAGTGATTTTAATGAACCTTGTATTCCTGGCATGTAGAAAGCGTCAATTCTTTTGTTTCCTTCAAGGTACACTCTAACATATTCTCTTCCAATCAAAGGTTTTAAAAGTTCCGAAGATGCGAACTCGATTTGGTTGTCGCCAAATGAAACATCTCGTAAGTTTGGCATTTCGGTGAGCAAATCGTCGGGCAATGAAGATAATTCACATTTGTCAATCCAAAGATTTTCAAGTCGCTCGAGTCCTTTCAAATCAGATTTTGTAATTTCTTTGATGCCACCGCCATATATACGCAAGTGAATGAGATTAGGAAAATGCTTTTGGAGACCTCGTGGAAAATAATTCAGATCTGATTGATCGAAGCAAACGCGATCGACGTCATTGTGACTTTTTCCTTCTTCGTGATTTCCTTTAAATTCTTTAATCTCATCAATATTATCGATTATTTTTGGCTCGCGTATAATGCACGAATAGATATTTATATATCTCACTGTGTAAAAGATACAATTGATCTCCATCGAACAAAATTTATTTTACTCTTTAGAACCTTTAACTTTGAAAATCTGTCACAAACTGAAGAAAATATTTTCGTTGTAATTGTCCGTTAAAGTTTCAGCATACTTTTTAAAAAAACTTTGAATTTTATTTTCTATTAAGCGGAGATCATCAATTCGTGAGAGCATATTTTGAGTAGCATTGAGTAGCGCAGGGTAGCGCAGAGTAGCGCCTTAGCAAATCCAGTTGATTGACCCCTCAATTTCGAAATTGCCACTAGATGGGGGTTTTAACTTTCCAGTTTTCCACAATATTCCAGATTATTCCAATATCTGGAAAGTTAAAACCCCCATCTAGTGAACAAGAAACGCATAACAACATTATTTCTTCGGTTAATCGAATTCAAATGTAATCAAACAAAAAATTTAGAATTCTGGAAATTCTTTAAAAATTAATATTTCTACTGCTTTGATTGAACTGAAAATCTTAGAAAATATTTAATAAAGTGTTTATTAGTGGCTAAGCTCAAAGAATGATGTCGCACAGCCAATTGGGCGAGGTAACGCTCACTCAAAACAATTTTGTTTTTAACTTTGTGAAGAAAGATGAAGGAATGTCTGAGATCATGCAGCACGCTTATGATGTAAGTTACAACTTATCAGACAAAACCAAAAGTAATTGAAACTTTCTTCTAGGACACGATAACCAAGTTCACTGCCAATATTTTAACAAACGACGAATGTTTACACATTCCAAAGGCGAAACTCAAGGAAGAACAATATATTTTTGTATTTGACGACTTTGACACGAAGAACGAAGCTTTCGCTTATGTCTACAACGCTAACACAGTCTAGTAAGTTTCCTATTATCTCAAAATTTAAGATCACAAGTCCAAATCTTTCCATTTTTAGCATTCTCGGATCACGATGTGTCTTAACCATGTTACTCGAAGCTATTCAAGTTCCAGCCGGAGTGTACCACGTTCACAATCTAGCAATGCGCTCAATGGTCATCTCAACGACTGGGATGAAAAAATCAAGAAAGAAAGAGATTGAGATGCTTGTAACTCGCTGTGGAGCCAATTACCAGGATGATCTAACCGTCAGCGTAACTCATCTCGTCAGCGAGACTGTCCGGTCAGACAAATATGTTCACGCAGCGATGAAAGGATTGAAGATTATGCATCCGGATTGGGTCAACGATGTCTATCAAAAGACTCAGAACACACACAACAACATCAACGCAGCTGAAGAGCGATTCGATCGATACAAACTTCCTTTCTTCTTTGGGCTTTGCATTGCATCGACTGGGTTGAAAGTCACTGAAAGGAATGAGATAAAAACGCTGGTCGAAGAGAATGGAGGACGCTACAGCGGGTCCTTCAACAAAGCAGTTGATTTACTGATTATTGAAGAAAGCTCGATCGGTTCATTGAAGTTCAAGGAAGCAATGAAAATGAACAAAATTTGTCTCTCGCTCCAATGGATCTACGACTCAGTGGAAAAAGGCTTCGCTGTGGCCATCGAGAAATACACAATCAATCCGAAAGTTAAATCATCGACACCAACGAAAGGGAACGTTTCGAGATTCAACACAGACAACACGAACCTCAATGACCTTTCGAGGATTTCTTCATTTGCAAAGCCTCCGAGAGTCAAAGCATCAACTCCTACGAAAGTTGACGTTTCTGTTTTCAATCCAGACAGCACTCAGCTCTCCGAGATCTCAAGAGTTCCTACTGACGTCAGTCTAAACGAAACGGCCTTGTCGAGTTGCCCATCGTTTGTTATTGAGTACAAGAAAACTCTTGAGAAAATTAAGTTGACGGAAGCGAAGAAAGCTGGAAATCTTCTCGACGGCTTTAATGTGTTTTTAAGTGGATTCATGCCAACAGAGATTCTACATCTTGGGAAGATTTTAAGTGTTCTTGGTGCCACCAAGATTGATGAGCTCAACGATCAAATCACTCACGTTCTCATCGGAGCTTCCGATCCAAAGTTTTTCGCTGAAATCAATGATCTCAATCTTGAGCCGACAGTCTTGAGAGTTGAATGGCTAGCTCAGCTTGTGATGAGCAAAGAAGTTCCTGAAGAAGGTGAATTTGAAATAGAACGACTTTCGAAAAAGAAATCTCTTCTTGAGAAACCGTCTCCAGCCAGCAAGCGAGCGATTTCTTCGTTGAGTGGAACATTTAAAAAACCAGCGATACCAAAGTTTTCTTTAAACACTGAAATGGAAGCAGAGATCGAAGATCAAATGGCGCTGATCAATCAATACAGCGAACGTGCCACTGAAACATCAGAAAGCATCGCAAAGATTTTCTTAGGAAAATACATTTTTATCTACGGATACAGCGACCCATTGAAAGCCGGTGCCGCTGTTGAGCATTTCGAACAACTTGGAGCAACTTTAGTCGATAACACTTTCCATCGCGAAGTTGATTACGTCGTGACATCAACGGAATCATTGAACGAGCTCAAACCTGGCGTCAAATACAAAAACATTGTAAGCGAGCAATGGCTGGTGGACTCTGTTGAAGCTAACGAGTGTGTTGAGATCAAATTCTATCACAAACCTTTAACTAAAGTTGAGAAACATCTTAAAGATGAAGTCATTGTCGTGAGCAACTACAAAGGAAAAGAAAGACAGTTCATTGAGTTGCTGTGTCGAGAGTTAGGAGGAATCTACTCGGAGGTTTTAAAACGTAACGACAACGCGATCATCATCTCGCCCAACGCCGAAGGAAGAAAGTTTGACTCAGCGAAATCTTGGGGACTCTCAGTTTTGCCTGTTGACTGGCTTCTCAAATGCATGGAAATGAATTGTCGCGTTGATGAGAGTTCGTTTCTGATTGGAGGAACCAATCCATCAAAGAACAACAAGAAGCGACGAGAATCGATTGTCCCATCGTCTCAAGATATCCAAAACCTCTCTGGCTTCGATGTAGTTGATCCACCGATTGAGAACTTCGGAGATGACGATGATGACAGAGAGGAATCGTTAGCAGATAAATATGAAACGCCTCCAATGAAACGTCCAATCAGATTCAACAGCAACGAACAAACTCCAATGAGTCCAAGCACACCAAATTTAAGTCCATCTCGTTTAGTTGTTGACATGTCAGAGCCTCGTCGAACACTCACTTTAGCGGCTTTGAGAGAAAATCAGTCGAAACACGCGATTTCTCCGAGAAAATTGCGTTTGAAGAATTTGATTGAGACGCCAGCAACGAAAGCGAGAAGGATCGCAGAGGATTCGCCAGCTTTGATACGTCCAGAGCTTCCGGATTGCATGAAATATCCTGAAGTTAATTACGCACTTCGTCCAAATGCCTCGCCTGAGACTCAGCACTTCCACAAGAGGAAACTTGAAGCTTTAGATACTTTGTACCTATCGCGATCAGGACAAAAAAAGCAAAGAGTTGAGCCAGTGGAACCAACGGTAATCTAACAAACAATTTAATTGAAAGTTTAATAAGAAATTTCCTTTCAGCCTCCAGGTCATCGTCGCTACGACTTTTTCAAAGCGCGTCTCGCTTCATTCAATTCTCCAGATCCAAGAGCAACGAATCCAATCAAACCATCGCTCGAAGCAGCCAAAGCTCTCGAATACGAAGACGAAGAAAATGAAAACGAAGAGCAGCCAATCGCAAAGTCTCAAACAGATGACACACTCAAAGGCTTTCGACGACTTGAGGTGAAGACATCAGACGAGATCTTGAAGAAGAAGCAAATTTTATTGGACTCGGAACGATGCGCAACAACAAGTGGGAAGCATTGCTCAACAGCTGAATCGGAGAACTTAGTTACATGGAACGATCCTAACGCGACAAGATCACCTTCGAACAATCTCGACGATGATGGAGAAGTCTACGTTGGAGAAACTGCGCCAGAGCAATATTTCTTTGCTTTCAACATGATCGCAATTGAGGTAAAATATTTATCTCTAATTCATTTCCTTGATTAATAATTTTATTTCTTCTCAGGAAAAAGAAAGAATGCACAAAATAGTCGATCGATTGGGTGGAATTATCCACAATCAGAACTTTACTCATCTCATTGTTGGGAAGTTGAATCGATCGGAGAAGTTTCTCACAGCCGTCGCTTCAGGAAGATTCGCGCTCCATCCAGCTTACATCGATCGTTGTGAGGAGGAAGGAAGATTCGTCGAAGAAGCTGAGTACGAATATGGAAATCCTGAGTTTCGCTCCGAGCTGATCAACGAGATGGACGTGAATGAAGACATTTTCTTTGCTCCACACAAATGGAGAAAGTGGATCAGCGCTCGGCCGGATTTATTCCCGAAAGGAGCCTTCTCGAACCTGAAGTTTACTGTCGCAGCGCCGAGCGAGAAAGTACCTCAAATTGTAACATCAGTTGAAGCCGGGGGAGGAAAGTACGTTTCGTTTGAAAACATGAAGACAACTCGACTTAAGCCAGAAGTTTTGAAAGCAGAGCAGCTCGATTACTGCATTGCTCAAGATGGATACATCAGCTTAGATAATAAAGAGCTTTTGAGAAAGTTTAACGTGAAAATCACTTCCTTGCTCTTGCTAAGCGACTATCTCTTCAAAACAAAAGTCATGCCATCGAAAGCTGCTTTCTGAAAGACAAATCAATCTTGTGAATAACAAAAAAGTCGATAAATAAAGTTTTTCGAATAAACATTTATTATTTCTTCTATTTTCTTCATTTAAACATTCATAAATGATTCTTAAACATCTTTTTGGCTTCTTCTTTGTGTGATTAAGTTTTCTGTAGTTAATAAAATTATTTTGCACCATCATAACATTTAACATGAACATAAAGATGACAAAGCTTAAAGATCGCTCATTTGAGTTGATGAGAATTCTTTGACGAGACCGCGAAGTCGAAGAATTTCTTTTCCCGCTGATGCTAAGTCGCCTTGAATTGTTAGCTCACGCTCTCGAAGACGTTTAATGTCTCGTTGACAAGTCTAGATGAAAGGAATTGTTAGTTTGATGAAAAATTTCTAAAGATTTTGTAACTTACCACATTCTGTCTCAGCAAATCTAATTTATCACACTTTAGCTTCGTAATTTCCTGTTTCAAGTCATCGACTTCCTTTCGCTGAACTTCTTGCTCAGCTTTCGACTTCTGAGAGGTCTGACGATTCACTTGCGCTTGATCTGACGACGACATTGAGCCGAAGCCTCGATCACAATCACAATCGTTCAGCGGTTCAAGTTCGACACTGTCAAGACTCGATTTGTCGCTTTGCAGTTCAATTGAAACTTGCATCGATTCGCTTGTAGCTTTAGACTGGGCTGGAGCTGACATTTGTTGCTGCAGTTGATGGTGAGCATTGTTCTTCGGTGTTGGAAGTGATTGCTGATGTTGCAGCTTATTGCAGACCATCGGAGACTTTTTCTCGAGAGTTGTCATTGAAGAGTTTGATGATGAAAAGTTACTGAACTTTGATGAAAGCTGCACACGGTTCGTTGCCTAATTAAAAGAGAAATCAAATCAATTAGCAAAAAGTTTATTGAAGATCTTTGATGTTAACTTACTTGTCCACTTTCATAGCTCATCTGATGCTGATGCTTTTTAGGATTTGGTAACGAGTTTGTTCCTTCCGAAGATGCCTGAGGTTTTGGTTTCGATGAGAAAGCTTTTTTCACTGAGTCGAGGAATCGCGTGGCTCCTGAGTTTTCTGATTTCGTGCTATCTTTTGCTGGCGATTCTGGTGGAATTATTGGATCAAGGCCGAGAAAATCTTTCGTCTTGTCTCTTAAGTCATCGACGAGATTTTGTAAGAGAGAAGAGCGAGTTCGATATTCAAGCTTCGCGAACTTCTCAGCTTTGTAACAAGCGTTCTCAGCGTTGATGAGTTTTGTAAGGAGAAACTCTTTGAGATGGTTCTTGCTGATGATTCCGTGTTTAGGCAGAGCTGGACTAAAGAAAGGAACTCCACTTCGAGCAGAGACTGAAATCTTGTAAGTTCTGTTCGTGTGAGGTTGGACGACGATGAAAGCGTGAAGGAAATGCGATGCAATCATGTCAGGAGAGAACGGAGTGTTCTTCTCTTGGAAAACAATTGCAACGATGTCATTCCCGATGTGTCGCTTCCTTTGAAGTTGCTGAGGATCTCCGTTTGTGAATGGTAACATTGTCGAGACGTGGAAAATGATTTCTCGATCTTCAAAGACTTCGTAGACTGCGGCATCGCCTGTGTGTCCATTCTGGATATCGAGACCGCCTCGGTAGCCTTTGTGGTCTTTCAATTTGATTTTCTCGCCAAGCAAACTCAAGAACTCTTCAAACTCTGGAGTCGTTTCATTATTTCCGAACAATTCTTCTTCAACTGTTTGACCAAACTTCTGATAGAGAATTCCAAACTTGAAGTTGATCACAAGTTGATGTTCATCGTAAGCTGCGATGAGATTAGAGGCCGACGAGCACATGATCGGAGTGAACGTCTCAACTTGAAGTTGATCGTTCAGCAATCGACTTATCTTGATTGGCGTTGCGTTGTCGCCAAGACACGAAGTCGGAATAATTTCATGCATCGTCCCGCTCTTTTGTCTCAGCAGAATTCTCAGATGCGGTTGATTGGCGATTAGCTCATGCTTAATAGACATCAACACAGGTCCATGTGACTCATCGAATCCAATCAGATTCGAGTGCTCACGGCCGTAGAAGTGTTGACGGAAACAACGCGCTAAATCATTTGTCTCGATCTTTATTTCCATTCGATTCACTTCGCCATCATTGTCGAACTTATCGTGATGACTGTTGTTGTTGTTATCATCGTTGAATCCATTCTCAGCATGATCAACTTCATCCTCCTCATCAATCTGCCCGCAATCGATCCAATAACCGCCGTGCGACGGTTTCACAATCATCGGTAGCTTCTCGGGATTCTTGCAATTGTTTAAAAGCTGTTCTAGTAGAAGCTTCGTGCTGTTGCTTTGGTATTGCTGCTGAGAGTTTCCCGGAGACATTGGCGGTGAGTTCACCGAAGTATTCAGAGATTGTCGTGAAGATGTCGATGCATTTGACGGTTGATGTTGAAATCGAGAGCTTGGCTGTTTGTATCCATCGTAGTCGAAATATTGTTCACGTTTGTTCTGGAAATAAAAATGAGAAACATGAAATTTTTTATCATCGCCATCTTTCGGAAATAATTTTCAAAATAAAATCTCTCTCATTCCATTCTTCCGAGCCATTCGTCATTGAAAGGACATTAAAAGCATTCTCAAGCTGTTTGAACGATATTAATGTCAAGATGGGCTTAAGAGCTTAACAGTCTTTCTTTAAGAGTTTTTTTTATGAAGACATTTTTCTGTTTTGCGATTTGGGGTGTCAACTGACCTGTGAAAAGTACGATGGCAATACGCAGCGTTGATCGTCTAATCTTTGTGACTGGCATCGCTCCAGGAGTTCGAACAAATCTGTTGCGTTACTCAAATTCGCCGCTTTCGGGGAACTGTGATGAGCCTTCTCTAACGGCAATCGCGATGACGACTTAGACGATGAGACTTCGCTCGAGAGCATCGTAATTGGATCATGATTTTCCTTCGCCATCGACCAGTTGTTCAAGTGGTGCCGTCTGTAATAAACAAAAAAATAAATTATTAGATTTATAGAAATTGAAGCAACAAGTGCGGTTGAGTGTTTTCCAATCTTTCTTTCTGTAATTGGATTGCAAAGCGTGTTGCGAGTTGTTTAAGGGATTTGGCTAAGCTTGACGAGAAGAAATCGAGTTTTCCGCAAAAACACTTTCACATAAACTTCTCTCGTTTCTCAGAAAATCCCAGAGAAGAGACTTAACCAACTATCAAGCGAGCATACGACGCAAACTAATTAAAAACGCTCTGACGAACTCAAAATTATGCAAAGCTCTTCTCAGAAGGTTCCTTTATCATCACTTCCCAATTGCAATCAGAGCGAAAACATTTCCGTAATTCGCTCGGATATTTCGATCGCGTTTTGTGAGTTTCGAGAGCTCTTCAATGAAATGCAAATCACTTCACATTCCACACTCCGCCTATGCAACTCGAATGAAGTTCGTTCAGAGCTCGTGGGATATTTATCGTTTCAATCCTGTCGTAATAACGAAAATATAAACATTGAAATTTATGTTTTGCCAAATGCTCGTAAATTGCGAAGGGTTCCGCGCTTGTTTACCTTTTCAATGCTCGATTGGACGTGAAATTTGCATAAAAAATTGTTTTCCGGGTCTTCTCATGTCGAGCGGTTGAATAAATTGTGCGATTTAAATAAAGTCAAGTGGAGAAATTTATAAAGAAATCGAGAAGATCTTCTCAACGCATTAAAACGTCTAAATTTCTTTTATCACATTAACTTCAATGGCCACTCCCTTGACTTTGCTTTTTCTCGCATCTTCAACGACTCAAACGTATTTGCTAACGAAAATCACGAAGACGAAATAAAAATGCAAACAAGAACTATAAAAGTAAATGATGCATGAAAGGATAATAGCTCCGCTGACTTCTCTGTAAGAACACAAACACAAGGGTTGATGCATCCGCGAGCGAGCGAGTGAGTGAGTGAGCGGTTGATTTAAGAAAAACGAAAAAGGATTTTGGAAAAACAACTTTCTCGATCATAAATAAACAAGAACTGGCCACGATTTAACGGTTAGCGAGAAAGTTTCCTTTTCTCAGAATATTTCCCACCGCTCTTCTCGCTGCTAAGACATTCGAGATTTAAGTATCGCGCAATGGACAAAGGAAGAAAGGGGATGAGATGGGTTGAGGATGGACAAACAATGACCGAGCGAATTATTCACAGTCAAAGTAATTTAATGCTTTCTTCCGCAGCGAAATTCATTTCAACAACTGCAAACGAGTTTTCTCGACCTCGACAACAAGGCGCGGAAACGAAATATTTTATTCTTGTTAAACGCGTTTCAATTCTTTTCCTTCGAGAGCCTGAATTTTGGTTTAATTATGTGCTTAACTCTCATTCAACTTGACTCAAATCTCAAAGCGAATTTCCCGCGAAGAATGAAATAAACTTGTTGAGATTCCTTAAATTGCTTTTCTTCGAGTGAAACTAAGAAATTCGTTCTCAGAAGGGAGAAGTCGCTTCCATTCCAATAATGGATTTAAAAGGGTTTCCAAGTGCTTACGAAAATATTATTGCGGTAGGTTGGCTGATGATGTTGGAAGGAGAGGAAAACGATTTGAAATCCGCTTGAAGACTGATAGAGTGGAAAAGGATTCGACAGAAAGTGAAACTTTATTTCTCATGAAAATTTCCTTAAATCGCCAGAAGGACAAAAGGAATTCCAGTGAAGACTTAATAACAGTTTAGATTCGTATCGAGGCCGAAGTGTCGAGAGATCGCATCTGCCCCAGAAACTCATAATCCGTATCGATGTTTACCAACAAATTGTTGACACGTGTTTCACTCAAAAAGTTCTCGAAGAGGAGAAGAAGTTCGTTGAGAAATGAAACTAATTTAAGTCTCAGACTTAGACAGTCGGCAAGGGTGCGATACGAGCTCCTTCGTAATTATGAAGCGCTTCGTCATTACCGATTGACATGAATCGTTGCGTAACTGAAACTTTTTTCTTCTCACTTTCAAAAAGAATTCTGATACAATTTCGTTTTCTTCTTTTAATGACGACGACCGGAAAGGGGTTTCGGCCCATTAGCAATCCAAAGACGAATGCGAAGCGATCAAGGGTGCAAAGGATGAAGAAAAACTCCTCAAAGACTTCTCGAACTGTTAATTATTAACACATTAAAGCGACAACGATCTGAGTCCTTTTGATATTCAAATCATCATCGACTCAGACTCAGGATGTTTTCTATTATGACAACGTTGAGTCGCAAGCGACGATGCATTCATCAATTTCTGTTACAGATTCTCGAACACATTTCAAATAAATTTTATTGTCGACATCCGCTCAAGAAAATTATTAAAACGATGATTCTGCTGGTTGATGCTCGACTCGAGAAATAATTTAACTGAAATCAAACTTAAATATCCGCTGAATTTGAAACTTAGAAACAACCGTTCGGCGGCTTGTGATTCATTTTAATTGGCACTCGATTCAAATGATAAGAAATGTGATAAAAAAAAAATTAAATTCAGTTCGAAATGGAGATCAATTGTCGGTTTTTCGATAAATCAATGGGCCCAGAAATACTCTACGCGTGCAGTGTTACTAAAGCATCTATAATCGAGAAAGAAAATGTGATTAAAGAATTTAAAGGAGTTCACGAAGAAAAAAGTCACAATGACGTCAAATTTGTTTCGTTCCATCAAACAGAAGTGAATCATTTTCCGCGAGGTCTCAAAAAACATTTTCCTAATCTCACTCACTTGGAAATATATTTTGGTGGCATCACAGAAATTTCGAAAAATGATTTGAAAGGACTCGAGGGACTTGTTGGTCTTTATATTGAAAATTGTAAATTGACATCATTGCCCGACGATTTGTTCACTGAAATGCCAAACTTACGAGAAGTTTCATTCTACGGAAACAAAATCGAGTTCGCATCGTCGGAACTTTTAAAACCTTTGATTGGGAGAGAAAATGTTCGTGTGTACCTTGGAAGAAACAAAAATATTGATGGTTGCTTCTGGCCAGGATTTGCAGATTCATTAAAATCAATTGAAGATTTGATGAAGTTGATTGACGAAAAGTGCATCAAACCAGCTCAGCCAATTTTTCCTGAATTCGTGAACTTAAATCCAAAACTTAAGCAAATGTGGATTTCAGGAAAATTTTCTGATCTCACGATCGTTGTTGGCGACAAGAAATTCAAAGTCCACAAAAATGTTTTAGGAATGGAAAACGAAGTGTTTGCTCAAATCTTTGAAGATCAAAGCGAAGCAACTGAGATCAGAATTCCAGACTTCAGCGCAGAATCTGTTGAAGCTTTGCTAAAATTTATTTACACGAATGAAGCCTCGGAAGGAAACGCAAAAGAAATTTTCTATATTGCCGACAAGTTCAAAGTTGCAGAAATGAAATCGATTTACGAAAAAGTTATTTGTGATCAAATTGACGAAACAAATGCTTTGGAAACTTTCATGTTCGCTCATCGATTCACATCCCAACTTATAAAGGAAAAAGCATTTCAACAAATTGCTAAGGAAGTTCCAGACGAATTGCCGAAAAACTTAATGGAATATCCAGAGGAATTGAAGAAACTGATCGATTATCGCAGAGCTTACGAGGAAATGTTGGCAAAATCTAAGAAATTGAAGATCATTAAGAAATAAATTTGTAAAAAAATTGTTTGATGCGATTGGTCTAATAAATTTTATACATTCGGGACAGGAGTTTGTTTCTACTTTATCAATCTTTCTATTTCTCAAATCTAGTCTCATCAACCCTTCGCAGTCAACGCAACAAAAAGTTGAAAAATCGATTCGCTCTTGAAAATTTTATTCAACGATTGTCGACATTGAAATTTCTCTGATCAGTCGAGATAACATTTCACGCTCGAGTTTCGCTAATAAATCAAATTGTTATGCAATATTATCGAGGCCGGATCGGATGCAACGAGTAGGACGATCAAATGTTTCAATTGCAAATCTCTCGTTGTCATTAATCATTCGACGGATGAAGTTTTAATGTTTTACAACCCTTTTGAATATTCACTGAGCTAATATTTCAATCACCGAACCGCTCTCGATTTCAAATCTGCTTCGAATCAAACATTTTCCGACGCCAGCTTGCAATTCGATTCTCATTTACACGACGACAAACTCTTTAAGACCAAAAACAAACAAGCAATAAATTGAATTTGATTTGTTTGTTGTTTCGAGCAATTTGCAAAACGATTTTCTCCTTCGTACGCAAATCCCTCGGAATGAGTTGAAGGAGAGGCTGAGACTGCTAAGGAACTGGTTGTTGACTCGCACCAAATAATTTTTGTTATTTCAAGCCGAAATAATTAAAAAATTCCGGGAAAGTATTTTGTTCAGGCTTTTTAGGATTAAGTGAGATAAGATCAAAACCAACCTAGTTTTGCGCTCTCAGACTGCTCACTCTAATAACGTTTCCCAACCCTTCAAACAAGTTTCACGTCAAACTCGTTCAAACGCATTTCATCAACACGTGCAAAATCTTTTTTCCCTCAGCCTCGAAGTAATTGCGACTGAGCTCGTTTAAGCTTTGAAGCCAAGTCGATTGACTTGATGCGATTAATTAACTTAAGTAGTTACGTACATGGTCTTCTTCTTCATGAATCTTTTGCGTGCACTCAAAGTGTAAGATTCTCGTTGTCCGTTCAGGTATTTCATCTTTTTTGTTGGCGTTGGTTTCATTTATTCACTTTTTCTTTCCTTTCTTGTCTTCTTCGCATTCACTGAGCAGTCAAGTTTCAAATTCTTCACTTCGTTAATTCGAATGTCATTTGTCGAGTCGGACAATCAATTTGTCGACTTGCGCGGGCGACTCAAACGGACGGAAGTTATCTCTGCGATCGCCTTATCCGATCTTCAACTGTTTTGTTTCTTTTTTTTTGCGTGGCCGAAAATAATTTCAACGCAGCCGATCTTGTCAATGAAACCAAAATCGATGGCTTCGGAAACATGCACGGAATTAATGATCTCGACGATGACTTCGCTTTTCACTAATTGAGTTAGGGAAGTTTGCAAAAAACTGTTGTCGGAGAAACCTTCGAATTAAAATTTGTCAAATCACCAAACGAAATCATTTTTCATTCAATTAAATTGTTTTTCACTTTTTGTCTCTGCGATTTCTTCTCAATTTTCCGTTTGATCGTAAAAACTTTAAATTTCTTTATTTTCCTAATTTATTAGAAGTCGTAAACCTTCCGAAGGTTCTCAGGTATCGTCGCAAAACTTCACAAACGACCGTAAAATTATTTTACGAACTCAACGCAACAAATCGTTGTCGAAGACTGAATCTTGCATTAAAAATTCATGTCGAAATAAAATATCTCTCTCAACACAAACACAATGACAGAATTAGCTAGAACCTCTCGCTCTCTCATTCTCCTTCCCCTTTTTGTTCCTTCTGCTTCGAAAGTAATCGATTGTAGCTTCTGTCTGCTGTAGACTTTGAAAACCCGCAATTTAAGAATAACAAACCTTTGATTAAACTTTTACCAATAAGCCAAACCCAATTTCGACCGCATCTAGTTCATCAATTCAGACTTTTTACGGAAATCTTTTTAAATTGAGTTAACAGCTTCGCATTCTTTCGCTCAATAAATCAACACGGAACTTGAAAGAAACTGAGAGTGGAATCGTTAATTTTTGGCTCGTTCTTTATGTTCACGATTTTCTTTGGAAATTATGCCGATTTCAAGCGAAGTTAATTCGTTTCCAGCATTTGGTCCAGTTACGAATCATTCGAAACAGTTTCGTCGAAGTGCGAGATGAGCTGAGTGGAAAATTGAAAAATCTCGTTCTCGTGCTGTTGACTTTTGTTTATCTCAGTCTCGTTCTGGCTGATGAAATCGAATTGTTCGTCTCAGCTGCTCAATCGATGTAATCAAAGTTCGGTTTGATTTATTGGCGTAAAAAATCGTTTCCCTCACTTCGTTTTCCCTTAAAAAAAAAGAAGAGAAGAATTGGATCGTGTAGGGTGACGTCGGTTTATTGTGACGCTGAATCAAGTAGCTTACGAGTCCCGAAAGTGATTTATCGAACCCATCGACGAGTTTATTAACAACTCAGTTCAATGTTTTTTTTATGTTATGCAAATGCCAATGACCCAGAGCGAGAAACACATTTTATGCATTAGCGATTGGATTTTAGTTTAGCTCATCAATCACATAAAAGATATTTTCGGCCATAAATGATCTCGCAGCTTAAAATATTAACGCATGACTTCGCAGTGTTTGGTTTGGCAGGAACATTGATTGAGTGCGAATCATTGAGCGATCAGATGCGATTAAGGACTTTGTGAGCTTAGTTGTTAAATCAGTGAAGACATTTCGTCATTAAATCCTCATCGGAGTTGCAGAAACTTCTCTCTTTTGTCTCTCAAGTTGATGCAGGTGCTGGTCAGATGCTGATTTAATTAAACAACG
This sequence comes from Smittia aterrima, assembly GCA_033063855.1. Lineage (NCBI taxonomy): Eukaryota > Metazoa > Arthropoda > Insecta > Diptera > Chironomidae > Smittia > Smittia aterrima. Next base: position 26,546,771 of record CP093831.1, read on the forward strand.
AAAAACTTTCTTTCTCGCGTGTGCTCAACATAATTGAATTCACGTTCACAGTAATTACTTTCAAATTGTTATCGACTGACCACTTCCGACTTTTTATCCGTTATGACCGTTTACACTTTTTTCTTTAAAAACATTTCAATCGATTTTAAGAATTGGATGAAAAAAAGTTTAATTTATGCTTCATCTGCTTAAGAAAAATGAAAGTTTAACGAAGGAATTAAATTTTATTCGTAATTAAAATTTTAAAACCGCTGCACGTGGATCGCATCAACTCTTCTTCAACTAAAATGTGCAAAGTTTAATTCATCACGCAACCGAGAAATGCTTTTCGCAAGAGTCCTCGTTCGCTGTCGAATGTCAGGTAACCGCAGAAGTTCTTTTATTTTTATTCGTCACGTTTAAAGCATGCGATCTGCTTCGTCTTCTTCTTGCTCATCTTAAACGTTCGTTGAGTCTCTCGCTCTGCTCTGCAGTTGATCGAGACATGCGTCGCTCTGTCAAAATACAATGTGATTGATTACGAACGACAAGAACGCTCTTTCCAGTTTGATTCACTTCGTGCAATTAGTTTAGGTTTCGGTCGAACAATTGAATTGAAAATTTTCTCATTTTTCTTGTGTCAAAAAAAAATAGTTTTCTTCTCCCGCCGTCAACGTTTTGTATCGAGTTTCCTCTGCAACAACTCACAGCCCTCGATTCTTTTTTATCCATTAACCTTTAGCATCGCCTGTGACGGAACGGAATGAACATCACTGAGATATTTTATGCACTTTTCAATCAAAATAACATTCATGCTCAACCCTCTAATTATCTCAACATGAAGTGAAACTCGAGGACAAAGGGAGAACTGAAATTCGCGGCGGATGAAACTTTAAACTCGCTCGAATGATGAATCGCTCAGATGTCCGTTCAACTCTTTGTGCGCAAATCACAATTCCTGTCATGTTTTAATCAAAGATTGCGATACTTTCCATGCTTCTCGAGATAATCGGAAATGCATTTCGCACGAGGATTGACGTGCGAGTGAATATCACAACAGACGACAGATAAGATCACAAATCCAGTCGAAGGCGACAGTTCACTTTTAAATGCTCAAGATGGAAATGTCAATCCAAAGCACGTCGCTCAAACATCAAAGGACCGTTCAAGGCGAAGCGATGATTGACGTGAAGTGTATAATTTAGAACTTAGACATCAACATCAGTGTTCACACAGAAAGGATACATTAACACAAATTCTTTTTTTTTTGCTTCCATTTCCTGCAGATTATTCAAAACGAATCTAACAGCTTTCGCTTGACAGTTTCATTAAACGATTTTCAGATTACGATGGAGATAAAAAAAATAATTGTCGATGGTGAAAAAAAAACTTTCATCGAAGTATTAAATTACGAAACAGTTTCGAGTAATCGCTCAAAGTATTTTTTTTTGTTGATATGAAAGCAACAGGAAATCACAATTTTCCAACATTGTTCACTCGTCAATTTCCATATCCTTGTTTGTCTCTGTCAAGGAATTAGAAATTATGAGCGCATGTGACAGGAGCGTAATTTATCAAAAATGTTTTTCCGTAGATTAACATCAAAACATCGCGTTCACTAACTTACAAAGTTAACCACATCCTTTCGTTTTAATGAAAATGTTTGCGAGTTAATTTGGCTTCGTGAGATGTTTTTGTTTCAAAAACGTGAAAGGAGGGCGAGGTTGAACAGCTTTCCCCCCGAAAAATAGTTTTCGGCTTGAAATAACAAAAATTATTTGGTGCGAGTCAACAACCAGTTCCTCAGCAGTCTCAGCCTCTCCTTCAACTCATTCCGAGGGATTTGCGTACGAAGGAGAAAATCGTTTTGCAAATTGCTTGAAACAACAAACAAATCAAATTCAATTTATTGCTGTTTGTTTTTGGTCTTAAAGAGTTTGTCGTCGTGTAAATGAGAATCGAATTGCAAGCTGGCGTCGGAAAATGTTTGATTCGAAGCAGATTTGAAATCGAGAGCGGTTCGGTGATTGAAATATTAGCTCAGTGAATATTCAAAAGGGTTGTAAAACATTAAAACTTCATCCGTCGAATGATTAATGACAACGAGAGATTTGCAATTGAAACATTTGATCGTCCTACTCGTTGCATCCGATCCGGCCTCGATAATATTGCATAACAATTTGATTTATTAGCGAAACTCGAGCGTGAAATGTTATCTCGACTGATCAGAGAAATTTCAATGTCGACAATCGTTGAATAAATTTTTCAAGAGCGAATCGATTTTTCAACTTTTTGTTGCGTTGACTGCGAAGGGTTGATGAGACTAGATTTGAGAAATAGAAAGATTGATAAAGTAGAAACAAACTCCTGTCCCGAATATATAAAATTTATTAGACCAATCGCCTCAAACAATTTTTTTTTTAAAATTATTTCTTAATAAGTTTCAATTTCTTCGATTCGGCCAACATTTCTTCGTAAGCTCTGCGATGATCGATAAGTTTCTTCAACTCCTCTGGATATTCCATAAGTTCTGTCGGCAATTCGTCTGGAACTTCCTTAGCAATTTGATGAAATGCTTTTTCCTTTAAAAGTTGTGATGAGAATCGATGAGCGAACAGGAAAGTTTCCCAAGCGTTCTCTTCGTCAATTTGATCAAAAATGATTTTCTCGTAAAATAATTTCATTGCTTCAACTTTGAATTTGTCGGCAATATCAAAATTTTCCTTTGCATTTCCATCTTCCGAGACTTCATTCGTGTAAATGAATTTCAGCAAAGCTCCAACTGAACCAGAGCTGAAGTCTGGAATATTTATCTCAGTTGCCTCGTCTTGATCTTCAAAGATTTGAGCAAACACTTCGTTACCCATTCCTAAAATGTTTTTGTGAACTTTGAATTTCTTGTCGCCAGCAATGATCGTGAGATCAGAAAATTTTCCTGAAATCCACATTTCCTTAAGTCTTGGATTTAAGTTCACGAATTCAGGAAAAATTGGCTGAGCTGGTTTGATACACTTTTCATCTATCAACTTCATGAGCTCTTCAAGTGATCCTAATGAACCTCGCATTCTTGGCCAGTACCAAGCATCAATATTTTTGTTTTTTCGAAGGTTCACTCTAACATTTTCTCTTCCAAGCAAAGGTTTTAAAAGATTTGAAGATGCGAACTCGATTTTGTTGCCGAAGAATAAAACTGCTCTTAAGTTTGGCGTTTCGGTAAACAAATCGTCCGGAAGTGTTGTCAATTCACAATTTACAATCCAAAGACTAGCAAGTCCCTCGAGTCCTTTCAAATCACTTTTAGAAATTTCCTTGATGCCACAGCGTTGTATAATCAAATAAGTTAGATTAGGAAAATGCTTCTCGAGACCTCGCGGAAAATAATTCACATTTGTTTCAAAGAAGTAAACGCATTTGATGTCGTTGTGACTTTTTCCTGCTTTGTGAACTCCTTTAAATTCTTCAATCACATTTTCTTTCTCGATTATATTTGCTTTAGCAATCCAGCACGTGTAGAATTCTTCTGAGTCTATTGATGTATTTAAAAACCGACAATTGATCTCCATTTCGAACTGAATTTAATTTTTTTTTTATCAAATTTCTTATCACTTGAATCGAGTGCCAATTGAAAATGAATCATAAACCGCCGAACGGTTGTTTCTAAGTTTTGTAATTCAGCGGATTTTTAAGTTTGATTTCAGTTAAATTATTTCACGAGCATCAACCAGCAGAATCATCGTTTAAATAATTTTCTTGAGCGGATGTCGACAATAAAATTTATTTGAAATGTGTTCGAGAATCTGTAACAGAAATTGATGAATGCATCGTCGCTTGCGACTCAACGTTGTCATAATAAAAAACATCCTGAGTCTGAGTCGATGATGATTTGAATATCAAAAGGACTCAGATCGTTGTCGCTTTAATGTGTTAATAATTAACAGTTCGAGAAGGCTCTGAGGAGTTTTTCTTCATCCTTTGCACCCTTGATCGCTTCGCATTCGTCTTTGGATTGCTAATGGGCCGAAACCCCTTTCCGGTCGTCGTCATTAAAAGAAGAAAACGAAATTGTATCAGAATTCTTTTTGAAAGTGAGAAGAAAAAAGTTTCAGTTACGCAACGATTCATGTCAATCGGTAATGACGAAGCGCTTCATAATTACGAAGGAGCTCGTATCGCACCCTTGCCGACTGTCTAAGTCTGAGACTTAAATTAGTTTCATTTCTCAACGAACTTCTTCTCCTCTTCGAGAACTTTTTGAGTGAAACACGTGTCAACAATTTGTTGGTAAACATCGATACGGATTATGAGTTTCTGGGGCAGATGCGATCTCTCGACACTTCGGCCTCGATACGAATCTAAACTGTTATTAAGTCTTCACTGGAACTCCTTTTGTCCTTCTGGCGATTTAAAGTAAATTTTCATGAGAAATAAAGTTTCACTTTCTGTCGAATCCTTTTCCACTCTATCAGTCTTCAAGCGGATTTCAAATCGTTTTCCTCTCCTTCCAACATCATCAGCCAACCTACCGCAATAATATTTTCGTAAGCACTTGGAAACCCTTTTAAATCCATTATTGGAATGGAAGCGACTTCTCCCTTCTGAGAACGAATTTCTTAGTTTCACTCGAAGAAAAGCAATTTAAGGAATCTCAACAAGTTTATTTCATTCTTCGCGAGAAATTCGCTTTGAGATTTGAGTCAAGTTGAATGAGAGTTAAGCACATAATTAAACCAAAATTCGGGCTCTCGAAGGAGAAGAATTGAAACGCGTTTAACAAGAATAAAATATTTCGTTTCCGCGCCTTGTTGTCGAGGTCGAGAAAACTCGTTTGCAGTTGTTGAAATGAATTTCGCTGCGGAAGAAAGCATTAAATTACTTTGACTGTGAATAATTCGCTCGGTCATTGTTTGTCCATCCTCAACCCATCTCATCCCCTTTCTTCCTTTGTCCATTGCGCGATACTTAAATCTCGAATGTCTTAGCAGCGAGAAGAGCGGTGGGAAATATTCTGAGAAAGGAAACTTTCTCGCTAACCGTTAAATCGTGGCCAGTTCTTGTTTATTTATGATCGAGAAAGTTGTTTTTCCAAAATCCTTTTTCGTTTTTCTTAAATCAACCGCTCACTCACTCACTCGCTCGCTCGCGGATGCATCAACCCTTGTGTTTGTGTTCTTACAGAGAAGTCAGCGGAGCTATTATCCTTTCATGCATCATTTACTTTTATAGTTCTTGTTTGCATTTTTATTTCGTCTTCGTGATTTCAGTTTGTCAGACGAAGACGATTGTTCGTTAACGGTAAAGTTAATCCGATGGAATTCCTCGATTGTCAGACAATTAAACGATGATTAATGATTTGATTAGAGATTTTAAATTCGTTGGATGAATATGCAGAAAAGACTTTTTAACGAAGAGGGCTAAATGTAAACACGGAGGGAAATTCATGTTCAACATAAATAAATTTCTTGAAGAATTAAATCGTGAGAACGGTTTCTTAAAGAAACTGTCTCGCTATCATTAATCTTCTATCGTTAGGAAGAAATAATCAATGACACTCGCTCTTCAAGTCTCGTTAACGTTATTGACATTCTCGAAGAAGAAACGTTTCCCTTCAAACAAGTTTTGAGTCAAACTCGTTCAATTTCTATTCAAACGCATCAACACGTGCAAAATCTTTTTTCCCTCAGCCTCGAAGTAATTGCGACTGAGCTCGTTTAAGCTTTGAAGCCAAGTCGATTGACTTGATGCGATTAATTAACTTAAGTAGTTACGTACATGGTCTTCTTCTTCATGAATCTTTTGCGTGCACTCAAAGTGTAAGATTCTCGTTGTCCGTTCAGGTATTTCATCTTTTTTGTTGGCGTTGGTTTCATTTATTCACTTTTTCTTTCCTTTCTTGTCTTCTTCGCATTCACTGAGCAGTCAAGTTTCAAATTCTTCACTTCGTTAATTCGAATGTCATTTGTCGAGTCGGACAATCAATTTGTCGACTTGCGCGGGCGACTCAAACGGACGGAAGTTATCTCTGCGATCGCCTTATCCGATCTTCAACTGTTTTGTTTCTTTTTTTGCGTGGCCGAAAATAATTTCAACGCAGCCGATCTTGTCAATGAAACCAAAATCGATGGCTTCGGAAACATGCACGGAATTAATGATCTCGACGATGACTTCGCTTTTCACTAATTGAGTTAGGGAAGTTTGCAAAAAACTGTTGTCGGAGAAACCTTCGAATTAAAATTTGTCAAATCACCAAACGAAATCATTTTTCATTCAATTAAATTGTTTTTCACTTTTTGTCTCTGCGATTTCTTCTCAATTTTCCGTTTGATCGTAAAAACTTTAAATTTCTTTATTTTCCTAATTTATTAGAAGTCGTAAACCTTCCGAAGGTTCTCAGGTATCGTCGCAAAACTTCACAAAATTATTTTACGAACTCAACGCAACAACTCGTTGTCGAAGACTGAATCTTTCATATCTCGACGATCCTCTCTTCTCATCGACTTGAACACAAACACAACGAAGTAAAACGCGGCTAAGGCAACGGCGACTCTCTTGCCGTGTTTCCTGTGCATTCCCCGTTTTGCTTTTGAAACTGTTTTCATAATAATCTTGAAGCTTCTATTCGAATCGAACCCGTAATTATGGAAACAAACATTTGATAGTCGTACCATTAATAAATGTCTTAGATCTAACTAGGAACTTGGTGCAGATCAATCAAGTTAATGTGTTCAATTGATATTTTCTTCTCTTCAACATCACGAGAGCCGTCACTTAAATTATTTTCTCTAATGAATCGAACGCGGAACTCCAAAGTGACTGAAAGCGGTAAACGCTAATTTTCGGCTCCTTCTTTGTACCGCACTCACGATTCTCGAGATCTATCCAGCGCTGACTATCGATTGCGGTATTTTCCGATTGAATTATTAAATTCGCGCCCAATTCTGAAGAAAACTTTCGAGAGATGCTTGCGGTGATGCTCGTGAAATCGTTTTTCGATTGCTTTCCGTTAATTGGAAATTGCTTTGAGAGATATTTTGTGGCTTTTGTTTACCTGAGACTTCCTACATCGTCGAAATTGTTTGATCAGACTTTTTTTGGTGATGACATCAGCTGCTCGATCAATGTCGATTTGATTTATTGACAAATAAGAAAAAACATTTTTTTACCCCAGAAAATTTGGAAAAGGGTTCGATCGACGTCAGATCGAAGTAGATTTCTAGTTCACATTTGATTTATAGACTGGAAGGTCAACTTGTGTGTTGATTGTTATTTTAGGCACAAATGTCATTGACCCAATGCGAACATTTCGCTGCAGTAACGATTGGTTTTCAGTTACACAATGCTCATCAATCAAAAAACAATTTGCGTTTAAAAAAACAATTTTTTTTTGTAGCGAGTAGCGATGACTGTTCAGTGGAATTCGCGGACTTATTGATTGAGTTATCACGCTACTCGCAGCGATGACTTTGCGACATAAAAACTTCCGATTTACTCGCGACCGCAATGAAAAAGTTTTATGCTCAACCGACAGAGCTATCAAACTTTCTCATGGTCAGATCGATTGAAATTACAAAATCTCTCAATTGAGATTGTTTCCGCAGCAGATTTAATTTGTTCGATAATTCGTTTCGTAAGTGGCAATAACTCAAAATGGAAATTAGATTAACTTTCTGAGCTACTTACGAGCTTAGAGTTCAAGCAATTATGTTTTGAATGCTCGAAGGTGCAGATTTCTCTTCTTCTTCGTTGCTCGCTGATCTTCACAAAGTTTTTAAGGAATTTTAAAAGAATATTTACGAAACTTCATGAAGCGACTAATGGAAAATAATTTAAACTAATTAGATGGAAATTGCCGATGCACGTGGATCGCATCAACTCTTCTTCAACTAAAATGTGCAAAGTTTAATTCATCACGCAACCGAGAAATGCTTTTCGCAAAAGTCCTCGTTCGCTGTCGAATGTCAGGTAACCGCAGAAGTTCTTTTATTTTTATTCGTCACGTTTAAAGCATGCGATCTGCTTCGTCTTCTTCTTGCTCATCTTAAACGTTCGTTGAGTCTCTCGCTCTGCTCTGCAGTTGATCGAGACATGCGTCGCTCTGTCAAAATACAATGTGATTGATTACGAACGACAAGAACGCTCTTTCCAGTTTGATTCACTTCGTGCAATTAGTTTAGGTTTCGGTCGAACAATTGAATTGAAAATTTTCTCATTTTTCTTGTGTCGAAAATAAAGTTTTCCTTCTCCCGCCATTAACGCTTTGTATCAGGTTTCCTCGTAGCCCTTCAATTTCATCCGCATTTAGAGTTCTTTTTTTGTCCATTAACCTTTAGCCATCGACAGAGATGCTTTTTGCATTGAAAACGTTTTTCTGATGAAATGAAACTCGAGGACAAATGAAAAGTCCACAGCAAAGCGAATTACAAACTCGCTCAACGTTTTCATCTCACGTGCACTTTTTTTTGTGATGAATGAGCCTCATTTGCATTGGCTACGAATGGCAATTAATTTCAGTCGTCGTGCGTGAATAGAAATCCAGAACTTTCACTTAAATTATTGGTTTTCGCACCAATCGTTTTGTTTGTTCACTGCAAAACGTTTTAAACTTCACTTTTCCATCAATTTCTCCTGAAGCCAAACTGGAGCAAGAAACTCTTTTCACACTTGACATTTTCCTAAGAGCTTTTGCGGTCGATTCAAGTGTCAACTGCAGGCAAAGTTATGACTTTTCCTTTGGCATTCTGTCTAAGAGAGTTGCAAAGCGACAGAGACAGATTTTTTCAATTAACTTTTTTCTCCAGCTTCACCTCGTTAATGAGATTTCATTGCACAACCGGCACGTGAGATTTATTGATCGGAACATTTTATTTGGCTTTAAACATTATTCAATCTCTTTGCGTTGCGTCACTAAGCGCGGTCGTTTCTTTCTTCTTTTCATCACTTCCGCTCTTTTCGCTGATCGAAGAGACGTTGGCGAAGCAAAACGTTAATAATTCACGCGCCTTTTCATTTCGACAGAATGAAAACGTGGAGAATGAAAGAACGCTATTATGTAAATGTTTTCTTCATGACAACTTATCATCATATCGTCGCTCGAGTAATGATTTCCGCAGACATCTCTCGGCACTAGAGACAGCTCAACTTAACGGAAAATGTGCGACAAAAAAGAAACGAAGAGACGAGTCGTCTTGGATTTCAACAATCGTCGTTCACAGGAAGCTTTCAAGGTTGCTGGGTACGACGGGAGATTCTCGAATCCGATTAATCAAGATTAAACGCTCAACGAGAGCGTCTCTGAGAGTCTCTTCAATTCTTCTTAGGCTTCGAGGAAAGCAAGCCCGCATTAGAAATCACGCAATGTATTTTGGCAAAGCCTTACGGCGACCACCTTAAAAATTTTAATAAAAAAAATGAATCCATAATGATGCGGGTTCTCTCGTTCTCCTCGCCGAACCTTAACTTCCATCGCTTTACTCTTACGATATTACTTTGGCCTTGAGCAAATTAAACATTTTTCTTTTGCTTTCAAACAACTTCAATTCTCTTGACAACTAAATTGCTTTCGAAGGCAACTTTAAGTTTTTATTTTTTTTTGGGAGAGGTTTTGAGCATCAGTAGCAGATACAAATGCTTCTGATCTTGATTGATTTCTTGTATTAATGCGAAGGGCCTTCCCGAGAAATTCTTCATATTTTGTGATGCGACTGTCTCTTGGGAGAATTTTGGTTAGACTCGGATTCCTTGTCGCAACATATTTTGCTGTTAAATGACACGGAAAGACACAAACATGTGGCGCAAATTGATTTATTGTCTCTCGCAAGCTCTCGGCTATAATTTTCGGAGAAAGAGAAACATTAAATTTAAATCTAACTTCCTCTGGACTTCCTATGATCCATTGTCTTCATAAGATGTTCCCCTAATTACGGTCAATTACTCCGAAGCCGAATCAATTTCACGGAGACGATTTGATTTTCTAATTAAATTCAATTAACGTTGCAGATTCTTCTCACTTTCACTTTTAATTCGTGACAAACGCTGAGAGGATGATGATGATGCTTTCAGAAAGGAAAGAAGGTATCGAATGTCGTGTCTGTGGGTTTTTTTTTCTCACGAGCGACGAACTGAAGTTCCATGAACTCAACCAAAAATCAATTAAGGAAATCCTCTGCAAATATTTTTACATCATTTTGTCATTTTCGTTTCTACTCCGACAGCTCGCTTCGATACTTACGAATCCCATATCACTCGCCATTAAATTAGTTTCTTTCTTTCCTTCACTTTTTCATTTTATTTTGGAGAAGAAGATTTCGTACGTAGTTGCTCGTTGAAAGGGAAAACGTGCCAAGTCGAATGACGTGCTTGAACTGAATAATCCCGACAACACAATAATTGCGTTTCGATGAAGCAACTCAAACGTAAATCAACAGAAGTTTGAGTCATTTGAAAAGGATTTTTTTTCGAGAGGCGCCTCAACTAGAAACTCTCGTAACGAGAGTCTCGTTGTTAACTTAATTTATCATGCGTAGATAAACCGAAAGTGAAAACCTGAGCAACTTTCAACGCGTGCGGCGATGAAAACACTTTGCATGAGTGATAAAAGAAAGCTTTCAACGCAATTTTAAACTGAAACAACTTTCATTTGATTATCGCTTGTCGATGCACATTTTGCATAAACGTTTTTCGTTATCTAACCGTATCAATGTAATTGCAGGTTGTTGTGATTGAGCTTTTGCTTTTAATTCACTTCATCGTAACCAGCAACATCGCGAGAGTGATTAATTGTCAAAGATAAGTGAAAATATTAATTTGAATATGCTGGCGCGTGAGGAGAACTTCAAAGTGACGTGAAAAATATTTAATTTCTCAATTTTAAAATTGAAATTACTTGTTCGATGGATGACTCCCAATTCCGAAGGTTCCCTTACTTTGTAAATCGTGTTGGAGTTCCCTCCGATAAATTCGCCGCTCAGTAATTTTCTGCAGGCATGAATTCAATTCGCAAATCTCGCGTTTACGTTCGTTCCATCAATGCTATCGAGAAGCGATAAAGTTTACTTAAGGAAATGTGCAATTTAAAACCTCTTAACGCACGATCATGTAAACATCATTCGTTGTAAATTTATCGAGCAAACATCGAATTTAAAACCGCGAATTGATTGCCAAAAAGTTGATTGATTTTAATGTTTGTTTTGTAATCATTTTCAGGGATTTTTTAACTCGAATTTTGATGGATTGATTGGTTTGGTGGTGGAATGTTGATTCGCTCGGCGTTGAACAGAATCTAATTGGGTGAGAGATGTCGAAAGGATTGATAACTCACCCATTGTATGTTGACCCATTTTCAACAAAGTATCCATAGCGGTCGTCATCATGACTCGCTTCGCTTCCATCGGCGGCCACTCTGACTTGCGATTTTCTAACGTCCTCGTTAGTATTCTCATCATTGTTCAATATCTGCTCCAGCATTTGAATTTTCAACATTTTTAAATGGTTTTCTTATTATTCGTAGTTTGATGATAGATTTCCTGAGTATTATTACATAGTTCACTTCACTTTGTAGCACTCCGATCGAGTTCCATGAGCTCACGTCTCACTCAGTCGTTGTCGATATTGTGCAATCGTTTATTTTTATTCGTTACTCCAATTTCTTGCTTTTAAAATCACCGTTCGCATTGAATTGTTGGTTTACTTGTAATTATGCTCTCGGCGAATGTGAATAAATGTTTTTTTCTTACTTCAGCTGATTTCTTCTTTTTGTCTCGTGTGAATTAAAAATCTGGATTATTTGGAAATGAAAAAACATTTTTTAAGCTTTTTTTTTCAGTGTGAAGTTGATTGGCAATTTTTCAAAGAGAAGAAAAAAAACAATCTCGAGCTAATCACTCTCATTGAAAAATCTCAACGAGATGAAGCTTTTTGTTTTGATTGTTCTAGTTGAGCTCTGGGAGATTGCGACTTAATGAAAACGATTTTTTTGTTGTTTCGCTCAGATTGATGTTGATGATTTCAAACGAACGTGACTTTGTATGACTCAAACTCGGAATAATCCCTAATCGTTTAATACCATTCGCTCTTCATTTAATGAAGCTTTTCATAAGCAAATGCCGCAATCATCGTTAAGCGCGAACGAGTGAAAACAGAGATTTAACCGAAAAAGTTTGCAGTTTGGACGTTGAACGAAAGATTGCGTAACTTGATGATAAACTAAATCATTCGTCGATTTCCTAGCTTTGCCATTTCCTATTCAAGTCATGCAAATAGCTTCCCGCGAAATAAAATCTGACGTGTCGTTCGTGCACGTTCGAAAAACGTCTGCGATACCGCCAGAGAGTGAAGGAAAACTAGTTCAAGAGCAGACAAACAAAAACGAATTGCTTAATTGATTTATTTGTATAAACATTCCGGCGGATCGCTCGTTTTGATAAAAAGCCGATGTGCCAATTTTCCGAAGGATTTTCCATCTCCACCTCCCGCGCCGTTGAAAAAATAAATCGATTCATGGAAAATCTCAAACAATGCTCAACCATTGACGTTCGTCGGAGCGCAAGAAAAATTGAGCTAGTCGTCCAGTTGTTTAAAGAACAACAATTGTTTGTATTCGCGTTCAGCTTCACGACTGACATTGAAAGAGTCGAAAAGAGCCGAAAAAATTTTAAAATTAAAACTGAACTGCTCGTTGGAAACTTGAAAGACAATAAACAAAGAGATTTGTTGATGGTAACTTTTGTTTGAAATAGAAACGGAGAAAAGTACTACACGCGAGGGAGACTTTGTAATTGTCGTCACGGTTAAGTGAAGGTCGGAGATCGTGTCTCGAAGGGTTGACGGAAGTTGCGAATAACTCGAAGACAAGATTTATGTGACAAACGAAACCAAATTGTTCGCTTTCCCATCCGAAGAGAGCTCATAAATCCAGATCTTCGGAGAGAGGCATGCACCGCATCGACTTCAAGACTTCAACATGTGTTTTCATTTGTGGACTTGATGATGAAAATATTCCAAACATAAACATTAGCCGGGGCACTAAAAGATTTCTTTCTATTTCTGTTATTTTTGGGGAAGAAGCAGTTTGCGCCTCTCTCTCAGTTTCATCACTTTCAGTTTTTATTTTATCACGATTTAGATTTGTAACAAAAAACATTTCTCATGTTAGTTTGAATAATCGACATGCACTCGGAGAGGGGAAGAGAAGAATGAAACCGCAGATCATCATCTTTATTGATTTTTCTAATCTCGTTCAACTCAAGAATCTCAATCTTAAGAAATATTTTGTATTATGACAGCAAATCGATTATCTCTCTTACAAAGCTTTGTCGAGAGAAAAATTGAGATTGAAATTTAATCTTAAGCAATCGACTTTGATGAACGATCTTACGTCGCTCGCTGATAACGATTCTCATTGAAAAAAGAATAAAAACTTTTTTTTTGTCGTCGGATTCACCTCTGACCTTGAAGTTTGTTGTTTGAGAGTTTCCGTTTGATGCACAATTTGTGCAATTGCCAGAAGATTACCGGAGCCGAGGTTTACACTTTATTTTCCACTCAACTTTACGATTTCACTGAGTCACAGTCTCTTGCGGTTCCGTATCGACTTTCAATAACATAAAGTTCTTTTAAAACCATTAATCTTTATTAGAAAATCACAGTGTAACGTTGGTTAATTAATTAGAGGTTGCGTCTCTCGCACCAAAATGTGAAACTATAGATCAGCAATTTATGGGAAGCTATGACCATAAGCGCAAACACCCACAACCGACAAGCGGAGATTCTAAACTGGAAAATAAACTGATTTTACAAACTCAGCTCCGCACACTTGTTGGAGCACTCGCTTCGCTCTCTCGTTTCTCTCCACATCTTCTGTGCTTCAAGTTTGAGTCTTGTTTACACGTTTTCGAACTTCCAACGACTCTCAATCTCTTTTGTGTTGGTTCGTCTACACGAAGTGCAAAAGATTTCCCGCAAAAAGGTTTTCACTTGTTGAATGAAGAACTGAAACAAGTTTTCACTTGTTTCGCTAACTCAAGCGAAGCTTAATAGCTCATTAAGTTTTTGCACTTTTTTTTTCGTTTTGGCGATAATCTACAACTTAACCAATTAAGAAACTCCGCGAAAGATTTTCACGAGCGCATAAAAGTCTTTGAGCAAATTAAAGTTTCAAATTACTTCGCAGATGTTCAACATGAACGCGACGAGGGAATTGAAATGAATCATGATCTCATCGTCGCCGTCGTTGCATTTTTGTTTTGCATTCTCGTTTGTTGTTTAATGAGAAAATAAATGGACGAGCTGTCTGTTCTATCATTTCGCATGAAATCTCTCTCTAAAACAAGCAAATTGAGACTAATCAGCGGAATAGATTGTTCCAAATCTCGACTCATAAAGTTTCGCTCAAAACGGAGCTTAGCGCGCGATTTAATAATAATAAACTTGTTAAGTCTGTAATGACAATGTTTATGTGTCGTTCGGATGGAAGAATGAAAATGTGGGAGTCTCAATATTTCATTTTAATAATGCAATTGGAATTTTAAAATCGCACACATTTGGATCAACAGCCAGCGTCGGATTGTGCAACCCAGAACTCGTTACACAATCGGAGAGTGAAAGCCTACGCGGCTTTGTAAGATATTTCATCAAAAGCAAAGTGTGAAGAATGCAGCGATTTGAAATGGATAACTCACAATGGGAGATGGAATGAATCGAACGTGGGCTTGTGAGAGATCCGAAGCGATTACACTTCGAACTACTTAATAAAGATTAAATCATTTCTCATTAGGTAATCTCTCTCTTCGAGTCTTATTTCAAAGATTATCTCGTTACGTAACTTTTAAAACGATCACAATTTCGAAAGGATCTCTCAGTTTTGTGAAAGAAGCAGAGTCATCATGATCCTTCGAGCGATTATAGTAATTACGAATATTCAATGACCTCGCACCTCAGCCTGGAGAGTGACTCGACAGTTCTTTCAGCTGTAAAAAAAAGGGTTCGGAATTTAATTTCAATATCAGCTTCTTCCTGGGGTGAGAAAAATTACCGAAAATTTCGGTTTCATTACAATGTAATTCCCTCCTACGATGACCGGATAAAATTATGTTTAACATCATTCGAATGATGATGCGTTGAGAAACTGCTGCGTTGAGAAACGAGCTACATATAATTATCACACATTTGTTCAGCTGACTTTGAAACGATTTCAAAACTTGTCAGATAATCTCAAACTGCAGTGATGCAAATTTATGTTCCAACTCTCAAAGCCCTAATAATTACTTGGTAAACAATTTTCTGCACTCACAGGAGAGTCCGGGGGAAGAGACAAAGCCAAGCGCTTTGCTGTTAATAATTTATTGTTTGGTTTTTTCATTGTTAGCTTCTCGGCTAATGTCCCCTTGACGTTCTTTTTGGAAAATAAAAATTTCTTTCTCGACTGGACTTCTCGGATAGAGATGTAACTGGAGAGAGAGAGGCGCCAGGTGGCTAACACAATGTCCGAATAATAATTGCGAAATTTAAATAATTTAAACATTAATTTAGCAATGTTTGCACAACAGATCAAAATTGCAATTCAAAAACTAGTCCGAACTCTTTTTTCAAGTTCGTACTTGAAACGAAAACATTTAGTTGTCGAGTGAGAATGTTTTATTAGTTTCCTAACCGTCACCTTTCACAGATAGATAAACGAATCGCTTCCTGCTTGTGTTTTCAAACCCCTCCGCTCTTTAAAAACGTGACAAAAACTTATCAAACATTTTATTGAGTTGGTGACGATGATCCCGAGTTGCATCTGTTTTACGACACTCGCTGCTGCTCGTCATTGTTTTCCTTTTCAAGGCATAAAGCACAAAGAGCATTTTTCAGTAGAAATTTTTCGTCGTAAAATTCCGGAATAACATAAAACGAAATGCATCCGAGAGAGAGATCGAAGGCACGAACTTAATTGACGAATGTCGTAAAACTTTGTTTGTGATGCAATTATGAGACAAAAAAAAATGTTTTTATGAGTTTCATAAATGCACGAGAACTATAAAATGTTTTCGTTATAATAACGTGAAAGTGCTGATGACGGTTCGTTATTGAGATTTAGCTGAATCTTGACTCCAACACGAGAAGGCGAATGACGTTAACAAAATTCGTGGCTGAGCCATCTGTCGCTCTCTGGCTTTCTTTGCTTTATCATTTCACGTTGATTAGAACTTCATTGTTGGCTCTGCTAGTCTCAACATTAAATTTAATAGCTTTCTCTTCTGGCTCGTGCCGTAAACTTTATAATTAAAGCAAATCCTTTCCCTTGTTCTCTCTTTGTGGCAATCGATCCTCCCTTCAGTGATTGAAAAAGTGAAATTGTTTCCTAGAACAACAGAAGCCAAGTTTTCAGTTTGAAAATCTCTGCTGACCCATTTCATAAATAATCCTTTTAATGTTCTACATCGACTTCCTCGATTCGAGTATCGGTTGATTCGAAATTAACCCCTTTTCGTTGTCTAATAGTTTTCCAAACTCATAACTCACCAATTTCCAGCAGAAATTAAAAGAGAAATGCTTGTTTTAGATTTCGAAGCGCACATTAAATTTCTGAACATGATTTTCACTTTAAAATTTATGTTCGTCCTCTGTTTTGTGCCTTCGGGGATGAAATGGCCGGAAAGGATTTTTAATTTTGTCACACTTTTCTGATTAACCCGTTTCACGTTCAGAAACAAATATTTGAGAGAGATTTTCAGTTTTTTAAAAGGCAGACGGTTCAGTGAAGCCAATTAAATGTGCTCACATGATGGGCCATCTCCCTCCTGCGATGTCATAAATTGTCGTTGTGATTCATTTTTTGTTCCTCTCTTGTGCATTTTTTTTTTCAACTTGACTGAAGAGGGCTGAAAATTTTTATTTTGACTCGTTTTTAATGAAACAATATTTTTCATTTCTCTATGAAAACAAAGTGAACTCTCTTCGAAGCAATAACAGCGAGTTCAGTTTCCGCTTCAATAAAGTAAAGGATGTTCTGCATGAGAAAGTTTAAAAATAGAAAATTTTAAATATTCGCGATCTTGTTTATGTTCGAACAGAATTGCATTTTAAATATTTTCTTCTGAAAAATAATAAAAAATCTGGAAGAGCAAGAAAACTTTCGAGCAGATGAAAAAATATTTGTCGATTGTACGCACAAGTTTCCTTTTCAACTGCTCGTCTGTTTGCTTTGCGTGTTTATTGATACAAGGTGTATTAAGTCGTGCATGTTGTTCTTTGAGTTGATTTGTCAATAAAGCGACGAGAACTGAAATTGATATTCAGCTGAACCCTCAACGAAGACTATTCTCGATACTGAATGCGATTAAAATTTAAATTCAATTAAAAAACAACAATACTTATGACGCAGTAGCTGCGTTGACGTTCACGGGGATGAATTATCCAATTTTATTAACAATTTGTGTTTATTCTGTGAAATGTTCTCGAGAGAATTAATGACGCAAACCGAACGAAAATATTTTCACGCTGATAAAATAAATTCACGCTGTTGACACAAATTGCGTTATAAAATATTTTTATATTTATTTAAAATGTCTTTCCCATACAAAAATTTATATAAAAAATTTAAAATTGAAGTTTGGAATCTTTTGTAAAAAAAAAGTCTTTAAATTTCTTAATTACCGAGATTGCATCCATTTGTTGAGTACGTGATGATTTAACTAGTCCAATGTCTACTTGAATTGTCTATTGTCCTTCTATTAGCTTTGAATGGATGTCCATGAGTCCCTAAAGTTCGATTAAAAATTAAAATTCAAAAAGCAAGAAGCGATTATTTTTGATTGCAGGAATTTTTCGAGACGACTTGCGATTTCATTCGTCAATCAATTTGCTGTGAACGGCACTCAAAGCCTTTGTTTATCAATTAATTTTTGTTTTCATTGTTAAAGCAAAGCAACGAGCACAAATCGGGAAATCAGCAATTTCACATGAAAAAAGAAAAAATAAACAAAAAAAAAATCATTTTCGGTGTGAATTTCAAATAAAAATTCCCTTCACCAAAATGTTTCTGAAAAAAACTCTTAGAGCAGCAAGAATGAAGTTATCAACTTGTGAGATAACTTTGAAAAGCGACAAAAATATTCCTTCACCAAAATTCTCTTTAAATTTGAAACAAAAGTGCCTCCTACCTTGAAATACTTCACAGTCTTAACGCGCAACTCCAAGGTCGCATCCTCATCGCAAATGAACAAAGTTGCTAAGGAAGAAAGAATTAATATCAACGTCTCTTTGTTTAATATCAATTATACCAGGATGGAGCTGTAATTGAATAATATTTCAGAGTTAATAAGAAATTCTTTTGAGTTTCGTTATTGCAATCTCACCTGGAAAGCACTAACGGTCCACATGTGATTGACGCCTTCCTCAATCGCCTTCGACAACGCCAAACTCTTGTGAGCTCCAGTAATCAAAATCATGACTTCATTAGCGTCCATTACTGTGTCAACTCCGACAGTTAAGGCTTGCTTTGGTACTTTACTGATGTCGTTGTTGAAGAAGCGAGCGTTAGCTTCCAAAGTGTCTTGAGCCAAAGTTTTAACGCGAGTACGTGACTTCAATGACGAGCCAGGTTCGTTGAAAGCAATGTGACCATCAGGTCCGATCCCTCCAACGAAAAGTTCAACTCCACCAGCTTCTTTCATCAACTTTTCGAATCTGCTGCATTCCGCAACCAAATCGTCAGCGTTGCCATCGAGAATGTGAGCATTCTTTGGGTCGATGTCAATGTGTTTGAAAAACTCGTTCCACATATAATAATGATAACTTTCTGGATGATCACGTGGCAAGCCTAATACACAAGAATTGTTATCGTAGTTATTTAAGTACTCAAACGATTAGACCAATAAATTAACTCACCAACGTACTCGTCCATGTTGAAGGTCTTGACATATTTGAAAGAAATCCGCCCAGCTTTGTGAAACTCAATAAGTTTCTTGTACATCGCTAAAGGCGTGGATCCCGTAGGCAGCCCAAGAACGAAGAATCGATCAGGGCCTGGCTTGAAGTCATTGATTCTCTTCATCACATACTTGGCACTCCATTCCCCGACCGCGGAACTGTGGTTCAAGATTACCAAACGCATTGTTGCTTTTTTATATTATGACGAACACAAAGCGCTGAACAGAAAAAGAAGAAAATATTTTTTTTTATCACAAATGTTGCGAAACCAGAAAAAGTAAATAAAAAGGTCAATGACCGCGAATCAAATTGACGGAAATTTCAAGACAGCGCAGTTTAATTTACGATCATTGCACTACATAGATTACAATTGGAATTTATGACATGAGATTAAAACGGCAATTACTTACAACAAAGATCAAACAGAAAGTTCGCTGCACTTCCACGAAAACAAAGAAACTTTCGACACAAAAATTTGACAGAAAATCTTTAAAATAATCAAAAACTTGAATTAACTTTAACTAGTCACAGTTAAAACACTTAAGGAAAGTAACTCAAACTCAATTTGGAAGCTCCGAACTGTGAGAATGATAAAAGATTTCTAAAGACGAATTTCTACCGAATCCGGCTCAAAATTGATTTCGGTTCAAAAATTTCACTCACACAAACACAATTGCACAAACTCTCCTATCAAACTTGTTCAAGGCAGTTTTGAAAAGAAATTGGAAAGCCAGAACTTTTTCACGTCTAATTTAATTCAGAAAGTTAAGAATAAATTGCTTTTTTATGAAAGATTTGCAAAGACGATTTCGAGGCGAGAAAAAAGATTTTTATTTAATTAAATTGCCGAATTTAATTTTTTTTAATGATCTAACAAATTTCTGCTTGAAAATAGAAAATTGATCCGAGAGTTTCATTTTTCCTTGTAACCTTCGTTTGGTTTAGTAGATCAAGGTCAAAGCTCGAACATTCAGGGACAAAAATATTTGCTCGTGCCTCGACGTTGCCATCGGAGATAAATGGCTTTTCCATCTGGGAAATCGCTTTAGGTTTTACCTTTTTTTTTCTAACGAACTAAGGCCGATTGAAATAAATTGCATTAAAGGAAAAACTGTTGCAATTTTCCTTTCACGAATCATTTAGCTTTTACGAGCTTCATTAAAACGAGAGCTCGGAGACAAACTCTTCCTCGGGCATCTGCGACGTTTTTAATTTGTCTCGCCCTAGGATTTTTCTTCTCCTCGTTTCTTAAAGGTTTCTCATTCTCGGAAGCATTCAACGTGAAACACACGACGACGGTAATGTTCAAACTCTTTAATAAAGAAGTGCGTCACGTGTCGATAACTCGAGAACGGAACATTTTCAGTGGTCGAGAACGTTTCTTCGTAAGTTTTAATTGTTATGACAGGAACTAAGGTTTCTTGAGGCGCCTAATGGAATTTCGAAGCGATCGAGAAAGAAATTAATGTTTAACAAACTTCTTGAAGTGAAACCAATAATTTCACAGGCCAACTGACTTTGTTTCGCAATTTGATTGCAGTTCGATTGTTGTCGGAATGAAACAAAACCGCAAATGTGTCTGAGCGAATTGGATTTTCCAGTTGAGCGTCGCTAATGACAAATCAGCTGTTTGTTTAGCGTTTTAATTTACAAGCTTCTGTATTCGGTGGCCGCACTCAAAGTGATTGAAAATGTCAATCAGATTCATTGCGCAATGAAACGAGTTCCAATGAATGAACGAGCGTTGTCGGTTTGTTTGAGAAGATCAAGTTTGTAAGTTTCTCTCGCTTCGCTCGGCGTGCGATGAAGACGTCAACTCGTGTGAAACTCGAATCCGTTCTCACTTCAATCAGACAGCACGACATCATCAAACGTATTTGAGAGGAAGCGAGTAAAGAGTTTTATTTAATTCGATTTTGATTTGGATTCGATTGCCTTGGAATTTATTTGCCGAAAAGTGAAGCAAAAGTCTTTAAGTTTTACTCGACTTTAAACCAATTCACTTAATAGCAAAGACAACCCTTGCGTAACGACGATAAAATGTAAGAGACAAGAAGGGGAACTCCATGAACAAATTAAGAAGATTGAGAAGTTAAGCAGCTCGAAATGATTTCGTGAACCGTTCGTTGCTCTTCTTCGTCTTCATTTGATAATAATTTGCAAGTCGCTGCTTGAGGAAACTTTAAGTCTTCGTCTACGGTTTGTGACTACAACTCAAGACTTCGATTGCTTATCTCAAGTTGTTTACTATTCAATCAAATCCTTGAGTTCAACAAGTTTCTAAGAGAGCGACTTCTCATCTTCATCGATTCAGTTCATGTCGTTGCGTTACCTCAACCGATTGGCAATAAAATAAATCTAAAACGACGACAACGAGTCGGGTTCAAGGTGAACTCGTTAGCGAGAGAAAGGTTCAAGAAAGGAAAAGGTGTCGGAAGGAGAATTTTGGAGGAAGTTTTAATGAATTTTCTGAGAATTTTCCATCGCAAAATCGTCATTAGAAGTCAAAGTCTGTAATTGGCTTAATTATTATTGCCATCGGTTAAGTTATGATCGACACTTCATTAAATCGACCAATTAACGATGAAAAATCATGTTCTCGAATCAACTAAGCGTTCACTGAACAATCGAGCTCCGTTGCTCGTAAAAACTTTTCACAAACAAAAGAAATGTTTCGACTTCAGCGGTTGATGTAAGGAAAGCCTTTGTTTGATCATAATCGGATGTCGTGGATAATTTGAAAGTTACGCAATCTCAAAGAACCGAAAATGCATTTTTAATAAACAAGTTTCTAATTATTATTTCTTTCGAGGTCCCAGCGAAGGGAAGAAACTTTTAAATTCATTTTTTATTTCTTCATTCATGCATGAAAGGGAAACCCTGACGCGAAACAGTTTCCATTGCTTTGCTCGTGGATGAGAATTCCTTCACACTCGAAGAGAAATCAACAAAAGTGATTTATGATTTCATGCGCGCAAGAAATTCTTCCCAGTTCGTATCAATGTTGCTCTTGCGTCTCTCAAAACCTTAAATGATTGTTATTATGCAATCAATTTATGAGCTAACGATGGATTTTGTTATTGTTGATGCCTGCGCAACAATTCAGTCGTGAAAGGAGAATCAATTGTTGACGTGAAGAGTGGAAAATAAATTCTTCTCTCATTCGCTCGAAGAATGTCTCGGGAGAAATCAAATAAGCAAGATCGAAGATTCTCATGCTGTGCAAGTTACAAATTGCAAGTTTTCTCTTAAATATTCTCAACCCCAATCGACTTTGATGACAGAAACAGTTGCAAATTAGCATGTTCGACTTCAACTGCGGCCGAGTCGGATTCAAATTTCTTTCAACTCGCGATTCACTTTCCCCTTTGCACTCTCGTTCCCGTCTCAACAAATTCCACGAGCAATTCAACGACGCAGAGATTATCGCAGCAGAAAAGTCTTTTTTTCTATGAAGTAAAAGAACGTTGAAAGAATAAAAGAAAATTGAATAAATTTGTTTCGGTGAATAACGAAAAGTCTTTGGAGATTCTTATCGACTGAAAATCGTTGGAACGTTCAAGCGGTTTCTGCTTCTAAATAACAACTTTGCTGGATTAAAATATTCAAAGAAGTTTTATGATCTGTGAATTTATGAAAAAAGAAGATTCTTCTCTTGTTTACACAAATTTAAATCTTGACGGATGCTAATGAGCGGTTCACCCCGAGAATCATCACAAGAAAGTCTTTCATCATCTGCCGATGACCAAAACAGGTTTCGTTTCACTTTCCTTACGCAAAACATGTCAGAGATGTAGTTAATCTCATAATGAAGCGAGATCTGCTCACAGAAAATTAATTCGAGCAGAATAATTGACTTGAATGGTCAGAGAAAGAAAGTTCTTGCGACAGCAAAACCGGAATTGATTCGTCGTGCGAAGACAAGTAGAGAATACTTTTCAGAGATGAACTCTTTTACTACAAATGGAAACAGCAATGAAATTTAGTATTATCTAAAATTTTAGCGAACTTTCTACCTGATAACAACCCTTCACTACACCCACAACAATCACAAAAGCGAATCGCATTTGTTAGAAAACAAAACTTGAGAGCATTGAAAAAAAATCTTCAGTTCTTGACAGATTTTTAAAGTTAAAGGTTCTCGTGAGAAGAAAATTAAATTCAATTCAAAATGGAGGTCAATTGTGAGTTTCGTCGATCTTTTCATTTCTACTTGGGCAGAATAAGCGAAACAAATATAACTGAGAAGGATCAAGTGATTAAAGAATTTAAAGGAGTTCACAAAGAAGGAAGAAGTCACAATGACGTCGAATACGTTTACTTCTTTCGCACAAATGTGAATTACTTTCCACGAGGTCTCGAAAAGCATTTTCCTAATCTCACTTACTTGGAAATAATGAAGTGTGGCATCCAAGAAATTTCAAAAAACGACTTGAAAGGACTCGAGGGACTTGTTAATTTTTGGATCTACGAATGTCAAGTGATATCATTGCCAGATGATTTGTTGACTGAAATGCCAAACTTACGAGAAGTTAACTTCCTCGGCAACAAAATCGAGTTCGCGTCTTCAAATCTTTTGAAACCTTTGATTGGAAGAGAAAATGTTACAGTTGACCTTGGAGGAAACAAAAACATTGACGCTTGGTACTGGCCAAGAAGACCAGATTCATTAAAATCACTTGAAGATCTCATGAAGTTGATTGACGAAAAATGCATCAAACCAATTGTAATTCCTGATCCGGCTGATTTCAATCCAAAACTAAAAGAAATGTGGATTTCCGGAAAATTCTCTGATCTCACGATCATCGCAGGTGAAAAAAAGTTCAAAGTTCAAAAAGATATTTTAGGATTGGGAAGCGAAGTGTTTGCTGAAATGTTCGAAGATCAAAACGAGGCAACTGAGATAAATATTCCAGATTTCAGTTCAAATTCCGTAGAGGCTTTGCTCAAATTCATTTACACGAACGAGATCTCTGAAGGAAACGCGAGGGAAATCTTCGAAATTGCTGACAAATTCAAAATCCCAGCAATGAAAACTTTTTACGAGAAAATCATTTTCGATCAACTTGACGACTCAAATGCTGAAGAAATCTTTTTGTTCGCCTATCGATATTCATCACAACTTTTGATGGAAAAAGCATTTCATTTGATCGCAGAGAGATTTCCAGAATTGCCAATCAAAATTTTGGAAGATCCTGAGAAGTTGAAGAAGCTGATCGATGCTCGTCGAGACTTGGACGAACTTTTGGAAGACAAATGAGAGCATATAGTTAAAAAAAAAATATTTAATAAATTTTGAATAGCGAGAGACAACAATTTGTTTTATTTTAAACGAAATGGGTTGGCCCGAATAAAAATAGCAACTGAATCTCATCGGACGACAACAAAGCGGACCGTTCAAGATATTCCCGTGTTCTGCAGTCGCAGCTCCAGTTTCGTCTGAGCCTTTAATTAAAAAACATGGAGCTTTTTAAAACATTTCTTATCTCTTGTTTCTTCTTCGGAAACAATAAAAACGAAGAAGAAAAAACTCGAAATTGAAAATTTATTTTTGGCAACGAACATAAATCAGCTGATGTCAACGATCGATAGCTTAAAAATCTAAAACGAAGAACTCAAAACTGATATCAGCGCATACGAAATGGAGAAAAGTGCTGCAATACGTTGATCAATCTCACAAAATCGGTTTGAATCCGCAAAGAATCCTGAATCACAACATATAACAATCACAACGAAAATGATTTAATAATTTTCTCGTCAATTTATGAGCAAACCAATACAAACTTAGCCAGAGCTAATTTATCTTTTTGGAGTAGCAATCACTAACATTGACAGAAAAATGATTTTAGTTGAAATAGCCAAAGCAATAAAGTTGAAAACGAGCTAAATTTTTAGCGGACTCTTTACCTGATAACGATAACTCACCGTTCACTACACCCACAACAATTACAAAAGCAAATCGCATTTGTTAGAAAACAACATTTGAGAGCATTGAAAAAAAATTCTTTAGTTTGTAACAGATTTTCAAAGTTAAAGGTTCTCAAGAGAAGAAAATTAAATTCAGTTCAAAATGGAAATCAATTGTCGTTTTATTGGATCTTCTAATAGCTACTGTTGCGTGATACGCGAAGCAAATATAACTGAGAAGGATCACGTGATTAAAGAATTTAAAGGGGATCACGAAGAAGGAAGAAGTCACAATGACATCAAAGAAGTTTGGTTCCCTAATACAAAAGTGAATTATTTTCCTCGAGGTCTCGAGAAGCATTTTCCTAATCTCACTTACTTGGAAATATCTTGCTGTGGCCTCAAGGAAATTTCAAAAAGTGATTTGAAAGGACTGGAGGGACTTGAATTTCTTTCGGTTTCTTATTGTCAATTGACATCACTGCCAGACGACTTGTTCACTGAAATGCCAAATTTACGAGTAGTTTCATTCTTTAACAACCGAATTGAGTTCGCATCATCAAATCTTTTAAAACCTTTGATTGGAAGAGAAAATGTTGATGTGAACCTTTTATGGAACAAAAGAATTGATGCTTTGTACTGGCCAAGGGGTGGAAGGTCATTAAATTCACTTGAAGAGCTGATGAAGGTGATCGACGAAAAATGCATCAAACCAATTGTTGTTCCTGATCTCGTAGATTCCGATCCGATACTCAAGGATATGTGGCTTTCAGGAAGATTATCTGATCTCACGATCATCGCCAGTGAGAAGAAATTCAAAGTCCAAAAAAATATTTTAGGAATGAGAAGCTCAAAGTTTGCTGAAATGTTTGAAGATCAAAACGAGGCAAAGGAAATCCGAATTCCAGACTTTAGTGCAAACTCAGTTGAAGCTTTGCTTAAATTTATTTACACAAACGAGGTCTCGGAAGATGGAAATGCAAAGGAAAACTTCGAAATTGCTGACAAATTTAAAATCGCAGAAATGAAAACGATTTACGAGAAAATTATTGGCGATCAACTTGACGACTCAAATGCTGAGGAAATCTTTTTGTTCGCTCATCGTTTCTCATCCCAACTTTTAATGGAGAAATCATTTCATTTGATCGCCGAGAGATTTCCAGAATTGCCAATCAAACTTTTGGAAGATCCTGAGAAATTGAAGAAGCTGATCGATGCTCGTCGAGACTTGGACGAACTTTTAAAAGACAAATGAAAATGTTTTAAATAAATTTGGATACTGAACGAGACAAAAATTTGTTTAATTTTTAATTACATTTTCATATTTTTTGCTTCTAATAAAGTCTGATAACTCTCCATTTCTTCCTGTTCATGATTTAATTGTATAAAAGACAATATTTACCCATTACATTTGTCAGGCTTGGTATTGTTTCCTAATACTTTGAAACCCCCAATACATTGACGTTCCCTAATTAAGATTTAATTTCGGGTTTGCTGAGTTTTTTGTTGAGCAAATTATTATAAAACGCGAGCGGAATCGAAAATTCGTTCGTTTTATTTAAGCTTCAAGCGAAGAGAACACAACTTTAAAAAGTGTCCAAGTGAGTCACGTCCTTATCTGGTTCAAGACCAAAGCTAAATTATTTCATTTTTCCCAAAACGTAAAATAAAAAAAAACCTGTTGTAGAATTTAAATTCTATATTACGAAAAAAAACAATAAAAGATTTTTATAATAGAATCGACATCAAAATCTACATTTGTCAAAAGTTCTCGATTCTAAGCGACAAACTGAACTCGAAAAACATAGAAACAACTGTTCGGCGGTTTGTGATCATTGTTCAACCGAAATAGGAAATTTGATAAGAAAAAAAAAAGTTCTGAAAGTCCTTGAAAACGATGTCGCACTCACTTCCGTTTCTGGAGCCAACGATGTACAAATCATCGAGAAACTGGAGTCATTCCAGTCGTTGACTAATCTGACAAAATCGGTTTGAATCCGCACAGAATCCTGAAACACAACATATAACAATTAGTAATTACAACAAAAATGATTTAATAATTTTCTCGTCAATTTATGAGCAAACCAATACAAACTTAGCCAGAGCTAATTTATCTTTTTGGAGTAGCAATCACTAACATTTACAGAAAAATGATTTTAGTTGAAGTAGAATCTGAAATAAAATAGAAACTGTGCTCATACTTTAAGGGACTTTCTACCTGATAACGGTCACGACACCCACAACTACAAAAGCGAATCGCATTCGTCTAAAAGCAACATTGGAATGTATTAAAAATATTTTCTTCAGTTCGTGGCAGATTTTCAAAGTTAAAGGTTCTCAATAGAAGCTAAATATGGAGTTCAATTGCAAGTTTGAAACAATGGGCCTCTTCTATTACATGTGCAAAGTATACGAAGCAAATATAACTGAGAAGGATCAAGTGATTAAAAAATTTAAAGGAAAGCACGAAGCAGGAAAAAGTCACAATGATGTCAGAACCATTTATTTCGGCGAAGCAAATATGAATTATTTTCCACGAGGTCTCGAGGAGCATTTTCCTAATCTCACTCACTTGGCTATAATTGGCAGAAGTCGTCTGGATAAAAGTTACTTTGGCTTCAATGAAATTTCAAAATATGATTTGAAGGGACTCGAGGGACTTACTGCACTTTCTATTCATTATTGCGTATTGACGACTTTGCACGACGATTTGTTCACTGAAATGCCAAATTTACGAAAAATTACGTTCGCCAACAACCAAATCGAGTTCGCATCTTCAAATCTTTTAAAACCTTTGATTGGAAGAGAAAACGTTAAAGTGAACCTTAAGGGAAACAAAAACATTGATGCTTGCTTCTGGCCAGGACAAGAAGATTCAATAGGATCACTTGAAGATCTGATGAAGTTGATTGATGAAAAGTGCACCAAGTCAATGGTTGTTCCTGATCCTGTGGACTTATACCCGAAACTCAAAGGAATGTGGGTCTCTGGAAGATTATCTGATCTCACGATCATTGCCGGAGACAAGAAATTCAAAGTTCACAAAGCAATTCTGGGAATGCAATGCGAAGTGTTCGCTAAAATGTTTGAAGATCAAATCGAGGCAACGGAAATAAAAATCGCAGGTTTCAGCTCGAACTCTGTTGAAGCTTTGCTGAAATTCATTTACACGAATGAGTTCTCGGGAGATGGAAACGCAAAAGAAAACTTCGAAATTGCTGACAAGTTCAAAGTCCCCGAAATGAAATCATTTTACGAGAAAATTATTTTCGATCAACTTGACGACTCAAATGCTCTGGAAATCTTCACGTTTGCTAATCGATTAGCATCACAACTTTTAAAGATGAAAGCAACTCGTCTTATTGCAGAGAAATTTCCGAAATTGTCCGCAAAACTTTTGGAACCCGAGAACATGAAGAAGCTGATCGATGCTCGTCAAGATTTAGGCGAAATTTTTAAAGACAAATAAATTTTGAAAACTCAGCGAGAGACAACAAGTTCTTTTATTTCTTTTTTAATTTCTTTTATTCTTCAATTTCATTTGATTTTTCAAATATTTTATTTCCTTCGAGTTGAATCACAGCAAAGTTTCCTAAATTCTTCTTCGCTTACACACCTCGTCACTCTAAGAAATAAATAGCAAGACACCAATAAACTAACTTAATTACCTGAATCCGATCTTGAAATTTAGTTGAAGGATCGATGCTCGTTCAGTTTACGAAGAACTTTTGATGGACAACTGAAGATAATTGAGCTCGGGTTATTTGGCAGTAACATTTTAATAAAATAAAAATCTTCGGTGACAATAAATAATTTGTTTTCATTCCGACAATCCCATTTCAGAAAATGAACCAGTCCCTAACCAGTCCCGGGCTACAATAAAATTGGAAACTACCTGGAAAAGATCTGCAAAGGAAAATAAAGCAGAAACCTCCTTCGAGTACGAAACCATTTCTTTTTATTTCAGGACGGACAAGAATTGATCCCGAAAAGCACAAACACAAGAGCGATTTTCATTTTTTACTAATTTGAGTGCAAAGAAAAAATATTTTCTTCAGTTCGTGACAGATTTTCAAAGATTAAAGTTCTCAAGAGAAGAAAAATAAATCAGTTCGATATGGAGATCAATTGTGAATTTGATTTTCATACTTTTTACTCAAAGAAATTTTACACGTGCCTGATCAAAAAAGTATCCATAACTAAGAAGGATCGTGTAATTAAAGAATTTAAAGGAAATCATAAAGAAGGAAAAAGTCACAAAGATGTTCGACGCGTTGTCTTCCGTCAAACAAATGTAAATTATTTTCCCCGAGGTCTCGGAAAGCATTTTCCAAATCTCACTCACTTGAGTATATTGAGGTGTGGCATCAAAGAAATTTCGAAAAACGATTTGAAAGGACTCGTAGGACTTGTTAGTCTTCGTATTAGTCACTGTAAATTGACTTCATTGCCCGGCGATTTGCTCACTGAAATACCAAACTTGCGAACAGTTTCATTCGACGGCAATAAAATCGAATTCGCATCTTCGGAACTTTTAAAACCTTTGATTGGAAGAGAAAATGTCTTAGTTGACCTTCGAGAAAACAAAAATATTGATGCTTGCTCATGGCCAGGATACGGACGTTCATTAAAATCACTTGAAGAGCTGATGAATTTGATCGACAAGAAATGCTCCGAAATTGCTCTGTCAATTAATAAACAAAATCCCGAGGAACCAGCTCTGCCAACAATTATTGATCCTAATCAAATGGACTTCAACCCAAAGCTCAAAGAAATGTGGATTTCTGGAAGATTTTCTGATTTCATAATTTTTGCTGAAAATAAAGAGTTCAAAGTTCACAAGAATATTTTAGGAATGCAAAACGAAGTGTTCGCTAAAATGTTTGAAAGTCAAAACGTTCCAGAGATGAAACTTCCATACTTCAGCTCGCAGTCAGTTGAGGCTTTACTCAAATTCATTTACACGAACGAGATCTCGAAAGACGGGAATGCAACGGAATACTTCGAAATTGCTGACCAGTTTAAAATCCCCGAAATGAAATCGATTTACGAGAAAATTATTTGCGATCAAATTAACGAAGAAAATGCTTGGGAAACTTTTCTGTTCGCTCATCGATTCTCATCTCAACTGCTGAAGGAGAAATCATTCCAACAAATTGCTCGAAATTTAAAAGAAGACTTGCCAGACGAACTTATGGAAAATTCCGAGAACTTGAAGATATTGATCGACGCTCGACGACTTTGCGAAACAATTTTGAATCAATCGAAGAAAAAGAGACTTGCTTAGGAATTAATTTTATTTCTCTTAAATGTAAACGAAATTTTAATAAACTTTATTAATTTGACATTCAGAAATTGGTTTTTTTTGAGCTCTAGATTCATTTCTTTCTACCTGTTGGCACCTTCGCTCACAAAACCGATCGAATCCGAAATTTATGAGAAGCGAATCGCATTTATCACTTATTCGAGAAAATTAAAAATATTTTCTTCAGTTCGTGACAAATATTTGAAGACTAAGGTTCTCGTTACAAGAAAATAAATAAATTCAGTTGACATGGAGATCAATTGCGAGTTTCGCTTGAGTGGAGATAAATACACTTGCTTTCCCGAAGCAAATATAATTGAGCAGGATCATTTGATTAAGGAATTTAAAGGAATTCACAAAAAAGGAAAAAGTCACAAAGACGTTCAAAGCGTTTATCTCGGCAGCAGAGCCATTAAGTATTTTCCTCGAGGACTCGAGAAGCATTTTCCTAATCTCACTCAGTTGGATATATTTGACGGTGACATCAAGAAAATTTCGAAAAACGATTTGAAAGGACTCGAGGGACTTGTTCTCTTTGCCGTTGTTAATTGTGAACTGACATCATTGCCAGACGATTTGTTCACCGAAATGCCAAACTTACGAGAAGTTTCATTCTTTGGCAACAAAATCGAGTTTGCGTCTTCGGAACTTTTGAAACCTTTGATTGGAAGAGAAAACGTCAAAGTGGATCTTCGAAGAAACAAAAGAATTGACGCTTGCTACGGGTCAGGACTCCAACGTCCTTTAAAATCACTTGAAGAGCTGATGAAGTTGATCGACGAGAAGTGCATCAGACAATCAACAGTTCAGCCAATTGTTGTTCCTGATCTCATGGACATCAACTGTAAATTTAATATTTTCACTGTTCAGTCATTACACATTTATGAGTGTTATGTAGAAGAAAACATCATTATCGAGAACAATCATGAGATCAAAGAATTTATTGGAATTCACGAAAAAGGAAAAACTCACAAGTACGTCAAATGGCTTTGGTTTAATAAAAAAGCGGTCAAACTGTTTCCTCGAGGCCTACAAAAGCATTTTCCTAATCTTACTCATTTGTTTATAAACGAGAGCGACATCAAAGAAATTTCGAAATCTGATTTGCAAGGACTCGAGAAGCTTCAAGTGCTTTTTATTCAAAATGCTCAATTAACTTCATTGCCCGATGATTTATTCACTGAAATGAAAAATTTGCGAGAAATTTCATTTTACGGAAACAAAATCAAGTTTGCCTCTTCAGAAGTCATAAAACCTTTGATTAGAAGGAATAGAGTTAAAGTGAATCTTCGAGGAAACCAAAATATTAACGCTCGTTACACTCCAGGAGCTGATGGTTCATTAGAATCTCTCGAAGAGCTGATGAAGCTGATCGACCAGAAATGCATCAAATCAGCTCTGCCAACTACAAAACAAGAACCCGACGAAACTGCTCTGTCAACGATTACAGATCCCCATCAAACTGACTTCAACCCGACCATTAAAGAAATGTGGGTCTCAGGAGGATTCTCTGATCTCACGATCATCGCTAATGACAAGGAGTTCAAAGTTCACAAGAAAATTCTTGGAATGCAAAGCGAAGTGTTCGCTCAATTATTTGAAAGTCAAGACGTTGCAGAAATAAAATTACCAAACTTTAGTTCTCAGTCAGTTGAGGCTTTACTCAAATTCATTTACACGAACGAGGCCTCGGAAGAAAATTCAAATGAAAACTTTGAAATTGCTGACCAGTTCAAAGTCGCAGAAATGAAAACGGTTTACGAGAAAATTATTAGAGGTCAAGTTGACGAAGAAAACGCTTGGGAAATTTTTCTGTTTGCTCATCGCTTCTCATCTCAACTGCTGAAGGAAAAAGCATTTCATCAAATTGCTCGAAATATTAAAGAAGACTTGCCAGGCGGACTTATGGACGATCCCGAGACATTAAAGAAATTGTTGGATGCTCGAGAAGTTTATGACATTGCTCGTCGAGCCTACGAAGAAATTTTACCGAAATCAAAGAAAATAAAACTTACAAACAATTGAATTTTTAAATATTTAAATAAACTTTGATAATTGAGACTCAAGATTCCGATTTTTTATAGACAATTAAACTATCAAAACCAATGTTATAAAAACTGCAATAAAATTTATAATTCTAAGAAAAAGATCTGCACAGAAAACATTAAGTGGCAGTAGCAGTTCGTAACGAACTTACTGCAAGGTTTTTCATCGTCGGACTGGTTACAAGGGATGGGACTTTACTCATGGCACCGTGGGCTCGAACTACTTGAGCTGTCAAATCCATCATCGAACTTGCTCGTCTCATCCATAAATCGAACCAAATGGCAAAAAACCAGAAGAAGCTAGCAGAATTATTTCCGTTCTCGAAATAATCGAATCAGAAGCAAAAATCGACTTTTTGTATGGAGATTCCAGGTTTTGGATCCGTGGGCCCGATCCTGATGAGCTAGTCTAAAAGCCTAAAATCCTTCGGATGAAAAACTCTAAAAAAGAAAACCTTTTCGAGCTCTAAATTCATTTATTTCTACCTGTTGACGAGAACGCACACGAAACGCTCGCGACACCTACAATTAGGAAAAGCATTTACCAATACAATTTTAAGAAAAAAATATTTTCTTCAGTTCGTGACAGAGTTTCAAAGTTAAAGGATCACGTTATAAGAAAAATTAATTCAAATCGACATGGAGATCAATTGTGATTTTTTGGTTGCCTCGATAAATACAATGAATATATACACTTGCTATATCACTGAAGCATCTATAACTGAGAAAGATCACATGATTAAAGCATTTAAAGGATATCGCGGAGTAAGAAAAAGTCACAATGAAGTCAGATGTGTTTGGTTCGATCAAACAGAATTGAATTATTTTCCTCGAGGTCTCGAGAAGCATTTCCCTAATCTCACTCACTTGATTATAAATGGCGGTGGCATCAAAGAAATTTCAAAATCTGATTTAAAAGGACTCGAAGGGTTTGTTCATGTTACTGTTGAAAAATGTGAATTGACATCATTGCCGGACGATTTGTTCACTGAAATGCTAAACTTACGAGAAGTTTCATTTAGCCACAATGAAATTGAGTTAGCATCTTCAGAACTTTTGAAACCTTTGATTGGAAGAGAAAATATTAGAGTGAACATTTTAGGAAACAAAAGAATTGACGCTTGTTACAATCCAGAAGCTGATGATTCATTAGGATCACTTGAAGAGCTGATGAGGTTGATCGACGAGAAGTGCATCAAACCAATAGTTGTTCCTGATCCCGCTGATTTTAATGCAAAACTAAACGAAATGTGGGTTTCAGGAAGATTCTCTGATCTCACGATCATTGCTGGGGACAAGAAATTCAAAGTTCACAAAGCAGTTTAAATTTTGAAACAGATCAAGAAAACAGATTTTGAATTTCAAATCGAAGCAACTCATCTACCAGTGATAATTTGAGTTCTAAACTCTGTTGAAGCTTTACTCAAGTTCATTTACACGAACGAGGTCTCGAAAGCAATTAGGAAAACCATTCACCACAAAACATTTAAATACTCTGAGGGAAAATATTTTGTTCAGTTCGTGACAGATTTTCAAAGTTAAAGAAATAAAAAATTTTTCAAATTGATGAAGATCAATGCCTGGGAGACTTTCTTGTTATTCGATAAATTCAGTATTCTCATCTGAAGCAATCGAAGTATCCATAACCGAGAAGGATCAAGTGATCAAAGAAATTGAAGGAGTTCACGAAGAAGGCAAAAGTCACAATGATGTCAAATGTGTTTGGTTCGATAAATCTAATGTCAATCATTTTTCTCGAGGATTTGAAAAGCATTTTCCTAATCTCACTCATTTGATTAGATTGGGTGGCATTGAGGAAATATCTAAAAACGACTTGAAAGGACTCGAGGGACTTGTTTGGCTTTCTATTTCTAATTGTCACTTGAAATCATTGCCGGACGATTTGTTGACTGAAATGCCAAACTTACGACTAGTTTCATTCGACAACAACAAAATCGAGTTCGCATCTTCAAATCTTTTAAAACCTTTGATTGGAAGAGAAAATGTTGGAGTGGATCTGCGAGGAAACAAAAATATTGATGCTGAATACTGGGCAAGAGGCGAAGATTCACTTGAAGATTTGATGAAGTTGATTGACGAGAAGTGCACCAAGCCAATTGTTGTTCCTGATCCCGTGGACTCCGATTCAAAACTCAAAGAAATGTGGGTTTCAGGAAAGTTCTCTGATCTCACGATTGTCGCTGCAGGCGAAAATAAGTTCAAAGTTCACAAGAATATTTTAGGAATGGGAAGCGAAGTGTTTGCTGAGATGTTTAAAGATCAAATCGAGGCAACGGAAGTAAAAATTTCAGATTTCAGTGCAAACTCCGTTGAAGCTTTGCTCAAATTTATTTACACGAACGAGGCCTCGGAAGAAGGAAACGCAAAAGAAAATTTCGAAATTGCTGACAAATTCAAAGTCACAGCAATGAAAACTTTTCACGAGAATATTATTTGCGATCAACTTGACGACTCAAATGTTGAGGAAATCTTCTTGTTCGCTCATCGACATTCATCTCAACTTTTGATGGAGAAATCATTTCATTTGATCGCCGAAAAATTTCCAGAATTGCCAATTAAAATTTTGGAAGATCCTGAGAAGTTGAAGAAGCTGATCGATGCTCGTCGAAACTTGAACGAACTTTTGGAAGACAAACAAAAATAATTTAAATAAATTTTGAATACTCAGCGACAAACAACATTTTGTTTTCTTTTTAAATACAACTTCACATTTTTCGCAGCAACTCATCTCACCGAGAAATGAATAACATTTAATTTTTGAATTTCTTGGGAGCCCTTGTAAACTTAAATTCCGCTGAGCTTGAAACATAAAAACAACCGTTCAGCGGTTTGTGATTCATTTGGAACTCGAGATAAGAAATTTGATAAGAGAAAAATTAAATTTTCTTCGAAATGGAGATCAATTGTGACTTTGGAGTTAACTCAAATATCTACTCGTGCTATATTACTGAAGCATCCATAACAGAGAAGGAAAATGTGATTCAGGAATTTAAAGGAGATCACGGTGAAGGAAAAAGTCACAAAGACGTCTATCAAGTTTACTTCCATCAAACAAATGTGAATTATTTTCCTCGCGGTCTCCAAAATCATTTTCCTAATCTCACTCAATTGGTTATAAGTGACTGTGGTCTCAAAGAAATTTCAAGAAATGATTTGATTGGACTCGAAGGACTTGTTGAACTTTATATTGCAAATTGTCAATTGACATCACTGCCAGACGATTTGTTCACTGCAATGCCAAACTTATTAACAGTTTCATTCTACGACAATAAAATCGAGTTCGCATCTTCAGAATTTTTAAAACCTTTGATTGGAAGAGAAAACGTCAAAGTTGACCTTCGATCCAACAGAAACATCAGCGCTCTATATTGGCCAGGATGGCCCGATGTAATAGAATCGCTTGAAGACTTAATGAAGTTGATCGACGACTCGTCGACGACGAGAAGTGCATGAAATCTGCGTATACACCAGCTCAGCCAACTATTCAAAAAGAAACTGCAATAAAGTTGAAAATAGTTTGAAACTTTAGCGGACTTTCTACCTGATCACACTCACTACACCTACTACAAATACAAGAGCGAATCGCATTTACCAATAACTCGAAAGCATTGAAAATTTTCTTCAGTTTGTGACAGATTTTCAAAGATAAAGGTTCTCGTGATAAGAAAATATATAAATTCAATTCAAAATGGAGATCTATTGCAAGTTTCGCTTGAGTGGAGATAAATACACTTGCTTTCCCGAAGCAAATATAATTGAGAAGGATCAAGTGATTAAAAAGTTTAAAGGAGCTCACAACAAAGGAAAAACTGACAATGACGTCGAACGCGTGGAGTTCTTTAAAACAAATGTGAATTATTTTCCTCGAGGTCTCGAAAAGCATTTTCCTAATCTCACTCGCTTGAATATGTCAATCTGTGACATCAAGGAAATTTCTAAAAACGATTTGAAAGGACTCCAGGGACTTGTTAGTCTTCAAATTGACAGATGGAAGTTGACATCATTGCCTGACGATTTACTGACCGAAATGCCAAATTTACGAACAGTTTCATTTGAAGATAACAGAATCGAGTTCGCATCATCAGATCTTTTGAAACCTTTGATTGGACGAGAAAATGTTAAAGTAAGCCTTATAGGAAACAAAAGCATTGATGCTTTGTTCTGGCCAGGAGACGACGCTTCATTGAAATCACTTGAAGCTCTCATGAAGCTGATCGACCGGAAGTGCATCAAACCAATTGTTGTTCCTGATCTCATGGACATTAACTGTAAATTTAATGTTTTCACTGTTCAGTCATTACACATTTATGAGTGTTATGTAGAAGAAAACATCATTATCGAGAACAATCATGAGATCAAAGAATTTATTGGAATTCACGAAAAAGGAAAAACTCACAAGAGCGTCAAATGGCTTTGGTTTAATAAAAAAGCGGTCAAACTGTTTCCTCGCGGTCTTCAAAAGCATTTTCCTAATCTCACTCATTTGTTTATCAATGAGAGCGACATCAAAGAAATTTCGAAAATTGATTTGCAAGGACTCGAGAAACTTCAAGTGCTTCATATTCAAAATGCTCAATTGACTTCATTGCCCGATGATTTATTCACTGAAATGGAAAGTTTGCGAGAAATTTCATTTTACGGAAACCAAATCGAGTTCGCCTCTTCAGAACTTTTAAAACCTTTGCTTGGAAGGAATAAAGTTAAAGTGAATCTTCGAGGAAACCAAAATATTAACGCTCGTTACGATCCAGGAGCTGATGGTTCATTAGAATCACTTGAAGAGCTGATGAAGTTGATTGATGAAAAGTGCATCAAACCATTTGTCATTCCTTATCCCGCTGATTTCAATCCAAACCTAAAAGAAATGTGGATCTCAGGAAAGTTTTCTGATCTCACGATCATCGCTGGTGAAAAAAAGTTCAAAGTTCACAAAGCAGTTTTAGGAATGCGAAGTCAAATGTTTGCTCAAATCTTGGAAGATCAAATCGAAGCAGCTGTGATAAATATTCCAGAATTCAGTGCAAACTCTGTTGAAGCTTTGCTGAAATTCATTTACACGAACGAGATCTCGGATGATGGAAACGCAAAGGAAAATTTTGACATTGCCAACAAATTCGAAGTCGCAGCAATGAAAACAATTTGCGAGAAAATTATTTGTGAACAGGTTAACAAAGCGAATGCTTGGGAAACTTTCTTGTTCGCTCATCGATTCTCATCTGAACCAATCAAGAAAAAGGCATTTCAACAAATTGTTAAAGAAATGCCCGACAAAGTTCCAGACAAACTTATGGTAGATCCTGAGACAATAAAGAAATTGTTGGATGCTCGAGAAGTTTACGACGTTGCTCGTCGAGCTTGTGAAGAAATTTTGCCAAAATCGAAGAAAATGAAACTTTCAAACAATAAATGAATATTTAAATAAACTTTGATAACTGAGATCCAATGTTCCGATTTTTTTATAGCCAATTAAACTTTCAAAACCAAAATTAAAGAAACTGCAATAAAATTAATAATTCTGAGAAACGTCTGCACGGAAAATCCTTTTGAGTTCTAAATTCATTTCTCTCGACCTCTTGACGAAAACGCACACGAAACGATCACCCACCGGTCACTACCCTTACATAAATTAATACATTACGTCAAATGGGTTTGGTTAAATGAAAAACGAAGTGTTCGCTAAACTTTTGGAAGATCAAAGCGAGGCGATGGATATAAAAACTGCTGACACAGTCCGTTGAAGCTTTGTTGAATTTCATTTACACGAATGAAATCTCGGAAGAAGGAAATGCAAAGGAAAACTTCGAAATCGCCAATAAATTCTCATCTCAAATGCTGAAGGAAAAAGCATTTCAACAAGTTTCCATTCAGTTGATTGCTAAGAAAATTCCTGAATAATTGCCAATCAAATTTTCTCTTATTATCTCGTTCAGCAAATAAACTACAAGTTGCTTATCCTGAGATTTTATACCTCAGGAGAGACAAGAATTGATCCCGAAAAGCACAAACACAAGAGCGAATCTCATTCTTCACTAATTTGAGTGCAAAGAGAAAATATTTTCTTTAGTTCGTGACAAATTTTTAAAGACGAAAGTTCTCAAGAGAAGAAAAAGAAATCAGTTAGACATGGAGATCAATTGTTACTTTAAAGTTAATTCAAAAAATGTCTACATATGTGGGGTTACTGAAACATCCATAACTGAGAAGGATCATGTGATTAAAGAATTTAAAGGAAATCACAAAGAAGAAAAAAGTCACAATGATGTTCGACGCGTTATCATCTTCCGTCAAAAAACTGTGAATTATTTTCCACAAAGTCTCGAAAAGCATTTTCCAAATCTCACTCAAATGGTTTTAAATGGCTGTGGCATCAAAGAAATTTCAAAAAATGATTTGAAAGGACTCGAGGGACTTGTTAGTCTTCGTATTGAAAAATGTCAATTGACTTCACTGCCCGACGATTTGTTCACCGAAATGCCAAACTTACGATCAGTTTCATTCGCACGCAACAAAATCGAGTTCGCATCGTCAGAATTTTTAAATCCTTTGATTGGAAGAGAAAATATTAGGGTGAACCTTCAAAAAAACAAAAATATTGATGCTTGCTTCTGGGCACGACGTGACGATTCAACGAAATCTCTTGAAGAGCTGATGAAGTTGATAGACCAGAAATGCTCCGAAATTGCTCTGTCAATTTTATAATTTTATAATATTTTAGGAATGCAAAGCGAAGTGTTCGCTTAAATGTTTGAAAGTCAAAACGTTCCAGAGATGAAACTTCCATACTTCAGCTCGCAGTCAGTTGAGGCTTTACTCAAATTCATTTACACGAACGAAATCATGAGAGAAGAAAATGCAACGGAATACTTTGAAATTGCTGACCAGTTCAAAGTCATAGAAATGAAATCGATTTACGAGAAAATTATTTGCGATCAACTTGACGAAGAAAACGCTTGGGAAACTTTTCTGTTCGCTCATCGATTCTCATCTCAACTGCTGAAGGAGATGAGAACAAATCGGGAGATTTTGAAACATGCGCAATTCAGGGAATAACGATGTATTCACTGATTATGGAACTTTCCAAACACAAGCACATGGTAAGTCTTATACTATTGTACTATAGTACTATTGTACTATTACATTATACTATGATTTATACTATAGACACTTAATCAATAAGATTCATCTCTTTCAGATACGCAGACCAGCAACCAACAAATTCTAATTCAACGAACGAAAATGGTTATGGAAGCTGCTTTCGAGGATAAAATGAGAACGTATCTCTACCTAACACGAAACGTACAATCAAACAATCCGAAGATAAACAGTGCATTGGAGAAGTTGAGAAATGATTTTGACGTAATTCATGGAAAGATGGAAGCTTTAACTTACAACGATTTTAGTATCCCATAAAGAAATAAAAACATTATTTCAACTCTAATATTATTCATTTGTTTTTTTACTTATACTTACAGATCTATAAAACTATAATACTACAATACTATAGGACTATAATACTATAGGACTATAATACTATAATACTATAGGACTATTATACTATAGTACTATAGGACTATAGTACTAACAAAATTTAACGTATCTGTAAATTTAAATTTATTCACCTTTTTCAACTCAACAGGCTCGGCGCGAAAAAAAAATTATAAAAGCCGATGCATTTCGCAAATTTTTCTCATTTCGCATTGAATATTGAAGCACGGCGGAGCTCTTCAATTTTTTCAGAGTGAATTTTGTGAAAAGTGATAAGTGATTAGAATGGCAGGAAAACGAGGATTGGAAGAAGGAAAGAAGAATTCGCAGGACAAACGACGACGTGTTGAGAACGAAGCAGAAGAATGTGGTGTCGAGCAACCCGAATTAACGGAAGATCAGCTTGCACAGATCATTCTGTAAGTATAAATTTTTTTATACTATGAGATAGGACTATATGACTATAAGACTATAGGACTATAGTACTATAGGACTATAGGGATATAGTACTATAGTCCTATACAAAAATATAAATTTTTGTATTTTTCAAAAAATTTATTTTGTCATATTTTTTTGTAGGCACATCAACAATAATGGCAACATGAACGAAATCGTGGCGGGCGTCCGAGTCGCAGACTTCATGGCGGAACAGGAGCATTATACGGCATCAGTTATTGGAGTCAGTCGATTGGCGCAAAACACCATGACGAAAATTAAATCGATCACAGATGCATACAAAAGGTAAGATACTATAGGACTATAGGACTATAGGACTATAGGACTATAGTCCTATAGGACTATTACAAATTTATCTTTTAAATACAATTTTTTCCCTTTCTATTTTCAGAACATTGAATGATGTGCAAACTGCAAATGCCGCCAAAATGAAAGCGCTTCAAAGAAAAGTTGCCGAGGCAGAATCTCAACGTCGTCGGTTAGAAGAAGAAAGAAATGTTCCGACCTCAAGTCGTGAAACCGTTCGCCGTGATGCCGAGCGAGAACGTCAGACATCTCGTAGAGAAGATCGTCGAGATGAGCAACGTCAGCGAGCACGACAACGTCCTCCATCACCTCCGGCACCTATTGTACAACGACGTGGAAGCCGTGATGTAAGTTATACTATCAATTCATACTATAGGACTATAGGACTATAGGACTATAGAACTATAGGACTATCTAAATTTTATATTCTATTAATACAATTTTTTTTCTTTTAAGGCTATAATAAACGAACATCGACTTGTCTTCAACGACACTTTTGAAACAATCGCAGACATAAACAATTCTGCTTTGCGAAACGCGCTGTTCAACTCATTGATGTCCGTGATTTCATTCGTGTATGGAGATCACGTGAACGCAAATAGTTTTGATCCGGAATACGCTAAACGAAAGCTTCGCGGTTATGTTCCTAAAATTCGTGTAAGTATAATAGACTATAGTCCTATAGGACTATAGGACTATAGTCGTATTAATTATAAATACTTGTTTCAGGATCCTTTGCTCAACTCAAAATACTTAATTGAACGATGCTTCGACCGTGATCGATTTGATGCTTGTAACGCTCGCAACAACACTCGAGGATTCATGGGCAAAGAATGTTATGAATGTTTGTTGTGCGACATTATGATCAATCATTCCAGTAAAAAGGAGACGCATCAATATAATACGGTGTCACATCATCTTGCTCACGGTAAGATTCTATTCATACTATAGTACTATAGAACTATAGACTATAGAACTATAGACTATAGAACTATAGTTTACACTTGGGATTTTTTAATAATTTTTTTCTTATTTTTATTTCAGGACTCATCCAGAACTCGCCAGAGTACAATTGGTCCATTCGAATGCTCCAACGACAATTGTCACGTCCTACGATTCACTGGCACAAGGAGTGTTACGTTTGCGGCGTTGGATTTACGTCGTTGAGAGATGCTGGTGACCACTTCCAGACATTGCGTCACAAAATAATGTTGGCTTGCACAGCGGTAAGTGAAATTGTACTATCAGTTGTACTATAGTACTATAGAACTATCAGTACTATCAGTTGAACTATAATTTTAAATTTTATTTTTTAGCTTGGTCTCTATAGTATCACGACGTTATACGATGATTTGAAGGATTTGATCGAAAAGTTGAGAATTGCGTTGAAGGTCAATAGATTGAACTTCCACTTAGTAAACTGGAATAACGCTCATCTTGACGACGTTTCGTCGACTGACACGTCAAGCTGTTCAATACAATCACAGTCGACCAATTCGGAAAGTTCACGATCTTCAAGAAGTAAGTTGTACTATAGTAATGTACTACTAATCGTACTATCACTCTTGTTTCATTTCAGGTCGTATAAAACAAGAACCCAACGAGACAGCTCTGTCAACATTTATAGATCCTCATCAAACTGACTTCAACTCGAACTTTAAAGAAATGTGGGTCTCAGGAGGATTCTCTGATCTCACGATCATCGCTAATGACAAGGAGTTAAAAGTTCACAAGAAAATTCTTGGAATGCAAAGCGAAGTGTTCGCTCAATTATTTGATAGTCAAGACGTTGCAGAAATAAAATTACCAAACTTTAGTTCTCAGTCAGTTGAGGCTTTACTCAAATTCATTTACACGAACGAGGCCTCGGAAGAAAATGCAAATGAAAACTTTGAAATTGCTGACCAGTTCAAAGTCGCAGAAATGAAATCGGTTTACGAGAAAATTATCTGCGATCAAATCAACAAAGCGAACGCTTGGGAAACTTTTCTGTTTGCTCATCGCTTCTCATCTCAACTTCTGAAGAAAAAAGCATTTCATCAAATTGCTCGAAATGTTAAAGAAGACTTGCCAGACGAACTCATGGAAGATCCGGAGACATTAAAGAAATTGTTGGATGCTCGAGAAGTTTACGACGTGGCTCGTCGAGCCTACGAAGAAATTTTGCCAAAATCAAAGAAAATGAAACTTACAAACAAATGAATTTTTATATATTTAAATAAACTTTGATAACTGAGATCCAAGATTCCGATTTTTTATATACAATTAAACTGCAATAAAATTTATAATTACAAGAAAAACATCTGCACAGAAAATTACAAGTGGCATTAGTAACGAACTTACTGTAGGGTTTTTCGTCCGTTAGGCTAATTACATGTGGTGGGACTTTGCTGAGTTAATTGATCAGAGATTTATCTATCCAATATGTGGAGCTGGGATTTTCTGGAATTTAATGCTTTATCTCGACCAGCTGATCACTTTTTGTAAATAACTCAATGCTCTAACTCCAAAGGAAAAAAGTTTCGCTTAGCGCTGGTCGAAGTTGGACTCATATCTGGTCCAGTTCTGGGACCCAAGGATTCGTTCAATTATGCTGAACATTTCTGGTGAAAAAGTGTCAGCGGAAATGTTCTCAAAACTGAATAAATAGAAAAAGTCGAAAAATTTGTAGGATGTCACTCCAGACTCATGCACCGTGGACCTGAGCTGTCAAATCCAATTTTAAATTCGTCTCATCCATAAATCGAACCAAATGGCAAAAACCAGAAGTAGCTAGCTGCTTCCGTTCTCGAAATAATCGAATCATAAGAAAAAATCGACTTTTTGTATGGAGATTCCAGGTATTGAGTTGCATTCGAAAGTTATTTCAATAACGGACCACGGACAAACCAGTCACAATAGAATGTTCCATCCTTCGGATGAAAAACCCTAAAAAAGAAAACCTTTTGTGCTCTAAATTTATTTCTTTTTACCTGTTGACGAGAACGCACACAAAACGATCACTCACCGGTCACTACACTCACAACAATTACAAACACATTTAAATGCTTTAGGAGAAAAATATTTTCAGTTCGTGACAGATTTTCAAAGTTAAAGGTTCTCAAGATAAGAAAA
Source organism: Smittia aterrima (assembly GCA_033063855.1). Classification (NCBI taxonomy): domain Eukaryota; kingdom Metazoa; phylum Arthropoda; class Insecta; order Diptera; family Chironomidae; genus Smittia; species Smittia aterrima. The sequence goes on from CP093831.1 coordinate 26,590,295, forward strand.
AATTAATTCAAATCGATATGGAGATCAAGTGCATGTTTAAGATTGCTTCGATAAATTCAGAAAAACTCTACACGTGCAAAGTTACTGAAACATCCATAATCGAGAAGGATCATGCGATTAAAAAGTTTAAAGGAATTCACAAAAGAGGAAAAGTTAACAAAAACGTCAAACGCGTTTGCTTCGATCAAACAAATGTGAATTATTTTCCTCGAGGTCTCGAGAAGCATTTTCCTAATCTCACTCAATTGGACATAATTAGCGCTGGCATCAAAGAAATTTCGAAAAATGATTTGAAAGGACTCGGGGGACTAAAGCTTCTTCGTATTATATATAGTGGATTGACGACATTGCCCGACGATTTGTTCATCGAAATGCCAAACTTGAGAGAAATTTTTTTATTTGGCAATCAAATTGAGCTCACATCTTCGGAATTTTTAAAACCTTTGCTTGGAGGAAATAAAGTTAAAGTAAATCTTCGAGGAAACAAAAATATTTCCGCTTGTTACTGGCCAGGACGTAACAATTCAACGAAATCTCTTGAAGAGCTCATGAAGTTGATTGACGAAAAATGCATCAAACCATTTGTCATTCCTGATCCGGCTGATTTTAATCCAAAACTTAAAGAAATGTGGATTTCAGGAAAGTTTTATGATCTCACGATCATCGCAGGTGAAAAGAAGTTCAAAGTTCACAAAGCTGTTTTAGGAATGCGAAGTCAAATGTTCACACAAATCTTGGAAGATCAAAGCGAGGCAGCTGTGATAAAGATTCCAGAATTCAGTGCAAACACAGTTGAGGCTTTGCTGAAATTCATTTACACGAACGAGATCTCGGAAGATGGAGACGCAAAGGAAAATTTTGACATTGCTGACAAATTCAAAGTCGCAGCAATGAAAACAATTTGCGAGAAAATTATTTGTGAACAAGTAAACGAGGAAAACGCTTGGGAAACTTTCTTGTTCGCTCATCGATTCCCATCTCAACCAATCAAGAAAAAGGCATTTCAACAAATTGTTAAAGAAATGCCCGACAAGGTTACAGACGAACTCATCGAAGATCCCGAGACATTAAAGAAATTGTTGGATGCACGAAAAGTTTATGCTCGTCGAGCTTGTGAAGAAATTTTGCCAAAATCAAAGAAAATGAAACTTTCAAACAATTAAATTTTAATTCACGTAGAATTTTTAAATATTTAAATAAACTTTGATAACTGAGATCCAAGATTCCAGTTTTTTGCCAATTAAACTATCAAAACCAAAATTATAAGGACTGCAATAAAATTAATAATTCTAAGAAAAACATCTGCACAGAAATTCTTTTTGAGTTCTAAATTCATTTCTTTCTACCTGTTTACGAAGCGCACACGAAAGGATCACTCACCAGTCACTACACTCACAAAAGTTACAAACACATTTACATGCTGTAGGAGAAAAATATTTCCAGTTCGAGGCAGAATTTCAAAGTTGAAGGTTCTCGAGTTAAAAAAAAAATTCAGATCGACATGGAGATCAATTGCGAGTTTAAGATTGCTTCGATAAACTCAGAGTTTTTTTACATGTGCTATGTTACTAAGGCATCCATAACTGAGAAGGATCACGTGATTAAAGAATTCAAAGGAGTTCACAAAGAGGGGAAAAAACACAAAGATGTCAAATTGCTTTGGTTCGATCAAACAAATGTGAATTATTTTCCTCGAGGTCTCGAGAAGCATTTTCCTAATCTCACAGGTTTAGATATATTTGGAAATCATAAAAATGGCATCAAGGAGATTTCGAAAAATGATTTGAAAGGACTCGAGGGACTTGTTCTCCTTGCCATTGTTAATTGTGAATTGACATCATTGCCAGACGATTTACTCACCGGAATGCCGAAACTAAGAGTCGTTTCACTCTTCGGCAACAAAATTGAGTTTGCGTCTTCGGAACTTTTGAGACCTTTGATTGGAAGAGAAAATGTTAAAGTGAACCTCAAGGGAAACAAAAGCATTAACGCTTGGTTCGAGCCAGGATTCCAAGGTTCATTAAAATCACTTGAAGCGCTCATGAAATTGATCGACGAGAAATGCATTAAACAATCAACAGTTCAGCCAATTGTTGTTCCTGATCTCATGGACATCAACTGTAAATTTAATATTTTTACTGTTCAGTCATTACACATTTATGAGTGTTATGTAGAAGAAAACATCATAATCGAGAAGGATCATGAGATCAAAGAATTTATTGGAATTCACGAAAAAGGAAAAACTCATGAGAACGTCAAATGGGTTTGGTTTAATAAAAAAGCGGTCGAACTGTTTCCTCGAGGCCTACAAAAGCATTTTCCTAATCTCACTCATTTGTTTATAAACGAGAGCGACATCAAAGAAATTTCGAAAATTGATTTACAAGGACTCGAGAAACTTCAAGTGCTTTATATTCAAAATGCTCAATTAACTTCATTACCCGATGATTTATTCACTGAAATGGAAAGTTTACGAGAAGTTTCATTTTACGGAAACAAAATCAAGTTTGCCTCTTCAGAAGTTTTAAAACCTTTGATTGGAAGGAATAAAGTTAAAGTGAATCTTCGAGGAAACAAAAATATTGATGCTCAATTCTGGCCAGAACGTGAAAATGCGGAAGAATCTCTTGAAGAGCTGATGAAGCTGATCGACGAGAAATGCATCAAAGTTGCTCATCAAATGGACTTCAACCCAAAGCTCAAGGAAATGTGGATTTCTGGGAGATTTTCTGATCTCACGATCATCGCTGAAAATAAAGAGTTCAAAGTTCATAAAAATATTTTAGGAATGCAAAGCGAAGTGTTCGCTAAAATGTTTGAAACTCAAAACGTTCCAGAGATGAAACTTCCATACTTCAGCTCGCAGTCAGTTGAGGCTTTACTCAAATTCATTTACACGAACGAGATCTCTAAAGAAGGAAACGCAAAGGAATACTTTGAAATTGCTGACGAGTTCAAAGTCGCAGAAATGAAAACGATTTACGAGAAAATTATTTGCGATCAACTTAACGACTCAAATGCTGAGGAAATCTTTTTGTTCGCTCATCGATTCTCATCGCAACTTTTGAAGGAAAAAGCATTTCATCAAATTGCTCGAAATATTCCTGAAGTGCCAGACGAACTTATGGAAGATCCCGAGACATTAAAGAAATTGTTGGATGCTCGTCGAGCTTACGAAGAAATTTTGACAAAATCGAAGAATTTGAAACTTACAAACAATTGAATTTTTAATTCATGTAAAATACGAACTCATGGAGGGTCCCGAAACTTTAAAGGAATTAATCGATCATTAACGAGCTTATGAAGAAATTTTGCTAATAACGAAGAAATTAAGTCTTAAAAGAAAATAAATATGAGTTCTCACAAAAGTAAATACATGTAAAAAAATTTTAACCTTTTTTTCTTAACAATCTACTCACACCTTAAATTCAACTTAATAGATCACACTTTAATAGATCAGCATGTTGAATCGAGTCCTTGGATTCAAAAGCTGATCAGATTCGGGTCCACCTCGGACCAGTAAACCAAGTAGAGCCCAACCCCCTGTAACCAGTCCAACGGATGAAAAACCTTTTAGTAGGTTCGTTACGAACTGCTACTGCCACTTATTCTTTTCGATGGCGATATTGAATAAACACGAAGGCAAAATGAGTTGTTGTAGGACTGCAATAAAATTCTAAATTATTTAGAAAAAAGATCTGCACAGAAAATTAAACGGAAAACCCTTTGAGTCATAAATTCATTTCTTTCTACCTGTTGACGAAAACGAACATGAGACGATCGCGACACCTACAATTAGGAAAAACGAATCGCATTTACCAAAACAAATTTAAGAAAAAAATATTTTCTTCAGTTGATGACAGATTTTCAAAGTTAAAGGTTCTCGAGATAAAAAAAAATTAATTTAAAACGACATGGAGATTAACTGCCAGTTTTTGGTTACTTCGATAAATTCAATGAATATATACACTTGCTATATCACTGAAGCATCTATAATCGAGAATGATCATTTGATCAAAGAATTTAAAGGAGTCCGCGGAGAAGGAAAAACTAACACAGACGTCAAATGCGTTTGGTTCCATCAAACAGAAGTGAATTATTTTCCACGAGGTCTCCAAATTCATTTTCCTAATCTCACTCACTTGATTATAAATGGCGGTGGCATCAAAGAAATTTCAAAATTTGATTTAAAAGGACTCGAGGGACTTGTTCATGTTACTGTTGAAAAATGTGAATTGACATCATTGCCGGACGATTTGTTGGCTGAAATGCCAAACTTACGAGAAGTTCTTTTCTTTGGCAATCAAATTGAGTTAGCATCTTCAGAATTTTTAAAACCTTTGATTGGAAGGGGATATATAAAAGTGAACCTTCGAAGAAACAAAAGCATTGATGCTCACTACAATCCAGAAGCTGAAGGTTCATTAGAATCACTTGAAGAGCTGATGAAGTTGATTGACGAGAAGTGCATCAAACCATTTGTCATTCCTGATCCCGCTGATTTCAACACGAAAGTCAAGGAAATGTGGATTTCAGGAAAGTTCTCTGATCTCACGATCGTTGCTGGGGACAAGAAATTCAAAGTTCACAAAGCAGTTTTAGGAATGAAAAGTGAAGTGTTCGCCGAAATGTTTGAAGATCAAATCGAAGCAGCTGTAATAAATATTCCAGAATTCAGTGCAGATTCTGTTGAAGCTTTGCTGGAATTCATTTACACGAACGAGGTCTCTGAAGAAGGAAATGCAAAGGAAAATTTTGAAATTGCCAACAAATTCAAAGTCGCAGCAATGAAATCGTTTTACGAGAAAATAATTTTCGACCAAATTGACGAAGAGAATGCCTGGGAAACTTTCCTGTTCGCTCATCGATTCTCATCTGAACCAATCAAGAAAAAGGCATTTCAACAAATTGTCAAAGATATGCCTGATGAAGTGCCAGGCGAACTCATGAAGGATCCCGAGACATTGAAGAAATTGATCGATCATCGTCGAGCTTATGAAGAAATTTTAATTTTGCCAAGATCGAAGAAATTGAAACTTACGAGAGAATAACAATTAAAATTTAATGTAAAATAAATGAAATTGAAATAAACTTTGATCAATGAGAAATAACCAAAGATTTCATTTTTTTTATAAATTTTTTTTTTTCTTCTGAAATGAACTTCACGACCAACGAACGTGATGTTACCATCGAAGAATAATTCAACCAACAAAACGCAAACGACGAACGTTCGTTACACTTTTCGTTTCGATGTCGAGCGATATTGAAATCGAAGACAAAGTGAGTGAGACTGCGACAATAGAAATTAACAAGCGACTCGGATTATTTACATTTCGACTTCCGGTGTTGACCCTTCGAACGTTTCCTTCGTTTCCGTTGGTTGAGTTCTTGCTTTTGTTCTCTAGAATTAAACTCAAATCATCGAAGAAGCAAATCGAGGAAAGACTTTGAACAAATTTGATTTCATCGACTTTGAATCTTTAAAGAGATCGAAACGTTTAAATATTTAAGAGTCGAAGCCACTTCCGTGCAAAACGAAGAATGAAGATCAATCATTCTCAAAATAATTGCGAGACAAACATTCGTCGAACTGAACTTTTAACTGTTTCGTTAGATTTGCCATCGATTTTCTTCATCGATCAACGCACTGGCTCTAAGTGGCTCTCCAAAGTGTTAATTCACTGAAATTGAGTTGCTCGAGTAAGCGAGATGAGTCAATTTGTTGATAGCGCAGCGGGAAAAGGAAAATTGATGGGAAATTGGGTTAAAATTAAGAAGCGCCAGATGTTTTCTCTTTAGCTCGAGAGACGTTTGCTCAAGTGTCGATGAACAGACTTTGAATTAATCGCCACAAACGACTTTGCTTGAAACCTCAAACAAAGCAAACAAACAGAAAATATTTCTTCCTCAATTTCGCCTCCGAGGCAACAACACGCGCCGCGCCATAAATTTTTTATTAATTGCTTAATTGTTCAGCTGACGAAGCCACCGAACGAAATCAAAGAAAAAACTTTCTAATTTCGCACTTCGCGAGTTTCGTCAATAAACTCGTCAAAGGTTTTCAGTTCGTCTCGTTCACGCGACAGAATTTTCATTTTTCTCTGGAAATCGACAAAGTTCTTCCTGTTTTGACTTCGATCTCGTCGTGTTTGGATAGAGAACGAATTCATTTGTGCAACTCAGTCTCAGTTCTTTGAAGCTTCCGCTTTGCTGCTTCCTCAACCTAAAACAATTTTGATTGAATTTACATGAAGAACAAAAGTTTTCTCTTTTCTGTTCTTGTCACAAAAGAAACTTTCTTCCAGAAACTTTATCTTCAAACAAAGAGCGAGCGAGAGAGAAGTTATCAAAAAGTTCTTCATTAAATTTGATATTCGAAGCAAGAAAGTTTTCCTGTCGATTATAAAATGTTTCTACCTGAACCTCCATCTCGACCTTGCTCATGCTCCGAAAGTAATTTCAGTTTCCTTTGTTGAGATGAGACACGATCAATGGAAACACTGGCAAGTGGAAGAAATGTTTTCGTCACTTGCAGTGATTCGGATGATGTGCAGAAATAAATCGATGCGAGTTCAAGATTCTGAGCTCAGCTCGTCACTTGTCAACATTCGAATGAAGAAACATTTATTCAACCAAATAATCGAAGCCAATTCTCGTCGACGTTAAGCTCCTTCACTTCGAGCTTTAAGGAAACGAAAGGAAGTGAGAACATTTCGATTGTTTCTTCCTCTTCATGAAAATTTAAACGAGACGATGCGTTCCTCGACCCATAAATTTCCATTTTCGGTATCAGAGTCTGATGAATTATTTATTTACCGAGAGCAGCTCAAGCAAAAAGGTTTTCGACATTGTTCCAATCGCTTTAAACGATTCTCGAATAAACCGAAGATAAATTTAAATTAATTACAATTCTGTTTAATTATTTTTCTTCTTTTATTCAAGTCAATAACATTCCCGTTCGAGTTAGAGCCACTTCCCAGCATCGAATGGAATTTTCATTGTCGGAAACTTATGAAAACCTTCCATCGTAAAAATAACGTGGAATTCGTAGGAAACTGAGAACATCGAGGAATTCTTTAAAGGTCTCAGTTCAGGAAGAGTCATGACGACTTGCATGAACTCGTTGTCTGACTTCGGAGTGTCTTCAAGAAACTTCTTCTCGACAACTGATGTTTCCGTCTTCCCAAAGATTTTACTCGAATAAGTCGTGAGCTCAACGAGCTCAATGATGACAGCTTTAATGTTGATGAGACTTTCATTGTCAGTCATTATGTTGATTGGAACGTCATCCCCGGAAATAAAACGATTCGAAGGTAAAGACACGATAACCGTCAACGGCTCAGTTTTCCCGAAGACTTTGTGAAAAGATTTTGAAACTTTGTAGCTAATCGGTTCAATTTGAAGTGAACTCTTGTTCGTTTCTTCACTTGATATAACTGTTAGAGGAAGTTTATTCGAGTAGCCTTGAACTTCTGTCGTCACGGGAATCACAATTGCTTCGATTGAATAGAAAACTTTAGCTCGATTGTTATCAAAACTTGCTGGAACATTCGACGGAAGTTCAAATGAGAACTCAACAGTTTTCACACCAGGAAGAAGTTTAATTGATAATCCTTCTGCACTTCCAAGTAGAAATCGTTCATGGCGAAGAAATATTTCATGGTCACGACAGCCCTCTCTCCTGTAATTGCAGCGATTTTGTTTATGCCTCGAAGCGCAAGCACATTTCCTTCGTTCACATGAACTTTCTCCAATTATTAAAAGCTTTAATCCTCTGCAGTTTGTAACTTCTGTTGACACTAACTCGACTTCTCCTGGGGATTTATCCATGAAAGTTTATGTCATGAGCAGGTTATTAATTCAACTCTACCATTAACTAGCTGTCCAGAGAGGAATAAATCGCCGTTGAGTTTAATTTCAACCGAAACCATTTCAGGAAAACTCGTCAGTCACCTTTAACGAATGTCGCTCAACTGCGAGAGCTCTATCTTGTTATTTGTTTGTTTGTCTGTAATTAAAGTTGATAAGATAAATTCGAAAACAATTGAAATGATAAGAAGAAAGATTGTTGGCTACGAACTAGCACGAAACGTTTTATCGTTTGCGTCAGATTTCGCAAGCAAATTCCATCGAAGAATGAAAGAAACTTGTCCATCAACTCGAAGAAATATCGATTCAACTTGTCTCTCCAAAGCTTCGTCATTCAAATCATTCACTCGATGAATCACAAAACGAATGAAGACAATTGCGTCACGAGAAACTCTTCTTCGTCTGTTCATCTCGTTAATGCGATGATTTCAAGTTTGAGAAATGAATTAACATGAGAAGTAATTTTGCATGTTGCGTGTCAACCTTCAAGTGCCTCGAAAAGGAGCTTTTAGGTAATTTGCTGTGTAAGATGCGACGGCGGGGATGTCAAGGTTATTGAAATATGATGCGAGATGATATTGCACGACGAGAGCGACGTTCATACGCAATATGAAGATCATTGAATCCATTAACGTCAAGATGTTTCAACTCTTTTGACATGTGAGCTCATCGCTTGTTAAATTGAGAACTCACAACATCATTGACCATTCAAATCGTTGAACTGCTTAAGCGAAGACAATCCGACACTTTGCGCAGTGATTTAAAGAGCTCATAAAGTTTATTCAGTCTCGTTCTGTGATTGCAAATTTGATGGAAACCGGGTAGACGAGAAATTTCTCCTTCTGAGAATTTCAAAACTGGGAAGGAACAAAGAAGCTCACCAGAGAAACCTTCGTCGCATGATTAATGGCACTTTCCACTTTTTCCATGATAAACTTCACGTGAAAGTCAACAGAGCGAGGAAAAGGGAAGCCGTTGTTAGTCAAACAAGTCGCACAATCTTAATGACATCGGAAGGATCTTCCAGCGCTCGCACGAGACTGAATGAACAAGAATGTGAATTATTAATGATGTTGTTGGGGGGAAGCATAATCTCTCGGGATGCTTTTCATCAAGCGAAGCTTAAACAAATTTGAGACGCGTCTGCTGTTGGTTCATCGACCTCAGAGCCACTCAAATTCTAACACGTCAAATGAAACGTTTCTCATCAACTCAGCCTCTGCTCATAAAAAAAGGTCGATGAGAATATCGTTCGTAAAATTAACATAATTGCATTTGGATGTTTGCTCATGGACCAAAACAGTTTTTATTTGGCTGAGGAGAGATTAATGCGCATCACAAAAAAAAAGGTTTTTTTTTATTCGTTTCAATGCAAATGAGTTTTGACACGCAAACTCGGAGCTCTCAATCGCTTCATTGTCAAGAGCGAAATTATCAAATTTATTGTCCGAATTTGTGAGGGGTCGGCAACTACGTTAATGGCGATTTTTATCTTTAGCGATAATTTGAGCAATGCGCTTTTAATTTAGTTGAACTCCTAAACCATCAAAGGAGAGAAAGAAAGTTTTTAATGGCTCGTAAAATATTTTGTTTCGTTGCACATTTGGGAGAGTTCCGCTGCACTCATAAATCTTCCGATAAAAAGCGATTTATAGTTCAGTACGTTTGATAATAAAATTCCATTTGTCTGCTGTCGCTTCGATTTCCATCCCTAAACGATCACATGAATTCCATATTTCGCTGCAAGGTTTGTCTGTCGCCCTTCGTTTGAAGAGGGTTGGTGTTTATTTTGATTTAGTGGAAACATTTTTTTATGAAACGGCTCTTTTGTTGTTGTTATGCTTCACGAACATTTATTGAAACATTTTTTTCGAAAGATAATAATGAAAAAGTGTTTTCATAACGAAAATTTTTGTTTGCGGAAAATTTAGCTCACGAAAGTGGAAAACTAAACAAGTTAACAACTGTTTCAGTTATTCAATCCGTTCGTTGATGAAATTGCTTTGAAGTGTCATTAAGATTTTAATAAAATTTCAAGTTTCCGAATGAAATCAACGACGCGAAACGAAGATCACTTCAAAGTGAACTCGAGAGTTTCAACTTGTTCGCAATTCACTGAAGCTCACATCAGACATTTCTGCACTTGAATTTATGGAAATCGTCTCTCAGCGTGTCGTCTGAGAGAATCTCTGAACATCTGTGCCATCGCATTCAGTCAATGGATTAACTGCAGCTTATCGAGAAACGAATAATAAATCAATCGTTTTGCGTATTTTTCTCCTGGAAAATCTCTCTCTGTCTCTCTTGTTTATCACAATTTTATGTTTCATTAAATCCTTTCATAAGTCTCATAGGACGTCGACCCCTCCCGAGTTCGTTTTTGGGTGAAAAAATCTAAACCAAATTTCTACGGAAACATTTCGACACAAAAGATTCTTTGATTTCATTGTTTGCAGATTAAATTGAGAGTGTGAACATAATTGGTCGAGATTGTTAATTTATGGGCACGATTTGCAAAATGCGATTGCGGCGGTTTGGGCGATTTATTTAGATTCATTCTCGGTTTGCTCGTTCAACCTTGAAATCAAGAATCAATCCTATCAATGCCAACCCGATCGACACTCTCGCAGATGCACTTTCAATAAATTATAGAATTCTCATTCGTTCTGGTTTCCCGAGTTGTCATAAAATTGGATTTCTGTTTGAAGAATTTTCAACGCTCGTTCATAAATTAAGAAAATCGCTTTTTATTTAAATTCAAAGAGTTTCTCTTGAATTTCAATAAAAAAGAAACGACGACGCTCATGCATTGAAGTGAATCGCTTGAACATTTATTTTATTGAAATGACATTTCTTAAAACGATAAATTAATTGCACACCTCAAGAGGGTTCTTTCTTGTTTCCTCAAGTCGAGACACCCTTCGACGTCTCTCATGAGGAAAGAAAAGAAGTTTCATGTGCGAAGAAGTTGAAATTAATTTATTAGAAGTATTTAGTGAAATCAATTGGCGTTTAGACTCTTTCGATGATTTATAAACTCTCGACTTTCCATTCAATAATTATCAACGGAGTTGAAAGAAAGAAAGTTCTTGAAACACTTCGCGACGTGACAACGTTTTTTTATTTTATTTTATCGTCGAGGACAATCGAAGAGGGAAACTCGAGCGTCCTCTTTTAATCCAGTTCGAACGTTGACAGAATCAGATTATTCAGTTATTATAGCGAACATTACATCTCAATTACTGATCAACAGAGAGCCAGGTGTTGGCATTGAGGCGACTCAATCACCCTCAAACTCAAAGCGAATTCCTTTCGTCTAATGATAGAGATTTTTATAGAAAATCAAAAAGGTTTGTGTGAATAATTATTTCGCAAACGATTGCGCTTATTTATCAGAAAACCAACTCAATTATTTTCTATTGAATTCCTCGTTATGATTCTGATGCTGCAATTACCGTCCGTCGTGCGTGTTTGCATCTGTTTGGCTTTGATAAATGGAAATTAGAATGCGAATCGATGGGTTTTCCACTTTTTTTCTCTTTCACCCTCGAAATCTTTTTCGCAAAAAAAAAATTTATTCACAAAAGTCTGAGTCCATTACTCGCAGTCCTCATCAATCTTTCATTTGTTATTGTGCAAACATTTGTCAAACCAAACCTGAATTGAATTCAGTGAATTCAAATCAATGAGCCGAGCATAAAAAAGTTCTGTCCGATTGATAATTTTATTCTTGTGATGGAAGTTCTCGTTTGTGTAATCAAACAACGAGTTGGGATTACTAGCGATTACAATCGATAAACTGCAAGCGCTGATTTTTCAATTGAACGAAATCAATTGATTGGAACAGATTCGTTTTCATTTTCAGATAGATCGTTAAACGCACTTCAAAATGCAATTAAAAAAAATGTTTTACCCTCAAAAGGTTCGCTGGGAATTTCTCTCGGAAAGGGATGAATCGGATATTGCGTTAAAGTTTAAAGGATTTCGCTTGGAAATAAATTACTGAACTGAACAACTCTCCCACAAGACACAACAATCCGTTGGAAGTAGTTTCATGATATCCTTCAACCGCAATCGCTTTTCAAAGGGAGAGAGAACTAGAAATTACATTTTACGATGAAATTGTAATTAAGTTTGATTCAGAAAACCTCAGCAAAGTTTCACATCAACCGCACTCAGAATGAAACGATTTTGTTTTGATTGCATTTCAACGTTTCCATTCACTCTTTTATAAGCTTGACCACGCTCAAATACTTTCGTGGAATAAAAAAGTCTCTTCGACAGCTGAGGACAATGGACTTTCGTGTGTAATCTGCAAAAACATTTTCATTACACGAATGCAAATATAATTCATCAATCCTTTAATTCAACACCCAAAGCGAACGAGAGAGATTACGACGAGACGCCTAATTGTTGTGATTTGTGTGGCTTGGGACTCTCGGCAGATGGTCGGAGTGTCACGTGTCGAAATTAAAATTCAGAAAAATACTTGTTTTCAATCAAAAGCGATTGTCTACTTGCCGATTTCCTCTGAAATTAGACGAGAATGAAATTAATTAAATTTATTCAAAATGCGTGCTCTCCAAAAACGTTGACAACAACCCCTTGTGTCTGTCTAATTAAATATTCATTGAAATCGACACTTTTTGTACGTTTGAGAGTGAAACGGAGAATTGTGATTTTCAATTGACAATTTTTGGGTTTTCTGTTGTGGTTGAGTGTGTGCCTTCAATAAATTTATTAAATTTACATAACGATCGCATAAATTCTCTCGTAAAAAAAGCAAAAACTGTGCTAAATCGTAGACAACATTCCTTCGAGCATCTGCGCGCTATCGAACACGAAACTAATAATTCAACTCAGATTATGAGAGAATCAAATATTTTTACGATTCTTCAAATTTTTTTTGCATAATTCCAAATTTTATTTGAGGATTGAAACGCTTTTCGAAACAAGGGAGAAACCTTCAAAAGAATGTTTAAGGGTGTAAGTCGAAGCGACTGTCGAGACAAAATATAAATTTTATTATCAGGCGTTGTCATGAGAATTTATGAGAAATGTGCAACGATACAAAAATTATTTCTCGAATTCCATAAAAATGAAGAAAATTGAGAAACGACGGAGTTCAAATATTGATTTCTTTATCATTCTCGTTCAGTAGAAGACAAGACGAGTAGGATTAAAAATCTCTGAAGCGCAAAGCTCAAACATAATCAAGTTTCCTCTGGAGCATAAAAGCAAATTTTCGCAACATCTCTAGACAAGTTTGTCAAAGGATTTCTCTTCTCTTCACGAGAAATCGGGTCAAAGAAAGAGAAAAAGTTGAAAAATCGATGTGATCCACTTGGGAATGAAACCTTTTCTCTATTTTATCAAACATGTGGAATAACGAATTCAAAAAGCTAATGAATAAAATGTTTGTTTTATGATGCGCATTAATCACTTAAATAAAAAACATTTTTTGGTCCATAAGCAAACAACCGAATGCAATTATGTTAATTTTCGTGCATCGATGAGTTCTCTATCTCTCCTAAAACCTTTTAACACGCAGGCAGGCAGCTAACGTAAACAACATTGACTCGTGTTCTTCATCCGTCCCAGATGATTCAGATGATGATGGAGAGAAAGGTGCAGAGAAGAGACCACCCCGATAGGCATCAGTGACAATAATTTTAAAATAGAACTCCAGTGTTTGAGTTCTTTAACCCCTTTCGCTTTCATATGTCAACAGAATCGGGTCAAAGGTTGTTTTGCTTGAAGCGATTTCCGGAAACATTCAAGCAAACGATGCCACAAGAATATTTCAACTTGAAGTTGATGTTGAGATGTTGAAGGAGAAAAAGTTTAAGCGACAGGTAAAGAAATTCAATTTGTGTCCTTCAAGCAAAATTTTTGATGAAATTCTAAATTTCCTTTTCATTCAATTATGCTTTGCATGAAGAATTCATGGATCTAGAGAAATAAATTGAATTTCGCTGCTTGAAATTTTGAAATTAGCATATCAACGCTTTCGCGTCTGCCTCAACCTAAAAATATTATAATTTGAAAGGTGTTCTCACATCTCGGAAGTCTCCTTGAGAGCTTGAGAGCTTCCTGTTATTATTTTGACGTCTGACACGTTTCTCATTTTCCCAGACTTGAAGCATCAACGGTTTCCAATCGAACAGAAGAAAGGAAAGTGATAGAGAAATATTGAAAAAAGATTAGAAATGTTTTGATAAACTTATCAGTAAGTAACGCTCAATCAAGTTAATTGATTAGTTCAAGAGGTCAACGATTAGTTCGAGAGATTATCGATTAGTTCATCCGGCGGCACTTTCAATCATTCAAAACTATTTTCATTATGATTAGGATGAGGTGAAACATTTCTTTCAAACGTTGAGCATAAATTTAAATTGCGACGAATGAGAAAGAAATTTGATTAAGTTTCTGTCAGTCGCAGAATTATTTGGAAATGTCTTCTTCAGTTGGAAAATAAAATTCATTTACTTCTTTGAAAAGAGAATTTTCTTTTTCCTCTTTCCCTTGTCGTCTGAGGAAGTTTCTTCAACTTCTTCCTTTTCATTCGGGGATTGCTTACTTAAACCGCCGTGTTCATCAACAGTTTGTAAACAGCATCATTAATTTACATTCATCTCTTTCTCACTCTCTCCCTTGTTTTGCTTATCTCGTTGCCATTTCGATCAGAAAGTAAAGTTCCTTGCGATGTCATTAAGATTGTGTCACAAAGCATGTTTGACTAACAACGGTTTTCTTCTTCCTTTCACTCGCTTTGTTAGCTTCCCTGAGAAATCTTTTATCTTGAGAAAAGTGAAGATTTCATTAATCATGCGACGAAGCATTTTTTATGAATACAGCTCGTTTATTCCCCCTTCGACTTCTCATTTCGCTGTGCAGCGTCTTTTGCTCACTTTGTAAAATTTATTTGTTTTTTCATTTCTTTCGATTAACAATGCAAAAAATAAAAAACTGTTAACTTGCGTGATTTAAACGACGGATCCGTCGTCCCGGATGAAATAGAGCGGAAAAAACTTGTACACAAAGCGAGTCTCTGCACCCGAATGCATCCTGGAGCGACACACTAACAATGGAAGATAAATTTAATACGCGAAATGTCAACATATCAAAGCGTTTAAGGTTCTGTCATTTCAATGACCAAGGAAAGGAATTCAATTTCACTTTCTTTCCCATTAAAGGGTTGACTTGACACAAAAGACATTTTTTTTATTTTTATTTCCTTCCCTCATTGATTCGGAAAACGTTCCGTTCGTCGGGCAAGTCGAAGGATTGAAGAGAGAATTCAATTAAAAAGAAAAGAAAAGTTGCACAATCGAGCGATTAAATTAAAGGACAACAATAGGAGAGAAGTTTCTTAATGGTCCTCGAGCGATTTCACTTCATTTACTGAGGAATTCTTTGTTGCAATCTCCCGGAGAATGAAGTCAACAGTGAAAAGTTTTCCACTTTAACTTTTATTGACTTTTCCTTACGAAGACAAAAGAACAAAGTTCGATTGAATATTTCATCATCGTTCATGTCAACCGCAGCGCATTTTTTAAATTGCATGGTTAACGGATAAACTTTTGTTCCACTCCTCAAGCTGTTGGTGGAAATTCGATTTGCATAAACTGCTTTCTCGTTGTTGTTGCTCGTCATATGGCGCTGGAAGTTCGAAACTTGTTGCTCCACACAAGCAAACATTCGAAACGAGAGAGAAAATAAACAAGAGCTCCAACATTGTCTGCTCGATTGAGCTCCTCAGTCAAGAAAAGATTTTCATCGCTTGTGGGCGAAGTTTTTATTGCCGGAGCGCCATAAAGCGTTATAATGATCGAACAAAAATAAAGTTTAATGATGTAACTTTCATAAATTACGCGTTTCGATTTATTGGTGCAATCAATTGTTTGCAAATCGAATTTTAAAAATCGAAAATTGATTGAAATCAGGAAGCAAAGTGAAAAGAAATTTAAAGGTGCTCGAAAGGAAAAATGTGTTAACTGCTTCGGTTTAAAAGAAAAGTGTGTCGTCAAGTGTGTGAATCATATTGAAGACGACTCGAAGAACGAAAAGAGTTGAATGTCAACAGAGAAGAGAAAAAAAAACGACGAGAAACTAGTTTTCGTAATGTGTTGAGAACTCCGGAATCGCGGAAGACATAAAAGTAAATCAAATCAGTGAAAGAGAGAGCTGATAAGAAGGTGAACCCTTGCGTCGACCTCAAGCTAATGCATAGAACATTCTCTCGACTGGAATCGCTCGTAATTGAACTTCCTCTAATAATCTCCATTTCAATGAAACATCATTTGATTTTCCGCTTTGGAAACAACACGACGCTGCGTTGCTGTTGCTTCATCGAATCAATTGTGAAACCAGCAATTTGTAATCAAACATTCATCGCGAATAATCTTTAAATTGTTGCGTTGTCTTTCAGTGAACAAACGAACGTGATGAGAATCGACAAGTGATTGGAGTTGCTTGCGCAAAAAGAAAAAACTTAATTTCTAGGCTTGTCAAACCCAAAAAGCTTGACCGGACATAAAACAAAAAAGAAAGAACTTTCGTTAACATTGTAATTACATGGAAACTCACCGCCCGAGCGATATCTCGAGGGAATGATCCGAATTCTTTGGTGAGAACTGATGGCAATTAAAAGCATTGTCGGGTCGATTTGCTTCTCGGCTTTGATGTCTCGAACCTTCAAAAGAATTCTTCTCGCAACTTGCGCATAAATATCTTCATTCGGACTTCATAACTGTTTCTTCGTTCGCCTTCCCTTCGCTTCGCCTTTTGCCATAAGACGACTTCTCATGAATGGAAATTTATTTACATTTCTGTACACGGAGCTGTGAGTGTTTATGGGCGTTTGGTGTTTGGTATTCGTTCAATGGCACTTAGGACGCAACAACAGCTCCAGATGAAACTGAAAATGCATTCGAGAAGAAAAGGGAACAGCAAAAGACATAAAACATAAGTGGCAATGCGAGTCGAGAGCACTATGAGCCGATGAAATTCTGTAAACCTCGAAATTGGAATGAGAAGAATTCTCCGAATATGATTTTCATCTTTAATGCATTGAGTTCGTTGCATTTTTTGTTTATGTTTATGATGCCACGCTCGTGATAAACATGAGAGAGTGCAAGCGCGAGGCTTTTGTTTTGTCGATAGCAGAAGTTGCTTCTTCTCTTTCAGTCATGAACCGAAAAAAGCGAAGCGAATGGAATTTAGGGCAAGCGTCGCGTCTTAACTTGAAATGAATTGAGTTCACAAATTCACTTTGCAATTGAAAAATGAAAAATGAAGAAGAAAAATCTCGTTCTGTTCCTCGCTGCATGAGTGACGATAAAAAGAGCTTTCGGCTAAATCGCTCGACGAGCGGAAACTTTTCAATGTCATGAAGTCGAGCTCGTCAATTATTTTATCATTTTAACGGGACTTGCTGGGTCGAAGCATTAATTTTAATGTTCGCAGTGAAGTTTTTGGATAAAAATGTGGTTTGCCTTATCAGTCGCTACAGCGATAGAGACATGAGCTCAATTCTCTTAATTAAACTCACATTAGGCAATTTGCCGATTGATTAAGCCGCGCAATTTTTCTCTCTTTTTGTTTTTGTTTTTCGCAAGCGCTGTTTTGTACTTGAGCTAATTACTGAATTTGCCGATGCTTTCCATACAAGCCATCCGAGAGTATTTAACCGCATTGAGCTTAATTGGAAATTGGCAATCGATGAGCTTAAAGTTGTAAATCAATTCGAAGAAGCATTGCGACATGAGAGCTTAGAGAGCTTCGCAACAAATTAATGAAGACCGACGCGTCGAGACACTTTGCGAGAGAGATGTCACTAACCCAACGTCGCCACTTCCTCGTGAAGCTGTTAATTTTATTAACATTTTAATTACAGAAACAAATTCATTAGCATAATTAATGTTCTCGCGATAGTCCCAACCCTAAACAACTCAAAAGAAAAATCTTCTTCACTCTTTAATCTCCGTCAATTAAGTTTTCCAGTCGAGAGAATGTTTGAGCCACGCAAACCACGCAAACCCTAAAACCGAAAGCCTCCATATTTACTCAGCAGGATGAAAATAATTTAAATCAACTCTCGCATATTCTACTTAACATCGTAATAAAGCCACAACATGTTGAAAATTCAAATGCTCGAGCAAATCATGAACAACGAGAACTCGGATGATGACGATGAGTGCGAAAAGTCGCAAGTTGATGAGAACGAAGCGACGAACAACGGAAAATTGGAATATTTCACCAGAAGTCGTTCGCCGTCGACAAAGAGGTGAGTTCATGATTGAATTTGATGGTAAACTAAACTGTAAACTAAAGGAGTCAAAGAACTCTCGAAATTCAATTAAGAAACTTTCACTTGAGCTTGAATGGAACATAAAATTGCTTTACTTCAATAATTAAATTGAAAACAACGCTCCACCTTACGTTGCAGAGCTCTTTCAAGCTCAAGCTCCCAGAGAGATATTTCTTCGTCTTGTCTCAATTAATTGGCTGTGTTGTGCACCCTTGTGGTCGAATTAGATTTGAAGTGCTTTGAATAATTCAGCAAAAGTGTCGAGAGAGGTTGGGAGATGAAATGGAAGGAATCATTGAACCTCTCTCTCTCTTGTTTTGCTTACGGGCTTCGTCTAAGCTTTCATCGTGCACATCTGGCGTTTCGCGTCTCGAATCATATTTCAATAACCTTGACATCTTCTTCGCCGTATCTTCCAGGCAAATTAATGTCAAGCACTTCAAAGACTTTAGCTTAAGAATTAGAAGAGTTTCTCTCGTGATGTAACTTCTTGAATGATTTCATCGAACGCCGACGAAGATGGGAAGATGATGTCAAAAGTTGGATGAATGAATCCGACGTTTTTGGTTTTTTTTTCTCGAGACAAATCATCGAACGGGTTCTGAAGGTTCCCCGCAAGCGTTTTGTTTTCATTTAATTTCTAAGAACTGAGAAAGCAATTGTCGAAAACCTTTTTGCTTGAGCTGCTCTCGGTAAATAAATAATTCATCAGACTCTGATACCGAAAATGGAAATTTATGGGTCGAGGAACGCATCGTCTCGTTGAAATTTTCATGAAGAGGAAGAAACAATCGAAATGTTCTCACTTCCTTTCGTTTCCTTAAAGCTCGAAGTGAAGGAGCTTAACGTCAACGAGAATTGGCTTCGATTATTTGGTTGAATAAATGTTTCTTCATTCGAATGTTGACAAGTGACGAGCTGAGCTCAGAATCTTGAACTCGCATCGATTTATTTCTGCACATCATCCGAATCACTGCAAGTGACGAAAACATTTCTTCCACTTGCCAGTGTTTCCATTGATCGTGTCTCATCTCAACAAAGGAAACTGAAATTACTTTCGGAGCATGAGCAAGGTCGAGATGGAGGTTCAGGTAGAAACATTTTATAATCGACAGAAAAACTTTCTTGCTTCGAATATCAAATTTAATGAAGAACTTTTTGATAACTTCTCTCTCGCTCGCTTTTTGTTTGAAGATAAAGTTTCTGGAAGAAAGTTTCTTTTGTGACAAGAACAGAAAAGAGGAAACTTTTGTTCTTCATGTAAATTCAATCAAAATTGTTTTAGGTTGAGGAAGCAGCAAAGCGGAAGCTTCAAAGAACTGAGACTGAGTTGCACAAATGAATTCGTTTTCTATCCAAACACGACGAGATCGAAGTCAAAACAGGAAGAACTTTGTCGATTTCCCGAGAAAAATGAAAATTCTGTCGCGTGAACGAGACGAACTGAAAACCTTTGACGAGTTTATTGACGAAACTCGCGAAGTGCGAAATTAGAAAGTTTTTTCTTTGATTTCGTTTGGTGGCTTCGTCAGCCGAACAATTAAGCAATTAATAAAAAATTTATGGCGCGGCGCGTGTTGTTGCCTCGGAGGCGAAATTGAGGAAGAAATATTTTCTGTTTGTTTGCTTTGTTTGAGGTTTCAAGCAAAGTCGTTTGTGGCGATTAATTCAAAGTCTGTTCATCGACACTTGAGCAAACGTCTCACAAGCTAAAGAGAAAACATCTGGCGCTTCTTAATTTTAACCCAATTTCCCATCAATTTTCCTTTTCCCGCTGCGCTATCAACAAATTGACTCATCTCGCTTACTCGAGCAACTCAATTTCAGTGAATTAACACTTTGGAGAGCCACTTAGAGCCAGTGCGTTGATCGATGAAGAAAATCGATGGCAAATCTAACGAAACAGTTAAAAGTTCAGTTCGACGAATGTTTGTCTCGCAATTATTTTGAGAATGATTGATCTTCATTTTTCGTTTTGCACGGAAGTGGCTTCGACTCTTAAATATTTAAACGTTTCGATCTCTTTAAAGATTCAAAGTCGATGAAATCAAATTTGTTCAAAGTCTTTCCTCGATTTGCTTCTTCGATGATTTGAGTTTAATTCTAGAGAACAAAAGCAAGAACTCAACCAACGGAAACGAAGGAAACGTTCGAAGGGTCAACACCGGAAGTCGAAATGTAAATAATCCGAGTCGCTTGTTAATTTCTATTGTCGCAGTCTCACTCACTTTGTCTTCGATTTCAATATCGCTCGACATCGAAGCTAAAAGTGTAACGAACGTTCGTCGTTTGCGTTTTGTTGGTTGAATTTTTCTTCGTTGGCAACATCACGTTCGTTGGTCGTGAAGTTCATTTCGGTGAATCAAAGAAAGACATTTTTTTAGAAACAAAAAACGAAATCTTAGGTTTTTTCTCATTGATCAAATTTTATTTCAATATTTATTTATTTTACGTGAATTAAATTTAATTGCAATTATCTTGTAAGTTTCAATTTCTTCGATCTTGACAAAATTAAAATTTCATCATAACCTCTGCGATAGTCCAACAATTTCTTTAATGTCTCAGGATCCTCCATGAGTTCGTCTGGCACTTCGTCAGGAATATCTTTGACAAATTGTTGAAATGCCTTTTTCTTGAGAAGCTGAGATGACAATCGATGAGCGAGCAAGAAAGTTTCCCAAGCGTTCTCCTTGTTAACTTGTTCACAAATAATTTTCTCGTAAATCGCTTTCATGGCATTGACTTTAAATTTGTTGGCAATATCAAAATTTTCCTTTGCGTTTCCTTTAGAGATCTCGTTCGTGTAAATGAATTTCAGCAACGCTTGAACAGCATCCGAGCTGAATTCAGGAATTTTTATCTTAGTTGCTTCGATTTGATCTTCAAAAATTTTAGCGAAAATTGGGTTTTCCATTCCCAGAATTGCTTTGTGAACTTTGAACTCCTTCTCACCGGCGACGATTGTTAGATCAGAAAACTTTCCTGAAATCCACATTTCCTTGAGTTTTGGATTGAAACTCACGGGACCAGGAAGAACCATTCCCCGAATAGGACGTTTGGAGACCACGATGCTAGGATAAAAACTTGATGGGTGTCGAAAATGCTGGAAAAAATTGACGACCGCGGGTTCAGGACGAACAGCTGGCTGGGTTGGTTTGAGGCACTTCTCGTCAATCAACTTCATTAGCTCTTCAAGAGATTCTAATGAATCTTCATCTCCTGGCCAGAAGAAAGCATCAATACTTTTGTTTCCTTGAAGGCTCACTCCAACATTTTCTCTTCCGAGCAAAGGTTTTAAAAGATTTGATGATGCGAACTCGATATTGTTGCCTTCTAATGAAACTTCTCGCAAATTTGTCATTTCAGTGAACAAATCGTCTGGCAATGTTGTCAATTGACATCTTATAATATAAAGATGAACAAGTCCTTCAAGTCCTTTCAAATTGTTTCTTGTAATTTCGTAGATGTCACATTTATTTATATCCAAATGAGTGAGATTAGGAAAATGCTTTTCGAGACCTCGAGGAAAGTATTCAACACTACTGTCATGAAAGAAACTAACGCGTTGAACGTCGTTGTTATTTTTCCAAGCTTCGTGGTCTCCTTTAAATTCTTTGATCACGTGATCCTTCTCTGTTATGGATCCTTCAATAATATTGCACGTGTACATATATGAATTTATCGTGTTGAGATAGGAAAAATTTCTAAATTCACAATTGATCTCCATATCGAACTTTTTTTTCTTCTTATCTCGAGAACCTTTAACTTTGAAAATCTGTCACGAACTGAACAAAATAATTTAATGCTTTTAATGTTAGTGGTAGGTAAATGCGATTCGCTTAAGAATCGCGGTCGTTTCGTGTGCGAAAGTGTCAACAGGTAGAAAAAAATGAATTTAGGACTCAAAGGGTTTTCCGTTTAATTTTCTGTGCAGATGTTTTTTCTTAGAATCATAAAGTTTATTGCAGTCCTACGTCAACAACTAGCTTAGTCGTCGATTCCAATATCGCTCTCCATCGAAAATTGTAACGAACATTCATCTCTGCGTTTTATTCGTTCGATTATCGTATTGACTATTTTAATGACTTAAAGGAAATGAATTTTTAAAAATTAAAACAAAATTTTGAATGAATCGTATCTGTCAAAGTTTATTTATTCCTTATTAAGACTCAAATTTTTCAATTTTGACAAAACTTCTTGATAAGCTCGACGAGCAACGTCGAAAACTTCTCGAGCGTCGTCATAAACTCCTCGAGCATCGATCATTTCCTTCAAGTTCTCGGGATCATCCATGAGCTCGTCTGGCAGATCTTCAGGAATTTTCTCGGCAATCACTTTGAATGATTTCTCCTTCAACACTTGAGATGAGACGCGTTGAGCGAATATGAAAGTTTCCCAAGCGTTCGCATCGTCAACTTGATCGAAAATAATTTCCTCGTAAATCGATTTCATTGCTGCGACTTTGAATTTGTCAGCAATGTCAAGATTTTCCTTCGCGTTTCCATCTTCAGTGGCCTCGTTCGTGTAAATAAATTTCAGCAAAGCTCCAACAGCATCCGAGCTGAAGCCAGGAATTTTTATCTTAGTTGCTTCGAGTTGATCTTCGAAGATTTTAGCGAAAATTGGGTTTTCCATTCCCAGAATGTTTTTGTGAACTTTGAAATCCTTTTCACCGGCGACGATTGTTAGATCAGAAAACTTTCCTGAAATCCACATTTCCTTGAGTTTTGGATTGAAATTCACGGGACCAGGATGAACAACTGGCTGAAAAAGCTTGCTGTGGCCAGGATGAGCAATGGGCTGGGGAGGTCTGAAGACCGCGGGATCAAGATAAAAATTTGGTTTCATGCACTTCTCGTCAATCAACTTCATCAGCTCTTCAAGAGATCTCAATGAACCTTTCTTTCCTTGCTCATAGTAAGCATCAATCTCTTTGTTAAGTCGAAGATCCACTTTAACATTTTCTCTTCCGAGCAAAGGCTTTAAAAGTTTTGAAGAAACGAACTCGACTTTGTTGCAGTAGAATGAAACTTCTCGCAAATTTTTCATGTCAATGAACAAATCGTCGGGCAATATTGTCAATTCACAAGTTTGAATATAAAGATGAACAAGTCCGTCAAGTCCAATCAAATCGTATCTTGTAATTTCCTTGATGCCGCAGTAATTTATATCCAAATTAGTGAGATTAGGAAAATGCTTCTTGAGACCTCGTGGAAAGTGATTTACATTTTCTAAAGAGTAGAAACTAACGCATTGAACGTCGTAGTTATTTTTCCCTGCTTCGTGGTCTCCTTTAAATTCTTTGATCACGTGATCATGTTCAGTTATAGATGCTTCATTAATATTGCACGTGTAGAGATTGTCTGAATAGTAAGAATGATTTTTAAACCCACAATTGATCTCCATGTCGATTTGAATTAATTTTTTTTCTTATCTCGAGAACCTTTAACTTTGAAAATCTGTCATCAACTAAAGAAAATAATTTCAATGCTTTCGAGTTAGTGGTAAATGCTGTTCGTTTTTCCTAAATACAAGGATCACGATCGGTTCGTGTGCGAAAGTGTCAACAGGTAGAAAGAAATTAATTTAGAGCTCAAAGGGTTTTCCGTTTAATTTTCTGTGCAGATCTTTTTCTTAGAATTATAAATTTTATGGCAGGTCTACGGCAACAACTCCTTTTTTCGATTGTGCTCGCCATCGTAAATGAAAACGATTGTCGTTGTGCTTTAATTGTAGTTTCGATTGTATGAAGCTGTAAGAAAAATAAAACAAATTGTCTCTCGCAGAATATTCAATTTTTTTAACAAAATATTTTTATTTGTCTGTCAAAATTTTGCCCAAATCTCGACGAGCCTCGATCAGCTTCTTCAAGTTCTCGGGTTCTTTCAAAAAATTTGCGGACAATTCAGGAAATTTCTCGGCAATTCTTGCGGCAGTCAGACGAGATGCTTTCTCCATCAAAAGTTGAGATGAATGTCGATGAGCGAACAAGAAGATTTCCGAAGCAATTGAGTCGTCAAGTTGATTAAAAATAATTTTCTCGTAAATTGATTTCATTTCGGGGACTTTGAACTTGTCAGCAATTTCGAAAATTTCCTTTGCATTTCCATCAGAGATCTCATTCGTGTAAATGAATTTGAGCAAAGCTTCAACAGAGTTCGAGCTGAAACCTGGAATCCTTATTTCCGTTGCTTCGGATTGATCTTCAAACATTTGAGCAAACACTTCGCTTCCCATTCCCAAAACTGCTTTGTGAACTTTGAATTTCTTCTCGCCAGCGATGATCGTGAGATCAGAGAATCTTCCTGAGACCCACAGATCTTTGATTTTAGGAATGAAGTCTACGGGATCAGATTTGAGATTCGGATAGAAATCCACGAGATCAGAAACAACAATTGGCAGAACAGGTTTGCTGCACTTCTCGTCAATCAACTTCATCAGCTCTTCAAGTGATTTTAATGAACCTCGGAATCCTGACGCCAACAAAGCATCGATGCTTTTGTTTCTTTGAAGGCTCACTCTAACATTTTCTCTTCCAATCAAAGGTTTTAAAAGATTTGATGATGCGAACTCGATTTCGTTGTGGCAAAATAAAACTTCTCGTAAGTTTGGCATTTCTGTGAACAAATCGTCGGGCAATGATGTCAATTGAGAATTTTCAACGGAAAGCAAACAAAGTCCCTCGAGTCCTTTCAAATCATTTTTTGAAATTTTCTCGAGACCACATCCACGAAAAACCAGTTGAGTGAGATTAGGAAAATGCTTTTCGAGTCCTCGAGGAAAATAATTCACTTTTGTTTGATAGAAGCAAACTATTTTGACGTCATCGTTATTTTTTCCTTCTACGTGAACTCCTTTAAATTCCTTAATCACTTGATCCTCCTCGGTAATGGATGCTTTGACTACTCTGCACACGTACATATCCACTGAATTTATTGGAACAACAAAAAACTGACCATTAATCTCCATGTCAAGCTAAACTTTTTTTTCTTATCACGAGAACCTTTAACTTTGAAAATCTGTCACGAACTGAAGAAAATATTTTCAATTCTCTCGAATAAGTGAAAAATGCAATTCGCTTCTTATAAGTTTAGGGTCGCGATCGATTCGTGAGCGAAGGTGTCCACAGGTAGAAAGAGGCAAAATCGAATTATGAAATGAAAAATAGAATTTTAAAAGTTAAATCAAGTTTTTGAATGCTGCTAACTTATTTATTTTTATTTAAATATTCATCAATTGATTAAAATTTTCTTCATAACTTTGACGAACATCGATGGCAATTTTCTCGAGATCTCATTTGCGTAAATAAATTTGAGCAAAGCCTCAACTGATTTCGACCTGAAACCTGGAAGTTTTATCTCCTTTGCGTTGCTTTCGTCAAAAGTTTAAGCAAACTTTTCACTTTTCATTCCTAAAATTGGTTTGTGAACTTTAAATTCCTCGTCGTCATTCGTGATGATTGTAAGATCAGAGAATCTTCCGAAAAGTTCCACATTTATTTGATTATCGGACCTGCAGTGTACTCAACGGGATCAGGAACAACAGTTGAAGAGATTTTACTGGATCGGTGATCACTTTCCTGAGACGAGCAATAATGTTTTTATTAAATCGAATGTCCACTGCCACAAATATTCAAATGAGTGAGATTAGGACGACTGAAGATATTTTTATCCTAAAGCATTTAGATATTTTGAGATATTTTTCTCCTAATTGTTGGTGTCGCGATCGTCTCCTTTGTGTTTTCGTCAACAAAGTCGAAAGAAATTTATTTAGAACTTAAAATGGTTTTTCGTTTAATTTTCTGTACAGATCTTTTTCTTAAAATTATACGAAAAGAATATTCGAAACAAAAAGTGTAACGAACTTTCGTCGTTTGCGCTTTGTTAGTTAAATTTTTCTTCGTTGGCATAACCACGTTCATTTGTCGTGAAGTTTATTTCGGTGATTCAAATTAGAAAATAATTTTTTAGAAAAAAAAACGAAATCTTTGTTTATTTCTCATTAATCAAAGTTTATTTAAATATTCATTTATTATACGTTAAAATTAAATTGTTACTATCTCGTAAGTTTTATTTTCTTCGATCTTGGCAAAATTAAAATTTCTTCATAAGCTCGACGATGATCGATCAATTTCTTTAATGTCTCGGGATCCTCCATGAGTTCGCCTGGCACTTTGTCAGGCATATCTTCGACAATTTGTTGAAATGCCTTATTCTTGATTGGTTGAGATGAGAATCGATGAGCGAACATGAAAATTTCCCAAGCATTCGCTTTATTGATCTGATCGCCAATGACTTTCTCGTAAATCGATTTCATTTCTGGGATTTTAAATTTGTGAGCAATATCGAAATTTTCCATTGCGTTTCCAACTTCTGAGGCTTCGTTTGTGTAAATGAATTTAAGCAAAGCTTCGACAGAATTTGCACTGAAGTCTGGAATCTTAATTTCAGTTGCCTCGTTTTGATCTTCAAAGATTTGACCAAACACTTGACTTTTCAATCCTAAAATGTTTTTGTGAACTTTAAATTTCTTTTTTCCAGCAACGATTGTGAGATCAGAGAACTTTCCTGAAATCCACATTTCTTTTATTAGTTGATTACCGTCCAAGGGATCAGGAATTACAATTGGTTTAATGCATTTTTCATCAATCAACTTCATCAGATCTTCAAGTGATTTTGTTGAGCCGAATAAATTTTTATTTTCTGGCCAGAATTGAGCATCAATGTTTTTGTTTCTTTGAAGGCTCACCACAACATTTTCTCTTCCAATCAAAGGTTTTAAAAGATTTGATGATGCGAACTCGATTTGGTTGCCATAAAAGTTAACTTCTCTTAGTTTCGGCATTTCAGTGAACAAATCGTCGGGCAATGATGTCAACTCACAATTTCGAATATAAAGATCAGTAAGTCCTTCGAGTCCTTTTAAATCAGATTTTGTAACTTCTTTGATGTCACCGCCAAATATAAACAATTGAGTGAGATTAGGAAAATGCTTTTGGAGACCTCGAGGAAAATGATTCAGATTTGTTTGATTGAACCAAACCACTTCGACGTCTTTGTGATTTTTCCAAGCTTTGTGAATTCCTTTAAACTTTTTAATGACATGATTTTTCTCGATTATGCATGTTTCAGTAACTCTACACGTGTACATATTCTCTGAAAAAAACCCAAACTCACAATTGATCTTCATAGCGTTCTGAATTAATTTTTTTCTTTTCACGAGAACCTTTAACTTTGAAACTCTGTATCCAACTGAAGATAATATTTTAATTGTAAAGCTTTTAAATGTTTTTGATAAATGCGATTCGCTTCACCTAATTGTAGGTGTCGCCATCGTCTCGTGTGTGTTATCGTCACCAGGTAGAAAGAAATAAACTTTCCGGGCTCAAAGGGATTTACGTTTAACTTTTCTGTGCAGACCTTTTTCTAAGAATTTTTAATTTTATTGCAGTTCTACGACAACTTAGATATCTTGTAGTTTCGGTGGTTGAATTGTTCAGCTCATCGCGTTGAGTCAAAAAATTGATTGGTTTTAATAAAAATTATTTAAGTTTATTAAATTTTTCCTTTACATTTAAAAATTGATTTAAATTGATTATTTTCTCGATTCTGCTATCATTTCTTCATAAATTCGACGAGCATCGATCAGCTTCTTTAACTTCTCTGGATCTTCCATAAGTTTATCCGGTAATTCTTCTGGAGTTTTCTTTACAATCTGACGAAATGCTTTTTCCTTGATAAGTTGAGATGACAAACGATGAGCGAACATGAAAGTATCCCAAGCGTTTGCTTCGTTGATCTGATCGCAAATAATTTTCTCGTAAATCGATTTCATGGCGACGACTTCGAATTTGTTGGCAATTTCGAAGTTTTCCTTTGCGTTTCCATCTTCAGTGGCCTCGTTTGTGTAAATGAACTTAAGCAAAGCTCCAACAGAATCCGAACTGAATTCAGGAATCTTAATTTCAGTTGCTTCGAGTTGATCTTCAAATATTTTAGCGAAAATTGGGTTTTCCATTCCCAAAATGTTTTTGTGAACTTTGAAATCCTTTTCACCGGCTACGATTGTTAGATCAGAAAACTTCCCTGAAATCCACATTTCCTTGAGTTTTGGATTGATGTTCACGGGAACATGATGAACAACTGGCTGAAGAAGCTTGCTGGGGCCAGGATGAGCAATTGGCTGCGGAGGATTGAAGATCCCGAAGCCAGGATGAGCAACTGGCTGGAAAGGATTGAAGATCCCGAAGTCAGGATGAGGGATTGGCTGCGGAGGATTGACGATCCCGAAGCCAGGATGAGGAATTGGCTGCAGGAAATTGAAGACATCGAAGCCAGGATGAGGAATTGGCTGCAGGAAATTGAAGACCCCGAAGCCAGGATGAGGAATTGGCTGAAGATGTTCGACGACCACGGGATCAATATAAAAAGATGGTTGAGCTAGTTTGATGCACTTTTCGTCAATCAACCTCATCAACTCTTCAAGTGATCCTAATGAACCTTGGAATCCTGGCCAGCAGCAAGCATCAATATTTTTGTTTCTTCGAAGGTCAACTTTAACATTTTCTCGTCCAATCAAAGGCTTTAAAAATTTCGAAGATGCAAACTCGATTTTGTTGCCGGCGAATGAAACTGTCCGTAAGTTTGGCATTTCAGTAAACAAATCGTCTGGCAATGATGTCAATTCACATTTTGCAATACAAACATCAAAAAGTCCCTCGAGTCCTTTCAAATCATTTTTTGAAATGTCTTTGATGTCACCTCCATTTATAGCCAAATAAGTGAGATTGGGAAAATGCTTTTCGAGGCCTCGTGGAAAATAATTCACATTTGTTTCATGGAAGTAAACTATTTCGACGTCTTTGTTAGTTTTTCCTTTTACGTGGACTCCTTTAAGCTTTTTAATCACTTGATCCTTCTCGATTATAAATGCTCCAGTGAAATAGCACGAGTACTGATCCACTGAAGTTACTGAAGCAAACGAAAATTTACAATTGATCTCCATTTCGATTTGAATTATTTTTTCTTATCTCGAGAACCTTTAACTTTGAAAATCTGTCACAAACTGAAAATATTTTTCTCTTAAAGTTTTGTGGTAAAGCGATTCCCTTTTCCTAATTGTAGATGTCGCGATCGTTTTCGTGAGCGAAAGTGTCAACAGGTAGAAAGAAATGAATTTAGAACTCGAAAGGGTTTTCCGTTTAATTTTCTGTGCAGATCTTTTTTCTTAGAATCATAAACTTTATTGCAGTCCTACGTCAACAACTCATTTTGTCTTCAATTCCAATATCGCTCGCCATCGAAAGCGAAAATTGTAACGAACATTCGTCTCTGCGTTTTAATTGTGGTTTTTATGGTTTTATTGTTCTTTGTTGGCAACACGTTCATTTGTGGGTTGACGCTCAGGGCTCTCGAGCAACTCTCGATGTCGTGTTATTCATTTCACAGAATCGAGAGCGACGAGAGGTGTGGGATCGAAGAAAAAAAAATGTTTGCATCAGCTTTTTAAAAACAGATTTAATCTGAATCTATTAAAGGTTTTTTTTTGGATCGTCTCTTGAAAACTGATCCGCTGAGTTACGACGCGACACTTGCCAGCTGGTCGTGTCTTGTCCTTCGGAGACAATCTCCTTGCCTTAATCACTTGATTCCCAATAACGATTTTCTACCTGAGCTCGTCTCTATTCATCTCCTCGGATATCAATAAATTGAATCTTTTTCAAAATGCAACAAAGCAAAAGGAAGGGAAGCGATTAAAGTTTTCCCCGACGTCGAATGCAGAGGGAGAGAGGGAGAAGCAAAGTCTAAAGAAGAATCAAGACTTGATTGTGTTTGTTCCTCTTCTTGAATCCTCCTGTGAATTGAGCCGTTGTGTTTAGTTTGCTAACGAGAGCTGTTGCGCGTAGATTATCGCTTGAAATATTTTCACACTTGCTTGCGCATCTTTTGCTGTGAAATTTGAAAATTTACGAACCACGAAAAGTGAATTAAACAATTTCCGAGAAAGTTTTCGAGTTTAAACGAGTTCAAGAGTTCAAGGAGTTGTCTATCAGACTTGTAATCGATTTGAAGAAGCCCCGCTCGGTTCTTGATTAATTGAGCTCAGTGAAAAGGCTTCGCATTGATTCTCATTGTGTGTGGCCCTCGATCTCTCGTTTCGAATAAATTTTCGTCGTAGCAAAGCGAAGACAGCCAATTAACGAGCCGATTGTTGATGCGAATCTATTTTTTCGAGGTGTTGAGCATCCATCACCTTCAGCCACAGCTTTCGTTGTTTCATGTAAAAACTTCCTCGGCTCAGTTACGCCCACGCAATATTTGCTAATCGAGCAAGACGAAGACGAAGGCAGAAACCTTCAAGTGACATTTAGAAGTGAACTTAATGGTAATTGAAATAAATTGCTTGGATGGATATTGCAAGAGCAAAGACGATGAAGCACGTGAGTGCTCATAAAGAGTCCTACACTCTCATCGTTCGCAAGAGATACAAGAGAATGCTGTACGTATAACAAACCTTTCGTTATCCCTTTAACAATTCTAGTTTTGAATCTTCACTGACGTGAGAACGAATCGTACCTTCTAATTTCATTAACTTTCATGCTTTCCCCCTTTTTGGTTGTTGCACGTGTTCGCACGACGAATTGATTCCGGTTTTGCGATGCTGTCCAAGGCAACAGAACTTTCTTTCTCTGACCGTTCAAGTTAATTATTCTGCTGGAAAATGATTTTGTGTGAGAATAAAGTTGCTTCGTTAATAACGAATCGTTATGAGATTAACTTCATCTTTGATATGTTTTGCCTAAGAAAGACTCTGGGGCAAGTCTTGAAAATTATCAGACTCAATAGGAACAAAAAAAAAAGAAAGTTGTAATTAAAAATAAAACAAAATTTTGTCTCTTGTTCAGTATTCAAAATTTATTTAAATTATTTTTGTTTGTCTTCCAAAAGTTCGTCCAAGTCTCGACGAGCATCGATCAGTTTCTTCAACTTCTCAGGATCTTCCAAAATTTTGATTGGCAATTCTGGAAATTTCTCGGCGATCAAATGAAATGCTTTCTCCATCAAAAGTTGGGATGAATGTCGATGAGCGAACAAGAAGATTTCCTCAGCATTTGAGTCGTCAAGTTGATCGAAAATGATTTTCTCGTAAAAAGTTTTCATTTCGGGGATTTTGAACTTGTCAGCAATTTCGAAGTTTTCCTTTGCGTTTCCTTCAGAGATCTCGTTCGTGTAAATGAATTTGAGCAAAGCCTCCACTGAACCAGAACTGAAGTCTGAAATTTTGTTCACAGTTGCCTCGTTTTGATCTTCGAACATTTCAGCAAACACTTCTCTTCCCATTCCTAAAATATCTTTGTGAACTTTAAATTTCTTTTCACCTGCGATGATCGTGAGATCAGAGAATTTCCCGGAAATCCACATTTCCTTGAGTATCGGATCGGAATCTACGAGATCAGGAACAACAATTGGTTTGATGCATTTTTCGTCAATCAACTTCATCAGATCTTCAAGTGATTCTAATGAACCTTCGTATCCTGGCTCGAATTGAGCATCAATGTTTTTATTTCTTTGAAGGCTCACTGTAACATTTTCTCTTCCAATCAAAGGTTTTAAAAGATTTGAAGATGCGAACTCGATTTTGTTGCCGAAGAATGAAACTGTTCGTAAGTTTGGCATTTCAGTCAACAAATCGTCTGGCAATGATGTCAATTGACATTTTTCAATACGAAGACTAACAAGTCCCTCGAGTCCTTTCACATCATTTTTTGAAATTTCCTTGATGTCACTTTCGTTTATTTCCAAATGAGTGAGATTAGGAAAATGCTCTCCGAGACCTCGAGGAAAATAAATCACATTTGTTTTAAAGAACTCAACGTATTCGACGTCATTGTGGCAATGTCCTTCTTCGTGATCTCCTTTGAGTTCTTTAATCACTTGATCCTTCTCAGTTATATTTGCTTCGAGTATAAAGCTTATGTAGCTATTAAAATTTCGAGTAAAAAAACAATTGACCTCCATTTTGAATTGAATTTAATTTTCTTCTCACGAGAACCTTTAACTTTGAAAATCTGTCAAGAACTGAAGATTTTTTTTCAATGCTCTCAAAAGGTGTTTTCTAACAAATGCGAATCGCTTTTGTAATTGTTGTGGGTGTAGTGAAGAATTGTTATCAGGTAGAAAGTCCGCTAAAAATTTACATAATTTTTTATTTTATTGCTGTTTCTATTTCTTGTAATAAGAATTCATCTCTGAAAAGTATTCTCTACTTGTCTTCGCACGACGAATCAATTCCGGTTTTGCTGTCGCAAGAACTTTCTTTCTCTGACCATTCCAGTCAATTATTCTGCTCGAATTAATTTTCTGTGAGCAGATCTCGCTTCATTATGAGATTAACTACATCTTTGACATGTTTTGCGTAAGGAAAGTGAAACGAAACCTGTTTTGGTCATCGGCAGATGATGAAAGACTTTCTTGTGATGATTCTCGGGGTGAACCGCTCATTAGCATCCGTCAAGATTTAAATTTGTGTAAACAGAAGAGAAGAATCTTCTTTTTTCATAAATTCACAGATCATAAAACTTCTTTGAATATTTTAATCCAGCAAAGTTGTTATTTAGAAGCAGAAACCGCTTGAACGTTCCAACGATTTTCAGTCGATAAGAATCTCCAAAGACTTTTCGTTATTCACCGAAACAAATTTATTCAATTTTCTTTTATTCTTTCAACGTTCTTTTACTTCATAGAAGAAAAAAAGTTTTCTGCTGCGATAATCTCTGCGTCGTTGAATTGCTCGTGGAATTTGTTGAGACGGGAACGAGAGTGCAAAGGGGAAAGTGAATCGCGAGTTGAAAGAAATTTGAATCCGACTCGGCCGCAGTTGAAGTCGAACATGCTAATTTGCAACTGTTTCTGTCATCAAAGTCGATTGGGGTTGAGAATATTTAAGAGAAACTTTGCAATTTGTAACTTGCACAGCATGAGAATCTTCGATCTTGCTTATTTGATTTCTCCCGAGACATTCTTCGAGCGAATGAGAGAAGAATTTATTTTCCACTCTTCACGTCAACAATTGATTCTCCTTTCACGACTGAATTGTTGCGCAGGCATCAACAATAACAAAATCCATCGTTAACTCATAAATTGATTGCATAATAACAATCATTTAAGGTTTTGAGAGACGCAAGAGCAACATTGATACGAACTGGGAAGAATTTCTTGCGCGCATGAAATCATAAATCACTTTTGTTGATTTCTCTTCGAGTGTGAAGGAATTCTCATCCACGAGCAAAGCAATGGAAACTGTTTCGCGTCAGGGTTTCCCTTTCATGCATGAATGAAGAAATAAAAAATGAATTTAAAAGTTTCTTCCCTTCGCTGAGACCTCGAAAGAAATAATAATTAGAAACTTGTTTATTAAAAATGCATTTTCGGTTCTTTGAGATTGCGTAACTTTCAAATTATCCACGACATCCGATTATGATCAAACAAAGGCTTTCCTTACATCAACCGCTGAAGTCGAAACATTTCTTTTGTTTGTGAAAAGTTTTTACGAGCAACGGAGCTCGATTGTTCAGTGAACGCTTAGTTGATTCGAGAACATGATTTTTCATCGTTAATTGGTCGATTTAATGAAGTGTCGATCATAACTTAACCGATGGCAATAATAATTAAGCCAATTACAGACTTTGACTTCTAATGACGATTTTGCGATGGAAAATTCTCAGAAAATTCATTAAAACTTCCTCCAAAATTCTCCTTCCGACACCTTTTCCTTTCTTGAACCTTTCTCTCGCTAACGAGTTCACCTTGAACCCGACTCGTTGTCGTCGTTTTAGATTTATTTTATTGCCAATCGGTTGAGGTAACGCAACGACATGAACTGAATCGATGAAGATGAGAAGTCGCTCTCTTAGAAACTTGTTGAACTCAAGGATTTGATTGAATAGTAAACAACTTGAGATAAGCAATCGAAGTCTTGAGTTGTAGTCACAAACCGTAGACGAAGACTTAAAGTTTCCTCAAGCAGCGACTTGCAAATTATTATCAAATGAAGACGAAGAAGAGCAACGAACGGTTCACGAAATCATTTCGAGCTGCTTAACTTCTCAATCTTCTTAATTTGTTCATGGAGTTCCCCTTCTTGTCTCTTACATTTTATCGTCGTTACGCAAGGGTTGTCTTTGCTATTAAGTGAATTGGTTTAAAGTCGAGTAAAACTTAAAGACTTTTGCTTCACTTTTCGGCAAATAAATTCCAAGGCAATCGAATCCAAATCAAAATCGAATTAAATAAAACTCTTTACTCGCTTCCTCTCAAATACGTTTGATGATGTCGTGCTGTCTGATTGAAGTGAGAACGGATTCGAGTTTCACACGAGTTGACGTCTTCATCGCACGCCGAGCGAAGCGAGAGAAACTTACAAACTTGATCTTCTCAAACAAACCGACAACGCTCGTTCATTCATTGGAACTCGTTTCATTGCGCAATGAATCTGATTGACATTTTCAATCACTTTGAGTGCGGCCACCGAATACAGAAGCTTGTAAATTAAAACGCTAAACAAACAGCTGATTTGTCATTAGCGACGCTCAACTGGAAAATCCAATTCGCTCAGACACATTTGCGGTTTTGTTTCTTTCCGACAACAATCGAACTGCAATAAAATTGCGAAACAAAGTCAGTTGGCCTGTGAAATTATTGGTTTCACTTCAAGAAGTTTGTTAAACATTAATTTCTTTCTCGATCGCTTCGAAATTCCATTAGGCGCCTCAAGAAACCTTAGTTCCTGTCATAACAATTAAAACTTACGAAGAAACGTTCTCGACCACTGAAAATGTTCCGTTCTCGAGTTATCGACACGTGACGCACTTCTTTATTAAAGAGTTTGAACATTACCGTCGTCGTGTGTTTCACGTTGAATGCTTCCGAGAATGAGAAACCTTTAAGAAACGAGGAGAAGAAAAATCCTAGGGCGAGACAAATTAAAAACGTCGCAGATGCCCGAGGAAGAGTTTGTCTCCGAGCTCTCGTTTTAATGAAGCTCGTAAAAGCTAAATGATTCGTGAAAGGAAAATTGCAACAGTTTTTCCTTTAATGCAATTTATTTCAAGCGGCATTAGATGTAAAAAAAATAAGCTTCGTTAGCAAAGGTAAAGTGAGGAGCGATTTCCCAGTTGGAAAAGCCATTTATCTCCGATGGCAACATCGGAACACGAGGAGATAATTTGACCCTGAATGTTCGAGCAGACTGACCTTGATCCACATTCAACTCTAGCAGCCTGGAAAGTTCTCTCCAGTTTCTGCAAATGAGCAGGGAAATTGTTTGTCATTTTATTACAATTTATGGTTCGAGCTAAATGAGAATGCTGCGTCGTGTCGTGGATTCTGATTATTTTTCAGACAACAAACTGTTGAATCTCCCAAGCTCGCGATAAATTGTTTTGTGCGCAGCATTTTCTACATTTAAAGTAATTAATTAAAGATCGTGGTAATTGAGTTATCACTCAACGTGTGCCTCGGAGCGATTCAAAGAACTTTGTAGCTCGCTTCGCCCTGTGGATGACATTACAGCTTCTGTGTTGTTATTTTATAATTGAATTTTAATTTCATTGTACAATGTGTCGAGTGTGAGAGACGACGCAGATGATTTGAATGAGCTTGGATATCAATTTCCATCAGTTATCGATAAGTCAACTGAAGCTAATCCACCAAAACAAACACGATGAAGAAACTTTCTTCTCTGTCGATAAATATTTTCTCATCTGCTTAGCGATATTACGAAATTTTTATGCTTCAACATCAAACAACTTCATCATCCGCTCTCGGCGAACGCTTTCAATCAAAAAAATTTTTTCAGGCTGAGCAGAAAAAATTTGAAATTTATTCCTCAAAATTGAGTTTTCCTGGAAAAAATAAACAAATTTTCTCTTCTAATTTGATTTTCTCCGTTTTCGTTTATTTCTAGTCGACATCACGTCAGTAATTGGTCGATGACGAAGGAGAACCAAGACCCAAGCGCGATATCTCCATCATTAAAGCCACCACCGAGGCTAATGCAGCAAAGGTCCATCGAGAAAACTCATCACTCGCCTCAACATGATTCTCCGCAAACCGCGAAAGTTAAAAGCTCATCAGATTTATTTGAGCTGCTCGAACGATGTCAGTCGCAGCGTTTAGATGACCAACGATGTGTTCTGCCGTCCTACTTCTCTCAGGTTAGTTCAATTTGAAATTATTTAATGTTGCGGTAGGTCGTGACATTTATTTCATGTTGCAATCATAGTTTTTGACTAAAATAGTCGAAAGATGTCGCTTCTTGTTTTTGGTTTGAGTCTTGGGAAACATTTCAAAGGTTTTCGAGTTTAACGGAATTTTTAAATGAAACGAAGAGAGAATTCTCTCAACGAGAGAGCGAAGAGAGTCAGGGATTTCATTATCTAAAGTATCATTAGTTATACTTATGCTAAAACTTCGTCTCTTCGTTTTTCACAAGCAATTTCAAATATTTTAGTTATACTTAGTTATAAAAATCGATTCTTGACAACCCTGAACACAAAAAAATGTTTACGAAGAAAAATCAGCCGTGAGCTCAGTTTAGAAAGAAACGCCGGACTGGTTAAACCACCTCGATCGTGATCCGCGATTATTTGTTTATTCATTCACAAGTCTCTGTTAGGCTTGTTATTTGCAAATGTATTTGAAAGGCATCAGTGGAAGAGCAAGTGGCTTTTTATTGAAAGAAATGTGACTTACGGTCGTAACGGGCATTTGCAAGAAGAAGAATTTCCTTGCGTTCGAATGTAAAACTGAAATAAAATAAATTCACATCACATAGATCGAAAGAAGAAGAAAGACAGAAAAAAAAGCGACTGCAAAATAAATTTGTGGAATGTGACATCATCATCAGCTCAGAAATTCCGAAATTAAGCTGAAAATTGTTTGTGACTCCGTCGACTCAAGAGAGCTTCAAGGCTTTCGCGAAAAACTTGAATTCCTCGAGCGACAAAACAATTTTAATGCACCGTAGCTGGAGACGAATCAATCTTAAAGTTCACCGAATCGAATCAGAGAAGCTGAGAATGTCAAGTCGTTTCGTGTGTGTGATTTCTCGAGTTCAGTGAAGAGTTAATTAAATTTTGAAAGTAAATTTAAAGAAAAGAAAAACAATTTATCTCTCAATTCGATTATGCGATGATTCTTTTTCGGTTAGTGTGTCGTCGACTTCGACAATGATTTCTGCTCTTAACAATCAAAGAAAACCTTTCTCTGTGGCGCGCCGAGACTAAAGACACTTTTTTTGTTAGCTAATTGCGATCTACGCAACGGAAGAAGAAAAGAAATAAATTGCTGCCAATTAAATTAGAAAGTTTCATATTCAGACAAAGTGCGAAAAAGCCGAAATTGTGGCGAATAAAATTGATAAGTTCAACAACAACCTCACACCGCCCCCCTCGCCGTCTGTGAAACGCTCGAGCCACTTGTGGCGAGACATGATGGGGGTGCTGAGGCGAAAGGATTCCACAGCCGCGTCTTCCAACAACGTCGCACTGGCCAATGCATTGAACAACAATCGCATCTCATGTCCAACTGGCGGCAGCCGCTCTCCATCGATCAGTATTCTGAGACACCATCGGTATTACTACAGCGAGGTAAACATTAAACTTATCGAATTTCCCCTCGGCTCGCTATAAAATTGGTTTTCCCATCCGGAAAATAAACTTTCTGGCAGTTTTGATGGATTGTACGTTGCAACGTCTCTCATGCGCCAATCGCGGGGAGTGAGCGAGGAAGCACAACTTTGAATGAATAAAAGAGGTTCATGAACTCACAAAGCCATGGCACATTAAAAACTCAAGGAACGAGAATAGCGATAATGCCAGTGTTGCGAATGAAACAAAATTTGCATTCGACTGAAAAGGCCTCTGGCGAACATTCTCATTCCCAGTCTCAGTGTCTTATGGCGTTTCTCTGATTCATTTCATTTCCTTTCCGACTTTGCTCGAGCAACGTTGACACACATGCCAAGAACGGGGCGCCAGAATGAAGCTAACTAACACAATTCCTGTTCTAACAGTAAAAAGAAACTTCGTCGGTTTGATTACCGAACAGTTTTCAAGGTTGAAATTGATTTGAATGCTTCGAGTGAAGGCGATGATAAGCCGCGGGGGAGGAAATAGATAATTAGAATAATAAACGAAAAGCGAGGAAATC
The DNA here is from genome assembly GCA_033063855.1 of Smittia aterrima. Taxonomy (NCBI): domain Eukaryota; kingdom Metazoa; phylum Arthropoda; class Insecta; order Diptera; family Chironomidae; genus Smittia; species Smittia aterrima. The sequence continues at coordinate 26,628,686 of CP093831.1, forward strand.
TCGCCCAACAGTTTAGCTTAATGATGATTCAGTTGGGTGTAGTTGCGTGTCACAAAATGAAGCCACAGCACGGTCCCACGATAGTTTCCCTCTCACCGAAAAAATAAGCAAGCTCTCGAAAGGTGGTTAATTAATTTGTGATAAATGTTTGCATTCGCGTATCTAGTCCAACGAAATTTTTTTTTGATGGATGAGACAACACGGAAAAGAGGAAACGACTCGGAAGGGAAAATAAAAAGCCGTCATTGTTAGAATCAACATCAAATTAGATTGAGGACATTAAAAGGGAGAAAAAAAAACTTAAAATTTGTTTGCTTAGCGACAGCAGGTGGAATTGGCGAAACTGAAACGGCTTCATCGCATGAAATGCCAGAGGTTTCCATCTCTCCCGTGCCCTCGAAACGTCTGTCCCGCTCTCAGATATCAGAAATATGTTGTTCGGGCGAAATTACGAAGGAATGGTTTCATTTCACTGGAGATACCTGAAATATAAAAAAAATCCGTTGCTTCTTCTGGGAAATGCGGCACCTGGCGTTCGGCTCGATGGGATTACAGTCTCATCCAACATAAGCCTCGTTTTACTACTTTTACTTCGAGGGTGGGAAGTTATTGTCGTAGATAAATATAAAGTTTCGAAGGAAATGTCTGAGGCTTTTCAAGGGATTCCTTGTCAAAGGTCACACGATGGGTGCCGTCAATCTATCAAAGTCTTAATTCATTTCTTGAAAGGCTTTGCGAGCTTTCCCGCGATAAGGAACCTTAACCATCATAATTACGTGGCTGCTTAATAGAGAACTAACAATACTAAAAGTTTACGAGCGAGCTAAGGCGTCGTGCTGACTTTTAATGTCTTGAGAACATTCACACGTTTGCTGAGGAGGAATCGACAACTCCCCCCTAAAGCTAACTCTCAAACTAATCTCTCTCGGAGAAAATTGATAACAATATAATTTCGATTATAGCTCCTGCCTCTCTCAAGCGAATTCTTTTTCATCATAAACGGCTTCGATGATTGAAATTTAATGAAGCGTGAAATGAAAATGCGGCGTCTGCTTCGACTTTTTTTCCCGAAGCATGTGAAACAACAAAATCGAGGAAAAGACTTTCCGTACAATTCTATGTCAAGTGGAGGAGCAAATAGTCCTGAGTGTTAACACCCTACGATGGTTGAGAATATGAAAAAGCAATTCAAAAGCGCTTTAGGAGAAATAAATCCATTTACGACGTAGAAACATTTTTTTTTGTTGTGCGAAAAAAAATCAAATGACAATTTACGGTTTGTTGACGATTGGAAACAGCTTCGACCAAGGACACTTTTTTGCTCGATGATTGCAGTTCGTCTGACATTGAAGAAATAATTAAAAAGTTCTGACGCTCCTGAGTTGCGGAGAGTTCGTGATTTTCTTTCGACTGAATGAAGAGAAAGTCATTGACGTCAATTTGCGTGCCAAATTATAATTAAAAGTGGGCGTCGCTCATAAATTCTTCTTCTGATTGTCATGTTCTTGACCTTTCGTTTGTGTTTCGTTAAGTCATTAGGCGCTTAGAAGTCTACGATAAAATTATTCACTGAGAGGCGGATTTTTCTGACAGCTTTGCAATCGAGTCGAAGGAAAACTTGCAATTCATTCGCTTCAAGCGTTGAAAATCAATTAAACCAGAAACATTCCTGAACAGCGCGAAAAAAAAGTTAAAACCGCAAAAGTTGTGAACTCCCGAAAACCAAACTGCGAAGCCCTTCATGACTCACGGAACCGACGATTTACTAAAGCAAAAAAGATTCCTCAAGACTGATTTCACACAAAGCCCATTAAGGCGCATGTTGTCTTCGTTTCGCAATCCAATTATTAACTCGAGACGGTGAGGCAGACGAAGCAAAGTTATTTAAACCTTCTCCGGAGAGGCAACCGCAATGGAAGTAAAGGAGTTGCATGTGAAACGGGCATTTTTATGATTACTCACTCGACTCGACCTGTGTGTGACTCAGAGGCATAAAAAGCGAATTTTTCCACCGCCGGAGAGGCAGCGAGTCGAAAGCAGAATTAAAAATTCTTTTCCATATCTTTTCGCTCTGGTGATTTCCACGTCGGAACTCGTATGAGAAAACCTAGCAGCGCAAGAAGTGTTTTCCAAGAGAATTCAAGTAATTACTGAACCTTAATTCCCCCTTCTTGGCACTGATCGTCATCGCTTTGCTTCGCCTTTTCGCCCATGAAAATTAATAATAACGAAACGTGAAACAAAGCACAATTGTTACACAATTTTGATTGCTGAATGTCTTTCGTGGGTAAAAGAATGGAAGAAGCGTTCGAAGAAAATTGCTTTGAAGTGGCAAGAGCTAAGAAGAGTTCTGGAAGGCGAACAATGGAGCTTTGAATCATATTAATTCAACTACGCCAAACAGTTTTCACAAATTGCTCTTTCGACTATTCGTTCCCCGTCAAAAGAAATCTTACAAATTCGTGCATGAAGAGTCTTCGACTTTGCCTTTTGTGGGCTCGAAGTTGTTGAACTGAATTCTTCGTCTCTGTGACCTACGTTCGCTGTCTCTACTCAACTAATCTTTTAATCTCTACTCGAAGGCGAAGAATCTCAAAACGCGAAACAATAGAAAAAGAGTTTTTTTTTTCGCTGATAAATCTCAAACGGTTTCCGAATCGGACATGGAAATAATAATTTAGAATCTCTTGCATAACTGTTGATCTCTTCTAGATCTTCTTTGTTTTTCTTTTTTCGACAAGGCGAAGATTTTTTTACGAGGCTCATTACTCGTCTAAATTATTGAAATCGAGAGACTTAACTCAACAAATTGCAGAACAATCGTCTTAACGGTTTGTCTGTCGGAGGAAGAAATAGCACGAATCGGAAAAAGCTGTTACGATCGAAATATTTTTTCGATTTGCGGATGATGAGAGACGACGCATGATGATAAACTGTCCGGGGCCATGATTAATGAAATATCTCTCGCAAAGTCAAAGCGACATGAGAAGCTCATAACTAAGAATATTCAGCAGAGACGGCTCATACATAATCAATCGATGAAACTGACAGTAATGGGATGGGAAATCTATTAAGCTCTGATGAAATCGAGACGTCTTCTAATTGAGTGGTGAAATGGCGTTTTACGGCAGATTAATTTGTGGGTGCTTGAGCAACAGCTGGCAACAGCGCAAACAGACGACAAACCAAGATAACGATTGTTTATCTTCCCTCTTTGCTCTCTCGCATGAATTTACATTTCCACATAAATCCGAGAAAGCAACAAATGCGACGATATCTACACAGACCAGTGCTCGTTTGGTTTTTTCGCTTCAACGCTTTACGAATTTCTAATTTTTTTGATAGAATCTGATCTTGATGAGGATTTGTCGGTTGTCGGGTGACGAAACCTCATCTCAGGTAGAAATGAGTCACCGCGCGGTTGGCCCATGCGATCGAGACTTCTGTCGTCCAATTTACTCGCGAGTTATAATTTATGTTACGATCTCAATTTTCTCAGAACTCGACTGAGCGACACAAAAAAAAAACAAAGTTTAATGTGTTGTTGTGTCAACGAACCCCCGCGCTTAATTATTTCTCGTTTCTCAATCTAGGAAATCGTGTGATTTCTTCTTTCTTTCTCTCTTGCGCATTTTTCTCCTCCAGAAAGTCGTTAAGCTGAACAAAAGTCGTTTTAATTGACAAATATTTACATTTCTCCATTGTCGGAGGCCGAGACGTTTCAAGAAGAAGAAGAATCTTCGAAAGATGTTTAACAAATGATCGCGGATTCAAGTTGCGCTTCTTCGCAGACAACACAAACGTCGCCCTCACACGCTTCGAGTATAATTGGAAGCCCAGGAGTTAAAAATAATTATCTCGAGACTCGGAGCTGCAGTAAGCGACTCATTACACTTGAGAAACATTCTCCATGAGTCGCTCAGCGAGATTAAAATAAACATGAGAGCATGAAAACCACGGCGAGCATTTAAATGTAATCTCGATATGAGTTTTATCATTTGCGGATGACAGTGGAACGACAAAACATTCATCAACCGCTTTTTAAAAGAGATCACAGAAAGTTTTTTTGTGTTTCCGAGTCGAGAGAGATTTTAACACAAAAAAAAAAGTTTTTTTTTCGTAATTATGGTAAAAGGGATGAGCTGGGAGCTCTTCCCATGGATGAGGTTTTTCCTAGAGAGCTTCATTAATATTCATTGAGTTCAAATGAGTCCCTGAGGTGAATTGAAAGTTCCTCTCTCTAATGGAAAGTGCTGAAGGAAGCCTTCACTCGTAAAACACGCAAATAAAAGTTTCAATCGGCCCTTCAATGAAACAACCTCGTGACCTCAATTTTTCCTCCATAATCCCACGCATCGCAAGTTTGACTCTAACTCAAATCCGTTTTTGTTTCCATTGGATCGAAATAAATCCGGAGATTTGAAATTCTCGAAGGAAAGAAAAAAAAATCTCTTTTCCATTTCATTTGATGCAATCGAACGAAACCGGAGAAGAAGAATTGACTTGTCAAGACAAATATATTTAACGTTTATTGGCTTTAACTCTCATGCTCAGCTCGAACTACAAAAACCGGTTTTGATTGAAAGCAAAAAGAGTTCGACAGAACAGCAGAGCCAAATGTGGGTCAGATTGAGAAAAGTGTTTGTTGAGCAAATCGCATTAATTTCTTTAGTGAAGCCACAGTGACTTGATTTTCTCTCCTCACCTTTGCCACAAGCCCAGCCGTTGCGCGATCCATTAAACCAGAAAATTACTTCTCAACAAACTGACGTTTGCGGATCAATAATTCACTTCTCTTTCTCGAAGCGCAATTAGAATTTCAAGGCACGATTGAAACATGCGATTGGCGACTGACTGAGCGTGTACAACATGAACTGTTTGGCCAGAGAAGTTTTCTTGATGAGATTTATGACAAGCAATGGGCTTAAAGTTTTACGAGTCGGAGAATTAATTTTTGTTTTATTTTCTGCTCCAAATTGAAAAATGCTTTTTAGTTCGAGGCAGCAAATTTTTTTTCGAGAAACGAGAGTAAGAGCACAGCTGCATCTCATTGCATCATATACAACTTCCATTATATTTTATTTTGTTTCGTCTCAATGGAAATTCAATTTAAACTTCGAAATGCGCTTTCTAGCTTATGTTGATTCACAGCCAAATAAATTGCTTTTTAAATGACATCAACCAGAAGACAACAATAAAAAAACTCTTTTTCGGTGTTAAACTTGTTGATGATATCACGAGCGTCGTTTCTAGTTCTCTCGCTCGTGGTTTGTTAATTATTTATTCAAAGCTATCGAGTTCGTTTAATAAAAGATTAAAACTTGCTGATGGATGAAGGAGTTTTGTTTTGTGAACGACATGTGCGGGTCGTTGCGATTAATTGAGAATAGAACAGCAGCGGCTATAACAACTTAATTAATTTATACTTTCACGTTCTCTCCATGGAGACTGACTGACTGACGATGTAGCCACGAGAGTTTGTTTCTATATTAAGGCTTGGCTTGAAAGCTTCGAGGAAAGTTTCGATTTATTGCTTTTTCAAGAAGAAGAAGAAAAATCCATTAATCACGTCACGATTGTTGATTACGACAACCTTGTCATCGAATCATTGAATTTTGTGTCTAAAGGGAATAATGTTCAATTGAACTGAGTCACCGGAAGCGACGTGATATCATTTCTGATCGATGCCATCATAGAAAACGAAAAAGAAACTCAATTCGTGTTTAATAAAAAAAAAAGCTGCAGCTGATCAAAAATTCATATTTATAGCGGAGACGAAATATTTGCATAAGCAAGCACAAAGCGACTTAACGAAAGCATCGTTCAACGTATTCATGTCGCTTGAAGCATAAAAGAAATTGAAAAAATATGCTCGTGAATGCAAAATAGCGCAAAACAGAAATTCTGAGGAACTTCTAAAAATAAAAAATCGTCTCTTGCAAAGGCTTTCTCTCTTTTAAAAAAGTTTTCTTAAATATTTTGAGTCACTTCATGACATCATGAACAACACAACCGAGTCGGAAGCTTCGCTCATGAGAGAGACACACACATTGCATTAAAATAATATTTTTATGAGCCGACTCAGAATAGTTTCTCGCTTTTTATGGAAGCAAACTCGATCTTCTTTTATGATGGAATTTCGGAGGAGATTGAAAACGATATGTCAGGGGATATTGAAAGGCGATTGAATCGTTTCTTCATCGGATTATGCTCGTTATTAAAGATCGAGGCGAACGTAGCTTAGGCTTGGCCACGCTTCACTTTAAAAGAAGGCCAAACATAAACTTAACTTTAATTCCCAAGCATGATTTAATTTGTAAACATTCTGTTAATGCGTTAAAGCTTCTTCAAAGCCCGTAATTATTGTTAAAGCATCATCAAGCGACTTCTTTTATGTTTTGCGTAAGCAACGTTTCGAAGAAGAAACGAAAACAATCTCAGCTGAGTCTGAAATTAATTTTCGACGAATTGTCTGCTCTTTCCTTCTCCTCTCCCTCGAAACAACGCCAATACTGTTCTCTCGGTTGGACAACAAACAAGCGCTGTCCTTGACTGCTTTTGACTTTCGGTAAATTACGAGCTCTGTTGGCCAAACGATTTTCTCATGCTGCAAGTCGATTCCCCATGAGAGACTCGTGAACATTGAAACGTGTCCATTCTCTGCCTTTTTATTCATTAAGTCTCTGCTGGCTCAAGAAAGAAACAAGCCCTGAGAACTGAGTCATCGCTTTATATTGGTTTTGTTACTCAATTCATTCACCGCGTGTTTTTCATTATTTCCAAAGAGTTTTGCGGCTTCGGGAAGTTGCTGCAGATGAATTCCTGAAGAAGAAATAAATTCTCCCATCGCTTCGGTTGAGAAAGAACAGTTTTCTCAATAGCAACAAGTGTTCGGATCACTAAATGTCAATATTAGTTCAACTCGAACACAATCAATGAAACAGTCGTCGTTCTCTTTTGAAACTAAATAATTCAATTCAAAAGATTTGTCGCAGAATTTATTGTTTTTGGCGAATGTTCAAGTCGAAGTCGATGGAATGACAGACGAGAGAACAGACAGACAAATGTTCACGGCTGTTGTGTAATAAGATTTCAACATTTACAAAAGAATGAAAGAAACTTTAATTTTAAACCTGAACTTCACACCCAGAAAGCAAAGTCGTTGTTGTTTCTAGGTGTGTGCTTGTATCTTGTAACGAATTCATTCTCTCGCTTGATTTTAAACTTTTTTTTGCAACGGCTCGAACATTAACATGATTCAGCTGAAACATTTGGGCGGTTAAAGGTTAGAATATTTGCACGTAGCGCCAGACTGGGGATCGTTCATTTGTCGGGGAGATTGAGGAGGATTTGTTGATTCAATTATCGCGGCTACGTGGGTTTTCGTCTTGGGCGCGCTTAGAGCCATATAAAGTGCATTCCTGACGTGTAAAGCGACACCGGAGATCCAACTCAAGGTGTGCGCGAGCCATCGATTCCCTTAAGACTTTTTATGGAGAGCTCAACATTTAATTAAATCCGATTAGATTTATGTATCAAAAGTAAGATCTCATAAAAACAGCTTTCATCGGGCGGACACTTCATCAAACAACAACAAATGAAACACGACAAGCGAAACATGGAAGAAAACAACTCAAACGAAAATGGGTCCATTGTGAGGTATTGAATTAAATTTAGGTCTTTCCTCATCGCTCATCACGGCCAACAATGCCGAGAGTAAATAAAAAAGAAAGCTTTCTTCTTTCGTCTTTTGCGGCGTTTGCCTCTTAATGACCCCACACAATCTCGATGACGAGTCGTCGAGTCGTCGAGCCGCGAAAACGCGTCAAAAATATCAACACAAACTGATTTGAAAAAATAAAAATTTGAGAAATCGCGAAAAAGTTTGAGAAAAGTGAAACTTTTTTTTCTTCTTTCGACAATTGAATGGCAACCGTTTGGCTTCCTCTTCCTCTCTCTCATCATTCAAAGATTCTTTAAAGACCTCGACAAGGGAACGACAAAAATTCCTCGCGTTCTGCTTTGAATTTTAAGTGTTTTCGAGTCTCTCGAGTGCCAACAGACTTCGCCTAGCGCTCAGAGAAATATCAATCATGATAAATGCTTTGGAATGTGTGTCACTTGGAATCAGTTTCGGTCGCCTTGAGATTATTGATGACGAGTAGCAAGAGCGGGAAACAACTCTTGAACTCTTCGGGTCACTAGGCTCGCTAATCCGTCGATTTCAAGTTTTCTGTGTCACCAAATTGATGGTTGCGGTGAAATCATCAGCAAACGCCGTAATGTCATTTGTTGTTTAATCTCCGCTGAACTTTGTTTGTTAAAAGTCAAGAGAAGAAAAAAACTTTAATAATTCTGTTTATTTCCATTGCGAAACATTAACCTAAGTGGCATGAAAAAGCGAGTTTTAAGATAAAAGCATCAAAAGCAATTTACCTTTTCAGTAATTTTTTACACGTACTTTTCGACGTAGCGTCGTTTTTTATATAAAAATTTATTTCTACTCGTGCTCAACTAGGAATTCTCGTGAAGTTACATCATGAGCGCGTAAATAATTTTGCTAGAAAATCTTTCGAGTGAAGCAAACGAATCCAATCCCTGACATGAACTCTCTGCGCCCTCGCTAAACGATTGATGTCTATATGGTCGTAAGTGGGCTTTTGATTTATCTCTCAAGTCGCACGTACAGCAAATTTAGATTCATCAAGAAAGCAAGCAAACGAAGAAGTTGATGAGATGCTTGTTGTTCGCTTTAGCACACACTTGATTGTCTTAAATTTACCTCAAAGGCGTCATAAAACTAATATCTTCTTCCTCAATTCTATTTCGCTTTATAGACGAACCGTGAACAGCCGAATGAGAATTATGACTCACAGAGCTACGGCTCGCATCATCATCATTCCCAGTTTCAACATCAGCAATCAAATGCGTCAAATGTATCAACATTTTCACGTCATTCCATCAACACTCCCATCAGCTCACCACCAATGTCACCTGGCATGAATCACTACAACTCCCAGCATCAATACCAAAGCACAAGCACGAAACTGCTATTGGAGCAGATCCTCAACACGACGAGGAATCCAGAGAAGCTACCGATGATTGTGAAACCGTCGCACGGCGGTTATTGGATCGATTGCGGGCAGATTGATGAGGAGGATGAAGTTGATCATGCTGAGAATGGATTCAACGATGATAACAACAACAACAGTCATCACGATAAGTTCGACAATGATGGCGAAGTGAATCGAATGGAAATAAAGATCGAGACAAATGATTTAGCGCGTTGTTTCCGTCAACACTTCTACGGCCGTGAGCACTCGAATCTGATTGGATTCGATGAGTCACATGGACCTGTGTTGATGTCTATTAAGCATGAGCTAATCGCCAATCAACCGCATCTGAGAATTCTGCTGAGACAAAAGAGCGGGACGATGCATGAAATTATTCCGACTTCGTGTCTTGGCGACAACGCAACGCCAATCAAGATAAGTCGATTGCTGAACGATCAACTTCAAGTTGAGACGTTCACTCCGATCATGTGCTCGTCGGCCTCTAATCTCATCGCAGCTTACGATGAACATCAACTTGTGATCAACTTCAAGTTTGGAATTCTCTATCAGAAGTTTGGTCAAACAGTTGAAGAAGAATTGTTTGGAAATAATGAAACGACTCCAGAGTTTGAAGAGTTCTTGAGTTTGCTTGGCGAGAAAATCAAATTGAAAGATCACAAAGGCTACCGAGGCGGTCTCGATATCCAGAATGGACACACAGGCGATGCCGCAGTCTACGAAGTCTTTGAAGATCGTGAAATTATGTTCCACGTCTCGACAATGTTACCATTCACAAACGGAGATCCCCAGCAACTTCAAAGGAAGCGACACATCGGGAACGACATCGTTGCAATTGTTTTCCAAGAGAAGAACACTCCGTTCTCTCCTGACATGATTGCATCGCATTTCCTTCACGCTTTCATCGTCGTCCAACCTCACACGAACAGAACTTATAAAGTTTCTGTCGCAGCAAGAGACGGAGTTCCTTTCTTCAGCCCAGCTCTGCCTAAACACGGAATCATCAGCAAGAACCATCTCAAAGAGTTTCTCCTTACAAAACTCATCAACGCTGAGAACGCTTGTTACAAAGCTGAGAAGTTCGCGAAGCTTGAATATCGAACTCGCTCTTCTCTTTTACAAAATCTCGTCGACGATCTACGAGACAAGACGAAAGATTTTCTTGGTCTTGATTCAATGATTCCTCCTGAGTCACCTGCTAAAGAAATCACAAAATCAGAAAGTTCTGGTGGCGCTAGTCGCTTCATCGACACAGTGAAGAAAGCTTTGATCTCACGTGTTCGATCGCAATCGACCGCCGATGGATCAAACACTTCAACTTTACCAAACAGTAAAAAGCTTCAGAATCACATCAGCTTCGAAAACGATCCAAACGTAAGTACCGCAAACCACTTTCGACTTTCTTCTTTTGACACTGAGAAGCTCTAATCGTTCACACTCAATCTCAATATGAAGTTGAAAACATCCGAAAGTTATTACCTTGGATCTCAATTGACTCAACGACACAAATTTACACCTCAAAGAAGAAGAATCGAGCAATTAGCTCCGATTACAATTTGTACGACTCACTCATCCGCTTTTTCAATTCACAATCAAACAAAACAAGATTTGTTGTTCGAGTCGTCTTTCGATTGACTTCTGTGTTGAGCAAACTGAAACAAATGAACTTTAATTGAAGTCTCTTTCGTTTCGAGGTCATTTCCTTGGTTTTTACTTTTTTTGTGAAAGCTTCGCTTGATAAAAATAAAAATTCCAATGTTTGCTTAAATTAGCGACGAAAAAAGTTTTTATCTCGTGTGCATTTGAAATTTATGTAAATAAGTCCGAGAAGATAATTTTTGTTTTCCTCGAATAGATTAACCGAACGCCGTCGTCAAAGTCAAGCAATTTCTCATCGTCGAGCTCTTCGATGGCAACTTTAGAGAAGAAATCGCCAGCGACATCAAATAAGCTCCCTCACCAAACTTCTCTTCCAACTCCTCAGACAACACATCATCAACTTCAACAGCAACTATCGCAACCAGTCGCGCAAAGCAGAGAAAGCAAGATCAGTGTCAACAACGGGGAATCGATGCAAGTGTCAAATGAGCAGCAAAGCGACAACTCAAGTTTGTACAGTGTCGAGCTTGAGCCGCTTAATGATTGCGAGCATCGTTACATCGACAGCGATCCAGGCTTTGGATCAATGTCATCGTCCGAGCAAGCTCAGTTATCAAACAACCAAATGATAAGACAATCGCAGATGAATGTCGAGCAGCAGGAGGCGCATCAGAAAGAAGTGGAAGAGCTCAAACAGGAAGTGACGAAGTTGAAGTGTGATAAATTAGATTTGTTAAGGCAGAACGTGGTAAGTGCCAGAGCAGACATTGATAATCTTATCAAAGACTTTAACTCAATTTCTCTCTTTCTCATCGCAGACATGTCAGCGTGATATTAAACGACTTCGTGAGCGTGAACTTTCACTTCAAGGCGACCTTTCAGCAGCGAGTCGAGAGATTCTCCGACTTCGCGAGCTCCTTCAAGAGTTCACAGCATCAGCCGGCAATGGAACCATCGTTACCAATACAACGACAATGTTGTAAACGACTTTGCGTTAGTTTTATCTTTTTCAAACATGAAACCTAAGAGCGATACAGAATTCAGGGTAATTTAATGCTTTGCAACCAAAAAAAAATGAGATGAAGCGTTGGGAGGGAGCTCACAGATAAATATTAATTCCCAATGCTATCTCGAAGGGCGAAATATCGAGAAATTAAAGCTTTGCGAAAAGCGAAAAGCTATAATTCTACACGATGACAATCGTTTTGTTTATCTCTCTTACATCTCGTCTCGTTTTGTGTATTTTATGACATTTCTAACAAGAGAACTTGGCTGAATAAGACTCCACTCCCACCACAAACGCTGTCGACATGAATAACATTTTTTTCACTGTCCTTGCAGAAACAAGAGAAAAAAAAAGTTTTTTTTTCTATTCCAAGAGCATAAAGAAAACCAAAATAAAGTGAATGAAGTTCTCTTATCAAAAAGGAGAAGAAGAAGAAGATTTTAGTGTTGGAAGTCTTTTGTATCCTCTCGATAGAGAAAATTAGAAACCATAAAGATATTTCTTTCTTGACGGGAAAAAGAAGTTGAAGAGGAAACTTCATGTTTTGTATTTGTCAGATGAAACTAGAATTTTGCAAGCAAATGTTAAAGAAACTTTCGGGGGCGTTTAAAAATTACGTCATCGTCAGAAATCGACTTTTAAAGTTTTAAAATCGAGAAGAAGAATTTTTTATTTCTCTCTCTCGTCGATGACGTAACTTTCCGATGTGCCCCACAATCTAACGCCCTCCTTTCACTAGAATGAAGCCAATTAGATCCATGAAACATCTTTGTCCATTTCTATGCAACAAATATTGTGATAAATGTTTAGCGACGAACTCAGAAATTCTCCACAACCGAAAAAATGTTTTGCAAACACAAAACGAGGAAATTAAAATAGAAACAAACATTAGAAGAGACAAATTATTTCAAGCTTAGAAGCGCATTATGTTACATGTTCAAATGCAGTGTTGTTCCACATTTAGCGGCTCATGTTTGCAATAATAACTAAATGTTCTCTCTCTGCTCTGTCTCGAAGCCGAACGACATGAAGTAAATTTTCCACAACACAAGCATCTCATCATCAGCGCATTAATTACAAAGAAACGGTTGAGGCAGATAAACTGTTGCAATCTTCACTGAAATTCGAGCATCTATGGGAACCCGCAAAAGTATTTTTTTTCTGTTTGTTAGTCACGAAGAGACGAGTTGTGAATTACCTGACATAAACTGTTATGTTGTTGCGCAGCTTGTGAGAATTGTATCATGTGAATGATTAATCAAAGATTATCGTTTTGAACATTCATGCGTAACATCTTCTTTACTCTCTGATCCATCTGTGAGCTGTCAAGGGAAATGCACTCAACTCTCGCGTAACACTCTCGCTGTCCTAATTGATGTTTTCGGATCACTGGAACCCTCGTTTTCCTCGAGGCAGATGGAAGTCATAAACTCATGAGTCGAATGGCGTTGGGAAAAGTTTTGGGACGAGGGAAAGTTTGTTTTTTGGGTTGAAGCTTCAATCGTTGGAAAGTTTTCATTTTTTGGGAGTTGCTGCGGGAATGACGCAAGTGATAATAATTAGCTTTGAAGCTTTTAAAGTTTCTCTTTTTTGCGTCATCCTGAGAAGTTTAAGTTGCATCCGTTGTTTACATTTTTCATTAAAATCTTTTCGCAATTTTCCTCTTTTTTTGTTTGTTCCGAGCTTTACCGGAAATATTGAAAAAGCTAATCATCAATTATTAATCGATGCATGGACAGAGCAGCTGGGCGAAAGTCGAAATGATTCCCACGCGCTGATGAGTCATCAATATTCAGTTAAGAAGTTGAATTGAAATGAAATGGAGAGACGAGAAATATTTTTTTTGTTCAAATGGAAATGTTAGAAATCGAATGTGAGTGAGTGGCTTATTCTCAATGAAATTGAAACCTTTCTAAAAGGTAACTGAAAACAAATTCTTTGTAAAGCTATTTTCTATCGAAAAGGATTTTTATTTATTCAACAAAGTCAAGAAACTTTTATTTTTTTGAGCAAAAGGTTGGAAAGTTTGTAAATCTTGTTTCATTCTCAAATCATCACGAAAAGTAAATTATAATTCATCTCATCACATATGCCAAAGGTTGGGCGCTCGAATAACTAAATTAAATTATTTTTCTTACACATCGAAAAGTTTTCACCTAAGTTAGTTTAATTAAGAGATACAAATCTTATTCTCTTTCACATTTGTTTTCATATTCATCTCGAATCATTAATTATTCCATTACAAAGTCGGCTACAGCGAAAACGACAAAAGTTTTAATTATTAAGCGACGGAAGAAAGTGAGGAAGACGGAGAAAGAGCAGAAATGAAACACTTAAAAGAAGTTACGCAGATAAATAATGTGAAAACTATCAATTAGACGATTTAATTAAATGTTGAGAGAAGAGAATTTGTTTATAGGAAATTTGAACTCGCGAGCTTCTTCTTGAGTCGCACACAAAGAAAAAGAAAATATTGAAAATATATTCATGATTAAGAATCAATTTATTTTGTTTCATTTCATTAAAAACATTTTTTCCAGCTTAATTGGTTGAAATTTCAGGTGTGGATCGATTGATGGATACGAAACTGTGAAAACCAATTGGCTTAACCTGTAATCATTTTTCAATGAACGGAGAAAGATTCCGTTTTAAAAATAATTGAAATATAAAAAATAATCTAACTCTAAATTTAATCTAACCCAAACTCACTTAATCTAACTCTAAATTTTCTGTCGTTGAACTTGAAAAGAAAACTTTGCAAAGTCAAAATCCTTTTAAAACTCGTTAGCACAGGAAGAAAGGAAACGCAAGCGATTTACTTTCTCGACAATTATTCTCGTCTGATCTCTTTAATTAAAATTCTTTCGGTTCAAATTACGTGAAACTAATTTTTCTTTCTCTCGCAAAAATGAAAATTTAATTATGATAATGCTCAGATGATTGCTCTTGAACATGAACATGAGATTGGAGAAGATTAAAAATGACTTGGAGACGAGAGAGTTCTTCTTCTTCATTTGAAGACATTTTTGGTCATCAATCAAAGCTCAAATCATCGAAAAAGATTTTCAGAGAAATTTCTTCTTTAATTAAACATCAGTTTTTCTTTTTTGTTAGTAATGACAATTAATCTACGTGATTCGACATCGTGACTCGTCTTTTTGATATTGATTGCTTATTAGCTTTCATAAATTGGATTCAACGAAACTTCTTCATTCATCGGCACGTGTCGGAAACTTAACTGAGGCTAAATTTTCTTTTGATGAAAAAATCTTATCAAATAAATTTATGTTCATTTGCTTTATGATAAATCCAATTTCTTCGATTTTTCCAAAATTTCCTCGTAAACTTCTCGAGCGTCAATTAATTTCTTCAATTCCTCGGGATCTTCCATAAGCTTTATGAAGGAACAAACCAACTTCTTCGACGTCATTGTGACTTTTTCCTTCTTTGTGAGTTCCTTCAAATTCTTTCATCACATGATCCTCGGATATGTTTTCGTAGCTACTTAGTGTGCATATGTACCTATCTCTTTCTTTTCGAAACCAGCAATATTCCTCCATGTCGGAATGTATTTAAATCTTTTCTTCACAAGTCAAGACCTAAAACAAATTAAAATGAATCGACAAATTTTAAACTATATTTTTGCATGGACTTCATTTAAACTTACAACAATCGAATCGTCAACTTCACTGCACAAATGTCACAACGAAAGTGAATTATTTTGTTTATTGCGCTCGGATTCGCTTCGTACTAATACAAATATCATTTCGCTTGCAGATCATATTCTGAAATAATCAGCAAAAATCAAGATATTTTTTAAATATGCAATCGTTGGACGAAAGCAAACAAATTTTGTTAGTAATTTCAAACTTTGTTGCAGACTGAAACTTGCTGCTCATATTTCAATCCAGATAAAATTATGTTGAAGAAAATTTGAGTTTTGGAGATTTAAATAAAATTTAAAATAGAAAGAATTTTTAGCAGTCAATAGTTTTTGATTATGAAATAAGTTTTATTTAATTCATTTCCAAATTTCAAGGTTTGATTTTGCCAACATTTCTTCGTAACCTCGTCGATAATCAATCAATTTCTTCAACTTTTCGGGATCTTCCATCAGATTGACAGGCAATTCAGGCATTTTCTGCGCAATTAGTCGAAATGCTTCCTCCTTCAGAAGTTGAGATGAGAATCGATGAGCAAACAAGAAGATTTCCCAGGCGTTACCATCAATTTGTTCGCAAATAATTTTTTCGTAAATAGATTTCATTTCTGCAATTTTGAATTTGATGGCAATCATGAAGTTTTCCTTTGCGTTTCCTTCTTCCGAGGCCTCGTTCGTGTAAATAAATTTGAGCAAAGCTTCAACAGACTTTGAACTGACGTATGGAAGTTTTATTTTCGTTGCTTCCGGTTGATCTTCCAAGATCTGAGCGAAAACTTCGCTTTTCATTCCCAAAATTGTTTTGTGAACTTTAAACTCCTTGTCGCCAGCGATAATCGTGAGGTCAGAGAATCTTCCTGAAAACCACAAAGCTTTGAGTAGTAAATTGGCGTCCAGGGTATCAGAATTTACTGTTGGGAGAACAGGTTTGCTGCACCCTTCGTCGATCAACTTCATAAGCTCTTCAAGTGATTTTAATGAACCATGATGTTCTGACATGAAGTAAGCATCAATCTTTTTATTTCTTTGAAGATCAACTTTAATTTTTTGTCTTCCAAGCAAAGGTTTTAAAAGTTCCGAAGATGCGAACTCGATTTTGTTGCCGGCGAATGAAACTGTTCGTAAGTTTGGCATTTCGGTGAACAAATCGTCTGGCAATAATGTCAGCTGACAATTTTCAATTTGAAGACGAATAAGGCGCTCGAGTCCTTTCAAATCTTTTCTTGAAATTTCCTTGAGACCACATCCGTTTATATACAAGTGAATCAGATTAGGAAAATGATTTTGGAGACCTCGTGGAAAATAATTAACGATTGATGAAGAGTAGACGCTAACCAATTGAACGTCTTTGTGACTTTTTCCTTTTTGGTGAACTCCTTTAAATTCTTTAATTACATGATCCTTCTGGGTTATAGATGCCTTGCTTACATTACACGTGTAGCGATCGATCATATAAAAACTAAAGTTACAATTGATCTCCATATCAAACTGAATTTAATTTTTTTCGGTCACTCTGCAAGCGGCACCTAAATCGATTTAAAATTAATTTATCGAGTTTTTTCTCAGCGGACGATTTTAATTAAAGTTACAACAATTTAATCGCCAACTTCACTGCACGAATGTCAGAAGGAAAGTGAATTCTTATTTTTCAATTGCTTCTCGTGAGCTTGGATTCGTTTTGAACTAACACAAATATCATTTCGCTTGCAGATCACATTCTAGATATCAACAAAAATCAAGTTTCGCTTTATTTATTACTTTTTAAAATAAGCAAACGTCAGTCGAATACAAACACATTTGCTTTTATTATCTGTTTTATTAGCTATTTGTCCAGATAAAAATTTGTCGGTCTTGAGTGACTCATAAGCTATCAGGATGGATCAGGATCGAAATAAAATTGAACGTTGTTTATAAAGAAGAATTGATTTTATTCATAATTTCATTTACAATCAATGATTTTAATCCATTCTAATTTAATTGATTTTCTCTTGTTCTTTAATTGGTTTGGAAGATCTCAAATTACAGTTTCTTCGATTCTTCCAAAATTTCCTCGTAACCTCGTCGATAATCAATAAATTTCTTCAATTTCTCTGGATCTTCCAAAAGATTGACAGGCGTTTCAGGAAATTTCTTAACAATCAATTGAAATGCTTTCTCCTTCAAAATTTGAGATGTAAAACGATGAGCAAACATGAAAATTTCAAGTGCATGTGCCTCGTCAATCTGATCGCAAACATTTTTTTCGTAAATCCTTTTCATGGCTGCGACTTTGAACTTATCAGCAATTTCGAAATTTTCCTTTGCATTTCCATCTTCCGAGATCTCATTCGTGTAAATGAACTTCAGCAAAGCGTCAACAGAGTTTGCGCTGAAGTCTGGAATTTTGATTTCCGTGGCTTCGATTTCATCTTCAAAGATTTGAGCGAAAACTTCGCTTCGCATTCCCAAAATATTTTTGTGAATTTTAAACTCTTTTTCTTCTGCGATGATCGTGAGATCAGAAAACTTTCCTGAAAGCCACATTTCTTTGAGAAGTAAAGCTGCGTCCAGAGGATCCGGAATAAAATTTTTCAAAGTAGATTTGAGGTTTAGCAACTCCATCAGCTCTTCAAGTGATTTTAATGAATTCCTCACTTTAGGCCAGAAGCAAGCATCAATGATCTTGTTTCTTTCAAGGTCCACTTTTACATTTTGTCTTCCAAGCAAAGGTTGCAAAAGATTTGATGATGCGAACTCGATTTTGTTGCCGGCGAATGAAACTTCTCTTAAGCTTGGCATTTCGGTGAGCAAATCGTCCGGCAATGACGTTAATTGACAGTCAACAATAGCAAGGAGAACAAGTTCCTTGAGTCCTTTCAAATCATCTTTTGAAATTTCTTCGATGCCTCCGCCATTTATAATCAAGTGAGTGAGATGAGGAAAATGCTTCTGGAGACCTCGCGGAAAATAATTCACATTTGTTTGACAGAAACAAATCACTTTGACGTCTCTGTGACTTTTCCAAGCTTTGTGAATTCCTTTAAATTTCTTAATCACATGATCCTTCTCCGTAATATTTGCTTCGACTATCTTGCAAATGTATTTCTTGCAAATGGAATCATCAAGCTGGTTTTCAAACGTGCAATTGATCTTCATGTCGAATTGACTTTTCTTTCTTCGCTAATCGGCTTCTAAAATGATTTAAAATAAATTTCTTTAATCAATTTAAACTAAAGCTAAGAGAAGACTTTAATTAGACTTACAACAATCGAATCGCCAACTTCACTTTTTAAATGTCACAACGAAAGTGAATTCTTCTTTCGTTTTGTTATTGCGCTCGGATTCGCCTTAAACTAACACAAATGTCATTTCGCTTGCAGATCATAATTCAAACATCAACGAAAATCAGATTTCCGTTCTCATTTATTAAAATAAGCAAACGGCAGTCGACAGACAAACACATTTGGTTAGTGATTTCAAACAAATGTTGCCAATTCCAACCAGATATAAATTTATAAAACTTGAGTGACTCGAAATCTGTTTTTCGCTTGATATTATCGCTTTGCATTCCCAAAATATTTTTGTGAATTTTGAATTTCTTCTTGTCGCCGATGATCGTGAGATCAAAGAACTTTCCTTTAGTCCACATTTCTTTAATCTCGGGAAAGAAATAACAAGTGGCAGTAGCAGTTCGTACCGAACTTACTGTAGGGTTTTTCATCCTCTGGATGAACTGGTTACAGGGGACATTTTACTTGGTTTGTTTACCGAAGTTTCACTTTGAGCTCACCAGAGGTGGATCCAATGAGTGGAGCTTGGATTTTCTGGGATTTATCTCTTAGTCGTGACCAGTTAAACATTTCTTGTAAAGAACTCAATGCTCTAGCTCTAAAGGGAACGAAGTTTCACTTTGAGCTCACCAGAGATGGATCCAATGTGTGGAGCTTGGATTTTCTGGGATTATTTGCTTTGTCGTGTCGAGCTGATCATTTCTCGTGAACAAATGAAAGCTCTAACTCCAAAGGAAAAGAAGTTTCACTTGGCGCTGGCAAGAGGTGGACCCAGATCTGGTCAGCTATAAGATCCATGCACTCGATTCAACAAGCTGATCACTTCTTGTGAACAAGTCACAGCTGAAATGTGCTTCCGTTTTCGAGAAAACGTATTTCCAAACTTAAAATCGACTTTTTGTATGGAGATTCCAGGTTTTGGGCCCGTGGGCCCGATCCTGATGAGCTAGCCAAAAATCCTCAAATGTTGTTGTTCGTATTTAAATTCTCTATCGATTGGCGAAGAAATTAATTCGCTAGCTCATCGCGTTCGCGAGATATCTCAATCACGGACCACGGACCACGGAAGACGGAAGACGGACCACGGACCACGGACCACGGACCACGGACCACGGACAAAGCGGCCACAATAGGGTGTTCCATCCTCCGGATGAAAAACCCTAAAAATCAAATTTTTTAATGTCCAATTAGTTTTCAGAGTTTATTTATTTTTTATTCAGGCTCAATTTCTTTGATTTTGACAAAACTTCTTCGTAAACTTCTCGAGCAACGATAAGTTTCTTCAAGTTTTCGGGATCATCCATGAGCTCGTCTGGCAGATCTTCAGGAATTTTCTCGGCAATCACTTCGAAAGCTTTCTCCTTCAACAGTTGAGATGAGACGCGATGGGCGAATATGAAAATTTCCCAAGCATTCGCTTCGTCAACTTTATCGCAAATAATTTTCTCGCAAATCGATTTCATTTCTGCGACTTTGAATTTTTCAGCAATTTTGAAGTTTTCCTCAGCGTTTCCATCTTCCGTGATCTCGTTCGTGTAAATGAATTTGAGTAGAACTTCAACTGACGTTGAGCTAAAGACTGGAATTTTTATTTCCGTGGCTTCGCTTTGATCTTCCAAGAGTTTGGCGAACACTTCGTTATTCATTCCTAAAACAGCTTTGTGAACTTTGAATTTCTTCTCACCAGCAACGATCGTGAGATCAGAAAATTTTCCGGAAATCCACATTTCTTTGAGCTTCGAGTTAAAGTCCACGGGATCAGGATGAACCATTGGCAAAGCAGGCTTGGTGCACTTCTCGTCAATCAACTTCATGAGGTCATCAAAAGATTTTAATGAATCTTTTTCTCCTGGCCAGAAGCAAGCGTCAATTTTTCTATTTCCTTGAAGGCCAATTCTAACATTTTGTCTTCCAAGCAAAGGTTTGAAAACTTCTGATGATGCGAACTCGATTTTGTTGTCGCCAAATGAAACGACTTCCAGTTTGGGCATTTCGGTGAGCAAATCGTCTGGCAATGATGTCAATTCACAAAATTTAACGAAAAGACGAACAAGTCTCTCGAGTCCTTTCAAATCGTTTTTCGAAATTTCTTTGATGCCACATTCCGAAATAATTAAGTTTGTGAGATTAGGAAAGTGAATTTGGAGACCTCGTGGAAAATGATTTACGTTTGTATTAAAGAAAGAAACGCGTTCGACGTCATTATGGGTTTTTCCTGTTTGGTGAATTCCTTTAAACTCTTTAATCACATGATCCTTCTCTGTTATATCTGCTTCGTCGATTGAGCATCTGTAGAACTTCTTCAAACCATACAAACTGAAGTTAAACCGACAATGAATCTCCATGTTGAACTGAATTTAATTTTGTTTTCTCACGAGAACCTTTAACTCCGAAAGTCTATCACGAACTGAAGAAAATATTTTTTGGCTTTCTAAATTGGTGAAAATGCGAATCGCTTTTTATGTCGAGATGGTCGTCGAAAGGTAGAAATAAATAAATGCGACAGTCAATTTAAAATTATTTTATTTTCAAGTAAAAATCTTCAGATGTTTTCATTCTGCCAACATTTCTTCATAAGCTTTACGAGCATCGATCAATTTCTTCAATTTCTCTGGATCATCCATAAACTCGTTAGGCACTTGCTCAGGAAAGATCTTCACAATTTGTTGAAATGATTTCACCTTCAGCAGCTCCGATGAGAATTTATGAGCGAACAAGAAAAGCTCCCAAGCATTCGCTTCGTTAATCTGATCGCCAATAATTTCCTCGTTTATTGATTTCATGTCTTTCACTTTGAATTTGTCAGCAATTTCAAAGTTTTCCTTTGCATTCCAATCATCCGAAGTCTCATTCGTGTAAATGAATTGAATCAAAGCTTCAACAGCATCCGAGCTGAAGTCTGGAATTTTTAACTCAGTTTCTTTCGTTTGAAATATTTGATCAAACTCTGAGCTCCGCATTCCCAAAATATTTTTGTGAACTTTGAACTCCATGTCGTCAGTGATAATCGTTATATCGGAAACCCACATTTCTTCAGTTGTTTTTGCTATGGGAGGTGGTTTGAGGCACTTCTCGTCAATCAACTTCATCAGCTCTTCAAGAGATCCCAATGAACCGTGTCTGTGTCCTGGCCAGAATTGAGCATTAATTTTGTTCCTCAGAAAGCCCACTCGAACATTTTCTCTTCCAAGCAAAGGCTTCAAAAGTTTTGAAGAGGCATACTCAATTTTGTTGCCCTCGAATATTACGGTTCGTAAATTTGGCATTTCAGTAAACAAATCGTCGGGCAATGTCGTCAAATCACAATCGCTAACTTGGAAACGAACAATTCTCTCAAATCCTTTCAAATCGTTTTTTGAAATTTCCTTAAGGCCACAGTTAGATATATCCAGATGAATTAGATTAGGAAAAAACTCCTGAAAACCTCGAGGGATAAGATCAACTTCTAATTGAGTAAACCAAATGCCTTGAACGTCTTTGTCGCCTTTTCCTTCTCCGTGTCTTCCTATAAATTTTTTGATCACAAGTTCCTTCTGAGTTAATCTTTCCTCGATAACATTGCAATAGTAGATTTTGTTATTAGTCATATATCTGCATTTAATTTCCATTTCGAATTGTTTTTTTTCCTTGAGAACCTTTAACTTTGAAAATCTGTGACGAACTGAAAAAAATCTTTTCTTATGCTTCTAAATGTTGTTTCTTGATAAATGTGCTCTTGTAGTTGTGGGTGTATGGAGCGATTGTCGTGAGAAGGTAAAATAAAATAATTTAAAAATCAAAGGGTTTCCAGAATTTCCAGTTTCGTTCTTTTAATTTATCTAAAATGACTCTTAGATCTCCTTTTTATTCAATATTGATTTTCATAGCTCAGGTTTATATTTAAGGGAATTTTTATAATTTCTGAGATTTTTATTCTTCTAACATTTCTTCGTAAGCTTTCCGAGCATCGATTAATTTCTTCAGTTTCTCGGGATCGTCCATCAGTTTGGTTGAAACTTCTTCAGGAAAAATCTTCACAATTTGTTGAAAAGCTTTTACTTTGATGAGTTGAGATGAGAATTTGTGAGCAAATAGGAAAGTGTCCCAAGCATTTTCTTCGTTGATCTGATCGCCAATGATTTTCTCGTAAAACGTTTTCATTGTTACGACTTTGAATTTATCAGCAATTTTGAAGTTTTCTTTTGCGTTCCAATCTTTCGAGGTTTCATTCGTGTAAATGAATTGAATCAAAGCTTCAACAGCCTCCGAGCTAAAGTCTGTAACTTTTAATTCGGTTTCATTCGTTTGAAAGATTCGAGCGAACTCTGAGCTCCGCATTCCCAAAATATTTTTGTGAACTTTGAACTCCATGTCGTCAGCGATAATTTTTATATCGGAAACCCACATTTCTTCAGTGGTTATTTCTGTGGGAGGAGGTTTGAGGCACTTCTCGTCAATCAATTTCATCAACTCTTCAAGAGATTCCAATGAACTTTGTTCTCCTGGCCAGAATTGAGCATTAATTCTCTTGTTTCCTTGAAGGTCAATTTCAACATTATTCCTTCCAAGCAAAGGCTTCAAAAATTTTGAAGATGCGAACTCGATTTTATTGTGGCTCAATATAACGGTCCGTAAGTTTGGCATCGCAGTGAACAAATTGTCCGGTAATGTCGTCAATTCACAATTTTCAATTTGAAGACGAACAAGTCCCTCGAGTCCTCTCAAATCATTTTTTACAATTGCTTTGACGCCACAGTAATTTAAATCGAAGTGAATGAGATTAGGAAAATGCTTGTGGAGACCTCGAAGAAAATGTTTGACAGCTAGCCCACCGAAAAAAACGCCTTGAACGTCTTTGTCACTTTTTCCTTCTTCGTGTCTTCCATTAAATTCTTTGATAACAAGTTCCCTCTGAGTTATACTTTGATCGAGAACATTGCAATAGTAGATATTAAAAATCACAGAATATATGCACTTCAACTCCATATCGAACAGTTTGGATTATTTTTTTCTTTAGAACCTCTCACTTTGAAAATCTATAACGAACTGAAATATTTTTTCGATGCATTCGATAATTTCTTAAATCGACTCGTGTTTATCAACAGATGAAATGAAATTACTTTAAAACTCGAAGAATTTCCTGAATTTCCAGTTTCTTCTTCTTATCTTACCTTAAAGGTCTCTAAAACCTTTTTTTTTCTATAATTTATTTATTTCTCATTTTCTAACTTGAAGAAGTAAAAATCTTTTTTGTTGGAAATTAAATAAAATTTATGTAAAAGATCATTTAAAGTTCAGGTTTACATTCGGCCAACATTTCTTCGTAAGTTCGTCGAGCTTCGATCAGTTTCTTTAATTTCTCTGGATCTTCCATGAATTTGGTTGAAACTTGTTTAGGAATTTTGTTGATCATCCCAGACGAGTATAAAGATATTTGTAAACCGTCAATCGCATCCATGGCTTCAACTTTATATTTTTCAGCAATTTCGGCGTTTTCCTTTGCGTTTCCATCTTCCGAGATCTTGTTTGTGTAAATGAGTTTGAGTAAAGCTTCAACAGAGTCTGCACTAAAATCGTCAATTTTAATTTCCGTCGTCTCGATTTGATCTTCGAACATTTGAGCAAAAACTTGGCTTCGCAATTCCAAAATTGCTTTGTGAGCTTTGAACTTTTTATCGCCAGCGATGATTGTGATATCAGAAAGCCACATTTCTTCGTTTTTCGATGCTTCTTCTCAAAGAACTCAGAGGGACTAAAATAAATTTTTTGTTTTCTTCTGAAAATCTCTGAACAAATATTAGTGACATTTAGAGATGCGATTGTGTTTGTTGGTGTTGGGTTCATAATCAACTTCACTAATGCTGCATCAGGTAGAAAGAAATAATTTACAAACCGAAAGGTTTCCCGTTTTAGGTTGAAAGTTAATGAGCTGAATGCCATAAATATCAGAGACAATTCTTAATTTAATTCAATTTCTTTTTCATCCTCCATTTTAATTTAGCGATCACAAGAATTTAATTTTTCTCGTGACTACTTTAGCTGAAAATAAATATCAAAATTTTTAATAAGAGTGAAACAAAGTTTTGAAGAGTTGCAAAGTAATAGAACTTTATTCAAATAATCAAAATTATTTTCAAGTTTCAATCTTCTGAGATTTTTATCCGGCCAACATTTCTTCGTAAGCTTTACGGGCAGCGATCAACTTCTTCAATCTCTCGGGATCCTCCATCAATTTTGTTGAAACCTGCTCAGGAAAGATCTTCACAAGTTCTTGAAATGCTTTCACCTTCAGCAGCTGAGATGAGAATTTATGAGCGAACAAGAAAGTTTCC
This sequence comes from Smittia aterrima, assembly GCA_033063855.1. Classification (NCBI taxonomy): domain Eukaryota; kingdom Metazoa; phylum Arthropoda; class Insecta; order Diptera; family Chironomidae; genus Smittia; species Smittia aterrima. The sequence goes on from CP093831.1 coordinate 26,653,603, forward strand.
CAAGCATTTGCTTCGTCAATCTGATCGCCAATGATTTTCTCGTAAAACGTTTTCATTGCTGCGACTTTGAAATTGTCAGCAATTTCGAAATTTTCCTTTTCATTTTTATCCTCAGAGCCAGCGTTCGTGTAAATGAATTTAATCAAAGCTTCAACAGATTTTGCACTGAACTTTGGAATATTCATCTCAGTTTCTTTACTTTGATCTTTAAACATTTTAGAGAACTCTGAGCTTCGCAATCCTAAAATTGCTTTGTGAACTTTGAATTTCATATCGCCTGCGGTGATTGTGATATCGGAGAGCCACATTTCTTTGATCTTAGGATTGGCCATTTCTTTAATTATTTTGAAAAATCGAACTCTTTTCTTTTTTTTCTTGAGAACCTTTAACGTTGAAGATCGCTCACGGACTAAAGAAAATATTTTTTTTGTTGATACATTCGAATGATGTTTAGTGATAGTTCTTGTATTTTTTTATGTACAATTTCTAACACATAAGCTTAGAATGTTCGTGGCTGAGGGTGCCGTGATTGTCGTCATGAGATAGAAAGAAAGGAATTTAAAACTCGAACTTTATTTCTGTTCCTATGTCAAATAAATTAAATTATTAAATGGATTTTACAATTTTGCAAAAATGAAGCAAACTCTATAAGTGTCGATATTTATTTCATTCAAGTTTCAAGTCTTTTAAGGTTTCGATTGTGCCAACATTTCTTCGTAAGCTTTGCGAGCATCGATCAATTTCTTCAGTTTCTCTGGATCGTCCATTAGTTTCGTTGAAACTTGCTCAGGAAAAATCTTCACAATTTGTTGAAATGATTTCACTTTGATTTGTTGTAATGAAAATCGATGAGCGAACAGGAAAGATTCCCAAGCATTTGCTTTGTTGATCTGATCGCCAATGACTTTCTCGTAAACCGATTTCATTTCTGCGACTTTGAATTTGTGAGCAATGTCGAAATTTTCCTTAGCGTTCTCATCTTGAGAGATCTCATTCGTGTAAATAAACTGAAGCAAAGCTTCAACAGCGCCAGCACTGAAATGTGGAATCTTTATTTCAGTTGCCTCGCTTTGATCTTCAAAGATTTGAGAGAAAATTTCGCTTTTCATTCCCAAAATGTTTTTGTGAACTTTAAATCTTTTTTCGCCGGCAACGATCATAAGATCAGAAAACTTTCCTGTAAGCCACATTTCTTTGAGTTTAGGATTGAAATTCGCAGGATCAGGAATGATCACTCGGTTAGGAACGTTCATTGGATTACGAACAACCACTGGTTCAGGATGATTTGTTTGCAAAGCTGGCTTGAGGCACCCTTCGTCGATCAACTTCATCAGCTCTTCTACAGACTTTATTGGACCAAATTTTGATTCAAAGCAAGCATTAATTCTTTTGTTGTCTCGAAGATCAACTTTAACTTTTTTTCTTCCAATCAAAGGTTTCAAAATTTCTGAAGACGCGAACTCGATTTTGTTGTCGGCGAAAGAAACTTCTTCTAATTTTGGCATTTCAGTGAACAAATCATCCGGCAATGTTGTCAAATGACATTTTTCAATACGAAGACCAACAAGTCTCTCAAGTCCCTTTAAGTCGTTTTTTGAAATATCCTTGATGCCACAATAAGATATTTTCAAATGAGTGATATTAGGAAAATGCTTCTGGAGATCTCGAGGAAAATGATTCACAGTTGTTTTGAAGAACTCAACTCGTTTGACGTCTTTGTGACTGTATTTGCCGTACAAAAATCCATTTTGGTGAATTCCTTTAAACACTTTAATCACATGATCCTTCTCGATTATATTTGCTTCGTCTATTTTGCACGTGTAACCAATTAAATTCACAGTAAAGTCACAATTGATCTCCATGACGGATTGAATTTAATTTTTCTTGCAAGACGCCGATTGCGAAAACATAAAAACAAACGCTCGGCGGTTTATGATTCATACGAGATAAATTATTTGATAACTTATCAATGATAAGATTACAAACCGCCGAACGGTTGTTTTTAAGTTTCGAATTTTGCGAATTTTTCAGTTTGATTTTAGTTAAGCAACTTACAAGAGAAGAAGCAAAACATTCGAAGGAAGTTTAGTTTCAAAACTTTAAGACCTTGAAGACTCATTTTTAACCAGGAGCGCATAAAACTGAGATCATTTCATCCTTAAATTCCAAATAGAAACTGAAACTAGTTGTAACATGATTTTGTATCGATTCATTTGACGTTTAAACCAGGAGCACATGAAAATTACAAAGTTTGAACCTTAAAACTTATGAATGTGTTAGTGAGAGGATCAATTTGGTGCACGATAGTTTCCACTTTTTTGGAAGGATCAGGATATCAGGAAAACAAGAAGTGCTTACTGATGATTCGTCGGCGTACGGCTGAAAGAACTGAAAAGTACGGCTGGACCCAAAAAATAACAGGAGATCAGAAAATCCAGCAAATCGATCGCAAAGGATCGAACGAAATAGTCAATCGTCAGTTTCAATTCTTGATTTATTAAATTTTTTATTAAATTACCATTCATTTTGTTTTACAAATCTAAACTCAATTCAATTTCAATTTCTTAATTGTTAGCTAAAATTTCTTCGCAAGCTCTGCGGTGATCGATCAACTTCTTCAATGTCTCGGGATCCTCCATTAGTTTGTCAGGAACTCCTTCAGGATTTTTATTGGCAATCAAACGAAAAGCTTTTTCCTTCAGAAGTTGAGATGAGAATCGATGGGCGAACAGGAAAGTTTCCCAAGCATTCGAGTCGTTGATTTGATCGCAAATAATTTTCTCGTAAATCGATTTCATTGCGACAACTTTGAATTTGTTGGCAATTTCAAAGTTTTCCTTTGCATTTTCTTCTTCCGATGATTCGTTTGTGTAAATGAATTTAAGCAAAGTCTCAACAGATTTTGAGCTAAAGTCTGCGATTTTTATTCCAGAGGCTGCGGTTTGATCTTTAAAGAATTGAGCAAACACTTCGCTTTGCATTCCCAAAATCGTTTTGTGGACTTTGAACTTCTTTTCGCCGCCGATGATCGTTAGATCTGAGAACTTCCCGGAAATCCACATTTCTTTTATTTTCGGAACTAAATCCGCGTCAATCTTCTCATCAATTAATTTCATCAACTCTTCAAGAGATTTCAATGAATCGTGGATACTTCCTGGCCAGAATTGAGCGTCAATGCTTTTGTTTCCACGAAGGTCAACTTTGACATTTTCTCTTCCGAGCAAAGGTTTCAAAACTTCTGAAGTGAATAACTCGATTTTGTTGCCAACGAATGAAACTTCACACAACTTTGTCATTTCAGAGAACAAATCGTCTGGCAGTGACGTCAATTGGCAATTTACAATGCGAAGACCGACAAGTTCCTCGAATCCTCTCAAATCCATTTTTGAAATTTCCCTGATGCCACCGCCAAATATATCCAAGTGAGTGAGATTAAGAAAATGCTTCTGGAGACCTCGAGGAAAGTGATCGATTGTTGTGTTGTAGAACCAAACATTTTTGATGTCTTCGTGACTTTTTCCTTTTTTGTGAATTCCTTTGAACTCTTTAATCACATGATCCTTTACCGTTATATTTGCATTCACTATAATGCACGTGTAGAGTTTCTTTGTATAAATAGAACGAACGTCAAACTCACAATTGATCTCCATTTTTAAATGAATTTAATTTTACTCTCTCTCGAAAACAGAAATCTCTAAAAATCAATCAAGAACTGAAGAAAATATTATTTTGATGTGGCTTTTAAAAGTTTGTGGCAGATTTTATTTAGTTTTGTGTGTTTTCTTATCAACCAGACAAATGCTGTTTATTTGTTCATTAGACTTTCTAAAATATATTTATCTCCTTTAACTCATTATCAGTGAATGAGTGCACGAGTAAATATTGACTCATCTGACTCACTCTTCTGAAAATGCAGATGAGCTTTATTCTTTTACAATGCGTTCACTTGACAGAACATGAATGCCTTCGGAACAAAAACAAACTTTAAATGAAAAATTCTAGAGAAATGTATTTTTATCAAACTTTAAAATTTAAGATATTCTCTTCACTTCGCTCATTGATATGATGCGAATCTATTTCAATTTTATTTTTTGCGAGGCTCGATTTCTTGATGTTGACAAAGCTTCTTCTCAAACTCGTCGAGCAGCCAACAAATTCTTCAATTGCTCGGGATCGTCCATCAGTTTGTCTGAAACTTGCTCAGGAAATATCTTCACAATTTGTTGAAATGATTTCACTTTGATTTGTTGTAATGAGAATCGATGAGCGAACAGGAAAAGTTCCCAAGCATTCTCTTCGTTGATCTGATCGCCAATGATTTTCTCGTAAACCGATTTCATTTCAGCGATTTTGAATTTGTGGGTAATAAATTCTGAAAGTAAAAAACGAAATCAACATAGTTCAAGTAGAATTAAATTAAAGTTTTTTATTTATTTTATTCATCTGAAATATTACATTTATAAATTGTGGATTACATTTCAATTGATTTGCTTCAGATTTAATTCTTGAGGAGCATTAAGTAACGAACAAAGATTCCGACAATGACAAGAATGACTCCGATCCAAACTCCTTCAGATATTTTCTGCTTATCCACAAGTTCGTCTGAGAGTTCTTCTTGGAATTCACTGGCAATTCTTCGAAGTACTTTCTTCTTTTCTTGTTGAGAGGAGAATTGATGAGATAACAAAAATGTTTCCAAAGCTTCTGATTTAAGTTGATTGCAAATAATTTTCTCGTAAAACGATTTCATTGCAGCGACTTTAAATTTGTCAGCAATTTCGAAAATTTCCTTTGCATTTTCTTCTCCCGAGACCTCGTTCATGTAAATAAACTTAAGCAAAGCTTCAACAGCTTCCGAGCTAAAACCAGGAATCTTTATCTCAGTTGCTTCAATTTGATCTTCAAAAATTTGAGCGAACACTTCGTTTTCCATTCCCAAAACTGCTTTGTGAACTTTGTATTTCTTTTCGCCTGCGACGATTGTTAGATCAGAAAACTTTCCTGAAATCCACATTTCTTTGAGTTTTGGATTAACGTTTACAGGATTAACAATTGACTGATCAGGTTTGATGCACTTCTGAGAAATGAGAAAACTGATCATTTCAGTTTGTCCTTTAGTCAAAGGTTTTAAAACGCTTGAAGATTCAAGTTCTGATGTTTTCTCGTTTACTTGAAATTTTGGTTCAGAGAATAATTCTGCAGCCGCCATTTCTTCGAATTTTTTGTTTTCCGGTAATGTCGGGTTGAACTTCTCTGAAATAGGAACAACAACTGGTTTGATGCACTTCTCGTCGATCAACTTCATCAGCTTTTCAAGTGAATCTAATGATTCTGATGAATGATGCCATCTTGGCAAGTAGCAAGCATTAATGCTTTTGTTTGCCTTAAGATTAACTTTAACATTTTCTCTTCCAAGCAAAGGTTTTAAAACTTCAGAAGATGCGAACTCGATTTTGTTGCCAAAAAATGAAACTGTTCGTAATTTCGGCATTTCGGTGAATAAATCGTCGGGCAATAATGCCAATTGACATTCGACGATCCGAAGACTAACAAGTCGTTCGAGTCCTTTTAAATCATTTTTTGAAATTTCCTTTATGTCACAGTTATTTATATGCAAATAAGTGAAATGTAGAAAATGATTGTGAAGACCTCGCGGAAAATAGCTTAAGGCTGCGCTGCAGAAAAGTACTCGTTTAACGTTTTTGTGACTTTTTTCTGTTTCGTGATTTCCTTTGAATTCTTTAATCACGTGATCCTTTTCGGTTATAAATGCTTTATTAACATAGCACTCGTACATATTCACCGAATTTACTGAACAAGCAAAAAATTGGCAATTGATCTCCATGTCGAACTGAATTTATTTTTTACCACGAGAACCTTTAACTTTGAAAATCTGTCTGAAACTAATGAAAATATTTTTTGGTCATGCTTTTAAATGTTTTTTTTTGTGATCAATGCGATTCGCTTTTCTAATATCAGAGCCATGATGGATTCTTGTTCTAATCTTGGAAGTTAGCGTTAAATGCGATTTGTGGACGACGAGATCATCAACAACAGGTAGAAAGAAATAAATTTAGAACTCGAAGAAGTTTCCCTTAAACCTTCAGTTCTTTTTCTAATTTTTTTACAATGCGTTTACTCGCTAAAACAGATTTTATCTGAAAACAATCTAAACAACCTTTGATGCCTTCAGATCAAAAACAAACTTTAAATGAAATTTTCTGGAGAAATGTATTTTTTATTAAACTTTAAAACTTAAGATATTCTCTTCGCTCTGCTAATTGATATGATGCGCATCTATTTCAATTTTATTTTTTTGTGTAGCTCAACTTCTTTGATGTTGACAAAGCTTCTTCTCAAACTCGTAGAGCAGCCAACATACTCTTTAATTGCTTGCGATCGTCCATCAGTTCGGTTGAAACTTGCTCAGGAAATATTTTCACAATTTGTTGAAATGATTTCACTTTTAGAATTTGTAATGAAAATCGATGAGCGAACAGGAAAAGTTCCCAAGCATTCTCTTCGTTGATCTGATCGCCAATAATTTTCTCGTAAACCGATTTCATTTCTGCGACTTTGAATTTGTGAGCAATTCTGATGATTGCCTTTGCATTTCCATCTTCTGTTGCTTCGCTTGTGTAAATGAATTTGAGCAAAGCTTCAACTGAGCTAGAGCTCTAACCAGAAATCTTTATTTCAGTTGCCTCGCTTTGATCTTCAATAATCTTAGCAAACTTTTCGCTTTGCATTCCTAAAACTGCTTTGTGAACTTTGAACTCTTTATCACCAGCAACGATCGTGAGATCAGAGAATCTCCCTGAAATCCACATTTCCTTGAGTTTTGGATTGAAGTCCAATTGATGAGGAATAACTTGGCATAGCTGGTCTTATGCACTCCACAGATTTCAATTCAATAAAAGATCGTTTTCGGAATCCGACCCGGACCCAGAGCAATCACCAGAATAGTTCACTCTACGAGTCTTTTTAGAAGTAACTTTAGGTTCACATTGTTCAGTTTGTATTTTAAGCAAAAGTTCCGCAACTTTTGAAGCTTCAAATTGCGGTTTGCACTTCTTGTTGATCAACATCATCAGCTCTTTAAGTGATCCAAGCTTAAAGTGAGCGTCAATGTTTTTGTTTCCACGAAGGTCAACTTCCTCTTGCTTTACATTTCTTCTTCCAAGCAAAGGTTTTAAGAATTTCGACGATTTGAACTCGATTTTGTTCTCGACGAAGTGGTGTCAATTCACATTTGTCAACTTGATAACGAATAAGTCGCTCGAGTCCTTTCAAATCCACAGTTTGATTGAAGCCACAGTCAATTATAATCAAATTAGTGATGTTAGGAATTTTCCTCGAGGAAAATAATTCACATCATTGAGACAATGTCTTTTTTGTGATCTCCGTCAAATTCATGAAGAGCTAAAAAAGGAATTAAGAACTCGAAAGGATTTCTGATTATTCTTTAACCAAACGACAACATTGAAAATAATTTTGATTTGTTAATAATTTCAGAAAGTAAAAAACGAAATTAACAAAGTTCGATTGAAATTAAGTTTTTAATTTAATTTATTTTTCTTAAATATTGCATTTATAAATTGTGGATTACATTTCAATTAATTTTGCTTCAAGTTTAATTCATGAGGAGCATTAAGTAACGAACAAAGATTCCGACAATGACAAGAATGACTCCGATCCAAACTCCTTTAGTTATTTTCTTCTTATCCACAAGTTCGTCTGAGAGTTCTTCTTGGAATTCACTGGCAATTCTTCGAAGCACTTTCTTCTTTTCTTCTTGAGAGGAGAATTGATGAGATAACAAAAATGTTTCCAAAGCTTCTGATTTAAGTTGATCGCCGATTATTTTCTCGTAAAACGATTTCATTTCTGTGACTTTAAATTTGTCAGCAACTTTGAAATTTTCCTTTGCATTTTCTTCTCCCGAGACCTCGTTCGTGTAAATAAATTTCAGCAAAGCTTCAACAGCCTTCGAACTAAATCCTGGAATCTTTATTTCATTTGCTTCGATTTGATCTTCAAAAATCTGAGCAAAAATTTCGTTTTCCATTCCCAGAACTGCTTTGTGAACTTTGAACTTCTTTTCGTCTGTTATGATCGTGAGATCAGAGAACTTCCCGGAAAGCCACATTTCCTTGAATTTTGGATTACCGTTCCCTGGATTAGGAATAACAATTGGCTGAGCAGGTTTGATGCATTTCTCGTCTTTCAACTTCAAGGAGCCGGTTTCTTCTGCTACAACGCAAGCGTCAATGTTACTTCGAGGACTTTCTTTGACATTTGGTTTTTCTTGCAAAGTTTTTTCTGAAGATTCGAACTCACTTTTGTTTGCGTTGAACGAAAATTTTCGTGAATTTAAAATTTGATTGAAATTTCCTGAATCATCCAATTCTTCGAGCAAAGCAGGTTTGATGCACTTCTTTGGAATGAAAGAATCCTCATTGATAATGGAGTTGAAGCCAAAAAAGTTCATTCCATTAGTCACTGCAGATTGTTCTTTAATCGAAGGTTTTAAAACGCTTGAAGATTCAAGTTCTGATGTTTTCTCGTTCATTTGAATTTTAGGTGATCTCGGCATTTCAGAAATTAATTCTGGAGCCGCCATTTCTTCGAATTTTTTGTTTTCGTTTATTTTTGGGTTGATCTTCTTCGAATTAGGCACAACAATTGGTTTGATGCACTTCTGGTCAATCAACTTCATGAACTCTTCAAGTGATCCTCCGTATTCTGCCCAGTACCCAGCATCAATGTTTTTGTTTCCTAAAAGGTTAACTTGAACATTTTCTCTTCCAATCAAAGGTTTTAAAAGATTTGATGATGCGAACTCGATTTTATTGTCGTAGAACGAAATTTTTCGTAAATTTGGCATTTCAGTGAACAAATCGTCGGGCAATGATGTCAATTGACAATATTGAATTTTAAGACAAACAAGTCCTTCGAGTCCTTTCAAATCCTTTCTTGAAATTTCCATAAGAGAACTGTCATTTATATACAAATCAGTGAGATTAGGAAAATGATTGTGAAGACCTCGAGGAAAATAGTTAAAGGATGTGCTATAAAAAAAAACTTCTTGAACGTCTTTGTTACTTTTTCCTTTTTCGTGATCTCCTTTAAATTCTTTAATCACTTGATCTGTCTTTGTAATGGCAGCTTTGTCAAGGGGCTCTCCACAAACAAAGCACGAGTAGGAACTTGAAGAAGACACAAATAGAGAATTGAAATTCATGTCGGATTGATTTTTTTTTATTCTCGAGAACCTTCAACTTTGAAAACCTGTCATCAACTAAAGAAAATATTTTTTGTTCATGCTTTTAAATGTTTTTTTTCTGTGATCAATGCGATTCGCGTAAAAAACGAATTTAACAAAGTTCGAGTGAAATTAAATCTAGGTTTTTTATTTATTTTATTCTTCTGAAATATTACATTTATAAATTGTGGATTGCATTTCAATTATTTTGCTTCAAGTTTAATTAATGAGGAGCAATAAGTAACGAACAAAGATTCCGACAATGACAAGAATGACTCCGATCCAAACCTTTTTAGATAATTTCTTCTTATCCACAAGTTCGTCTGACAGATCTTTATCTTGGAATTTATTGACAATTTCTCGAAGTACTTTCTTCTTTTCTTGTTGAGAGGAGAATTGATGAGATAGCAAAAATGTTTCCAAAGCTTCCGATTTAAGTTGATCGCAGATAGTTTTTTCGTAAAACGATTTCATTTCGTGGACTTTAAACTTGTTGGCAATTTCGAAATTTTCTTTTGCGTTTCCTTCTTCCGAGGCTTCGTTCGTGTAAATAAATTTGAGCAAAGCTTCTACAGCTTCCGAACTGAAGTCTGGAATCTTTATTTCTGTTGCTTCGATTTGATCTTCAAAAATTTGAGCGAACACTTCGTTTTCCATTCCCAAAACTGCTTTGTGAACTTTGTATTTCTTTTCGCCTGCGACGATTGTTAGATCAGAAAACTTTCCTGAAATCCACATTTCCTTGAATTTTGGATTAACATTAACAGGATTAACAATTGACTGAGCAGGTTTGATGCACTTTTCGTCTTTTAACTTCAACGAGCCGGTTTCTTCTGGTTTAACGCAAGCGTCAATGTTTTTTCGAGGACTTTCTTTGACATTTGGTTTTCCTTTCGAGGTTTTCTCTGAAGATTCGAATTCACTTTTGTTTGCGTTGAACGAAAATGTTCGTGAATTTAAAATTTGATTGAAACTTCCTGAATCATCCAATTCTTCAATTAAAGCAGGTTTGATGCACTTCTCTGAATTAGAAACAACAATTGGTTTGATGTTCTTCTGAGAAATGAGAAAATCGTCCTTGATAATGGATTTCAAGCCAAAAAAGTTCATTCCATTGATCATTTCAGTTTGTCGTTTAGTCAAAGGTTTTAAAAGTTTTGAAGATTCAAGTTCTGATGTTTTCTCGTTTACTTGAAATTTTGGTTCAGAGAATAATTCTGGAGCCCTCATTTCTTCAAATTTTTTATTTTCGTTTATTTTCGGTTTGATGCACTTCTCGTCGACCAACTTCATCAGCTCTTCAAGTGATTCTAATGAACCGCTCCATCTTGGCAAGTAGCAAGCATTAATGCGTTTGTTACCTTCAAGATCAACTTTAACATTTTCTCTTCCTAGCAAAGGCTTCAAAACTTCAGAAGATGCGAACTTGAGGTTGTTGCCGCGAAATGAAATGTCTCTTAAATTTGACATTTCAGTGAGCAAATCGTCGGGCAATGATGTCAATTTACAAGTTTCTATACGAAGACTAACAAGTCGTTCGAGTCCTTTTAAATCATTTTTTGAAATTTCCTTTATGTCACAGCCATGAATAACCAAGTGAGTGAGATTAGGAAAATGCTTCTCGAGGCCTCGTGGAAAATGATTCACGTTTGTTCGATAGAACCAAACGAATTGGACGTCCTTGTGACTTTTTCCTTCTACGTGATCTCCTTTAAATTCTTTAATCACGTGATCCTTCTCCGTAATGGATGCTTCTCTAACCCGACACTTGTAGACATTTTTTGAACTAACTTCATAGTAACAATTGATCTCCATGTCGAACTGAATTTATTTTTTATCACGAGAACCTTTATCTTTGAAAATCTGTCTGAAACTAATAAAAATATTTTTTGTTCATGCTTTTAAATGTTTTTTTTTTGTGATCAATGCGAATCGCTTTTCTAATATCAGAGCCATGATGGATTTTTGTTCTAATCTTGGAAGTTAGCGTTAAATGCGATTTGTGGACGACGAGATCATCAACAACAGGTAGAAAGAAATAAATTTAGAACTCGAAGAAGTTTCCCTTAAACCTTCAGTTCTTTTTCTAATTTTTTTACAATGCGTTTACTCGCTAAAACAGATTTTATCTGAAAACAATCTAAACAACTTTTGATGCCTTCAGATCAAAAACAAACTTTAAATGAAATTTTCTGGAGAAATGTATTTTTATTAAACTTTAAAACTTAAGATATTCTCTTCGCTCTGCTCATTGATATGATGCTCATCAAGGCCTAATTCAATTTTATTTCTTTGTGAGACTCAATTTCTTTGATGTTGACAAAGCTTCTTCTCAAACTCGTCGAGCAGCCAACAAATTCTTCAATTGCTCGGGATCGTCCATCAGTTTGTCTGAAACTTGCTCAGGAAATATCTTCACAATTTGTTGAAATGATTTCACTTTAAGAATTTGTAATGAGAACCGATGAGCGAACAGGAAAAGTTCCCAAGCATTCTCTTCGTTGATCTGATCGCCAATAGTTTTCTCGTAAACCGATTTCATTTCAGCGATTTTGAATTTGTGGGCAATTTTGAAGATTTCCTTTGCGTTTCCTTCTTCAGAGGCTTCGCTTGTGTAAATGAATTTAAGCAAAGCTTCAACAGAATCTGCACTGAACTCTGGAATATTTATCTCATTTGCCTTGCTTTGATCTTCAATAATCTTAGCAAACTTTTCGCTTTGCATTCCTAAAACTGCTTTGTGAACTCTGAACTCTTTATCACCAGCAACGATCGTGAGATCAGAGAATCTCCCTGAAATCCACATTTCCTTAAGTTTTGGGTTGAAGTCCAATTGATGAGGATTAACAGTTCGCTTAGCTGGTCTTATGCACTTCACAGATCTCAATTCAACAAAAAGATCGTTTTCGGAATCCGACCCGGACCCAGAGCAATTACCAGAATAGTTCACTTTAGGAGTCCTTTTACGAGTCTTTTTAGGAGTAACTTTAGGTTCACATTGTTCAGTTTGTATTTTAAGCAAAATTTCCGCAACTTTTGAAGCTTCAAATTGCGGTTTGCACTTCTTGTTAATCAACATCATCAGCTCTTTAAGTGATTGTAATGAACCAACCCATCCAAGTTTGAAGTGAGCGTCAATGTTTTTGTTTCCACGAAGGTCAACTTCCTCTTGCTTTACATTTCTTCTTTCAAGCAAAGGTTTCAAGAATGTCGACGATTTGAACTCGATTTTGTTCTTGACGAATGAAACTGTTCGTAAGTCTGGCATTTCGGTAAACAAATCGTCTGGCAGTGATGTCAATTTACATTTGTCAATTTGAAGACGAATAAGCCGCTCGAGTCCTTTCAAATCATTTCTCGAAATTTCTTTGATACCACCGCCATTTATAATCAAGTGAGTGAGATGAGGAAAATGCTTCTCGAGACCTCGCGGAAAATAATTCACTTTTGTTTGAAAAAAGTAAACGCATTTGACGTCATTGTGGCAATGTCCATCTTTGTGATCTCCTTTAAACTCTTTAATCTCGTGATCCTCGGTAATTATGTTTGCATCTTCAACAAAGCAAGTGTAGTAACTAACCGCATCAATGGATGAAGTAATTTTAAACTGACAATTGATCTCCATTACGAACTGAAACCTTTTTATTTATCTCGTGAACCTTAATCGTTGAAAATCTTACACAAACTAAGGAAGATATTTCATTTTCAAGATGTTTACTGATGACTCTTGAAATTTTTTACGTGTGTTAGTAGTTGTGGGTGTCATGAAGGATTCGGAATCGTGGAGAGCTAAAAAAGAGAATTTAGAACTCGAAAAATTTTCCGATTATCCGAAAACTAATTTGATTTTGAAAAAAACTCTGAAAATAAAATACGAAATTAACAAAGTAGAATTAAATCAAAGTTTTTTATTTTATTTATTCTTCTGAAATATTACATTTATAAATTGTGGATTACATTTCAATTAATTTGCTTCAGGTTTACCTCTTGAGGAGCATTAAGGAATAAACAAATAGTCCGACCAATAAAAGAATGGCTTTGATCCAAAATCCTTTAGAAAGTCTTCTAGTCATTTTCTTCTTGTCCACAAGTTGTTCTAATATTTCTTCTTGGAATTCACTCATAATTTGTTGAAATACTTTTTTCTTTTCTTGTTGAGATGAGAATCGATAAGTTAACATGAAAGTCTCCCAAGCATTTTTTTCTTCAAGTTGATCGTAAATTTTTTTCTCGTAAAACGATTTCATAGAGACGACTTTGAATTTGTCAGCAATTTCGAAGATTTCCTTAACGTTTGCGTCTTCTGAGATCTCGTTCGTGTAAAGAAACTTCAGAAAAGCCTCAACAGAGTCTGCACTGAAGTCTGTAATTCTTATTTCAGTTGCTTCGTTGTTATCTTCAAAGATTTGAGCGAAAACTTCGCTTTCCATTCCAAGAATTGTTTTGTGAACCTTAAACTCTTTTTCTTCTGCGATGATCGTGAGATCAGAGAATCTTCCTGAAAACCACATTTCTTTGAGTTTTGGATTAACAATTGACTGAGCAGGTTTGATGCGCTTCAGAGGAATGAAAAAATCCTCCTTGCTAATAAATTTGAAGACAAAAAAGTTCATTATTTTAATCACTGCAGATTGTTTTTTAATCAAAGGTTTTAAAACGCTTGAAGATTCAAGTTCTGATGTTTTCTCGTTTACTTGAAATTTTGGTTCAGAGAATAATTCTGGAGCCCTCATTTCGTCGAATTTTTTGTTTTCGTTGGTGTTCGGCTTCTCTGAATCAGGAACAACAATTGGTTTGATGCACTTCTCGTCAATCACCTTCATCAGCTTTTGAAGTGATTTTAATGAACTATACCATTTTGGCCAGAACCAAGCGTCAATGTTTTTGTTTCCTCCAAGGTCCACTATCATATTTTCTCGTCCAAGCAAAGGCTTCAAAATTTCAGAAGATGCAAATTCGATTTTGTTGTTAAAGAATGATACGATTCGTAGTTTCGGCATTTCGGTCAGCAAATCGTCTGGCAATGATGTTAAATTACAATTTACAATGCGAAGACCAGTAAGTCCCTCGAGTCCTTTCAAATCATTTCTTGAAATCTCTTTGATGCCACAGTAAGATATTTCCAAATGAATGAGATTAGGAAAATGCTTTTCAAGTCCTCGAGGAAAGTAATTCACATTTGTTTTTTCGAAGCAAACGAATTTAACGTCTTCGTTACTTTTTCCTTCTTCGTGAACTCCTTTAAATTCTTTAATCACGTGATCTTCGCTAATTATGTTTGCATCTTCAACAAAACACTTATAGCAAGTCATCGCACCACTAGGTGAAGTGATTTTAAACTGACAATTGATCTCCATGTCGGAATGATTTTTTTTGTATCTTGAGAACCTTTAACTTTGAAAATCTGTCTGAAACTGAAGAAAATATTTTTTGTTCATGCTCTCAAATGTTTTTTTTTTTGTGATCAATGCGATTCGCTTTTCTAATATCAGAGCCATGATGGTTTCTTGTTCTAATCTAGGAAGTTAGCGTTAAATGCGATTTGTGAACGACGGGATCACCAAGAACAGGTAGAAAGAAAGAAATTTAGAACTCGAAGAGGTTTCCCTTAAACTTTCATTTCATTTTCTGATAAATTTCCCTTTTTATTCCAATTTATATTATTAATTAAAGTGAATGAAACCGATACAAATTAATTGACGAAAGCATGACTCAAATTCTATAATTTAGAATTCATTTTAAAATTTTAAGTTTCCTCAGGTTTTGATTCTTCTAACATTTCTTCGTAAGCTTTACGAGCAGCGATCAATTTCTTTAATTTTTCGGGATCGTCCATCAGTTTGATTGAAATTTCTTCAGGAAATATCTTGACAAGTTCTTGGAATGCTCTCTCCTTTAGCAGTTGAGATGATAATTTATGAGCGAACAAGAAAGTTTCCCAAGCATTCGTTTCGTCAATTTGATCGCAAATAATTTTCTCGTAAAATGATTTCAAGGTTGCAACTTTAAATTTTGCAGAAATCTCGAAGATTTCCTTCGCGTTTCCATCTTCCGAGGCTTCGTTCGTGTAAATGAATTTGAGCAAAGCCTCAACTGAACCAGATCTGACGTCTGGAATTTTAATTTCCGTCGCTTCTGGTTGACCTTCAATAATTTGAGCGAACACTTCGCTTTGTATCCCTAAAATATTCTTGTGAACTTTAAACTTTTTCTCGCCCGCGATGATCGTGAGATCAGAAAATCTTCCGGAGACCCACAGATCTTTGATTTTCTCGTTGAAGTCTACGGGACCGAAATCTTCAGGCAGATCAGGTTTGACGGGACCAGGAACAGTTTTTGGCTGAGCACGTTTGCTGCACTTCTCGTCTATCAACTTCATGAGCTCTTCAAGAGATTTTAATGAAGTTCGGATTTCTGGCCAGGAGCAAGCATCAATATTTCTGTTAGCACAAAGGTCCACTTTAACATTTTCTCTTCCAAGCAAAGGTCGCAAAGCTTCTGAAGATGATAACCAAATGTTGTTGTGGTAAAATGAAACTTCTCGAAATTTTGGCATTTCGGCAAACAAATCGTCTGGCAACGATTGCAATTGGCATCTTTGAATCAAGAGTCCAACAAGTCCCTCGAGTCCTCTTAAATCACTTTTCGAAATTTCCCTGATGCCACAGCGGAATAAATTCAAGTGAGTGAGATTAGGAAAATGCTTGTGGAGACCTTGAGGGAAATAATCGACATTTGTATTCCAGAATGAAACGTATTTGATGTCTTTGTGAGTTTTGCCTTTTTTGTGAACTCCTTTAAACTCTTTAATCACATGATCCTTCTCGGTGATATTTGCTTCAGTAACGTAGCACGTGTAGAGAATCTCTGAATAAAAAGTATGAGTTTCAAACTTACAATTGATCTCCATGTCGAACTGAATTTTATTTTTCTCTTATCGAATTTTTTATCTCACAAGTCTTAAATCAATTTGATAAGAATCAAAAACCGTCGAGCGTCATTTTAAGGTTTTTGAATCAGCACAAAAAAAAACAATTTCAGTTTGATTTCAGTTAAGCAATTGCTGGTTTACCTTTTTCGAAGTTGAAAGCTTTAAGTTTGGAATATTTTGCTGCAAAGTAAAATGAAATTGTAAACAGAAATAAAACAAAATGTTGTCTCTCGTTGAGTATTCAAAATTTATTTAAAACATTTTCATTTGTCTTACAAAATTTCGTTTAAATCACGTCGAGCATCGATGAGCTTCTTTAACTTTTCAGGATCTTCCAAAATTTTAATCGGCAATTCTGGAAATTTCTCGGCGATCAAATGAGTTGCTTTCTTCATCAAAAGTTGAGATGAAAATCGATGCGCCAACAAGAAGATTTCCTCAGCAGAGTCGTCAACTTGATCGAAAATAATTTTCTCGTAAAACGTTTTCATTGCTGGGATTTTAAATTTGTTTGCAATTTCGAAGTTTTCCTTTGCGTTTCCATCTCTGGAGATCTCATTCGTGTAAACAAATTTAATTAAACCTTCAACAGAATCCGAGCTGAAGTCAGAAATATTTAGTTTAATTGCTTTTGGTTGTTCCTCAAAGAATTGAGCGAACACTTCGCTTTCCAATCCTAAAACTGCTTTGTGAACTTTAAACTTCTTTTCTCCTGCGATGATCGTGAGATCGGAGAATCTTCCCTCAAGCCACATTTCCTTGAGTATCGAATCGAAGTCCACGGGATCAGGAACAACAATTGGTTTGGTGCACTTTTCGTCGATCAACTTCATGAGATCTTCAATTGATTCTAATGAATCTGACGAGTGTGGCCAAAATAAAAATATCTCAAGTTGCAACTCAAGAAATCGCTGAACCCAAGATTTCCAAGTATAAAAGAAGAAACATTCACAAGGAGAGAATCAGTTGAAAATAATAATTTGAAATGTTTTCCGTAAATTCACACGATATTGTAATAATTATTATTTATACGAGTATTTAAGTCCAATGAAGACTTAAGCCAATGAAGTGTCTCTTAAGACGATCGTTTCAAGGACTTCCAGAGTGAGAAAATCGATTTCCAGCTTCGATGTACAATTTCTAACAGAAACTCATTTCAGTAAATGTTCTTCACGTGCAACGATTTTATTCCCAAATGATTTACTTGCGCTGGCTTCTACTTCATCAATGAATCTCCTGTAATTGCCGTAAGCGACTTAGAGGAGTGTGAAAGCTGAAAGACAAGAAGATTCGCACAAAAACGATCAAATGTGCCATGAACTTTAGAATCCAGTGCCAATGTCTCCTTTCGATAAAAACAAAATAAAATAATCCACTTTTCATCAAGAATGTTCAGATGTTTATTTGATTGCATCAAATTCAAACAATTCTTTCATTTTTTTCATTTGATATCTTTCAAGAATGTGGTTGAAAGGATGTTTATCCGTTGTTTATGCCTTGGTCTTGCGTGGCTTAGCTTGAGTTCCCTCACGGAATCCATTGCGGAAGCGACGACGAACAACTTTCAAGTAACGGCAACGGCCAGTTCCAGTGGTCTTCCTTCTCTTAGCCTTGACAGACCAGTTGTCTTAAAAGAGAAGAAGAGATTTGTAAGTTCACATGTCACTTTTCTAAATTTCGCAATGAAACTTACATGAACGGGTCTTGGCAGCTGGATATCCACACTGCGAGCATAACGACTTCTGAATGTGATAAGAAGAACGTCCACAACGACGACAGATCGTGTGTGTCTTATTACGACGCTTTCCAAAGCTTGATGTACCTTTTGTCTAAAGAAAATGAATTTCAATTAAAATTTTGTTTACAAATCGAAAGACAAACTCAAGACTCACCATCTCGACAAACTCCTATTCACTGCAAGATGCAAAGAGAAAGAAGAAATCATTAGTTAAACCACAGGTAATCAAAAACAATCGAAATTAGTGGAATCTACGAATCGAGGTCTAACCTCGAAAAACAATTGCAGAATGCGAGAAAATAATTTTTAAGTTTTTCCAACTTAAATGAACATTTCAAGAGTTAACTTCTAGCTCTCATGAAAGATCATGATGTTCAGCTTTCATTACAAATAGATTCCACTAATTTCACTCGCTTTAAACAAGTTTAATTAATTAATTTGTTTCTTTACGAACCGTGCCGAGAAAATATTCGGAGAAAAAGAACGAGACCAGTTCGAGTCGCGGTTTGGTTGAACGAGCTCTTGCAAGTCGAAGTTTGAGTTGTTTAATCCGATTTCCCGTCACAGTCCGAACAGTGAGTGAATTTTTTTCCAAACAATTTAATTCGCGTATTCAGGCAAGGTTCATTGCATTTGACAATATCCAAAACAAGATTAGCCTTTCAACTAAACGTTGAACGATGTGAAGTTGAAATATTTCTCTGAATTATCACAAATTTCGCTTCTGATAATTTTTCGTGAGATGTTACACAATCGAAGAAAAATAATTTTTTCTATTCCAGGTTGCAAGATGTCATTCGCCGTACGTAGTGCTCGCATTCTGTCAGTTCGTGGTCTCCGCGCCATGCAAAGCCGCGGTTATGCCGAAGAGATGTCTTTCACTTTGGCAGCGGCGAACAAGGTTTTCTACGATAACGCAAATGTACGACAAGTCGATGTTCCATCATTCAGCGGCGCATTCGGTATTCTCCCCAAGCACGTTCCAACCTTAGCTGTTCTCAAGCCAGGAGTAGTGACTGTGTACGAAAACGACGGAACACAGAAACGCGTCTTCGTGTCGAGTGGAACCATCACAGTGAATGAGGATTCGTCAGTGCAGGTTCTCGCTGAAGAGGCTCAACCCATTGAAGCCCTCGACATCTCAGCTGCCCGCGAAATTCTCGCTAAATCCCAGAGCGAACTTTCATCTGCTTCCACTGATCAAGTGAGATCCAAGTTTAATCAACAAATTGACATCAAATTAATCAATAATTTTCTTTTTAGGCTCGCGCCGAAGCTGCCATCGCTGTTGAAGTCGCTGAAGCTCTTGTCAAAGCTGCTGAATAATTTCCTTAAACATCAGATCAACGTTTAAACAGTTTCGATGCTTAGAAAGTCAAAATAAATAAAATTGAAAAAGTCGAAATTCCAGAAAAAGATTTTTCTTAATTTCAGTTTCCCTCGAACTTCCCAAAAAAGAAAACAAATCAAACATTTTTTGTAATTTTCTTTTAATTTTCTCGTTCACATTGTTTCCTTGTTTAGAAAAAATAATAAATTACAAATTTCTTCTAGGATTTAATTTCCCACTTAAACATTACGTTGTCGTCCTTGCGTTGATAAGCTTACCGATTTTTTTTCTTCTAAAACTGTTCACTTTACAAAATAATAGGGAAGGTTGCCACAATAGTCACATTGAAGGTGTTTGAAGAATCTTCCTCTGTTGTCTTGAGTATTGAATTCTTTAGCAAACCTTTCTTCATGTTAATTATTAGTTAAAATTTTAAGAAAGAAATCTTACATCTCAAGATCATTTTCAACAGGTTGCCAAATTCTCCTGACTAAGTAATCTGTTCCCTTGTATCTCCAATGTTCTAGGCAACGATCGACTGTCTTCCCGTTTTTCGGACTAGGAAGAAGTAAATGATCAGCTAAGCTTTTATGCAGTTTGACTCCATTGAATTCTGATATTCAGCCTCTTACTGAGGTTTGGTTCATTCG
Source organism: Smittia aterrima (assembly GCA_033063855.1). Taxonomy (NCBI): domain Eukaryota; kingdom Metazoa; phylum Arthropoda; class Insecta; order Diptera; family Chironomidae; genus Smittia; species Smittia aterrima. Next base: position 26,673,517 of record CP093831.1, read on the forward strand.
AAACCAGAGTTTTTATTTTTTGAAAGAAAGAGAAAGGAAAAAATCTTACGAAACATAATTTTCACATAATAATTAAATACTGCCCAGTTACTTCTGTATCATCTTCAACTGAGGTCGGCTTGTGCAAAACGTTTCGTACTTATCAACTATCTTGGAGTTAGTTAGTACCGACATTTAGTGACCTTCAATGTTTAAAAACAATTAAAAGGATTTTTCTTTTTTGTTTAAATTCAAATTATACTAAGTTGTGTAATAAGTTGCATTTTATCTCAAAGAATATTTCATCTCCTATTTCCTTTCGAATTGAAATAGCAGAGCTCACATGGACTAACTTAAAATAATGAAGAGTTCTCTTTTCATGTTTCACTTCATTGAAACTATTCATCACTACCAGATTGCTAAATAATTTATTCAGTTTTCAGTTATCACTGATTTTTTTTTTCAATACAATTTTTTTCAGATTTCTCAAAGAAGAGCAAAATACACAACATGTAATATGGAGTTCTCAATGCTCCAATAACGACATGGCTTGGAAACTCTTCTAACTATTTACAATCTTTCTTACACTTTTCAGAGAATTTTTTTTTCTTTGACTCAGCTCAAGTTTCTTTCACTTGAGATTTATTTATAAAAAATCGTTAGAATGTGTCACCAATTTTTCTTTATATCATCTGGTTTGGCTAGAGAATGTTCTCATTAATTTTTCTGTTTTATCAAAGTCCTTTAAACTTATTCACATTAAAGCTTCTATCATCGTGACGAGTCTTCCTTCTTATGCAAATCGTTAGATGAGTTTTGAAGTGAGAGACCTCCTGATGACGACGTTGGAATCTGGCCAATTGAAGGTTTCAGTTGACCGGACATTCGATGATGAGGTGATGGCACTGATGGCGGATGGCCCATCTGGGGAACAGGACTTTGATGTGGACTTTGATGTTGACTCTGATCTTTAATTCGATAATGAGCTGAAGCTGCAGCGTAAGCTTTCGCCTCTTCAACTCTCATTGCGTCTAACATTGGATTCATTGGATAAGTACGATTCATAGAAAGCATCGGATCCATTAATCTGTAAGGATCTCTGTATGGATCTAGACCAGGCCATCCTTGAGGGCCTTGTGGATAGTGAGAGAGTCCGACCATTGACGATGGCGGAAGAATACTTCCTCGAGACATGTGAGGCGGTGGTAGCATGTGCGGATGTCTTCCGGCCATTTGCCATGCTGCTATCGATTGATGATATCTCTGATCGGCTGCTCTCATCATCATCTCAGCGTCATCCTTTCGAGGCTCTTCTTTCACACGAATCTCATTCAAACTCTCACCGTTTCGTAAAGGTGATCGATCTCTGACTATTACTTTTGAATTATCAGTCAGTCTTTGCTGCTGAACTAAACGTTCTCGTTCCATTTCACGTCTTTCCATTTCTCGTCTTTCCCGCTCTTTTCGTTCCCTCTCGCGCTCTCTTTCACGCTCCCTCTCACGCTCACGCTCTCGCTGTTCCCTTTCTTCCCGCTCACGTTTAATTTTTTCTTCTCGTTCGCGCTCCTTTCGTTCTCTCTCTTCACGTTCTCTTCGCTGTCGTTCTCTTTCCCTTTCTTCAGCTTCCCTTCTAGCAGCATCAAGTCCTGGATCAGGCTTTAAAGGCCACGCTGATCCGAGAGGTGTTGGCGGAGTCGGATACGCTCCCATGTTTCGACTAATTGAACTAAAATTATACGCTCTGATCAGACGAGACATAGATGATCAAATTGAAATGTTTATCTACCTTCTCCATGGATCGTGAATTGGTCCTCCCATTGGCATATCCCTATAAGGTGATAAGCCGGTGAATGGTGAAGCGAATGGAGATGCGTAACGTCCAAAGGGAGATACTCCTGTAATTTAAATTGTTGATTAAGTTTGATGATTTAAATCAAAGTTTTTTTTTAAGTTTCTCACCTAAATGACTAGAAGGTGATCCAAGAAAATTCGCTGTCAGAGAATCAAAAGATCTCCCAGGAAAAGCGTTTGGATTTGAGAACCCTGCAGGTGACTGTGCCATCTCGTGCGGCCTTGCTACACTCGGCGACGGCGGTGGGTACATGTGAGGTCTTAGCATACTTTCTGGCTTAACTCCCGCAACGGAACTCGCTTTCTCAGGATTCTGTTTCGCTTGATGATGATAAATCTCCCACGCCACTCGGACATGCATTGCATTCCATCGACCGGTCTTCTAAAAGTTAACGATCACAAATAAAAAATAATCTTTAATGTTCGGAAGTACGTGCACGAATCGAGAAAAAAAAGTCGATGGCAAACTCATGAAAAGTAGCGTAAAAAAGAAAATGATTTGAAATATGATTTGATTCGATAAGCAACTTCCAGCACGTGCACAGTAGAAATGTCATTTTTAAATTATAATAAACAGAAACCTACCACTTGTTTGGGTTTTGAGGGATCAACTACGGCAGGTGAACCTTGCTGCTGTATCATTGAATGGATATGTGTGTTGGTTGATATTAAATGTTTGTGCCACAATTTGATGATTTAGATTTGATATTTTTGCGTTAATACATGAAAGTAAACGAAACGAGACTCATTGGCACGTAAGTTAATGAAATTTGGATGCTATCAGTACAAATGAAATTATCTAAGGGTTTTAATGCTGATGATAAATTAAAACTATAGATAAGGCTCAGTTTGTAAAGCTGATTAAAATTGTTAAACAACAGATTACAGAGAAAGAAATGAGAAGCTCCTTGTTCGATTATTTACCTTCGGCACGAACGATTGCAAGTGATTTGGTGGCACAAATTGCGTTGTTCCGCTGAGGCCTGGATGAAGGATACCAGATGAATAAGGAAACGATGGCATTCCAACTAATGCTTGACCCGTTCGATAAAAAGGTGAATCGACAGCTCCGATCTTCGGAATATCCTTGAACAGCGGAGGTGGAAACATCGACGTACCAGGAGCTGACGGTAGCAGCGATTGATGTTGATGTTGGTGCTGATGTAAATGCGTATGCTGATGTTGATGATGGTGTAGCTCTTGCCTTAAGAAGGGCACATTTGACTGTTGTGATCCAGGCGATGCGGCAAAGTTTCCGAGATTGGACAATTGAGATTGTTGCTGTTGTTGTCCACTTGAGGACGTTGCGATTGACGTTGGCGTTGAACTGTTGTGTGCTGTGATTGACTGAACAGAAATCGGTTGACCACTTAATCCTGTTCTGTCCAAAAATCTATTGTCTAACTCGCGACGCAATAAGTCGGTTTGATCCACTAAAAATGAATTTATAATTTATTTAAATTTGGTAATTAATTAAAAGTCTTCGCGAGAGAGACGAACCTTTGTTGTTTAATAACGATTCTGTCGAGAATGGATGTGGAGCTGTCGTTACAGTCGATTGCTGAGTTGTAGGCGGTAATGGAGCTGTGAAAAGTGGCGATGGAACTCCTGATGCTGGCGCGTTTGTTAGACCCGGTCGATTTAAAGATCCTGGGACGAGATTTGATGGTGGAGCTGACGTCGACACGCTAGAAAGTGGCGACCATGACGATGATCCCATCAAACTAGGAGTTTTTGGATATGTTAAACTAGAGACTGAATACGTTGATGTCGTTGACGATGTCATTGGCTGTCCACTTGCAGAATTGAACGGCGTTAGCAATGAAGGTGAATTAGTTGGAGCAGCGGAAGGTATCACAGGGGAACTGAGTGTTGAGGCCGTGGGTTTTGCAGATAAACTACCAACACTAATGAAAGATTATATGAATCTGATGAGACGATGATCTCTAATTTAAAACTTACCTAAAATTATCTCTCTCCTTTGGTGGACTGAAGCCCCTCGGTGAGTTTGATGACAGTTGAAACGCATTTGGTCCGACCAAAGATGTATTATTATGATTTGTTTGAGATGGTGGTGTGTTGACGTTCGAGTTCGGTGTCATCGGTCGAATTGGCTTCGACAAAACTAAATTCGATTCACGTCTTGCTTCGATGGTTCGAGGAGAGACAGCTGGTGATGGAATTGGAGTTGCAGGAATCCCATAAGGATGAGGGTGAAGACCGTACGTCGGATAAAGTCCATAAGCAGGGTAAACTGATCTGTATGGAGGTGCATTTAAAGGACTTAACGGTAATCCACTGAGACTCATTAAAGGAGGTATGCTTGAGCCATTCAAAGCGCTAGGTATTGGCATAGAGGGCGAAGGAAGCAGAGGAGGCGCATTCGATGTTGGAGCCATCGGTTGACAGATGCCAACGAGTGCAGGTTGAGGCGTCTGAGCAATTGTCAGTGGCACTGGTTGAGAAGGAGTTGAGCTGACAGCAGCAGCAGTACTTGTCGTGAGAGTATGCGATGATATTGCACTAATACCAGACGATACGACAGGCGGCGTTGAAGATCCCAGTCTCGATGGCATTGAAATTGATGATACTGACGATGTCGATGAGACAGGAGATGGAATGGCCATCGCTTTAATCGGAACTCCATTACTAGCTGCGGTGTGAGTGCTTGTGCTAGGTACTAGTAAATTCGATATCGTTGGCGAATGCTTTCGGACATTTGTTGACCCGCTATTTGCAACCGAGGATTGAGTAGAAGGTAGAGGAACCATTGATTGCTTAAAAATCGCAGGTGACACTGCTGTTGACGTGTTTGTGCAAGTCGTAGGTATTTTGGTCGCGGTAGATGACGCCGACGACAACTTTCCATTTGATATCGCAGCGACGTTCTCTTGGAACTGACCACCATTGTTCTCCAAATGATTCGGTATCGATGTTGATTGTGCATTGACCGGATCATCATGAACCTAAAATCGAAATAAATCAATGTCAATGTTTGATAAGAGATTTGTAAATAAATGAATTAAATTTTGATAATCATTGTCAATCAATTTGCTGCGAATGAAATTTAGCGGAGAAAATTTATTTGTGCTTTGCTCGTTGATTGTATACGTGAACGAAATATATTTTCGATAAGATATTCATTAAAAGGAGGAAAAGAAAACAGTTTTCATTCTCGCTGGAAGAGATCGAGACACTCCGAGTATCGAATGAAACAAATCGTTATAAAATAAAAATATCTCGTCTTGCGAAAACCAGTTTCTCCAATAAACTGCAGTCAAAAAAGGAAAAGCGATGCTCGTTACCAACGCTTTGCGACTTCGTGTGAGTTTACTGTATTTCGAGGTATAAAGTTAACTTATTTATGGAGAATTTCTTTGCGGAATTAACGAACCCGCTTAGTTTCAATATTTAATGAAGTTTATTTAAAATAATCTTAAATAATAATTAGCCTTGATCATTTTCGGTGAGAGCATCATCTTACCTCAAGCTTGGGCGGACGGGGAATAGGTGCAGTTACAGTAGCAGGTGCATTTGACTTGACTTTGACGATGTCTGATGGCACTGAACTTAAGCTATGATCTATTCCTATTGACTCATTATTTACATGATCGTCTGCAGTGATAAAGCTTTCGTCATCTTTTCTTGGGACCACTGCTTTGGACGTTGATGCAGAACCTTCGTCAGACGCCTGAACAAGTTCGCAAAGAGACCGCAAAGTGAAGGAGAGAGAGAGAGAGAGGAATAGAAAAAGAGGAAGATTTTATAGTCAAAAAGTTTAATTCGCGAATGAAATGAAAATGTCGAACTATTCAATCAAAAAAAAAACTAAAAAAGCTTCTCAACATCGACAGAAGAGATTGATAGCAAATCTCGTTGAGTGACTATAACTCGTTCGTTGTTGTTCTATTTTAAATCAATATGCAAACCGTCACCTCATGAGCGACGTCGTTTTATTGTTTGTTGATTTATATTTAAACTTGTCCGCAATATTTTACCTGCTTGGCTGTGTTTGAGTCTAGCAAAGATTGAGATGTTTCAGCTTGCTTTTTGAGATACGGTGGTCCCCCCGAACTGAGCTGTTGCTGGTCCTTGGATTCAGCGGGGGAGTCGGGGGGATCCACTCGAACTATAATCGCTATTTTTAACTCTTTCTGGAGAATCGTTCAGTTTGATTCACTTAAAAATAAATGTTCCGTAAAAGAAGAAAATTCTTTTTCACTACGTTATCGTGAGTACGAGTAGTCGAAGATTAAAATAATTCTTCTTCATGGCCAATGGATTGATTGAGCTATTCTCGTGTTCATAATAAAACTTTTTTTTGTTTAGACTGCGTCTCTGACTTCGCAATGCTTTCTTTTATAAATATTTATCACTCCGTTCGACTATTTGCTTCAGCGTCAAAGGTATAAATGTTTTTTTTTTGTGTTAAAGAAAGTCCACCATTTTTTAATTGTTCTCTGTACGAAGAGAGAGCGCAAACACAACAAGGACTACAACTTTGCATTAATCGGAAAATTTTCTGTTTTATCAACTTCGTCTGACTTCACCGAAAATGTTTAAACACGAAACTTCGGAGAAATACTTTTTTTACTAAATAAAAAATCAACTTTTATTTTATTCTTGTTCGCTAAAATCGCCTTAATTTTCAGATCTTTTTATACGACTTTTTTTCGTTTTCTTGCGATTGCGCACAAACACTCCGATGCGATTTCACTATTGATGCAATATTTTTGAAAGTTTCGCTCATATTGCTTGAAGACAAAATTATGCAATACACACAATCAAAAAAAAAATCCGCCAGTCGAGAGTTCTTTTTATTTATTTTTTTTCTTTCCCCCCGAAAGAAGGCATTGGCCGGATTTCTTCAGTCACACGTTAAATTCAATAAATCGATGATCAAGATAAATATTTGCATATCGAAATTTCACTTGTCTCCGCAAGAAATATCGTAAGATGGTTACTTTTATCATTTTCCATTTTCGAATAAATTTTTTTCGCGAAAGCAAACCGCACTGAACAAAAGATCAACTCCGAATGAGAGATATTTTATTTTCCGTGTAGCAAGCGACTCAACACAAACGAAAGTGTGTTCCCCGCATACTTCTTTAATGAGATATTGCTTTTGAGGACTTTGAATGAAATTGGAATATTTTTGGAAAAGAAAAACTCAAAAATAGAAGATTTTTGAGAAGTTTATTGCTTGGCTAGCCTCGTGAACTGCAAACTACGAAAACAGTTTGCACAATGCACCGAAGAAGACTCGTCGAGAGTGTAACGTCCTCATTCAAGCGCAATCTCCGTTTCTCAATGTTTTCTGGTTTTTTTTACGGAGTCTTTAACACATTTTTGCATTTTACAGAAACAACTTTTGAGAAAAATATTTTTTTACTCGCGTGTGCCGAAACGAGCGAACATTCATACGAATGCAACATAGTTTTCATTGTATTAGCGATTACCGCTCTCTGAGACATGCTTTCATCTTTGTTTACAGGGGAGAAAAAAAATATGTTCACTCTCTGTTGATTCCTCGTCTCATTGACAACTTTCTCATACAACTCGAGGATATCTCGAGGGCTCTCAAACTATTAGAAGATGAAATTTATTTGTAATGCAGTTTTAGAAAGAAAAATCATCTCGATCGCTCTTCATTCTCAATTCGCAAAGAAAAAAAAACTTAACCAATTAAAGTAAAAAATTTATCATTTTCGTTTTTGAAGAAAACGATAATTCTCGTCAAGTGTTTCGTTTGATCACGTAAATCTAAGCAGATTGCCGATTAAAAACGATAGACACTCGTCGCAATGTCAAGAACTAAATAAAGCAACGCAAGGCAGAATTCATTGACTTTGATATCGCAAGAAAAGGAGCAGAGAGACACTTGTAATAAAATTGATTGCTCACCTTATCGTCGTCACCTTCGCTATCACACTAAAATAAAAGAAAATGAGATGTTAGATTCGTCGCTGAGATTTATTGAACTGAGAGTGAATAACTTACGATATATCCTTTTCCTGAGCTACACCGACTGCTTGCCTGCTCATTTAAAATGATATTTTTAGAATTATTTGAAGTTAGAAGATGTCTCATTGCACTTACATCACTTAATCGATCTCTGGAACTGTCTTGATCTCGTTGTGCTACAGAAGACGTTGTCAATCGCTCGGAAGCGCGTCCGCTATCGTCTGACGTACTCGGATCATGGTTGAAAGTCATGCTCTGTAAATTGAGTGCGAGAAACGTTTAAGGAATGAACAAGCAAGTACTTTCTCGATACTCACATTCAAGTTATTTGTGATGTGATGTTTATTCTTCTGTTTGCCATTCCATTCTCGCTCTCGATCTCGTCCATCGCCTTCTACCTCTTCCTTAATTTGACCAGTATCGATTTTTGGTAACTTGTCCTCCATCATTATAGTTGTCAATTCAGTTATTGCCGAGAATCGTTTTTCGTTACGTTTATTAGCTAATTTAATTGCATACTAAAAAAGACAAGAATTAGAATCTGCTTGTAGGTTGATGAGTAGTTGATGATGTTCTTACCTCTACGTCTTCATAAGTTTTGAATGCTAAAAACGCAAATCCATCTATAACATCTTCTTCAAGTATCGGAGATGGCTCTTTAAAAGTGTTCGCTTTCCTGCGTCTCTGGGGTGGTCTGATGGGTTTTTTCGAGTCTTCATCAGCACTGTCACCATCGGCAATCACACCAACACCAACCCCATCCGCATCCTTATCTCGCTCAGCTTGCATACGTTGGGCTCTCTCCCGTCTTTTGTTACGTTGTTTAGTGTGTTTCACATCAATTTCCATGATGATTTGTCCCCCTCCTTTGAGACGTTGGTGACCCAACAGAACATTTTAATAATCACTTCACTTTCAAAGATGATGAATTGATTGTCGTCTCTCAACAAAGTCTCTAAATAATATCGTTGCCGATTATTATTTTTATTTTGATAGAGATCTATCGTCTTTTCACTTTTTAATATTTTTTTATTTTTTGTTAATTATGCCACATTTCGTAAAACGATATTTCGAAGGAAATTGTCGAGGAGAACATTAAAAACTTATCGTTGTCCAACTAAACGATGGTCAGAAGTTTTGTTTTATTTCATATTATGCTTCTTTCGAATGAAAAAGGGAAATCAATGGCTTCCATACATCTTTTTTCCATTAAAAATTTCAATGGAACTTTATGGACCATAAAAGCAATTGTGCAATATCTAGATCAACTGGATCATGTTCACTTAACTCAGTCGACGGTTCCACTCACTTCTTGGATGTTTAAAACTGATTGAAAAGTTGTGGAGGCTCGAAAATCACTTCCTTCGACATTTTTTTGCAATCAAATCGAATCAATTGTCTCGGTTTTCACTTTTCACGGAGCGGATATCTCAAGCGAACGAGTCACACTCAAAGATTATCAGTTTATTCCATCAATCCTCACGATCCTCGCCGTGTTATGAATGTTTTTTTGAGATCCTACACTAAAAACTCAATACGAACGACTATAGCGCACTCTGGCTTAGCTATGTGGAAATCATCAACATCTCATTAAGTTATTTTGCTAGCGTTTCACTTTAGCTAGAAATCCTTTTCACATTACACTTTCAATCAACATGAGTGTTCGTTCGATAGATGAAATTTTAAGCAAACCCGCAGCACGTTTTATTAAGATTTTTATTTATCATTTATCGATTTTTTAGAAAATTCTATTTTCAATTTTCATTTCGATCTCAAGGAATATTTCGTTTTTTTACAGAACTTTCGTAATGAGATTAGTGTAGAACGTGAGTTAGTGGCTCTGTTTGTATACTTTTCAGCTTGTTAAAACAATTTTTGTACCGATTTCTTGGAAAAATATTTTTGTTAAAAACCGAGTCGAGTAAGCCGAGTGAAGTGAGTTTGAGTTTTGTCGAAAGTCGAAACGCGGCCAATGAAAAGAAAAAGCGCTTCTCGCGATGAAAAGTTCATTTTCTTCTTGTGAAAATCAACAAACAACTTTTATTTGAAAAAAATTAGATTTTTCTGTAACAAGTGATAAATGCTTCGTCCTAGTTTCTAATAAATGCACTTTTGGTTGTCCAATGAACGAGGAACAAAATTAAATTACTCCAACTTTACGATCGTTACTCCCTTTCCAATGTTGTCGCCGACTTTGCCAGCGATTGACTTAACAACGCCGCTCGACGATGCTTTCAAAACGTATTCCATCTTCATCGCGATGATAACAGCGATTGATTGACCTGCAGTTACTTCGTCGCCGACTTTAACGAAAATCTTGTCGATGATTCCCGGCATTGGAGCGGATAAACTTGATTTGCTTGAGTCACTGTCGTCAGCTGATGACAAGAACTTTGGCAGTGCAATTGGAAGTTCAGTTTTACCATTCACGTCGAAGATTGTAACTGACTCTGGAGTGATAACAGTTGAGTAGTTAAAGACCGATCCATCAATGTTGACTTTCAAGGAGAATCTTCCTTCATCTTTCACTGTCTTCACTTCAACGGTTTGCCACTTTCCTTCGTTGACTTTAACTTCGAAGCTTCCATCAGAAGTTTGTGTAACGGAAATCGTCTCTTCCTTGCCTTCGTTGTTAAAGCGAATCGTCTTGATCTGCTTTGAGTTAACTCTGAAGTTTGGATTTAATGTGAAAGGATCGTTGAATTGACCAGCACGCAAAGTATTGCACTTCGTTGCGTTGTTCTCATTCACAATCAAACTGATCGCGGCTTGAGCTAAAATGTTGTCAGAAATTGTTTTCTTTGGGAAGAGCGTGTCGAAGTGTTGAGGAATGAATCCAGTGTGAACGTCGCCTTTTTGGAAATATTCGTGACGAGCGAGGTCGATCAAAAAGTTGACGTTAGTTTCAAGTCCAGTTATCTAAGAAGTATTTAGATAAGAGATTGAAAAACGATTTTCTACTTGACTCACTTGATATTCTGATAAACGTGAAATCAAACTGTTGAGAGCTTGGCTTCGATCCTCACCCCAAACGACAAGTTTTGCAATCATTCTGGAAGAGGAAATTAATTGAAGTTTAATTAATAATTCAAATTTAAATCACTCACGGATCGTAATGAACTGTCACGTCGTCGCCTTCACGAACTCCAGTTTCGACTCGAACGAAATCGTTTGGCTCTGGTGTCGTCAAATGTTCCAATGGCCCAGCTCCCGGCAAGAAATTATTCTTTGGGTCTTCAGCGTAGATTCGAGCCTCGAATGCGTGTCCTTTGCGTGTGATCTGTTCCTGAGTCATTGGCAATCGTTCACCTCCAGCGATTCTAATTTGCCAGTCAACTAAATCAACTCCTGTGATCATCTCTGTGATCGGATGTTCAACTTGAAGTCTCGTGTTCATCTCCATGAAGTGGAATGAGAAATCTTCTTTGTCTAAGATGAACTCGACTGTTCCAGCGCCGACGTAGTTAACAGCTTTCGCTGCTCTGACTGCTGCTTCGCCGAGTTCTCTTCGGAGAGCTTCTGAAATGCCTGGAGCTGGAGCTTCTTCGATAATTTTCTGATGACGACGTTGAACCGAGCAATCGCGTTCCCAAAGATAAACGGCATCGCCGTATTTGTCAGCAAAGACTTGAACTTCAACGTGACGCGGTGATCGAACGTATTTCTCAAGCAGAACTGAGCCATCTCCAAAAGCTTTCTCTGATTCAGTTCGAGCGCTGTGAAGTTGAGGAAGGAATTCTTCAGAGCTCATTGCGATTCTCATTCCTTTTCCGCCTCCTCCGCGAACAGCTTTAATCATCAACGGATATCCAATCTTCTCTGCTTCTCTCACTAAAGTCTCATCGTTCTGATCTTCGCCGTGATAGCCTCCAATGCAAGGAACTCCTGCTGCGTTCATGATATTCTTGGAAGTGCTTTTGATTCCCATGTCACGAATTGCACTTGCGGGAGGTCCAATGAATAAAACTCCTTCCTTTTGACAGAGACCAGAGAACTCGACGCTTTCTGATAAGAAGCCATAGCCAGGATGAATAGCTTGAGCACCTGTGAGCTTTGCGATTTCAATGATTTTGTCACCGCGCAAGTAAGACTTTTGTGAAAGAGCTGGTCCGATGTTGTAGGCTTCATCAGCCATTGAAACATGAAGAGATTTTGCATCTGCGTCAGAGAAGACTGCAACTGTTCGTACGCCGAGTTTCTTGCATGTCTTCATGACTCTCGCAGCGATTTCGCCGCGATTTGCGATCAAGACTTTGCTGATTGGCTGGAGCTTAACATTTTCTCTTGTGGAATATGATTTGACGAACAGCTGTCGATTGATCGACGCAAAGTGTCTAAAAGAATTAAAGTAAGAAGCGAATTCATAAGATTTTAATTAAATTGAATAAAACCTTAATCCAGCGAACATTCCTTTCAAGTTCCAATGCCAATGTCACCTGTTGATAAGAAAATTTCGATTTAGTTTTAAAGTAACTTTCAATTTTCACTTTTAACAACTCAGAAAGGTTTGCAATGAATTCGTTAATTCGAAAATATTTAATTACAAGCTCTCATCTTCTCAATTACCTGAAAACTTATTTAATTAAATGACAAATGGAATTGAATGAAAATTCTTATCTTCGCGAACTTAACTCAGCGGAATTCAAATTCTCAAAATACGGTAAACGAGAAATATTTTTTTATTTTAATGTTTTGTCTTCTCATGCTGAGTTAACTCAGTGTGTTGTTCAAACTTCATGGAGCAGTACTTGCAACTGTAGATTCTGCTTTCTTTATGACTTAGTCTCATATGAGTTTGCATTCCAGACGACGCTCGACACTTGAAGTCACAAATCCAACATTGATAAGGTTTCGAGTCTGTGTGGATCCTGAAAGAGAAAATAAAATGTTAGCTACTGTGGCCCAAATATATGTTTCAAGTATTAAAAAGAAATATGAAAATCCATAAACACAGAAATATCTAAAGCTAGAAGAATATACTTTATTGATTGAGCCATTGAGCCCCAACACATCACAAATCGTGTTCGTGCAAGCGATTTCTTACAGTTTGAGGATGAATTTCGATTCCGTGAACTTCTTTCAATTGTTTGCTGATTTCGACAGCATTTGGGAAACGATCTTTCTTGACAGCGGAGACGATGATTTGATCTAATGCTGGAGTTGTTTTTCTTTTGCGTCCACTTCTCGAAAGATTTTTCACTGTTCCATACTCTTTAAATTTCTTCACGATATGTCGAGCTGTAGTCCACTCAATTCCTGTCTCATCTCGGATTTTTCGAAGAGATTTTCCTTGTTTTGAGAGGTCGACAACAAGTAATCTCTGATCTTCACTCAATTCACATTTCCTGCCCATTTTTGACTTGATATTGTGATTCGAGTCTGTGTGGATCCTAAAAGAGAAAATAAAATGTTAGCTACGTTTTCTCATAATAATAAGAATTGCCTTGATCCGAAAGTCGTTTCGTCCTTCCTTCCTTTTGTCTGTTCCGTGCAACTTTAGCTCAACTGACGGCAAAAAAATGAGCTGGCGGCTTCGTTTATGAACTTAAAACTTCGGGAAAAACTCGGGAAAACTTTGGAAAAACGCGGGAAAACTTGTAGAGATTCATCTCGCCGGGCGACATAGCCTTTCGGGAAAACTAGTTGCAATCAAATGACTTACCTCATGTGAACAACGTAGCCTTGATGATAATGGAAAGTCATGTCACAATGATCGCACGCAAACTTTCTTTCAACCAAGTGTCGGAAGGAGCGATGCGATTGAAGATGAGCTGCTCGTTTGAACTTCGCTCCGCAATCAGGAAAATCACAAACGAAAGGTCGATCCTCATCCAATCGGCCATGATATTTAGCAACGTGCGATTGAAGGATCTTATCGGTTTTGAACGATTGTCGGCAGAATTCGCAGGTGAACTTGCAACTGTGAGTCTTCATGTGAATCACGTGAGTTCCTGGATTGTCCGAAACGTGAAAGCATTCAAGGCAAGTTCTCTCGAAATGCTCGAACGACATTTCATGAACTTTCTCGAGGTGAACACCAATGGCACGTCTCCATTGACTGCTATACTCACAGTCTTGAACAATGCACTCGTAAACTTTATTCTTCGGTCGAGGATCGCTTTTGACATGTCGTCGAACATGTTTCTCTAGCATCTTCTTGTCGTCGTAAGTCTTTCCACAGCCATCGCATTTAAACTTTTGATTGTGAAACGATTTAATGTGAAGCATCATGGTCACTTTCTGAGTGTATCCTCTTTGACAGATGGGGCAAGAGAATGGCTTAACACTTGAATGAGACATTTGATGTCGTTTTACATTTGAAGGATGCTTGAACGTCTTTGGACACTGATCACATTTGAAAAGCTTTTCGTTGTGATTGTTCATGTGTCTCTTTAATTGCCTTTCATTGTTGAAGAGTTTTCCGCATTGATGACAGATGACGTTAGAAGATTTAATGTGATGATTACGAAAGTGAATGGAGAAGGAAACTCGCTTAGTAAATTTCTTGTCACAACCGTCGCAAGTTATTGGAACTTTTGATTTCTTGTCTAAATAAATTATTTTTTGGACTTCATTCGTCTTTTTCTTCTTTGCTGGAATTGGAAGGCAATTGTGGTTTTCACTGAGGACTTCGTGACATGTGAAACATTGCGGAGTAACAACTTCTTCCTCTTTGATGATCACATCTTCGTATGGTTCGTCTTTGATGTCAACATTCTCGAAGAAATCTGATTCCGATTTGTTGTAAAATATTTCTGAATTCTCTGAGTTGAACAAGTCGAGTAAGATTCGTTGATTACTTAGGAGTTTGCGTCGATATTCGGTCGAATCGAGAAACATTTGAAAGCAAGGATCACAGCAGATGAACTCGGAAAACTTTAAAGTGTCAAGCTAAAAAGAAAATCGGAATTAGTTAAACACTTTTAAATGAAATAAGTCTTTTACCTCTTTTCCTGTGAATTCGTAGAATTTTTTCCTTAAATCATCTTTGTTGAGATCAATCTTTGAACAAGTTTTGCTTTGCTCATTCAGACAGAACTGGCAATAAAACTTTATTTTGTTTTTGTGAAGTTTTCCGTCAAGTTCAATCTCATTTTCATCTTCGAGAGTATCTTTCTCCTTGTTGAACAAAATTTTCTTTTGGCGATTGTCGATCTTTGAGTTGCCTTTTGTTTTCTTCTTTTGGCCATAACTTTCTTGTTTTTGCACAACGCGACGACTTCTCTTGATTCTTCCTGCTGTGGCCGCCTTGGAGAGTTGTAATTCGTTTAATTCATCAATAGGAGCTTTTTCGACGTCGCTTAAGTATTTATTTCTCGGCATTTTTTGTTTGTTTACAAAACTTCCGCGAAACTGTTGTCCCTTCGAGCAGAATTCAAATGACCACCAGATGTCACTTTCAATTCAGCGGATTTTCAAGTGTCCACCTCATTCGGGTGGCTGCTTTAGGGAGGTTGTAATTAAAACAACTTTGACCTCACAGATCGTTTCTTATCAAAATGTTTATTAAAAATCATTTTTGCTGGAGAACCCAAATTTTCTTTATTTTGTGAATAAATATTTTAAAAATGAAAGTTTGTTTTGTGATTCTTTTGTTTTGTGTAATCGAAGTTGTTCCTCAGTCTGTGGATATTCGATGTGCGTTCACGTTCTACGGAGATTTGTGAGTTATTTATTTTTCCGAATCTGAAACTGAACTAAAATATTTTACAGAGAATCGCCAGTGCCTTACAAGTGTTTCACGACAGCGGAGAATGTTCAAACTGAGTTCATGAAGATCTCATCGATATCTGGATATCATTTCTATAAAAAGGATAACAAAAACGTTGAAAGACTCGAAATTGTCAGCGCGTGGTCAAAGTTCTTGCCAAACGGATTTGGAGATTTCTTTCCTAATCTGATTGAAATGGAAGTTCGAGAGACTCCGTTGCGATCGCTGAGACGAAACAACTTTATTCGAATGAGCAAACTCATCATTTTGAATATCGACGACACGAGAATTTCAGAAATACAAGACGACACCTTTATCGACCTCATCAAACTTCAGGAGCTGACGATTAGCAAAAGCTTTTTGAAAAGTTTTTCTGTGAACATTTTAACTCCTCTAACGAAACTCAGACTGTTCGACGCCAAGCACAATTTGTTATCTAATCTCGACGCTTTCTTCTTCTTGGAAAACTTGAAGCTCGAATCAGTCAACTTATCAGGAAATCTCTTTGAAAAAATTGAAGTTGATTTTACGAAGCTTGAAAGTATCAACGAAATTTATTTGTTTGACAGCGGATGCATCAACTCATTTTATATCAAAAACAACTCAAAGTTCACTCTCAATGGACTTCAGAAATTAATCAAAAAACGATGTCAGACACAAAAAGAAAAGCTTCCAAATTTATTGTCAAATTCAACAATTTATCCAAGCACAAAATAAAGTTAATATTTTATGTTTTTCTAATTCTGTTTTTTTTACATGAACATTAAAATATTATCTAAAATCTAATGCGTGCAATGATTTTCTACAATAGTTGTAAACCCGATTATTTCAAATCACTGAAAATTTTCCTAAACTTTCGTAATTTTTTTTTGATTCCAACCTCGTCGCTCTGAGAAATGACCTCGTCTCACGTATTAAAAAGAGTTTTAGGTAAAAATTCCAGATATCACTAAGTTGAAAAGAATAAAAATCTTTCTGTTATTAAACCGCTCATTCGTATTCTCATCTCAACTTTTAATGGAGAGTTTCATTGATTTTTACTGTTTCATGGATTTCTGAGTTGATCGGAAAGCTAAACAGAAATTTGCTGTCGACGACACGCCAATTCACGTGTCGGAAATCTACTTTCCATCCATGACGATCTGTCCAGGTTTCTGCACTGACAATGAAAAATTCAATTACGATCCGTTCGTGACTAAAATAAAATCTGGGCAAATGGATTTGAGAAACTTTACGGAACTTGAGTAAGATCAACTTTATGTGCTCAATGATTTTCTAATAACATCAATTTAAAGATTGGAGCAGCTTCAAGTCATAAGCATCGTCAAGAATGATAACTTCCTTTCTAAATTCAACGTTTCAATTTCCACCGAAAATTTTATGAAAAGATTTTCCGATTTCGTCAACTTCTTTAATACAAATGTAAAAGATCTTGGAAATTTCACAAAGCAATGGCACGTCAACTACACCGAAGTCTTAGGAAGAACTGGACTCTGCTTCACTTTCAATTTTCCAACTTCGGAAAAGTTTTTCAAGATTTCACAATTGTCGAATGACTTCAACTACACAAAAATGTGGGAAACATCAGAGACTTACAGTTTTGACAATACGAAAAAACTTGGCAGAGAACATGAGCTACCTCTGAAGACAACCCAATCTACTCTTGGACTTTATGCAAGATTTAGCACGGGTCGATATCGCTGGTCAAATTTGTTCAGAAGGAGTCAATATTACATTACAAATAACGTCGAGAATGGTTATCATCTCACGTTTCACGATCCTTTTGAGATCATTTCGAAGGACTCTCCAAATTATTTTGCGATTTTGTACCAGTCAACTTTGTTCACAATAATTCCAAACATTATGAGATTCGATGACTCCGTTGCAAGTTTCAGTCCAGAGCAGTAAGAAAATATTTATCATTTCTTGACTTGATTAATGTTTTGGTTGATTTCAGACGAAGTTGTTATCTGCCTGAAGAGAAAATCCTGAAATATTTCAAAGTCTACAACAAAATCAATTGCGAACACGAGTGCTTAGCAAACTTAACTTTGGCAACCTGCAGATGCGTGCAGTTCTTCATGGTTCGAAACGAATCGACAAAGATTTGCGGAGTCTCCGATTGGAATTGTTTCACCGAAGTCGATGAAATGTTTTCTGTGAGGAAGTCAAAATGCAAATGTCTAAGTTCATGCAAAAGAATTGACTACAATGTTAAAATGAAAATTACAGATTTTTACTTTCACTCTAAATATGGGTTTGTTGATTCATTGACCGCAATTCTAAAATTTAATGTTTTCTTTTCGCTGTAGTGTAAATTTTGCAGCATTAGAAGCAAAATTCAACGATGACGAGTTCTTTCCATTAATCACAAAGAGACTTTACACAGATGTCGATTTGATCGCTTTCACGGGAGGATTGTTGGGCAAGTTTTCACGTTCACAGCAACCTTTTGACTTTCATAGATTGATCTCTAAACGTTTAAATTTTCAGGTTTGTTTGCCGGATTGTCAGCTTTGTCTGTGATTGAAATAATTTACTTCTTCACTCTTCGACTCTTTTTGGATTTATGGAGACCAAGAGTTCAACCAATTGATGACGAAATCAGCCAAAGTCCTCAAGACAAAAACTTTTTGAAGAGTTTTATGAAGGAATCTTCAGTTCATGGATTATTCTTCATCGCAACGGAAGACAGGAAAATTAAAAAGTTATTTCGATTTTTTGTTTTATCAATTTTGTATTTTTAAATATATTTTTAGAATATTTTGGATTTTTGCGTTAGTTGTCTCGATTTATGGATGCACTTTGATGTCAACTAAATCTTATCAGAGTTTCTCTTTGAAAACAGCTTTGATCACTCAAGATAGCCGAACAATTAGTGTCAACCAAGTAAGTCGAACTTTTCTTAAAAATTTCATTCTTCATCTGAACAATTTCGTTCAGATTCCGTTCCCAGCAATAACATTCACAGGAGCCTTTGAGCTTTCTAATGATAATATTTGGATGGATTGCTTTTGGGAAAAGTGTCCCGAAAATTTTCCCGATCTAAGGTAGAACTTTTAGTAAACAAAATAATTTCGTGGCATTTAAATTTCTTATTTTTAGAATGATTGCTGATATGTTTGTTTGTAGAAAACCCGATTATCGTTTAAATCAATTTAAGTTCAATTATTCACGAAACTCAGACTTCTTCGATTTGTTGATAAATGTTTCACAAAACTCGCAATTGCTTTGGTTTGAAGAAAGAAATGCAACTTGGCTTGGCGAACCAAATCCAAAATTTGTTGAAAGT
Source organism: Smittia aterrima (assembly GCA_033063855.1). NCBI lineage: Eukaryota > Metazoa > Arthropoda > Insecta > Diptera > Chironomidae > Smittia > Smittia aterrima. The sequence goes on from CP093831.1 coordinate 26,692,314, forward strand.
TTAACAAAAAACGGAATTGGATTTTCTTTTAACACTTTTGATGCAGAGGAGATTTTAAACACAGAGACGTGAGATATTTAATTTTTTTTGGCATATTCATTAAATATTTTGAGACTTTTTCTTCAGTATTTCAAAAGATTTCATTCGAATTCAAAGCAAAGCCGCTGTCAAATCGTCTACGCCAATTCCTTGGGCAAATTCTTTGAACATAAACGAAGGCCTCAAGATTTTCCTGACAAATCATTCTCATCTGAGAAACGAAGAAGGTGTCAACAAACGCTGCAGAGAAGCTGGTTTTTTTATTCATTCTCCTTATGAAATGCCTGTGAACGTTCCTTACGATAGATTCACCAAACTCTTGTACGGAACTTCGATGGAAGTTTTAATCAAACCTGAAATCATAAAATCGGATGAGAACATCAAAGAGATGAATCCTGAAGATCGCAAATGTTATTTCCCTGACGAGTATCAACTAAAGTATTTCAAACATTATGCAAAATCTCATTGCGATTTGGAAGTTTTGAGTGAAATGACTTTTAAAAAATGCGGTTGCGTTCTCTTCAACTAGGGTCATTTATGTTAGAACAGACAGCAAAATTTGGTATGTTAGGACAGACACTCTCATTGAATTCACTATAGCGCGCTTCCCCGACCAGCTTATTTTTTAATTTATTTTTTCCTGGATGCTTTAATTATTTCTATCTCTAAAACTTGTATCGAAATTTCTGTATGTACTTTAATTAACTTTTTATAGCGTTAGCTTCAAAGCAACTTTCAAAACAAAACAAAAAAACTGAGAATCGGGTGATGCGAAAATATTTTTGAAATAAAACGTTGATTTTTTTTACACAAAAGTTTTTTTACATTCAAATCTCTTTTAATTTGATTGACGATCACGAAGATATGTCACCGCCAAAGAAATTCAGGACAAACGTTAAGAAAGAAAACAAAGAATGAGTTCTTTCTTAGACTAAAAGTCAAAGCCTAGTTTGAATTAACGGATTTTTTAAATTTCGCTTCTCATTTTTTAAGCGAGGCGAAAGTGTTCGTCGAAAGGTCCCAGTTAGACCTAACTTACGTGCTTAATTAAACTATGTTAGAGACATCATAGGAAAGAAATGAATCTAAAGATCAAATGTTATTTCTGGCGAAAAATCAATCATAACATTATAGTAAAAATCTTGTGATTTGAAGCCTCCAGATGTAAAAATAGTGAAAAAAACCTTATTTGACTGTCCCAACATAAATGACCCTATATCAGGAATGATGCAATGGATATTTGCGGTATTCCAAAGTGGAATTGCGCGATTTCATTGCAGAATGTGATTGTAGATGGCAAAGGAAACACGAAATTCTCTCGGCATTGCTTGCCTTTGTGCGATTCAATAACTTACGACATGGAATTTGTGGTGAATCGTGTTGCAAAGAACTTCAGCTCCAAGTAAAGTAAAAAAGAAATTCAAAAACTTTTCACTAAACATTTTTTTTTTGATTGATAGTTATTTGGAAGAAACCGACATAAACTTCAAGTTCAAGGAGAGTGAGGTTGCTGTACTCAAACGATATCGACAACACTCCACGATCGACTTTTTGAGCACTATCGGAGGATTACTTGGACTCTTCGCTGGCGTTTCCTTCTTTACGATTTTGGAAACTTTTTATCTTTTGATCGTCAGACCAGTTTCAGATTTATTCAGAAAGTTTTGTTCGAAAAGTTCTCCTTAAAAATAAGTTTCAAGTTTTCATTAATGTTCTTAAGTGTGAACTGTTTGTGTCTTATACGTACAAACATAGCCACAAATACAAATGTCGCGATTGTATGCTCACGCGTTCTCTCTTTTATTTGTTTATCAACAAAGTTTGTTTATTATCATAACTCGAGCACATCTACACGAATACGTTCAACAAGTTAACTTTTTTTTCTCTTCCAGGAAGTTTGACAGCGAGCTCTGTATTCTCGTGACATAAATATTCGTCGAGGATCGCAAAAATTTTAATTTCGGGTTCACTCATACTTGTAAACAAATTATGATAAAATTATGCGAATCTTTCAAATATTTCTTTGTGTTTTCTTCTTCTGTCATGTCATAAAATTTACATCGGTTCAAAAGGCGAATTTTTATGGGCGTATCGACCAACATAAAATCAAACTGGATGTCTAAACTGGGCACCTGGAACTTATTTTTTTTCGCTTCCAGGAAGTTACCATGATATAATTCGTCGTGCATCGTTGTGAACAAAATTTTTAATTTCAGATTACACATACTCACATTTTGATAAAATTATGCGAACGTAATATTTAGACTATCGTTCAAAATTTCTCGCGTACGAATTCAAATTTTATTTAATCACATTTTACGATTCGCATACAAGTATTTTTCTCGATGTTGATTTGAGAGTGTGGAGCTATTGCGAATTGAGCGCTTGTAGCGATCGTTGTATAAATGTTTTACTCACATTCAGTATTTCGCCACATTTCACGATTCTCAGACGTTCAGTAAATTATTAGAAATTTTTAAAAAAATTGAAATTAAAAACTTTTCTTTCTAGTGTCGAGTTTAGTTTAGATAACGGAGTTTTTGATAATGGCGACAAAAGAGTTTAATAATCAAGTTCGTGATTTCTTTACGAAAATACAAAATGGAGATGTCAAGGGCGTTTGTGACTTTATCGATAAGAACAACGAAACTGCGCCTTTTAATAATGAAAATAATGAGTCAGCGGCGGCAGTTGCTCTGAAATCAAACCAACTCGAGGTTTACGAAGCTTTAATATCGAGAGGATGGTGGTTGAATTCAAATGAGAAGTTTAATGAAATTGTGAATAAATTGGAAAAGAAATTGAGAAAAGAGATTTTTGAGATTAACGAAAAGTTTAATCAGAATCCAAATGAGCTGACTTCACTCGTCGACACTTTTCTTGATCGAAATCGTTACATTTTGCCTGACAATAAATGAAGAATTTAATGAAATTGTGAATAACGCGGAAAATATTTTAAAAATTGAACTTCGTGAGATTAACGAAAAGTTCAATCAGAATCCAAATGAACTGACTTCACTCGTCGACACTTTTCTTGATCGAAATCGTTACGTTTTGCCTGACAACTATGAAGAAGGGAAATCAGCATTGGCGAGTAAAATTGTGCAATTGATTCCCAAGAAAAGAAATATAAAAGATATCGCAAATCAATTTGATAACGCTCTGAAAAGCGAAATTCGTGAAATCCACAATAGAATTTTCATCAAAAATCCAAACGAGGAACATTTGACTGCTTTGATCACACGAACGAGCATTTACTTTGATGGAAGCTCGGCGACAACCAATCGACCAAAATATCTCGAACTAATTGCTGGAGCTTACGAGCAACTAAATGAAGTTTCAGAGATTCAAGCAATCTTTAAAGTCGTCGCAAATATCAAGAACTTAAATATCATTTTCGACTTCGATCATGACTCAGTTCAACACGCAGACGCAACAGGAAATGAAAATGTTTATGGAAGGACCTACGCTGAGACAGGAGAAGTTTACATTGGCGCAAAAGCTTTGAACGAAGATGAATTTAGTGATCTTGTTAGACTTTTCTTAGAAGACGATGATAAAGTAAAACGATCGGAAGTTTTAGGAGTCTTAGCTCACGAGCTCTGTCATGTCGCAATCTTTCACATTTACGACAATGATTACAAACCTTATCACAAAGAAGATTCGAAAAACGAGAAAGAATTTCAAACTGTTCTTGATGAATGTCGTGAAAAATCTGGAATAGAGAAATTATTGCACTTGCGCTTAATGGACCTGAAGACATCGTGCACGATGAACTTATTGTGAGAGTTCCTCATCTGCTCGTTTTGTATCAAAAAGACAACGACAAGATCAAATCTCTACAAGAAACTTTTAAAAAGCTTTTCGAATATTTCGAAAAGAAAATTTTACCAGATCTTCATAAGGAAATCGATTTGATGAGAGCAATTGAGGAGCTAAAATTAAAGGAGCCTCAACATTTAACAGACTCTAGTATTTTTGTTAGACCAAAAACAGATGAGCTTTATTTGGAGGCTAACAAAATTCTCGAGATTTCATCGAATTGTCCTGAAGTGACAATGAATTGGATATTTCAAGAAACGATGAACAATTCGAATTTCATTTTCATATTCTTTGAACTAGAGCATTTCAGAGATGAAGAAACGTTTGAACGTATTGTCGATGCTCATTCGTCTTGCATGAAGCCAATAATTGTTATCGATTGTCATAACGAAACAGAACAGGAAATCGTGAAAATCGCTAAAAGGATAAAGAACGAAGAAATGACAGAAAGAATAATTTTCGTTCACAATTACGAACATTCGTTAATCAAAGATGCGAGTCTTCAAACTGCCAATCATTCTTGGCTTGATTTGTTGGAGGAATCAAAAGAAAATCTAATTAAAACGTTGATCAACTTTCAAGGAGAAAAAATTCTTTTGGAAGAAGTTGTCGATCGTAATTGTGATGCTCTCGATTTTGTTCCTTTGAAAGAACTTTTGGACAATTATCTCAAGATCGGTAGCGACTTAGAAATCCCTGAGATTGACATTCACGTTCAAAGAAAATTTCTCAACAAGAAATCTGAAATAATGGAGCTAAGTCAGCTCTTGAATATCGCGAAGAATTCAAAAATAGTTTTGTTGAGCGATGATCCTGGAATGGGAAAGACAACAGAGCTCAAGGTTTTAGCCACAGAGTTTAAGAAATTTTTTAAAAATTTCTGGGTCGCATTTGTTGATTTGAAGGAACATTCAGAGTTTTACGAGAAAGATGAAAACTTCAAAACTGAATTCAATTCGACAAAAGAAATTGCAAACTTTTTTGCCAAGAAAATCTTTAAACTGAACGAATTCGAGGAAAGAATTTTTAAAACTTTATTTTCTGATAATCGAGTTGTCTTGCTCTTGGATGGCTTCGATGAGATCAGTCCAAGCTTCAAGAAATTCGTCACAATGTTGATCAAATCGATTAGAAAACATTCAAGAAACATTTCGATCACGTCAACGAGACCTCACTTAGAAGAAGAACTTTGTGATGAACTCAAAGTTCAAGCTTACACTTTGATGCCATTAACCGAGCAAAATTGTGTTGAGATTCTTGAGAAAGGCTTCGAAAAAAAAGGAAGTTCAGGAAAAGACTTTAAGAAGAAAATTACTCAATCAAGAGATTTCTTTAGAAATTTAAACAAGAACTCTGAGCCACTGAGGAATCCTTTGATCTTACGAATGATTGCAAATGTTTTTGCCTTTGATGAAGTCGCTGAAATTGAGAGGCAACCAAATATTTTCTCGATTTACGAAAACTTCATTAAAACGATGATAATTGATTCAATGAACAAAGGACACGATGCAAGACAGGAAGCAGAAAGTTACTTAATATCTGAGTACAACATAAACACTTTTTATCATAAAGAAGCTTTTAAAGTTATTTTCGCCGATGAAAATGAAAATTCAATCAGGAAATGTGTTGATTTGTGCTTCAATGAAGTTCAATCTCCGCCTGACGAACAAATCACGAGAATCGCTTTAATGAAATCTGATGGCTCAGGAAAGTTCCAGTTCATCCATCGAACGTTCGCTGAGTTCTTCGTCGCAGATTTCTTATTCAAGAATGTTTTCGATTTGAAAGCTTTAAAAGGTCGAAAGAAGAAAGATTCAAAAAACCAAGAGCGAATAGAAGCAATTTATGGAATCGTTCGAGAAGTTATCTTCAATGGCTCAATGTTTTTCACTGTGCGATCATTTATTGATGGAGCTTTTGACATCGTATTCCCAGCAACTGGAAAAGAAGCGATGATTGAAATTTTTCATGATATTTTCACAAGAGAAAAGTTGCCGGAATATTTCCGATCTTTTGTCAAAGAGAATTTAATTAATTTAATCACTGTCATTACTCGATGTGCAAACCAAGAAGATCTGAAGCGAATTTGGATTGAGCAGAAATGCGACATTGACGGAGAAGCAAATATTTTAATGTTGGCTGCAAAACATGGATCGCTTAAATTCAACACAATGTTAACGAAGTTGGCTCGTGAATTCATAGAAGAGAAAGATTTTTGGAATTTTTTCACTGAGAAAAACGAAGAAGGAGAAACCGTCATATCATTTACTTTTAAGAGAAGACGCGACATCTTCGATTTTTATCTTCAAAGCGACTTTTTCCCATCGCCAAGTGATCAGTTTCCAGATAATGAAATATACGAAAAGATCGAATCTAAATTGCAAAAACTTTCTAAAGAGGAAAATACCTCAGGACAACAAGAGGAATCCAAGATCTCATCAGGATATTTAAAACACTTTTTGAACTCATTTATAAATGACGAAGAAAAAGTTTATTTGGCAGCTTGTTATAGTTTGTCAAGTATTGATAATTTTAAGAAATTGTGGAACTTGCTTCGAAGAATTCTTGGCGAAAATGATTTCAAAACTCTTATCAAGAAACCAAATAAGCGTGGATGGACTCCGCTAGTGATCAAAGCTCAGAATTGCAACAAAGAAGTTTTTCTTTCATTCTGGAAACTTTTAACCGAAGATCTAAAAGACGAAGAAAAAGAAAAGTTTTTGATTGAAGAAGACGAATTTGGAAAAGTTTTATTTGATCATGCCACTCTTAATAGAGATCCTGAAACATTCCTTGCGATCAAAGATTTGTACTTGGAATCATTCGGAGTAGATAAAATAAGAATAATGTTGACGAGGGAAAGAAAATTTGGAGAAAGTATTTTACAAAGTGCTATCGATATTTTCCAAGACAATGTTGCCACGGTCAATGCTCTTTGGACTTTTATTCAACAAATTTGCGATGAATCGACTCAGAAAACAATTTTAATGAACACAAATTTATATAAGAACGAACAAAAGTTTAAAGACATATCGAAGATATTTGAAACATTTACGAAAAATGATCAAGTTCGTTTCTTTTCGAGAATACAAAATGGGGACGCCGAGGGTGTTTGTGAGTTTATCGATAAGAAAAAAGAAATTGCGCCGTTCAATAATGAAGAAGGTGAATCAGCAGCGGCTGTTGCTCTCAAATCAAAGCAACTCGCGGTTTATGAAGCTTTGATTTCGAGAGGTTGGTGTTTAAACTCAAATGAGAATTTCCATGAAATTGTGGATAAATTGGAAAAGAAATTGAGAAAAGAACTTCTTGAGATTAACGAAAAGTTCAATCAGAATCCAAATGAACTGACTTCACTCGTCGACACTTTTCTTGATCGAAATCGTTACATTTTGTTTATCAATGTTGACAAAGGAAAACTATTGTTGGCGACAGAAATCAAGTCTAGAAGAAAGAAAAATATTGAAAATATCATTGATCAATTTCATGACGCTTTAAAAAGTGAACTTCGTGAGATTCACAAAAGAATTTTCATGAAAAATCTAAACGAAGAACACTTGACTGCTTTGATCACGCGAACGAGCATTTACTTTGGAGAAAGCTCAGCGACAACCAATCGACCAAAACATCTCGAGATAAAGGAAATTGATCTAGAAAAGGATCTTGAAAAGGAAATTGAGTTGATGTCAGCAGTTTGGAAACTAAAGTCAGAGGAACTTCAACATTTGAAAGATTCGAAGATATTGCTTAAACGATCATTTGAGATGGATTTGGGTTCAAGCAAAGTTTTCGAGATTTCATCGAATTGTCCACAACTGACATTGAACTGGGTCTTGCAAGAAACGACGAGAAGGACAAATCTCAACTTTCTTTTCCTTGTCCTATATCAATTAAAAGATAAAGAAACGTACGAGCTTGTGGTTAATGCTCATTCGTCCTGCATGAAACCAAGAATTGTCATCGATTGTGATAACGAAACAAAAAGCGAAATCATGAGAGTCTCTGAAGCGATGATGGACGATAAAATTAACGAGAGAATAACTTTTATTCACAATTACAAAACCATCTTAATCGAAGGTTCTACTGCTTTTAAGGTTTCTCATTCATGGCTTGATTTGGAAGAACAATCAAAACAAAATCTAATCAAAACAATGATAAACTTTCAAGGCGAAAAAATTATTTTGGAAGAAATTGTCGATATTAATTGCGATGCTCTGGATTTTATTCCGTTGAAAGAACTTCTGGACAATAATTTTAAAATCGGCAATGAATTAGAATTCCCTGAGATTGACATTTACGTTAAAAGAAAATTTCTTGGTGAAAAATTCGACGAAATAAATTCAAATCAACTTTTAAATATCGCAGAGACTTCTAAATTAATTTTATTAAGCGATGATCCTGGAATGGGAAAGACAACTGAGCTCAAAATGTTAGCTACAGAGTTTAAGAAGAAACTGAAAAATTTCTGGGTCGCTTTTGTCGATTTGAAGGAACATTCAGAGTTTTACGAGAAAGATGAAAACTTCAAAACTGAATTCAATTCGACGAAAGAAATTGCAAACTTTTTTGCCAAGAAAATTTTCAATCTCAACGAATTCGAGGAAAGAATTTTTAAAACTTTATTTTCTGATAATCGAGTTGTCTTGCTCTTGGATGGCTTCGATGAGATCAGTCCAAGCTTCAAGAAGTTTGTCACAATGTTGATCAAATCAATCAAAACACATTCAGAAAACATTTTGATCACATCAACGCGACCTCACTTGAAAGAAGAACTTTGTGAAGAACTTGAAGTTGAAGCTTACACTTTGAAGCCTTTAACCGAAGAAAATTGTGATGAGATTCTTGAGAAAGGCTTTAAGATAAATAATATTGAAGGAGAAGATTTAAAGAAGAAACTGTGAGTCAATCAAGTGATTTCTTTAAAAACATAAATCATAACTTTGAATCTTTGGGAAATCCATTGATCTTACAAATGATTGCAAATTTCTTTTCCAATGATGAAGTCGCTAATGTGATGACATTTAACACTTTTTCGATTTACGAGAAGTTAATAAAACCAATTAAAGATGCGATGTATAAAATAAACGACTCTCAACAGGATGCAATTGAAGTTTTTAAAAAAGAAATTTTATTTTCACCTTCTGGTGCTTTAAATATTAAGTTTGAACCAACTAAAGAGGAACAGCAAGCAATTTTGGAAGTTTATCACGGAATGAAGACAGACGAGTTTTTTTCGATTATCTCTGTTTGTTTTACAAAAACTAAATTTAAGAGAAACAATATTTGTTGAACAATCTATTTTTAGACTAAAATTTCTTCGAATGAGGCTACTCAACTTCTCCGACTTTGACTCGTTTCTTTTTAAAAGCCTAAGCGTTTAGGTTTCTAAAAAATAACCTTAAATTTTACAATGCTAAAAAATCAATCCAATTCAGAAATTGATCAAAATCGATGTCAGACACAAGATAATAACATTTATATTACGAATTAATAAAATAATTATTTAGAAAACTATTTTTTCATTTAATGTTTACTTTTTATTTCTTTGGTTATCAACATCAGTCTTAGTTTTCATTACCGAACAGTTGCTTTGACATGATTCTTTTATCGCTTCCAGGAAGTTCTCGTGACATAAATATTCATCGTGTGTCGCGAAAAAATTAATTTCAGAGTCACACATTCTCAAACATTTAATCATAAAATTATGCGAAGCTATCATGTATTCGATTTTTATTTAATCAGAGCTTCTTGACACGATTCGAAAAGAAATATTTTCTTAGATGTTGATTTGAAAGTGTTGAGCTTTTGCAAATTGGGCGATCGCACACATCGAAACGCTGATAATGTTTCTCTTTCGTGTAAATAAAATCTACTAAATACTTCATCAGTGTTTCGCCGCATCTAACGACTATCAGACGTTTTTTTCTTTGGTTCTGTAAATATTTTAAAATGTTTAAACTAAATTGAAATTAAAAATTTTATTTTTAGAAAAGAGTGAAGTGCCTTATTGTGATTCATAATGACCACAGAAGAGGTTATTGAACAATTTTCGAGCATGGAAGTTGGCGGTCATAGTGATTCAGATCGAGCCTTCTTCGAAAATATTCGAAAGGGAGATGTCAAAGCAGTGTGTGACTATATTGATAAGAATTCAAATCTTCGTCCGTTCAACAACGAGAGAGGTGAATCAGCGGCAGCGGTTGCTCTCAAATCGAGAAAACTCGCTGTTTATGAAGCTTTGATAACGAGAAATTGGCGCTTGAACTCATGCGAGGACATTGAAAAAATTGGGAATAGATGGGGGAAAAATTTGGCGGACAAATTAAAACACGAACTTCGTTTGATCCACAAATTTTTCATAAAAAATCCGAACAAGGAACATTTAACATCTTTGATCAATAAAACGAGAATTTACGAAGGAGAAAGTTTAGAAACGAATAATCGAATTCATTATCGTAATTTGATTGCCGGAGCTTACGAAGAAATAAATGAAATTCCTGAGATTCGAGCAATCATTGAACTAGTCGCAAATGTCAAGAACCTTCAAATTATATTCGATTTTAACCGTGACTCGATTGCGCATGCAGATCCAACAGGAAATGATAATGTTTATGGGAAGACCTACGCTGATAAAGGAGAAGTTTACATCGGCGCTAAGGGTTTGAAAGACAAAAATCATAGTGAGCAGTTTCCAGAGGTTGGTTCTGAGATAGTTGCCACAGGTTTTGTTAATTCAGATGATGATGATGATAAAGTAAAACGAATGGAAGTTTTAGGAGTTGTAGCTCACGAACTCTGTCATGTCGCGATGTATCGCATTTACAACAATGATTACAATCCTTATCACAAAGACGATTCAGTAAACAAGAAAGAATTTGAAAATGTTGTCAACCATTGTCGAATAAATCCTTATACTGAGGAAATTGTTGCACTTGTTCTTAATGGTCCTAAAAACTTTATGCATGACGAGCTTATTGTGAGAGTTCCTCATATGCTCGCTTTGTATCAAGGAAACAATGATAAGATCAAATTACTAAAAGAAACTTATGAAAAGGTTTTCGATTATTTCGAAACGAAAACTTTGCCAGATCTTAAAAAGGAAATTGAGTTCATGCCAGCAGTTGAGAAATTGAGATTGAAGGAACCTCAACATTTGAGAGACTCAAAGATTTGTTTACGACAAATCACGGATGGTCCTAATTTGGATCTAACTGGAATTCTCGAAATTTCATCGAATTGTCCTCAAATCACGATGCACTGGATCTTCCAAGAAACGAGCAAGCCTGAATTCAATTTTCTGTTTCTTGCTCTTTATCATTTGAAAGATGAAGAAACGTATAAACTTCTAAGGAAAGCACATTCGTCCTGCATGGAGCCAAGAATCGTCATCGATTGTGATAACGAAATTACAACGGAAATTAAAAAAATCGCTGAAAAGATGAGAAACGATAACATCACTGAAAGAATAATTTTCGTTCACAATTACGAACATTCGATAATCAAAGATGCGACACTTCAAACTGTCAATCATTCATGGATTGATTTGGAAGAACAATCAAAGAAAAAATTAGTTGAAACAATGGTAAACTTCCAAGGCGAAAAAATTCTTTTGAAAGAAATTACCGAACATAATTGCGATGCAATGGATAAAGTTTCGTTGAAAAAGCTTTTGGACAATTATCTCAAAATCGGTTGCGACTTAGACATCCCTGAGAGTATTCACGTAAAAAGAAAAATTTTTAGCGAGACAAATGGTGTAATCCAAACAAATCAGCTTTTGACTTTAAAAGTCATTATATTAAGCGACGATCCTGGAATGGGAAAGACAACAGAGCTCAAAATGTTAGCTACAGAGTTTAAGAAGAATTTTAAAAATTCCTGGGTCGCTTTTGTAGATTTGAAGAAACATTCAGAGTTTTACGAGAAAGATGAAAACTTCAAAACGAATTTCAATTCTTCACAAGAAATCGCAAACTTCTTCGCAAAGAAAATCTTCAAACTTAACGAGTTCGAGGAAAGAATTTTTAAATCTTTATTTAAGGTTGGCCGAGTAGTCTTGCTCTTGGATGGCTTCGATGAAATTAGTCCAAGTTTCAAGAAATTTGTTACAATGCTGATGACATCAATCAAAAAGCATTCAGGAACAATCGGAGAACAGAAAACAGAATATACAATTCAGAAAGGGAACATTTTAATCACATCAACGCGACCTCATTTGAAAGAAGAACTTAGCAATAAGCTCGCCATTGAAGCTTATACTTTGATGCCATTAACAGTGCAGGATTGTGAAGAAATTCTTAAAAAAAGCTTAGAGAAATATGGAATAACTGGAGAAGCATTAAACAGGAAATGTGTTCAAACGAAAGACTTTTTGATAGAATTAACTAAGCAACCTTATCCCGTGACCAATCCTTTGATCTTAAGAGTTATTGCAAAAGTTTTCACTGACAACCAATTCGCCGATGAAACGAGACCAAACATTTTCTCTATTTACGAGAACTTCATTAAAATAATGATTAAGGAATCGATGAAGAAAGGAGATCATTCTCGGCAGGAAGCGACAATTTACTTTACGTCTGAGTTCAACATTTTTCCTTTTTATCAAAATGAAGCTTTGAAACTTCTAATCAATGATTATCGTCCTGACGAATTCAAGAAATTCTTTAATTTGTGCGTCAGTGACGACCAATCTAACCATGATGAACGAATGGTGAGAGTCGCTTTAATGAAAAAATGTCGCGAAAATGAGTTGATACCAGAAAACTTTCAGTTCATTCATCAAACGTTTGCTGAGTTCTTTGTCGCTTACTTTTTATTCAAAAACGTATTCGATTGTAGAGTTTTTAACGAACGAAAGCAAAAATATCTTATAAACGAGAAGCAATCAATTTACGTAATAGTTCGAAAAGTTTTCGCTGATGAGACTGAATACAAACAAGTTCAATCATTTATTTATGGAGCTTTGGATAATTTGATTCCGGATTTTGAAATAAACAATAAAAGAGAATTCATTAATAATAAGATAACAGAATTAGAAAAGAATTTAAATCGTTGGAGCTTTAATTCTTACTCAATCAAAAAAAACTTAAGAGCAAAGAAAGGAAAAGTTTTAAAATTACGATGTGTCTCAGTTTAAATAAAAACTTTTCCACTGAATATTTGTACTCATTCTTAAAGACTCAGGCTGTTCAACGCCCAGCACAAATTGCTATCTAATCTTGACTTAATAAGCTTATCAGGAAATTTGTGAATCTTGAAGCAATCACTAGATTTACTCACGGAAACCTTCCGAAATTATTGTTAAATATAAAAATAGTTTATTAATAAATAAAACTCCTTGAGAAATTATTTCAAAATTTTTATTTCGTAACAAATTTCTTTTAACTTTTTCTATCTAGACAGGTCCACTTCCACTGCAACTTCACCGTAGCCTCCTTTAACTTTAAGCTGATTGTACCTCGTAAACTCATAGACAGTGTAAGTGGCCAAAGCCAACTTCAGAGCTGTTATGACGTACGTCCCAATTGAGTGTTCACAGTTTCTCGCTGGATCAAATGGTTCGAGATCTTTATCTTCTTCGTTATGGGATCTGAGTTCATGCTTCGACAAGTAATCTTGGTAATGCTTCAACAAATCAACTTTTTCGTTGCCATCAGGAAGTTTGGCAACAAACGTTTTAAACGCAACGTCAGTCTCTGAAGAAATTTTATTTTCACTTCCAAATTTAAGGTAAACATCAAGGATTGCCTTTTGCTCTTCCTCACTTAGATCCATCGTAAACTTAAAATTTCACTGCACATCTGCTCTTCAATTCAGTAATTTTTCTCGACTAAAGCAATTTCTTTGATTTCAACATTTTATTGCAAAATTGAACTTATCTCGTTATCGCTTCTTATCGCTTTAAAAGTGTATAGGCCATAAGATATAAACAAATACCTTTGCAGAACATTTAACAAACAAATTTTACTGATAAATAAAATCGGGTTTGCATTACAAATGTAATATTATTTGAAATAATTCATTTTGATTGATATCATTTCAAAGATAAAAGTCAGGAAACTTAGAGAGAGACTGACGAGAAGAATTTGAAACGCTCCGAGAAGATTAGTGAGACTTAGTGGCTCTGAATGATTTGAGTTTGGAGTTTTTAAAAGATTTTTGTCAGAGAATCTCGCTGACCATTCTTGAAAGATTCCACTGCTGACTAAATAACGAAGATGATGATCAAACTCAGTAACCAAAAAAGAATTCTTCGTGAAGTAGATGACAATGTTGTCGCTGTAGATAACTTCATTCGCATGATGAATCTTTTTGGGATAGGCGTTCGTATTCTCATAAGCTAATCCCACATCCGTTGCCAGAATAGCACCGTCAAACTCAGGATCACTTATTTCATCAAGTAATTGTAGGTAAAGATCATCTGTTAAGAAATGAGTGTTCGCGACAACATTTTCAAATCTCGACACCACAGGAAGATCATCTCTGTACAAGAAGAACTTGAAATTCCTTTCGACCATCTCGTTCGTTGAGGTAACTTCAGGTTCTCGATAAGTTTTCCTCATGAATTTTAAAAGTCCGCCAGTGTATGAGTTCTGAATTACGAAGCATGCGGTCACAAAGATAATGAAACAAGTCCTTGCGAAGTTCCTTTTTGGTAATTGACTTAAGCCTTGTCCAAAAACTATTCGAACTATATTCAACTTTGGATCTCGAATATTTTGACCGAAAACGAAGTTTTGAACAGTCATCGAGTTGAGTTGTATAATCCAAACTGTCACAAAAGCTGCAACGAGCATCAGAAGAATACAAATCCACAAAATCTTTCGAAAAGGTCGTAAAAGCTTCTCGAGCGATGAAATTATTCTTCCAGGAGGAATCATCCAAATAAGATTTGTTGTGTAATAAGATTTAGTTGGTGTCATGTGTAAACGTCGAATTGCTGTCGACGAAGCGAAGCCAATCGTGAAGTTGACTTCACGCTCGATTACCATTCGAGAAGCTCCTGTGAAAGGAAATAAACTGAGCTTACTTTCGTTGATTTAAAGAAAGCAAATCAAACCTGTTGCACTTCCGTTTTCATGAATGACTCCCAATTTCTCCTCGACATCAATAATCTCGAATGTAAAATTCAATTTCTCAGAAAGGACTTTTATTAGAATCGCATCAAGTCCAGTGAAAACTTCAATGTCGTCATTTTTCCGAAGCATCATTGCTGGCCATGTTTCAAATTCTTTTTCCCAATTCCGAAGAATCATTGCTGGCCAAATTTCAAATGTGGCAACACGAAGCGTGCATCGGAACAGATTTTTCAATTTGTTCTGAGGGAAAAGTTTGAAGTTGTTCGTCCACTTTTCATTTTTGAATTGATTCACCAAAACTGGAAGAGTTCCGTCACAAGCGTTTTCAGCAAAAGCGTGAGACATGAACAGCGAAGCTTCACTTTCGCTCTTCTCTGATTGACAAACAATGTGCACATTTACAAGCTCCTTCCTCCACAAACTGTTTGATATCTTTGACACTTCCTCGAATAGATTTCCGGAGCTTTTAGTCAACACAATCAAATAATATCCTTGATGATCGAAGTTATCTCCTTCCATGAAATTAAAGATTTTCTCACAAGATTCGAATGAGTCACAGACAACCATCACAAAGCTCCAATTATTATCAAAGTTTTTATAATCTTCAAGTCGCACAATTAATGTTTCATTAAATTTTAATTTTAACAAAAACTCCTCCACAAAGTCTTTAAGCTTAGTTTTGTTTTCCGAACCTTTCGCTTCGTAAATAATATTGAATGTCTTCATAGACGTTTTAGCATCCAAGAAAAAGTCCACAACAACAGATTTCACAGCTTTCAATAAAGTCGACGAATAATTTGGCAATTCACAGACTTCTAAAGCTGCTTGAGTCGATACAACAAGCAGAAAGCAAAAATATATTTCCCAAAGCATTTTAGGTCTACTAAGCTTCACGAACGAATCACGAGTGTCAATTGTGTGCTTAACACTTAAACATCGATTTATATTTAATTGTCGTGTCTCATGTTTCTCATTAATAAAACACAGTTTTTGCATGCAGTTATGTTTTTCCAGATGTTTGTTGGGTTCGCTAAAAAAAACTAAGTGAAAACCAATGTCTCATGACACCTGTCTCTACGCCAAACAAGATACATTACATGCTATTGTATAATTAATAGAATATTTAATTGAATCCAACAGAACAAGCAAAAACTCTATGAATCACAATTTCATGATAACAAAATTTACTTTTAAATTAAACAATTTAATTTTATTGATTATTAAATTCGGCTTTGCCTAATAAAAAATTATTTTGTTTTCAAGTAATCACATTTCAGTTTTAATTTTAGAATCTTTTGAAGATTCATTTGAAAGAAGAAAGTGAAACTTCTTTGAAAGAAGTTTTTTCCCTTTGACATTTCGACTATGACGTGTTTACATGAAATGGGCAGCTCGACACGAAGCAATAAGTCCTCGAAAACCCAAGCTTCACACAATGGATCCATCTCTGGTGACCCGCCCCAGTCCAACAAATGAAACACCCTACAGTAAGTTTGCTTCGAATACCGCGTTCCAGACTGAAATAGCTTAGTGGGTCAGGACTCGTCGAACTATCTGCCTATGATCTCGGCAGCGAGTTGGACCTAGTTCGAATCCCACAAGCGACAAGGAATTTCAGTTTTTCAAAAAGAAATCTTGACCGGTTAAAATGAGCTGAAAATGAAATCTTCGTTTTCAGCTGCGTTCTCTCTCATGCACACCAAACGTTGTCAATGTTAGAACGGAATTTTCGAGCCGTCTCAACGTCTGATAGCAAAATAAGATTCACACAGTCATTCAATACTGTGAATTATGAATCATGGAAAAACAACATCATGGAATACGCAATCCTTAGTACAAATAAAAAAAAATAAAAAAAGTTTGCTTCGAACTGCCACTTGTTATCTTATCTTGAGTCAAAATTCTTGAAGCTTTGTCCAAAGCTGTTATGAAGTACGTTTAGATTGAGTGTACACATTTTCTCGCTGGGTCAAATGGTTCGAGATCTTTATCCTCTTCATTAAAGGATCTGAGTTCATGCTTTGACAAGTAAGCTTGGTAATGCTTCAGAGAATCAACTTTTTCGTTGCCATCAGGAAGTTTGGCAATAAACTTTTTAAACGCAAAGTCAGTCTCTGAAGAAATTTTATTTTCAGTTCCAAATTTAAGGTAGACATCAATATCCTGTGGAAAGGCAATCCTGCTTTTCCTCAGTTAGATCCATCGTAATCTTAAATTGCGCTTCTGCTATTCAATTTAGTAATACAAATACATCGATGTACGAACACATGAGTAGGTGTAGTTGGTGGTTTGTGTTAAAATTTGACTTTTGTGTGACAGAAAACTGATTAAAATACCTTTTTGTTCATTTTTCATTTAGTGGTTGCATTTCTAGAGGTATTGTCAGCCTAATCACCCACTCCATCTACTCACATTGTACATTAAATGAAGCGCTTGATTGTGTTCTACAACTTAAAATATTTTACAATTTAATCAATAGCAAAACGTGATTGATAAAAAAGCAGAAAAAGTGAAATTTTCCAAAAAAAAATCTGACTGAGAATCGATTGTGCAAAATTTAAAACTTTTTTTAAAAAAAAACGATTTATAATTAAATAGCTTTCAAAGTTTAAAATTTGAAAATATCAACGAATTAAAATATGGGCTTTGCATTAACAATTATTTTAATCGATGCGTCATTTTTTTAAAGAAACAGTTTTTGAAAGTTTGCAACCTAGGTTGAAACCATGCTTCTTGGTTGCAAATACAGACAACAAAGGAGAAGAAAGGGAGAAGCACGGCTTCCGCCGCACCCTAAATATTTCTCGACTATATAAGTTTCCCAATTTGCTCGATTTCACCATTTTATTTGCAATGTGTGCAAAATTGAACTTATCTCATTATTGATACTATCTTGTCGCTTTATAGTGTTTGGGCCACAGGATATGAACAAATACCTTTAAAAGTAGCACTATAAAATAATTTGTTTCGATTTTATTGAATCAGTTTTTCGCCACTCTTCAAGATTCGCAGACGTAAAAGTTCTCATTGCTAGGTAATTTTTTAGAAGTGATTAAGATAAAATGAAAGTAAATATTTTATCTGTAGTGGGTAAACGTGGAAGTGATTGATAATGCCAGAAGGAGAGCTTTGTGATAAAATTCGTTTCTTCACAAACATTCGAAATGGAAATGACAAAGCTGTTGGTGACGTCATCCATGACAACAAAGAAATTTCGCCGTTTAATAATGACAATGGTGAATCAGCGGCGGCAGTTGCACTTAATTCCAAACAACTCGCAGTTTATGAAGCTTTAATATCGAAAGGTTGGTGTTTGAACTATTCTGAAGACTTTAATGAAATTGTGAATAAATTGGAAAAAAAATTGAGAAAGGAACTTCGTGAGATTCATGAGAAATTCACTCAAAATTCCGAGGAGCTGACTTCACTCGTCGACACTTTTCTTGATCGAAATCGTTACGTTTTGCCTAACAACTATGAAGAAGGAAAAGCAGCATTGGCGAATAAGATAAGGCGATTGATACCGGAAAGAAAAAATATAAAAGATATCGCAAATCAATTCCATGAAGCTTTGAAAACTGAATTACGTGAAATCCATAAAAGAAATTTTATCGAGAACCCAAACGACAAACATTTGATTTCCCTGATCACTCGAACGGGAATTTACTTTGGAGGAAGCTCAGCAACAAGCAATCGACGAAACTATTTGAATCTGATTGCAGGAGCTTACGAAGAACTCAACAAAGAGCCAGAGATTCGAGCCATCTTAAAATTCGTCGTGAATATCAAAAGCTTGAAAATCATTTTCGATTTTGATCGAGATTCGATTGAGCACGCAGATCCAACAGAAAATGAAAATGTCCAAGGAAAGGCTTACGCTAAGACAGGAGAAGTTTACATCGGCGCTAAAGCTTTGAACGAAGCAAATCGTTCGGAAGTTTTAGGAGTTTTAGCTCACGAGCTCTGTCATGTCGCAATCTTCTACATTTACAACAATGAATACAAACCTTATCACAAGGATGATTTAAAAAGTGAGAAAGAATTTGAAAATGTTCTCAAAGATTGTCAAAAAGTAGAAAAACGTTGTAAAGAATATTTAATTGAATTAGTGCTTAATGGTCCTGAAAACCTCATGCAAGATGAACTTTGCGTACGAGTTCCTCATCTACTCGCTTCCTATCAAGAAGACTACGACAAAATCAATTTTCTGAAAAAAACTTTTAAGATGCTTTTTGATTATTTTGAGATGAAAACTTTGCCAGATCTTGACAAGGAAATTGATTTGATGTCAGCAGTTTGGGAATTAAAGTCAAAGGAACCTCAACATTTGACAGACTCAAATATATTGTTTACGCGGAAAGCTTTTGAATTGGATTTTAGCGCTAAAAAAATTCTCGAGATATTATCGAATTGTCCTCAAGTAACGATGAATTGGATCTTCCAAGAAATGATGAACAAAACGAATTGTAATTTTCTATTTATTGCACTCAAACATTTAAAAGATAAAGAAACGTACAAACTTGTGGTAAAAGCTCATTCATCCTGCATGAAGCCATTAATCGTTATCGATTGTGATAACGAACTAGAAACAGAAATCGAGAAAGTCATCAAAAAGACAAAGATAGATAAAATTAATGACAGAATTATTTTCATTCACAATCACAAAAAATCCTTAACCGAAAAAGTGACACTTCTAACTGTTCATCATTCATGGCATGATTTGGAAGAACAATCGAAGGAAAATCTTATGAAAACAATGATAAATTTTCAAGGAGAAAAAACTCTTTTGGAGGAAGTTGTCGATCGTGATTGCGATGCTCTCGACTTTGTTTCGTTGAAAGAACTTTTGGACAATAATCTCAAGATCGGCAATGAAATAAAATTTCCGGAGATTGACATTTATGTGAAAAGAATATTTCTAAGTGACAAATCTGACTTGATCGAGACTAGTCAAATTCTTAATATAGCGGCGAATTTAAAATTCATTTTGCTGAGCGATGATCCTGGAATGGGAAAGACAACTGAGCTCAAGATGCTGACAATGGATTTAAAAAAAAAATTAAAAACTTTCTGGGTCGCTTTCGTCGATTTGAAGGAACATTCAGAATTCTACGAAAAAGATCAAAATTTCAAATTTGAATTCAATTCACCAAAAGAAATTGCCAACTTTTTCGCGAAGAAAATCTTTAAACTCAACGAATTCGAGGAAAAAGTCTTTGGACATTTATTTTGCTGTGATCGAATTGTCTTGCTCTTGGATGGCTTCGATGAGATCAGCCCAAGCTTCAAGAAATTCGTCACAATGTTGATCAAATCAATCAGAAAATTTTCAAAAATTATTTTGATCACATCAACGAGACCTCACTTGAAAGAAGAACTTTGTGATGAGCTCAAAGTTGAAGCTTACAAATTGATGCCATTGACGATGAAAAATTGTGAAGAAATTCTTAAAAGAAGTTTTGAAAAATTTGAAATTTTCGGAGAAGATTTAAAGAAGAAATTAGATCAAACAAAAATCTTTTTTAGAAATTTAAACAAGAACTCTGAGCCACTGAATAATCCTTTGATCCTAAAAATGATTGCAAAATTCTTTTCCGATGATCAAATCGTTCAAGTCACAAGATTAAACACTTTTTCGATCTATGAGAACTTTACAAAAACGATGATAATGGATTCGATGAACAAAGGACACGATGCAAGACAGGAAGCAGAAAGTTATTTAACATCTGAGTACAACATCAAGAACTTTTATCAGAAAGAAGCTTTTAAAGTTATTTTCGCGTATAAAAATGATTTTGAAACCAGGAAATATGTTGACTTGTGCTTCAATGAAATTCAATCTCCGCCTCACGAACAAATCACGAGAATCGCTTTGATGAAATCTGATGGCTCAGGAAAGTTTCAGTTCATCCATCGAACGTTCGCTGAGTTCTTCGTCGCTGATTTCATTTTCAAGAACGTTTTCGATTTGAAAGCTTTGAACGATCGAATGGAAAAAGATTCGATAAACAAAAAAAAATTGGAAGGAATTTATAAAATGCTTCGAAATGTTTTCTCCTATCAAACAAATTTCTTCACGGTGCGATCATTTGTTGATGGAGCTTTGGAAAAATTGATTCCTGAAATGGAAAAGCTCGAAAGAAAAGTTTTGATAGAATCTTTTTCTGACCTTTTTACCAACGCAAATTTGTGGAAATATTTTGAATGTTTTGTCCAAGAAAGTTTATTGAATTTAATCACTTTCGTTACTCGCTGCACGGACAACAAACAACTGAAACAGATTTGGACATCAAAGAACAAAGACAAATCAAATATCATCATGTTGGCTGCAGAAAATGGTTCGCTTGACTTCAACAGAAAGTTGACGGAGTTGGCTCGTGAAGTTTTCAACGAAAAAGATTTTATGGATTTTTTTACTGAGAAAAACGAAAATGGAGAAACCGTCGCTTCAATCGCTTTGAAGAACTCAAACAGAACTGACGTCATCGATTTTTACTATTTCAATGAACTCTTCCCGTCACCATTTGAGGATAAGCAGAACTCTGCACAAGATTTATTGGAATTACTTCAGAGAATTCATAATAAGTGCAATTCAGAAAATTTGCGAAATTTCTTGAACTCATGGATGATTGACGAAGAACAATTTTATTTGAAATTTTGTGAAAAAATGTCCAGCATTGAAGATTTTGAGAAATTGTGGAGCCTACTTCAAAGCATTCTTGGCGAGAATGATTTCAAAGCTCTTATCAAGAAACCAAATAAAATACTTGGACGGACGCCGCTGATGTGGAAAGCAGAATTTTACAAAAAAGAAGTTTTTATTTCTTTTTGGAGAATTTTAACTGAAGGTCTAACCAACGACGAAAAAGAAATTCTTTTGAATGAAAAAGATGATTTTGGATGGAATTCATTCGATTATGCTGTGCTCAATGCAGACCCTGAAACATTCCTCGCAATCAAATATTTGTACATGGAAGCATTCGGAGAACTCAATATGCGATTCATTCTGACAAGAAAGCGAAAGTTTGGAGAAACTATTTTGTTCATTTCACTCGCAAGTAATCAGGAAAATGTTGAGACAATGAAAGCTCTTTGGAGATTTATTCAAGAGATCTTTGATGTTTCGACCCAGAAAACAATTTTAATGAAAAAAAATGAGAGTGGAGAGACTTCATATGGGAAAATTGTGAACAGAAAAAACTTTAAGGAGTTAATGAAGATATTTGAACCATTTATTGAAGAACATTCGACGGCACTTGAGAAGGTTCAATTCAAATATGGAACGGGCGATTGGCTGCGGAATTATTTCACTGAGAAAAATGAAAATGGAGAAACCGTAATTTCATTAGCTTTCAAGAACAATCATAAAGACCCTTCGCCTTATGATCAGTTATCTGACACTAAACTTTATTTAATGATCGAACTTCAAATATTCAACTTTCTTAAACAAGACGACATTACAGTTTTGCGAAGTGAACTGGAAAATATTAAAGAAGTCGCGCAAGGCTTCGAATATTTTCAACATTTCTTGAGGTCCGAGTCAATTCACGGATGGACATTTTTCAGCGAACTTTGCGGAAACATGAGGAGTGGTAAAGATTATGAGAAATTGTGGAGCTTGCTTCGAAGAATTCTTGGCGAAAATGAATTCAAAATTCTTATCAAGAAATCAAATAAAATTCATGGATGTACTCCGCTAATGTTTAAAGCTCAGAATTGCAAGAAAGAAGTTTTAATTTCCTTCTGGAAACTTCTAAGTGAAGATCTAACCGACAAAGAAAAAGAAAAGCATTTAAATGAAGAAAACGAAGATGGAGATAATGCATTCGACTATGCCACTTGGAATGAAGATCCTGAAACATTCCTCGCGATCAAAGATTTGTACTTGAAGACATTTGGAGAAGACAAAATGAAGATCATGCTGACGAGGGGAAGATGGGATGGAGAAAGTATTTTGCTGACTTCTGTCGAATATGATGACGACAATGTTGCAACAGTGAAAGCTCTTTGGACTTTTATTCAAGAAATCTTCGATATTTCGACTCAGAAAAGGATTTTAATGAAAACAAATGTGAAAGGAAACACTTTGCATGAGAAAATATTGAACAGAAAAGACTTCAACGAGTTAATGAAAATATTTGAACAATTTATTGAAGAACATTTGACTGCACTTGAGAAGGAACAATTCAAAAATGGAGGACACAAGGAATGGTTGCGAAATTATTTTACTGAGACAAATAAAAATGGAGAGAGCGTTGTTTCGCTAATTTTCAAAAGCAATCGAATCGATCCATCGCCTTATGATCAACTGTCAGATGAAGAACTTTATTCAATTATTAATTCCTCAATATTCAAGTTTCTTTCAAAAGCAGACCTCACAGCTTTGCGAAGTGAACTGGAAAAAACTAAAGAAATCGCTCTCGGTTTGAAATATTTTCAAAATTTCTTGAACTCATGGACAATTGACGGAAAATCGATTTATTTTGAACTTTGCAGATACAGATGGAGTATTGAAGATTATGAGAAATTGTGGAGCTTGCTTCGAAGAATTCTTGGCGAAAATGATTTCAAAATTCTTATCAAGAAATCAAATAAAATTCATGGATGTACTTCGCTAATGTTTAAAGCTCAGAATTGCAAGAAAGAAGTTTTAATTTCCTTCTGGAAACTTCTAAGTGAAGATCTAACCGAAGAAGAAAAAGATTTTATTTTGATGGAAGAAAACGTAAATGGAGATAATGCATTCGACTGTGCCACTTGGAACAAAGATCCTGAAACATTTTCCGTAATCAAAGATTTCTACTTGAAGACATTTGAAGAAGAAAAAATGAAGATCATGTTGATGAGGGAAAGAGAGGATGGAGAAAGTATTTTGCTGACTTCTGTCAGATATGATCGAAGCAATGTTGCAACAGTGAAAGCTCTTTGGACTTTTATTCAAGAAATCTTCGATATTTCAAATCAGAAAAGTATTTTAATGAAAACAAATGTGAAAGGAAACACTTTGCATGAGAAAATATTGAACAGAAAAGACCTTGATGTCCTAAACAAGATAATGAAGATATTTGAACAATTTATTGAAGAACATTTGACTGCACTTGAGAAAAATCAATTCAAATATGGAAGAGACAAAGGATGGTTGCAAAATTATTTTACTGAGACAAATAAAAATGGAGAGAGCGTTGTTTCGCTAATTTTCAAGAGCAACCGAGTCGATCCATCGCCCAATGATCAACTGTCAGATGAAGAACTTTATTCAATTATTAATTCCTCTATATTCAAGTTTCTTTCAAAAGCAGACATCACAGCTTTGCAAAATGAACTGGAAAAAATCAAAGAAGTCGAGCTCGGTTTGAAATATTTTCAAAATTTCTTGAACTCATGTACAATTGACAGATTGTCAATTTATTATGAAGTTAGCCGAAACATTTCGATTTCAGACATTAAAGATTTTGAGAAATTGTGGAAGTTACTTCGAAGAATTCTTGGCGAAAATGATTTCAAAATTCTCATCAAGAAACCAGATAGAGATGGATCTACTCCGCTAATGTGGAAAGCAAGTAATCACAAAAAAGAAGTTTTCATTTCCTTCTGGAAACTTCTAAGTGAAGATCTAACCGACGAAGAAAAAGGTTTTATTTTGATGGAAGAAGGCGCATTTGGATTAAATGCATTCGATTGGGCCACGTGGAATAAAGATCCTGAAACATTCCTCGCTATCATAGAATTGTACTTGAAGACATTTGGGGAAGACAAAATGAGGATCATGTTGACGAGGAAAAAAAAGGATGGAGCAAGTATTTTGCTGACTTCTGTCAGATTTGTTAAAGACAATGTTGCAACATTGAAAGCTCTTTGGAAGTTCATTCAAGAAATCTTCGATTTGTCGACTCAGAAAAAGATATTAATGAAAGCAGATGTAAATGGAAATAATTTGCATTGGAAAATATTGAACAGAAAGGAATTGAACGACATAATAAAAATATTTGAGCCATTTATTGAAAAACATTTGACTGCACTTGAGAAGAAAAAATTCATTTCAAATAAACATCTCTATCTAGACAAGAAACTGCCACCAATTTTTTCTAGGCTTTTTCTCCGAAGAAAAGAAATGAGGTCTTTGATTTCTCCGAAATGATGTCTGTGTCTGTCGTCTGTGTCTGTCGTCCGTCCGTTAACGATTTTTCTCGAGATCGATGACAGCTAGAGACTTCCGGTTTGGACAAATGGCCAGACGGACGGATGGACAGACAAAGCACGTGGATTATGGAACACGTGGAAAATGGAACACGTGAAGGGAGCCAATTTTTTTCAATATTTTAATTTGTTTAACTTAAAACTTTAATGGGGATTAGAGCAGAGGAGAAAAAGCCTCAGAACGTTCGTTCTCGAACTGCTGTCCAACTTGTTGGATGCTTCATTCGGTCTTTTAAAATTAGTGGCATTAGCAGACAAATACAGTTCGTAGCGAACTTACTGTAGGGTTTTTCATAAGCTGGACTGGTTACAGGGGACACTTTACTTGCTTTGTTGACCAAAGTTCCACTTTGAGCTCACCAGAGGTGGATCCAATGTGTGGAGCTTGGATTTTCTGGGATTTATCGCTTAGTCCTGACCAATTGCCTATTTCAGATAAACACATGGATCTCTAATTCTAAAGGGAAAAAAGTTTACCTTTTTTCTGTTCGAAGGTGGACTCATATTTGGTCAGCTCTGGGATCCAAGCATTCGTTTGAGAACGCTGAACATTTCTTGTGAAGAAGTGTCAGCAAACATGTAAAGAAATATGAAGATATCGAAAAAGTTTGAAAAATTTGTATGAAGCTCATCAGACTCAGGCTCGTGGGCCAAACCACTTGAGCTATCAAGTCCATCTTCAAAACTCTATGATTCTGCCATATATTGAACTGGATGGCTAGAAACAACTAGCTACTTCGGTTCTTGACTAGATAGAGCTCAAAGTTTAGAGTCGCCTTTTTGTAGGAAGGTTTTGGGCCCGTGGGCCCAATCCTGATGAGCTAGCGAAAAATCCAAAAAATTCTATTTTTCTATTTCCAATCTCTTTCGAGTAGTGAAGAAATCAAATTGCTAGCTCATTTCGTTCGCAAGGTATTTCAATAACAGACTACAGACTACGGACAAAGCGAACATAATCCATCCTACGGATGAAAAACGCTAAAAATGAATTAGACCAGAAGAGAAAAAGCCTCAAAGAAAGTTCGTACTCGAACTGCTGTCATACTTGTTAAATCTGATAATAAGCAATCGGGACTATTTAATAATTTATTGTATGAATAAATTGGATGAATATAATTTCCTAGAACACTTTCTTTTGATTTGGAAATGTCCAGAGAACAAAATTATTTTTAAGGCCAAGAAGCCAAAGCTTCAACATTTTCTTATCAATTTTCAAACTCTCTTGTTCATGAATATTTCATAACTTTAATGTATAACATCACTAGAATAATTTTATTTCCGATAAAAATCTTCGGAATCTTCTTCAACTCAGAGCGAGAATTTGGCAACTCAACTCATCGATCGTCTAAGTATAAAACGAGAGGATTTGTCGTTAGTTCAATTCACTTTGCGACAGACGACGCTAGACAACATCGACTGAGTATGACGAAGACGTAAGTCGTTGATGTAAGTTCATTGATTGAGTCATTTTAATAATTTTTCTCTCCAACAGTTTTTTCTTAATCTTCGCTCTTGGAGTCATCATCACTATCAACGTCGTTGAAGCTCGACCCGTCAAGCCCGAAGACAAATTTAAATTTAAATGTTCGCCATTTAAAAAGTTCAAATCTAATCGACGATGACTATCCAGAGCATTCTGGAGCAATCGAGTCAGGAGATTGTGGAGCGATCGTCGAAGACGCTAAAGAACTTGTTTACACAAAACTCGCTTCCGATCTCAAAGGAAAAGACTTCAACAAACATAAAACTTGCATAATGACAAACCTTCGATCACGGAAATATTCAGAGAACAATTTGAAGCAATCAATCTTCCTCAGTTCCGAAACGATGTCACAAGAAGAGATCGGAAGGAAAGTCAACTCACTCATCAGACGAAACAAAATCGTCGTTCAAGAGACAACGAAGCTTTGTCTGTACAACGATTTGTTTGGGAAACTCTTCGATGAGCTTTTCGATAAGTCAACAACAGAGAGCGAAGAGGAAGACGATGAAATCAGTGAATATTGCATAAGAAAGCACGTCGTTGATTCAAATCAAGTTGACACGAAGATTTATAAAGTCTCGTTGAACCCGAAGAATCTCGACGTTCGCAACGTTAACTGCAAAGAGCGAATCGAGTCAGAGAACCTTGAGTTGTTAGAGTCAATCGAAGAAGTCTTAGAGAGTGATCCAAGAGATGCGATAACGTCAGACTGCGCGAGGCAAAGATTCCTTAACGCAAGCTTCGCAAATAAATTAATGGAGATCGGAGTGTTGAGTGAACTAAGTCTCACAGAAGCCCAAAAGGAAGTTGAGAGAAAGAGATTTTTAGAATTTGTTAATTATTTAGTTAAGTCAGTTGTCACTTGTTAATTCATTAAAGATATTTAATTTTAATCTAAATCATTTCTTTGAATGAAACTCGCGAAAACTGCCGAAGAATTGTTGCAGTTTCTCTCTAAACAGAAGCAATCCATATTTAATATTTTAGAGAATCTTAAAAAATTTGCAAACTAATTCCTATGTTCAACATTTTAATTTTATTGGATAATTAGATCCTAAAAATTAATTCACAAATAAAAAAGGCTTTGCCTCTTACAAAATTATTTTATCTTGTTGTCTAAATCATATTTCAGTTTCAATTTCAGATTCTTTTGAATTAATTTCAGGTTCGGAGGAAGTTCAACATTTTATTTGCAATGTTGTGTGTAAAATTGAGCTTATCTCGTTATCGTTTCTTATCGCTTTAAGAGTGTTTGGGCCATAAGACATAAACAAATACCTTTGGAAGTTGCAAAAGAAGTTATTTCGTTTTGTTTCTAATCAAATTTTATTTTATCAGTGTTTCGCCACACTTCAAGACTCGCAGACGTAAAAGTTTTCATTTTTCGGTAATTTATTAAATATGATTAAAATAAATTGAAAATAAAGATTTTCTTTCTAGTGGTTAATTGTGCAAGTGCTTGATAATGCCAAGAGGAGAGCATTGCGATATAGTTCATTTATTTACGAAAATTCAAAATGGCGATATCAAAGGCGTTGGTGATTTTATCGATGATGAAAATGAAATTATTGCGCCGTTCGATAATGAAAAAGGTGAATCAGCAGCGGCGGTTGCTCTCAAATCAAAACGACTCGAGGTTTATGAAACTTTAATATCAAGAGGTTGGTGGTTGAACTCAAATGAGAACTTCAATGAAATTGTGAATAATTTAAAAAATATTTTAAAAAATGAACTTCGTGAGATCCATGAGAAGTTCACTCAGAATCCAAATGAATTGACTTCGCTCGTCAACGGTTTTCTTGAACGAAATCGTTACATTTTGCCTAACAACTGCAAAGTAGCGAAATCAGCGTTATCGATAAAATACAAGCACTTGTTATCAGAAGGGAAGATTAACAAGACCGCAAATGAATTTATGCTCGCATTAAACACTGAACTTCGCTTGATCCACAAAAGAAATTTCATCAAGAACCCGAACGAGGAGCATTTAATATCATTGATTAGTCGAACGAGCATTTACTTTGGAGGAGGCTCAGCAAAAAGTGGTCGACAAAAATATCTCCACGCAATTGCAGGAGCTTACGAACAGTTGAACGATTGCCGAGAGATTCGAGCAATATTTAAAGTTCTTGCAAATGTCAAAAACTTGAACATTATTTTTGACTTTAATCGAGACTCGATTGACCATGCAGATCCAGCAGGAAATCCAAATGTTCAAGGAAGAACTTACGCTGTGACAGGAGAAGTTTACATCGGCGCCAAAGCTTTGAGTGAGACAAATCGGTCGGAGGTCTTAGGAGTTTTAGCTCACGAACTTTGTCATGTCGCAATGTTTCACGTTTACAACAATGATTACAAACCTTATCACAAAGATGATTCAGAAGGTCAGAAAGACTTTGAAAGTGTTCTATGTGACTGTGAGAAAAAACTTGGGAAAGAAATCTACATCGACGTTGTTCTTAATGGACCTGAACACCACATGCATGATGAACTTTGTGTGCGAGTTCCTCATCTGCTCGCTTTGTATCAAGAAAAAATTGAAAAGATGAAATATCTAAAAGAAACTTTTAAAAATCTTTTTGAATATTTCGAGAAGAAAATTTTGCAAGATCTTGAAAAGGAAATTGAGTTAATGTCAGCAGTTTGGAAATTTAAGTCAAAGGAACCTCAGCATTTGATAGAATCAAAGGTTTTGCTTGAACCAGGAAGATTTGATCTTGATTTGAGCGCTAACAAAGTTCTTGAGATTTCATCGAATTGCCCTCAACTGACATTGAACTGGATCATGCAAGAAATGACGAGCAAACCTAAATTCAACTTTCTATTCACTGATATCTATCACTTGAAAGATGAAGACAAGTATGATCTTATGGTCGATGCTTACTCGTCCTGCGTAAACCCAAGAATCGTCATCGATTGTGAGAACGCAATAGAAAAGGAAATTTTGAAAATAACTGAAAAGATGAAAAATGATAAAATCTGTGAAAGAATAATTTTCGTTCACGATCACAAAGAATCCTTCATTGAAAATGTGACTCCTTTCGAGGTATCTCATTCATGGCTTGATTTGATGGATCATTCAAAGAACAATCTAATCAAAAAGACGGTAAACTTTCAAGGAGAAAAAATTATTTTGGAAGAAATTGTCGATCTTCATTGCGATGCTCTCGATTTTGTTCCATTGAAAGAACTTTTGGACAATTATCTCAAGATCGGCAATGAAATAAAATTTCCGGAGATTGACATTCACATTCAAAGAAAGTTTCTAAACGAGAAATCTGAAGAAATCGAGCCAAGTCAACTTTTAAATATTGCAGAGAGTTCAAAACTTATTTTGTTAAGCGATGATCCTGGAATGGGAAAGACAACAGAGCTCAAGATGTTAGCCACAGAGTTTAAAAAGAATTTAAAAAACTTCTGGGTCGCCTTTGTTGATTTAAAGGAACATTCAGATTTTTACGAGAAAGATGAAAATTTCAAAACTGAATTTAATTCTCCGAAAGATATCGCAAACTTTTTAATTCAGAAACTCTTCAAACTGAAAGAATTTGAAGCAAGAGTTTTCAAAAATTTGTTCTCGGATGATCGAGTTGTTTTGCTCTTAGATGGTTTCGATGAGATCAGTCCGAGCTTCAATAAATTTGTCACAATGTTGATCAAATCAATCAAATCACATTCAAAAAACATTTTGATAACATCAACACGAGCTCACTTTAAAGAAAATCTTTGCAGAGATCTCAATGTTGAAGCTTATACTTTGATGCCATTAACAGACGAGAATTGTGAAGAGATTCTTGAAAAAAGCTTTGTGAAAAATGGACTTAGAGGAGCAGATTTAAAAAATAAGCTGGATCAAACGAAAGATATTTTTAAAAAGTTAAAGATTTACTCTAATCCAGTGAAGAATCCTTTGATCTTACGAATGATTGCTAAAGTTTCCAGTGACGATCAATTCGCTAAAGACATGGAAATAAACACTTTTTCGATCTATGAAAACTTTATTCAAACAATGATAATGGTATCGATGGATAGAGGACACGACGCTAAACGGGAAGCAACGATTTATTGTACATCTGAGTTCAACATTATTCGATTTTATCAAAAAGAAGCTTTTAAAGTTATTTTCGAAAACGTTTTTAATTTTAAAACCAGGATACATATCTATTTGTATGAGTGCTTCACTGACATTCAAGCTCCGCCTGATCAACAAATCACGAGAATCGCTTTAATGACATCTGATGGATCAGGAAAGTTTCAGTTCATCCATCGAACGTTCGCTGAGTTCTTCGTCGCAGATTTTTTATTCAAAAATATTTTTGACTTGAAAGTTTCGAACAAACAGAAGCTAAAAAATCCTGTTAGCGAAAGACGATTGGAAACAATTCATGAAATATTTCAAGAAGTTTTTAGACCAACTGAAAAATACCACGCTGATTTGTTTTTCATAGTGCGATCATTTATTGATGGAGCTTTGAAAAATTTGATCCCGAAAATTGCAGAGCTCGAAAAAAATGTTTCTATTCTAAGCTTTTCTGATTATTTTATTTTCCCGGGTCATTTTGAAATACTTGTCAAAGAAGGTTTATTAAATATAATAACTTTCGTCACTCGATGTGCTGAGAATCAAAATGTGACTCGTCTTTGGGTCCCAAATATTTTCATGATTGCGGCAGAACATGGATCGCTCGACTTTAACACAAAACTGACGGAGCTGGCTCGTGAAATTTTCAACGAAAAGGATTTTCGGAATTTTTTTACTGAGAAAAACGAAAATGGAGAAACCGTCGCTTCAATTTCTTTGAAAATGTCACATAAAGCAGAAATCATTGATTTTTACTATTTTAATGAACTTTTACCATCGCCATTAGATGACAAACGAAATTCTGAAAAAGAAATGTTAAATATCTTAGAAATTGTTCTGGATAAAGATATTTTCGTGTTCCTGGAATTACTTGAGAAGATTCAGAACAAGTGCTACATAGAATATATCCAGCGTTTCTTGAACTATTCGATAATTGACGAATGGACAATTTATTTCTATGTTTGCAGATACTTTACAAGTATTGAAGATTTTGATAAGTTGTGGAAATTGTTTGGAAAAATTCTTGACCAACATGATTTCAAAATTCTTATCAAGAAACCAACTAGTTATGGACTTACTCCGCTAATGTTGAAAGCCATGGAAAACAAGAAAGAAGTTTTTATTTCATTCTGGAAACTTTTAACTGAAGGACAAACAAAAGAAGAAACAGAAAAGTTGCTGATGGAGGAAGACGGAGTAGGATTTAATTTATTTGATTGCGCCACTTGGAACAAAGATCCTGAAACATTCCTCGCTATCAGAGATTTGTACTTGGGAACATTAGGAGAAGATAAAATGAGGATCATTCTGATAAGGGAGAGAGAGGATGGAGAAAGTGTTTTGTTTCGTTCTGTCGGAAATTTCCAAGACAATGTTGCAACAGTTAAAGTTATTTGGAAGTTTATTCAAGAAATTTTCGATGTTTCAAATCAGAAAAAGATTTTAATGAATAAAGATGAGGAGGGAAAGACTTTCTATGAAAAAATTGTGGACAGAGAAGAATTGAACGACATAATGAAAATATTTGAGCCATTTATTGAAGAACATTTGACGAAACTTGAGAAAGTGCAATTCAAACATCAAACAAGAAACTTGATTCTGAATTATTTCACTGAGAAAAATATGTTTCAGAGAAAAAACGGACAAAATGCTGTTTCATTAGCTTTCAAGAAAAATCCTTCGCCTTATGATCAAATGTCCGACAATGAACTTTATACGGAGATTACATTCCAAATATTACGATTTCCTAAAGAAGAAATCTTTCGAGATGAGATGGCCGAATATTTTCAACATTTCTTGAAAACAGATACCTTCTGGGGGAAATCAATTTATTCACATGCTTGCGAATACTTGTACAGTGTTAAGGGTTTTAAGAACTTGTGGAATTTTCTTCAGAAAGTTCTTGGCAAAAATGATTTTAAAACTCTTCTCACAAAACCGAATGAACGTGGATGGACTCCGTTAATGTGTAAAGCAGGATGGCGCAACAAAGAAGTTTTTATTTCGTTCTGGATACTTTTAACTGATGGTTTAACTGACGAAGAAAAAGAAAAGCTGTTGATAGAAGAAAACAAAGATGGAAATAATCCATTTGATTGTGCCACAAGGAATGAAGATCCTGAAACATTCCTCGCGATCAAAGATTTGTACGTGGAAACATTTGGAGAAGATAAAATGAGGATCATGTTGATGAGGGAAAGAAAGTTTGGAGAAATTATTTTACATGTTTCTGTCAGAAGTGATAAAGACAATGTTGAAACGGTAAAAGCTCTTTGGACTTTTATTCAAGAAATCTTCGAGTTTTCGATTCAAAAAACAATTTTCATGAAAACAAATGAACAAGGTGAGACTTTCTCTGAGAAAATTTTAGACAATCGATACTTCAATGAAAAGATTAAGATATTTTGGCCATTTATTGAACATTTGACGGCACTCGAATTTGATGAATTTAAAATGGGAATTGATAAAAGATGGTTGCGATATTATTTTACTGATAAAAGTGAAAAAGGAGAAAACATTATTTCGTTAATTTTTAAAAGCAACAAAATTTACACTTACCCGCCTTTTCATCATTTGTCCGATGAGGAACTTTATTCAATGATCAAATGCCAAATATTTCGGTTTCTCAAATGTGAAGACATCTCAGCATTGCAAACAGAATTAAAAAATATTAAAGAAGTCTCGAAAGGTTACGAACATTTCCAACATTTCTTGAACTCATGGACAAGTGACGGCGAAACTATTTATTTAAATGCTTGCAGAAGCTTGTCGAGTATTGAAGATTATGAGAAATTGTGGAAATTGTTTGAAAGAATTTTTGGCAAAAATGATTTTAAAACTATTCTAAAGAAACCATCAAGAGAACATGGAACGACTCCACTAATGTTAAAAGCTCAATATGGCAAGAAAGAAATTTTTATTTATTTCTGGAAACTTCTAAGTGAAGATCTAACTGACGAAGGAAAAGTAAATTTGTTGGTAGAAGAAGACAAAGATGGAAATAATCCATTTGATTGTGCCACAAGGAATGAAGATCCTGAAACATTCCTCGCGATCAAAGATTTGTACGTGGAAACATTTGGAGAAGATAAAATGAGGATCATGTTGATGAGGGAAAGAAAGTTTGGAGAAATTATTTTACATGTTTCTGTCAGAAGTGATAAAGACAATGTTGAAACGGTAAAAGCTCTTTGGACTTTTATTCAAGAAATCTGCGATGTTTCGACTCAGAAGACAATTTTAATGAAGAAAAATAATGAGGGAGATTCTTTTTACGAGAAACTTGTGAACAGAAAAGATTTTACCGAAAGAATAAAAATATTTGAGCCATTTATTGAAGAACATTTGACAACACGTGAAGAAACACGTGGAAAAGACCAAATACTATAATATTTTAAAAAAAAAATAAAACTTACTCTCATGTTTAACAATTCAATTTTATTAATTAATAAATTGGGCTTTGCCTTATAAAAATTTATTTTGTTGTAATCACATTTCAGTTTCAATTTCAGAATCTTCTGAAGATTCGTTTGGTGGCAGAATGATGAAATTATTTTCAATTGAATATTTGCTCTCGACGACAGTTCGAACCTCATCTGCATCTTCAGTCACTTGCCAGCACAAATTCGAAACAATGTTCAAAGGAATTTCGATTCGATTAGCTTTGTAGTTGAAGTAATCTTCCTCAATCCATCGCAATCTGTTCACTTGATAATCAACTTCATCTGAGATCTTATCATGTCGATTCCGTTTGTCACAGAAGAAAGGATATTCAACGGAATGGACGAGTTTGTAATCGTCAGTTTCAATCAAGACTTCGTCTGCCTTCTCCTCTGATTCTTCTTCATCTTTCAGAAGATCCAGCGACTCAAGGAAATCTTTTCTGATAAAGAATCCCATTTGTGAGCAACTACCAAGATTCTCAAAGCCTTCCGGTGGTTCTCCAACTCCATGGAACTGAACGCAGTAATCGGGATATCGCAGACAAATGTTATCGCACCAATCTTCAAATTCACTTCTCGTCCACTCAAATTTGTGATCGAAATGTCTGAACGTTCCTGGCTTGAGATCGAAGAGAACATTGAACTCTGCATTGGGTGTTGTGATGATTGCGATTTTCGGTTTGATTCTTCCGAAAATGTTGAACGGAATGTCATCGAGGACATCAGGAAAAACGTGTTCGATTCTGTAAATGAAAAGTTATCATCAAAGCCATTGGACAATCAGAGAGAGCAACTTACAATTCAATTGCGACGACAGCATCAACATCTTTAAAGTTTGGATTTTCCACTGAAACGCTTCCTTGCCAAACTCGACAAGTTAATTTGGTTTCTCGCTTCTTCACGTATTCGTAGATCAGAGGATCGATTCTTTGTTTAAATCGATTCAAGAGATCACCATCAATGTCAACAAGATCAATTACTTCGCATTTCTTCATTCCATTCTTCATGTAAACGAGGAATTTCATTTCAGCGCAGCCAAACTCGACGATTCTCTTGATTTGATTCCGGAACTTTTCGTGGCTCAATATTTGCGATGTTTTCAAATATCTCAACTCGTACACTGGCGGATCGAAGAAAACTTTCTTCTCTGAATTGATTATGCATCGCGATGGAGCTTGTTTCTCGTCAATGTCTTCGATAAACTTCATTTTTAGGAAATGTTTTTGCGAGAAGAGATTTTTGTTTATGTTTCTCTCTCTCTCACATTGAGCGGGAAATTTGAAATGTTCAGATTTGTTAATTCACTGAAAGAGAAGACAAACAACAATTTGAATTTCACTTTGAAATGTCTTCAAGCTTTGTGATCTTTTCTCTTCATGTGATAATTAATCATTTGCAATCCAGTCGCTTCATAATTACATTTTGTGCACTTGTAGCTTTGAGGTCCGATGTGAATTCTTTTATGAACATTCAGATCTTTAACATTTTCAAACTTTTGTTTACACAATTTAATGTTGCAAGCCAAAAATGTCTCTCCTGATGAATGTTTCGACTTCATGTGACGTTTCATGTATTCCGGATTAATCGATAATTTGCAGATTTGACATAAAACCTTTAAATGGTTCATCATGTGATGTCTCAGTAAAGATTTGTTCCTGAATATCTCGCCACACAAATCGCATTGAACTTCATCAATCTCAAGCTCGAAACTTTTCTTCTTGTTGTGAACTTTCGTATTCTGAATGTGAATTTTCATTCCATGCAGTCCTATCGTTTGATGATCACATTTGGGGCATTTATAACGTTGAGGTCCAATGTGAATTCTCTTGTGATCATTAAGTTCTTTAATATTTTTAAACTTTTGTTTACACGACTTTATGTCACAAGCCAAAGGCTTCTCACCTTTGTGAACAATCTTCATATGATTTTTCAATTTGTAAATGCCAAACATTTTCTTGCAAGTTGGACATGGAGTCTTTATGTACTTTGAGATGTGTTCTCTCAGTGATTGTTTATTCCTGAACACGTTGCCACACAAATCGCACTGAACTCGATTAATTTCGTGATATTTGTATTTGTGCTCTTTTAGTTGTCGGTTGCTTGGGTAAACTTTCTTACAAGCTTCGCATTTAAATGTTTTATTAGACGAATGCTGCTCAACGTGGCTCTTAAGGAAATGCTCAGCCATCTTATGATGACAAATCGGACAAGAAACTTTCAGATGACTTCTCATGTGTTGATGAATAAGTTCCTTTGCTTTAAAGATTTTCCCACAGACATCGCAATGGAATTCTCTTTTACTGTGAACTCCTCTCTCATGACTACTCAATCCATGTTTGGTTGGAAATGAACGGACGCACATTTTGCATTCAAATTTAACTTCAGGTCCTGTGGCGTAAGCTCCGTGGCGATGCTGCTGCTGATGATTTCTTAAAGTTTCTTTGATTGTGAAATTTTGTTTGCAAGTGTCGCAAGAAAACTTCTTCACGTGAGACTTATGATGGTCACGAAGGTAACCTCTGTTCTCCGTTTTGTAATTGCATTTAACGCAAAGCCAACTTGACCCTTTGCGATGAACTTGATCGATGTGATCCGCCTTGCAATTCTTGCAATCAAACTTGACATCGCACAAGCCGCACTCTTCGACTATTTGCGATTTACTTTTCGATCGACATCGATCACATTTTTTAATTATTTTACATTTATTTAAATGTTCTTCTAGATGACTCAAATATCTAGTAACGAAGTCACACTTGTGGCAAATAAAATAAGTTTCAAGTAACTTCGCTGGCTTAGATCTCCAAGTTCTATCAAATTTCTTTAAAATAATTTTCACTTCCTTAATTTCGTCGATTTCTGATTCTGAATCGTCCGGCAAAATGCAAACGAAATGTCGTTCCGGTTCATGCTTAACGTCTTCAACTTCGATCGATGTAAACTGTTCGAGAACTTCTTCGTCGTCTTGTTTAATATTTTCTACGATTTCTTGCGAATAATTCTCCATTTCGATCAACAAAATTTCTTTTTAAATGTGAACTGAATAGTCGCTCAACTCAACTACAAGTAAACATTAATTTAAAGATAAGAACTCAAAATATTTTCAATTATTTTATGCTCACCCTGTGAACACATAAACATTGAGCGAGGTTCGTTTTTAAAGAGAGAGAGAAACCAAAATTCAGTCAGTTCCAAACTCTCGTTCGAGTCGGAGTTTTATTTTATTTTTTGTTTACTTTTATTTCATTATCAAGTTCTAATCTTTTTCTATTTTCGAACAATAATTGATTAAGCGATGTCATCGGAAGAAACGCAAACAATTTCCTCTTGGATGGACAGCGATTACTTCAAATCAATCTTAATTAAATATGAAGGTCGCGATGATTTGATGTTAAAGCAATTCAATGTCAAATCAGGTGCCAATAAAGGGGAGAACTTTGCTAGTGCGATCTATCGAGTTACGTTGAACTATTCGTTGGCTGATCAAAACAAAGAGACAACTTTCATATTAAAAACGAGTTCCGAGTCGTCAGCAGTTTCGGAATTTCTGGATAATTGGGGAACGATGGCTGGCGAAGCAAATATCTTTTTGAATATTTTACCGGAGTGCGAGAAGTTAATCAAAGGTCTCAACATTGCTCCGAGGTAAGAAGAAGATTACAATGAGATAACAAAAACATCTTTATCATTATTTATAGATTAATTCACATCGATAAGCATGCAATCGTGTTGGAGGATCTTCTGGTGAAAAACTTTAAACTTGCGGACAGAAAAGTTCGCTTTGACCTTAATCGAGCGAAGATCGTCATCAAGAAATTAGCGAAGTTCCATGCAGCAACCGCAGCGATCCACAAAAAAGATCCGAAGACGATGGAATCTTATCTGAACTCAGCGATTTGCAGTGAAGCAGCAGCTCCAATTCATTTCTTCTTCGCTGTGAGCATGGAAGAGACTTTAGAGACAATCAGGGGAGTTCCAGAGCTTGAGTCGTTTGTTAAACATCTCGAAGACTTTGACATGGTTGAGAATGAGAAGAAAGTTTTTACTCGATCGCCGGAAGACAGTTTTCACGTTCTGAATCATGGCGACTTGTGGATCAACAATATTTTCTTTTCATTTGATGACGACGCAAAACCAATTGACACAATTCTCGTGAGTCAGCATCTTTAACATCAAAAGAACTTTATTTACGAAATTTTATTTTTAGGTTGATTACCAAGAATGTTTTTGGGGATCGCCTGGCATCGATCTTAATCATTTCTTGTTCTCGTCTTGCGATTTCGATGTTCACGAGAAACATTTTGAAGAGCTCTTAGCGTTATATCATCAACAATTATCATCCACGCTCTTGGATCTTAACTTCTCGCCGATTCCGAGTTTAGAAAATATTCGAGGTGAGAAAAATTATTTTTTTGTCTCAAACTTTTTTAATTAAAAAATATTTTTTTTAGATGAAGTCGCGAGAAAGTCTGATCAAGCTTTGATTGTGCTGACATCGATTGTTCCTGTGATGATGATTGAGAACTCTGATTAC
Organism: Smittia aterrima; assembly: GCA_033063855.1. Classification (NCBI taxonomy): domain Eukaryota; kingdom Metazoa; phylum Arthropoda; class Insecta; order Diptera; family Chironomidae; genus Smittia; species Smittia aterrima. Next base: position 26,730,988 of record CP093831.1, read on the forward strand.
GCGAATCCCGCGAACTTTATTTCCGATGATGGAGAGGCTGCTACGATCCGACGAGAAGTTTACGGAAATCCGAAATTTGTTGAACTTTTAAAGAAATTTCTTCCGATCGTCGCGAAGAAAAAGTAATTTCACTTTTTTGTTAAGCAAACGTCAATAACATTTCCTACGCAAACATTTACCAAAATATGAATTTTAAGAGAAAAGTATTTTATTTTATTCAATAAAAAAATTTCCTTTGTTGAGAATTTATTTTGCATTTCTTCGCGAACCATTTACGTTCCGTTATTCGCTTGTTTTAAGATTCAAACAATTATCTCCGTGAGTGTAGTAGAGAAGTTTCCGATTCTGCGCAATGTAAACAGAATTTTCTTCGAAGCTCAGTCGATTCACTTCGTCGAGCTAATCAGTTCGTTATCACTTGCTCTCGGCTCATTTAAAAGTAAAGACTTATAAGCTCATGATCTCAGTGAACGTAAATATTTCTCGTACGATTGAACTTTGAAAAACAAATTGCGGTGCGAACAGTTTTTGCTTCTGAATCCGAAATAGAAGAACAAGAAAAATAAACAGAAAGAAAGAAAATTTCCCAATACATTTCTGAGTGGAAGTTTACGATTGTATTGTGTCGCAGTGCTCACAAAAATCAGATGTTTCACTACACAACTGCAGCAGCAGAGAAATATAAATAAATAAATGTAAGTTGATCGTCGATATCTGTCAAAGAAAAGTCTTTGTGTCCCTTCACTTCAAGAGATCGCTCAAAAATTTCGTTCATTGACCTTTTCATCTTTTTCATGAAATAAAAAACATTGACATTGATCCCGTTTTATGATTTGATCATCATGTAAAGAGCAAGACAACGAGAAGAACGAAGTTGCAATATTTCCTCTCTTTGGAAATAAATTTATTGCTCTCGGTTCTCGTTAGACTACAAGAAAGAAATATTTTTCTATTCGTACATTGCGCACTAAGCGAGTGAAACGGAATGAGAAGAAGAAAAAAAAGTATTAAGCGTTGCGTTCGCTTCAAACTCTTTTAGTCAGCCTAAGTCTCTGGAATCGCACGTTAGTTAGTGCTCGGTCTGTTGTGTGTGATACTTAAAGTTTATTTCTTGCGATTTCAAGAAAAAGTTTAAGGAGAAAAAAATTTACAAGAAAAATAAATCAAAAAGATAAATAAAGTTTAATTCCACTTGAAGGAGTATCGCGGTCAACAGTTGTACAAACTCCCAATTAAATAAAACATTTCTGTTTAGGAAGGAACGAGGTAACTTGAAGTGTCATTAAAACTCAAAGTCTGCTTTTGAATAATAGAATCGCGTTGTGTAATGGAAATATTGTTATCATGCTACAAGCTCGCTCTCTTTGTTCCTCACTTACTCATCAAGCTCGGAGCTGAATAATGTTTCTTAGAAGTCAAGAAAATTCCTCTGAGATCCTTCGTGTTGATTATTCAAAATGAATAATTAATTGTTGATCGAAATATATTTGAAAGTATATTCGAGTGGAACGCAAATGCGTTGTCCGTGCTTTTAAACGAAATCATTGACACGAGTTGTGAGAGTGTCGTGATGAGAATTTTAACGAAAGAAACTTCTTCCGAGAGTTCATGAGACTCTTCACTTGAAATTGTTTACGAAAAAAAAAACAGAATTAATTTCGTCGGAATGATCCATCAGCTCGCAGATAATCGCGAATATTCATCGAACTTTGATTACATTCTCGCACCTGAGCGCAACTTCCTCTTCAATATTTATTAAAACAACACGTCACACTCTCACGCTTGTCAACGGAAAATGTGCTTTCGACTTTATCAATGAACTGCAAAAGATAAAAAACATTCAAAATAACTTTAATATGACGACAAGCCCGTTCTGTCGATCGAATCCAATCTAAGCTCTGATTTATGCCACGGCCAAATTTTAGCTACTGATTAAGTTCTTATCAACAGCTGGAAGAGTGAGAGACATGAGTCGTTGCTTTGTTATCAGAGTGTAATGTTCAAAGGGTAAATCTTAACTAAAAGAATTGTCCGGATCAATTGGAATTAGAAAGACTTGGAATCTTCGACTCGGAAAGTCCACAAAAGTTTTACTTAAAGATCTCAAAGTTGCGATTGAATAGAAATCCATTTATTTGCCCACTCTTTGCTCGCCCAAACAAATCTTTTCTCCATTGCATATTCAACTCAAGGAAACGCTTGAACCATAACAATAATAGAAAACAAGTTTTCTAACGGAGAGTTATCCGCAATCAAGTTGCAGAAAAATGTGCAGTACACGCTCTTGCGTAATCTGCTGACTCTTGGTTCACTTTTAAAGATTGTCTTGCATTGGAGAAAGTGAAATGTTCATTTGCAATTGGAGGTGAACGGTGGACTTGAAACTGTTTTCAATTTATGCTAAAAACATTGCTCAACTTCCAATTTTGAACATTTTTGCATCATCATCATCGCATGAAGCTCTTGAAAGCGAAGCATGAAGTTTCATTACATTTGACCTTGAATGATTTTTCTGTTAATTTTACGCGGGGCATAAAAATGATCAAATGATTTGTTCACGGTCCCGAGCGATTTGTTGGTATTTGAGGAGATAATTTTTAATTTCGCGTGTTTCGACACCGACCGAGAGGGAAACTTTAAAAAACTCAATAATTGAATTGGTCGTTTGAATTTAATTGAGAGTGTCTTTAAAGTCAATGAAGATTGCTCCTTAGACATTCAGGTAAAGTAAAAACCTTTGCGACCTTGTACTCGCGAAATGTCGAAAGATTTCGTTTTCTGTGGCGGATCGGATTTAACGCGCATGGCTTTCGAAGACTCTCAGGTGTAACAGTAACGTTAATTCACTCGACTTTTCAGACCATAAAAGTTTCTCAACTCAAATTCGAGTAAACAAAAGATTTTTTTTTTGCTTCCTCGGTCAAACCTTTTTTTTGCGAGGAATCGATTAATCATCTGAAGTCTGAGAATATTTGCGTTGACTTCTTTTTATTTGTGAATCAAATGAAAACTCAATCACTTCACCGATAACCTCGAGTTTGTGATTTTTTGAGAAGAAAAAAAAAGTAATAATGAACTTGCATGTAGCAATTTGCATCGACAATTTACGGATTCAATGATTTCTCTGCTGCTTAGTTGATTGCTTCTAAAATTAGCTTTGAAGTTAATCAGATTTTCCGGGAGTCGAACAAAAGTTTTTCGCAGAAGTTTCATTGATTGAGGCGATTAAAGATTAATCTCGAAACAAAGTCAATTTGGATTCGCAAATATTTTTTTCGCAGAGAAAAGTGCAATAACTCAAATACACACAACTTGTGCAAATGCTTGTGTTTGTTCGAGAAACATGTGCAGTTAGAGAGAGAGACGAACGAGAGAAGAATTAAAAATCAACGATTTCGTCATCATCAGAATCATGATTACTCGATTGAATGTCTCGCGGAAAGCGCGCTCAGCTTATGCTTCACTCGATTGCGGTTTAGAGCTTAATGCGGCGTTTTAACGGAAAAGTCATGAGAATAATCGATCAACACAACTAACTGCGACTAGGTAACCTATTCTAGGTTAAAAGGTCGCGAGCTTTCTCTCCCACTTACGATAATTGTTTACAAACATTTTTTGCGAGTTCTTACGAAAAGAATAAGAATTGACTTGATCTGTTTGACTTTAGGTTATCTGTCGATAACGCTAACTCTGATTAAAGAGAAATTAACGAAGAATAATTAAAAATTTCATGAACCGCCACTCTCGCACTAATCAAACTTCTTAATGACTTCGCGATATTCAATTGCAGCAAAATAAATCGTCCCTCAATGTTCAATTAAATTTTTATTTTTACTTCAATGTCTTGTTTTTTTTTCTTCTTTCAGATAGAGAAGTAATGAGAGTTGGCATTGAGTTGACAATTTAACGATGGAGACAAACGAGCAGCAAAAAATTGCGATGGGTTGATTACCGAAAAATATTTAAACAAGACTTTGAATAAATTTTTTTGAAAAGAATAAATCCCAAAACGTGTGATTCACATTGCATTGAGAATTTGAGTTGAACAAGTGAATTTAGTGATCAAGATGCCAGCCGTGATTTCAAAGTTTTTCTCCGACGCCGTCGACACTTACGAGCGGAGAGGTCGCAACGTCGAAGTCATATCAAAGACGATCGTATCAACAGCTTTGCTTGCTTATGTTGTGAAGATCTCGTATCCTCACATCAGGAAGCGACTGAAGAAGCCTAAAGCGACATCCAACGGCACCTGTGTCAATAACAATAATAATATTACAAAATCAAAGCTCGGCAAAGTTCAATCGAATCGTGACGAGAAGTTGAAGATTATTGAGAAGAAGTTGAAGCAACCAGGTTTGAACTTGGATTTTGTGCTTCAACTGAAGCAACTCGTGAAGATAATGATTCCGAAGATGGTTTGTCGTGAGACGGGCCTGTTAAGTGTACACACGCTGTGCTTGATATCAAGAACCTTTCTGAGTATTTACGTCGCTTCAATGGAAGGAGCAATCGTAAAGTACATCGTCCGGAAAGACTTGAAGAACTTTATGTGGATGCTCGCGAAGTGGTTCGGTATCGCAATCCCTGCGACGTTCATCAACTCCATGATCCGGTATTTAGAGAACAAACTGGCATTGGCTTTTAGGTGAGAAAAAACAAAATCTTTTTTCATTTACTCGGCACTTTATAAATGAAGAGATGACCAAAAAAATTGAAAGTGAGATTTTCATCAACGGAAGACGAAAGGTTAATACTCGTCGACGAAGTGGGATGAAGTTAAACAAAGTCAGTTCTTTAAAATTCAATTTCATTTGTTTCGAAAGCTTATTTTTGCCTTCGCAATGCTTCGAACTTATTTTTTCGCCATCAAAAAAGTATTTCTCGAAACATAGAAAAATAGAAAAAAATAAATCTTTTCCTCGCTTTGCAATCGAAGTCAGGGCCATGACTATCGGTTTTGCAACACTAGGTATAGGTCTTTGACATTTTATAGACTTTAAAGCTTGTTTTGTGCAAATGCAATTGAAGCTAAGAAACTTGTTTGAGATGCTCGTGACGCACGAAGCAACATTGGAAGACAATTTAGTCGAAGATTTTATGGAGCAGTTCCTACGAAACTTAACTTTTTTCGCCAATGAAATGAATTATCATCGATAAGTGATAATTAGCTCGACGAATAATCATTTCCTTCTCTCAATTCCAGAACAAGACTCGTCGACCATGCTTACAAACAATATTTCACTAACCAGACGTATTACAAATGCTCGAACCTCGATGGACGAATCGAGAACGCCGATCATCTCCTAACTGAAGACATTGCAACATTCTCGAATTGTGTAGCACATTTGTATTCGTCAATTACAAAGCCATGCTTCGACTTGATGCTAATCGGATTATCGCTTGGTCTCTCGTCATACAAAATGAAGGCTAACGTTGTGACTGGGCCGTTGTTTGGATTCTTCGTGATCTCAACGACTGCTCACATCATGAGGATTGTTTCGCCGAAGTTCGGAATCCTCGTGTCAGAAGAGGCGAATCGCAATGGATACTTGCGTCACATCCACTCGCGTATCATCACAAACGCTGAAGAGATTGCTTTCTATGGAGGTCACAAAGTATGTTTCGATTAATTTCATTTAAACGACGATGTTTCTACAATCTACCTTGAACTCTCTCTCACTTAAAGGTTGAACACTCACAACTAAGCGATGCATACAATCGTCTCTGCAGTCAGATGAACACGATTTACTCGCAGAAGCTTTGGTTTGTTATGCTCGAGCAATTCTTCATGAAATATGTTTGGAGTGGAACTGGAATGATTATGGTTTCACTTCCTATTTTAACAACTGGCGACTCGAGCAAGGATGGTGACGTGAATTCCGCGAGTAAAGTCAGCGATCGAACTCAATACATTACAGTTTCGAGAAATCTTTTGATCTCGGGAGCGGATGCTGTCGAACGATTAATGACTTCGTATAAAGAGATTGTCGCTTTAGCTGGTTACACGAGTCGCGTTGCTGGCATGTTCCAAGTCTTTGATGATGTTTCGAAAGGAATTTATCGAAAGACTTTGGTCGCTGATGAAAGTTCCACTCAGGGAATTCTTGAATTTAAAGATGGACAACCAATCGCTAAAGGTAACAAAACTTATTTTAAAATTCAACTTTTTATTTATCTCTCGAAATCTTCTAAAACAGGAAAAGTGATTTACTTCGATAGCGATGAGAACTTTTCGATAACTTTGAAGGACGTTCCAGTTGTTACACCGAATTGTGATATTGTCATACCAAAACTAAGTCTGAAAATTGATCCAGGCATGCATGTTCTCATCACAGGGCCGAACGGATGTGGTAAGATCAAAACTTCTTCTTTCTATCTTTGAAATTGATAACAAAATTGTTCTTTAGGTAAGAGCAGCTTGTTCAGAATTCTAAGTGGACTGTGGCCGATTTACGGCGGAGAACTTCATTTGCCGAAGAAATGTGAGACGAAGCCAATCATGTTCTATATCCCACAAGTAAGTTCACACGATTTAATTGATGACAGATCATTTATTTAATCGATTTCGATCTACAGCGTCCATACATGTCAATCGGAAGCTTACGCGAACAAATCATTTATCCCGATTCGATCGAAGACATGGAAGAGAAGAATTACAGCGAAGAGAAGCTTCGCGAGATTCTACGAATGGTCTCTCTTGAGCACATCGCCAACCGCGATAGCTTCGATGAAGTTCGGGATTGGAAAGACACGCTAAGTGGTGGAGAGAAACAAAGAATGGCAGTTGCGAGATTATTTTACCATAAGTAAGTGACTGTTGCGACCTTCATTGTCTCTGAGTCATTGTAATAAATGATTTGTTTTTATTTCAGGCCCCAGTATGCTTTACTCGACGAGTGCACTAGCGCAGTCTCAATTGATGTTGAAAGTTCAATTTATGAGACAGCAAAAAATATGGGAATTACACTTCTTACCATCACTCATCGTCCAACGCTTTACAAGTTCCACACTCACATCTTGAAGTTTGATGGACTTGGCAATTGGGTATTCACAGACTTAGCGGCTGATGTTGAGCATTCAGCGTAAGCTTCCACATCAGCGAATTTTTTAAAACGATGGGTTTCTTAATAAATCATTTTAAGCTAAAAACAATTTCCCTTCCCCCCCAAATCGCTGTGATTCGGAATGAAAATATATTTTTTTTTGGGAAGTTCAGTTAGAAAGTGCCGAAAAAAAAATGAATAGAGAATAAAGCAATGTGATTAGATCAATTCAAATTGGATTTTGTTTTTTTAAATTGGAAATTAATTTTCAGATGTTTTCTCCCACTCAAATATTTTTTAAAAACGAAAGCTCTCGAAAACTCTCAAAAGCTTTTGAGGTTGGGATGCGTTCAGTTCATCCAATGACGTGGTAGAAAATATTTAGCTTATCGCTTGGCAGGTTTACTTAAAAAGCAAAGAACATTCATTCCACGATGACTCGAGTTATCAAGATGGTTGAGGGGTTACCGCACTTTGCTTGTGGACAAGTTATCAAAGGATTTAATCGAGGATCGAAGGAGTTAGGTAAAGTTATAAAACAAAAATTTTGTGAAACCTTCAGCGAATTAAATTTTCACTTTTTTTGTGTGTTGTAGGAATTCCAACTGGTGAGTTAAAAGCTTAATTGCTTGTCGTGATGTTTACCGAAGCGAGACTGGATTAATGGACGTGAATCACTTTTCAAGTGACCTACAAAAAATCTCACAAGAATTTGACGTTTCTGAGATTTCGATTTGTGAAAGTTTCGTCTTTGACCTTTCATTTGATTTTTGTGTTTTAGCTAACTTTGGAATGGATGTCGTGAATAATCTACCGAAGAGCTTGGAGACTGGAGTTTATTATGGCTGGGCCAGTGTCGATAATGAAGCAGTTCACAAGATGGTCATGTCAATTGGTTGGAATCCATTTTACAAGAACGAGCATAAGTCGATGGCAAGTTTCAATTAAATTACGAAATGTTTAGAAGATAAAACTAATCTTTCTCTTTTAGGAAACTCACATTCTTCACAAGTTCACCAGCGATTTTTACGGAAGTGTTCTTAAAGTTTGCATTGTCGGCTACCTCAGACCCGAAAAGAACTTCGACAGTCTCGATGCTCTTATAAAAGCGATAAAGAAAGACATTTCCGACGCTGAGAACTTACTCGAAGATCCTGAGTGTCAAAGACTAAAAGCTGACAAGTTTTTTAGCCACAAATTAAATTCAACCACATGTGCAGATGACTCATTAAAATCGACTACGATTAAAGCAGAGACGAATGGACATTCTTGAATGAGGTTTTACCTGCTGTGTGATGTGCTAACTTTGCACGTCGTGCGTATTTATTTTTTTAAAACAAATGTTATGAGATTGTGCTGTTTCTTAATTCAAATAAATGTGGGTCATCGTTCTTCTTATCTTTGACCTTTGGATTTAAACGCTACGTCAGGTTTTGGATGAGAATAAAAATTTATTTCAAAGGTTTTCATTGAATCTGTGATTGAGTTATTAAATCGTCGAGCTCCATCTCCTTCATGACAATGTTTCCCATTAGATTGTCGAGATCTTCTTGAAGTCGCTCCTTCAATCTGTTGTTGTCGATCGTTTGAATTTCTTGTTCGATCTTTGTTTGTTGAGTTCGCAAGTCGTTGAGCTCACGATGCTTTTCGCTGATCTTCATGCTGTAGTTGAGTTCTTTTGATTCCATGAAATCGTTGGACTCTTCATCGAGTTGCTGCGATGTGCTGGGTCCAGCTTCGTCGAACATGTTTGACTTGAACTCTGTCATCATTCGACTACCAGATGCTGTCATATTCTGAAGCATCGAGTTGGAGTCACTGAATCGACTTCGAGAGTCTTCGGAAAGTCGAGTGTCTTCAAGATCCTGAACAGTCACGTTGACGTCTTCTTCTTCAGAATCAGAAACTTCTTCACCGAAAATGTGTTGTTCATCAACGGGAACTCTTGCCTTTGCTTTACTTGCTTTTCCTTTACTCGTCGATGCAGCTCCTTTCTTTCCTTTCGGTGTGTCAGCTCCAGCGTCTCGCTCTGGCTCTGGAATATCTTCAGTCTCGACAATTTCCCATTTAACGTTCACAGCTTCGTTGTCAACTCTCAGTAATCGTTTTACCTCCTTCTCGATCTCAGGTAATTCAACGTTCTTCTTCTTCAGGGTTTTCCGGAATCGACGTTTCCTTACGTTCTTCAAACTTGGAGTGACTCCGTGCGGATACAAATATTTCTTATCAACCTTGTTTGGATCTTTCTTCTTGTTTTTAATAGGCGACTCGTCATCAGTGATTGGATCAGGTTCTTCTTTACATATTAACTAAAATATTAAAACTATTTCGTTAGAAGAAAGCAAATGAATTAAACAATTTGTGACTCACCATCTGACAAACGTCGGCAGTTTTGTAAAATGATTTCTTATCAATCGTCTTCATGGATTCGATAACTGTTGGCAAGTCTACAACCTTCGCGTACAAATATCGATCATCTAGTCGAAGCATTCCTTTTCTTAAATCGTTTTCCAGAGAAATCGAAAGTCTTTCTTTTAGATTCGGAGCTCCACTTTGTAAAGCTTCTCTCAAAGCCATTGCTGGCTCCTCCGGCAACCGCAGAATAAACTGAGTCTCAAGATCAACTCCATCTTCTCTTCGTTCACCTTTCATCGGCTTTTCCGGCATTTTATTTAATTTTTTAGTTTCACTTTTTTGTTGTTTACAAAAATCGAGGGAGCGCGTTCAGAAAAACTTCAACGAAACTAAACGAGTCCGTCACAAAAAAGAAAGAAAATATAAAGCGACGAGAAGATCTTTTTAAATTCATAAACAGCGAGATCTTCACAACGATGACATCGAATTTCTGCAGTAACTTGTCGGTTGCAGTGATCTGTTCATCGAACATGAACCGAAGCATGGAAGCTCATCATTTCCTAGCGAAAAAGAAATTTAAAGTGAGTCTCAAATTTCTTTCCCGAAAGAACTTTTATTTATTTAATTTCTTTCTTATTTAGGTTCGATCATTCGGAAGCGGCGATAAAGTTAAACTTCCCGGCACTGCATTTGACAAACCGAACGTTTATGAGTTCAATACGCCTTATCAAGATATTTACACCGACTTAAGTTCGAAGGACAAAAACTAGTGAGTTCAATTCTTTTCTAATCTCACGATAACAAACTAATGATTCTTTCTTTTTAGCTACACTCAGAATGGGCTTTTGCATATGCTTGATCGAAACAGGAGAATCAAACAAGCGCCTGAACGATTCCAAGCTTGCACTGAGCAGTTCGATGTCATCATAACATGCGAAGAGCGAGTCTACGACCAAGTCACCGAGTTCCTGGAGAACAGAGAGAGCACAAGCAACGTGCCAGTGCATGTAATCAACGTTGAAATCACCGATAACCATGATGAAGCCGTCGCAGGTGCATTCCTCATTAGCGATCTAGTCTCAATGCTCGCGAAGACTTCTGATTTGGATAATGAAATCGATGAAGTTTGCTACAACTTTGAATCGGAGAACAACAAAAGCATTCTTCATTGCGTCATGTTTTATTAACTTTTTTAATTAAGAAACAAATTGCAAGAAATAAAATTGATAATTGTAATTCAATATTTTGTTTAATTCAATGTTGATCGAGGTGAACGTATTTCTTCCTCAACTTTTCACGTTTCTCTCGCTTCTGGCCTTTCCATGGCTTATCGACTGAGTTCAGTGTGCTTGTTGATCCGACCAATTGTGCTTTGTAGTTGCCCAAGTTTCTTCCCTGAACGTGAGCTGAACTGTTCTTCGTGTTGAAGAAAGCGGCGTCGATATCTTTACTCGACTTTCCTGTTGTGAGCTTCATCGATCGTTGCTGACGAGGAGGAAGACTTTCCAGTGGAATTTCATCTGTGAGACGTTCTGGAAATTGTTGGAAATCTGGTTGCTTGACTGTAGGAGGAGCGCAGCAATAAAGAAGCTTTCCATTGACATAATCCTTAAGAATCTTTCTAGCAGCTCTCGATTGATCTGGTTGACCGTTTGCTGTCATGAAACCTCGATTGTAACCATAAGCAAGCAGCAATTCCTCGGCGAATGGTGGACGTTTAGGATCTTCTCCTTCGAGTGGCTTTGTGATTAGAATTCCGTAAGTCTCTTCAAGAACGTGTCGCGGAATCATCGTGCAAAGTGTGTTGACTGGCGGAGTGTAGTCGCGCATCTGATCGATTGGGAGGATTCCATTGAGAATCATGTCAGCTTTTGTGACGCAAAACGATGGAAGAACGAGTCCACAACAATCGCACAAGATTAAGTCACGTTCAAGGAAAAGCGTTTGGAAATGCTTCGTCTTTCCTGGCGTTGATGAAACGCTGACCTTTTTCTCTTGAAGCAAAGCGTTGATTGTGCTGCTTTTACCAACATTTGGATAGCCCATTAATCCAATTATCACAGATTCTTTGCCAGCGGCTGACGGATGTGAACGAACGATGGTTTTGAAGAACTCGATGAGTTCTAATCTTGAAAGAATCCTCGGATCGTTTTTCTCAGGCGCAGTTGGAACTTGTGATGATGATTGAGCTGGTGTGGATGATGCTGCTTCTTCCGTGGTTGTTGTAATTTCATCGAGAACATTCTCAATTTTATCAAGTCCCGAAGCGATCTCTTCAACTTTTTCTTTCAAATCTTCAAGGGAAATATCTTTAGCTGGGATCGACTCATCCTCATCCTCACTTTCTTCTTCGCTATCTGAATTATCCTCTTGCTCGTCTTCAGATGAAGATTCACTTTCGTTGTCGTCTTCTGGTTCGACTGCCGAGAAGAAAGCAACGCGAATGTTTTGTTGATCAAAGTATTCAGCCCATGCCAATCTTTGATCGTCATTTAAGAAATCTGCTTTGTTGAGTAAGAGAAGATTTTGCTTGTTCGGATCAACTTCGTTCACATATTTCTCCAAATCTTCAGAACGGAACAGCAGAGGATTACGAGCATCAACGATTTGAACTACCACATCTGATTTCTCAATCACTCTCCACAATTGTCTCCAGAATTCAATGTTCTTCTCGTAAGGAGTCATGAGAAATTCTTCCTTCTCTTGCAAGAGCGCCAAGTCACGACGCCATTCAAGGAACGAACGATTCTCGCTCATGTGAAGCTCTTCAGGTGTCGTATCCTTATTCCACTTCGGTCGGCGAGGAATCTTAAGTAAGTCCTTGTGGTCAGTAATTCGCTTTTCCATTGTTTTCCTTTCGTTGTCCGTGAGAAGTCCAACATTAGATTTTGGATTGACGAACTGGATGTTTAATTTCTCAGCGACAAACTCAGTGCCAGCAAGTTCAGCAGTTCGGAGAAATGCTTGAAAAGAATCTTCTTCGGTTACAGATGCGAGATTTAATCGAGCCCAATCGTATCCATCTTTCAGATCAGCGACGTGAATCTAAAAATTGTGAAATTATATTTCAGAAAATTGAAATGACAAAAAATATTTATGCTTACCATGTTCTCTTCGACTTTCTTTTTGTTTGTGTTGCTGAATCTGTTCTTGATGAGGGAACGACCCAGTTGATTTGCCTTTTTCTTTCCTACCATGTTTAATTTGATTTATTTTATTTCTCACTGATTTCACATGCGTTTTGTTTGAAGAATTTGATTAGTTTTGAATATTTTTGCTGAACGCACTTATTGAGAAGTTTCCGTTTAAAAAAATTCTGAGAAACCGTCGAGCTCTTGGTTGATAAGAAAGTGGAAAAAATCGAAATTACGTGAATCTCGTGCAGAAAATCCTTCGAGTTCTTAATCAATTTCTTTCTACCTGTTGGCGATCACGACAACCACAATTACAAGTGAGAAAAGCATTTATTATTAAGCAATATTCAAAAGCAATAACAAAATAACCTTTTCTTCAGTTTTTGGCAGATTCTCAAAGATAAAAGGTTCTCGAGATAAGAAAGAGTTAAATTCAGTTCAACATGGAGATCAGCTATAGTTTACGAAACGAGCGTTCGATTGACAATTATCAATGGAAGCAAAACACGTTCAAAATATACGATTCAATCATATCGGACAAGTATCCAAAAGTCTTGAAACATCACGAAGATGAAAAAAGCGTCGCAGGCATTCGTTTCTCGAACACAATCTTCAAAACATTTCCTCAAAAGCTTTTCAGAGATTTTCCTAACCTCACTCAGTTAGAAATATCTGGCTGTCTACTCGATAGAATTGATAGAGCTGATCTATACGAACTCGGAAAACTTGTTACTCTTCATATTAACTATTGCCAATTGACGTCATTGCCTGACGATTTGCTCTTCGGAATGCCAGATCTACGAAACGTTTCATTCTACAACAACAAAATCGTGTTATCGTCTTCGAAATTCTTAAAACCTTTGATTGGAAGAGATAATGTTAAAGTGAATCTTCGAGGAAACAAAAATATTGCTTACTACTCACCAAAATGTTACGAATCATCGAAATCCCTTGAGGTTCTGATGATGGTGATTGACGAGAACTGCAGACGACCTACTCTGCCAACAATGCAACGTGCTCAATTGGATTTTATTTCAAAAGTCAAGGAAATGTGGGTTTCAGGAAAACTTTCCGATCTCACCATCACTGCAGGAGACAAGGCATTCAAAGTTCACAAAACAATTCTGGGCTTGCAAAGCAGAGTTTTCACACAAATATTTCAAGATCAAAGTGAGGCAACTGAGATAAAAATTCCAGACTTCTCTTCGCAGTCTGTTGAGGCTTTGCTGAAATTTATTTACACGAATGAAGTCTCGGAAGGAAACGCAAAAGAATACTTCGACATTGCAGTGAAATTCGAAGTGGACGCCATGAAATCGCTTTACGAGAAAATTATTTGCGACCAAGTTGGTAGACCAAATTTGGGTAGTGACTGGCCGCTTGCAAATACAAATCCTTGGCCAGATTTCCTGTTTGCTCATCAAGTTTCATCTCAGCTGCTGAAGGAAAAAGCTTTTCGTCTCATTGTGAAGAAAATTCCAGAGAATGTTCCAGATCACTTTATGGAAGATCCCGAGAAACTGAAGAAGCTGATTGATGGTCGACAAGCTTACGAAGAAATGTTGAGAGGCAAATAAGAAAATTCTGCTAAAATACCATTTGTAATTCTTCTTTTGTAATTCAAATAAATTGAAATAAATTGTTACATTAAAAATTTTGCTTTTCTTCTAAAAGTTCAATGATTTAATTTCTTACAGCATTTTAAAGATGAAGCTTTTCAGACACTTGCCGATTGAAATATTTTTCCTCGCACTCGAGTCGAAGCTTTGCTGAAATTTATTTACACAAATGAGACCTCGGATGGAAACTCAAAGGAAAACTTTGACATTGCTGAGAAATTCAAAGTTGCAGCGATGAAATCGTTTTACTAGAAAATCATTTCCGAGCAAACTAAGGATTCGAATGCTTTGAAGAACTGAATGAAAGAAGAACTTTGTAGAGAGCTTAACGTTGAAGCTTTCACTTTCAGGCCATTAACCGAGGAAAATTGTTTTGAGATTCTTGAGAAAAACTTTAACAAAAAAGAAATAACCGGAGAAGACTTAAAGAAGAAAATTGTTCGAACGAAAGATTTTTTTAAAAAGTTAAACATGAACTCTAATCCTGCGAAGAATCCTTTGATCTTACAAATGGTTGCAAAAGTTTTCTCCAACAATCAATTTGTTCAGGAGATACGAGCAAACCATTACTCGATCTACGAGAACTTCGTCAGAATTGATCGCTTGAGAAGGATCAATTCAAATATGGAATCGATGGAGCTTGGTTACGAAATTCTTTTACTGAGAAAAATGGAAAAAGAGTTGTTTAGTTAATTTTCAATAAGCCATCGTGGTTCGGCCGATCGGACATTTTACTCAACCATCTGTCATAACAAGCAAAAGACGCCAGCTTAGTACCTGCTCTTTATGACTACTTAAACGTACCCTTATGGGGATCGCGAGAGGTATGACAGAGAAAGAAACCAAAGACTCGAAGAAGCTGGTCAATACTCGGCAACTTTAATGACATTTTGTCAGACAACCGAGGGTTTTGCCTTCGAGTTTTAAATTATTTCTTTCTACCTGACGGTCACGAAACGATCCTGACAAATACAATCACAAGAGCGAATCGCATTTCAAAGAAAAATATTTGCATTCGCAGAACATTTCCTTCAGTTTGTTCCAGATTTTCAAAGTTGAAGGTTCTCGTGAGAAGAAAAAATTAAATTTAATTCAAAATGAAGGTCAATTGTCGGTTTATCGATGTCAACGGTCGCTACCAGTGCATGGTCGACGATACAGTATTCACCAAGAAGGATCATGTGATTAAAGAGTTCAAAGGAGATCACGAAGAAGGAAAAAGTCACGAAGATGTCAAATGTGTTTCCATCAAAGGAACAAATGTGAATTATTTTCCTCGAAGTCTCCAGGAGCATTTTCCTAATCTCACTCAATTGATGATTCATGGCTGTGACATAAAGGAAATTTCAAAAAGTGATTTGAAAGGACTCGAGGGACTTGTTATTCTTTACATTGATAATTGTAAATTGACGACTTTGCCAGACGATTTGTTCAGCGAAATGCCGAACTTACGAAAAGTTTCATTCGAACGTAACGAAATCGAATTCACATCGTCTGAATTTCTGAGACCTTTGCGGCGAAGGGGAAATGTCTCAGTGAGCCTTCGAGAAAACAAAAACATTGATGCTCGCTACTGGCCAGGAAGCTTCAATAATATTAGTAAAGTAAAATCTCTTGACGCGCTGATGAAGTTGATCGACGATAAGTGTTTCAATTTCAATAAAAAAATTGAAAAAATGTGGGTCTCAGGAAGATTCTCGGACCTCACGATCATCGCTGGCGACAAGGAATTCAAAGTTCACAAAGCAGTTTTAGGAATGCAAAGCGAAGTGTTCGCTAAACTCTTTGAAGATCAAATCGAGGCAAATGAGATGAAAATTTCAGACTTCAGCTCGGAATCTGTTGAAGCTTTGCTCAAATTTATTTACACGAACGAGATCTCGGAAGAGGGAGACGCAAAGGAAAACTTCCAAATTGCTGACAAGTTTAAAGTCGATGCCATGAAATCGAAATACGAGGAAATCATTTACGATCAAATCAACGAATCGAATGCTTGGGAAACTTTCTGGTTCGCTCATCGTTTGTCATCTCAACTTATCAAGGAAAAAACATTTCAACTGATCGCCTAGAACATTCCGATTTGCTTCAACAATTCTGGAATTTGGAATAAAATAAATAAATCTTAAAGAAAATAATTTAATAACTCGATCATTTGCATAATTACTTTAATGATTTAATAAAAATATATTTCACGAAATTATTTCTTTTTTTTTTCGAGTTTGAAGGCATCAAGGATGGTCGACAAGAAGAGCATAAAAGTAGCTCGGTCTTCGTTAGAAAAATGACTCATTTGGGTTTTTACTTTCTACCTGACGGTCACGAAACGATCCTGACAAATACAATCACAAGAACGAATCGCATTTCAAGAAACACACCAAATATCTTCTTCAGTTTGTTGCAGATTTTCAAAGTTAAAGGTTCTCGAGACAGGAAAAAATTAAAGTAATTTTAAAATGGAGATCAATTGTGATTTTGGTTACGTTTCCTATCGCTACGTGTGCTTTGTTGAGGAAGCAAATATAACAGAGAAGGATCATGTGATTAAAGAGTTTAAAGGAGTTCACGAAAAAGGAAACAATCACGAAAACGTCAAATTGCTTTGCTTCGAAAAAGCAAACGTGAATTTTTTTCCTCGAGGTCTTGAAAAGCATTTTCCTAATCTCACTCGCTTGGATATATTTGACGCTGACATCAAAGAAATTTCGAAAAATGATTTGAAAGGACTCGAAGGACTTACTGGTCTTCGTATTGTAAATTCTGAATTGACTTCATTGCCCGACGATTTGTTCACCGAAATGCCAAATTTACGAGAAGTTTCACTCCACAGCAACAACATCGAGTTTGTATCTTCATCAATTTTGGAACCTTTCCATGGAAGAGAAAATGTTAAACTGAATATTGATGCGAAGAGAAAACATGTTTCGTTCTATTCAAAATATTCTTCAAGTACTCTTGAAGATGCGATGAAGTCAATCGACGAGAAATTCATGAATCCGGCTCTCTCTGCAGTGGTGAGCACATCGAAGCCTTCAAATGAAGCTGAACTTCAGCTTTACAAAGTTCTTCAACGAGCTAACTTGCTGGCCTATTACGACACTTTGCTGGGAATGGGTGAGTCAGTTGATTTGTTTATTGAAGTTTCCACTAATGAAATTAATGTTTTAGGTGGCGACGACGTTCAACAACTTTGCGATGCTGATGAAGAAGAATTTCTCGAAATTATGAACTTAGTTGGAATGGCTGCGAAGCCTTTACACGTTCGAAGACTTCAGAAGTCTCTCCACGAGTGGATGAAGAATCCGTCGCTCTTCAACTCTCAAATTCGTCCAAATCTAGAACCGGAGAGCGTTTCGAACCAACATCAACAGCCTCAAGTGCAATTACCAACAAATTCAGGCTCTCGGCAGCAACAATCTCAAGAGCAGCAGCATCTCGCCAGCATGAAACAAAGCAACAGATTGCTTCAAAATATGAGAGCTGCATTAGCAATAGGAAGCGTCGGCAATTCTATTCCAAATCAGAAGTCGAATTTTGCTGGACCAGGCAGAGGGAACAAGGACTGGCATCAAACTATAACTCCAGACTTAAGAAATCATCTTGTTCATAAGCTCGTTGAAGGAATCTTCCCACAATACAACAACGGGCTTGCAATATATGATAAACGAATCTCAAACTTACTTGCTTATGCAAGGAAGGTTGAAGGAGATATGTTCGAAATGGCAAATTCCAGATCCGAGTATTATCATTTGTTAGCTGAAAAGATCAACAAGATCCAGAGAGAGCTTGAAGAGAAGCGTCAAAAACGAAGAGAACAACAGCAGCAAGTGACTCTTAAACTTCCGCCGAGTTTTCAGCAAGAAGGTCCACAGGAAAATCATTCCACCGGGGAATCAGGAAATTCAATAAAATCACTTGAAGATTTGAAGGCGATTGACGAAAAGTGTATCGAGCCAACTCTCGTGGATTTCAATTCACAACTCAAGGAAATGTGGATCTCCGGAAAGTTCTCTGATCTCAAGATCATCGCTGGCGACAAAGAGTTCAAAGTCCACAAGAATGTTTTGGGAATGAAAAGCAAAGTATTTGCTAAAGCATTTGAGGATCAAATCGAGGCAATTGAGATGGAAATTTCAGACTTCAGCTCGGATTCTGTTGAAGCTTTGCTCAAATTCATTTACACGAACGAGATCTTTGAAGATGGAAATGCAAAGGAAAACCTCGAAATTGCGGACAAATTTAAAATCGCCGCCATGAAATCGAAATACGAGGAAACTTTTGGTGATCTGATAAACTATTCAGCTGCTAACGCTATGGCAATGCAAGGTAAGTTTCGATGTAATTCCTTTTGATATTCATTACTAAACAATTTTGTCTTTTTAGAAAATAAAACGATGGCAGGAAATGTTCAGCAAACTATGCCGGGACCTTCCAATCTTCCACCGAATCCTCTAGTGGCTGATCCTGAGAAAAGAAAGTTGATTCAACAACAGCTCGTTCTAATTCTTCATGCTCAAAAATGTATGGAAAAAGAAAACAACAGTTGTACTCTTCCTAACTGTCGAACAATTAAAGATGTTCTCAATCATTTGGCGACTTGTTTTCTTGGGAAGAACTGTCCTCGTATTCATTGCTCATCATCACGCCAAATTATCAACCATTGGAAGAACTGTATTAAAGGCGATTGTCCTGTCTGCTCGCCTTTAAAGTCTTCGCCTTCAAAGCAGTCAGATTGATATGAATCAACAAGCGCATCAAAAATTTTGTTTTTGAGTAGAAAGAGTTCCCCTTTCTGTCGATGCAATAGCCCCAGAGCTAAATTATCTTTAGTTTAAATTGAACTCAAATTAAATTTGTATTATTGTCTCATTTATTTACTTTCGAATAAAATTTCTATATCAACAATAAAGCAATAAAGTTTACTTCTTAAGAAATTTCCAAATTAAATCTTTTGATGTCAAAAGTCAATTTAGTCTGCTTTGAGGGTTTAGTCAAATAGAAAGTGAATAGTGGCGAAGCATCGTTTTCGCTCAATTCTTTGAAGATCAGTGCGTGGCGACTGAAATAAAAATTACAGCTCGGATTCTGTAGACTTTGTTGAAAGAATTTTGGAAGATCAAAGGCAATTGAAGCATCAGATGGCAACGCAAAGGAAAACTTCTAAATTGCTGACAAGTTTAAAATTGAAGCAATGAAAACGATTTACAAGAAAATCATTTACGATCAACTAGATAAAGCGAAAGCTCAGGAAATCTTCATGTTTTCTTTTCTTTTCCCATCTCAAATTCTGAAAGAAAAGCTTTTCGTCTGGATGGATGCTTCCAAAGGTTTCCGAGAAAGTTTGGCAGAAGCGAATAAAAAATTGGATGCTGCACAAGAAAATAAAATAAAATAATCGAGGATCATTCTAATACGAGGGCTGCTGAAGAAGAACTTGACAGGCGCTGAGATCAACTTGATATAATTGAGGATGATTATAATATTTCTTTTTTGGTTTGATGGCATCAAAGTCTGTTGACAAGATGAGCATAGAAGTAGCTCTCGCTTCGTAGAAAAATCGACTCATTTGGGTTTTTACTTCCCTAATCCCTAATCAATACCTAGCGGTCACGAAACGATCCTGACAAATACAATCACAAAAGCGAATCGCATTTTAAGGAAAATATTTGCAATCGCAAAATATTTCTTCAGTTAGTTGCAGATTTTCAAAGTTGAAGGTTCTCGAGAGACGAAAAAATTAAATTTAATTCAAAATGGAGGTCAATTGTCGGTTTATCGATGTCAACGGTCGCTACCAGTGCGTTATCGACGATACAGTCATCAACGAGAAGGATCATGTGATTAAAGAGTTCAAAGGAGTTCACCAAAAAGGAAAAAGTCACAAAGACGTCAAATACGTTTGCATTCATGCAACAACTGTCGATTATTTTCCTCGAGGTCTCCAGGAGCATTTTCCTAATCTCACTCAATTGATGATATTTAACTGTAGCATCAAGGAAATATCGAAAAATGATTTGAAAGGACTCGAGGCGCTTGAAACAATTACTTTGAACGAATGTCAATTGACGACTGTGCCAGACGATTTGTTCAGCGAAATGCCGAACTTACGTGAAGTTTCATTCAAACATAACGAAATCGAATTCGCATCGTCAGAATTTTTGAGACCTTTGCGGCGAAGGGAAAATGTCAAAGTGGACCTTCGAGAAAACAAAAACATTGATGCTTCCTTCTGGCCAGGAAGTTTCAGTAATGTTAGTAAAGTAAAATCTCTTGACGCGCTGATGAAGTTGATCGACGATAAGTGTTTCAATTTCAACAAAAAGATTGAAAAAATGTGGATCTCAGGAAGATTCTCGGACCTCACGATCATCGCTGGCGACAAGGAATTCAAAGTTCACAAAGCAGTTTTAGGAATGCAAAGCGAAGGGCCTGGCCATACCACACACCGGGTGACCACACACCAACCTATAGATTTTCAGTAGATTTTCTATAGAATCCTATAGAAATTTAATGTGTAATTTATGATCTATTAAAATTACATGGGAAATTAATAGATTTTAACTAGAAAAACCATAGAAAACGTTACGTTTCTTACGTCAAAATTCATAGAAAAAACATTGAAATTCTATAGAAAATCTATGGCTTTTTAAAGAAAGGCATGAATTTTCTATAGAATTTTAATAATTTTTCTATGAATTTTGACGTAAGAAACGTAACGTTTTCTATAGATTTCTTATTTAAAATTAGGGTTCGTCGGAAGCCGTGCTTCTCCCTTGCTTCTCCTTGACTGCCTGTATTTGCAAGCAAGGAGAAGCAAGGTTGCAAGCATGCCTCCAAATTTTGAAAAACTGTCTTTTTAAAAAAAATGACGCATTGATTAAAATTGATTTAATTGAAAATTCTTGATTCAAATTCGCTGAAATTTTGATAACTTATTTTTTGATAGTTTCTTGATTGGAAAACAAGTCGATTTTTATAAAAATATGTTTTTCACTTTGCACAATTAGTCTTCAAAGTCAGATTTTCTTAAAAAAATTAATTTGTGCTTGATTTCGTTATCAATAAAACTTTGGTGTTGATTAAATTGTAAAATATTTTTAATCAGAGTTGTAGAACACAGTCAAGCGCTTCATTTGATGTGCAATATGAGTGGGTGGAGCAGGTAATTATAATAAAAAATTGGTTATTGGTTAAAAAATACCCTTGAAATCTTGAAAACACTAAATGAAAAATAAACAAAAAAGTATTTTAAGCAGTTTTCTAACACAAAATTCAAAATTAATCACAGACCACTAATGTCACCTAATCAAGTTATACATCGATGGATTTGTCTTATTGTGTTCTATAACTTTTTAATACATCATGTTAAATTTTTATCAAGAATTAATCAAGTTTGATATCAAAACATGAGAAAAAGCTTTAAAATTTGAACATTCATGAAGTCGCCAAAAACAACCATTTTCAACGCACTCAAGCTAAATATGCGTTGCACTACCCAGTTCATGGTTTTTTTAAATTTGTGTTAGATATCTGACAAAAAAGCGTTCACCTAATATGCAGATTGATTCATCTTCACCCTCAAATTATATGTCAAAGTTGATTTTTTTGAAAATTTTCAAGAATTTTTTCATGTTTTGATATCAAACTTGAATGTTTCTCAATAAAGTTGCAACATGATGTATTAAAAAGTTATAGAACACAGTAAGACAAATCCATCGATGTATAACTTGAGTAGGTGACATAAGTGGTCTGTGATTAATTTTGACTTATGTGTCAGAAAACTGTTTTAAACACTATTTTGTTCATTTTTCATTTATTGGTTCCGATTTCTGAGGTTTTTTTTTACCATAAAAACGTGCTCCACCTTTTTACATTGTACATCAAATGAAGCGCTTGATTGTCTTCTACAACTATGGATAAAAATATTTCACAATTTAATCAACAACAAACCGTAATTGATGAAAAAGTTCAAAAACAAGTGAAATTTTTTAAGAAAATCTGACTTTGAAGACTAATTGTGCAAAGTGGAAAACATGTTTTTATAAAAATCGACTTGTTTTCCAATCAAGAAACTATCAAAAAATAAATTATCAAAATTTCAGCGAATTTGAATTAAGAGTTTTCAATTAAATCAATTTTAATCGATGCGTCATTTTTTTTAAGAAACGCGTTTTTGAAATTTGGAGGCATGCTTGCAACCTTGCTTCTCCAGGGAGAAGCATGGATAGTGATTGCAAGCAAGAAGCAAGCTTCCAAAAGCGACGCACCCTATCTAAAATCCATTAATTTTGAATATAATTTAGATGTGAAACTTAGTTAAATTTAATTTAAAAAACGATTGGTGGGAGTGTTTAGGGTTTTTCATCCGAAGAATGAAATAAATTTTTTCTTAAAAGCAGGAGAGGTGAGTAGGGCATAATTAGAATTTTGATTTAGAGTCTTCTTTTCCAAGAATGCGTCACAAAAAAAATTTAAATTTCTTTTACGCATTATCGGTGAGCTCATAAACCTTCTGTCTCTTTAGTATAAGAACAGCTGACTTCTTAAAGAAAGTGCAAGCTAACACAAGGGCATACATCATTCAGTTTGATGAACTGTGATTTGTTCATAAGTTATAAAATCTGATTAACCTTTTGCAAGCCCTAGTTATGCTGATTTGAAGCCTGTTTTTACCCAATGTATCCTCCCAAGCACTTTATTCCTTCAAAATGAGTTTAGATTTAAGGTCGAAAAAATACTGAATTGTTTTCTGAGTTTCATAGCTTCTAAGTAAATGAAATTCTATGATTTTTCTAATTATTTTCTATTGAAAATCTATTTATTTCTAACAGAAATTCTATTAATTTTCTATTCATTTTCAATATAAAACGTAACGACGTAGAAGTTTGACGTAACCGGTTTAAATAAAAATTCCATTGAAAATCTATAGAGTTTCTATATAAAATCTATTAATTTTCTATTGAAATTCTATTGAATTTACGCTAAAAAGTGGGTGACCACACACCAAAATAAATTTTAGTTTTTTAATGGAAAATCCATAGAATTTCTATCTAGGAAATTTCTGTTAAAATTTAATAGAAATTCTATAGGAAAAAAATAGAAAATCTATAGAAAACTAATAGGTTTTTAATAGAAAGTAGAAAATAAATGGAAAATATATAGGAAATTAATAGATTTTTAAATCTATGTATTTTCTATATAAAATCTACATATTTCCTATAGAATTTCTATAGATTTCCTTGGTGTGTGGTATGGCTAGATCCCAAAGCGAAGTGTTCGCTGAGATCTTTGAAGATCAAATCGAGGCAAATGAGATGAAAATTTCAGAATTCAGCTCGGAATCTGTTGAAGCTTTACTCAAATTCATTTACACGAACGAGATCTCGAGAGATGGCAACGCAAAAGAAAACTTCCAAATTGCTGACAAGTTTAAAGTCGATGCCATGAAATCGAAATACGAGGAAATCATTTACGATCAAGTTGATGACTCAAATTATTTATTGAAGCAAAAAGCAATTCAACTGATCGCCGAGAAAATTCCAGAATTGTCAGAGGAATTTATGGAAGATCCCGAGAAATTGATGAAATTCTTGAATTTGGAATAAAATAAATAAATTGCTCGTGAAAATTTAAGAAAATTAATTTAAAAACTCGATCATTTGCATAATTATTTTAATGATTTAATAAAAATATATTTCACGAAACTAATTCTTTTTTTTTTCGAGTTTGAAGGCATCAAAGTCTGTTGACAAGAAGAGCATAAAAGTAGCTCTCGCTTCGTTAGAAAAATGACTCATTTGGGTTTTAACTTTCCCTAATCCTTCGAGTTTTAAAATATTTCTTTCTACCTGACGGTCACGAAACGATCCAGACAAATACAATCACAAGAGCGAATCGCATTTCAAGGAACACGAAATATCTTCTTCAGTTTGTTGCAGATTTTCAAAGCTAAAGGTTCTCGAGACAGGAAAAAATTGAATTAATTTCAAAATGGAGATCAATTGTGGTTTTGGTTACGTTTCCAATCGCTACGTGTGCTTTGTTGAGGAAGCAAATATAACAGAGAAGGATCATGTGATTAAAGAGTTTAAAGGAGTTCACGAAGAAGGAAAAAATCACAAAGACGTCCAAGTCGTTTGCTTCGAAAAAGCAAATGTGAAATTTTTTCCTCGAGGCCTCAAAATGCATTTTCCTAATCTCACTGAGTTGAAAATAATTGACGCAGACATCAAAGAAATTTCGAGAAATGATTTGAATGGGCTTGAAGGACTTACTGTTCTTAAGATTGAAAATTCTGAATTGACTTCATTGCCCGACGATTTGCTGACCGAAATGCCAAATTTACGAGAAGTTTCACTCCACAGCAACAACATCGAGTTTGCATCTTCGAATCTTTTGGAACCTTTGCATGGAAGAGAAAATGTTCGAGTGAATATTGCTACGAAGAGAAAACATGTTTCGTTCCTTTCAAATAATTCTTTGAATACTCTTGAAGATGCGATGAAGTCAATCGACGAGAAATTCATGAATCCGGCTCTCTCTGCAGTGGTGAGCACATCGAAGCCTTCAAATGAAGCTGAACTTCAGCTTTACAGAGTTCTTCAACGAGCTAACTTGCTGGCTTATTATGACACTTTGCTGGGAATGGGTGAGTCAGTTGATTTGTTTATTGAAGTTTCCACTAATGAAATTAATGTTTTAGGTGGCGACGACGTTCAACAACTTTGCGATGCTGATGAAGAAGAATTTCTCGAAATTATGAACTTAGTTGGAATGGCTGCGAAGCCTTTACACGTTCGAAGACTTAAGAAAACTCTCCACGAGTGGATGACAAATCCGTCGCTCTTCAACTCTCAAATTCGTCCAAACAGTGATGAGCCTCCTCAAATTCTTTTCAATCCAGAATCGGAGCAGCAACTTCAACAGCCTCTAATGGAATTACCAACAAATTCTGGCGCTCAACAGCAACAATCTCAAGAGCAGCAGCATCTCGAAAGCGTGAGAGAATTCCACAGTGTGCTAGAACATATGAGAGCTGCATACGCATCAGGATTAGCAAACGTCGACCATTCAATTTTAAATCAGAAGTCGAATTTTGCTGGACCATTCAGTGTAAACAAGGACTGGCATCGAACTATGAGTCCAGACTTAAGAAATCATCTTGTTCATAAGCTCGTTGAAGGAATGATTCCAGACATCTACAACAGGGTCGTAATGCAAGATAAACGAATCTCAAACTTACTTGCTTATGCAAGGAAGGTTGAAGGAGATATGTTCGAAATGGCAAATTCCAGATCCGAGTATTATCATTTGTTAGCTGAAAAGATCAATAAGATCCAGAGAGAGCTTGAAGAACGAAAAGAACGAAGAAAACAACAGCAGCAGCAAGTTCCGCCGAGTTTTCAGCAAGAAGGTCCACAGGAAAATCAGTCCACCGGGGATTCACTAAAATCACTTGAAGAGTTGAAGGTAATTGATGAAAAGTGCATTGAGCCAACTCTCAAGGAAATGTGGATCTCCGGAAAGTTTTCTGATCTCAAGATCATCGCTGGCGACAAAGAGTTCAAAGTCCACAAGAATATTTTGGGAATGAAAAGCGAAGTGTTCGCTAAAGCATTTGAAGATCAAATCGAGGCAAATGAGATGAAAATTTCAGACTTCAGCTCGGATGCTGTTGAAGCTTTGCTCAAGTTCATTTACACGAATGAGATCTCGGAAGATGGAAACGCAAAGGAAAACCTCGAAATTGCTGACAAGTTTAAAGTCGCCGCCATGAAATCGAAATACGAGGAAACTTTTGGTGATCTGATTAACGATTCAGATGCTAACGATAACGCTATGCAAGGTAAGTTTCGATGTAATTCCTTTTGATATTCATTACTAAACAATTTTGTCTTTTTTAGAAATTGAAACGATGGCAGGAAATATTCAGCAAACTATGCCAGGACCTTCCAATCTTCTTCCAAATCATGTAATGGCGGATACTGCGAAGAAAGTTGGTTCAACAACAACTCGTTTTGTTCCTTTAAGCTCAAAAATGTATGAAAAAAGAAAACGACAAATCAACAAGCGCTTCACCACTGTCGAAAAATGAAAGATGTTCTCAATCATTTGGACACTTGTAATCTTGAAGGTATCTGCCCTCGTATTCATTGCTCATCATCACGTCAAATTATCAAACATTGGAAGAACTGTAATAGAGTCGATTGTCCTGTCTGCTCGCCTTCAAAGCAGTCAGATTGATGTAAATCAACAAGCGCAATAAAAAAATGAGATGCTGCGAGAAAATGAAATTTAAATAATTGAGGATAATTCTAATGAGAAAAATATTTTTATGTGATGCTGAAAAATCTATCAAGAGAGAATAAAAATTACAAATTTTAATGATTTAATAAAAATATATTTTTCAAAAAATTTTATATTTTTTTCTTGAAAGCATCAAAGATGGTCGACAAGAAAAAATATCTCACCCTTCGAAAGAAAAATGACTCATTTGTGTTTTTACTTTCCCCAATCTCTAATCCTTCGAGTTTTAAAATATTTCTTTCTACCTGAGGATCACGAAACGATCCAGACAAATACAATCACAAAAGCGAATCGCAATTTAAGGAAAAATATTTGCATTTGCAAAATATTTCCTTCAGTTTGTTGCAGATTTTCAAAGTTGAAGGTTCTCGTGAGAAGAAAAAAATAAATTTAATTCAAAATGGAGGTCAATTGTCGGTTTTACGATGCCTACGGTCTCTACGCGTGTGTGGTCGACGATACAGACATCATCGAGAAGGATCATGTGATTAAAGAGTTCAAAGGAGTTCACCAAAAAGGAAAAGATCACGATGACGTCAAATATGTTTGGTTCGAGAGAACAAATGTGAATTATTTTCCTCGAGGTCTCGAGAAGCATTTTAAGAATATAATTGAGTTGAGAATAAAAGGCTGTGACATAAAGGAAATTTCGAAAGACGATTTGAGAGGACTCGAGAGACTGAAAAAGTTTGTGATTGTTCATTCTCACTTGACATCATTGCCCGATGATTTGTTCACTGATATGCCAGATTTGCGATACGTTGCACTTCACGACAACAAACTCGATTGTTTATCTTCGGAAGTTTTAAAACCTTTCGTCGGAAGAAAAAATCTTATTTTGCACCTCAAAAGAAACAGAACAATTAATGCTTTTTTTAATACTGGACATCGAGGATCAGTGAATTCACTTGAAGAGCTTATGAAGTTAATCGACGAGAAGTGCAAGCCTGCATCGCCACAAGTTGTTCCTGATCCTGTCAGTCCGATGGTAAAAGA
The DNA here is from genome assembly GCA_033063855.1 of Smittia aterrima. NCBI lineage: Eukaryota > Metazoa > Arthropoda > Insecta > Diptera > Chironomidae > Smittia > Smittia aterrima. The sequence goes on from CP093831.1 coordinate 26,758,438, forward strand.
AATGTGGGTCTCCGGAAGATTCTCTGATTTCACAATCATCGCTGGCGAAAAGAACTTCAAAGTCCACAAAAATATTTTAGGAATGCAAAGCGAAGTGTTTGCTAAAACATTTGAAGTTCAACCCGAGGCAAATGAAATTACAATTACAGACTTCACAGCCGACTCCGTTGAGGCTTTGCTCAAATTCATTTACATGAGCGAGATCTCCAGAGATGGAAACGAAAAGGAAATCTTTGCAATTGCTGACAAATTCGAAGTCACAAAAATGAAATTGATTTACGAGAAAATCGTTAGCGATCAAGTAAACGCAGCGAACGCTTGGGAAAGTTTCATTCTCGGTTTCGCATCTCAAGAAATAAAAGAAAAAGCTTATCAACATTTGGACATGGATATCCCAGATGATATCATGGAAGATTCCGAGGAAATGAAGAAGATTATCGACGATCCAGAAGTTGACGAAGAAACTGATTCTGATCAGGAATCAGATTCGGAATAGATGCTCATCATCACATTCATTGGCGAAACGAAGAGAATATCACGAATTTTAATGTTTTAATAAAAATACATTTTTCCAAATTTATTCATAAAAATTACTTTTAGATTTCCGAGATTATCAAAACTCTTTAATATCTAAGTCTCAAGTTGAAGCTCTCAACCAAGGCTAGATGTTAATGAGTCAGCTCGATTACTCATTGTTTTGTGGTTTTAAGAAGATAAGAGAGAACTTTCTGATTCTAATAATTGTCTTTCCTCAAAAATATGTTTGAACAATAAATGTCATTTAAAAATCGAAACATAAAAATGTTTTCTTCAGTTGCTTACAGACTTTTAAATATTAAAGATCTTGAGAGAGAGAAATTAATTTATTTCGACATGGAGATCAATTGTGAGTTCGATGTTCATTCTATTTTTACAATGGAACTCGACACATGTTCGTGCATCTTCAGAACTCTTTAAACCTTTGCTTGGAAGAGAAAATGTTAGTGTGAGCCTTCGAGAAAACAAAAGCATTAACGCTCAATTCGAGCCAGAGAAATGCGCAATATCTGCTTTTCTTTCTTTACTTTTCGGAGAAATCCAAAATCTCTTAAGGAGCTGATGAAATTGATCGACGAGAAGTATACCAAGCCAAAGGAAGTTGTTTTGTTTAAAGACCATCAGCGATGGTCGACAAGAAGAGCATAAAAGTAGCTTCGTTAGAAAAATGAGTCACTTGGGTTTTTACTTTCCCTAATCCTTCGAGTTTCAAATTAATTTTTTCTACCTGAGGATCATAAAACGATCCAGACAAATACAATCACAAGAGCGAATCGCATTTCGAGGAAAATATTTGTATTCGCAGAATATTTATTTCAGTTTGTTCCAGATTTTCAAAGTTAAAACTTCTCGTGAGAAGAAAAAATTAAATTAAATTCAAAATGGAGGTCAATTGTCGGTTTATCGGTGACTACGATCACTACCAGTGCGTTATCGACAATACAGTCATCAATGAGAAGGATCATGTGATTAAAGAATTTAAAGGAATTCGCGAAGATGGAAAAACTAACAATGATGTCAAATGTGTTTTCATCAGAGAAACAAATGTGAATTATTTTCCTCGAGGTCTCGGAAAGCATTTTCCTAATCTCAATGAATTGGTTATTCATGGCTGTGCCATCAAGGAAATTTCGAAAAATGATTTGAAAGGACTCAAAGGGTTGGTTGACCTTTACATTGAACATTGTAAATTGACATCACTGCCTGACGATTTGTTCACCGAAATGCCAAACTTGCTAACAGTTTCAATATCTTTCAATCCTATCGAGTTCGCATCTTCGAATCTTTTAAAACCTTTGATTGGAAGAAAAAATGTTAAAGTGATCCTTGAAGGAAACAAAAATATTGATGCTTGGTTTTATCAAGGAGTGCAAGGCTCAATAGGATCACTTGAAGACTTCATGAAGTTGATTGACGAGAAGTGCACCAAACCTGCACCGGCAAATTTTGTTCCTGAGAAGTTCAGTCCGATGATAAAAGAAATGTGGATGTCCGGAAGATTCTCTGATCTCACGATCAGCGCAGGCGGAAAGTGCTTCAAGGTTCACAAAGCGATTTTGGGCATGCAAAGCGAAGTGTTCGCAAAAATCTTCGAAGATCAAAGCGAGGCAACGGAGATGAAAATTCCAGACTTCACTTCGAGCTCTGTCGAAGTTTTACTCAAATTCATTTACACGAATGAGATCTCCGAAGATGGAGACGCAAAGGAAAACTATGAAATTGCTGACAAATTCAAATTTGAAGAAATGAAATCGAAATACGAGAAAATTATCTGCGATCAACTCAACGATGAAAATGCTTTGGAAGTTTTCATGTTCGCTCATCGTTTCTTATCTCAAGAATTGAAGGAAAAAGCTTATCACCAAATGATCAAGGGAATCCCAGATGATTTGCCTGATCTCATGGAAGATCCCGAGGAATTGAAAAAGTTGATGGATGCTCGACGAGTTTGGGAAGAAGCTTTGTCAACATCAAAGAAATTGAGCCTCACAAGAAAATAAAATTGAATTAGATGCACATCATATCAATGAGCGAAGCAAAGAGAATATCGTAAATTTTAAAGTTTAATAAAAATACATTTCTCCAGAATGTTTCTTTTAAAGTTTGTTTTCGATCTGAAGGCATCAAAGATCATTTAAATTGTTTTCAGATAAAATTTGTTTTCATCCAGTGAACGCACTGTAAAAGATAAAGCTCAAATGAGAAAGCTTTGAATGATAGCTTTACTAACAAGTGGCAGTTAGTACCGAACTTACTGTAGGGTTTTTCATCCGTCGGACCGGTTACAGGGGATTGAGCTTTACTGAGTTTACTGGTCCAAGGTGGACCCAGATCTGGTCAGCTATAAAATCCATGCACTCGATTCAACATCCATCTATTCTTGTGAAGAAGTCACAGGGAAATGTGCTTCCGTTTACGAGAAAACTTATTTCAAAACTACAATCGACTTTTTGTATGGAGATTCCAGGTTTCGCACCCGTGGGCCCGATCCTGATGAGCTAGTAAAAGAAATTAATTCGCTAGCTCATCGCGTTCGCGAGTTATCTCAACCACAGCAAGTCGGACGACGGACCACAGCGACCACTACAGAGTGTTCCATCCTTCGGATGAAAAAACCTAAAAACTTGCTTACGCGCCTCGTTTATTTCGATAAAATAAAATTTAAAAAAATTAATATCGAAAAGAAGATATTGCAATAAAGTTGAAATCAATCAGAAAATGAACTGAAAGTTTAAGGGAAACCTCTTCAAGTTCTAAATTTATTTATTTCAACCTGTTGTTGATGATCCCGTCGTCCACAAATCGCATTTACCGCTAAACTCCTAGATTAGAACAAGAAACCATCATGGCTCTGATATTAGAAAAGCGAATCGCATTGGTCACAGAAAAAAAAACATTTAAAAGCATGAACAAAAAATGTTTTCTTCAGTTTGTGACAGATTTTCAAAGTTAAAGGTTCTCGTGATAAAAAAAAATTCAGTTCGATATGGAGATCAATTGTGAGTTTACATTTTTTAAGACAAATGTCTACAGTTGTCTGGTAAATAAAGCAAGCATAACTGAGAAGGATCACGTGATTAAAGAATTTAAAGGAAATCACGAAGAAGGAAGAAGTCACAATGACGTCAAATGTGTTTGGTTCCTTCGAACAAATATGGATCATTTTCCTCGAGGTCTCGAGAAGCATTTCCCCAATCTCACTGAATTGATTATAACTGACAGTTACTTCAAGGAAATTTCTAGAAATGATTTGAATGGACTCGAAGGAATTGTTGATCTTATAATTGAAAGTGGTAAATTGACATCACTGCCCGACGATTTGTTCACCGAAATGCCAAACTTACGATCAGTTTCATTCTGCGGCCATGAAATCGAATTCGCATCTTCAAATCTTTTAAAACCTTTGCTTGGAAGAGAAAATGTTAGAGTGGACCTTCGATTTAACAAAAACATTAATGCATGCTTCTGGCCAAAATGGTATAGTTCATTAGATTCACTTGAAGAGCTCATGAAGTTGATTGACGAGAAGTGCCTCAAACCAATTGTTGTTCCTGATTCAGAGAAGTTCAACCCAAAAATAAACGAAAACAAAAAATTCGAAGAAATGGAAGCTCCAGAATTATTTTCTGAATTGCCGAGATCAGCAAAATTTCAAGTGAACGAGAAAACATCAGAACTTGAATCTTCAAGCGTTTTGAAACCTCTGGTTAAAGAACAAACTGAAGTGACCAATGGAATGAACTTTTTTGGTTTCAAATCCATTGTCAAGGACGATTCTCTCATTTCTCAGAAGTGCATCAAACCTGCTTTACTTGAAAAATTGGATGATTCAGAAAGTTTCAATCAAGTTTTAAATTCACGAACATTTTCGTTTAACGCAAACAAAAGTGAATTCAAATCTTCAGAGAAAACCTCGAAAGGAAAACCAAATGTCAAAGAAAGTCCTCGAAGTAACATTGACGCTTTCGTTGTAGCAGAAGAAAGGGGCTCCTTGAAGTTAAACGACGTCAAGTGCATCAAACCTGCTCAGTCACTTCCTAATCCAGCGAACGTTAATCCAAAATTCAAGGAAATGTGGATCTACGGAAAGTTTTCTGATCTCACGATCATCGCAAGCGAAAAGAAGTTCAAAGTTCACAAAGCAGTTCTGGGAATGAAAAACAAAATTTTTGCTCAGATTTTTGAAGATCAAATCGAAGCGAATGAAATAAAGATTCCAGGTTTTAGCTCTGAGGCTGTTGAAGCTTTACTCAAATTCATTTACACGAACGAGGTCTCAGAAGAAGGAAACGCAAAGGAAAACTTCGAAATTGCTGACAAATTTAAAGTCACCGAAATGAAATCATTTTACGAGAAAATTATTTGCGATCAACTTAAATCGAAAGCTTTGGAAACATTTTTGTTATCTCATCGATTCTCATCTCAAGAAGAAAAGAAGAAAGTACTTCGAAGAATTACCAACGAACTCCAAGAAAATCTGTCAGACGAACTTGTGAATAAGAAGAAAATAACTAAAGGAGTTTCGATCGGAGTAATTCTGGTAATTTTCGGAATCTTTGTTCATTACTTAACGCTCCTCATGAAATAAACCTAAAGCAAAATAATTGAAATGTAATCCACGAATTTCTAAATTCAATATTTATAAAGAACAAATTAAATAAAAAAACTTAAATTTTACTTGAACTTTGTTGGTTTCGTATTTTATTTTCAGAAATTGTATGTAAAGCATAAACGAAAATCTCTTCGAGTTCTAAATTCATTTTTTAGCTCACCAGATTCCAAATCCTTCAAGACACCCACAACTACTAAAACACGGAAATATCTTCTTTAGTTTGTGTTAGATTTTCAACGATTTCCGGAATCTCACGATCATTGCTTGCGATAAAGAGTTCAAAGTTCACAAAGCAATTTTAGGAATGCAAAGCGAAAAGTTTGCTAAGATTATTGAAGATCAAAGCGAGGCAACTGAAATAAAGATTCCTGGTTACAGCTTTGGCTCAGTTGAAGCTTTGATCAAATTCATTTACACAAGCGAAGCATCAGAAGATGGAAATGCAAAGGCAATCATCAGAATTGCTCACAAATTCAAAGTCGCGGAAATGAAATCGGTTTACGAGAAAGTCTTTGGCGATCAGATCAACGAAGAGAATGCCTGGGAACTTTTCCTGTTCGCTCATCGATTTTCATTAGAAAAAACCAAAGTGAAATCATTTCAGCAAATTGTGAAGATATTTCTTGAGCAAGTTTCAAACAATTTGTTGGCAGCTCGACGTGTTTGAGTTAAATTTTCAAGTTTAATAAAATACATTTCTCCAAAAAATTTTATTTTAAGTTTGTTTTCGTTACGAATTACAAAGATTATTTAGATTGTTTTCAGAGACTCTGCATTTTCAGGGGAGTGAGTCAGAGAACTCCGCTGAGAGGCAAATCATCATTCACTCGAACACTGATTCACTGATAATGAGTTAAAGGAGATAAATATATTTTAGAAAGTCTCATGAACAAATAAGTAAACATTTGTCTGATTGATAGGAAAATTTAATAAAATCTGCAACAACCATTGTAAGTGCATTTACAAAATAATTTTTTCTTCAGTTGTTCAGTGACTTTTAGACTAGAAGGATTCTTGATTGAAGTAAAAAATAAGTTCAGTTCAACATGTCGATCAATTGTGATTTTATGGTTCGTTCATTTTATTCAGAGGATTTCTACACGTGCAAAGTATCCGAAGCAAATATAACAGAGAAGGATCATGTGATTAAAGAGTTCAAAGGAGTTCACTTAAAAGGAAAAAGTCACGAAGACGTCAAACGCATTTTCTTCTACAAAACAACTGTGAACCATTTTCCACGAGATCTCGAGAAACATTTTCCTAATCTCACTCATTTGCAAATTAGTGAATGTGATCTCAAGGAAATTACAAGAAATGATTTGAAAGGACTCGAAGGGTTGGTTGGTCTTTCAATTGAAAATTGTGAACTGATATCTTTGCCAGACGATTTGTTCACTGCAATGCCAAATTTACGAGAAGTTTCATTCGATCACAATAAAATCGAGTTCGCATCTTCAGAACTTTTAAAACCTTTGATTGGGAGAGGAAATCTTACTGTGAGCCTTCGAGGAAATAAAAGAATCAATGCTTGCTACTCCCCAGGAAAATACACAATTCTTGGATTCTTTTCTCTATTTTTCGGAGATGTTTATCCAAAATCACTTGAACAGCTGATGAAGATGATTGACGAGAAGTGTATTAAACCAACTCCGCCAACTCCAGATCTTATTGATACCATCTCTTCTTCAGCAGACCTTGAAGAAAGCAGAAGCTTTTGCGCTGAAGAAATCGATCCCTCAGAAGCTATTGAAGATCTAGTGAAGCAGTTGGTATCACTTAAAGAACTTTTATTGCTGAATGATGAGAAATGTCTCAAATCTTCGCTGTCCTCTGTTCCTGATGACGTGGACTTTAATAAGATAATCAAAAATCTGTGGCTTTCCGGAAAATTCTCTGATCTCACGATCTACGGAGACGAAAGAAAATTCAAAGTTCACAAACCAATTCTGGGAATGAAAAGCGAAGTGTTCGCTCAATTCTTTGAACAACAAACAAAAGCGACTGAAATTAAAATTTCAGACTTCAGTTCAGAGCATGTTGAGTCTTTGCTTAAATTTATTTACACGAATGAATGTTCGAGAGTTGGAAACGCAAAGGAAAACTTCAAAATTGCCAATAAATTTAAAGTTCAAGCGATGGAAAGGATTTACGAGAAAATCATTTACAAACAAGTTGACGACTCAAACGCTTTGGAAACTTTCTTGTTCGCTCATCGATTTTCATCGCAACTCCTGAAGAAAAAAGCATTCAAACAGATCGCCGAGAAAATTCCGGAATTATCAGAAGAACTCATGGAAGATCCCGAGGAATTGAAGAAATTCTTGAATTTGCATTAAAATAAATAAATTGCTCGTGAAAATTTAAGAAAATTAATTTAAAAGTCGATCATTTGCATAATTTTGATGATTTAATAAAAATACATTTCTTCAAATTTATTCATAAGAATTACTTTCACCATTAGATTTCCGAGATTATAAAACTCTTTAGAATTTAAATCTCAACCAAGGCTAGATGTTAATGAGTCAGCTCGATTACTCATTGTATAATCTTAAGGAGATACGAGAAAATTCTGATTAAAATAATTATCTTTCCTCAAAAATATGTTTAAACAATAAATGTCATTTAAAAATCAAAACATAAAAATGTTTTCTTCAGTTGTTTAGAGACTTTCAAATATTAAGGATCTTGAGAGAGAGAAAAATTAATTTATTTCGACATGGAGATCAATTGTGAGTTTGGCGTTGGTTCCATTTTTACAATGGAACTCGACACGTGTTTTATAGACGAAGCAAATATAACAGAGAAGGATCATGTGATTAAGGAATTTAAAGGAATTCGCGAAGAAGGAAAAAGTCACGAAGATGTCAAATGCGTTGAATTCTATCGAACAAATGTGAATTATTTTCCTCGAGGTCTCGAAAAGCATTTTCCTAATCTCACTCAATTGGTTATTCACGGCTGTGGCATCAAGGAGATTTCAAAAAATGATTTGAAAGGACTCGAGGGACTGACTGGTCTTCATATTCGAAACTGTCAATTGGAAGCCTTGCCCGACGATTTATTCACCGAAATGCCAAACATAAGAGAAGTTTCATTCTTTGGCAATAAAATCGAATTCGCATCATCAGAACTCTTGAAACCTTTGCTTGGAAGAGAAAATGTTAGTGTGAACCTTCGAGAAAACAAAAGCATTAACGCTCAATTCGAGCCAGAGAAATGCGCAATATCTGCTTTTCTTTCTTTTCTTTTCGGAGATAGTGATCCAAAATCTCTTGAAGACTTGATGAAGTTGATCGACGAGAAGTGCCTCAAACCAACTGTGCCAACTGTTTCTGTTCAAGATGAGTTCATTGTAAAGCTTGAAGAAAGAAGAAGCATTGTTGCTGGGAAAATCGATTACTCAGAATCTACAGAAGCCGTAAAAATGATAGAGACGGGAGATATTTTATGTTTTCCACTTTAACTTTTGACTTATTTATCGAATTTTAATTAAACTTTCGCAACGTAGCCGGTAACGAAAAGTTTCATTTTAAAGATGCATTTGTACTGAAGAGCTGATGAAGTTTTTGAATTTGGAATAAAATTGAACATTTCCATAATAAATTTAAGTGTTTTAATAAAAATATTTTTCTCAAAATTTATTTATTCTTTTTTGTTTTCGCTCATCAAAGATTATTTAGAAAGTTTTCAGAGAAAATCTCTTCTGCGCTGTCAAAAGATTATAAAAGATTAAAGCTTTTACCGAAACTTGCTCGCGTTTAATTTTGTTTGGTTGGATTCAATTTAAAAAATGAGATTTATACTCGAAGTAAAGTATAACTGTTTGGCATCTTAAACAACGCGAGTCTCATAGAGCATTTAAAGATCAACGTCAGGCAACTGAATTAAAATTCAAAATTGCTGAGAACTTTAAAGTTGCAGTCATGAAAACGATTTACAAAAATGTATTTGCGATCAACTCAACGACTCGAACATTTGGGAAACTTTTATATTCGCTAATCAGTTTGGATTTCAAGAATTGAAGGAAAAAACTTATCACCAAATGGTCAAGGGAATTTCAGATAATTTGCTGATCTCATTGAATATCTTAAATGTCAAAGTTTAATAAAAATACATTTCTTAAGAAAATTTCATTTAAAGTTTGTTTTCGATCTGAAGGCACCAAGGATAATTTAGTTTGTTTTCAGATAAAATTTGTTCTGTCTAGTGAACGCATTGTAAAAGAATAAAGCTTAACTGCATTCTCAGAGAAGTGAGTCAGAGGACTCCTCTGAGAGGCAAATCATTATTCACTCGAGCACTTACTCACTGATAATGAGTTAAAGGAGATAAATATATTTTAGAAAGTCTCATGAACAAATAGACAGCGTTTCTAAGTAAACAGCATTTGTCTGGTTGATAAGAAAATTCAAAAAAAAATCTGCAACAAACATTCAAAAGCATTTGCAAAATAATATTTTCTTCAGTTGTTGACAGACTTTGAAACTTAAAGGTTCTCGAAAAAAAAATCAGTTTGATATGGAGATCAATTGTGACTTTGTGTTTACTTTTCTAAATTCAGAAGATTTCTACGCGTGCAGAGTAGAAAAAGCAAACATAACCGAGAAGAATTGTGTGATTAAAAAATTTAAAGGAGTTCACAGTTGGGGATTTTTTAGCAATTACAGTCACAATGACATCCATTTAATTTGGTTCGAGGGTCCAACTGTGAATCATTTTCCTCGAGGTCTCGAGAAGCATTTTCCTCATCTCACTCACTTGGGCATAAATGGCGGTGGGGTAAAGGAAATTTCGAAAAATGATTTGAAAGGACTCGAAGGACTTGTTTATCTTGGCGTTCTAAATTGCGAATTGACATCACTGCCGGACGATTTGTTGACTGAAATGCCAAACTTACGAACAGTTTCACTTTGGAGCAATCAAATTGAGATCGCATCTTCAGAACTTTTGAAACCTTTGATTGGAAGAGAAAATGTTAGAGTTCACCTTGGAGCAAACAAAAACATTGATGCTATGTTCTGGCCAGGATTCCAAGGTTCATTAGGATCACTTGAGGATCTGATGAAGTTAATCGACGAGAAGTGCATCAAACCAATTGTTGTTCCTAATTCAAAGAAGTTCAACCCGAAAATAAATGAGAACAAAAAGTTAGAAGAAATGAGGGCTCCAGAATTAAGAAGGAAAAATTTCAAACAATTTCAGTTTTATTTAATAACCTTTAATATTTTCTAAATACATGAAGTTTCTTTTCGATTCGAAGGCATCAAAGATTATTATATAAGAAAGTTTTCAGAGACTCTGCATTTTCTTGTAAGTGAGTCAGAGGACTCCTCTGAGAGGCAAATCATTATTCACTCGAGTTCATCTATTCACTGGATAATGAAGTTAAAGGAGATAAATATTGCTTAGAAACCGATCCCTCATGAATCAAATAAACAGCATTTGTCTGATTGATAAGAAAATTTAATAAAATCTCCAACAAACATTTAAAAGCCTTTGCAAAACAAATATTTTCTTCAGTTGTGAGACTATTGAAGACTTACGAAGGTTCTTGAATGATGAAAAAGTATTCAGTTTGATATGGAGATCAATTGTGACTTTGTGTTTACTTTTCTAAATTCAGAAGATTTCTACACGTGCAAAGTAGAAAAAACAAATATAACTGAGAAGGATCATGTGATTAAAAAATTTAAAGGAGATCACAAAAAAGGATTTTTTAGCAATTACAGACATGAAGATGTCAAACGCGTTTGGTTCGAGGGTCCAACTGTGAATCATTTTCCTCGAGGTCTCGAGAAGCATTTTCCTTATCTCACTCACTTGAAAATAGATAGCTGTGCCCTCAAGGAAATCTCGAAAAACGATTTGAAAGGACTCGAGAGACTTGATAAGCTTGAGATTGTTTATTGTAAATTGACATCGCTGCCAGACGATTTGTTCACTGAAATGCCAAACTTAAGAGAAGTTTCATTCTTTTTCAATAAAATCGAGTTCGCATCATCTGAGCTTTTAAAACCTTTGATTGGAAGAGAAAATGTTAAAGTTAACCTTCGATACAACAATAAGATTGATGCTTGGTTCTGGCCAGGAAGTTTCTTCAGTTCATTGGAATCACTTGAGGAGCTTATGAGGTTAATCGACGAAAAGTGCAGCAAACCTGCTGTGCCAATTCCCTCAGAATCTAATGAAGAACTGACGAAGTTGAGTGATGAGAATTGCATCGAATCAGCTCTGCCGGCAGCTCCTGATCACTTGGAATGGAATCCGAAAATCAAAGAAATGTGGCTCTCAGGGAAATTCTCGGATCTGACAATCATTGGCGGTGAAAAGAAATTCAAAGTTCACAAGAATATTTTGGGAATGCAAAGCGAAGTGTTCGCTCAATTCTTTGAGAACCAAACAAAAGCAATTGGAATAAAAATCGAAGACTTCAGTTCGAACTCCGTAGAGGGTTTACTTAAATTCATTTACACGAATGAGATCTCGAAAGATGGAAACGCAAAGGAAAACTTCAAAATTGCTGACAAGTTCAAAGTCCCCGAAATGAAATCGATTTACGAGAAAATTATTTGCGAACAAGTTGACGACTCAAACGCTTTGGAAACTTTCTGGTTCGCTCATCGATTCTCATCTCAACTCCTGAAGGAAAAAGCATTCAAACTGATCGCCGAGAAAATTCCAGAATTGTCAGAGGAATTCATGGAAGATCCCGAGAAATTGATGAAGTTCTTAAATTTGGATTAAAATAAATTAGAATAAAGAAAATCGCCTAAAAATTAAAGAACTTTAATTTAAAATTCGATGCTTAATAAATATTAATGTTTAATAAAAATATATTTCTCTAAATTTAGAAAGTTTTCAACTAAAATCTTTTCCAGCAGAATAATTAACTTAAATGTCCAGAGAAAAAAAGTTCTTGCTTGGACAGCTTCGGCAAATCGTTTACTCGATTGTCGTCAAGTTTACGAAGAAACTTTATCCACAACAATTACAAGAGCGAATCGCATTTATCATTTGAGTGCATTGAAAATATTTTGTTCAGTTCGTGACAGATTTTCAAAGCTAAAGGTTCTCAAGAGAAAAAAAAATCAATTCGAAATGGAGATCAATTGTGAGTTTAAGGTTACTCCGCATATTGGAGAGATTTTCTACACGTGCTATGTTACTGAAGCATCCATTACTGAGAGGGATCATTTAATTAAAGAATTTAAAGGAATTCACGAAGAAGGAAAAAGTCACAGTGACGTCAAATTAATTTGCTTCTATCGAACAAATGTGAATTATTTTCCACGAGGACTCGAAAAGCATTTCCCTAATCTCACTCACTTATTAAATATTGGCTGTGGCATCAAAGAAATTTCAAGAAACGATTTGAAAGGACTCGAAGGACTTGTTTTCCTTGCTATTATAGAATGTCAATTGACATCATTGCCAGACGATTTATTGACTGAAATGCCAAACTTACGAGAGATTTCATTCGATCACAACAAAATCGAGTTCGCATCGTCAAATCTTTTAAAACCTTTGATTGGAAGAGAAAATGTTTACGTGATCCTTCGATGGAACAAAAATATTGACGCTTCGTTCTCGCCAGAAGCTTCAGATTCATTAGGTTCACTTGAAGAACTGATGAAGTTGATCGACGAGAAGTGCACCAAACCAATTGTTGTTCCTGATCTCATGGAATCTGATCCAAAAATCAAAGAAATGTGGATTTTAGGAAAATTTTCCGATCTCACGATCATCACAGGAGAGAAGAAGTTTAAAGTCCACAAAGAAATTTTAGGAATGGAAAGCAAAGTGTTCGCTGAGATGTTTAAAGATCAAATTGAAGAAACGGAAATTAAAATTGAAGACTTTAGTTCTAGTTCAATTGAAGCTTTGTTAAAATTCATTTACACGAACGAGATTTCTGAAGGAAATGCAAAGGAAAATTTCGAAATTGCTGACAAATTCAAAGTCGCAGCCATGAAATCGATTTACGAGAAAATCATTTTTGATCAACTTGACGACTCAAATGCTGAGGAAATCTTCTTGTTTGCTCATCGCGTCTCATCTCAACTTTTGATGGAGAAAGCATTTCATTTGATCGCCGAGAAATTTCCAGAATTGCCAATCAAAATTTTAGAAGATCCTGAAAAGTTGAAGAAGCTGATCGATGCTCGTCGAGACTTGGACGAACTTTTGGAAGACAAATAAAAATGTTTAGATCAGAAAAAAAAACTTTAAATTAATGTTTAATAAAAATATATTTCTCCAAATTTATTCATACAATGTTTGTTTTCGATTTGAAGGCATCAAAGATTGGTTAGAAAGTTTTCCGTGAAAACCTTTTCATAAAGTTTTTGGTGAAATTAAGTTCAATCTGAGTCGTCAGAGATTTTATCGTGAAAGAGGTTCCACTAAGCTAAGCGCTAATTTTAGATAGCAAAGTGTGATTTTAAAATAATCAAAGGCAATTCGCGAGTGTTTGTTGTTTGTTTATGGAGAGGGAGAGGTGAAGATAACATGATCGTGACTCTATTTTTTAAGCTAACAATTCATTTCATGTTGCACATGCTTATGGAATGCCCAACGAGCGCTTAATTGTTTATGATGTAAAAAAAAGAAGAATTTCAATTGTGTTCGATGATGATTCATTCGAAATACTTTTGTGCTTGTTGAAGCTTTGAAATCACTGTCATGTAAAAGTCAACCTGTTCAGCCAACAACGTCTTCATCGCTTCTTTGAGATGCGTGTCGCGTTCTTGTCTAAAGTGAGATTGCTCTGCAAGGACACTAACAGTCATAACGTCTACTCTTCGGTTCACTTCTTTTATCTTACACCAACGATGTTTGTTTTGATTGCAAAAATGCTAAATCTCAAAATTTTTTGGTATTGGTTGGAATCCACATGAAATTAGCACATTTATAAGTTGAATGAGGACAAATATTGCTCACTCATTACTCGCTCTCATTGAAATATTTAAAAACAAAAAGAATTCAATTCTAGTTTCAATAAAATTCTTTGTAAGTAGAACAGTAATTAAGTAGAATTCTTCATATAAATATTGTTTCTAGATTATCACCGTCGTGTTTCATTCATCCGAACGTAAATATTTCATTAAATAATTATTCTGGAAACAACTCGCTGATAATGAGTTTAATCAAATTCGACATTTTTTGTGTTCTTGTGTGCTAACAAAAATTTTTTTTCATATAAAAACTGATCTGATATAAGTTTACACATTAGTCGTCTTCAGCCTATCGTTTCGAGTCATTTGAAAGAATTTTTTTATCAAAAATGAAAGCATTCGTTATAATTGCATTTTTGGCCTTTGTGGCTTGCGAAAACAGTTTGATGCATGAGAAATATGGACGATTAGGACCACTTGACGTTCTGGTTGCAAGAGACGTAATACAAACGAAAGCGGATAAGTTTATAAAAAAAAAAGTTACTGTGAGTTTCCCACCAAAACAAGAATTAAATGGCGGTCGAAGACTAAGTTACATCGAAATCATTAAGTTCCGCAATGCTACCTGTGAATTTATTGATGGCGGAATAGGTTTTATTCACTCGAAAATATTAATCACGTCAGCGACAAGAAGCCCATTAGATTTGATTATCTTATACTACACAAATCCTTAAGGAAAAATAGTTTTTCATGGAGGATCCCGAGAAATTGAATAATTTCTTGAATTTAGATTAAAATAAACAATATTCATCGCCAAATCTCAAAGGAAACTTTATTTAAAATTCGATCATTTGCAAAATGGTTTTAAATGTTTTAACAAATACATTTCTTAAAATTTATTCAAACAATGTTTCTTTTCGAATTGAAGGCATCAAAGATTAGTTAGAAAGTTTTCAGTAAAAACCTTTTCAAGAGCCCTGCTTACGTGAAACATGTCAGAATAATTGACTAAAATGTCCAGAGAAATTAAGTTCTTGCATTGGACAGGTTCGAAAAATCGTTTACTCGATTATCGTCAAGTTTACGAAGAAATTTTGACAAAGAACTAAAAATTAAACATAAATAAATTTGAAAAGAATGTTTCGAGGTGATTGTAAATAAATTTTTTTATTTGGGTAAATAATTTGTTTTAATAATTCAAAAACTTTTTATTAAACGAGGTAGCAAAAAGTCGAAGTAAATCACTCGTCAGTCACTACATCCACAACAACTACAAGAGCGAATCGCATTTATCATTGAGAGGATTGAAAATGTTTTGTTTAGTTCGTGACAGATTTTCAAAGCTAAAGGTTCTCAAGAGATAAAAAAAACAGTTCGAAATGGATATCAATTTTGAGGTCTCGAGAAGCATTTTTCTAATCTCACTCACTTGGTTATCCATGACAGTGGCATCAAGGAAATTTCGAAAAATGATTTGAAAGGACTCGAGGGACTTGTTCTTGATAGTCTTGCTATTGAAAATTGTCAATTGACATCATTGCCCAACGATTTGTTCACTGAAATGCCAAACTTACGAGAAGTTTCACTCCACAGCAACAACATCGAGTTTGCATCTTCAGCACGCACTTTTGAAACCTTTGCGTCGAAGAGAAAATGTTAGAGTGAGCTTTTTAAAAACCATTAATGCTTTGTTCGCGTCAGGATTTGGAAATTCTTTAACCTCTCTAGAAGATCTGATGAAGTTGATCGACGAGAGATCAGGAACAGCAATTGGTTTGATGCACTAACCAATTGCTGTTTCTGATCTCTTGGAATCTGATCCAAAAATCAAAAAAATGTGGATTTCTGGAGAAAAAAAATCCGATCTCACAATTATCGCTGGAGAAAAAAAATTTAAAGTTCACAAAACAATTTTAGGAATGCGAAGCAAAGTGTTCGCTAAAATGTTTGTCAAATGTTTGAAGATCAAATTGAAGAAACTGAAATTGAAATACAGACTTCAGCTCTGGTTCAGTTAAAGCTTTGCTTAAATTCATTTACGCAAAGGAACTTGCCTAAAATAGCAGAAATGAAATCGATTTACGAGAAAATCATTTTTGATCAACTTGACGACTCAAATGTTTCGGAAATTTTCTTGTTTGCTCATCGTTATGCATCTCAACTTTTGATGGAGAAATCATTTCATTTGATCGCCGAAAAATTTCCTGAATTGCCAATCAAAATTTTAGAAGATCCTGAGAAGTTAAAGAAGCTGATCGATGCTCGTCGAGACTTGGACGAACTTTTGGAAGACAAATGAAAATGTTTAGATCAGAATAAAAGTTTAAATCGTTCAAATAAAAAAAATTGTTTTGATCGATTAGTTCGTCGACCTTATCTGTCGTTGAAACCGAATCACAAGAGACATCTACTTCTTTATCAGCGCCTTCGAAAGTGACTGTCTTTCTAGAAAATGCATTTAAAAGTCCATCATTTGCATAATAAATTTTTAATGTTTTAATAAAAATATATTTCTCCAAATTTATTCATACAATGTTTGTTTTCGATTTGAAGGCATCAAAGATTGGTTAGAAAGTTTTCCGTGAAAACCTTTTCATAAAGTTTTTGGTGAAATTAAGTTCAATCTGAGTCGTCAGAGATTTTATCGTGAAAGAGGTTCCACTAAGCTAAGCGCTAATTTTAGATAGCAAAGTGTGATTTTAAAATAATCAAAGGCAATTCGCGAGTGTTTGTTGTTTGTTTATGGAGAGGGAGAGGTGAAGATAACATGATCGTGACTCTATTTTTTAAGCTAACAATTCATTTCATGTTGCACATGCTTATTCCATGGAATGCCCAACGAGCGCTTAATTGTTTATGATGTAAAAAAAAGAAGAATTTCAATTGTGTTCGATGATGATTCATTCGAAATACTTTTGTGCTTGTTGAAGCTTTGAAATCACTGTCATGTAAAAGTCAACCTGTTCAGCCAACAACGTCTTCATCGCTTCTTTGAGATGCGTGTCGCGTTCTTGTCTAAAGTGAGATTGCTCTGCAAGGACACTAACAGTCATAACGTCTACTCTTCGGTTCACTTCCTGAATCTGCAAGTTCGACATCTTCTGGTCGTAGGCGAGCTTCTCACACTCTTTTCTCTTTTGCTGAGCATTTTTATGTTCCGAGAGAATGTCAGGGAAGGAGCTGAGAATTCCACGGTACACGTGAAGCTTATCGCAGAACGGCTGCCAGTCTCGTTTCGCTTGATCTTCGTAGAGCTTTCCAATAGAAATGAAAATTCCAGCCGTGTTCCCGACTGATTGCGTCAAAGAGAATCCTGTGCTAATTCTTCGCTCGTCGATGTCGAGAGCTTTGGCTAGTTCACTAAATGAATCGCCTAAACGTTGATAGTCCTTGCGATAAAGATTCGTGTACTTGTTGACTTGATCAGACGCAGCAGACTCAAGAATTTTAACAGCTCCATCCATGCCGCCCGTGAAGTTCTTGCAGCACTCGATTTGCGAGTCGACGACTGTCGGGAGTAAAGCTTTCTCAGGTGTTATACGAACAGCAGCACAGAAAGTCGGGCCAGTTAACTGAAACAAGAGAATAATTAGATTGATTTATGATTGAGTCTCTTTCTACTCACGACATCTTTCTCCGCGCATCTCTTCCCAGCTTTCCACTTCTTCTGATCTTTGCAAGTCAAGAAATGCATCCAAACGTCGCATTTCGATAGAATTGGATGACGACAAACCCAGTCGACGAATTGTTGAAGTTGAGCACGACGATGTTCGATGAACTGCTCTTCGTAGCGTCCGGAAATTTGCTTATCAGGAAGCGGTGGAATCGGAATCAAACAAAACTTTTCCACTAGTCGCTCATGCAGCCAATCAAAGTTTTTATAGCGTCTCGATACGGGTTCGTTTGTAAAGCTTGGTAGAAGTTGATAAGCGATAAACTTCTTGATTCCCTTGAATTTCGATTCCATTTTCGGTGAAGTCACTGTAACTGTGTAGCGATTTTCGAGTGGCTTCCACATGTAAATTCCCTGATCGTTCAGATAAATTTGAACTTGCTCGTTCTCGGGAACTGAAATCGTCGCTGTTCCCATGATGTAGGAGTCGTTTGCTTTTGAAAACATCTTTGAAGTCTTCCTAGACAGTGGGACATTGCTTGAAGCCATTGATTGTGCGTCGTCTGGGACAGAAGGTAAATTTGATCCGTGATAAGGCTGCGAACTCGACGGAGCTCCTGGTCGTTCATAACGAGCACCATTCTCTTCATCGTCAAAGTCGCTATCAAAATCGTAGTTATCATCGTTCGAGTAGTCGTATCTGTGTTGTTGACTTCCACCTGATGGCGCTTGTGGCTGAACATTCGCGAACGAAGGCGGAATGACTGGCTCAGGTTGCGACCAAGGATCGTCAGTTGCTGTTGGCACAAAGTCATTCCCATAATAATTATTCGTTGGAGAAACAACTGGAACTACTGGCGGAGCAACTGGCCTTGCAGGTGTTTTTAATTCTTCAACGTCTGAGAAACGAAATAACAATGAAATGTCGAAGAATGTGATGACATCATTCGAACTTGTGGAACTTACATGAAGCAGGAAAAATTCCTTTAACGCCTTTGGAATTAAGACCTTCCCACCATCCGTTGCCAACATCCTGATCAGTCACAGTAAGCACTTCGCCAGCTGCGTGATCACACAAAGAAAACGAAGACCATTAGATGATAAGAGAGATCACAACAACAAAAGTTTCTTTTTACCAATTATCGAGAGCTCGTTGTCTAAATCGCTAGCGAAATCGTACAGCACCGTCACACGCATCATGACTTCCTGCAGATTGAGAGTTTCCCCCTCTAAAATCAAATGGAATTGTTAATTTAATTAAAATCTGAGTATTTTATGGGAGGAGACGATGAGTAACATTTTCCGACTTAAAAAATTTTTGTTTTGACACTTTACTTACACTTGAGACTGATTTTAGATAAACCTTTGCTATTAGAGAGTTTCTTGAACTTGTAGACAGTTCGATACGAACTTAAAATTATATTAGATAAGATGATTTCCACTTGAAACAAAAGAACTTTATTTTCTCTGCAATTTTCGTTTCAAAACTTTTTTTCTGAACGATTTTTTTGTTGACTGAACGCACTTTTAGTAATCGTTTGAAATATTAAAGCGAAAAGACCTTTTTAACTTTATCTCTTGAAGCATCAGTTTATAAACATTCGAACAACTTAAATAGTCTTCAGATAAAATGGCTAAGCATCATCCAGATTTAATCTTTTGCCGGAAGCAACCGGGAGTCGGTAAATATTGAAAATATTTTTAAAACGTTTGCATTCATCAAACTAAACTTCATTCTTGTTTTAGCTATTGGAAGACTTTGCGAGAAATGCGATGGAAAGTGTGTAGTTTGTGATTCTTATGTGCGACCGTGCACTTTGGTTCGAATCTGCGATGAATGTAAGTTCTCAATTGAAATTCTTTCTTTTCTCATCTAACAAAATCATTTTGTAGGCAACTACGGAAGTTTCCAAGGAAGATGCGTTATCTGCGGAGGAGCAGGAGTCAGCGACGCTTACTATTGCAAGGAATGTACAGTTCAAGAGAAAGACAGAGATGGATGCCCAAAGATTGTGAATCTCGGCTCGAGTAAGACAGATTTGTTCTACGAACGAAAGAAATATGGATTCAAACAACGATAGTCACTTCAATCTCTTTCTCATTAAATAAACAACTTTTTTAAATTCCAAAGAACGATCTTTTTATTTCATGGAATATTTTCACAAGACAACTTGCTTGGGATGTTTAATAATTCTTAGACAAAACTCCATCCTTCTTGGCGAGGCGAGCGATGCAATCATCAGATTCTCCCATTCGGCGGATCTCTCCGCAGATTGCGTAGGTCTTGACGGTGTCCAACATGCGTCCGGTGTTCTCATCGACTTCAACCAAGTTGATTTGGATGGAGGCGTGATCCTTGGCGTGGATGATTCTGTTACTGGCCGAGCTGAAAAAATTCAATCAAAACAAACAATTGAGGTTAGACATTTAACAAAATTAATTATCGAGATCTTTTAAGTGATTGTTGATGTTAATTCATCACTGATCGATGTTTTAATTAAAGAACTTTGTAGCTTGAGAGATTAAATTGTAAAGCACTTTCGAATGAACTGAAATCAACAAATCACTTTGCAACGTGAAATTAAATTTACCATTTTCTTGGGCAGTACAAGTCAACGAATTCTCCGGCGTCGTTTTCCATTATTATCAGCTAAAAGAGAATGTAAAGAATGTAATTAACATCAATTCGTTCATTAAATCGTTGTTTTTCCTGATGAAAACTTACATTTTGTTTCTGAGACGAGTCAAACTGTTCGCAATGCAAAATCAAAAAGAAAGAAATTGAACGCACTCGCCACGTCGTCGAGTTAACTGAACGAACTCTTCGTGAACTAATCGACTTTTGATCAAAACAAAACAATAAATTTCGGAAAGAATTTTTATTCCTCGTTCATTATCCCCCAGTTCGATTATTTCTTGTGATTCGGTTAAGATGGAAGAGGTAAGTCAACTTAACTTCAATTAAATTGAATAATTGATTTCACTTTTCTTTTTGTAGAGTAAAATAAATTTTCTCATTCCATCATCGTCGATTTCTTCTTCTGCTGTGACCGCTGGTGTTGCGACTAATTTCGTTATTAATCCAATTTGTCCTTTGTCGCCAACATCGAGCATCGCAAACTTCAACGTTCCACCGCGACAAGTGTCAATTACGCAGGTGAAATTTGAAATTTTCTTCTTCTTGTCTTTGCTTTCTAAACTGAGACATTCTTTTAAAAATATTTGTTTTGTAGATCTACGCAAGCCGGAAAATTAAACATCCTTCGTTTAGGAAACGAGCGAGTTCAGGGACGTGTCCTTATTACATCCCTTTCAGACACAGACAACGAACAAAGAGTGAGAATGCTGACATCTCGAACACACAACCAAACACAGAAGAATCTGGGATGGATGTTGAGAACATAAATGACAAGAATCACATGGAAATGGACGCAATACCGAACAGCAACAACCTTCCAAATTTCAGCAAAATCAAACTCTCGCAACTCAAGAAATCAAAGTCAATGGAAAGTTTGATCATCCCACCGCCAAATTCCGATGAGAAGGAAACGAAAGTTAATTCGAGTACGCTCGAGTTTGTGTCGACTCGGATACAAAAACTGAAGTTCAATGAATGAAACTGCAGAGCTGTGTTCTCGGAGCCAGAGTTTGTTTATTTCGTGAAGTGGTTGAGTCAAATTTAAGCTGAGAAATATTATTTTGATTTTTGATGTGAGCTCATTGAAAAATTGAGTCAACGAACAGAACTTTTGCTTCGATATTATTTAAGTTGTTCCTACATAAACTCGTAACTAATAAAATATTACAATTGACAAATAAATTTATCTCGAATTTATCTCAAAGTTAGTCTTCCCCAGCTTGGTCCCCTTCGAATTTGATTTCGCTCGGCAAATTGCGAAGCAAATACAATTTTTTTTTTCATAGAAAATCTCTTTTCCAAAATAATTAATTAAAAGTGTCACGTAACAAAGTCATTGCTCAAAAAAGTGATAGAAGCATTAACGGATGTTCTAATTGTGCAATTCAAGTCAATTCCGATAAAACAAATCAGTGAAATCTGTCAAAATGTGAAAGGTTAAAAGGAAAATAGAAAAAACGTAAGAACTTCTTCTTCTTGCTCTAAATATCTTATCAATGTCATTGCGTAAACAGAGTAAAGAATGTTATCAGTAGTTTCGACAAGTAGTTTGTGACCTTAGCTTTGGCTTTTGTAGAGAGAATCTAAAACTCCGAAAATCGATTTCCCGACGGAATTTTCCTTCAACAACCTGTCAGTGAAAATGCGAGCGCAATCACGGAATGCTCATTAAGTCGACTCGAGCTATCGGTGAATGTCATTGTCAAGGCTTCTTCGATTCGTAATCTGTCGAAAGAAAAATGGGTCAGAAACATGCCGCAAAGGCAGAACGGATTCCCATGTGATCTCGTTCGTCTACGCTTTCTTTTTCTCTCGTTGCGGATTTGTTCATTACGTTGGCGAAAAGAAATCAAAAGTTTGTCTTCTGAAAAATACATCGCGGCAGCTTCTCTTCGATGAGTTATGTGGGAAACGATGTTTCTGTCATGTTTAAGATCAACCAGAAACAGCTACCGAGGCGTGAGATTAAAAACGTGTTGATAGATCGCTTAGAGGCTGATGCTCTTAAGAAATTTAATTTGTTTAATTTAAATCATGCTATCGAGCGAGGAAATAGATTTATAGTGCTGGCTTCACACTCAAGGGCTTATTAAGAAGAAGCGTCTTGATCTCTTTTAATATCTTCAAGTCTCACGTGACATTTCATCTGAACCATCCTCGCACGTTTAAAGAATCGCTTTCACTTTTATATTCTCTACCATGAACGCGTTCTTGATTGCATCTAAGCGTATATTAGGTTTCCAAACGATACTCAACAGTTCGCGCTATAAATAGCTGTAGAAAATTACATGCCATAAAAGTCTCGCGACTCTAAAGTATGCTTCAGCGTTTGAAGTGTTTTCTCCGTAAATATTTGCTCATTCTGGAACGAAGCGAGCGAAAGAATCAAAATGAATGCGCTTTCTTGTCGCAAAACAAAAACATAATCGTCGAATTAACTGTACAATTTAATCCGTGAGTCAAATGGGGATTTGAGATTGCAACGGGAAGATTCGCGATGTCTCGTTTTGTGTTTTTGCTCGAACAATGCAAACGGAAGATTATTGTAGATCAAGAGAGCTCTCAAATGTTAATCCCGTTTATTTAAAACACGAGCAAAGGAATTCTTTATTTTCGTTAATCCTTGAACTTGTAAAATCACACGAGCTTCAGGTGTTTTCGCGGCTTCTCCGATTCGACTCGCGAGTATAATGAAAACATGTTATGGGAAGTGGTGAAAGAAAGAGAACTAGCGAGAGAGGGAAAGCCGATTGAAAAACCATCGGCTGAACCGAAATAGCATTTTGAACGTTTACTATAGCTTGTTCCGTTTTATAGTAGAAATGCGTTCGTTCGGGATTGATTAGCGAACTGCGTCACGTTCTCATTGAAAGGAAATCTTTATTATTTGCTCGATGCTTCGACGTCACTTCAACTCATCCCAATCTCCACGCTCAGCATTTTTAAAGCTCTCTGTTTACAGAGTCTTTTTTAAATTCATATTTTAAGTTCAGTTGATCATCGCGCGGCGAACCAAACGGTAATGATTTACCTCGTGCTGTTTTCTTTAAGTTCTGCAAGAACGTGATAGACAAATATTTTCTCTTTACATTTCGCTTTGCGAGTTTCGTGTCACCCAGAATGTTAGTTTCGGGCAATTTGTGACACTAATTTAGACGAAATCGCTCGAGAATCGTTTGCGTAGATAATAAAGAAAAAATAAAAAGGAATTTATGCAATCACGTAGATTTCGAGCGTCCGCCAAATTTATGTTTCACAAAGTTATTTCGAGATTTTGATAATGACAAAACGTGGGCGAATGTTTTACGATTGCTTTAGAGCCGTTTGAAAAATTAATTTTGGAACTACTCATCATTCTCGAGGAGACGACGTAGAGTTCCTTATTTATTGCCCTCCATCCATTGCCAAACGAAAATATTTGCGTTAGCTCTCCAACGACAAAGAGTGAAAGTCAAAAGCGATCTAAGTGAATGTTTTATTGTTGTGAATGAATGATTCTGCCATTTCATTTCGTGTGATCGAGTTGTTACGATATTCGCTTTTTTGTTTTGTTCGACATCATTTCCTCATTCTCATTTTTCGTCACGGTAATTACAGCTTCATCACAACAAACACGGTGCGTTGCCGAACGAGAATCAAGACTAAAACATAAAAAAAAAACTTCACAGAAGCTGAGCCAGAGCCAGCCCAACCATGTCGTTAAAGGTGAGTAAATGAAGCAGACGTTAATCACTCAATTAGTTGATGGTGATGAGAAAAGGAAAACGTCGTTGGTCGTGATTTGATGTTTAACACTTTCCGAGTAAAATCAAGCTCAGACTATTTTTAAAGCGAAATTTTGTTGCACTTGAAGATGATTGAAAAATCGATTCTAATTGACAGGGAAACTTTTTCTCGTTTCTATGACGATCTGAGAAATTTTTTATCAACAATGTTTAAAAGTCAAAGTTTACGATTCGAATGAAACTGCAAGTTCCGCCATCAATAACTGCAGTCGCTTAATAGAAAAAGTTTTTTAATTTAATAAAGTTTGCGATGATTGCGAAGAGGAGGAAACTTTTTGGTTTGTCAATTAGTTTTCCCCACAAATCGCTCTCGTCACGAAAGGAAAATCAATAAGATTATGTCAGGCAACAGACAATTAATTAGGTCACGATTTTTCGAGGATGACTAAGCTTAAGCTCATCCTCGAAGCGTTTGTCAACAAAATCGGAAGTTTCACCGCTAATTAATCAATAACTCGGAAATTACAAAAAAAAAACTTTTTCCATTTTATCACAAAGTGATGTCAAACTTCTTTGATCTTCAAACGAAATCAAATTTTCAGTCGTAAAATATTTTTCTATAAACAAAATTCAGTTTCCTCGACTTTCTCTTTTGAGTAAAAAGAAAACTGAACGTAATTGTCGAAGAAGTCGAAGGAAAAGTGTTTAGATTTTTCATCGACGAATCAATAATGTAAAGTCATGATCGCGCCATTAAATTAATGGGCAACCTGCACGCAGGAGTTCATTTGATGTATCGCAAGCTTCAAGAACTTAAAGACTGTGCCAATAACCGCGTAAATTATGTTTCTCAACAAGAGCCTCGATAATTACAATGCGTTAGAAATAGAAAACGCGTTTTCGCGCCATAAAAATTGATGCGTTTGTTTGAGAATGAATTATGATTCTCACTATGCGATAAGTAAACAACGTTATAAACTTCTTCTCTCGCTTTGAAACATTCGCTCATAGTAAATAGAAATGTTTACGATCATTTGTTGATATGTGAGTATCAACGCTGAGCTTAATTGGAAGGAAATTGCAATGAAATTGATCGGAACTTTGTTGTGGGGAAAGTTTTGCTCTTTAGATAGTTCAAATGTTCATTAGAAAACTTTAAGTTCTGCTCGTTTCGTTTGTTCAATTAACTGCATTTTCACATTTAGCTATCGAAGCTGAAACAATTGTTTGCGTCAGAATGAAAATTAATCGAATGAAATTAGAACATGGAACGATTACGATGCTCGATGGACGATCTCATTCAAATTACCACAAACTAATCTTCTCTTTAATCTCATTCCATAGAAAGAGACTCTATCGGACATTCAGCTTCACTTAGCGGCGCTTCGTGGAGATGAGATGTTGCTGAGGAAAGTTCTCGATAGCGGAAAAGTCCACGTCGATTGTAAAGACGAGGTAAGTGTTATTGGCCAATTAATCTCAATATTTCACCAATTATCCAAGTGATTTATGGTTTGTTTTGAAACGCATTCCATTCACTTGAGTTTATGCAAATCGCTTTTGTAGTCTGCGGTTTCGTTTCGCGTGACCTTCACTCGCATTTATTTATTTAAACGAGCCGAGTTTGTTTGGCTCCCTCGTTCGTTTGCTTTTTCTACGCGACTTTAAAACAGCAATTAATCTAAAAGCTAATCGGATTTTAATCTCATCCTGAAGGATAACACAACACCTTTGATTCTGGCGGCTGCTGGCGGACACACGGCTTGTGTGTTAGAGCTACTCGAGCAAGGCGCTGACGTCAATGCAAAGCGAGTGGTAAAGCATCTCAAGTTACATGAAGTATCTCGTGTTTCTCAAATTATTTCTTTAAAACAGACAGGCACGACTGCACTTTTCTTCGCGGCGCAAGGCGGCTTCATCGACATCACGAGAATTCTCCTCAAAGCAGGCGCAACTGTTGACGTAGCGAGTGTCGATGGCGGGACAGCTTTGTTCGTTGCTTGCCAAGGCGGTCACACGAATATCGTCAAAGATCTGCTTGGTGCTGGTGCCAATGTAAACGCTTTAATGAAGGTAAAGCTCAAGTGATTGACATGCGAGATTGAACGCGTGCATGAGACAACGTCACACAATCATGTGTTCAAACATAAACATTCGAAAATTAAAAATAATTTCTCTTGCGTAGGATCGTGCGACGCCTCTTTTTATCTCAGCACAGAACGGACATCGAACTGTACTTCTCATGTTATTAGCCGCCGGAGCTAACGCAGACGATCCGAGAAATGATGGAGCAACGCCATTGTGGATTGCTAGTCAAATGGGCAACGATCACATCGTGAAAGTGTTGCTTCAAAATGGAGCCTACGTCGATTCAGTGAGAAACGATGGAGCGACTCCACTTTTTAAAGCTAGTCACAAAGGACATCACGCAGTTGTTCAAGAACTACTCAAATATCGACCTAACCTTGGACTTCTCCCGGTAAAGAAATAAATTATTTTCTCGAAGAAAAATTTATTAAATTTTCTTTTCTCCAACAGAACGGCGAGTCAGCTCTTCACGCTGCTGCGTTGTTCGGGCATCTTCCAATCGTCAAACAGTTAATATCAGCAGGTTCAGATCTCATGATGAAGAACCAAGACGGTCTAACGACACTTCAAATCGCAAAGCAACAGAAATACGTTTACGTCGTTGAATATTTGTTAGAGAAGGAAAGGGAAATCAGTTTACTTTGTAAAGGCATCGCTCAACTGCCGAGAACTCAAGTCAATAACGTAGCGAAAACCGTCGCATAAAACAGCTCGAAGCAAGTTTACCGAAACGTGTCTGCCAACAAAAGTTATTGTTACGATGGAATATTAGGATTTCAGGATAAAATTTTAAATTTCCTTTACTTCGGATTCTTCTGGTTACTTAAGCAAAAACCTGCTTCAGGCGAAGCATCACTGATTACGTACAACAAGTTAAGCTGCAACTTCTCAGAGAGCTTTCAAAGCGCAAATTTTCTTCGTTTTGCTTCGAGACTTTATAATTTATGTTCCTTACTTTGTCGCAGGAAAATTATTTTCATCTTCAAAACTTTTATTTTTCTTGTCTTGAGCGTGAACGCTTAAACTTTAATTTATTTATGAAACATTTCTACCAATTACAATTGTAAAATAAAAGAGAGAATAATAAAATTGTTAGCATCGAATGAAAAAGCTTTCGCATTGTTGATTGTTAATTCAATCGACGCCCTGTGGAGAATGGAGAGTAATTACGGATTAAGTACAGCTCGCCGAAAGCTCGTCGCTAACTGGCCCGTTAGTTAGTTTATGTGTTTCGTTGGTGGAGCTGACGGAGCGAACATAAAAACTTTTTACGAGGTTTTTATAGTCTTTTGAGCTTGGTAAAGTCGAGGGACAACAATTTTCATGTTAGTGAAAGTAGAGGCAAAGAGCCCACTCATAAAACGTTGAAGCAGAGAATGTTTGGCTTTTATTTTCGGTGGCACGTCACATAAATTACAGGAAAAAAAAGTTTCGCTTTTTAAGGTTCAAAGGAAAATATTCAAGTGACGGATTTATGTTCGCTGATAAAACGAAGAAATCGATGAAGGTTTCTCGAGGCTCGTAGATTGAAATTATCAGCCTGGCAGGATCGTCTATTCCACGAGTAACAAATTCTTTCTTTATTTAAATTTATTTTCCTCCTAACGATGGACCGGCTTAAAGTTCGAGGGAAACTTTTTCCTCTCTCGCTCGACATTAAATGAATATTTCATCGTAAATGGCCAGAACTCTTCGTTGGAGCTTGACAGAAGGCGAAGAAAACCAATTTTCCCTTCTTTACAACTAAATGAAACTTCAATTCCTCAACAACACGCACCCTCGCTGACTTTCCTCTTGTGCAGGTAGAGCACATTAAGATGGAAACCATTTTCTTCCTTCATCTAATATCTTTGCTAAGAATATCATAATTTATCGCTTGTTTCTGGGGAGAATCTTCGCTTCGTTTTAATGGGAATTTCGGGTTTTAAGAGTTGAGTTGTGTGAGATGTAAACCAAATGATAAAAAGAAGAGTTTACATTTCTCGCGGAGAAAGTTTTGTCAATTGATCGTTGAAGAAATTTTCATTTGAAATTCTCTGGAAAATGGGAAATTCCTTTGCAAGCAAAAATATTTTTCTCTCACAACAACGAATCGGTTCACTCTCTTCCTCTCATTTCTCCCTCGAAATCAACCCTCGCCTCGCTTCGTTTCGCAGGGAAATCTTCTCTCGCTCAGTAGCTCATAGATTTTCACTTGCAAAAGTCATTTTCTTTCGGGTTTTCGCTTTTCCGGGTCTATTGTGAATAATAACTTCTCATCTATTCTCCTCTCGCATGTTTTGCTATTTCGGAAGCGACGAACACAAAAAAAAGTATCAAATTCTGCTCCGGCATTTCCCTCTCGAGTGTTGCGGCGGAAGATAATTTTCCATTCAGAAACCGACTCCACTTTAAATTTATTGATTGAGCGAACGCTTCAATCAAGTGCCGGCTTTAATCGAAACCGGAGTTTTCGCTGTGCAAACAACGAATCCAACTCGACAGCATGGAAATGTGTCTTCAAGTTCGAGAACAATGGAGTTCGACCCCATTGGCAATAATGCCAACAATTAAGGATTAATCAGGATTACTTCTCTTCCGAAAATAACATAAAAATGTGCAGAAAAATAGTGCCATAAAAATTTATTATGTATGAGAAGTGAGAACGATGTAAAGCATTCCGAGCAATGAATTCTGGAACTCGACATCTTAATTCTCGTTTTGCACGTTTCGAGGAAATAAAAGTTGTGCAAGGAAAGTGAATGTAAGCTGCAGAATGTTTCTGAAAAATTGATAAAACTTTCTTCTCACGGGCTTCATGTGATTTTAATTAATGTCCTCGAGAAAATGGCGCAATCCAATTTTTAAAGTGAAAATGCTTTTTCTTTTTGTGGTAAAAAGTAAAAACGGAGGAAAATGAATCCAAGTGCAGAGCAGAAAGTTTTCAATTGCGGATTATCACAAAGTGTAATTACCTCTCTTGTGATTAATGCGCTGCAGATTAAAAATAATTAGTTTCGTTTATAAAGCGAGCGATGCAGAGTGTTTGACGTTTTAAAAGCTGAATGAATGGATTAAGGAATAAGCTTCGAGAAACATTTTGAGGTAAGAAATTTATTGAAGAGCTTAATTAATCAGAAAATAAAACTTCCGCTCGGTTGGACACCAAAAACTAATTCTTTCCCTTCGTTGAAAGAAATTTTGATTAAAATTTTATGAAATCAAGCGGGAAAGGTCTCACATTCCTTTTTTAACGAGAGAGAGGAGAGAGGGGAATGTAATCCGCGTGAAAAATCTGAGTGACAACGTTTTGATTGAAGTTTGATGTGAGATATCCTCAAGTTCATGCATAACATTAGCATACAAATTTAAATACATTTTGCGGGTGACGCAAGGATTTTAGGGAATTCTGCGTGTTGATAATTTCCGCATGAAAAGTTTCTTCAATGAAAATTACACATTTGTATGACAACCTTCCAACCCAACCCACAGACAGCACTGAGCATGAGAGACTTTTGTGTGATGACTTGAATAAATCATGAGGTTAAACACAGAACTGAAACATCAACACAAAACGCAATCACAGTCTCGACCACGGACGAGGAACCACCGGCAATGTTTATTCATCTCACTGTTTGTCTGAGTTTCATCAAAGACCGAAATCTTCTTAAAACATTTTCTGTTTCAATTCGAGTTCGCTTCCGGCGACACAGCTCGTTCTAATAAAACACAAAACTTTGATCGATAAAAATTAGGATCTCGCTTATCTGCTGATTCAGAGGAAAATTCCTTGTTTCTGTTGTGCGCTCGCATAATTCAATTAAGTTCAGTAGAAAGGAAAATTGGTTTTTCTTCATCTCTTCGAACGGGTCAGGTCAACGTAAAAAAACTAAAATTCAATTATCGATCGATTCATTTTGTCGTCGTCCCCCAAACAAAAATCTCTTTCATTATTCATTGAATTTCATAAACAAACAAGAAAGTTTATTACAATGCGACGAACAAATTGACAAGACGGAAATTACATTACGCATTTTCGATTAATTTAAATTTGTTTGGTTGTGAGGGCTCACCTCGATGATAAATCCATTTACGTTCAAATAAATTGAATCCTAATTGCCTTAATTACCTTTAATGCTAATAATCTCATGTAATGCAATTATTTCCAGACTTTTGAAAGTCGCCGCGGGGGAGAAAACCTGCTGAATCATCATGGGCGATAAAAAGGTTTCGTCTAGAGAAACTCTTGAGGTGAGTTCAATCATTTTTTGTATCTTCAGACGAGACACGACGAGACAAGTCGTAAATCATAAGCTTCAAGTTCAAGGGAAGTTCGTGTGACGACTTGAGAATTAGTGGACTCTCAGACGAGAGAAATCTTCCTCAGCTCAAAAACAAATAAACAAAGAAAGAAGTTTGGAATTTAAATGAATTTTCATTTCAACTGAAAAAAAGAAAAGAAGAAAATTTTCACTGACAGCTTCGCAATTTCATTCGAGAAGTTCAAGACTTTTCACTCCGGAAAGCAATGAAAATGGAAACTCGGAAAACTCGTGTCGTGTTAACAATCAAGTTTCATCTTCCTGTCGAACGAAAAAAAGGTTTTTCAAAAAGAACGGAACAAATAAACATTGGTTGAAGTTAAAGGGGAAGAGGAAACCTAATTTTCACAATCAAACTTTTGCTACGACAGAAAAGAAACTTCAACAAAAAGGGAAAACAAACAAAATGCATTCACTCTCTCTCGCCTTAAAATGATCCATTTGCTGTGATCCAATTTGGCTTTCGAGCCGTAGACCGTCTCATAAATTGCTTCATTTTATTCCCTTCTCTGTATTCTAACCTCGTACAGAGCAGAGCTCAACCCCATCGATTGCCAACGAGGAAAACTTTTTCTTCTTCTTGCTTTGAGATGTTAATGTAATTTACAACTTTCTTTTTTCACATCAGAGTTTCCTGTTTTTTTTTTGTGTGTTTGGAACATTTCGAGGTTTATGGTTATTCGTGATGTTGAAGGCGGAAAATGGGTTTTTCATTCTGGGCTGCAGTTTGAAGTTTTGCGTTTGAGTTTTACTCTCGAGAACATTTAAAAATTGTTGGGAGAATTTTTGCTTATCACGACTCGTGATTCACGAAATTATTTCTCCGCGCATTTGTTTATTTGAGCTTGAAGAAAATGGAAGTGAAAGTGATTTTCATTGTTTTGATTTTGATGCAATTTGTGTGTTCACTACCAACGATTGACAGCTTTGGAGAGGGCGAGAGACACTCTGAAGTCGGTAAAACCATTGAGCAATGCTTTCGTCAAGCTGGGGACTCACTTATTCCGACGGAATGCCGTAAAAAGAATAATAGGACACCTCCAAATATTCGTCAGAGAAGCCAATTTCATAATGAAATTCATAAAATTGCATTGAGTTGGCCAAGAACAGAAAGGCCACAAATCGAATAATTGTTAACTTTTAATTATCAGAGAAGTTGCCATTGACCTTAATAAAGTCTTTCCAATCAAAATAATTTTTTAAGGCGTACGCGTTTATAAATAAACGCGATAATAGTTCATCAGTCACAATCATCCAGTTCTTCCTGGTTCACAAATTGCTATCAAAAGAAATTTGCTTTCTTCATAACAAATTATTTCTGATCGTTGCATTCAATAATTTGAGCTCAACGAACATGGACGCGAAGTTGAAAGTTATTTTGATTTTAGTTTTAATTCAAATTGTGTCTTCATTGCCAATTGGAAAGCGAGGAGATGAAGTCACCTCTCAATGCTTTTGCAAACGTCATGAGCTAATCATTCCGTGCAAGTGTCCGATAGACAGCTCCAACTGGACAGTGATTCGGTCGTCAGCAACTCACAAGGCTTCATTCAAAGATGCTCTTTAGTTTACGTACTAATTAAATAATCTCGCATAGTTAATTAATCTCACCAATCATCTATTTCAATCTGGGTCGAGAATCGTTATAACAAGAACTTTGTTTTCCTGATTCAAAATGTTCATTCACTTCTGTGAGCTCAACAAACATGGAAGCAAAATTGAAAATAATTTTTTTTTATTTTTGATCGAATTTGTATCGACTTTGCCGACTGAAGATAATGTTACAATTCAATGCTTTCAAAAAGTTGGCCAAATAATTATTCCCACTAGATGTACAGCAAAGATTATGCAGTCGAAAAATATTCGCGACATAAAAGGCTTACATGATCAGGTTTACATGATTGGGATCAGAAAAGGTAGCGCCACAGAATTCAAAAAAGTCTTTTTGATTCATTAAATTTTATAATTTAGCCATTAGAAAAGGAGAAGTTAGATTTGCCGCGGCAAGGGCCCGAGAGACAGCTCCAGCTGGACAGTAATCGCTTATCAGAAACTGAGAAAAATTCTTTCAAATTTAATGACTTTTAGATTTTGAAATATTGTAAAAATAAATTTAATTTCATAACTCCAAATGTTGATAACTAAAAATTATCAAAGAAATGTCCATTAACTTAAATAAAGTCTTTTCAATCAAAAAAAATTTTTTCAATGATTGAGATGACGGTTCATCATTCTCGTAATCATCCAGTTCTTACTGGGTCGCCAATCGTTATCATAAAGACTTTGTTTCCCACTTGCGATTTATTTTTTATAAAATACATTCTCATTCATAAAATGCATTCTCTTCTGTGAGCTCAGTGAAAATGGAAGTAAAATTTATAATAGTTGTAGTTTTAATTTTGATCAAATTTGCATCGACATTTCCAACTGAAAACAAGTTAACAGTTCATCAGTGTTTTCGGAACGTTGGTGAAACAATTATTCCAACAAGATGTAATTCAAAGATTAAGCATTCAGACAATGTCCGCGAAAGAAAAAACTTGCATGATTATGTGGCAGCTAGGGATCTTGATATTGTAACGAAAAGGTAACTCAACAAAATTCAGATAAGTCCTTTTTAAGTTTTTAATAATTTTTAATTTAGCGACGAACTGGATTTAAGTTTTATGATAAAAGCACCACCAGCTGATTCAATTTTACTTAGTGCCAGTGAGACACCTCCAGCTGGGCAGTGATTCGGTCATAAGCAGCTCACAAAATTTTGTTCAAAGATTCTCTTTAGTTTTCAACGTTCCAATTAAATAATCTTGCATAGTTCAATAATCTCATAAATCATTGAGTTTTCTCTGGTTCGCGAATCGTTATCACAAGGACTTTGTTTTCCTCATGCGATCAATTTTTTATAAAACACATTCTCTTCTGTGAACTCAGTGAAAATGGAAGTAAAATTTAAAATAGTTTTATTATTATTTTTGATCGAATTTGCATCGGCATTTCCAACTGAAAACAACTTATCATTACGATGCTTGCGAATTGTTAGAGGAACACAAATTCTAATTAACTGTTCGGAAATGAATACGTATGAAAACGAGACTCGCCTGATGATGGCAATGACGTAAAAATTTTTTACTTAGCAATTAAAAATAGAAAACTACTTAATAAACTTTATAAATTAATAATACAGACAAGTGGAAACGGAAAAGTTTGATTCTATCTTCGCAAGGGACCGAGAGACAACAACAGATGAACAGCAGTAAATTAAATGACCTTGAAATTTAAAAATTATAGAAAAAAAATTATTTGACTTTTGATCTTGATAACGCTACAATTTTGTTGACACATTCTCGGAAATCGTTGTAATCAATTGTCAATCTGACTTCATTCAATTTGAACTTTAAAAGAACTTAAGACAGCTTAGAACTATGTAGTTGTTGAAATGAAAAGAAAATATAACAGCAATTGAATTTAAATAAAAAAAATTAATTTATTGAGATGGAAATGGATTCTACCTTTGCACGAGAGACGGTGTCGCTCGCTATTCAGAAGAGTAAATCGGCAAGAAAAACTCATAAGATCTCAATAAATATTCTCTTACTTTTCACTTATCTCAAATCATTTAGCCCTCTCTGGTCGCGAATTGTTATCATAACAAATTTGCTTTTCTCTTGCGAAATATTTTGCGCATTCACATTTGGAAGTTCAGTGAAAATGGATGTAAAAATCAAAATTATTTTAGTTCTCTTAATTTTGATAAAGTTTGTATCAACATTTCAAACTGAAAAAAATATTACATTGCAATGCTTTCGAAACGTTGGTGAAACTATTATTCCAACTAAGTGTCTGAGAAGGATTCCGCACACAAACGATATTCGACAGAGAGTAAAATTGCAGAAATATGTGAGACGTCGCAAAATGCAACGCAAACATAAACAAAGTGCAACACAACCATCAAAAGTGCGTTAAGTTAAATATTTGGACTATTTAGTAATTCAATACTTATTAAATTTTATGATACAGATCTCAAGTGCCCGAGAGACAAGTACGACTGGACAGTAAGCGCTTATCAGCAACTCACAAGATTTCATTTGAAGACAATCTTTAAAATAAAATGTTTCATGTAAATATTCTCGCAGTTTTTACTAATCTCAAAGCATCCAGCTCTCTCTACGCGTGAATCGTTATCAAAAATAAATCTCACGCAAAATATTTTGCGCATTCATATTTGTAAGTTCAGTGAAAATGGATGTAAAAATCAAAATTATTTTAGTTCTTCTAATTTTGATAAAGTTTGTACTAACAATGCCAAATGAAAATATTGCAACTGAGCAATGCTTTGAAAAATTTGATGAATCGATTATTCCAACAAAGTGTCAAAGAGAGATTTTAAAACATAAAAAGCGTTTAGAAAACATTCGCAGAAGAAAAATTTTTCATGATAATATTCTTATTCTGGATACTCATAAGTAGAGAAAAAAATACATAATAAAAAATTGGTAGGAAAAAAAATTAAAAAAAATGAAAAAACATTTATTTAATATTCTTTGTTATCAGTGACCTCCCTATGACAGTGAAAGGAGAAATTGACTAATTTTCTGTTGGAAAACAAGATACAGAAAATAGCCAATCAGCGAAAATTATTCGGGAAAGATTTCTCAAAAAAAAAATGTCGAAATAAATTTTTTGAATTAATTTGACTTTTGACTTTGATAACGCTACAAATTTGCTGAAACATTCTCGGAAATCGTTGTAATTAATTTGCAATCTGACTTTATTTAACTTGACCTTTAATTAAAACGTTTGATTTAAATATTCTCGAACTTTTCACTAATCTCAAATCATCCAGCCCACTCTGGTCGCGAATTGTTATCAAAAATTTTGCTTTCCTTATGCGAAATAATTTGCTCATTCACATTTGTAAGTTCAGTGAAAATGGATGAAAAAATCAGAATTATTTTAGTTCTTCTAATTTTGATAAAAATTGTATCAACATTTCAAACTGAAAAAAATGTTACATTGCAATGCTTTAAAAACGTTGGTGAAACGATTATTCCAACTGAGTGTCTGAAGCGTCACGGAAAGCGACGCAAACCAAAAAAAAGTGCAACACAACCAAATGAAAAAACTGCTACAAAGCAATGCTTTAAAGAATTTGATGAAACGATTGTTCCAACAAAGTGTCAAAGGAAGCGTTTAAAAAATAGAAAGCGTTTAGAAGACATTCGAAAAAGAAAAAAATTTCATGATAATATTCTTAGAGTAAGGACTCATAAGTAGAAAAGAAGAAAAGTTTAAAAGGGGAATCGAACCATAATAGGAGGCTTTGAATTTTATAAACAAAATTTTTCACCAAAAAATAAAAATATGGTAAGAAAAAAAATTAAAAAAAAAAATAAAAAACATTTATTTTCTATATTTTGTTATCAGTGACCTCCGTATGACAATGAAAGGAAAAATTGACTAATTCGCTGTTGGAAAACCATAAACAGAAAATAGCCAATCAGCAAAAATTATTCTTTCTCGATTTCCTAAAAAAATGACGAAATAAATTTCTTGAATTAATTTGATTTTTGACTTTGATAACGCTACAATTTTGTTGACACATTCTCGGAACTTGTTATAATCAATTTGTATTCGGACTTTATTCAATTTGACCTTTAATTAAAACGTTTAATTTAAATATTCTTTTTATTAATCTCAAATCATTCAGCCCGCTCTGGTCGCGAATTGTTATCATAATAACTTTGCTTTTCTCATGCGAAATATTTTGCTCATTCACATCTGACAGCTTAGTGAAAATGGATGTAAAAATCAAAATTATTTTAGTTCTTCTAATTTTGATAAAATTTGTATTAACAATGTCAAAAGAAAATACTGAAACAAAGCAATGCTTTCAAAAATTTGGTGATGCACTTATTCCAATAAAGTGTCAGAGAGAGCTTTTAGGATATAGAAAGCCTTTAGAAAACATTCGCGAAAGGAAATTTTTCAATGATAATATTGTTCAATTTAGTGAGAAGAAAATACCGGTGAGAAAAAAAAATTAAAAAAACTAAAAAACTTTTATTTATTATAAAATAATTTTATTATCAGCGACTTCCATGTGATGACAATGAAAAGGAAATATTGAAAGTTATGCTTTTAAACGACTTTCTGGAAAACAATATACAGAAAAAAGCCAATCAGCGAGAATGATTCGGGAAAGACTCATAAAAAAAAGATGAAACAAATTTTTTGAAATATTTTGTCTTTGATAACGCTACAACTGTGTTGACACATTCTCGGAAATAAATGCACTCAATTAGAAGTCTTATCTCATTTAATTTGACTTCTAAAAGAACTTGAGATAACAGGAAGTGAACATTCTTTATGAAATATTTTGTTATTTTCATAAATCGAATAAAACTTGAAAATTCTTAAACTCTTCTTCTCTCTTGAAACATCGTTCTCAAATCATTCAGCTCTCTCTGATGGCGATCATAATCAAATAAAAATTCCTCATGCGAAATATTTTACTAAGACCTGTAACCATTCACTTGTGTGAGTTGAGTGATAATGGATTTAAAAGTCAAAATAATTTTCGTTGCCTTAATTTCGATTAAATTAGTATCAACATCTCCAACTGGAGAAAATATTCAATATCAATGTTATCGAGTCAATGGTGGAACATATTTTCCGGTTAGGTGTCTGCAAAGCATTACGCAAGGAACGAAAATGGAAACGCAAATTCCAAAATTTATCCCGTTATCGGCGGCTGACCAAGAAAAATGGAATATTCATGCAAGGAGAGCCACAGATCAAAACCGTGAAAAAATGCATAGCAGCATTCAAAAAGTGAACATTCTCGCACTTTCCAATATTCTCAAAACATCCGGTTCTCTCTAGTCGCGAATCGTTATCAAAAATAAATCTCACGCAAAATATTTTGCGCATTCACATTTGTAAGTTTAGTGAAAATGGATGTGAAAATCAAAATTATGTTAGTTCTTCTAATTTTGATAAAGTTTGTATCAACATTGCCAAATGAAAATACTGCTACAAAGCAATGCTTCCAAAAATTTGGTGAAACAGTTATTCCAACAAAGTGTCAGGGGCAGCTATTAGAACATAGAAAGCGTTTAGAAAATATTCGCGAAAGAAAAATATTCCATGATAATATTATTTTAACTCATATTTCTGTTACATCCACAATAACAGTAAGAAAAAAAAAATTAAAACAAATTATAAAAATATTTATTTTTTTATATTTTATTATTAGCTACGTCCAAATGACATTGAAGAGGAAGATATACGGATTGAAAAAAATGAATGATTCTGAAAGGATGTCTCAGTTAATTTGACGATTAACTTTGATAACGCTACACATTTGTTGACACATTCTCGAAGCATAATGAAGTCAATTAGAAATCTTATCTCATTTAATTCGACCTTTAAAATAACTTGAAATAACAGGAAGTGAACATTCTTTATCAAATATTTTCATAAATCGAATAAAACTTGAAAATTCTTAAACTCTTCTTCTCTCTTGAAACATCGTGTCGTTTAGCCATTGAAAACATCTGAAGCTTTCAAATCTCGTTTAGTTGGATAAAAGATTCTTCTCATTGTCGTTGCCGGCTTGTCCTCCCTTTTGAAGAAGAAGAGGAAACGAAGGAATATCCAAAAGAAAATTGAGGAAAATGAGAGTCTGAACTTTTCACGATGCTCGGTTTACATATTTTCAAATTTATGTGGCACTTCTCGCAGTTCTCTTCCTTTTGTGATGCGCTCCGTTGCCTTTTGATCATTTTTTCTTCGTCCCAAAGCCGTAATTGGCAATTTCTTTAAATTAAACACTCGGACAAGTTCGTGGAGCCCGGTCAAGTATAATTGAATTACATTCAGGAGATTGCTTTGAGATTTCCTGACCTTAAAATTATTTAGAAGAGCAGACAAACTTCAAGAGCTAATGAAAATTGATTTTTCATTAACGTTCGAGTAGGTTTCCATGTTTCATTTGATAAAACTTTTTTCATGTAACATTTGCTAAGTGAAAGTGTCAAAGACCCGGCGAGAAAATTTTCATTTCTCTTCAAGGGTGAAACATTGAAAGGAAAATTTTTAGACGATTTTGGCTTCGTCGGTAAAGCAGCGAAGCATTGCGAAATGAAGTTGGATGCGAGAGGTTGCACAGAAGTTTTAAATGAAAGAAGAAAATTTAGAGCTCGCTCTCGTTCGATGAGAAATTTAAATTCAGCTTCTTGTAGAGCAGAAATTCATGAATTTTCTAGTTAGCTTTGCATTCGCTTCTTCAGCTCCAACTGAGAATTTCCTTTAATTTCCATTAAACATTATGACACG
The DNA here is from genome assembly GCA_033063855.1 of Smittia aterrima. Taxonomy (NCBI): domain Eukaryota; kingdom Metazoa; phylum Arthropoda; class Insecta; order Diptera; family Chironomidae; genus Smittia; species Smittia aterrima. The sequence goes on from CP093831.1 coordinate 26,797,183, forward strand.
TCTCTACTTTCTTCTGACGACACCGCTTCATCCACGTCTCTAATAATGTTGAGCGAGGGTGATAATATTCCTTCCTCAAGCAATTCCCAAGTCCCAGATGGCTTCGATTTTATGAACCTCTCTCTCGTCTCTGAAAAATCAAATTCTTCCTTTCAATCTATGTAATGCAAAGTTTTCTTCTTTTTCTGCAATGAATGTCTTCAATGATAATACACCACGCTTATTATATAATCATGTTGTAACACAAGCGGAACTCGAGAGGAAGCCGTTCTTCCATTTAAAGACGCATTAGGGAGCGTTAAATCCTTTTCTGTCGCCGAAAAAATATGAGAATGCGACGCGTTAAAGCTGTGAGCCCGAAAAAAAAGGCAACGAACATTCAATAAATTCTTGCGGAATATTTCCGATATTTCCCATCGGATTAAATGTCTTTTCGCTATCGAGAGAGAGAGAGGAAGAAGCTATCGTTTACATAATCGTTAAAGCTTGTGATATTATGTCGTCTCAGCACTCGCAGGTGTTAAAGATTCGATAAATATCATTCCAAGCGATGATGAGACGACAGAATGCGATAAGGAAGCAGTGGCGTGAAAACTCGAATGGCGGGAGGATTTTTCTTTTTGTGGTGAGAGGAAATAAATGTTCTTGAACTTCACTCGGAAGAAAAATTTCCCTTTTTGTAGAGAAACGATCGAGGATCGAATTGCGCAGGAATTTGTTTTGGTTTACTTCGTTTTTCTTCCTTGGGGAAATTCGTTGATGGTTTCAGTTGTCGTCAGAGCGTCTGGCAGTGCTATACTCGAGCTTCATCCACCCAAACAAAAACGTAAACGTGGAATCTAAATCACGGCAAGAAGATTTAAATGTTAAAGAGAATTTTGACATTTCAAAAGTTTTTTTTTCACGTGAAAGTGAATTCGTGTTGTAAATAATTGAAACGAGCAGAAAAGTAAAATATTCCAAAAGCTCTTAATGTGAATCATAAACGGGAATAATAAAATTAAATGAGTCATTTCATTAAAAAGCCGTGCAAAGCGGGAAATGTGCCATATCAAGGATTTACCGTTCATGAGGATTATCGCGTTTGAAATAAATTAAAACACTTCGCTTTAGTGATTCTGTTTAGCTGAAGGGTCTAAATGATCCGAGACATTAACTTTCGTCGTCGTTGCTTTTGCTGGACATTTTCTGAGAAATTAAAAGCGTCCCGTTCTCTGTTCTCCAGTTGCTAACGTGCCCTGAAGCAATGAATTGATAATCAAAAAGTTAAAACTTCTGACGCCTCGACTTTCCTGATTATGTCTCTTACAAACATTAAATGTCAACGAAGAGTTTCGAAGAGAACTAAACTTTGAAATTAAAAGTTGAAGTTGAGTTTCTTCTGTCTCGAATGATTATTGTACTCACACACACACACTCGGTACAGCTCACAGATGCACATGAATCATGGAAATTTATTCGAGAAATAAAACAATAAATCGGTTTCAATTCAGTTGAGCAGAAACTATTTTCCATACTTTTCTCTATTCGAAGAGCTTCGTTATTGAATTGCATTCGAGAGTTCTTCAAGTTTTGCTGATTATGAAGTTGCTGTTAGCACAATTAATTGATTCAAATGGAGGAAGGAGGAGATGCAACTTCTGTTGCTCTGTAATAAATTAAAATAGAAACTGTGATTTATTTGTTCTGATAAAGCTCCTTGAACGCTCTTAAAAGCAATCAAAATACTTTCAAATCATATGCAAATCCCTTGAATGCATTTATCTCTCTGGCCAAACATTCCCGTTCACTCTCTCCTCCGTTCATTGTTATGGCGATGCCGGGATGATAAATAAACAACATGCTCGTTGTACTTTCGATTTTCAATTCCTCTTCACTTGAAGGCTCCAGAGGAATTACCGTCTATCGTCTGCCTCTGAAAGTGTTTTTAATGTCAAGGCAAGAAGCTTTAAGTCTCTCTCTCTTCGCTTTCTGCAGTGAAAATCCCTCATGCGAGTGTCTCCATTATATTCCACAACAAAATAGCTCTCGAATGTTTACTCTTCCAGAAGATATGACGGAATTTCCATCGAGCGAAGTGAAAATGACTTTCGAGTCAACGTTCTCTGAGGAGTCTCCATTACTGAGCGAAAATCTCATAATAACAACAACGATTTATTTTCATTCCTTCATGAACCATTTCGTCAAAAGAAAAAGACGAAGGCTTAGCCTTTGAGTTCAACTTCGAACGGTGTTAAAGATTATTTTTCGGGAGAGTAATTTTTCATTACGAACCGAAAATCCTCGTAAAGCATGTTGACTCTCATTGCCATTGTTTTAATGGTTATTAAAGCGAGTATGTGAGTGTACGATGGAATCACTTTAATAGCGTCATCACGTCATATAAATCTAATAAACAATGGAGCGGCAGCTTTCAGCGGATATTACTTTTGGGTTTCCATTTTTTTTTGCCACAACACTTTGTTGTCGTCGCCATCAAATTTCGCAACGTTCGTTTCTCCGCAATGGAATGTTCATTTATTTATGCGTTGCTAACGCCTGAGCTACATCAAACGGGAGCGAATTTATCATTTTTATTGGCTTTTACTTTTGAAAGGAAACGAACTTGAAATAAAGAATTCATGAACGTTGAAGCAGGTTCAGTTCGGAGAAGTCTTCATTAAATAATTATCCTTTGAAAGTCGAGGCTTCTCCTGATTTCTCTTTTAGGCTTACACTAAACACTTTCTTTACAAAGTCCAGCCACGTCTTGTGTAGCATTCATTGAAATAGGAGAAAAGCCGAAGCTCATCCGACAATTTAATTCTGCGACGTATTTCATTGTTGATGCGAATTGAAGTAATTTGCTCTCTGGGCCATTAAAGTTTTACGAGGCGGCGAGTTTTATTTTCCTAAATTTACGTGATTCACTTTCACTGCCAAGGGGAGACTTACGAGTTGAGTGGTTAGCTGATGATGGGAGTTGCAAGGATCAGAAATTAATTTTGTTTTCATTAAATCGGAATTCAGGTCAATCGCTGTCATTCTCTCGGAAGATTGTTTTAGGCTTCAAACTAAAATATTTTCTTTGAATCATCAACATTCCGAACTCAAAACGACCCCAACAAAAATTAATTGCCACTCTCTCACCGAACTCATTCAGTCAAGGAGCATTTTTGATTAACTTTCCATGTATTCCATAATTGCCTTTTAATCAAGTCCCCTCGAAGCGTTAAATGGGGTTGCAACACCGAATGCTATCTCCCCCCGCGTTTGTAATGTGTTGCCGAGAAGCGAGGGATCGTAATTTACCTTCAGCGATAACTATGACAGAGAGCTTCGAGTACAATCTCGAATTCAACTTCTGATGATTCAATTCAGAGCAATCGATAGCAACAACAGCAGAACATGAAAGCGTTTAACTTTAATGTCATTAAAAAGGAATTTCGTCGCGGTACGCGAAGTGCTTGCTGTTGAGATTTTCCTGGTTTTAACAAATTGCGGTTGTGCTTCCCTTCGTTCGAGGTTCGAGGGTTAAAGTTAACAGAAAACTCTTTGAAACTAAAATAATTTTTTTTTTCGAGGCTTTTCAAAGAGAAAAATGTTTCAATGAAGAAAAAAAAAGTAAAAAACGTCAAAAACAATTATCGAAAGCATTTTCCATTTGTTGAACGGAAAAAATGTTTAATCCCATTCAAGCAAACAACGCGTGTTGTTGTTTCATTTTGTGTTTTTCCAATTTACATTCGGAATGGATTGCTCTGTGAGTGATGTCAGATGTTGATGTTCTCAGGATAATTTGGGGGAAAATCTTGAATGAGCTTTTCTCACATCAATTTCCTTTGTCAAAACTTGTTAACATTCAACGAACTTTCCGCAATTGTTTTCATTAATTTCCCCTTTTCCAAAGGCTTCCTACCAAACGGGAAAAAGTTTTGGTTTCATTTAAAATCCATTGAAATAAAGAATAAAACGCGATTTTCCGTCAAAGCGACTTTTCAACATTTTTCAATTTTCCTGTCAACAAGAAAAAGAGAAATTTGTCTAAACAACAAAAGAAATTTAAAGAAAGAACTCGAATTAATGTTTTAAGATGACAATTTCCATTAACCCGAGCGAAGCAATTCAGCAGAAAAATATTAAAGTTCTTCCCTTGAGCGTTGCTTCGTTTTGGGAGGAGAAAAAATTGAAAAATTATATGTCACGATGCCTTCGACGTAATAATTCCCGAAGCAGACTTTCCAATACACAAACGTCGAATGAAAAATTGTGCAGAGTTCAGTTTAATGTAATAGACTTTCATCATCCCTTCGCTTAATGCCCCAGCTACGCATGAAACGTGTTTTCCTCTTTGCTACATTCATCATTCGATTGTGAGGGAGAGTGTGTAGTCTTGAGCACTTTTTATTTCCACTCTCGCTTCGTGCACCACGTTTCAACAACACAAATTGAAATATTGCTAAAAATATTTCCACAAATTTATTGAAATAACATTTTTCAGGTGTAATCGGCTCAACGTAGATTACACTTTCGTTTTGGGGTCGAACTGACCCTTCTGGTCAGTTTCTCATGTGCAGCACGAATCATCGTTTCATTACAAACGGATCAACTTGTCGTTATTATCAATAAAAGCGAAATCAAGCGATTTTATTGCTGCGAACTTAGAAATTAATAAATTTCAAATGTCATTGAGGGTGGTCGCTTGAAAATGTTCAGCAAAATTGACAAATTGAGGTTGGAGCTGTGAAATATTATTTTACAACTTCTGAAGCGGAAGTTTATGTTTTAATTTATGATTCCGAATTGTGCTAGTTAAAGATTTATTGACTGTCATTGGATCGTGAAATTTGATTGAGTGCTAATCAATTAGATGTTATCAAGAGAGAGACATTCACCTGAGAGTTCTAGTTCTTCCCTTTCGACATCATCCCGTCCCCTTAGCAATGACAATGCAGGAGACGTTGATAGCATTTCATCGAAAATTAATAAGCAAAACTCAGCGACAAAGTCGATGTCTTCGTCATCATCATCATCAGAGAAAAATGAATCTTCTCAGGAAATTGCAGAAGGAAATTGCAAAGGGGGAAAATCTGATGAAGAAAAAATCGATACGCCCACGAAAAAGCGTTTCTTCGATTTGAGACGAACAGCCGAGTCAGCATCGAATAAGATTTCGTCAATTAGTCCCTCGAAAATCGCTCGGAGTTTAACTCCCAAGCTCTGCCGTAAAATAACCTCGAGCGGCAATAAATTATCGCAATTAGAACGGCAGAGCAATTTATTCATTCGTGATACGATAAACAAAGATTCGATGGATTCAAAACAAGTTAAAACAAGTGACGGGGAAGTTAAAGCGAAGAGAACGTCGTTGATTCCTTCGTTTAACTTTAAAATTCAAAACAGCGAGGAGTCAAGTAACTCAAGTAAAAGTGGAGCGAATTTTAAAAATTTATGCAGAAACTTTTCAAATGAATCGAGAATGAAGTTGAAGAAGAACAAAACTTCAAACGACGTCTTTGCAAATTACGAAGAAATCGATTTTGTTAATGAAGACAAAGGCGAGGAAGATGACGAGCGAGGGACAACTTTGATTACGAATGCGCCGGATGTCTCGAATGACAGAGAGAGAAGTAATTGTCCTCCCGAAATCTCAACAACCAACAAAGAGTCAGAGAAACCGGAAAAGCGACGAGAAGATTGCAAGGAAAGCGAAGGAATTGAGAGTTGCGGTGAACCGCTGGATATCCTGTCAAGACCAGAATTCACATCAAACGTTTTCAAAAACATTCCAATTCGACAAAGGAAAGGACAAGTTCCACACATGGAGAACTATTGTCTCTTCGATCCTTCGGTTGACTTTTGTAATGAGAAGGAAATGAGGAAAAATAATTTTCATTTTCCGCCGCAAAACTTTTGTAACTTCCAAGTCTCGCAAAAGAATCTTTCGAGTGAACGTCGTGTCGAGGAAGACAAACGAACTCAAAGTGTTGAACATCACAATTACTACGAAATTGATCCTGAATTGCTAGAAAAGGATGAAGAAGCAGCAAAGAACCAATCAATCATCGCCTCAAGAAAATCATCAAGTTCATCGTCGAGCTGCGATTATCCTTCGCTTTTCAACTCAGTGATAGAAACAACTCCATCATCGACAGTCACAATTGAATCGGACGAAGCCACAAATCTGACCATTCTCGCATCAAATGCAATCAATCAAACAAATGTGGCTCTCGACGACGATGAGAGTGTAATCACAATTTCGAGCATTGTCACAGCAACAGGAACAAAGAAGAAATCACAGCAAATTACGAAACAAATGGCACGTAATTTAACGAATTCTGACAATGCCAATCATCAACAAACATCGTCGAGGGAATTTAATTTGTCGTTTCGAAATAAAACTCTTTCGTTCGATCCATTAAAGTCGAGTCATTCACTTCCTCATCTTCAAAATATAACATTTCTAAATGGCGATTACAAAATCGAAATTAACAGTCGAACGACAGTGAAGTTGAACAAAAAGTCTGCGAGACGAGTGCGACCGTTGTCAAGCGAGTCACTTGACTCGGGATTTACCACTCCCAGTCCACCCAACGAGAAACGACCCACTCAATCGAGTGGCGATAACAATCAAGTGGATAATTCGAATTCCTCGACAAAGGAATCTGTCAAGAGCGATTCAGCGGTGCTGACGCATTGCGATAACATTCAGCAACTGATTGAGGTGAGTGGGGATGAGATTTGTTGTTGACAGAACTGAAACATTTTAAATTACGAAGTTTATTTCGATTTACCGACGACAATCGCCAGCAGCCTTAATTAATTGAACCATCAAATCGACGAAGTTTCGTCGCTCAGCTTCCTTTTGCACTTCTGTGATGTTGAGATCGCTGAGAACCTCAAACGCCATCATCTTAATGAAATATTCTTCTTTTAAAATCTTTTCTCTCGCGCATTCCGAAATCTTTCCCTCCAACTCGTCGCGGATTCTTATCGTTTGTGTTTTCAATAAATCTGCGCAGTCAATGACTGAGACGTTTAAGTTGTGAGGATTTAAATCGACTTTGTAGGTTCTCTCGTCGATGTAATTGTTCTCGACGACGTGCTTTCTCACGCAGTAGCTGGAAGCTTTAGCTGCTTCGTCTTCTTTCGATGATTTCGTAAATAGATCATCGAAGATCTCACTGAACACACAAAGCTTAACCGCGTTTTGAACTAACTTCTTACTTTGTTTCTTAATCTCGTTCACTCTCAGCTGCGTTTCATTTTGAGAAAGATTACTTGAAGTGACGAATATTGCGAGTTTCATGTGGAATTCTAAAATTAAAATAAATTTATTTATTTGAGAGCTTTGGAGGGAAGGAACTTCTCACCTGGCCATCGCCGAGCTTTCAAGTTAGTCGTCATACATTTCTTGTATTGTTGGAACTCCTTTTGAGGAAGTTTCGATCCTGGATTCACGAAAACAGCATCGGAAGCTTCCTTGATAAGCTTAACGCAATCTCCTTGCTCATTTCCTGAATCCTGCTCCGGGAAATCGAGTTCGAGCATATTCAGATTCTTTAAATGTCTTATCGCGCAATTTAACTTGAATTTATCTTTTGCATTCGTCGGTCGACATTCGAATTCGATTATACAGAGAGTTAACAAACTGAACAACATAAAATATCTGGAAACAAAAAAAATATTCAATTTTTGATGACGCACGAGAAAAATCAAAAATCTCTTACAAAGTTTCCATTCTCGAAGGAATCGTCTCAAGCGCTGTTGTCTTACTGAAACAAAAAAGCGAATCTTTCGTTTTATACTTTTAAATATTTAATCGTCTTTTGCTCTCGTAATGAGCGCGACACTGAGAGAAGAGTTTACTTTCCGAATTTGACGATCTAACCCAAACTGGTTCGTGAGTAGCTGCAACAGTTCTTCGCCAGTTCTCGCGAGTTTCAGTCAAAGAAATGATTTAGATTAAAATTGAATATCTTTAATGAATTAACAAGTGACAACTGACTTAACTAAATAATTAACAAATTCTAAAAATCTCTTTCTCTCAACTTCCTTTTGGGCTTCTGTGAGACTTAGTTCACTCAACACTCCGATCTCCATTAATTTATTTGCGAAGCTTGCGTTAAGGAATCTTTGCCTCGCGCAGTCTGACGTTATCGCATCTCTTGGATCACTCTCTAAGACTTCTTCGATTGACTCTAACAACTCAAGGTTCTCTGACTCGATTCGCTCTTTGCAGTTAACGTTGCGAACGTCGAGATTCTTCGGGTTCAACGAGACTTTATAAATCTTCGTGTCAACTTGATTTGAATCAACGACGTGCTTTCTTATGCAATATTCACTGATTTCATCGTCTTCCTCTTCGCTCTCTGTTGTTGACTTATCGAAAAGCTCATCGAAGAGTTTCCCAAACAAATCGTTGTACAGACAAAGCTTCGTTGTCTCTTGAACGACGATTTTGTTTCGTCTGATGAGTGAGTTGACTTTCCTTCCGATCTCTTCTTGTGACATCGTTTCGGAACTGAGGAAGATTGATTGCTTCAAATTGTTCTCTGAATATTTCCGTGATCGAAGGTTTGTCATTATGCAAGTTTTATGTTTGTTGAAGTCTTTTCCTTTGAGATCGGAAGCGAGTTTTGTGTAAACAAGTTCTTTAGCGTCTTCGACGATCGCTCCACAATCTCCTGACTCGATTGCTCCAGAATGCTCTGGATAGTCATCGTCGATTAGATTTGAACTTTTTAAATGACGAATGATGCAATTAAATTTAAATTTGTCTTCGGGCTTGACGGGTCGAGCTTCAACGTTGATAGTGATGATGACTCCAAGAGCGAAGATTAAGAAAGAACTGTTGGAGAGAAAAATTATTAAAATGACTCAATCAATGAACTTACATCGACGACTTACATCTTCGTCATACTCAGTCAATGTTGTCTAGCGTTGTCTGTCGCAAAGTGAATTGAACTAACGACAAATCCTCTCGTTTTATACTTAGACGATCGATGAGTTGAGTTGCCAAATTCTCGCTCGAAATTGAAGAAGAGAGTTTTAAGTTTGATAAGAAAATGTCGAAGCTTCGACCTCGTGATCTTAAAAAATATTTTCGTTCTCTGGGGACATTTTCAATTGAACTTAAAATTGGATGGGGGGATTTGCAAGGAATTATTCAGACTCGCGAAGCTATTTATTAAACTTTAATTATTTAATGGCAATATTGAAAGAAGTTATTAACATGAGATTAAAGCTGTTTAAATTACCTTTCCAATGATGTTAATTGAATTGTTTTCCGATGATTGCTTTTCGAGATATTTGGCAAAAAATTGAAAAACTAGATGGTGAACTTTGATTAGTTATTGCGTCACAACGGTAAGGCTGTGATCGAAGCAAAAGAATATTTGACGAAGTATTGATCATAACTAAACTTATCTTTTGTCTCAAGACCATAAAAACTGCGAAATAGGAGTCATTTCTCTAGTCTGAAACATAATGCCATAAGGTTTTGCACGATTTTTTTCCGTTAAATTTTTCTAAAAGTCACGAAAGTTTAAATTGTGATTATTAATAATGAAAATGTTAGTTTTTCTTTATTTGTCATTAATTAAGCAATAAACTGTGAAAATTTGATCGATTTCCACCAAAGGATAAAAAAATTATTAAAGTTTTTCTCTCGGAAGAGCAAAATGCCATAAGCTATTGCACGCAACTGTATATATTTTTTTTACAAATATTTATAATTATATACAATTATATACAATTATGTACAATTGTTTATAATTATATATAATTATTTACAATTATATACAATTGTTTACAATTATATATAATTATATATAATTATATATAATTCCTTGCAAATCAGATGTCCCCTTAAAATTGTTTTTTTTCTCAAGTGCAGTCAAATGTTCTTCAATAAATGGTTCAAATATTTTCATCACCTCGTAAAATTTTGTTTTGCACAATATATTGTTTTTTTTTTATTTTTTTCTTATTTATCTTCATCAAAATTGTTTTCTGAGTCGAAATATCGAAGAATTTTTGTAAAAAAGTCCAAAGAGAGAAATACTTTTTCCATCTTTTCTTTTCTTCGTCAACATGATCTTCATTTTTTCTTCTCCTAATGTCTTCACGTACAAATCTTTGATCGCGAGAAATGTTTCAGGATATTCATTCCAAGTAGCACAATCGAATACATTATCTCCATTTTTGTCTTCTTCCATCAAAATAAAATCTTTTTCTTCTTCGGTTAGACTTTCAGTTAAAAGTTTCCAGAATGAAATGAAAACTTCTTTCTTGCATATATGAGCTTTTAACATTAGCGGAGTCGTTCCATGTCCTCTTGATGGTTTTTTTAAAAGAATTTTAAAATAATATTTGCCTAGAATTCTTCGGAGCAACTTCCACAATTTCTCATAATCTTCAATCCTCGACATGCTTCGGCAAACTTTCAAATAAATTGATCCTCCGCCAATTGTCCATGAGTTCAAGAAATATTGAAAATATGTCAAACCGAGAGCGACGTTTTTAGTTTTTTCCAGTTTACGTCGCAAAGCTGTGATGCTTGCTTCTTCTAGAAACTTGAATAATGAGGAATCAATCAATGAATAAAGTTCATCGTGGGATAACTGATCGTAAGGCGAAAAGTCACTTTGATTGCTCTTGAAAATTAACGAAACAACGCTTTCTCCATTTTCATTTTTCTCAGTAAAATAATTTCGCAACCATCCTTCATCTCTTTCATTTTTGAATTGTTCCTTCTCAAGTGCAGTCAAATGTTCTTCAATAAATTGTTCAAAGATTTTCATTTTTTCGTTGAATAGTTTTCTTTTCAATATTTTCCAATGCAAATTTTTTTTTCCATTTACATCTGCCTCCAATAAAATCATTTTCTGAGTTGATATATCGAAGATTTCTTGAATAAAAGTCCAAAGAGCTTTCACTGTTTCAACATTGTCCTCATCATATCTGACAGAATCAAACAAAATACTTTTTCCATACTTTCTTTTCCTCGTCAACATGATCTTCAATTTTTCTTCTCCAAATGTCTTCAAGTACAAATCTTTGATCGCGATGAATGTTTCAGGATCCTTATTGCAAGTGGCATAGTCGAATGCATTATCTTCATCTTCGTCTTCTTCCATCAAAAGAAAATCTTTTTTTCCTTCGGTTAGATCTTCAGTTAGAAGTTTCCAAAAAGAAATTAAAACTTCTTTCTTTTGTTTCCATGCTTTAAACATTAGCGGAGTAAATCCACGTCTATTTGGTTTCTTGATAAGAATTTTGAAATCATTTTCGCCAAGAATTCTGCGAAGCAATTTCCACAATTTCTCAAAATCTTCAATACTCGACATGATTCGGCAAACTTCATGATAAGCAACGTCAATTGTACATGAGTTCAAGAAATGCTGTATATCTTCTAAATTGTACTTGTTCTCAATTCTCTCAAGTAATCTCAGGAACACGAAAATATTTTTGATACGCAGAGCAGCTTCTAAAATATTTTGCATATCTTTTGCAGTATTTTGTTTATCATCTAATGGCGATGGTAAAAGTTCATTGAAATAGTAAAATTCGATGATTTCAACGCTGTTTGACTTTTTCGAAGCGATTGAAGCGACCGTATCTCCGTTTTCATCTTTCTTAGTAAAAAAATCCTTAAAATCCTTTTCAATGAAAACTTCGCGAGCCAACTCCGTCAACTTTCTGTTGAAATCGATCGATCCATGTTCTGCAGCCAACATGAAAATATTTGAGTAGCGCTCGTACCATCTGTGTGTCCAAAGTCGTTTAAGATCTTGTTTTTCCGTGATGAAAGTAGTAAAAGTAATCAAATTCAATAAACCGTCTTTGACAAATCTTTCAATATAGTCCAATAAATTAGCGTCCCTCATATCAGAAAAAGTTTCAATCAAAATTTTCCTTTTGATCTGTGCAATTTCCGGGATCACGTTTTCCAAAGCTCCATCAACCAATGATCGCACCGTGAGTAAGTAAGAGAAAACTTCTCGAAGTATTTTATAAATTGCTTTTAGTCGTTTTTTGTTATTTGAATATTTTTGCTTTCGTTGATCGAGACCTTTCAAGTCAAAAATGTTTTTGAATAAGAAATCTGCGACGAAAAACTCAGCGAACGTTCGATGGATGAACTGGAACTTTCCTGAACCATCAGATTTCATTAAACCGATTCTCGTGACCTGCTCTTTGTCAGGAGATTGAATACCACTAAAGCAAAAATCAACATATTTGTAGATGTTATCAATATATAAAAAAAGCTCTTTAAACGCCTCTTTTTGATAAAAAGACACAATGTTGTACTCAGAGGAAGAACAATTCGCTGCCTCTTGTTTTGCGTCGTATCCTTTGTTCATTGAATCCATTATCATCGTTTTTGTGAAGTTTTCGTAAACCGAGAAAGTGTTTAATTTCGAGCTTTGAGCGAAATGATCATCAGACCAAAATTTTGAAATCATTGTTAAGATCAGCGGATTATTCACGAGGCCATAGTTTTGTGCTAATTTATTAAAGAACTCGTAAGTTTTATCAAGTTTTGTTACCAGCTCTTCTCCCTCGATTCCATTTTTTTTAATGCTTAATTTAATGATCTGTTCACAATTTTTCTCAGTTAACGGCATGAAAGTGAAAGCTTCAACTTCGAGTTCTTTGCAAAGTTCATCTTTCAAGTGAAGTCGCGTTGATGTGATCAAAATATTTCTTGAAAGTGTTTTGATTGATTTGATCATCATTGTAACGAACTTCTTGAAGCTTGGACTAATCTCATCAAAGCCATCCAGAAGCAAAACAACTCGACCATTGCAAAATAAATATTCGAAGACTTGTTTTTCGAATTCGTTCAGTTTGAAGAATTTTTGAGCGAGAAAGTTTGCGATTTCCTCAGCCGATTTAAATTTAGTTTTGAAGTTTTCATCTTTTTCATAGAATTCTGCAAATTCTTTCAAATCGACAAATGCGACCCAGAAACTTTTCATTTTCTTCTTAAATTCCATGGCCAGGATCTTGAGCTCAGTTGTCTTTCCCATTCCAGGATCGTCGCTCAGCAAAATAAATTGTGATTTCTCAGCGATATTGAGAAGGTCTTTTTGCTCGATTTCTTTAAGTTTGCTGTTTAAAATGTTTCTTTTAACGTAAATGTCAATTTCAGGAAATTTTATTTCGTTGCCGATCTTGAGATAATTATCCAAAAGTTCTTTCAACTGAACAAAATCGAGAGCATCGCAATTACGATCGACAATTTCAATCAGAGGAAGTTTTTCCCCTTGAAAATTTATCATCGTTTTGATTAGATTATCTTTTGAATATTCTATTAAATGAGTCCATGAATGAAAAATCTTAAAATATGTCGCATCTTTGATTGTTGAACTTTCGTGAAAGTGAACGAAAATTATTCTTTCGTTGATTTCATTTTTCTTTATATCCTCAGCGATTTTCGCGATTTCTGTTTTTGTTTCGTTATCACAATTGATGACGATTTTTGGTTTCATGCAAGACGAATGAGCATCGACCATAAGTTCAAACGTTTCCTTATCTTTCAAGTGGTTAAGATCAAGGAATATAAAGTTAATTTCATTCGACTTGCTCGTCGTTTCTTGAAAGATCCAGTTCAATGTTAGTTGAGGACAATTCGAAGAAATCTCGAGAACTTCATTTGCGTTCAAATTGAGCTCAACTGTATTTGGTTTAAACAAAATCTTTGAATCTTTCAAATGTTGAGGTTCCTTTGACTTTAATTTCCAAACTGCTGACATCAAATCAATTTCCTTTTCAAAATCTGGCAAAGTTTTCGTTTCGAAATAGTCAAAAAGCTTTTTAAAAGTTTCTCTTAGTGATTTGATCTTATCATTGTCTTCTTGATACAAAGCGAGCAGATGAGGAACTCTCACAATAAGTTCGTCATGCATGAGGTCTTTAGGACCATGAAGCACTAATGCAATAATTTCTTCTGTATAAGGATTTTCCAAACAATGCTTGAGAACATTTTCAAATTCTTTTTTGCTTTCCGAATCTTCTTCGTGATAAGGTTTGTAATTATTGTTGTAAATGCGAAATATTGCGACATGACAAAGTTCGTGAACTAAGACTCCTAAAACTTCTGCTCGGTTTACATCGTCATCTTCTGGTAACTGCTCACTACGATTTTCTTGGTTCAAAGCTTTTGCGCCGAGATAAACTCTTCCTGTCTCAGCGTAGCTCTTTCCGTAAACATTTTCATTTCCTGTTGCGTCTGCGTGTTGAACTGAGTCATGATCAAAGTCGAAAATGATATTTAAGTTCTTGATATTTGCGACGACTTTGAAGATTGCTCGAATCTCTGGAACTTCGTTCAATTGCTCGTAAGCTCCGGCAATTATCTCGAGATATTTTGGTCGATTGGTTGTCGCTGAGCTTCCTCCAAAGTAAATGCTCGTTCGTGTGATCAAAGCAGTCAAATGTTCCTCGTTCGGATTCTTAATAAAATTTCTTTTGTGAATCTCACGAAGTTCAACTTTTAAAGCTTCGTGGAATTGATTAGCGATACTTGGTATATTACTTTTCTTCGGTATCAATTTCTTTATCTTACTCGCCAATGCTGATTTCCCTTCTTCATAGTTGCCAGGCAAAACGTAACGATTTCGATCAAGAAAAGTGTCGACGAGTGAAGTCAGTTCATTTGGATTCTGATTAAACTTTTCGTTAATCTCAAGAAGTTCTTTTCTCAATTTCTTTTCCAATTTATTCACAATTTCATTAAAGTTCTCATTTGAGTTTAAACACCAACCTCGCGATATTAAAGCTTCGTACACTGAGAGTTGTTTCGACTTAAGTGCAACTGCTGCTGCTGATTCACCATTTTCATTATTGAACGGCGCACTTTCTTTGTTCTTATCGATAAAGTCACCAACACCCTCAACATCTCCATCGTGAATTTTCGTAAAGAAACAACAAATTTCATCAATAAACTCTTCTTTCGACATTATCAACACTTCGCGATTAGCTTCTCCCATTATCGCAAGAGACTTAAATGTTTTGTTTCAACTTTTTGACAAATATTTGTTTAACGGTACAAGCACGTCCACGACTCGCAAAAGACTGATGAAATAAAATTTGACGCAAAAAAGAAATATTGAACGGTAAGTCTAAATCTTATCGCAACTAAAGTGCACGGTGAAAATCTCCATTCTTATCTAATCAGTTTGCTTTAAATAGCATATCAAAGCCATAATAACAAATTTTCAGTGACTGAATCGATACAAATTCTTTTAATATTCTTCACAAGAACAACGTGAAGCAGACATGACTTGCTTTCACTGCAGGAAAAATGCAAACGAATTAAGCAAATTACGAAAGTAACTCGCGAAAAACGAGAATAACGAAACGATATTATAATTTATAGGAGAAAGCACTTTCCTGTTTCATAAATAAATAATTAGCATAACAATGGCAAGGAAGAGTCGCGAAGGGGGGAAATGGTAATTATGTTGCCATCAACAGAGACTTCGCTCGCTGCTCATAAATTCACAATTTTCTTAAACGTTAAATTGTGTCCTTCCGCTTAACTAACTCATCCCCATCATCTCGATCTTCACGAGAACGTTTTGCTCGTGCAAAAACAATCCCCGCGAGTCAAGATGTTGGAAACATTGAGATTTATGTTTGGAACTTTTTTTTTCACTTTAAAAAGGAAAATAATAAAAAACAAAGTTCAAAGTTTTATTGTCTGTGAAAATCGAGAGTAATTGCGATTGCGAGGAATGGGAAATGCAAAATGTTTAAATTCATTTCAGAGCTTTCTCTTTAATTATGACAATCTTGAATAATTAATTTAGAAACATGCGTTGAGCTCGTGCAGAAGTCAAATCCAAATATTTGCATGTTAAGTGAAATTTTTCCGAGAAATTCTTACACAAAACTCTTTCATCCTGAAAGTTGTGAACGAGGATTTTATAATGAAATTTGCATAATTCTCCTTCGTCGTGTTAACGAATGTCAAGAAGATTTCTTGGGTTGCTCGGTTGTAAATTTAATAAACTCTGCATGACAAACACTGACGAATATTTAATATTTTCCAAATCCTTTCGGATTCGTTCTCAATCAAATTGAATCAAATTTTTCTTTGTTGTTCACTCAAAAATTGTTTTCAATTTCACGAAAGGACTGGGAACCAATTTCAGTTTAGAAAGAATTTTAATCAACGAATGAATGATCATTGATGTCGTTTCATTCAATTCCGGAAGTATCGCAGATGAAACGAACTTTGCTTTGAAAGTTCGAGTTGGCAACAAAAAGTTTAATTTAAATTCGTCCTTAATTCTATTATTTTGCCATTGCTCGAATGTTTTCTCCTGGATTCCAAGCAGAACCAATTGTCACGCTGAGTGAAAATAAAAAAAATGTTCTCAAGTTCTCTCTCGAAAGCGAAAGCTCATTAAAAAGTTTCAGATTTGAAATAAATTCAAAACTTAATGTCTTTTGTGCTTGGGACTCCATCGAGGGGAACATTTCTGAGGTAAATTTAATTTTTCTCTGGAAGCAGAAAGTGAAAAACTAAAATAACAATAATTTTCATGCTTTGCCTGCCATCCCGTGAAGGAAACTTTCTCTATCGCTCTCCATCCACATCGCGCCTTCATTATTCAAATTAGAAAAGTTTTTTTTTCACTTTGATTGTTCGCTCAGGAAAAAGTTCATTCTCCCTTCGGCTGTTGAACTGTTATCACATTTGTTTTCGTGCTTAAACTAGTGACTAATCCAATTACAAGGAATTTCACTTAAAATGCTTTCATCTTTCAATATTTCCCTTGCTCAGTTGGAATGTGATGAGTCTATCGCAAGTAAAATATTTCGCCTCAACGACTCTGGAAATTTATTAAAATATTTAAATTAATATTTTGTTATTCAGAAGGAAAAATCATTTGTTTCGTAATTAACTGAAGTTTTTTAATTTATTGTTGAATTACCCTTCTCATTATTTGTTGAGCTCGCTCACAGCCGGAAATGTTCGGGAAAACCTTCAAAGAATGGAAAGGAAGCTAATTTACATGAAAGAATCGCGACGGGTGCAAATGAATATTTGAAAATTTATGCGAAGACTGAGCGAAGTCTTTTAATTAACATTTTAGTGCAGATTTGCCTGAAGGAAAGTTTTTGCTCTAGGAACGCTTTGTTGTTCTTTGAGAAAGATTTATCTAAAAGGTTTTACTTTCGCTTATGCTGTCAGTCTCGCAGAGGTTTCCTTGTTGTTCTTGGAAGTCTTAGTTAAATGAGAAAAAGTCGATTTGAGAGTTTATGGATTTTTATGTGAAATTAATTGAACAAGCGAGGAAAGGAATTGTTTTAGGAAACAGCTTTGAACAATCTTTTAATTATTTCTCCGGAGAAAAATCCCTTCACTCCCTTCGACCTCAAACTCCCATCTTCCTCTTTTTTTTCATCCTTTCACTTTCATTTTGTCGTCAGCTGAACTGTCTCTCCACGTAATCTTCGAACTTCTTGAGATTTCATATAAAACATAGTTAGATGTCCCGACGTGCTCTGGCGAATAAAGCTGAGGCGCGACGTCTGTCTGAAACATTCAAAACGTTTAAGCGATGAAAAGTTGGAGAGGAGAAAAACCCATTTTCATGAATTAATTTCTCATCACAGTGTTCTCGCATTATTGTAAAGGAAAAACATTCTGTTTGTTATAAATAAATTGGAAATGAGACTTTTCCTCCGTCACTCGCTCTCTCGACGTCTGAATTCGACTCGTGTTGGATGTTGGAGCTCTCTGTGGCTGTTTCAGTCGCTTACTTGCGGTTCTTCTATTGACACTGAAGTTTTCCTCGTCTCGTTCGCGTCTCGAAAGTGTTTAATTGTTCATTTAGTTGGCAGTTTCGTGCGTAGCTTAATTGACGATTGTGCAATAACATTTCGCGGTAGTCGCGGTGGCTTCAGTTCTCTGATAAATTAACGAATAAATCGTAAAACTTGTGTTTGTTGTTGTTTACACTGATCGAATGAAATTAAAACGTTAATTGACGCCAATCAAAATATTTAGCATTTTATTCGTTCGGAAATAATTTCACAAATATTTAGACAAGAGAAGAAAACTATTTTTGTCTTCTCAAGTGTTCGTGGAAAGAAGAGTCTTCTGTTGTAATTTTCAATGATGAAAGTCTCAGATTTTGTCAAAATATTCAGTGAACGTGAATTTTCGGGAATTTCCGTAACAGTTTCACGAGAAGCTTGAGTCACATTCTGGCATTTGTCATAAACGAAAATTTACTGTCAAACATTTTTATTTGATTTATGGGGAAGAATTGTTTTAAAGAGATTTCTGGAATTGGAAAACGATCAATGCGGTTTAAACGTTTATTTACTGTCAAGAATTGACGAGGTCAGTTATGAAGTTTCGTCAGATTTTGAAGAAAAAGAATTTTTTGAGTTTGATGGAAGCAAACCTTGAAAAATAATTTTTCTTCACAATTTGAATTCCTCGTCACGTAATTTCCAAACTCCCCCCAACACACACAGAAAGTAAATTTAAGGGAACATAAAAATAACATTAAAACGAATCGAACAATGATTCTCGTTTGGGGTGATTGTGATTGCATAGGCCTCGAGACTAAAACAAAACAAAAAAAGAGCAAAAGAGAAGATTCCGAAACATCAAATAAACAATTTATGGATATTAACCCTTTCATGGAAAAATCTCAGGAATCAATACGAGAAACATCAAAATATTTGAAATGTTGTTGCTGCGTTTCATCAATTATGTGTTTTCTTAGGACTTCACTCCGACTGCAAGCCGCCGAGTTTGTTTAAATCATTTAAGGCGTGTCTACGAGAAATGAAATTAGAATTGAAAAGATATCTCGAGAGACAGCAATAAAATTCGTACGAGACACTCTCTTCACCTCAGGAAAATGTTTATCAACATTTAGTTGGCTCTGGGAGCAATTAGAATTAATGATCGCCTTGTCGGTGTGACTTAAACTATCACGAGCCATTGACAAATTAAAGCGATTCATTTGTTGACACTGTCGAGAACAGTTTTGTGTGAGTTAACGAATTCAAATTATGCAATCACACGAACGATTGTGATCAACGACCTTGATAAGAGAGATTGCTTAGTTTGCAGTTTCCGTGATGCAAACGTTTTCTCTAACAATTAACTTTTTTTTTCGTTTGTTGCCCGGCCTCAATAATTGCATAGCAATTATCCAATAAAGTTCTCTCACTCGCTCAAGAGTCTCTGCGTGCTCTCGACAATTAAACCTTCAAAGAATTACAAAAATGATATTTCCTGATTTGCCAGCAGTTTAAAAAGCGCTTGCCGTTATGGGAAAATGCAAACTAAATGATAAACTCCGGGGGAACACGCAAAGGTTCATATTTTTGGGCTCGAGCTAAATTTAGATGAGGGATTAAAGTTTTTTGACAAATGTCTTCCAAACTGTGACACATCTGAGACTGAATGAAGCGCCATTCAAGTCAATTGGATTTGAAATATTTTGCAGAGTTGGCGAAGTTCGTCTCGAGACGCTAGAAAGACAAACAAATTCTTTCTTTACGAAACGAGAATGAAATTCCGAAAATGTTAAACAAATGTGCCAGCACTCGCTCCAGTCTGGGATCAAATGATGATTTCCAGCATCTGATTCAGGTGAACGTTCGGAAATTTAATTTATTCATCGAAATGTGCTTCGCTTGAAACATTTCTAAACAAACAAATTCTTTTTTTGTTGATTTGTTTGTTTCTGGGTCAGTTGGCGAAGGCTACGAAGGTGCTTGACCCTTCTCTTGAATCGAAATGGCATTTTTTCGCTTGATTTGCTTGAAGTTAATTTGAATTCCTTTTTCCTTCTTCTATTTCCAGATCTACACGGAATGGGCGAATTATTATCTCGAGCGGCACAAATCCAAACGTAAAGTCGTCGATTTATCAATCGATGCACGTGATGGATTACTTTTGGCCGAAATTATCGAAGCCGTCACAAACTTTAAAGTTCCCGACTTGATAAAGAAGCCGAAGAGTCAACAACAAATGGTGAGTCATTGAAATCAATCACAAAACGTTCTTTCGATTGTCAACTAAACGTCAACTTGCTCGTTTAATGATGAAGAATATGAAAAGATCAATAAGAGAAGAAAGGAAAGGAGGAAGTTGGCAGAACGTCTCGAGATGATTCGAGAGCTTCCTGACAAACAATTTCTTTTTGTTTGTTTGCTCGTCTGACAAAATTTCTTCCCTGAGAACATTTTAAAGAATCGAAAATTGCATCACAAAACGTGAATCCCACTGCGCGAAACGGTAACCAGACGTTTTGTCCTAGTTTTCCCTTCAAACCTTAAAATAAACTCGCGCGAAGTTTAATTCGTTGTAAACGAGAAAAAAGCGATTTTCAGTTGACGTAGGAAAGTCGCTCGACTTCGATCTCAAACTGTTTCATAAATTAAAAGAAACAAACGCCCCAACAAGATTTATCGCAAGAAGAATTCTTCAAAGTGGAAAATTAAAAAGAAAATGTAGCAAAAGCGAGAAACATAGAATGAAGAGTTCGATTGTTAGTTGCACTGGCTTTAATTTAATTAGAACGCAACTCGATGCTAGTTCAAGGGGAAGCATCAAATGATTGAGCTGTGACTTGCAAGTTGTCATTAATTGAAAGCAAACAACATTCGAGTTTACATCATCATTACATTGATCGCAATAACTCAGAGCGAATTAAAATTCCAGTTTCGATCGATTCTTAATTTATTAGTGATTTGCTTCTCCTTCTGTTGCCGCTTTTTTGTGTTCAATTAACGATTTCTCTGTTTCATGTTCGTTCTGGGGCCTCATGTGTGAGAGGCGGTAGAGGCACGAAAAATAAATTGGAAAAGCTGAAACAGATGTTTTCGCGGAAAAGAAATGGAAGCGCGCGCTGTTGGTACATGAATAATGATTTCTTCCTTTTTCCTCGACTTGAATAAATCAGTCGAAAGGAATTGCTAAGCTTAATAGAGAGGCGAAAACATTTACATAATTCTCTCGCTTTGTGTCCTCTCGGAATGTTAAATAACTTCTTCTCAGTGTGGTCGAGTAATCTTCAGATTTATTGAATCGACGACAATTTCTGCTTAACAACGAAACGAAAACCACAAAATGTTAATAATCCCGAAAGAACTCACAACTCGATAACGAATTGATTTACGGACTTTAATCGGCGACTTTCAAAACTGAAGCATAAGCTTGCATTGCCCTAGATTCACCGACTCAACTCGTCGATTAACAATTTATTTACTTTTTCTTGAGATTAAAAAAAAAGTCTTTAGTCGGCCAAAAAGAAGGAAAATTGTTTGTTCTTCCGACTCCATCGCGTTCTACTTTCCTCACTTCAATAGATTGCACTTAAGTTTCTTCCCATGTCGAGTCTCTTTGATCTCCTTCGCCCTGGCGATTCTCGTTACGAAGGCAGACTCGTCCAAATCGACATCAGATGTTCGTAACATAATTAAATAATTTCATCGCGGATCATAAAAATAAAAACGCGAAGTGAACGAGATGAATGTTGCATTCCCTTCCAGTTCAATGTTTCGATGCTTTTATTATTGTTTTCGATTTTAATGTTGCACAACTTTGAAACTCAATACGAACGAACGTTCAAAGAAACCGAATAACTGATCGAGACCGGCGAGAAAAAATTGTTAAAATGTTCACTTTCAGTCAGAAACGTGCTTTTGATCAGTTCAGTCGCGGAGTTTAGAGTTTCTTGTTGTTTTGTGAGCGCGGCATTTCGATCTCACGATTTGAGTTTCATGTTTTGTTTCGTGGCGAACGACTTAACTCGTCGTCGTCTCTGTTTATGCTCAAACAATTATCATTTGTCTCTGAAGCTCTGAATGCGGGTATTTTGATTTTAATCGACAATATGACCCGATAAGTGTTGTAATAATCGAGTTTAGAGAAGACGAAAAATAAGAAAAAGTCAATGAGCCTTAAGTGAAGAAAGAGAAAGAAGTTTAAGGCGAAGCTGTGAAGTTGTAAGATCACAAGTCGCGGCAGAAAACCTCCGGCGAACATTTTAATTAATTAACAAGGAAAAGGTTGGTTCGGTGAAATATTTGTCTTAGAAACTTTTTAATTAAGTTTAAAACTTCTAGAACTGTCACTTCATGCAATTCTCGATTCAATATTTTATAAGCAATTCCTCTTCATTTCCATTTAGTTGATGAATCTTCTTCCTCGACTCGCTCGCTTCAATTTATTACTTCGTCGTATTTATTTTCAAATAAAAATTTGTCGTGAGCTTGAAGTGTGTCAGTTTGTGGGGAAACGTTGTGGTGGCTTAATTAATGAAAATGATCTATCGCGTTTTGATTAATATCAAAGAAACGACCGTTGCGCAATCTTTATCAGTTCTCAAGTGTTTTTCTTCTTTTTATGCTGGTTGCAGTCGTTGACTCAATTCCAAAACGATAAGACTTTTTTTTTGATATCGATGCGTCTTCTTCTGTTGTTCGAATCAATAAAACTCGTCTGAGTGAGTGAGTCGATTGGAATAAGAATAAAAAGAGTTTTGTTTTCCTTTACCTGCTGTTCCTTTGTGACTTCGATAGCAATCGATGGATTAGAATGACGGAGAGAGAAATATGTAAATGAATGATTTGATTCTTTAATCGCCTGTGAGGTAAGAACACAAATGACAGTTCACTCATGAGCGTTGAGAATCGAAGAAACTAGAAAAAGGGACAAGAAGTGATCTACGTGGGATTGATTTCGCTTAAGAAGTCAAACGATCGAACTCTGTTAACCTACAATCGACTCAATGGGAATTCCAAATAAATGACGAAACTTCAAGCTCAGACAGTTGAATGTCCCTCATGAAAATTAAACACTTCAATGTCTTCTTCGATAAACAAAAAATGTCTTTGCACACTCGGAAATGCCAATGAGTTCTTGTTTTTGGGCTTCAAATAGTTTTGAGTGTCTCTCGTGTCTCGAGAACGAAGCTGCTAATTGAAAGTCGAGTGGAAGAAGGAAGAGAACGTTTGTTACGTGCTAAAAATAAATTAGAGTAGAAAGCATAAAGATCGATTGAGAAAGTCGAGAAGGTTTCAGTTTCATTGACAAATTACGAAGACTCTCCGTTGCACTAGAATTGTTAATGATGTCTCTGTCTGACTTTGAATCTTCTTCTCGAGAATATTTTATCTCTCGAGCTCCATCTCCTCAATAATTCACGGTAAAGAGTCTTCTTCTCCACTGGGCATTCCATTTATTACGAGCAAATCTGTAAAGTGAAATTCCAATGCTTGAACCTTTCGGATAGAATCAGTTGAGAGAAATTTATTCAATTATTCTATCGAGCTTGTGAGAGATCATCAGAAGTCGTGCTTTCGTTTATTAAAAAGCTATAAAAAGCATTGAAATATCAATTGGATATCATGTCGCTCGCTCTTTCCCCTAGCAGCGAACAATGAATGCAAACGCTCGACTTCTCTCTCACTCGAAATCACATAAATGTTCAGCTTTTCTCCTTATCAGCGTTTTGAGATCGCGAAATAGCTTCGCCTTTTGTTCTCCTCTGAACTCGACCAGCATTTTCTTTCGCTTTCTTTGCGATCACGTACGAGATGACGAAGTGGAAGTAGCTGAGTTCTCGAAGCTCCAAACGATGTATCGTCGTCTCGAGGAGGATTGCAGCTTCCACTTGCAATGTCGTGGACTCGAAGAAACTCTTTCCCGCTGCGATTAGCTCTTGCCTTGGATGTTGAATAAAACAATGAAGCTATTAGTCGAGAGTTTGCTTCGCAAATATTTTCTAATTTGCCTTACACATTAAGCCTTTCAGCAAGTTTGTGTGTCGCTAAATTTATCGTGTTCATTAATGAACCGTTTACACGACGTGAGCGAGGGAGAAGGCAAACATTGTCGACACCTAAATTAGGTTTTCAATCGAGCCCAAGCAAGAGTTTGTTTGCGTTGAGGCGAAGAGAAGAAGCTTCTGTTTAATGTCTCAACTGTTTGATAGGGAAATTGTTTTGTGAGAGAGCGAATCTGCCGCCAGATTAAATATTAACAAACCAAGTCAACTCTTAAGTCCTCAAAAATTAATGATAGGAAGGACTTAGCAATTTCCTTTTGTTAAATATTTTATAACAAAACCAACTCAAAATGCATTCAACGCAATCTTCATTTATCATCGTTTAGAATTCTCTTTTTATTGCATCGAGCGTCGAGTGGTTTTCATCTTCTCATAATGGACGCCACTAAATTCAAAAGCGTTTAAAAAGCTGACTATTTACGGTTTGATGCGCTTTTATGAGTCAGCCCTAATCGCATTGTCGGGATTTTCAGTTTTTATTTGTGATAACATTTTTTTTATGCTAATTCCGAATCGTACAGCACAAGCTGTCGCTTCATAAACTCACACGCGAGAAGGTCAACGACTCGAAAAACGAATTTCCATGCCAAATCATTAAATCTCTCAACAGAAGCAGGGAGAGCTGGGAAAAAGCAATTAAACTATTGATGATTAATCGACGCGCCAGACAATTTACATCCTAATTATGAGCGAGCTTTGTTTTTGTCATGTCGAGCTCTCGATAATCAATTTCGGTTCCTTTATTCACAGGCGAAATGTAATTAATGAGTTTCTTCATCGCAAAACACAAAAACTTTGTCCGGATTAAACGTGAAATTGGTTTCTATCTTCTCTCTCTCCTACCATCAACTAGTGTGAAGCTAATTAAGAACAACAGGTTGAGCGACTTTTTCGAGATTTATTTGCGCAAGTTCTATCGAATTGATTAATGTTCTTCAATCTTCTTTAACTTTGATATTCCATTCGACGAAAGCCAGTTCACCTGATTTTAAGTCAGAAGCGGATGTTCGACTTTATTTGCCGAAACTCAATTGACTGCAGCGACCGTCGCATTAGCAAATAGTGAATGAGAGGCGATTGTCTTCGGAAATAGAATAAATCCTCATTATGTCGCTTCTGTGTGCCTTCGATGTTAATTAATTATCGTTTCTAGTTCCATTTGGGATGAATAGAAGTTAAGACACAATCAAGCTCAGCGAGAGCTCTGTCCATTGAAGTTACGAGAACAATCGATTAACTTAAACTTTCACTAAGCACAACAAAATGTTGCTGTCACTGAATTGGACACGAGAGTTGCCAATAAAATCATGAAACTGCAGCGAAAGATGCAAATTAATGTTGACATTGTGCTAATTTCTATTTCTCTCTGCTCTACTCTGCTTAGCGATTTAATTAACAATGAAATTGAAAGCTCTGGGACTCCACTCAACTGCAAAGATCAAATATAAAATAATCAATTAGATTTCATAACCAGATGTTAAACGAAACGAGCTCATTAATGCAATAACTCACGTTTAATCAAATATTGATTGCGGATAATTCGATGAATTATTATTTTCCCCTCATACGATTACACAAAATTTGAAATCAACCACTTCTGCTGCTTTAATTGTTTTCAGGAAGTTTATTAAACTCAATTAAGCTCGAATTGGGGTTTGGTTTTGGTGGCGGAACGTTCGCTAACGGTTCCATCGGAAATTATCATGAAAACTTGGCGAGCAACGCGATCGATAACTCGAAACACAATTTTGTGTGACTTTAAAGAAATTTACGAGTTTTCGTTTGCAATTCTAATGACACACAGACCTGCAGTGACTATCGTTTTCATTTTCCATTGCAACGCTTGCAGTTACAGACGATTTGCATAAAAGCCTCGTCCAAAGCAAGAGAGAACGAGTTTCGTAAGAAATAAAAAGACTTAATTTCCATATTTGGCGTTTGCTTAACGAAATCATTTCCCAAAGCGACCTTCGCTGCTTCTTATCTGCTCGGTACCTGGCCAAGCTCTCGACAATAAATCACGGTCGAGTAAATTGCTTTATCATGAAACTAAACGATTAGTCTAATCCACTCGAGCGCTTAATTAAAGCTGATTTGCAAGTTTTATCCACGCGTCACTCAATTCGAGTTTGTATCGAGAGAGCTATTCATGGTTTGAGTGGCAGTTTCTTTTGTACCAAATCCGACGTGGTCGTTGCACTTGCGTTGGCTTTAATTGTAGGTCAAGGTCGATCGTCTTTCTCGCGAAAACAAATGACGAGAGTGTGAGGAGATTAATTGATTTGCTTGCTGAGTCGAAACTTTGTAAACTCGAGAAATCCATTAAAAATTCTTCGAGACAGCTCATCAGAGGTTATTGATCGCTTCTAAAGCTTAAGCGATGAATATTCGTCAATTCGTTGCAGCGAAGATCTAGCGACAACAAATTTCCATTTGAAACGGGAAACTAAACCAAAAGCCGGATGAGAAGATTAATCTTTTCTAAACTTGACCGAGAACTTTTTTAAATATTCTCATGAGCTTGAGAGAGCAATCAACAGTCGATGCATAAAATATGATTACTTAAAGTTTTTGCCT
The DNA here is from genome assembly GCA_033063855.1 of Smittia aterrima. Taxonomy (NCBI): domain Eukaryota; kingdom Metazoa; phylum Arthropoda; class Insecta; order Diptera; family Chironomidae; genus Smittia; species Smittia aterrima. The sequence goes on from CP093831.1 coordinate 26,823,582, forward strand.
TCGAACTTGGACTTCACAATCACTCTCAAAGTCATCTCCGCTGTAAAGAACGAACTCTCACGTCTCGAGCGAAAGAAAAATTGTTCTCCAGAGAAAGAAAAGAGGAGAGCTGCTCATAAATCATAAATCGCTTCAATAAACTGAAGCATAAAGCATTGCTTACGTCGTTTTACGACTTGTGAAATGCATTTAAAGGGAATTCGTTGAGTCTCTATTGGGATAATCATTCAAATCGATCCAACCAGCTGAGAACGGAATTGACGAGAAATCCGTTCACGAATTTGAATATCAATTCACGTTCCAATCAAAAACTCGCCCTCGAGCTTTTGCTTTGTTGCTCTCTGCACGAGATGTAGTTCGAATGACGTGTTCTGTCTTAACAAACATCAGCGCCATGGGAAATGACGACTCTCCTCCAGTTTCTAACGAAAATTGCTTGCTCAGTTGAGTTCGCAAAAACGCAAAAAGATAAATTTCAAGCGCGAAGTTTTGTGAATGGCACAAGTTTCGTTGTTGCTAACGATCGGATGTGAAAAATTACCGCTCGAAGCTCTACACGTTTAATGAGAGTCGAAAAAAAATAACTTTTTCGTTCTGTTCTGGCCAGGTAACCGCCGCGATCTTTGTGTGCTAGAGCAAGGCAAAATTATTTTCAATTTCCTATTTTTTTGTGTGTGCGAATCACCTTGAACAATGTTTTTTCATTCATCTCGTTTTTGCTCTCTCTTTGCAGTTTGAAAATGTCTCAGCCTGTCTCAACATCTTGCGTCATAACTCCGTTCCTGGTGTTGAACATATAACAGCGAATGACATCATTGGGGGACGATTAAAAGCTGTTTTATCACTTTTCTTTAGTCTCAGTCGATTCAAACAAGCAGCGAAGCTTAAAGCGCCGAGTGGAAAGCTTCAACCGGCGAATCATTCTCAAGCAGACATGATGCAAGCAACAAGGTATGTTTTGAGTTAAATTAATGTTGAGTAGTCTACTCAGAGTAAGATTAATGTTGAGTAGCAACATTATCTAGTGAGTAGCAAAAGCGACATCTTCATGTACAAACGAATAAATATCAAAAGCTCTGCTTTTGAGTTTACGCTATGAAAAACAGAGAGCGATAGTTTCTATGTCATAAAAGCTTTTGATTTCCATCGCTTGGAGCATTAATTTGCTATTGAAATTTATGATTCCGGCCACATAACAATTTGGAGTTAAACGAAAACAGAGTTAGATTAAAATTTTAGTCAAGTAACAATTATGAAAATATTTTGCATTAAACTATTTGACAATTTTTATGATAAATAAAACATCGCTCGCTTGCAAGTCGTTTTAGTTTCATGATTTTTCTCTAACTTAAATTTTAATCTAACTCTGTTTCGTCATCAAGAGAGAGTTAGATTAAATTCAATTTATTTCTTGAATTTCTTTTACCTAAAAATAAAATCTTTCTGTCGAGTCTCAGTCATTTATTTCCTTTGATTTAATATTTTTCAAAAAATTCTCTTATTGATTTTCCGCCAGTCTCGTTGAAACGAAATCAATCACGAGCGTGGCTCGCTCACTCATTTTGAAAAATCGGCAAACGAGAAAGAAAACTTCCTTTCCGTAAATTTTCTCGTAGTTTATCAATCATTTAACGAGATCTTAACGGGAACTAATACATCATTTGTTAAAGCACACGCACAAGAAGATGAATAGACGAGGGTTGCTCTTTAAACGGAAGCAAATTGCATAAGATGAATGTCGCAATCAAAATAATGCAACCAAGGAGCTCGAGAGCTCCCCCAATAAAAATTCAGGCCAGTTCGACAGAAGACAAATCGTTCGCTTTTAAGGAAAAATAAAAGAAGATCGAAGTGATACAGCACACACACGACAAAGCACGAAAGCGGAAAGGAAACTCTCTATTGAATTATTTAAGTCATTTGTCTCATTTGATGCTTCTCAATTTCGATTCCGAAAACGATTTACGTTCCATCTATTTTTAAATGAGCCAAGAAATCTTATCTCGAGAGACTTGCGGTGCAGTTTTTGAATGAAAATTGATGCGAACAAACAAATTTCGTGTTGGTTAGGGTGACTGACTGTGACCATCAGATTTCTGACTAGAACACGCAAACATAAAAACATCAAAACACTCGAATCTCGTGTCAGTAGAAACCACAAGAGATTATCCAAACTGCAAAAGAAAAAATCTGATATTTGGGCGTGAGGACACTCAACTCAAATTGAAGTTACTTGTAAATTGCTTTCCCTTCAGTCTCTGACTCCTCGTTAAGTTCCCCAAAAAGTTAGAGCTAAAAATAGATTTGGCATTTGTTACAAAAGAGGCGAAAGGACAGAAACTCCGTGATAATTATAACGAAGCTTACATAATCATAAAGTAAATGTATGTTTTATGTTTATGAAAATTTTTGGCCTTCTCCTGAGCGAGTGCTTTCGTTCCCAAAAGGATTTATTCAATGGAAATTTATTTATCTCTTGAAACAACAATAAACATTCGGCAGCGAACCATAGCCGCTCGCTCGCTCCTTCATCCATCTCGACCCTTCTTGTTTTATCAATTTAGCAGATCATAACAATCGTACACTGCAGTGAGTTAACTGTGGAAAATATGAAAGTGAGTTAGAGTTTGTCTCCCTCTCGCTCACTCTCTTTTGCGAAATATGATTGAAATTTTAAGTAATGTCATCCATTAGCGACGTCGTTCGATGATGATGCAATGAGAGATGAGGGTGGTCGAGTGTGTGAGTCAATGGAAAAAGAAATCGAGACTTTGCTTCGATTTGAATTCACGAAAAATTTCCATTGTTCGTCTTTTCCGTTGAACCGGCATCGACTCTGCGAATGCCTATTGAAGGTTAAATCCATTGAAACGTTTTCTGCGAGTTTTATAGCTGAAATCAGATTCTCAATGGGAGATGTGAGGCGAATGTTAAAATCGGAATGTGCAACAGCTTCGTCGATAGACGAGCGAGTCGTTTCATCTCTCGCCCACGAGTTCAACTTTCAAAATACAAAAAGTTCTCTCTTCTGCGATTCTTGACATCGCTCAAATCGAAATGAGTTAATTAATGACTTTGTAGCATCGAAAGAATTCCGTTCTCTTGCTTCTTTCTCCCGCCCACGTTCGGTTTAAGCCACGACCAGCGTAACCGGTTTGATTAGCCGAGGAAATATTGCTGCTTTCACGATAATTTATGAGCCATTGTTATTGTAATTAAGAACGAGAGATGCAACAGCGGTTAACTGGTTTGTTGGTAAAGTCAATGAATCTCTCTCTTCCGACGACATCGGCAATCAAAAAAGCAAATTCAAAGGAAGACGACAATTCGATCAAAAGATAAAGAATTCTATTCAAATTTTTAAAAACACGAAAAAGTAAGCAAACGAAGTCTGATGATGATGGGAAGGGCGTGAGTTTGTTAATTGAATCAGACGATGTCTCTGATTGCCTTTCTGATTATCCTCGCGTTCATTTCTGCATAGCGAAGTTTCCTCAATGACAGAACGATAATTAAATTGTCGTTCATTTACTTCGATTGAAAGGCGATTGACCGAGAAGTAGAACAAACCATCGAGAGATAGAAAAACGGTGAAGCCATTCAAATAATATTATTAATTAAAGGGCCAACAAAATCTGATCCATTTGCTAATAGAGATTTAATTGGCAATCGCAACGGTCAGTGCTAACAAGAGAGTTTACTGGGAAAAATCATCGTCGAGTGCAAAAGCAATTATGGCTCATGAACGCCCCTCGAGGCGATTGCACAATTCAGTTGGGGTTCATAAATATCACAAATGGAACGAAGGGACTTAAAAAAATTATTAAGCGTCAAGCAGATCATAATCTCTCAATAAATTTTCAATCAAATTCGTTCTGCTTCTCGATTTAAAGAGACGAACACTCGAACACTCTCTTCGCTGCATTTCCCAAAATAAAAACATTTTTCGTCTCTCGCCACCCTCGCATTTCACTCGCAGGAACGAGGAAGTGACGGTAAATCATGTGACATGTTGCAAGGACGAGAGATATGTTCCTAGTCGTGCCAGATGTGAACGCATTAGTGAAAAGGGTAAACGAGTTTGCCGCATCTGGTAACACCACCCACGCAGCGAAAGGAAAATGAATCTTCCCTTTAAAAAAAATCCAATCAGGAGAAAGTGAAATTTCGATGTTTGCGTGTTTGTAAATGTTTTTTTCCTTCTTTTCTTTGAAAGGGAATAATCGACAAGAAGCAGTTGCGAGTTGCGCCCCTGGTCGGTTAGGCCGTGAAAGAATTTCATTGAAAAACTTTTCCTCGATCACAAAAAGAAAATAATTCTCAATCGAGGTTTGACTCTTTAAACCACAAAGCGAACGAAACTGACGAAAGCTCCCTCGATCGAATTCAAAAAGGAGAATCCATTGAAGTCAAGTAAAATCATCAAAAATGAATCAACGCCGGTTGATGTAGACATTCATCTTTGATGGAAAAATCCCTTCACTTGCACCCACCGCAATCGACAATTGAATAGAAGCAAAGGCAGGAGCTGAGAAAATCAATAACGATTTCCATTCAATCCGATGATTTACATGTTAACAATTTTTTTTTCTTTCTTTCTTGTCGAAAATTAATTTCTCTGCGTTCCTCGTTTGCTCTTTTGTCTGCGGAAAGTTTTTCAATGAAATTGTTGCATGAGATGAGGAAATAATTTTCGTGTTCGTTCATTCGGTTGTGGAAAAGCCTTCGCTGTAAATGAAAGCGCGAGGTTGAACAGTTTGTAACAGTGAAAGGGAAAATCCAAAATCGTCCATAAATTAATTTTCATTTAATTTGCCATTGCCACCCTTCGAATGTTTAACAAAGCACAAAATCCACAAAATGTAATCAAGAGGCTTGTTTGTCTCGTCGCTCTTAATTCTCCATGCAAATTCAAGAGTTTTCACTCTCGAACACACTCACACACACACAAACTGCATCTCCATGAGGAATAATTCGTTTTATTATTCCAAGGGAAAGTGAATAATGTTTGGATTGTAACGAAATTAGAGATTTTCACCGAAGCACACGTTCTGAGGATCAAAACAATCGAAATGGGGAAGCAGCAGCTCTCACTGCTCATCTCCTCGGCAATGAACTGAAGGGTAAATCACGAAAGCAAGAAATTTATGTTTTTACTATTATGATCATGTTTATTGTTTCATGTCGCACGCGTCGCGTCGTGTGCCGTTGCTAAGGAGATTTCAACGTTTTCCAATGTTTCCGATGCTTTCTTGTGCAGCTGGCTTAGATTGTTTGACGATTCTGTTGTCAGTTTTCGTTGGTTCTTTCTGGAAGACGGTTCGCTATCGGATTCCTCTCGTGTCGCGCTTAGAAAGAAATTTTATTTTCAAGCAATTTTTGATTAGTTGAGAAAAGTTCTTGAAGCGCGAAAAAAAAAATATTTCGCTTTACTCGGAGAAGTCTCATTCTTCACATTTCGCTGGGATTATTTGTGTGTGTGTTGTTTACTCAAGCGAGAAGCATAATTTCCCGATTAAAAAATGAGCGAGCGGGAAAGTGATAAGGAAAAATGCTTCGTGAGAGGAAATTCGTTGGTGGATTAAGTGAAAGCAAACAAATTTGAAATGTGATGAAAGCCTTGCTTCGAATCGTCAAGACTTGGAATTAATTGTGTAAATACACTGAAATGCTCTTCAGAGCTTCAATATTTGTCGAATTCCTCTTCAATCTCCACTTACACGAGACACAACAGCAGAAAGAAGAGAAATAAAACGTTGCCATCGAGTCTAACGTTGATATCGAAAGCGATTTATGAAAAAATGTCAGAAACAAGAGAAATTTTCTCCCGTGAATCCGAGAAATTATTTGAGCCTCGGATAACAGGGAAAAAAAATTGAGTTTAATAACAGCAGACGGCGAAATGATTTTGTCAAATTTCCCATCATTTTTCATCATCACCAGTCTCGTCTCCTATTAAAGCTCTTTCCCTCCTCTCTCACCTCATTCTCGCAATAAACGCCTTGAGCCGAAAGAGAAAACTTGTCGCTAAAGACACAAAAACAATGAACGATCAACAGAATAAAGAAAAAAGTATCTTCCAAGCGAGAAGCGAAGAAGAAGGAAAGTTTGAGCTTTTATGTGAGCTCGCGTGTGTTTCCACGTTGATAACAGATGACGATAATGTTCTGTGATTCCTCCTTGCGTGCAAAGCAATTAATGGATGGCGTTGTAAACGAAGCGAATGAACGTAACTTTGAAAGGATTCATTTGAAGGCTCTTTAATGGGGACCATTTGTGTTGACTGCTTTTTTAATTGAAATTTCTTCTCTCGCGCCGCTTCTTCTGCCATTTAATTTACTGCAGATTTAAATGACGGAAGAAGGAGAAAGCTTTGAAGCAACAAACAAATGAGCGACCGTTTATGTTAATTGAATGAAAATATCTTCAAGTCCTAAGCTTTTAGTGGAATTCTCGGGAGCTTAGAATGAAAATTGTGCCGATTCGTTAATGGAAATTAACATTTTTTTTTTCGTCAAGTTCCGCGTCGTACTCCCCACCGCGAAAGTTCTCGTTTGACGTATGGGGAGTTGCTGCAAATGCTAAAAAGAAATCTCTTCCACTTGTTTGCAAATGGCAATGAATAATTAACTTAATTCCATTTCTCTCTCTCTCTCTCTCTCTCGGGCGTCTTTGAAATGTCGTTGTCGTTAAAAGGCAAGCACAATGAATGGCTTCTCAAGTTTCTCTGCGAAAGGAAAAAGCCGCGTCGATGGAATCGAGTTGAAACATTCTTTTTTTGATTTGAACTTGTCACGAACCTTTTCAATTCCAAAACAGAAGGAAAAAAAATTCCGTGAGTCAATCATTGGAATAATAAAGTTATGACGGGAAATGGCATCATCAACGATATCTTGATTTAACATTTTTTCGTCATTTGATTCCTTGAGCTATGGAAACTCCTTTCGGTTCTGGGTTTCCACCTAAGGAGCTTAAAATTAACGGTGGAAGCTTCACAAGCTCCTCCAAGTAATTATCTCGTTAGAGTAAAAGCTTGACATGAAATAATCAAGCTCCAGCCATAACTCACTTTAATAGTTTCCTTCGTTGTCGTCTTCCTCGCCATGCCAACCTCGAGACAATGTCGGATGACTTGTAGAAAGTTTCTTAAGCGCTTCCGCTTAAAGGAACGATAACAATGCGAGAAGAAAAATGACAAGTTTAGTTGGAAAAACAAGTATTTATCCAATTAAATTTACTTTTCTCTCTCCCGGACTTTCATTTCGTGTGCTGAGGGAAAAGTCGATGGGAAAAAACAATAAATCACTTTTAGCATTTCCTCCGGCTCCTCCAGCCACAGAAATACATTATTTTCGTGGCTTGAAGTTAAAGAGTAAAAGCGAGAAAATCTCTGAAAAGAAAAACTCTCGAAACGAAACGACAAAGTCTGCATTCGCAATGTCAATACTCTCAAGCAAGGATTGCGAGTGAAAGAGACGAGGCCGGAAGTTGTGGATGAATTTTTAATCGACAAAGGAAAGTTTCCAGGAAATTCCTTTTTGACAAACGATGTAATCAAGAGAAGAAAAGTTTGAACTTCGCCAGACCGCGAGAAGTTAACTAAACTATTCGAGAGTAATTTATTGGATGTTTGACATCGGCGGGGTTAATGTCATTTCTCGCAGCGTAATATTCTTTTTAAACGGTCATAACATCGTCGTTAAAGTTCGTCGTATATCGCTGCTTAACACGAACCAACCCTCATCAGATCCATTAAGCGGGAGAGTAAATCCATTTTAATCTAATTTCTGCTAGAAACTGAAACTTCTTCCTCGTCGTCACCTCTTTGACTCTCCATATGGCTTCAGCTTTATAGTTTGAATTAAAAATGTAAATAACGACACATTCTGTAGTTTCTCATTATCGGCTCCTTCTCCTCTCCCTCTCGTTCGTTCGATAGACGGAATGTGTCAGCAGATGTTTAATATTTAAAAATTTCTAATTAAATTTTGTTCGTACGACTCAATTAAAATTCAGAATTGACTTTCCTTCCATTGTCTACAAGAAATCATCGCTTCAACGTGGTGAAGACATAGAAAATGTTTGTTTGTTGTTTCAAAAGTTTAAATTTAAATGAAGTTTCCCTGGAAATTGTTGAGAGTGAGAAAGCACTTTGTGCACTCGAAGAAAATCGCATTAGAAGCAAAACTATTAAGCGAAACACGGGCAATAATTCAGGAGCCTTAAACAACTCGTAAATATTTATTAGTCTTGCTCGAAGCTCGTTCTTTTGCACATCAACCAGAAGATCTTCTTCTGTTTGCAGTAAATGTTTCTTCCTAAGATCGGAGAACGAAACGAGAAAGATGTAAAACTATAAACAAGTCACATAAACTGATTAATCACGTGGAAGTGAAATTGGATGCATTTTATGTTCTTAGGGCGAGTTCCATTGTGTGCGTAGGATTTCAAATTATTTTCGGTTCCGTCTGCTGTTGACTCTTTGCTTGGGTGGTTTGTTCTCTGGCTGCTGCTGCTGTTGGTTATCTAGTGAAAAGTAAATGAGAGCAAACAGATTTGCTTGACGAGAAAAGCTCGGAGGTTGGAAAAGGGTTCGAAGAGAAATGAATAAAAGAAAGAAACAAAAACCAAAACGTTTTATATTTTTCTAAGGATTTTTGTTAATTAATTTCGTTCCCTTTTGCAAGCTCCGACACAAAATAAAAAAAGAAATCAAAGAGAAAAGGAAACGTTCAGTGTTGTGTGTGCTGAATTTCCGAGGATTAAAAGCAGAAATGTCAAGAAACATTTGAAAAGTGAGAAAAGAGTTGAAATAAAGAGGAAAAAATGGGAAATTCGTCGTCGAAACGTGAAAAGGGCAGGAAGTGTCGAAGTCTGCCTAACTCACCCGCCATTAAGCAAAGGTAACAAACGCACTCAGTTGAGAAGAGAAAACTGTTGCTCTTTAAATCAATTTCCACGCGAAAAATAATCGAAAATAAATTTTGGGGTTCGCTCACAACTCAAACTCAGTTGCAAAGCTGTTAACTGTAATTAAAAAGAGTGAACTCACAGTAAATATAAATCATCAAAAATTCTAATTAATTAGAATGTTGCGGTTCGAAATGTTTACGAGGATTTAAAATGATCGAACATTAAAGTCGAATTATCTTTCGATTAACTTCGAGAACTTTTTTGTCATCACACTCCAATAATTCCTCTTCCAATAAATTGAAGCAGAGAAAGAGTTTCTCTTGTGATCGACTCGATTCTCGTGCAGCAGACTCAGTCGTCATAATTCAGGAGAGACTTTAACTCTTGCGATAGCAAACGAAATCCAATCGAGTAGAATATTCGATGCATTAAACGACTCTTGAATAAATATCGAGTTTCTCTGTTAATAATCGAAAGAAGTAGATTTTGCCTGAACCAAAAATGCAAATTGATTTATTCTGCATATCGCAGTCTCTCGCTTTTGATTGCTTTTACTAACATAAGCCTCGATTTTTCGGGCTCGAGTGTCATGAATAAAGAATGCAAATAAATCGTATTTTCACGCCATTGTCCTGTCCATTGCTGCTAATTGATTACGTTTTGTGGTTTGTTATTCGATTGGATTTTTAATTAAATTGTCAACTTAAGAACTTTTCGTTACTAACCCAAAAATGGCGAAGATCCAACAACAGGAGAGTTTATGTCAAAACACGATAAAACTTTATTAATTATCTCGAAAAGCTGCTTCAATAATTCAGCATCAAAGTCTCTCTCTCTCTCTCCTCGTGAATCAATTAATTTTCAAATTTTGCATTGCATAATCAATGAACTTCGATAATCCGAATAATTTATGCGCTCTGCCGTTATATTGATCCGCAATAATCATTATTACATGTCGGTAGCATTAACAGCTTGAAAACGAGATTAAACTTAAAGTCTTTCTCCTTCTCAGACAATTACCAGTTTATACGAAATCGGTAAATGGAACCACAGCAATTCCCCTCCCAGCGACGGTTCTTGTTACCAGACGATGTCAACCAGCAGGCGACAAAGTACGTCCACTGCCTCCAACTCCCAATCACCAGTCATGTAAGTTATGAGCCTCAATCGAAAGCATTTTCGTTTGATATCAATCTCTTCCATCTCAGCGATTCCATTGACGAAGCCGTCATCGAATGAAAGCAGCCGGCCGAACAGTCCACCGGATAACTCGATAAATGGAATCAGGTAATAAACTTCAGACAATCTGATTTAAAGCTTAATCTACAATGAAAAATTTGCCGCTGTCAATAATTTGCAATTTGCAATATTTTTTTCCGTGAATTTCGATTTTCGATGGAATTTTTTTTAATTTCGCTCGATAAGCTCATTATCACATTTCGCTCGTTCTCCTCCCACGGCTGAAGAAGACAAAAGCGTCAGGTTCACAAATTTAAATGTAAATACAATTAATTGAGCTGAAGAGTTGAGAAATGTTCTTCACCGAGCGTGGAATAAATTTAATTATCGAGAAAATATAAATCTCAAAAGCGAGCGCGAGACGAGTAAACAACGAAAGTTAATTATTTTCACTCTCAACATGAATTTTGTTATTTCAAATATTTTCGAGCTGATTTAATTTGACGCTAAACTGTTTTGTCGTTTCACTCGAAAGAGCGAAGCGATAACTTAATTAAATATTCTGGATCGAGAACTCTTGCAACTCGTCCTCGGACATGTAAATGAAAGTCGTCAATGGACTGCTCGTAAAAAAGTTTAACTTCGTCATAATCTCAACTCTCGAGAGTCTTCCTTTCGAATCTAAAATGAATGGAATTTAAAATTTTTGCGAGCAGCCACAAAAAGTTGAATGGGAAAAGTTTGAATTGATATTATTTTTCATTTATTCCAGATCAAGCAAAATTCCTGCGAGTCCATACAACAATGGCTCATTGCTCACGAATGGAAATCTTGAGAATCAGCAGCCACCGCAGAAACAGTCGATGCTGGGCAAGCTAAAAATCTTCGGGAAGGATAAGACAGAAGTGCCAAAGACTCAACTCTCAAAACGAACGAGTTCAAGCAGTGGCTTCTCCTCCGCTAGAAGCGAACGAAGTGACTCAAGCATAAGCTTAAACAATGAATCGAATATCTCGACATCTCAAACCTCAAGTACGAAGAGTACTTCAAAGAAATCTGACACTGCCAAGTCGTCGTCGATTTCGTCGAAAGTGACGACAAAGGTTCAAGCACCAGCCAAGAAAGGCGACAAGAAAGATAAGAGTCAATTGAATAACAGTCAGACAGAGAGCAACTCAGACTTGCCGCCCACAAAATTGCACAAAATCCCGCAAGCCAAATTGCAAGTGTCCACCGTGGGCCGCAAACCAGAATCAACAAAAACTGGTTTGTCGTCTCAACTACAGCAGCCGAAGCCAATTCAATCGCCACCATCAGTTGGAACAGGCATTCCGAAGCCGATGGCTGCTATCAAAGGCACAACAAAGCAAATAACGAACGATGAGTCGTTTGACGCAATAAAAGTGAATGGAATCGACGTGCAGAAGACGACACAGATTGTTGCTCCAATCTCGATGAGCCCGCTTCACAATCAATTGTTAAATCAAACAAATAACAATATCACGAGCAGCTCCGTGGCTGACAATCACGAGCCAAGTGTCATTTATCGTCCGACGGCGGCTGAGGCTCACGCCGACATTTATCAAATGCAATCGCAGCTGAATCCAATAGCGAACCGTAAATTGGAGAATTCAGTAATCAACGGCAATAATTTAAACTCGATATCGTCAAAAGTGAATGGAATTGTGCAGTCGTCAATTACAACAACGATTTTTGAAGATGACAAGGATATTTCGAATGTGATTCCAATGCGATCGTTGATTCGCGGTGGTTACAACAGCTGCACAACAAGTCCCCTTCGAACGAGTCGCATCGGAAATGGATTTTTCGATGATAACGGACAAGGCTATTGCAGTGACGGTGACGCTCTCCGAAAGGCGTCGACGATTCGTTATTCAGACATTGAGAATGGATATTTGTCTGAGGGACCGCACTTCCTGAGCATCTTGAGGAATAATCGACCGCAGATGCCATCAACAATCGCAGAAGAACGGTGAGTCCATGAAGAGAAACTTTTATGACTCATTACTCGGGAGATTTGTCTGTGAGACTTGGGAAAATGTGGCAGCGATCCAAAAAATCCTTTATTCGAATGTCTGCGCTTCTAAGTCTTCTTATAATGTAATTAGATCGTTTCATGCTGAGCTCCACATCACGCGGCAATCGCCAGCTACACCTTTCACCTTTTCACTGCAGAAATTGTGCAGTCTCATCGTCCAACATAAATCAAAATGAATGTTGACGTGCAGGGGAGCGAGTTAAAGAGCGTGATGGGACATGTTGCAGATTTATTCACAGCAGGGAGTTCTATCAAACGCAGGAAGTTTGTAATTAAATGGAAAACTCTTTTGAGTTGTCTCTAATCCTCGCAAATGTTTAATAAATGAGCTCTCTCTCTTCGCTTCGATGATCCGTAATCGAAATGATTCTTTATCTCTTGAAAAATGCATGAGAATCGTAAATGTAATCACATGATGTGTCTCAAATCCTTTCTCCTTGCGCTCACTTGGCTCTGCGATAAATTCTCATTTCGAAGAAATTTCCGTTCGAGGAATTGCATTGAGCTTTTGCGGATTCAAAGCTCACTCCTCTCTGCTCCCTAATCCATCATGAAAATTTTATGATGTCCATAAGAAAATTGTCTTGTCTGATGGCAAACATTTAATTTATTTTCAATTACAAGAGGATTTGCTTTTCTACGAAAGCGATTTCATGCTTCATCCATCACGACAACAACTTCTCCTCATCCGAAAGAAATGTTTTCTAACGATCATCACGGAGAAGAAGGATTTTTCTTCTCGGTTAATCTTAAAATTAAATTCAAGATGTGTTTCACATCGTGCGTTTGGGGAGCACAAGTGAGTGTGTAAATTAAGGAGCGGAGATGTCCCTAATCTTTCGTTCGGCAGAAAATTCCATCAGATGGGATCATTTCGTCTCGTTGATGATTCCTTTTCCGGTACAACGAAGAGGGGAGAGAAAAGTGTGAGCTAGGCGAATGAGTAATCTTATCTGTTTACTCACAAATCTCTCATATTTCCGACTCCGCAATGCGTTTTCCTCCTGTCATTACATTTCACTTTCTTTCCCCTTTAAAGAGAAAAACAGAAGGGAACTCGCTCGCTTGATGATGATTCAGAAAACTTGATTTGTGGGCTTATGTTGCTCTTTGGGGAGAACTCGAAAAAGGCTTCACTTTTGAGTGAATGTTCATTGGCTCATGTTCAACATGAAAATAAAAATAAAACTTTTCTCCTCTCGCAGTTATCTAACTTTTCTTCTTCATCGCTTTTTTATTCAAATGTTAGCGTTGATGTCAGAATCAACAAAATTCCTTTTGAGAAATGTTTTGAGAATCATAAAAATTTCTCGAGTTTGTAATCGACATATCAACCGACGAGATGATCTGTTTACCGATGAGACGCATAAGCTTCTCTCCCCTCTCGACTCTCGAAGCGACATAAATCGTCGTCGAGCAGGGCAAACTTTAAACATTTTCTTTTTGGTCTGATCGAAGAAGAATTGTTTATGGATATTTGCCCCCATTTTGTTGGCTCAACAAAAGAACGAGAGAGGGCACGTTGGGGGAGATAAAGATATGAAAGTATTTCAAAAACATTTTATAAACAGAAATACACTTTTCATTCACATGAATTTATCCCAAAGCCTAAACTCGAGAGGCACTCGAAGAGACAGGGATTCGAAATCAATTTGATCGCAATTCGAAATCATCAACTTGACGATGAGAAAGCTCTCAACCGAGGCTTTTATGCTCTTCACAAGCTTCAAGCCTTCAATTGTGTAAAGTCTCGTTTCACATGAAATTCAAGTGGAAGAGTCTTGAAGTGTAAATCGCTTTTATAAGCGATGAGTGAATGAATGTGCTTTAAATGAAATTTCGCGAGTAAACAAACTCGAGAAAGGAATTCCTCAAATTTGATTTACTAAAAATATTTCCTGATGAATTCAAATTCAAAATTCTTCTCAAACTTTTTCCTCTTTTTCTTTAGTTAAGTGCTGATTGTGCATAAATTGAGCGAAACGGTTTCTTTTATATTTTTTGAATGTTTGTTTAGAACTCTCGTGAGTGTGTCAGCTGTGATTTTACTGGCAACCTCTGCCACATTATGCATAATTGATAGCTTCGAGTGTTTAGATGAAAAGGAATTTTACATCAGCAAAATGTTGAATAAAGAAGAAAAAAAGTGACGAGGCACGAAAAGGGGCGAAGTTTGTAAAAGGATTTTCAATATTTCTTGGAACTTATTCAAAGGAAAAAAAAAGAGAAAAACTTTCGATGGGAAATTTATTCACTTTTAATTTTCATGAAAATTAAATTTGCACAAACTTTTCCCTCTCAAACCAATTCCGATCTTGATTCGGATGAAATATTTATTGGCTCTGAGAGTCTGGAGAAGTTTCTCTCTCGCTCGCCCACACATTCGAGGACTTTTAATATTTGCTCGTTAAAGTTTTAAATTGAATTTTCTCACATTTCTCAAAAGTTTTTTGTTTCGAAATTTATTAGATTACAATTTTCATTTTTTGATAGACTGAGTTGATAGATTTTGAAATTAATCTCCGCTTGATGAATAAATCATCAACTTGAGGAGAGAAAACTAAAAACTACTCACAGCAGATTGTCTGGTGAAATTTTCGTTTGGCAAGAAGTTGAAGTCGAGGGTGCTAGTTCGGAAATAACTTCACAATCAAATTAAGAAACTTTACGGAAGAGAAAATTAAATTTATGCAAATTCGTTCGTTGATGTGTTATAAGACGAAAGATTTTCTTCTTAAGAAGGGAAAGTCACGTGAAGCTTAGGGTGAAAATTGAGGAATTTAATTTTGGGAGGAACTTTTAAATTTGTTCTGGTCCACATCAAATTGAGAAGTCATTTGATTCTTTATTGACGAAGAGGGAAAAGTTTCTTGTTTCTTCCCGGAAAAAACAAATTCCAAGCGACATCAACAATCATCCCCAAATTAAAAGCGAATTATCAAATTCCAGAAAATTCACGAAAATATTTGAAACTTTTCCTTTTCGAGGAAAATTTAAAACGAGAAGAGAAATATCATTTTTCATTTCGATTATCGGCGAAAGGAAAATTCAAATAAATTTCAAGCCAGATGCTCTCGTTTGCCTTCATGATTGAAATTGATTAATTAAAATTTGAGTCACAACTTTCCTCGAGTTTCGTTGAAATTAAATAAAATTATGATGAAGGCAACTTCTCGACTCATCTAATGGAAGTTGTAAAGAAACTTTCCCTGTCATTAATAATTGATCGTTCATCTGATATCTTGTTACAAAATGAGGGAAAGTAAATTGGAATTCATCATTTGACTAATTAGATACGAGAATCGTGGTTCAATGTTTCGTTGAAAATTGAAATGAAAAATGTTTCGACAAATAAAAAATTCTCCTCGCCATTTCAATCAACGACATTTGACGACCTTGCATCAAAGTCCCATTAAGAATTCCACTCTTGACGATCATTTACAACACTCGAGACGCGGGACGAAACATTTATTTCGTCGTTTTACATTTCGTTTCCTGACACGGCTTCTCGCACTTAATCAAAAGAAAAACTTAATTTTCAAGAAATTTTCTTCAAGATTTTCTCGCTTCACTTTTCTTTAATTCAATTTAAATTAGGGTTCGTCGGTAGCCAGTCAGGTGAAGACTTTCTAGGGTTCGCTTGGTGGTAGTAATAGGAAACTTTTTTATTTTATTGATAACAAAGTGAATTTATTTATTTATCACATTTCCTGCGCTTCAGTTAAACATTTCCTGTCCACGGTCTTCTTTGAAGTGACTTTTTCTTTATCGGATATTACCAAGAAGCTTTGATAATCAAAATGCAAGATAAAATTAATCCAAAGCTCAGTGTTATCGTCGATGCTCCTAATGTCGTCGGTGCTGCAACTGTTGTTGTAGTTCGACTATCATCAAATCGTTGAAAGCAATTTTCCATTTGTCTGTATAGCTCCTGACGATCGTTTGGAATGTTATTCAAACTGACGCTGACACATTCATTTCCTACTCCATCGAATACTTGAAGATTTGGGAAGTTGTCAAAGAAGTTTCTCTCGACTCTTGCCAATCTATTCGAGCGAACTTCTAAATTAACCAGATTTGGTAACGATGAAAAGGAGTGGCTTCGAAGTTCAGTTAAGATTCCGTTTCGTAAAGTTAGAGTTTCTAAATTCGGTAAACCAACGAATCCTTGTATTTCAATATTTGAGAGTCGCCAATTATCTGTGAAGATGATTTGTTGTAGACTCGGCAAAGTAGTGAAAGCTGCCGATTCAATTGTTGTCAGTTGTGCATTAGTCGATATCTGGACGGATACTAAAGAATTGAGTACTCGGAAAGTGTTGGATTGAAGTTGTTGAACATTCGTCGACATCAATCTGAAGTCAACCAAAGATGAAACATCTCGGAATATGTCTGCTCTTAATTCGGTGAGAGCCGGCAACTGATGTAAAGTCAAATTTGCCAGTCTTGTCAAGCCAGCAAAAGCCAAGTCTTCGATTTGTACTAAGTTATTCTCATTTGAGATAAACAAAAGATTGATGTTCGTACAAGCTTCGAAAGTTCTTCCAGGAATTCGTTGAAGTCTATTGAGTAGAAAAAAAAGCGACTCAAGATTTCCACAATTACGCCATGGCTGATGAAGCTCCATCAACTGAAGGGAAGCCAAACCGAGGTTTCTTATATTTTGGAATCGATCAAATATTTGTTGAGGAAAAAAGTTGAAAATACAATTTTCTGTTGTAATCGTTGTGACGTCACTATCAGTTCTTCCAGGAAGGTGAACGCCTCCGATGACGAATTGTGCGTTTCTATCAGTATAATTCACATTCACAAATCTACACGAGTATAAATCTTCTGTATCTTCAAATATACAAGTTGCTTGTTGTCCTAGAGTCAAACCAATTGAACTCAGAAGGAAAACGAAAATCGCGGAATAAACTTTCATTTTTCTAATTTTGACAAAGTGATCAAAATTGTCAACTTCACTACTTCAACTTCACACAGCGAATGCCTGAAAATAAATTTCTAGTGGAAAGCTGAGACTGATAACTTATCACTGATAAGATTTGGAAATGCGAAATTTATCAATTTTTAAGGATTTTTTCGTAGAAAAAACCTTATTGTGGCCACTTTGTCTGGCTGTGACCAAAAACCATAAGTTGCTATAAGTTGTCATAAGTTGCCATAAGTTGCCGGACAGACAGACAGACAAAACTTATGGCAACTTATGGCTCACAAAAGGACGTACAGATTATAATATAATATAATATATAATATATAATATAATATATAATATAATATATAATATAATATATAATATAATATATAATATATTCTATTTATATTAGAAAGTGGCGGATAGTTTGGATAGTTGGGATATTTATGGATAGTTTGGATATTTGCGGATAGTAGGGATAGTTGTAATGGAACTTATGAAAATTTAATACCGAAAAGCGAAAAACGAAAAAATCCTTGTACCAGGTCACCTGGAATTTTTTTATTTATTGTTACCACGAAGCTTTGATAATCAAAATGCAAGATAAAATTAATCCGAAGCTCAGAGTTATCGTCGATGCTCCTAATGTCGTTGGTGTTGACGTTATTGTAGTTGCAGGTGGAATTGTAGTTTGACTATCATCAAATCGTTGAAAGCATTCTTCCATGACTCTGTACAACTCCTGACGTTGGTTTATAATGTTAGTCAAAGTGTAGTTGAAACATTCATTTCCGTCCACACGCAAATGTTCAAGGTTTGGGAAGTTGTCGAAGAAGTTTCTCTCAACCTTTGTCAATCCATTCGAGCCGATGTCCAATATTTCAAGAATTGGGAAGACGGAGAAGGAATTTGTTCGAAGTTCAGTTAAGTTTCCATATTGGAAAGCTAAAAGCCATAAAGTTGGCAAAGCAACGAAAGCTTCCGATTCAATGTTTGTGAGATGAATATTTTTCGATAGGATGACGTGGCGCAGATATGGCAAATCACTGAATGCTCCTGATTGAATTGTGGTCATTGGAGTATCGAATATCTCGACAACTCCTAGAGATCTTAGCGAACGAAAAGTGTTTCTTTGAAGTTCCTCGACGTTCGTCCCAATCATTCTGAACTTTTGCAAAATTGGAATTTCTTGAAACATTTGTCCTCTAAGAACTGAGAGTGTAGGCAGGTATTCGAATATCAAAGTTCTAAGACCTGGCATGGCGAAAGCCTGGTCGTCGATTTCTCTTAAACTCGTTTCATTAAAAATTGTAAAATGAAAAACGTTTGTGCAGGCTGAGAAGATTCTTCCTGGAATTCTCTGAAGTCTGTTGTTGCCAATGCTAAGTAAGAAGAGTTGTCCACAGTTGCGCCATGGCTGATGAAGCTCCACCAAATCAATTGCGTTCAGAGAAAGAGAACCAATTCCTTGGAATCGATCAAATATTTGTTGAGGAAAATAATTGAAAAAACAATTTTCTGTCACAATTGTTTCGACATCACTATCAGATCTTCCAGGAAGGTGAACTCCTCCGATGACGAATTGATCGTTTGGATTAGTAAAATTCACATTCACAAATCTACAAATGTAGGTTCCAACTTGTGTATTCTCAAATATGCAATTCGCTTGCTGTCCTTGAGTCAAACTAATTAAACTTAGTAAGAAAAAGAAAATGGCCGAATTAACTTTCATTGTCTTAATTTCTTTGACAACCGTTTCCCTCCTCTAGGTCTTCACTATTTTAAGTTCACACAGAAAATGACAAAAATAATTTAAAACTGAGACTGATAAGTTATCAATGATAAGATTAGGAAATGCGAATTTTATCATTTTTTTTTTATCTCTTGTTACCACGAAGATTTTATTATCACAACACAAGATAAAATTAATCCAAAGCTCAGCGTTATCGTCGATGCTCCTAAAGTCGTCGGTTCTGCAGTGATTGTAGTTGCAGGTGAAGTAGAAGTGAAATTTCCATCAAAACGTTGAAAGCATTCCTCCATGACTCTGTATAACTCCTGACGTTGATTTGCAATGTTAAACAAATCGTCATCGGTGCAATCATTTCCGAGAGATGCATACAAATCCTGAAGGTTTGGGAAGTTGTCAAAAAAGTTTCTTTCAACCTTTGCCAGTCCATTCAAATGAATGTCGAAATAAAGAAGATTTGGAAAGACTGTGAAGGAATTGGTTCGAAGTTCAGTTAAGTTTCCTTTTTGTAAAACTAAATACCATAAAGATGGCAAACCAACGAAGGCTTCTGGTTGAATATTTGAGAGATGCAAATTTCCTGATATAATAATTCGTTGAAGATTTGGCAAATCAGTAAATGTTCCTGATTGAATGGTTGTCAGCTGATTGCCCCTTAATTCGACTACTTCTAAAGATCTTAGTGAACGAAAAGCGTTTGAAGGAATTTGCTGTACATTAGTCGTTACCAATTTGAACGTTACTAATGATGGAATTTCCTGGAACATTTCTGCTCTTAGTTCAGAGAATACCTGCAGTCCTCGTAACGCTAGAATTTCTATTCTTGGCATTCCAGCAAAAGCCTGATCGTCGATTTCTCTTAAGTTGCTCTCATTATCAATAAAAAAATAAATAATGTTTGAGCAAGCTGCGAAGATTCTTCCAGGGATGCGTTGAAGTCTGTTGCCTCTGATATGAATTTGAAAGAGAAAACCACAATTGCGCCATGGCTGATGCAGTTCCACCAATTGAAGAGAATTCAAATCGAGGATTCTAATATTTTGGAATCGATCGAATATTTGTTGTGGAAAATAATTGAACACACAATTTTCCAATTGGATTGTTACGACATCACTATCAGTTCTTCCAGCAAGGTGAATGCCTCCGATAACGAATTGATCGTTTGGATTTACGAAATTCACATTCACGAATCTACAAACGTATCCAATACTAAGCGATTCTTCAAATATGCAGGTCGCTTGTTGTCCTTGTGTCGAACTAAGCGAGCACAGTAAGAAAAGGAAAATCGCTGAATGAATTTTCATTTAAACTATTCTTAGAAGACTTGACTATTTCAGGTTCACACAGCAAATGCCAAAAATAAATTTCAATTGAAAAAATAAGTCTGACGAGTTTGATAAAAATGTGATTTTTATCTCTTATGAAATTGTTAGTTTTATCACTGCGATGCTTTAATTATCAGAATGCAAGATAAAATTAATCCAAAGCTCAGTGTTATCGTCGATGCTCCTAAAGTCGTCGGAGCTGCTGTTGTCGTTGAAGTAGAAGACTTGCCATCAAATCGTCGGAAGCATTCTTCCATTCGTCTGTATAGCTCCTGGCGTTGGTTTGGAATATTATTCAAAGTGCTGTTGATGCATTCATTGCCGTGCGCTGCATAGAATTCTTGAAGGTTTGGAAAGTTGTCAAAGAAGTTTCTCTCGACCTTAGCCAAACCATTTGAGTCAATATTAATTATCCTAAGAACCGGGAAGGCAGTGAAGGAATTGGTTTGAAGACCAATTAAGTTTCCAACTCGGAACGATAAACCCCATAAAGATGGCAAACCAACGAATGCTTCTGGTTCAATATTTGACAGATTTGAATTTCTTTCGAAGAGAATAATCTGTAGAACCGGCAAATCTTCAAATGCTCTTGAATTAATTGTGGTCAATTGATTGTTCGATATATCGACTCCTATTAAAAATCTGAGTGATTTGAAAGTGTTTGATTGAAGTTGTTGAATGTTAGTTGATACCAAGTTAATCATTTCTAATGATGGAATTTCTTGAATTATTTCTGCTCGGAACACAGAAAGGGCCGGCATAACTCTAATACTTAAATCTCTGAGTTGTAACATTCCAGCAAAAGCTTGATCATCGATTTCTGTCAAGTTGATCTCATTTTCCATCGAAAAATGATCAACATTTGTGCAGGCTGCGAAGATTCTTCCAGGGATGCGCTGAAGTCTGTTGCCTCGAATAGAAATTGAATTGAGATGATTACAATTGCGCCAAGGCTGATGAAGCTCCAACAACTGAACAGAGTCCAAAATCACAGATCTTAAACTTTGGAATCGATCAAATATTTGTAGAGGAAAATAGTTGAACACAGAAGTTTCCGTAAGGAATGTTACGACGTCACTATCAGATTTTCCAGGAAGATGAACGCCTCCGATGACGAATTGTTGGTTTGGATTAGTTATATTCGCGTTTACAAATCTACAAACGTATCCACCGTGCCACGCGTTCTCAAATATGCAAGTTGCTTGTTGTCCTTGTGTCAAACTAAGCGAGCACAATAAGAAAAGGAAAATTGATGAATGAATTTTCATTTAAACTATTCTTAGAAGACTTGACTATTTCAGGTTCACACAGCAAATGCCAAAAATAAATTTCAATTGAAAAAATAAGTCTGATAATGAAGAGTTTGATTTTTTATCTTTTATGAAATTGTTCGTTATCTAGAAATTTTTATTATCAGAATGCAAGATAAAATTAATCCAAAGCTCAGCGTTATCGTCGATGCTCCTAAAGTTGTTGTTTCTTCTGTTGTCGTTGGTGCTTCTGTTGATGTCGTTGTAGTAGTAGGTGGGATTGTAGTTTGACCATCATCGAATCGTTGAAAACATTCTTCCATGACTCTGTATAGTTCCTGACGTTGATCAGGAATGTTAGTCAAAGTTTCATTGATGCATTCATTTCCGTAAGTTGCATACAACTCCTGAAGTTTCGGGATATTCTCAAAGAAGTTTCTCTCGACCTTCGTCAGTCCATTTGAGCGGATGTCCAATACTTCAAGATTTGGTAGGACTGTGAAAGAACTGGTTCGAAGTTCAGTTAAGTTTCCATATCGAAACTCTAAAAATCTTAAATTCGGTAAATCAACGAAGGCTTCTGGTTGAATATTTTTCAGATGCGAATTTCCGTTTATGCGGACAGTTTGTAGAACCGGCAAATCGTTGAACGCTCTTGAATGAATCGTGGTCAGATGAGTGTCCTTTATTTCGACTACCATTAAAGATCTGAGTGATCGAAGAAAGTTCGAAGGAAGTTCTTTTATTCCCGTCCTAATCATTGTAAACCTTTGTAGTGACGGAATTTCCTGGAGCATATCTGCTCTTAGTTCAGAGAATGCCTGCAGATCATGAAGAGTCAAAGTTCTTAGTCCAGACATTCCAGCAAAAGCCTGATTATCGATTTCGATTAAGCTGCTCTCATTTCCAATCGAAAAACGATTAACGTTTGTGCAAGCCGCGAAGATTTCTCCAGGGATTCGCTGAAGTTTGTTGTCTCTAATAGTAAGTGAAGTAAGATAATCACAGTTGCGCCATGGCTGATGAAGCTCTATTAACTGATAAGCTTCCAAATGAAGAAAACCAATCCTTTGGAATCGATCAAATATTTGTTGAGGAAAATATTTGAAAACACAATTTTCTAATTGGATTGTTCCGACATCATTGTCTGATCTTCCAGGAAGGTGAACTCCTCCGATGACGAATTGTTGGTTTGGATCAGTAACATTGACATTCACAAATCTACAAAGGTATCCAAAAGCGCTAGTGTCCTTAAATATGCAATTCACGTCTTGCCCACAAGTCGAACTAATCAAACTCATTAGGAAAAAGAAAAACGCGGAATAAACTTTCATTTTTCTCGAATGATCTTCACTTATGCAAGTTTACTTAGCGAATGACTGAAATAGATTTTAAAATGAAGAATGATACTGATAGAGTTTAGATTGCAAAAAGATAAAAATAGGGATTAAGATAATAAACAGATTGAATAATCTCAACATCGAGTTTCATGATTCATCTAAAGAATGAAAGACAAATTAATAGATTAGGGTTCGCCGGTAACATATTTGGAAACTCTCAAAAATGATTTGTAGACTTTAATTTTTTTACAATTTATTGATTACATTTGAATTAATAATTCGATGTAGTTATAACATTCGCTAATCATTTAAATTGTTTTATCTTCTTACTGTCCACGACAATAAATGAATACGTCTTTATCTGATGTTACCACGAAGTTTTTATAATTAGAATGCAAGATAAAACTAATCCCAAGCTTAGAGTTATCGTCGATGCTCCTAACGTCGTTGTTTCTTCTGTTGTCGTTGGTGCTTCTGTTGATGTCGTAGGTGGAATTGTAGTTTGACTTGCATCAAAACGTTGAAAGCATTCTTCCATGACTCTGTACAACTCCTGACGTTGATTTCGAATGTTATCCAAAAACTCATTTATACATTCATTCCCATCTCCACGGAATTGCTGAATGTTTGGGAAGTTGTCAAAGAAATTTCTCTCGACCTTTGCCAATCCATTTGAGCGGATGTCCAATACTTCAAGATTTGGTAGGACTGTGAAAGAACTGGTTCGAAGTTCAGTTAAGTTTCCATTTTGAAACTCTAAAAATCTTAAATTCGGTAAACCAACGAAAGCTTCTGGTTGAATATTTTTTAGATGCACATTTCCGTTTATGCGGAGAGTTTGTAGAAGCGGCAAATCGTTGAATGCTCTTGAATGAATTGTGGTCAGTTGAGTGTTCTTTATTTCGACTACCATTAAAGATCTGAGTGATCGAAAAAAGTTCGAAGGAAGTTCTTTTATGCCCGTCCTAAGCATTGTAAACATAAATAAAGACGGAATTTCCTGGAACATATCTGCTCTTAGTTCAGAGAATGCCTGCAGATCATGAAACGTTAAAGTTCTTAGTCCAGACATTCCAGCAAAAGCCTGATCATCGATTTCTGTCAAGTGACTCTCATGTCCAATCGATATTCGATCAAGGTTTGTGCAAGCTGCAAAGATTCTTCCAGGAATTCGCTGAAGTTTGTTGCCTCTAATAGTAAGTGAAGTGAGATAATCACAATTGCGCCATGGCTGATGAAGCTTTATCAACTGATAAGAGTCCAAATCAAGAAAACTAATCCTTTGGAATCGATCGAATATCTGTTGAGGAAAATAGTTGAACACAGAAGTTTCTATTTGGATTGAAAAGACATCATTGTCGGTTCTTCCAGGAAGATGAACTCCTCCAATGACGAATTGTTGGTTTGGATCAGTAACATTCACATTCACAAATCTACAAAGGTATCCAAAAGCGCTAGTGTCCTTAAATATACAAGTTGCTTGTTGCCCTCGAGTCGAACTAATTAAACTCATTAGGAAAAAGAAAATAGCGGAATAAACTTTCATTTTTCTTGAATGATCTTCACTTATTCAAGTTTACTTAGCGAATGACTGAAATAAATTTTGAAACACATTTTGAAGAATGAAACTGATTGAGATTAGATTGCAAAAAGATAAAAATAAGGATTAAAATATTATAAACAGATTGAATAATCTCATCATCGAGTTTCATGACTCATCCAAAGAATAAAAAGTCGAATTGATAGTTTAGGGTTCGCCGGTAACATATGGAGACTCTCCAAAGAAGTGTTACACTGCTAAGGTGTACTGAAGTTCTCACGTTTTAATCATTGAATTTTAATGATTGAATACAATCAAACGAATAACTTGAGAACATCTGAACAGAAATTGAATTTATTTATTTATCCCATTTTGGTGAATATATCTTTATCTAATGTTACCACGAAGTTTTTATAATTAGAATGCAAGATAAAAATAATCCCAAGCTTAGAGTTATCGTCGATGCTCCTAACGTCGTTGTTTCTTCTGTTGTCGTTGGTGCTTCTGTTGATGTCGTAGGTGGAATAGTAGTTTGACTTGCATCAAATCTATTAAAACATTCTTCCATGGCTCTGTACAGCTCCTGACGCTGAAGATTAATGTTAATCAAATTCTCATTGACACATTCGTTTCCTTGAGTTGCAAGCAACATCTGAAGACTTGGGAAATTGTCGAAAAAGTTTCTCTCGACCTTAGCCAGTCCATTTGAGTCAATGTCCAATATTTCAAGAATCGGGAACACGGAAAAGGAATTGGTTCGAAGTTCACTTAAGTTTCCTGAATGAAAAGATAAACCCCATAAAGATGGCAAACCAACGAAAGCTTCCGGTTGGATATTTGTCAGATGTGAATTTCCTATGATGATAACCTCTAGCATCGGCAAATCATTGAATGCTCCTGAATGAATTGTTTTCAGTTGATTATTCGATATCTCGACCCACATTAAAGATCTGAGTGAACGAAAAGTATTTGAAGAAAGTTCTTGTACATTTGTCCCAACCATGTCGAAGAATTCTAATGATGGAATTTCCTGAATCATTTCTGCTCTTAGTTGAGAGAGTCCTTGCATAATCATAATATGTAAATGTATTAGACTGGGCATTCCAGCAAAAGCCTGATCATCGATTTCTGTCAAGTGGCTCTCATTTTCAATCCAAAAATCATCAACATTTGTGCAAGCTGCGAAAATTCTTCCTGGGATGCGTTGAAGTTTGTTGCCTCTAAAAGTAATTTGAAGAAGATTATCACAATTGCGCCAAGGCTGATGAAGCTCCCTCAATTCCGTTGAAGCAAAATCAACAGATCTAATATTTGGAAATCGATCGAATATTTGTTGAGGAAAATAGTTGAAAACAGAATTTTCCGTTTTGATTTTAACGACATCATTGTCAGTTCTTCCAGGAAGATGAACTCCTCCGATGACGAATTGCTCGTTTGGATTAGTTACTTTCGCATTCACGAATCTACAAACGTATCCAATGAGAACCAAATCTTCAAATATGCAAGTTGCTTGCTGTTCTGGTGTCGTAGGTTCTGTTGTTGTTGTAGTTGCAGGTGGATTTGGAGTTTGACTTGCATCAAATCTATTAAAACATTCTTCCATGGCTCGGTACAGCTCCTGACGCTGATGAATAATGTTAATCAAATTCTCATTGACACATTCGTTTCCTTGAGAGGCAATCAACATCTGAAGGTTTGGGAAATTATCGAAAAAGTTTCTCTCGACCTTAGCCAGTCCATTTAAGTCAATAAAAAATACTTCAAGAATCGGGAAGACGGAAAAGGAATTGGTTCGAAGTTCAGTTAAGTTTCCTGAATGGAAAGATAAACCATATAAAGATGGCAAACCAACGAAAGCTTCCGGTTCAATATTTGTCAAATGTGAATTGTCTATGATGATAACACGAAGCATCGGCAAGTCATTGAATGCTTCTGAATGAATTGTGTTCAGTTGATTATTCGATATCTCGACCCGCATTAAAGATCTGAGTGATTTAAAAGTATTTGAAGAAAGTTCTTGCAAGTTCGTCCCAACCATGCCGAAGTATTCTAATGATGGCATTTCTTGAATCATTTCTGCTCTTAGCTCAGAGAGCGCCTGCACGTCTCGAATATTTAAAGTTGTAATTGACGTTCCAGTAAAAGCTTGATCATCGATTTCTGTCAAGTGGCTCTCATTTTCAATCCAAAAATCATCAACGTTTGTGCAAGCTGCGAAGATTCTTCCTGGAATGCGCTGAAGTTTGTTGCCTCTAAGAGTAATTTTAAAAAGATTATCACAATTGCGCCATGGCTGATGAAGCTCCATCAATTCCGTTGAGGCAAAATCAACAAATCTTAAATTTGGAAATTGATCGAATATTTGTTGAGGAAAATAGTTGAACACGGAAGTTTCCGTTTCGATTTTTACGACATCACTGTCAGTTCTTCCAGGAAGATGAACTCCTCCGATGACGAATTGTTCGTTTCGATTAGTTATAGTCGCGTTGACAAATCTACAAACGTATTCACCGTGCCCCGTGTCCTCAAATATGCAATTCGCTTGCTGTTCTGGTGTCGTAGGTTCTGTTGTTGTTGTAGTTGCAGGTGGAGTTTGACTTGCATCAAAACGTTGAAAGCATTCTTCCATGACTCGGTATAACTCCTGACGTTGATTTTGAATGTTATTCAAATTGTCATTGACACATTCGTTTCCTTGAGATGCATACAAGCGATGAAAGAATGGGAAGTTGTCGAAGAAATTTCTCTCAACCTTAGCCAAACCATTTGAGCCGATGTCAAGTATTTCAATTCTGGGGAAGACGGAAAAGGAATTTGTTCGAAGCTCAGTTAAGTTTCCAGAATTTAAATTTAAAACCCATAAAGATGGCAAACCAACAAATGCTTCCGGTTCAATATTTGAGAGTCGAACATTTCTGATTATGTTGATACTGTGTAGAAACGGAAAATCGTTGAATGTTCCTGATTGAATTGTGTCCAGCTGCGTGTCCATTATCTCGACTACCATTAAAGATCTGAGTGATTTGAAAGTATCTGAAGGAAGTTGTTGTATGTTCGTCCCACTCATGCTGAAGAAAGTTAATGACGGAGTTGCCTGAAACATTTCTGCTCTTAGTTCAGAAATCTGCAGAAAATGAATATCTAAAGTTCTTAGACTGGGCATTCCAGCGAAAGCCTGATCATCGATTTCTGTCAAGTTGCTCTCATCTCCAATCCAAAAATGAGCAACATTTGTGCAAGCTGCAAAGATTCTTTCTGGGATGCGTTGAAGTTTGTTGCCTCGAATAAAAATTTGAAAGAGATTTCCACAATTGCGCCATGGCTGATGAAGCTCCAACAACTGAATAGAGTTCAAATCAGCGAATCTTAAATGTTGGAATCGATCGAATATTTGCAGAGGAAAATAATTAAAAACACAATTTTCTGTTAAAATTTCTACGACATGACTGTCAGTTCTTCCAGGAAGATGAACTCCTCCGATGACGAATTGTTGGTTGGGATTAAGGAAATTCACATTCACGAATCTACAAACGTATCCAAAGTGAAACATATCTTCAAATATGCAATTTGCTTGTTGTCCTAAAGTCGAACTAAATAAACTTAGCAGGAAAAAGAAAAACGCGAAATAAACTTTCATTTCTCTCGAATGATCTTCACTTATTCAAGTTTACTTAGCGAATGACTGAAATCAAATTTAAAATGAAGAATGAAACTGATATGATTTTAGATTGGAAAAAGATAAAAATAGGGATTAAGATAATATAAACAGATTTAGTTTCATGATTCAACTGAAGAATGAAATGCGAATTGAGAGATTAGGGTTCGCCGATAACATATTTGGAAACTCTCCGAAATGATTTGGAGACTTTAAAATTTTTACAGTTGAACTATTAATTTGAAAGTAAATTTATTTATTCATCTATTGTTCATTTTTCACGAGGCAAATGACTGATGTTACCACGAAGTTTTTATTATCAGAATGCAAGATAAAGTTAATCCGAAGCTCAGCGTTATCGTCGATGCACCTAAGGTCGTCGGTGCTTCTGTTGTTGCAGGTGGAATTGTAGTTGCTCTTGCATCAAAACGTTGAAAGCATTCTTCCATGACTCTATACAGCTCCTGACGTTGGTTTCGAATGTTATCCAAAAACTTATCGATGCACTCATTTCCGTCTACACGCAAACGCTGAATATTTGGGAAGTTGTCGAAGAAGTTTCTCTCAACCTTTGTCAGTCCATTTGAGCCGATGTCCAATAACTCAAGATTTGGGAAGACGGAGAAGGAATTTGTTCGAAGTTCAGTTAAGTTTCCTCTTTCGAAAAGCAGATGTCCTAAAACCGGTAAACCAACGAATGCTTCTGTTTCAATATTTTTCAGATGCACATTTTTGTTTATGTTGATAAACTGTAGCATAGGCAAATCGTTAAATGCTCCTGATTGGATTGTGGTCAGTTGAGTGTTCGATATCTCGACAACTACTAAAGATCTGAGTGAATGGAAAGTGTTTGTAGGAAGTTGTTGCACGTTCGTCCTAGTCATTGTGAACATAAACAAAGACGGAAGTTCCTGGAACATTTCTGCTCTTAGTTCAGAGAACGCCTGCAGATCATCAAGATTTAAAGTTCGTAGTCTTGACATTCCAGCAAAAGCCTGATCATCGATTTCTGTCAAGTGGCTCTCATGTCCAATCCATAATTGATCAAGGTTGGTGCAAGCTGCGAAGATTCTTCCTGGAATGCGTTGAAGTCTGTTGCTTCGAATAGTCATTGAAGTGAGATGATCACAATTGCGCCATGGCTGATGAAACTCCATCAACTGATAAGATTCCATATTCAGGAATCTAATCTTTTGGAATCGATCGAATATTTGTAGAGGAAAATAGTTGAACACAGAATTTTGTAATAGGATTGTTACGACATCCCTGTCAGTTCTTCCAGGAATATGAACTCCTCCGATGACGAATTGTTGATTTGGATCAGTAACATGCACATTCTCGAATATACAAGCGTATCCAAAGTGGCCAGTGTTCTCAAATATGCAATTCACTTGTTGCCCTTGAGTCGAACTAATCAAACTCATTAGGAAAAAGAAAAACGCGGAATAAAATTTCATTTTTCTCGAATGATCTTCACTTATTCAAGTTTACTTAGCGAATGACTGAAATAGATTTTGAAATGAAAATGAAACTGATAGAGTTTAGATTGGAAAAAGATAAAAATAGGGATTAAGATAATATAAACAGATTTAGTTTCATGATTCATCTAAAGAATGAAATGCGAATTGATAGATTAGGGTTCGCCGGTAACATATTTGGAGACTCTCAAAAATGATTCGGAGATTATAAAGTTGTTACTTTTTTCGTCTTTGATTTATTTATAACAATTGCTCATCATTTAAAAAAAGATTCATTCTTATTGTGCACGAGTCTAACTGATAACTGAATCGGATATTACCACGAAGCTTTGATAATCAAAATGCAAGATAAAATTAATCCAAAGCTCAGCGTTATCGTCGATGCTCCTAACGTCGTCGGTGCTGCTGTTGTTGATGTTGTAGTTCGACTATCATCAAACCTTTGAAAGCATCCTTCCATTCGTCTGTACAACTCCTGACGTTGGTTTGGAATATTATTCAAAGTGCTGTTGATGCAAATATTTCCGGGCGTTGCATACAACTCCTGAAGGTTTGGGAAGTTGCCAAAGAAGTTTCTCTCGACCCTTGCTAGTCCATTTGCGCTAATGTCAAGTATCGCGAGATTCGGAAATGCGGAAAAGGAATTAGTTCGAAGTTCACTTAAGTTTCCACTTTGGAAAGATAAAAGTCTTAGATTCGGCAAGTTAACGAAGGCATCCTGTTCAATATTTGTCAGCTGTGAATTTCCTACTATGACGATTTGCTGAAGACTCGGCAAATCATTGAATGCTTCTGTCTGAATTGTTGCCAGCTGATTCTGCACTATCTCGACAGATAATAAATTATTGAGCGAACGAAAAGCGTTTGATGGAAGTTCTTGAACGTTCGTAAATATTATGCTGAACATTTGTAATGACGGAATTTCCTGAATCATTTCTGCTCTAAGTTCGGAGAGTCCTTGCACAACTCTAATATGTAAATTTTTTAGACTTGTCATTCCAGAAAAAGCTTGATCATCGATTTCACTTAAGACGCTCTCATTTTCAATTACAAAAGAATTAAGGTTTGTGCAAGCAGCGAAGATTCTTCCAGGGATGCGTTGAAGTCTGTTGCCTCTAATAGTCATTGAAGTGAGGTGATCACAATTGCGCCATGGCTGATGAAGCTCCATTAACCAAATTTGGTTTAAAAAAAGCGAAGAAATATTTTGGAATCGATCAAATATTTCTTGAGGAAAAAAGTTGAAGAAACAATTTTCTGTTTGAATTGTTGCGACGTCATTATCAGTTTTTCCAGGAAGATGAACTCCTCCGATGACGAATTGTGAGTTTGGATTAGTGAACCAAGCATTCACAAATCTACAAACGTATCCACTATCTAACGTATCCTCAAAAATGCAATTTGCTTGTTGTCCTTGAGTCGAAATGATCGAACACAGGAGGAAAACGAAAATCGCGGAATAAACTTTCATTTTCAAAATATTATTTTACTTTAACTCAGAGGTCTTCACTACTTCAGGTTCACACGGCGAATGTCTGAAATAAATTTGATAAAAATGAGGATTTAGATAATATCAGCAGATTAAATAAACATCCAAAAAATGAAAGTCGAATTGGTAGATAAGGATTCGTAAGATGTTACCACGAAGTTTTTATTATCAGAATGCAAGATAAAATTAATCCAAAGCTCAGCGTTGTTGTCGATGCTCCTAACGTCGTGGGTGCTTCTGTTGTAGTTGTAGTAGTAGTTGTTGTTGTAGTGGTTGTAGGTGGAATTGCATCAAATCGTGTAAAGCATTCTTCCATGACTCGGTACAACTCTTGACGTTGATCAGGAATGTTAATCAAATTCTCATTGATACATTCATTTCCCTGAGATGCATACAAACGCCTAAGGTTTGGGAAGTTCTCAAAGAAGTTTCTCTCAACCTTTGCCAAACCATTTGAGCGAATATCAAATTCCTCAAGTCTTGGAGATACTGTGAAGGAATTGGTTCGAAGCTCAGTTAAGCTTCCATTTTGTAAATTTATCTGTCTCAAATTCGGTAAATCAACGAATGCATTCGGTTGAATATTTGTCAGATGTGAATTTCCTAATAAAATTGCTCGTTCAAGACTTGGCAAGTCATTGAATGCTCCCGAATGAATGGTTGTCAGCTGGTTGTGCGATAAACTGACTAATCCTAAATTTCTTAGTGAACGAAAAGCGTTTGTGGGAACTTCTTGAATGTTCGATAATTGTAAGGCGAATGATGATAAAGATTGCGGCAGTTGTCGAATCATTTCTACTCTTAGTTCAGAGAGCGCAACACTCGTAATATGTAAAGTTGCCATTCTTGACAATCCAATAAAAGCATGATCATCGATCTCTGTTAAGTTGCTCTCATTAGAAATTAAGAAATTATGAACGTTTGTGCAAGCTGCGAAGATTCTTCCCGGGATTCGCTGAAGTTTGTTGTATCTAATTCCAATTTGATACAACTGATTACAATTGCGCCATGGCTGATGAAACTCCAACAATTGAAGATTATTCAAATTAACGGATACAATATTTTGGAATCGATCAAATATTTGTTGTGGAAAATAATTGAAAACACAATTTTCTGTTTCAATTGAAACGACATCATTGTCGGATCTTCCAGGAAGATGAACTCCTCCGATAACGAATTGTTGGTTTGGATTAGTGAAATTCACATTCACGAATCTACAAACGTATCCGTGCCACGCTATATCAAATAAGCAATTCGCTAGTTGCCCACGAGTCGAATTAAGCGAGCTTAGTAAGAAAAGAAAAATCACAAAATTAACTTTCATTTTTCTCGAATGATCTTCACTGATTCAGGTTCACTCTGCGAATGTCAGAAAGAAAAAAAAAATATTTTGAGGGATGAAACTGATATGATTTTAGATTGCAATTTGATAAAAATTGGGATTAAGATAATATCAACAGATTTAGTTTCATGATTCATCTAAAGAATGAAATGCGAATTGAGAGATTAGGGTTCGCCGGTAACATATTTGGAAACTCTCCAAAATAATTTGGAGACTTTAAAATTTTTACAATTTATTGATTACAGTTGAACTAATAATTTGAAAGTAAATTTATTTATTCATCATATTCGCTTATCAGTTAAGTTTCTTCTTCTTTTTGTCCACGAGACTAAATGAATATTTCTTTATCTGATGTTACCACGAAGTTATTATTAGAATGCAAGATAAAATTAATCCAAAGCTCAGCGTTATCGTCGATGCTCCTAACGTCGTTGTTTCTTCTGTTGTCGTTGGTGCTTCTGTTGATGTCGTAGGTGGAATTGCATCAAATCGCAAAAAGCATTCTTCCATCAGTTTATACAACTCTTGACGTTGATTTGGAATGTCAGCCAAACTGGTATTGACGCATTCGTTTCCGTAAGATGCGTACAAACTCCAGAGGTTCGGAAAGTTATCGAAGAAGTTTCTCTCAACCTTTGCCAGTCCATTTGTGCTAATGTCAAGCATCTGAAGATTCGGTAATGCAGAAAAGGAATTAGTTCGAAGTTCACTTAAGTTTCCACTTCGGAAAGATAAAAGTCTTAAATTCGGCAAACCAACGAATGCTTCCGGTTCGATATTTGACAGATGTGAATTTGCTTCTATAAAGACTCGTTCAAGCCTTGGCAAATCGTTGAATGCTCCTGTATGAATGGTTGTCAACTGATTGTCCCTTAAAGTGATTGAGTCTAAATTTCTTAGTGAACGAAAAGCGTTTGCAGGAACTTCTTGAATGTTCGATGACTGAATGGAGAATGCTAATAAAGTTTGCGACAGTCCTCGAATCATTTCTGCTCTTAGTTCAGAGAGCGGTGCATCCGTAATATGTACACTAAATAGTGTTGACAATCCAGCAAAAGCCTGATCATCGATTTCTGTTAAGTTGCTCTCATGTTCAATTGAAACCCAATAAACATTTGTGCAAGCTGCGAAGATTCTTCCCGGAATTCGCTGAAGTTTGTTGTGTCTAATAACAATTTGAATCAGCTGATTACAATTGCGCCATGGCTGATGAAACTCCAACAATTGAAGATCATTCAAATCAACGAATCTTAAATTTTGGAATCGATCGAATATTTGTTGTGGAAAATAATTGAAAACACAATTTTCTGTTTCAATTGAAACGACATCACTATCAGTTTTTCCCGGAAGGTGAATGCCTCCGATGACGAATTGTTGGTTTGGATTAGTGAAATTCGCATTCACGAATCTACAAACGTATCCACCGTGCCACGCTATGTCAAATAAGCAATTCGCAAGCTGCCCTCGAGTCGAACTAAGGGAACACAGTAAGAAAAAGAAAATTGCTTGATAACTTTTCATTTTTCTTTATAAATATTCCAAAACTTTTCTTTGAGGTCTTCACTTCTTCAGGTTCACACAACGAATGTTTCAATTAAATTTTTATCTTCGAGGATATAGATAATTTTACTAATTTTTATCTAATAAATAAATGGATTTTCGCCAACTCTCCAGTCATCGTCAGTTGGCTACCGACGAACCCTACAAAACTCTCCCGCGTCTTCACTTTCAAATTAAATCAATGCTCGATTGAAATAGTGAATGTCTCATGAACGAATGATGGTGATTTTAATCAAGATGGTTCCCCCGAAGCATCCTCACTTTGCTGTTAAGGGAAGGAACCGGAAGTCAAAATAGGTCACAAACTTACATAAATATTGACTTCGCTACACGCCATTAAGCATTTAATTTAATTTTCCTTCGCTTGAAATGACTTTTTTCCTCTTTCTCTTGTACATCGAAGGAAATTGAAGAAAAAGGAAGAAAGACAAAAAAAAAGTCGCTTTTAATTTGACAGCGATAACAGGTCGCATCACAGGAATCTTGTTTCTGTCTTCCCCTTCCAAGTCTCGTCTTTAAATTCTATTAAGTTGGGTCGAAACATAATCACAAGAATTCGTTTACTACCTTGAGTGATATCTAAACACCTCGACCGTTCCCCCCAACTCTTAATTTTAATGCTTTCTCGGGTCTGAGACATAAGCGACGAGGAAAATCTCATTCACGTTTCCTTTTAGCAACTCGAGAAGGGAAAAAAAGGCGAAGAGCTCCTGGATTGTTTTTCTTTTCTCGTGATACAGATGTTAAGAGAATTTTGAATGAAAAATTCAAAACGCCATCATAGATCGAAAAGGAAAGTTTTGTCAGTTACGGCAATTTCAAGAAAATTTGCTTTTCCTGGACAATTCAAAACGAAACTTTGAAACATCTCCTCAAGCTCTTATCCCTGAAAATTCCTCTCGTTACTCTCACTCGTCTTTCGGTAAAAACTGTGAAAAGAACTCGACAAACAAGAATCGAATGAAAATTTCTTTGAAAAGGGATAAGATTAAGCGAAACAAGCGAAGAGAAGCGAGAGCTCGATAAAAAAATATAAAATATAAGCAAACGCACGAAAAAAAATCGTAATAAAGTGTTTGCTTTTTGTTTTTGCCTTCTGGAGCAACAAAAAACATTCGAACTCGAGGGAGGGAAGTAGAAACAAAGCCTTCAGGGCATCTGATGCACACTCGAAAAAAACAAAAAGTGCTTTCTCCCGACTAAGCGACACGACACAAAAAAAGGGGAAAACTCGACATAAATTAGATTTTAAAGTAAAGTTTGAAACAGCTTTTTATCGAAGTGTTTCACATTTGACATGATAGGCAGATTCTCGCAATCATTTACAATCCGAGGGATCATTTGTGAGTAAAGGAGTTTATCTCCACTCATAGCTAGCGGAGCTCATAAATATTTAAATTGCTGTTGTTGCTTTTACGATGGCATTTCTGGTGTTTCGAGAGGTAATGGCATGGGAATGTTTGTAAATATTGCGGTTGAACACAACACAATGCGTTGAATTAAACCCTCTTATCGTCATCGCAAGAGAGTGAGGGGTTGTCGACGAAGGGGGAACAGAGAGAGTGCATATCCTGGAAGAAGATTTAATTTGTAACAAAACTCCAACAACTTTTCATTGCGTAAGATTTAATTATGGAGAAGAGCAAGTTCAGGGATTTTCAAAACAATAAAAAGTTGACTTCAACCCAAGCAAGAAGAGAAATCTCATTAGAGGAGAATTGTGAATGGGGTTGAACCGTTCAACCACTCTCTCGATAAAGGCATTTAACCAGAAATTAAATTATTTTCCACAAATCTGGGATGGATCATCAACTTTGTAACTTCTTCCGTGTCTTTGCCCAAAAGTCTTCGTCGAGAGAAAATTTATGCTTGATAGCGAATATTAAATTTAATTTAGACTCATAAAGAAGAAAGGAGAACGACAAAAAAATCATTACGAGACTCTTTTGTCACGTCGCGAGATTTAAATTTTCATCACCTTTTCTTAACGTCGTTGGTTTGCTGCTACTAAAGTGAACCAGCATAAAACACTGCGGAAGACACATGAAAAGCGCATAAAAATCAAATAAATTCCATAATAAATTTAAAAGGTGATAAAGTGGAGGAAGTAGCGTGAAAAACGTGAACGCTCAAGGGAAATGTTGCTCAGTTTGAAAAGCTCGAGTTGCTCGGAGAGAAACTCAACTCAGCAACTGAGCTTTCACCAAACTCTCTCGAGTGTTTCATTTTCCAACGAGAAATCTTCAATCATCTGATTTTTCCAACCCCGCTCTGATGCAATTGACTCACAGGACGTGATTCATTCGTGGGAAGGACACTGGAAGTCTCGTTTCATATTCAAAGTCTCGTTTTGAGTTGGGGTTGGCTTTCAATTCATTTTTTCGCACCGACATCATGGAAGGTTCTTCATTTCGTGTTCTCTTCCGCGAAACTTTAGTTTAAGTGACTTTTGTCACGCTTTCAATTCCTTTCTCGATATTTCTCGGACCAAGAAATGTGCATTAGTTCTGTGTAAAGTGAGTGCTAAAGTTGATTTGTTTAAAGTCGAAGACAAAAGTCAAAAAAAGAGGAAAATCGCATAACCCGAATTAAAGCAATGAAATCGACTTTCCACTGAGAAGGATTTTCGTGTATTTTCTGGATTAAAGTCACAATTCTGAGGGGGGACGATTGTGGAGCTTACGATTGTTGTTGTTCGATGAAAATATCGAATTTTTCCGCTCGTCTTCTCGAAGAAGTTCTTTTTGCCGAAAAAGGAGAAGGAGAAAAGAATTTCTTTCCGAGTTTCGTGCATTAATTTTCATTAGTGATTCACTCTTAAAGGGAAGAAACTTCTGAAATTTCAACCCGAGCAGTTGAAAACTCGCCCGCGGGGTTGATGAAATGCGACACCAAACTTCGTGTGTAATAATTAATGTGCTCACCGCAAATTATTGGCTTTAAACAAATTGTGTTAACCGCATCGTCCTATAAATGATCTTTCGCTGTAGTTGCCTCGTGAAATAAAATAATGAAATTAAAGTGTTTAGTGAATGGACAATAATTCCAGGAAAAAGTTAATTTTTAAAGTAATGGAGGCTCTGCTTGGAATATTGATGAGCTTTTAATTGCTCTCCGCATTCTTTCAAGAAAGTGAGTAAACGATCCCGAACAGAACGAAGAAGAAAAACTAATAAAACTCCGACATCCTGTTGAGAAGTCATTAAGTGTTTACGACAAGTTGAAGCCTTAAGACTTCCAATGCAAATATCGATTGATTCGAATCGGAATAACAAACAATTGCTTAAAGTTAATTGTGAACAGGCTTCTCAAGCTTCTCTCTAAGAAGCAATTACAATTTAGATGAAGAAGAAGATTTTCCATCGCAACAAGTTATGTTCGTTTAAATCCCCAAAATGTTTTATGTTTCCGAGATGAATGGAGTCTGCTTCGTTTTTTGGAAAGGGGAATGAACGATATAAATCTCCTCGGGTTGTTATTAACGATCAATCTTCATGTCCCAGGCATTGCATTTCTCACTCAAACATTTCATCGTCAACACAAAATTACTTCAAACCTTTCGAAAAACATATTTTCGCAACCACACAAAAGCTAATGCACTCTGACGTGGTTTTCTCTTGTCGGGGAAATGAGCAATTTTTGCGACAGCGTTGGAATTAATGTCTTTCTTGTCATCACTCGCTCGAGAACGGAATTCGATTTCTGCATAAAATTCTTCTCTTACTTTGACGACTTGCGAGGACTCGAGGAGTCTGAAAATTGATTTTTCTCAATCACAAAGAAATTGAAAGCAGAAGCAAGGAAACATAACAAGCTTCCATATCTCGAAGGAAACTTTCATGCTCCAAAGTTCGCATCTAATTCAATTTCACTGCCTCGAATGATTGAGAGCGTCTGAAGTAAATTGAATGGAAAATTTCTCGCTTCATCTTAAAGTTTGATGGGAAAGCTTCAGAGGAAGGAGATTTATGACTGCGCAATTCCGTTAAAGTTGAGGATAAAGTCTGACAGTTGATGAATTGAAGAGTTCAAAGATTTTGATTAAACGTTTCTCTTTGTTTTGTCGTCGAGCAGAGAAATTGCAATTAAATCAAAATTTTCCCACTCGATCAACTTCAATAAAGTCATCGAATGAGAAGTTTCAAAAGCTTTCAATTCACGATAACAATTGTTTGTCGTAGACAGAAGGTTTCGGATTGTCTGCTGGTTTCGAGAGGAGAAAGAGCTTTCAGTCCAATCCTTTCTCATATTTTATTGTTGTTAAGTGTTTTGTGAAAAGAACTGCTCCGTCTACGGCAATAAAAGCTGAATAATTTCCCTCAATTGTTCTCTCGTTTATTCGGTTGAGCTCACACCACGAATTGCCTCTGCAACTTAAAGCATTTGTCAATTAGAAGTCTCCTGAAGATTATAAAGGATTTAAAATTTAAAGCTTTCCCTTAATTAATTGACTCTCGGAGTTAGTCTTATCTCTAATGAAGCGAAACGAGGATTTTCCACTGCTCCAATTCCTCTCTTGTGGGCTTAATTCGTCCGCCTCCTTCTTTTATTGAAATCCGATAGAGAATTTAGTTCATCTGGCATTGGCAATGGATGGAAGGTTGGCACAGGAATAATCATCCAATAAAAAATATTTTAAACCTTTTCCTCATCTTCTTCGTTTTCCTTTTTAAAAAAGGAATGTTGCCTGAGAGCCATAAAAGCTCGAAATCATTGAGGACAATTGCTTTCGATAATTTATAAGTGAGACACGTTATTATCTTCCAATTAAGAAATCAATAAATCTCAACTCAATTGCCTTTCAAATCTTTTTTCTTTTTGCTTTTGTTTACTCAGTGAAAATGTTTCCGTGTAATCGATACATCTCACGCCCATCAATTGAGCCACTCTCTTCGTTCATTTGATATCCACGAATAGTTGACAGAGCAACTGGTGTTCCACTTTTAATGACTGACTCCCAAACTCAATTTTGTTAAACACAAAAAAGGTTTTTCGCAAGAGAAGCTTCGATATCGATTTTCTCCCTGAAAATGCTGTTTTCGTCCTTTGTGTGTGTGAGTGAGTTTGAAAGCGCATCCGGCAATATGATTTTCAATGCCTGATGGTGATGCTCAGACACGTATCATTCAATTGATCTCGAATAGCAACGAACAAGTTTTTCTTTCGAATGGAAAATGAGGAAGCTCAGAATAGTTTGACAAAGCTTCTTCAGCTTCTTCTTCGTCTTCTCGCGACGATTTAAACCGTAATCCTCTCGTAATATTTCCACCATCAAGAAGCACTCAAGTTTACTGCTGTGAACCGAAATGATAACATTTTATCATCGAGCGAAAGCTTAAAACATTCCCAGACAACGTCATAAAAATTCCTTCATGAAAAAGAATCCGAGTCGACTTTTCTGCAGCAGCACTCGAGGAAGTTTTATTGTCGCGCTACATGCATGAGAAGTCCTCAAGCTATGTCATGTCCTAATTTTGCTTTTATTTTCCTTTTTAATTCCGGTGAACCCTCGCGGCAAATGTAAAAGCACTTCCCATGAGTTGAGAGTTTCATTTCGTGTTTGAACTTTATAAAATAAAATTAGATCAATTTACATTTTGTTGTTGTCACAATTCACATTCTGCCACGAGAACTCAATCGAGAAAATGGGTCACGAACTCTCGTGACTTTTCATGTTACGTCAGCACAATTTAAAGCTTTTTTTCTGGTTGAAGAAACTTTTGAGGCGAGGGAAGAGTTTTAAAAGTCAGAACACATGTCGGAGAATTCGAGAAATTCTCACAATCTTGATCTCACGTTCATGACAAAAAAAAACTAATTTCTTTTTATTTTTCATTTGCAGATGTCAAACTAGTCGCGAGAGAAACTTAGATAGTGCAGATATGGAATCAAATAGTAGCAAAAACTCTCACGGGCGTGATTATTGGGGGAATCAACAGGTGAGTCGAATGTAAATATTTACTCAAAATCGTTGACTAACAAATCTCATTTTGTTGTTGAAGGCTCCGAGTCCGACGTCGAGTCGTAAAGATAAAACATCATCGCCAAGTCATTCAAGAAGAAGCACACCGTCGGCGAAGAGCACGAGTCGAACGAAAGGAGTTCCACAGAACTTTGGATACATCAAGCGAACGAATGGAAGCTCGACGGCGACAGAAATGCAAACAAATGCAATGCTCGCAGGAGGTCGCACGGCTCACGTCTCAGCGGTGCCGAGATCAAGCAAATTGAAGGTCTCAGGCGGAACGCAAACAACAACAGCAGACTTCCAACAGAGTAAATTGATTTAATTTGTCGACGCGAAATGATTGATTAGACAAATTATTTTTCTCTTTTTTTAGAAATGCAACAAAATGCTAATTATCGAAGTTTCTCGTTGACTGGACCTGGAGCAGCTCAGCTGAGTCAATCAGTGAAGGAGAGATTTGGATCGGGAACTCACAGTCTGCCAAAGGGAGCTCTCGACATGCACGTCTTCCAACACCGAATGGCCAACAGAAGTTCTTCCAAAATGAACGACGGGAGCTTGTCAGACACACAAACTTACATTGACGTGAAGCCTGAGTTCAATAATTACGCAATGTGGCTAAAGCACAGCAGCACAACCGCGAGTCGTCTCTCAGAAGGCGATTCCCTCGAAAGCGTTTCAATTGTCTCATCTCCTGGTCTCTCAAGAAACTCCAAGTTGATTCAATCGAGAGATTCAACTCCAACAGCTCAACAGCAACAACAAGCTCAAAACGCGAGACTCAATCGAAGCAACAGCATTAGGTGAGACTCACAAATTTAAACTTTTCTAGGAATTGAGTTTCTTCTTTCTGTGACTTGACTTTTTCTGCATCAAAAACTGTTTTTGAATTAATTGATTTGAATGAAAACTTTCTTCAGCTATCTTCAAGATCGGACTTATCCAAGGTACAAACTTAGACTTGATCTCTCTCATTTGCTTCTTTGTGCTTTGTCCTCATGCATGCGCCGTCGCCCACTCATTTCGCTTGCGCCATAAATTTTTTATCATTGAATATCATTCTGTCTTAAGTGCGAGACGATGCAATTGCCACTTTGACATTATGACTACAAAATCACGTTCAAACACAGCACGAGTGACATATAAAAATTACGAGATATCTCTCTCTCATCGTAAAAGCATGAAAATAAATTTTCGAACGAGCCGAGAGATTTAACGTTTTCAGAAATTCATTTGCTTGCTTAAGTGTTTGTTCTTAAAAAGCAATTTTCATGATAAAAACTCTCTTGTCGTTTATAGATCAACGAAGTCTGAGAAGATGTATCCGTCGATGCTTAGCCGTGGGCCGGATATTGAAACGGAGCCTTATTATTGTCTCCCAGTTAGCGCTCAGAGCGCAGTTCCGTGGAGTCAACCAACAAGTCCGACACCAGCGAATCGAGGCTTTACAGGTCTTCTCTCTCCAACGCACAACGCAAGTCATCGTCTCACGTATCCAAAGAAGAATGATGAAGGTAATTTAGACACGACTTCGATGACTTCGATGCTAATGATCTCTCTCTCACTTTCTCAAGTTCATGGAAGTCAAATCTCGTTGATGTCAGGAGGATCCTCAATGTATGGCTCAACAACTGAAGAGCAGAGACAAGCGAACGAAGTTAGACGACTGAAACGTGAGCTGCATGATGCCCGCGATCAAGTGATGAGTCTCTCAAGCCAATTGTCAACTAACGTGAGTAAAAGTTTTTATTTTTTTTCTTGTTAAGATCTTTGTGTCAGGTTTGGTCCGAAACAACTTTTTTTTTCTAATGTCTCAATCTCCAATTTACTAATTTGCATCGCTTGCCTAACAAAGGTTTGAGTGAGTGAAAGAAAGAAGCGGACAATACGACAATCGTGTTATTGAGCTGATGATGAATTGCGAATGTCGATTGGCAACATGTCAAATGCCATTTGTTTTGATGATTGGTGACTTTCACAAAAAAAAGACTTTTTGTAATGTCGCGTCAAATCGGGGAGGGAATAATCAGCTGATGATTGACGAGTTATCCTCGACCTAAGTGACACTCAAATGACGTCATTGGATAATTGGGTCCATTCACTCTCCAGAGCATAGCGCACACTTTGAAATTTCATTTGCACTTCCACAATCGCTCTTCGGGAAACGTTCAACAATTCCACAAAGCGGCATCAGACCATCTTGATATTAATTACAGAGCTAAAAGTTTCCTCTTCTAATCGTAAACGAGTTCCATTTGTGTAAATGGACATCGCCGACATTGTTTTGCTTTCGCATGTTCGATTTTGATTAACATTTCTTCTCTTCCATTATCCGAAACATCGGAAGAGATAGAAAGAAAAGAATTTGATGAGAAAGGAGGTCGTTCACATGAGAAGACAGAGCCATTAATCACAGAGACATTCGATTGGCGATTTAAATCAAATTTGTAAATATTAGTTGAGATTGTGCAAACACGTGAGACACGAGTCCTGGTGAGAGTCTCAAGCGTGATGTGTTTTGACAGTTAATTTTCTCTCTCGGCATCTCGGATTTCATTTCGATTCGCTAGAAGCGAAAACATGCGCGAAAGACAAAAGGCGCGAGAGTGTCAAGATGTTGACTCTGTGCGACTTAAGTGCCAAGTTTGATGAAACATTTTTTAGCGGTGACATTTGATTTTTTTCAGCGACAAGTTTGTTTTGCCATTTTTCTATGTTTGCTTTTACTTATGCTGCCACGAAAACCGAAAAAATTATTAAAATCTGATGCGGACGAGTTAGCGGAGAAGAAGATGAAAAGAGTTATGAGAAAACACACGACTCGCGATGTATAATTAAAACTTGAACTCATTAATCAACTCGAGGAGAGTTGGAAGATATTTTGAAGTGACTCTTTAAATAGCTTGAAATTATCTTTCGAGCACAATCCAGGTTTTTTGTTCACTTAAACGTCTTGTAATGTAAATTTAACATGAGATCGGAAGTTGAATATTTATTCGGGGATTCATAATTCCAACGAGGCCATGTCGTTCATAACAAATTGATTTTAAAACGTTAATTGAGTGAATTTAATTTCTTCACCGTCTTTTTCAACTGACGAGCTAAATGGAGCAATTAAATGATGTAAATTGATGGTCGCGGCTTGTTAACGGCAGACGGAAGAGTCGCACAGTAAACTTCTCTTATCAGACTTCGAATGAAATGAAAAATTACAATTTCGTGAACTCACAGAAACCTCCTCCGATCGAAAACAATAAGAAACCGTTTCGGAAGAGGGAAGCAAATTGATCAAAGAAGAACTCGAGGCTGTTTGCTTGATTAAAATGCAATTTATCAGTTGCCAGTTACAGTTTGCAGCTGCAAGACTTTCCCGAAAAAAAAAGAGTAAATTCGCGAGAAACGAAAGGTAAATAAATAAAAGCGGAATAAGATCTCGCGCATAACTGAAAATGATGCTTTTTATGGAATCAAACTGCGCTCGCACTAGCATTAAAGGTGAAGGAAATATTGCACAATATTATTAATATCTCCAAGAGAAGATTCTTGCACTGTGTGCATAAAGAAAAACGCGGCGTTGATGATGAAGAAATGAAGAAGAAGCGGGAAAATAACTGCAAAAGCATTGCACAAGTTCAATGTCATTTGGAACAGCGCGCTTCTCGAAAAAATATCTTGAAACACTTTGCGAATATCTCTGATCGCTTCTCCACTTAGCTTTGTCTTCATCTTCGCGGGCAAGACAATCGTCACACACGACACAGTCGTCCAAGGCAATTGAAAGCAATTATTGTTACGAAAAAAAAACTGGAACAACAATCTTTAGATCTCATGAGATTCTCGCGCTTTTCCGCGTTGAGAGCAATCGACGTGAACCTTTAGCACTTGGCGATATCGAGAAGACATTAAACTTTATTAATGGTCAAGTGCTGGAAATTTTATTGCTGCAAAATGATGTTAAATATAACTTCCGGGAACTTAAGATAACGACTCAGCGATTTTCTCTGATTGCTCTTTAAGAGTCCGTCAATTCATTTAAGGAAGCGATACATCACTCAATCTTTTTCCCTTTCTAAAATATCGGCAATGCTCTCGGTCTTCTGATTAAGCGAGATCTCGCGTTGCTCACTTCATAAATAAAACTCTCAAACGAAGAACGTTTTCATTAATGATTCGACTTTAATAGCGTTCTTCCGTCTTCTCAAA
The DNA here is from genome assembly GCA_033063855.1 of Smittia aterrima. Taxonomy (NCBI): domain Eukaryota; kingdom Metazoa; phylum Arthropoda; class Insecta; order Diptera; family Chironomidae; genus Smittia; species Smittia aterrima. Next base: position 26,867,548 of record CP093831.1, read on the forward strand.
GATCATACGAAGTTTGACGTTATGTAGACGAAGATAAATGAAATAATTAATGAGTATCACAATATGAGGGTTAGCGGTCGAGTAAAAAAAGAAGTTTCCTCCGGATTATGATCTCTCAAACTGGCGACTAATTTGATGAAGTTAACAAGCTTTTGAGTAAATCAATTTGAATTATTTCAAGACACAAACTTGAAGTCGTGAGACGCTCCACTCCCAAAGGATGAGTTTGCGAAAAATGTTTTCAAAAGAGAAGACGCAAATGAGATTCATGAAATGTTGATAACAATTCGTTGAATAGATCGACACCTGAAACCTTCAATTCAGAGTCTTCCATTGAGACAGATTTCACGTCGTCTGGAGTCTAACAAAAGATTCTTCCAGGATAAAGAAACTTTTCACCGAGAAATTTGAGGAAGTTTTTCTCTTCCTTCGATTATTAAAAAACGGCGAGGAAAATCACGCTCCGAGGCAGACAAGTCTCGAACAAAAGAAAAACTCTAGATCCATGATGAATTACAAAGTTTCCCTTCATTTCCATCAAAGTTTTACTTTTTTTTTATTCATTTTTATCGAGTCGAGCGTCGAGCATGATTCTCCGTTTCTGCTATTTCTCAATTTAATTAATTAGGTTCCTTAAGCTTTCTGTCGACTCAACGCTCCCCACAAATAATTTTCATTTACAATGGAGAGAGCCACCCTCGAATAAAAATAAAATTTTATGTTAAACTAGTCGCAGCATAAGCAAAGCATAAATAACTCAAACTAACCGCAACAAAAAGCAACCTCAGTGGTATCAAATGAATGGCTCCGGAGCAGCAATTGAGCTGGGGACGTCGTGTCATGTTTGGCGGGGAAAATCTATGATTGTTTAACAACTCTATCGATCTAGGGACTCAAGAAGATTGTGAGATTGGGGGAAGATAGTTTTATTGTGTCACAAACACTCTCGCTCTCTCTCAAATGCTTTTTTTCCACACACTTCGACATATTTCATTAAATTAAATGGGATTGTTGTTGTCAGAAGTTCTCGACCTTTTGAGTTCGTTTCTTTCACAAATAAACTTTAAGTTGATTGATTTTGAGCGCCGCTGAAGTCTTCAATGTATCTCAATAAGAACTGAGAGGGGAAGAAAAGCGAAAGCCAAAAATGAGCGAAGTGAGTAAAGAAAAAAATATTTATCGAGACTCTCAGTTGGAGAAAAAGAATTAAACGCGACGGTTGTGTCGGTTAGATTTCTGTTCGCTAAGCGATAAAATTAATTTTTCTTCTGTTGTTCAGTTTTGTTATTCGACAGCGATTCAATTGAAAGATTTTTTTTGTTATTTGCTTCTGCTGCTTCGTGTGACAAAAATAGTTTTCTTTATCATCAAATGATTAAATTTAATCGCTCACAACAAACTCAAAGTGTAAACTGATGACATGAGAGTTCTCTCGGACAAAAAAAATGCATTTTAATCTGATTATCGGATATCGGAGCGGTTCGGTTGAAATGTAAAATTAGTTCAGTGTCATAAAATAAAAAGTGTTTTTCGGAACGAAACATAAAGAGCGCTAAAGAAGGCAATAATTGATGATTAAAGAAAGAAAAATAATGAAAACGTGATAAACATCAAAGGGAGAAAAGTGAATTAATTTAATGCTGGTTGGTTCTCATTCGCCTTCTTCGTATTTTGATACACTCAATTGATGATGATCTGATGAAAAATGTTTATGCATTTCATTAAAGTAGCAGAAAGCAAATCGTAAATGGAAGAAAAAGAGTTTTCATCGCCATGCGTTTGAATGATTGAATGGAAAGGAAATAAGAGAAAGAAAATAATCAACCGCGCGGTTAGAAAGATTCCCGCGAACAAATAATTGATACCATTCCGATATCATTTGTGGTCGTCGTCGAGAAGTATTTCCTTGAAAGTTCACACATTCGCGAATTATCAAACGTCAAACGATGAGCTCAACATCTGCTTAAAGGCCACAAACAAAACACTTCAAACTTCACGGCTGTCGAAAGATAAATCTGCTGAAAGAAACGAAAAATTGTCTTAGAACGCCAGCGACGACATAAAATTCTTTTAAGTGGAACTAATCTGCAAACATTTTCCGTCACATCTCGAAGTGGAAATTGCAGTGAAGACGACGAAGAAAGAAAACTTTCATGGAACGGCCTTTTAAAGAATTTTTTATTTTCCCATAAAAAGACTTTGACAGATTTCGCAGTTTGAGTGAAGGAAAGGAGAGAGTCTAAATTTTGATCCACGGCTCTAGCCAATTCAACGGTTTCACTTCTGTCCAATTTATTTCTGATTCATCGAGGAATTCCTGAATCTTTTAACTTCCGCCAACAAAAAAAAAATCTTTTGGCTTATGAATTGAAATAATTTTAATGATAAATTGCGCTACTAAGTCTCAAGTGCTTTCATTTAAAAATGTTTTCCATTTATGGTCGACGACGTTTAAGGAAATTACTTTAGATTTTGGCAAACTCCACAAAAAAAAACCCTAAACGACTTCGACTACTGATCGCTTTGCTTTTTGTGGTTTCCACCTTTGACTTCACGCGAGCCAACTCATGACATCATAAGCTGAAGATTTTCTGTCCTAATCGCTCTCTAATAACTTTTGTGTTTGCCTCCAGCGAAGAGTGAGCTTTCTAACTCCGAAGTGCGGCTGATGGAATTATAAATAATTTAAAGGAATTATCGTTTTGTTTATTCGTCCAATTTTGTCATCGAGACAAATCTTCTAATCAAGCGATTCCTTTGAATTATTCTTCCGACCTTCAACTTTATTCTAACGACCTCTGCTCGAGCGTTTTTTTATTCTTCTCGTTTCTTGCCATCTCGTTCTTCGGAAGATATTTCGTTTAAAACAGTCGGAGCCAATAAACACGTCAATCTCGCGGTACAAAGATTTGAAATCAAAACCTTCGGAAGGCAAATTCCTTTTGAATTCTTTTTTAATGACTTCGTGTCTCGTTTTACTTAATCGTGGCGATCGGTGTTGAAGTGTGAAGTCTTCACTCAAATTTGCTGTATCAATACAAACTGAGAACTGTTAATCAGTAAAATTGCGAGCTATTATCATTACCAACAAGTCGAGAAACGAAACGAGAATTATTTTCATTTACTCGAAGAGACTTTTACGCAACGCACGCGATTTGTGACAAACTTTTATCGGACTTAATTAAATCGCTTTATGTAATCAGCTTTAAAACTCGTCTTGTTGAGCTCTCGTGATAAGATTAAAGAGCGAACAATAATTGGAAACTCTTTTCTCTGTCAGACTTTGTGGAACTCTCGAATGAGTTTCGCATCAGAAATTGCTTTCTTCGGATCATTATCAATCGTCGTGCATCGAGTGTTTTACGTAATTGCTGAACCTTCCATTCCAGTAAAAACGTTTGAGAAAGAAAAACAAATTATTTGTGAAGTTTTGTGATGGAAAAAGATAAAGCGAATAATGTCGCAAGTTCGAGTTGAGAAATAAAGTTCGCCAATGCCTCGACATCAATCAATTCCTGAAGGTTATGCTACAATTCGTCGTAGCAAAGGCCGTGGAGATCCCCGAGCGTCATCTGTATCGGTCGAAATGATTCAAATGAGTCCACGACGTAAATCCGTGAACAGAAACTTTGATTCGGAAGTCGTGTACGCGAATCAGGGCGAAGTCTTTGCCGAAGTCGACGAGGGCGTTCTCAACGATATTCAAAGCGATGGACTGAACGGTTTCGTCGGCAGTATCAGACGAACGACGTTGGAAACATTTAAGCCACGCAACTCGATCGAGAGTGGAGATGATGGAAGCGATAAAGATCTCGGACAATCAAGCGAGTGCTTCCAATCACTGCCTTACGACATCATCATGTCACCACTTAAGTCGCCTCAATACATTAATCAATTAAACGCGATGCGCTCAAAGACGGCGACCGAAGGCCATTCGCGACAGTTTCCTCTTTACTCGCGGCCGGAGAGTCCAAAGTATGGAAAGATCTTGTTCAATCGATCAAGCTCTCCGTCAGCTGATAGCATGGACAACTCGTCTTCAAACTCTTCAACGTACTCCGCCTTTCAAAACGCTTCGATGACTCAGTCTCTTCATGTGCCATCGAACCATCAACCACAAGACGAAAATTTAATTTTAATTAATATTCAATCGAACGGGAGGAGACAACTTCTGACTCCCCTCAAGTCCGCCAACAACCTCAACTATCGAAACTCATTCAGTCACGTCAATGGGAAGGCGAAATGGTTCAATGCTTCCGACCAAATATCATCACAAGATCCAATGGACTCATCAATGACTAAGTCGCTCTACAATCCGTCGATAACTTCATCGCATTTACACCCGCGACGCTTCGCAACTCTCGCCCATTCAAAGCCCGCCGTCGAGCACGAAGGCAAATTATCGTCGTTAAGTGAGAGAGATTTAATTCAATGGGATCCGATATTAAGTTGTAAGATTGGCTCGCAAACGACGTTAAGAACGAAACCTCCTGTGCCTTGGTATGAGCTCGCCATTAAGAAGGAATATCGTCAAAGCTGTCCACCACTCCAGGTTTTTAAAAAGCAATTTTTATTCTTAGACTTACTCATCGGAATTCCACAACCAGTTCTTGAGTCTTCTCGCTTTGCATCTCTTGGAACAAACAATAATTTGTATGATTACGATCGAAGAATTCTCTCAAACGATAATCGAGTGGATTGTCATCTTGAATCCATGTGTGGTTGCTTTCTAAACACGCGAGAATGATATCTTGTGTCATGTGAATCGTTTTCAACGTCTTGATCTGTGAGAAGAAAATATTTCCTCAAATATTTTTTCGCGAGAGCCGGTTGGACGAGTTTCACGTTTTTATTGATTTTTTTTTTGGCGTAACGGTCCACGCTCGTTGATGTCAAACGATAAGAGAAAAAGTGTTTCCTCGCGATTTGCTTTTTTTTTTTGCATTGGCGATGACAATCGATTTCGTTGCCTTCTCTCTCTTTTCGTCTTTTCGAATAAAAGTTAAATGAAGTCATCCAGAACGAGAAGCTTCTTCTTAATTTCCTTTCGTCTTGTCTGCACTGATGCGGAAGTTTCTTCATGCAAGAGAATGAACAATTGATGGATAATTAGTGAGATTGAAACTGAATCGCAGGTTTTCCTTCGTCGTCGATCAAATGGAAGAAAAATGATTTCAATCAAAAAAAAAATTTGTTTACTCAACGGAACGAGTTCGTAATTTGAAGCGCGAAAAAGTTATCAAATGTCGTGGCCTGTTGAAGGTCGAACGACGATTGGAGATTTGATGATAATATTTCATCTCATTGGGAGTCGCGATAGCTCAGCGATCGTCTCATTTGCATAACAGCATCGAAGCTGCTTGAGAAGTGCAATCATAAATCAACCTCCAACCGCTTTGCTTGTGCCACGTTTATGCGCCGCCAAATGATGAAATATTTATGCTGATCATGCTATAATTCTCCTATAATTAAAGTCAACAGACAAATGCTCGTCAAGCTGCCCACAATCCACCAGCAAATTGAAAAAACTTGTTGCTCTTAAGTGTTGCGGTTATTCTTTAGAATTACCACGAATTTCCGGCTTCGCGATGATCGAATCGTTGAACAATTTTGTACAAAATGGAATTCAAATGAAATCTCATCGATGACCATCTCGAGAGAGAAGTCTTCGTGAGAGCGAGTACAATCAACTCTGACTCGATTCAGAGATAAAAGTTCGACCTTGCGTCACTTGCATTTGAAAATTTGATTTGTTGCTGAAACAAAAAAAAAATCTTAATTACAGATTATTAAAAGCTAAGCCTACAATCTGAACGAGCATTACTCGAAAAGTGGGACACACGAGTCCGCTTATTAAATCTTAAAGTATGCATAAGAAATCAATGATTGCACATGCTGACAATTGATTGATGGAAAAGTGAGCAAACGAGAGTGAGAATTTAAATTTTTCACGCGTAACTTTGCTTGCGTAAGAGCGAGAATCGATAACCGCGATCGCGAATAGAAAACTTCATCGAGAAAGGCAAACACAGATGCTCAAGAAGCTGCGGAAGGAAATGCGAAGTTTCTCTTTGTCTAGTGACAAGCATTTGCTTTGACTTGGCGTAAATATTTTATCGCATTTTGCCCTAAAAAGGTTCCCGAGCTGCGCGCGGGCAGATTGAGTGAAATTGATTGATTCTCCATTCGCTTGGCGATTAATGTTGGAAGAATCAATTTGAGAGATGTGAAAGTTTATTCAATAAACGCTTGAGAGATGTGTGTAGGCTCTGAACTTGTCGAATGTATTTTCGTTTATTATGAGAGATTGATTCGAAGGGTCAATCGATAAACTTTAATAGTGACACATCAAATCAATGTTAAGCTGAGGCTTGATCGTCTTCGAACAGCGTCAACAAATCATTAATGAAATCGATTTTAATTAATTATGAATATTTATCGAAAAATTATCTTGTGAGAAGATCCATCGCGATTAACTTGGATTCGAATAAAATCTGCTTTTTATTAAAGTGACATTTCGAATGAAATCAAGATTTCATTGATTAAGACATTATTCGATTTGTCCTTTTTTTCAATTAAGCAACAAACTTGATACTCGAGACGTTAAAGTTGTCAACAACTTCTCCTCGATCGTCGTAGATTAGAACGAAATTTTTTATGTAAATGCCAAAGTAATTTCCATTTATTGTCGTGACTTTTATTGCTCCTCGCGATTCAATAAAGAATAAATTTTTCTGCCTTGCATTAAAGGCGCTAAAGACTGGAAACACTCGATTCTCTCGCTTCGCTTCTATCCATTCACGACATTCATAATTTTATGGCTCAAACTTCTCCTCTCAATCCAATCCGCACTTACAAATTTTTACATCCGCGCATTAAAAATCCATTTCGAGTTGGAGAGTCGAGAAATGCATTAAAACGAAACTTTATCGAAAAATCAATTGAATTATTGACGAGAGATAGAACGAATGACATTTCGATTGGAGTTAGTTCGCATTAGTAAACAGCAAAAGGAAGCCGATCAATTCCGAAAGAAGCAATCTCATTCTTCATAATAATCAGCGAAAGTGTTTTCTCAATTAATCACTCGCAATCAAAAGTATTCCATCACAAGATTATCTCTCACTTCGCTGTCTCTTTGTATGTTTGACGCTTGTTAAGCGAACTCAAAGCATTCAAGGTCGTATCAGGCTAAGCTCGAAGAGATTAAGTTTCGTCTTCCCCGCAGCGTGACTTTTAGGACTTCGAGCGCTTGTAGCGAGCGCTGATTTGCTATAAATCTCGGCGGACAATTTTTCGTGATTTTGCAATTGAATCGAACAAAGAAATGATTGAGCTATGAAAAATCACTTGAAGCAAATCATAATCGAGTGAAACAGGCAAAACAGAATAAAAAATTGCTTTAATCGAGCAAATGCTGAATTCATGTTCAATTGCCAGTCGTCATTAATGTTTTGCCATTCTCTTCCAGCTTCGTGTCAGTTGATATATTGGAAGATATTTCATATTAGAAACAGATCTTTCTCGCGCCTTGTAATGTTGTGGGACGTTTGTTGGATACCTGGCTCACTTCGATTTCTGATTTCTTATGCTCGACGATGCGAAAATTATTAATTCACCATTGATTGAGGAAGGAGAGCGAGAGAGATAGAGAAAAAAATGTGTCAATGCGAAGTGAAATGTTTCTTTGCCGTTGTAGGAAATACTTCGGACTCTATGGGCTTGTTAGGCTTCAGCTCTTTTTTTTTCTCGGAGCTTGAACTACATTTAATTAATTTGTTCACTCGCGGAATTAGATTGACTTCTTTACAAGCTCTGAATCACAAATTACCTTCTCACATCATTCAAAGCGTCAGCGAGAAAAATGTTTTCTTTCTTTGAGTTAACAATTTTATTATTTGTCTTCGATGTGGCACCTCAACTCGGGGAAAGGTCAATAACACATGCAAATGTCTAAAATATTTCCCATGAAGCATCAAATTTGTTTTCTCTATCACTTTGTCTTCTTTATTCGTTAATTGACTTCGATTTGTGAAGGGAATTCTTTGAAAGAAATGATTCCATTGTTCGAGGGCTTAAAGATTTTTTTCTTAATTGCTTTTTGTTATCTTTCGGAGACTTTTTAAATGACACAAAGAATCAGCCAATTCATAAAACTTTGACATCAACAAGACTTGTTTTCTCTAATTATAGGCTCATGTCGTGAATGCATTTGAACAAAGTTTACAAAACATGACCAACCGACTGCAACAACTCACGGCAACGACAGAGAAAAAGGTATTTTTGGAATTCCGTTTGCAGTTTCCATTTGGCAAATTATCAAAGTCTCTTCGTCTGGTTGTGGCTTGTAAATCAAGAACATTTCATTACTAATCTTTTCATGTTTGTCTCCCGCAGGAATCGGAAATCACAGAAATGCGACAAACCATTGAGCTGCTTAGAAAGCAATCGATTCAAGCTGGACTTACGTCAGCTCACATGCAAAGCATGGGCGTTCAAGTGAATGTCAATGGCGGAAAGTCGAATGGAAGTCCAACGAAAGCTGCCGCGAATGGTCAGCACGAAGACAACGGACAAAATGGAACATTGCAGAGACATCAAAGCACAGACTCGGTTTGTTCGATTAACTCAAATGGATCCAATGGATCATCTCAGGATAAAAAGAAAAAGAAGGGATGGGTGAGTTCAACTCTTCGAATAAAACTCTTTCTCATTTCTAATCGTAAATCACTTTTATAGCTTCGAACTTCATTTACGAAAGCTTTCTCGCGCAATGCCAAAATAACAAAAACCAATCGCCAAACGAGTCTCTCGTCGAATCATTCCGATTCAAAGTCTTCCCTTCCCCCACACACTCCTCAAAAAAATAATCTACCACGATCGCCAACCAAAGGAAGTCCATCGCGATACATTCCGATTGTTGAGAACGCAAAGCCTGTCGACGCTGTCGAGGTTGAAGTTCATCCAATCGTTGAAGATCTTAAGAAGCAGCTGAGAGAGAAGGATATGGTGCTAACTGATATTCGTCTTGAGTCGTTGACGCAAGCGTCGCAAATGGAAGCTCTGAAGGAAACTGTTCGAACGATGCGACAGGAAATGTTGAATCTTAAGCACAACAATGAGAGACTTCAGCGAATGGTGACGACGAGATCGTTAGCTGGCTCTGAAGCGTCGCTTGGTTGTCCTGCTAGTCCAAGTGGATCCATGGGCGAGTCGAGACGTTACAGTCTTGCAACTGACAATGGAATGCCACGACCACCTTTAGATCTTCCTCAAAATCTTGACGAGACTGAAGAAGAGGATAACGTTCCAGCGCCAGCTCCTGATGCTCAAGCTACGTCTCACTCTCCAGGAATGTCGCCAACAATGGAAAGAATTTCAATCTCAAATGAAATCTTATCAACTCCAGCTGAAGACGTTGCTGATCCTGTTGACGGAAAGAAGATTTCGATCGCAGTTTTCCTTGGGCAATCCGACGCTTTTTCGAAATATTCCGACGATCTCAATGATTACGACGTCAAGCATCTGAAGGCAAAGGAAAACGGATTCGATGGAGGAAACTCAACCGAGACAATAATCGCTTACACTTACATTTCTGGGAAGACAACTTGGCAGAATCTCGATTACATCGTTCGCAAGACCTTCAAAGATTATCTCTCACGAATCGATCCGGGAACAAATCTTGGTCTCAACACAGACTCGATTATTTCTTATCACTTGGGTGAAGCTAAACGTGGCCCTGAGATGGGATTCCCTGAACTTCTTCCTTGCGGTTACATCATCGGCAACGTTAAAGCGCTTTACATTTGCTTGCAAGGCGTCGGAAGTCTCGCCTTTGACAGTTTAATTCCGCGATCGATTGTTCATCGCTACATAAATTTACTTTCGGAGCATCGTCGATTGATTCTTTGTGGACCAAGCGGAACAGGCAAAAGTTACTTGGCAAGAAAACTTGCAGAGTTTCTCGTTGCGAAATCCAATCGAAGTCCAGCGGAGTCAATAGCGACTTTCAAGTGAGATTTGTTATTCAATTTTTGATTCAACTTTTTAATTCTTGAAAAATCTTTTTAGCGTCGATAACAAGTCATCAAACCTTCAACAGTATTTGGGAACAATTGCCGAGCAGGCATCGATGAATGGAGCAGCGGAAGAGCTTCCTGCAGTGATAATTCTTGATAACTTACATCACGCGTCAGCACTTGGCGATGTCTTCTCTTGTCTCTTAAGCGCTGGTCCAGCTGCGAAGCTTCCGTGCATCATCGGAACGATGTCACAAGCGACGTGCAACACAACAAACCTTCAATTGCATCACAATTTCCGATGGGTAAGTTAACTACTCGATCATCAAACTTACAAAGTCTCATGAGCTTCCATTTCAATCTTTAAGGTGTTGACAGCGAATCACATGGAACCAGTTAAAGGATTCCTCGGACGATTCCTTCGTCGTCGATTATTCCATTTTGAGATGCAAACTGGATCGCAACAAGTTCAAATGGAAAAAGTATTTAAATGGCTCCCAAGTGTTTGGCTTCATACAAATACTTTCCTGGAGAATCATAGCTCAAGTGATGTCACTATTGGCCCACAGTTGTTCCTTGAATGTCCTCTGAACGTTGACGATTCACAAAAATGGTTCCTCGATCTTTGGAATCAACAACTCGCTCCGTATCTCGTCGATGCGATTAAGGAAGGCGTTCAATTGTACGGGAGACGAGGAAACTCATGGACCGATCCATGTTTGTACGTTCGAGAGACTTACCCGTGGAAAGTCACTCCCACGACTGTTCCAACTCTTCGCCAAATCACAGCTGACGATGTTGGCTTGGACCCTGGAGCGTCTGGCAATATGGACTCGGATCCACTTCTTAACATGCTTCAGATGTTGCAACAAGCGGCAGCAAGCGAAAATCCTGATCAGGACAACTCAGACTGCGCAAGTTTAGATTCAAACTTCACTCACGAGTCCGCTGGTGCTGAACAATAATCTTAAGCGACTCTCGCGTTTCTTATTTAACAGACAACAAAAACATTTTCTATGGCATAACATTTACAATAAAGAAAAAAGCGAAAATTAGAATTTTCGAGTGACATTTAATGAGAGAAAATCAAACGAAATTTTCACTTTTTATAAACTGGAATCCGTAACTTACTTCAATGTTCTCTGGTCATTTGATTTTCTCATTGAGACTTTGTTTTCCGCTTCTTTCAAAGTTAGTTTAAGTGCATTTCGATGGTGCGATCAATGAAAAGCTTCATTTAGAAGGAAAATCTTTTTATTTCTGTTAAATTCGTTTCATTTGTGCTGTAAATATTTTTCCTAATTTAAGAATAATAAAATGTTTCGTTACTTAAATTATTGAAATAAATTTGGCTTTTTATTTGTTTTTAAACATTTTCAGACATAAAATAAATTGCCGAGCGTAAAATGAGAAAAGAATTTAACATTCATTCGGATATTTCAGAGAGCAAAGAGAGTTTTGTAGATCACTCTCAATTTTTCTCTTTAAGGGGCAAGAAACTTAGAGAAATATGTCAAATAGATGAGAGAAAAATTAAATTTTGATCGACATGGAAATAAAGTGTAAGTTTTTAAACCTAATCAATAAAAAAGATGCTTCGAAAATTGTATACACGTGCAAAATAGACGAAGCAAATATAACTGAGAAAGATCAAGTGATTAAAGAATTTAAAGGAGTTCATGAAAGAGGAAAAAGTCACAGACACGTCAAACAAGTTCGGTTCATCAAAACAAAAGTGAATCATTTTCCTCGAGGTCTCGAGAAGCATTTTCCTAATCTCACTCACTTGGAAATATCTTACGGTGGCATCAATGACATTTCTAAAAATGATTTGAAAGGACTCGAGGGACTTTGTTTGATTGTTATTGCTAATTGTCAACTGACATCACTGCCCGACGATTTGTTGACAGAAATGCCAAACTTAAGAAAAGTTTCATTTCGCGACAACAAAATCGAATTCACCTCACCCGATCTTTTAAAACCTTTGCTTGGACGAGAAAATGTTGTGGTGAACCTTCAAGGAAACAAAAACGTTGATGATTTCTACTGGCCAGAATGGAGCGGTTCAACAGATTCTCTTGAAGAGTTGATGAAGTTGATCGACGAAAAGTGCAAGAAAACAGTCCGGCGAACTGCTGTTCCCGATCTCGCAAACTTTAATCCAAAACTCAAGGAAATGTGGGTCTCAGGAAGATTCTCGGATCTCACGATCATCGTCGGCGAGAAGAAGTTTAAAGTCCACAAAGCAGTTTTAGGAATGCAAAGCGAATTATTTGGTCAAATCTTTGAAGACCAAAGCGAGGCGACTGAAATAAAAATTCCAGACTTCAGTGCAAACTCCGTCGATGCTTTGCTCAAATTCATTTACACGAATGAGATCTCTGAAGTTGGAAATTCAAAGGAAAATTTTGACATTGCTGATAAATTCAAAGTCGCTGAAATGAAAATGAATTACGAGAAAATTATCTGCGACGAACTTGACGAATCAAACGCTTGGGAGAATTTCTTGTTCGCTCATCGATTCTCATCTCAACTGCTGAAGGAAGAAGCATTTCAAATGATTTCCAATCAGATCATCGCCAAGAAAATTCCTAACGAAGTTCCTGTTAAACTTATGGACGATCCTGAAAAATTAAAGAAGTTGATCGATCATTTACGAGCTGTTGAAGAAATTTTGGCTGACAAATAGGAAAACTGAACCAAATTATGATTCTCTGTTATGAAGAAAAATCTTTTTATTATCTGAAGTGCTTTGTTACTTGAATTATTGAAATATATTTGGCTTTTCTTTTAAAACATATTCAGAATTTGAATTAATTGGCAAACATAGAAAGAGTAAATCAATGAACATTCTTATAAGGATAGAGAGCAAATAGAGTTTTGTATGTAGATCACTCTCAATTTGTCTTCTTTCAAGGGCAAGAAGCTTAGAGAAACATTTCAAATTGTTATCAGTGAGAAATGCGCGAATCGCATTTGTCAAAATTAAGATTTTTTTTTCAGTTTTTGACAGGCTTCCAAAGTTAAAGGTTCTTAAGAGAAAACATAAATCCAGTTGGAATTTGAGATCAATTGTCGGAATGTTGATGATACGTGCTATGTTCAAAAAGCAAATATAACAGAAGTATCAAGTACAGTCTAACCTAAAATTTTGTGGCTTGGGCGGTTAGTACTTAACGGTTAAAACAAAAAGTGGGGGAATTAGGGAAATAAGACTGTAATTAAAGAATTTAAAGGAGATCAAGAAGATAGAAAAATCACAACGATGTCATCAAGATTCAGTTCTAGACACAAATGTGAATTATTTTCCTCAAGGTCTCGAAAAACATTTCCCTAATCTCACTCCCTTGGTTTTCATGGCAGTAGCATCAAAAAATATCTAAAAAGGATTTGAAAGGTTTTGAGGGACTGACTGTGAAGGTGGTCAGATTTTATCAGTTCTGTAATCTGTGTACTCGTTTCATCATATTGAAAATTTAACAGAGTTAATCAAATTGAAATAAATGATGTATGCTCTTGTGTTAGCTTGCACTTTTTATAAGAAGTCAGCTGTTCTTATACTAAGTGCAACCATAGTTTTACCCAGCATCGTCTACGCAACTTGAGAGACTTTGTGATTTTTTTTTATTTAAACTTAACATACTACACTTCATAAACGAAAAGAACACCTGGCATTTCGTTACGAACTTACTTTAGGGTTTTTTCATCCGTCCCCCCTCGAAGGTAATTGAAGTTATTTTAAATAATATTGCTCCAACCAGAGCTCGAATAAATAAGAAAGAGTTTTGTCCCCAACAAATCAGCAAAATGGTCAATTAAGTCCCAGGAAAACTTTTATTTTTTGTTTGCATTAAGTGGATAATTTAATTTTGTGCTTTTTGAATATTAAGTGTGAGGATTACTACAAAAATTTGTTTTTTTTTTATACAAATCACTAATCTCATCGAAACAAGGGGAAGATAACTGCAGTAAACCTGTTTTTTACTATCATAGTAAAATGTTTTACTATCACAGTAAAACTTTTATATTCCTATTTCATCAAACATTATCCGGAATCTCCAGGAATTTTTTGTTTCTTTAGTTTATCAAAAATAGCGGCTTTGTTCCTTATGAGTTAGGCTACAAAATTGAGTAGTACGTTTTTCTTACCGCGCCCCCATATTATGGCAAATTGAAGTCAAATGTTACATTTTCCGGAAAATTCACATAACTGCAATCTTACGTAAAATATCAGGTCCACAGCTTTCTTTTGATGGCTTTTGACTTTATTGAAATATCTCCGAAGACTTCTATACTATGATTGTGCATGTTTAGATTTGCGATTAAAGCTTTCCCTCGCATCAAGTCGATTTTTAGGGTTTTTCATCCGGAGGATGGAATACCCTATTATGGTCGCTTTGTCCGTAGTCGCTAGTCGGTTATTGAGATAACTCACGAACGAAATGAGCTAGCGATTTGATTTCTTTACTAATCGATAAAGATCGGAAATAGAAAATAGGGAATTTTTGGAATTTTCCCGAAACATGGAATCTCCATACAAAAAGACGATTTGAAACTAGGAACTCTATCTAGTTGAGAACGGCAGCAGCTAGCTACTTCTGGTTTTCGCCATATGGTTCAGTTTATAAGTAAGACGGGGCTGACCGAAGTTCGGCTTGATAGCTCAACTGGTTCGGGCCCACGGGGCTGGAGTCTGGTGAGCTCCATACAAATTTTTCAAACTTTATCGATTTCTTCATATTTCTTTACTTTTTTGCTGATACTTCTTCACGAGAAATGTTCAGCGTGCTTGAACGAATTTCAGAGCTGGACCAGATATTGGATCCACCTCTGATAAGCTCAAAGTGGAACTTCGTTGTCTTAAGACTTAGAGCATTGAGATGTTCACATAAAATGATCAGCTCGACACGACTAAGCGATAAGTCCCAGAAAATCCAAGCTCCACACATTGGATCCACCTCTGGTGAGCTCAAAATAAAACTTCGGTAGACAAACCAAGTAAAATGTCCCCTGTAACCAGTTCATCAAGAGGATGAAAACCCCTACAGTAAGTTCGGTACGAACTGCTTCTGTTACTTGTTGCCTTTACTATGATAGTAAAACGTTTTACTATGGGAAGATTTTTACTGCAGTATCTTCCCCTTGCATCGAAAATATAATTTGAAGAATATCTAAGACTAAAAAATTTTCTCTCTCTCAATAATTTGATTTTTAATTTAGAAACTTTTGAAAATTGAATATTGCTGAAGCCACTTTTTGTGAACTTTTTGTGATCTTATAAAAACTAATTTTCTCAAAGTTTAGGGATGATTTGAAATTTATCTTTCTTCTTTGTTCCAACATACATGTAGCCGTACAAATTCGGAAAGAAATTGGCTACTCTGAAAGCTCTTGATTTAAGCAAGATACAATGGGTTTGTTTTGTTCACTTTTATATTTCAATTCATCCTTCTCAAGTAACGTCAAATGTTGATCAATAAATTGTTCAAATAATTTCATTATCTCGTTGAAGTCTTTTTTGTTTAATAATTTCCCATAGAAAGTATCTCCTAGTACGTTTGCTTTCAATAAAATCCTTTTGTGATTTGAAACATCGAAGATTTCTTGAATAAAAGTCCAAAGAGATTTCACTGTTTCTTCATTGTTGCGACCATCTCTGACAGAACGAAACAAAATACTTTCTCCGTTCTCTCTTTCCCTCATCAACATAATCTTCATTTTTTCTTCTCCAAATGTCTTCACGTACAAATCTTTGATCGCCAGGAATGTTTCAGAATCTTCATTCAAAGTGGCACAATCGAATGCATTATATCCTTCTCCTACTTCTTCCATCAAGATAAAACCTTTTTCTTCGTCGGTTAGATCTTCACTTAGAAGTTTCCAGTAGGAAATTAAAACTTCTTTCTTGTTATAAAATGCTTTAATCATTAGCGGAGTACATCCATCTTTGCTTGGTTTCTTGAGAAGAGTTTTGAAATGATTTTCGCCAAGAATTTTACGAAGCAACTTCCACAATTTCTCAAAATCTTTAGGAGTCGGCATGAATCTGCAAAGTTGAAAATAAATTGTCCATCCTCTAATTGTCCATGAACTCAAGAAATTTTGAAAATATTTAAAACCGAGAGCGACTTCTTTAGTTTTTTCCAGTTCACTTCGCAAAGCTGTGATGTTTTCTTTTAAAAGAAACTTGAATATTGAAGAATTAATAATTGAATAAAGTTCTTTATCTGACAACTGATCGTAAGGAAAGGAGTCACTTTGATTGCTCTTGAAAATTAACGAAACAACGCTTTCTCCATTTTCATTTTTCTCAGTGAAATAGTTTCGCAACCATCCTTTATCTCTTTCATTTTTGAATTGTTCCTGCTCCAGCTCAGTCAAATTTTGCTCAACAAATGGCTCAAATATCTCCATTAACTCGTTGAAGTCTTTTCTGTTCAATATTTTCCTATGGAAATTATCTCCATTTACATCAACCTTCATTAAAATCATTTTCTGAGTCTCATTGTCGAAGATTTCTTGAATAAAAGTCCAAAGAGATTTCACTGTTTCTTCATTGTTGCGACCATCTCTGACAGAAGTCAGTAAAATACTTTCTCCGTTCTCTCTTTCCCTCATCAACATAATCTTCATTTTTTCTTCTCCAAATGTCTTCAAGTACAAATCTTTGATCGCCAGGAATGTTTCAGAATCTTCATTCAAAGTGGCACAATCGAATGCATTATATCCATCTCCTCCTTCTTCCATCAAAATAAAACCTTTTTCTTCGTCGGTTAGATCTTCACTTAGAAGTTTCCAGTAGGAAATTAAAACTTCTTTCTTGTTATAAAATGCTTTAATCATTAGCGGAGTAAATCCATCTTTGTTTGGTTTCTTTATAAGAATTTTGAAATCATTTTCGCCAAGAATTCTTCGAAGCAACTTCCACAATTTCTCATAATCTTCAGTAGTCCTCTTGAATATGCAAAGATCATGATAAATTGATCTTCCCTCAATTGTCCACGAGTTCAAGAAATGTTGAAAATATTTCAAACCGAGAGCGACTTCTTTAGTTTCTTCCAGTTCACTTCGCAAAGCTGTGATGTCTGCTTTTGAAAGAAACCCAAATATTGAGGAATTGGTAATTGAATAAAGTTCTTCGTCTGACAATTGATCGTAAGGCGAGGAGTCACTTCGATTGCTCTTGAGAATTAACGAAACAACGCTTTCTCCATTTTCATTTTTCTCAGTGAAATAATTTCGCAACCACAGTTTGGCTCTTTCATTTTTGAATTGTTCCTGCTCCAGCTCAGTCAAATTTTGCTCAACAAATTGTTCAAATATCTTCATTAACTCGTTGAAGTCTTTTCTGTTCAATATTTTCCCATGCAAAGTCTCTCCATTTACATCTGCCTTCATTAAAATCGTTTTCTGATTCGAAATATCGAAGATTTCTTGAATAAACTTCCAAAGATATTTCACTGTTGCAACATTGTCTCGACTAGTTCTGACAGAACGAAACAAAATACTTTCTCCGTTCTCTCTTTCCCTCATCAACATGATCTTCATTTTTTCTTTTTCAAATGTCTTCAAGTACAAATCTTTGATCGCGATGATAGTTTCAGGATCTTTATTGCAAGTGGCACAGTCGAACGCATTATCTCCATTTTTGTTTTCTTCTATTAAAATAAAATCTTTTTCTTCGTTGGTTAGATCTTCACTTAGAAGTTTCCAAAACGAAATGAAAACTTCTCTGTTTTCATTCAATGCTTTAATCATTAGCGGAGTCGAACCATCAATATTTGGTTTCTTTATAAGAATTTTGAAATCATTTTCGCCAAGAATTCTTCGAAGCAACTTCCACAATTTCTCAAAATCTTCAATCCTCGACATGTAACTGCACAGTTCATAATAAATTGATCTTTCGTCAATTGTCCATAACTTCAAGAAATTTTGAAAATATTTAAAACCGAGAGCGACTTCTTTAGTTTTTTCCAGTTCACTTCGCAAAGCTGTGATGTCTTCTTTTGAAAGAAACTTGAATATTGAGGAATCGATGATTGAATAAAGTTCTTCGTCTGACAACTGATCGTAAGGCGATGGATCACTTCGATTGCTCTTGAAAACTAATGAAACAACGCTTTCTCCATTTTCATTTTTCTCAGTAAAATATTTTCGCAGCCATTGTTTGTCTCTTTCATTTTTGAATTGTTCCTTCTCAAGTGCAGTCAAATATTCTTCAATAAATGGTTCAAATATCTTCATTAACTCGTTGAAGTCATGTCTGTTCAATATTTTCTCATGCAAAGTTTTTCCATTTGGATATGCCTTCATTAAAATCGTTTTCTGATTTGAAACATCGAAGATTTCTTGAATAAAAGTCCAAAGAGCTTTCACTGTTGCAACATTGTCTTCATCATATCTGACAGAAGTCAGTAAAATACTTTCTTCATTCTCTTTGTCTCTCGTCAACATGATTTTCATTTTTTCTTCTAGAAATGTCTTCAAGTACAAATCTTTAATAGCGAGGAATGTTTCAGGATCTTCATTCATCGTGGCATTGTCGAATGCATTATCTCCATTTCTGTCTTCTTCCATCAAAAGCTTTTCTTTTTCTTCGCCTGTTAGATCTTCACTTAGAAGTTTCCAGAAGGAAATTAAAACTTCTTTCTTTCGATGAATTGCTTTATATATTAGCGGAGTAAATCCATCTTTGTTTGGTTTCTTGAGAAGAATTTTGAAATCATTTTCGCCAAGAATTCTTCGAAGCAACTTCCACAATTTCTCAAAATCTTCAGTAGTCAACATATTTTGGCAAAGATCATAATAAATTGATCCTCCGTCAGTTGTACATGAAGTCAAGAAATTTTGAAAATATTTAAAACTGAGAGCGACTTCTTTAGTTTTTTCCAGTTCACTTCGCAAAGCTGTGATGTCTTCTTTTGAAAGAAACTTGAATATTGAGGAATCGATGATTGAATAAAGTTCTTCATCTGACAATTGATCATAAGGCGATGGATCACTTCGATTGCTCTTGAAAATTAACGAAACAACGCTTTCTCCATTTTCATTTTTCTCAGTAAAATAATTTTGCAACCATTCTTCGTCACTTTCATTTTTGAATGGTTCCTTCTCAAGTGCAGTCAAATGTTCTTCAATAAATTGTTTAAAAGTCTCCATTCTTTCGTTGAAGTCTTTTCTGTTCAATATTTTCCCATAAAAAGTGTCTCCATTTACATTGGTTTTCATTAAAATCGTTTTCTGAGTCGAAATATCGAAGATTTCTTGAATAAAAGTCCAAAGAGCTTTCACCGTTTCTTCATTTTTTCGATCATATTCGACAGAAACATGCAAAATACTTTCTCCAAATTTTCTTTCCCTCATCAACATGATCTTCATTTTTTCTTCTCCGAATATCTCTAAGTACAAATCTTTGATCGCGAGAAAAGTCTGAAGATCTTCATTGCAAGTGGCATAGTCAAATGTATTAAATCCATTTATGTTTTCTTCCATCAAAATAAAACCTTTTTCTTCGTCGGTTAGATCTTCACTTAGAAGTTTCCAGTAGGAAATTAAAACTTCTTTCTTGTTATAAAATGCTTTAATCATTAGCGGAGTAAATCCATCTTTGTTTGGTTTCTTGATAAGAATTTTGAAATCATTTTCGTCAAAAACTTTTCGAAGCAATTTCCACAATTTCTTAAAATTCTTAATACTCGACATGAACTTGCAAATTTCGTAATAACATGTTTTTCCGTCTTTTGTCCATGAGTTCAAGACTTTTTGTAAACTTTCTAAGCCTTGCTCTGTTTCTATAATTTTTTCCATTTCATCTAAAAATCCTGATATGTCATGGTAACGTTGAAATCTCAATAATTTAAGCTTTATCCGATAATCTTCAGGAAACTGATCAATTGCAGATTGGAAAAGTTCGTTGTAGAAGTAAAAATCAAAGACTTTAGGGTTTTTATTCATATAAGCGACCGAAACGACGGTTTCTTCTTTTTCATTTTTCTCAGAGAAAAAATTTAGAAAATCTTTTTTATCGAAAACTTCATGAGCCAACTCTGCCAACTTTGTGTTGAAGTAGAGAGATCCTCTTTCTGCTGCTGACATAAAAATATTCTTTCCAATATATTTAGACCATTTGTATGTCCAAAGTCTTTTTAGATCTCTTTTGTCGGCACATCGGCTGATGACAATAATTAAGTTTAATAAACTCTTTTCGACAAAAGATTGAAAATATTCCGGCATCTCTTCCTTCGTGAAAATTTGATAAAAGGTTGACATCAAAACTTCTTTTTCAATCTCATCAATGCTCACGATCAGCTTTTCGAAAGCTCCATCAAAAAATGATCCCACTACTTCGTAACGATTTTGATAAAGAAAGAAAACTTCTCGAAAGATTCCATAAATTACTCTGAATCGCTTTTGGTTCATGCGAATTTTTTCCTTTCGATCTTTTAAAACTGTTAAGTCAAAAACATTTTTGAATAAGAAATCTGCGACGAGAAATTCAGCAAACGTTTGATGGATAAACTGAAACTTTCCTGAGCCATCAGATTTCACTAAACCAATTCTCGTGATTTGTTCGTCAGGCGGAGATTGAACTTCAGCGAAGCACAAATCAAAATATTCCCTGAATTTATTTTCATTTTGTCCAAAAAGAACTTTGAAAGCTTCTTTTTGATAAAACGTCATGATGTCGATCTTAGACATTACGCAACTCGTCGCTTCCAGTCTAGCGTCAACTCCTTTCTTCATCGATTCACTGATCATAATGTTAACGAAATTCTCGTAGATCGAGAAATGGTTTGCTTGCATGCCCTGAACAAATTGATTGTCAAAGAAAACTTTTGCAACCATTTGTAAGATCAAAGGATTCTTCGCGGGATTGGAGTTCATGTTTAATTTTTCAAAAAATTCTTTCGTTTGATCAATTTTCTTCTTTAAGTCTTCTCCTGTAATTTCTTTTTTCTCAAAGTTTTTCTCAAGAATCTCAAAACAACTTTCCTCAGTTAACGGCATGAAAGTGAAAGCTTTAACGTTGAGTTCTCTACAAAGTTCATTTTCCAAATGAAGTCGCGTTGATGTGATCAGAATATTTCTTGAAAAAGTTTTGATTGATTTGATCAACATTGTGACGAACTTCTTGAAGCTTGGACTGATCTCATCGAAGCCATCCAAGAGCAAGACAACTCGATCATTGCAAAATAAATGTTTGAAGACTCTTTCCTCGAATTCGTTGAGTTTGAAGATTTTCTTTGCGAAAAAGTTTGCAATTTCTTCAGCCGATTTGAAAATAGTCTTGAACTTTTTGTCTTTCTCATAAAACTCTGAATATTCCTTCAAGTCGACAAATGCGACCCAGAAACTTTCTAGTTTCTTCTTAAACTCTATTGTCAGCATCTTGAGCTCTGTTGTCTTTCCCATTCCAGGATCATCGCTCAGCAAAATAAGTTTTGAAGTCTTCGCGATATTTAGAAGTTGACTTGGCTCGATTTCTTCAGATTTCTTGATTCGAAATTTCCTTCGAACGTAAATGTCAATCTCTGGAAATTTTATTTCGTTGCCGATCTTGAGATAGTTGTCCAAAAGTTCTTTCAACGGGACAAAATCAAGAGCATTGCAATAAAGATCAGCAATTTCTTCCAGAACAATTTTTTCTCCTTGAAAATTTATCGTCTTCTTGATTAAATTGTTTTTCGATTGTTCTTCCAAATCAAGCCATGAATGAGAAAACTTTAAAGTAATCGCATCTTCGATTACCAATTCTTCGTGATCGTGAACGAGAATTATTCTTTCGGTGATTTCATTGCTTTTCATTTCTTCAGCGATATTCTCGATTTCATTTTCTGCTTCGTTATCACAATCGATGACGATTCTTGGGTTCATGCAAGACGAATGAGCATCGACCATTCGTTTAAACGTTTCTTTATCTTTGAGATGGTTAAGAGCAAGGAATAAAAAGTTAGAATTCGACTTGCCCGTCGTTTCTTGGAAGATCCAGTTCATAGTCATTCGAGGACAATTCGATGAAATATTGAGAATTTTGTTGGCACACAAATCGAGCTCTAAAGTTTTTGGCTTAACGAAAATCTTTAAATCAGTCAAATGTTGAGGCTCCTTTGACTTCAATTTCCAAACTGCTGACATCAAATCAATTTCCTTTTTAAAATCTGGCAAAGTTTTCGTTTCGAAATAATGAAAAAGCTCTTTAAAAGTTTCACTTAGTGAATTAATCTTATCGTTGTCTCCTTGATACAAAGCGAGCAGATGAGGAACTCTCACACAAAGTTCATCATACATGAGGTCTTTATCAATATCTTTATCTTTAGATCCTTTGAGAGCAAGTGCAATAATTTCTTCAGTATAACGATTTTCTAGACAATGATCGAGGACCCTTTCAAATTCTTTCTCATTTTCCGAATCATCTTTGTGATAAGGTTTGTAGTTATTGTTGTAAATGCGAAATATTGCGACATGGCAAAGCTCGTGAGCTAAGACTCCTAAAACTTCCGATCGACTTGGTTTATCATCGTCATCTGAATCAACTGTCTCAGAATTATCCTCAGAGAGTTGTTCACTACGATTTCCTTGGTTCAAAGCTTTTGCGCCGAGATAAACTCTTCCTGTATCGGCGTAAGTCTTTCCTTGGACATTTTCATTTCCTGTTGCGTCTGCGTGTTGAACTGAGTCATGATCAAAGTCGAAAATGATATTTAAGTTCTTGATATTGGCGACGACTTTAAAGATTGTTTCAATCTCTGGCACTTCGTTCAATTGCTCGTAAGCTCCGGCAATTATCTCGAGATATTTTGGTCGATTGGTTGTCGCTGGACTTTCTCCAAAGTAAATGCTCGTTCGTGTGATCAAAGCAGTCAAATGTTCCTCGTTCGGGTTTTTGATATAGTTTCTTGTGTGGATCTCACGAAGCTCGCTTTTTAAAACATCATGGAATTGTTCAATGATATTATCAATATTTTTCTTTCTTCCAGATTTGATGCTATTCGCAAACGTTAATTTTCCTTTGTCAGCGTTGACAAACGAAATGTAACGATTTCGATCAAGAAAAGTGTCGATCAAAGTTTCTAAATGAGCCTCGTCTTTATTCTGATTGAACTCCTTAAGAATATCACGAATTTCTTTTCTCAAAACGTTTTCCAATTCATTTACAATTTCATTAAACTTCTCATTTGAATTTAACCACCAACCTCTCTTTATCAAAGTTTCGTACACTTTGAGTCGTTTCGATTTAAGTGCCACCGCCGCCGCTGATTCACCTTTTTCGTTATTGAACGGCATATTTTTTTCTTTCTTATCGTCGATAAAGTCACAAACGCCCTCGACATCTCCGTCGTGAATTTTCACGAAGAAATCACATTTTTGATCCTCTTCTGCCATTAGACACTTGCGATTAGTTAACACTGTCGACTCTAAAAACGAACAATTATTTAATTTGCAACTCAGTTTAAATATTTTAAAAAATTTACCGAACAAAGTAGAAAAACGTCTGTCAATCAAGAAGTTATGCAAAACACTAATGAAATATTTTTGCGATCAGAAAAAGAAAATATTATCAGCGATGTCTATGTGTGTGGTCAATGTGCTATAAAAGAAAAGAAAAGAAAACCTGCGGTCGTCAAATATTCGCAACTTGTTTAAATGACAATCGCGAAATGTCGAAAACAATTATAATTTCACCATTTTTTCATGAGTAGAAAATGTCGAAGAAATCAAATCTTATCTTAAGAAAACATGAAAAATAATTAAAATGTTTGCATTGAAATAAATTAAGACAAGTGGCAGTAGCAGTTCGTAACGAACTTGCTGTAGGGTTTTTCATCCGTTGGACTGATTACAGAAAGTGGGACTTTACTGGGTTAACTGGTTAGATGGATCCAACGTGTGGAGCTTGGATTTTCTGGGATTGTTTGCTTCGTCATGAAGTCATAGACGAAAAAGTTTGAACAAATCGAAAAAGTTTAAAAAATTTGTATGGAGCTGAGCTCCAGGAGTCACCTTCGAAGAAAATCACTGAAAAGTTTCGTAAATTTTCGTTGAATTTTTTTTCGATTCCAACCTTGTTGCTCAGAGAAATGAAACACAAAACAGCGAGAGCTGCTCGAGAGCCGTTCTTACGAGAATCATGTCAAATCTGAATTTATTCTTAAAACGAAGAAAATTTGGTTGACTTTCTACCTGTTGACGATTAATCACCGGCCAATACACTCACAGCAATTACAAGAGCGATTCGCCGCGATTCGGCGTTTGTCTCAAACTAATAAATTGAGTGCATTGAAAATATTTGCTTCACTTCTTGACTGACTTCCAAAGTTAAAGGTTCTCAAGAGAAAAAAAAAACAAATTTAGATCGAAATGGAGATCAATTGTTGCTTTCTAAGTACTTCGCTTAATTTAGTTGATAAC
The DNA here is from genome assembly GCA_033063855.1 of Smittia aterrima. Taxonomy (NCBI): domain Eukaryota; kingdom Metazoa; phylum Arthropoda; class Insecta; order Diptera; family Chironomidae; genus Smittia; species Smittia aterrima. The sequence goes on from CP093831.1 coordinate 26,891,976, forward strand.
TATTCCTGCAAAATAGTAAAAGCAAACATAACAAAGAAGAATCATTTGATTAAAGAATTTAAAGGAGATCACGAAGAAGGCAAAAGTCACAGTGACGTCAAATTCGTTTGGTTCTTGGACCAAAATGTGAATTATTTTCCTCGAGGTCTCGAAAAGCATTTTCCTAATCTCACTCATTTGATTATAATTGGCTGTGGCATCAAAGAAATTTCGAAATCTGATTTGAAAGGACTCGAGGGACTTGTTTTTCTTTCCGTTGAAAATTGTGAATTGATATCTTTGCCAGACGATTTGCTCACTGAAATGCCAAACTTGCTAACAATTTCATTTGGCCACAACAAAATCAGGTTCGCATCTTCAAATCTTTTAAAACCTTTGCTTGGAAGAGAAAATGTTGAAGTGAGCCTTGAAGGAAACACAAGAATTGATGCTTGGTTCTATCAAGGAGTTGAAGATTCAATGGAATCTCTTGAAGAGCTCATGAAGTTAATCGACGAGAAGTGCATCGAACCTCTTCCAAATACTTTTAGGAATGCAAAGCGAAGTTTTCGGTCAAATCTTTGAAAATGAAATTGAAGCTACTGAAATGCAAATTCCAGGATTTTGTTCTTGTTCAGCTGAGGCTTTGCTTCATTTTCAAGGAAAATCTTTTTATTTCTGTTAAATTTGTTTCATTTGTGCTGTAAATATTTTGTCTATTTTAAGAATAATAAAATGTTTCGTTACTTAAAATATTGAAATAAATTTGGCTTTTCTTTTGAAACATTTTCAGAAGTTGAATTCATTGGCAAACATAGAAAGAGTAAATAAATGAACATTCATTCGGAAATTTTAAAGAGCAATAAGTCACTCTTAAATTGAGAGTCTTAATTTTTTTATGATGCCAAGATCACCTCTCCTGCTTTTAAAAAAAAAATAAGGACACCTGGATTGTTTTTTAAACTCGTCTGAAAATCTATTGGTTGGTGCGTAGGCTGGCCATAACCCTAATTGAAGTTATTTTAGATAATATTGTTTCAACCAGAGCTCTTCTACCTTCGAATAAATTAGAAAGAGTTTTGTCCCCAACTAATCAGTAAAATGGTCAATTAAGTCTCAAGAAAAACTTTTTTTTTCGTTTGCATTAAGTGGATAATTTAATTTTGTGCTTTTTGATTAAGTGTGAGGTTTACTACAAAAATTTGTTTAAGTTTTATACAAATCACTAATCTTATCGAAAATATAATTTGAAAAATAAGACTGAATTTTTTTTCTATCATTCAATAATTTGGTTTTTGATTTGGAACCCTTCGAAAAATGAAGTGCTAAAGCAACCTCTTGTGAACTTATTTAATAATGAAATTTTAACTGAATAAAAGCTTTTTTTTAGAATTTGAACCTTAGATCTACATTACTTTTTAGAATAAATAGTTTTCTCAAATGTTAGGGATAAATTTAAATTTATCTTTCTTCTTTGTTCCAACATACATGTAGCCGTACAAATTCGGAAAGAAATTGCCTACTCTAAAAGCTCCTGATTCGAGCAAGACGCAATGGGTTGGTTTTGTTCACTTTTATATTTTAATTGATGCGTCTCAAGTGCAGTTAAATGTTCTTCAATAAATGGCTTAAATATATTCATTATCTCGTTGAAGTTTTTTCTGTTCAATATTTTCCAATAGAAAGTCTCTCCACTTTCATTAGATTTCATCAAAATTGTCTTCTGATCCGAAATATCGAAAACTTCTTGAATAAAAGTCCAAAGAGCTTTCACTGTTCCAACATTGTCGCAATGAATCCATGTGACTGAATAAAACAAAATATTTCCTCCACTCTTTCTTTCCTTCGTCAGCATGATCTTCATTTGTTCTTCACCAAATGTCTTCAAGTACAAATCTTTGACCACGGGAAATGTTTCAGGATCTTTATTGAAAACGGCACAATCGAATAAATTATCGCCGTCTCTATCTTCCTCATTCAACAAATTTGCTTTTTCTTCGTCCGAAAGATATTCAGTTAAAAGTTTCCAGAATGAATTAAAAACTTCTTTCCCGTAATATTGTGCTTTAATCATTAGCGGAGTCGATCCATGTCCTCGAGACGGTTTCTTGATAAGAATTTTGAAATCATTTTCGCCAAGAATTCTTCGAAGCAACTTCCACAATTTCTCAAAATCTTCAATACTCGACAAGTATCTGCAAAGTTCATCATAAATCGATATTCCGTTATTTGTCCATGAGTTCAAGAAATGTTGAAAATATTTCAAACCGAGAGCGACTTCTTTAGTTTTTTCCAGTTCACTTCGCAAAGCTGTGATGTCTTCTTTTGAAAGAAACTTGAATATTGAGGAATCGATCAATGAATAAAGTTCTTCATCTGACAACTGATCGTAAGGCGAAGAGTCACTTCGATTGCTCTTGAAAATTAACGAAACAACGCTTTCTCCATTTTCATTTTTCTCAGTAAAATAATTTCGCAACCATCCTCTGTCGATTCCGTATTTGAATTGTTTCTTCTCAAGTGCAGTCAAATGTTCTTCAATAAATTGTTCAAATATCTTCATTAACTCGTTGAAGTTTTTTCTGTTCAATATTTTCCAATGCAAATTATCTCCTTTTGCATCTGCCTTCATTAAAATCATTTTCTGATTTGAAATATCGAAGATTTCTTGAATAAAAGTCCAAAGAGCTTTCACTGTTGCAACATTTTTTTGATCATATCTGACAGAAGTCAGTAAAATACTTTCTCCATTCTTTCTTTCCCTCGTCAACATGATCTTCATTTTTTCTTTTCCAAATGTCTTCACGTACAAATCTTTGATCGCGAGGAATGTTTCAGGATCTTTGTTCCAAGTGGCAACGTCGAATGCATTATCTCCAAGTTCGTCTTCTTCCATCAAAATAAAATCTTTTTCTTCGTCGGTTAGATCTTCACTTAGAAGTTTCCAAAAAGAAATTAAAAGTTCTTCCTCTACATTCATTGCTTTGGCCATTAGCGGAGTAAATCCATATCTATCTGGTTTCTTGATAAGAGTTTTGAAATCTTTTTCTCCAAGAATTCTTCGAAGCAATTTCCACAATTTCTCAAAATCTTTTGAAATCGGCATGTGTCTGCAAAGTTCAAAATAAATTGAATTTCCTCTAATTGTCCATGAGTTCAAGAAATGTTGAAAACACTCCAAGCCGAGAGCGACTTTTTTAGTTTTTTCCAGTTCACTTCGCAAAGCTGAGATGGTTGCTTTTGATAGAAACTTGAATATTGTGGAATCGATAAATGAATAAAGTTCTTCATTTGACAATTGAAAAGGCGAAAAGTCACTTCGATTGCTCTTGAAAATTATCGAAACAACGCTTTCTCCATTTTCATTTTTCTCAGTAAAATATTTTCGCAACCATTCTTTGTCTTCATATTTAAATAGATCCTTCTCAAGTGCAGTCAAATGTTCTTCAATAAATTGTTCAAATATCTTCATTAACTCGTTAAAGTTTTTTCTGTCCAAAAATTTTTCAAAGAAATTATCTCCATTTGGATCTGCCTTCATTAAAATCATTTTCTGATTTGAAAAATTGAAGATTTCTTGAATAAAAGTCCAAAGAGCTTTCACTGTTGCAACATTGTCGTTATCATATCTGACAGAAACTTGTAAAATACTTTCTCCGTTCTTTCTTTCCCTCGTCAACATGATCTTCATTTTTTCTTTTCCAAATGTCTTCACGTACAAATCTTTGATCGCGAGGAATGTTTCAGGATCTTTATTGCCCGTGGCACAATCGAATGCATTACATCCATTTTGGTCTTCATCAATCAAAAGTTTTTCTTTTTCTTCGTCGGTTAGATCTTCACTTAGAACTTTCCAGAAGGAAATTAAAACTTCTTTCTTTTGAATGAATGCTTTAATCATTAGCGGAGTAAATCCACCTCTATTTGGTTTGTTAATAAGATTTTTGAAATCATTTTCGCCAAGAATTCTTCGAAGCAACTTCCACAATTTCTCAAAATCTTTAATTGTCGACACGAATCGGCAAACTTCATAATAAATTGGTTTTCCGTCAATTGTCCATGAGTTCAAGAAATTTTGAAAATATTTCAAACCATGAGTAACGTTTTTAGTTTTTTCCAGTTCACTTCGCAAAGTTGTGATGCCTTCTTTTGAAAGAAACTCAAATATTGAGGAATCGATCAATGAATAAAGTTCTGCATCTGACAATTGATCGTAAGGCGAAGAGTCACTTCGATTGCTTTTGAAAATTAACAAAACAACGCTTTCTCCATTTTCATTTTTCTCAGTGAAGTAACTTTGCAACCATCCTCTGTTTCCTCCATATTTGAATTCATCCTTCTCAAGTGCAGTCAAATGTTCTTCAATAAATGGTTCAAATATCTTCATGAACTTGCCAAAGTCTTTTTTGTTCAATATTTTCTTATGCAAAGTGTTTCCATATACATCTGCCTTCATTAAAATCGTTTTCCGACTTGAAATATCAAAGATCTCTTGAATAAACGACCAAAAAGCTTTCACTGTTTCAACATTGTCATTATCATGTCTGACAGAAACATGCAAAATACTTTCTTTGTTCCTTCTTGCCCTCATCAACATGATCTTCATTTTTTCTTCTCCAAATGTTTCCAAGTACAAATCTTTGATCGCGAGGAATGTTTCAGGATCTTTGTTCCAAGTGGCAACGTCGAATGCATTATCTCCAAGTTCGTCTTCTTCCATCAAAATAAAATCTTTTTCTTCGTCGGTTAGATCTTCACTTAGAAGTTTCCAGTAGGAAATTAAAACTTCTTTCTTTTCATGAACTGCTTTAAGCATTAGCGGAGTATTTCCAAGACTACTTGGTTTCTTGATAAGAGTTTTGAAATCATTTTCGCCAAGAATTCTTCGAAGCAACTTCCATAATTTCTCAAAATCTTTAATTGTCGACACGAATCGGCAAACTTCATAATAAATTGGTTTTCCGTCAATTGTCCAAGAGTTCAAGACTTGTTGTAAACTTTCTAAGCTTTGCGCTGCTTCTTTAATTTTTTCCAGTTCGTCCAGAAATCCTGAGATGTTCTTGTGGCGTAGAAATCGCAATAATTTAAATTTTATCTTATAATCTTCAGGAAACTGATCAATCGCCAATTGGAAAAGTTTGTTTTGAAGGTAAAAATCAAAGACTTCAGGGTTGCCATTCAAATAAGCGATTATAACGACGGTTTCTCCATTTCCATTTTTCTCAAAGAAAAAATTAAGAAAATCTTTTTCATCGAAAATGTCATGAGCCAACTCTGCCAACTTTTTGTTGAAGTAGAGCCTTCCTCTTTCTGCTACTATCATAAAAATATTCTTTCCAATATATGTAGACCATTTGTTTGTCCAAAGTTGCTTCAGATCTCGTTTATCGACACATCGACTGATGACAGTGATTAAGTTTAAAAAACTCATTTCGACAAAAGATTGAAAATATTCCGGCATCTCATCCTTCGTGAAAATTTGATCAAAGGTTGACATCAAAACTTCTTTTTCAGTCTGGTCAATGTCTTTGTTTAAGTCCTTGAAAGCTCCATCAATAAATGATTGCACAACTTCATAACGATTTTGATAAAATCCAAAAACTTCTCGAACGATTTCATAAATTGCTTGGTTCTTTGGATTTTTCTCCTTTCGATCTTTCTTTCAAATCGAAAACATTTTTGAATAAGAAATCTGCGACGAGAAATTCAGCAAAAGTTTGATGGATGAACTGGAACTTTCCTGATCCATCAGATTTCATTAAACCGATTCTCGTGATTTGTTCGTCAGGCGGAGATTGAACCTCACTGAAGCACAAATCAAAATATTTCCTGAATTTCTTTCCATTTCCTTCAAAAAGAACTTTGAAAGCTTCTTTTTGATAAAACGTCATGATGTCGATCTTAGACATTAAACAACTCGTCGCTTCCTCTCTAGCGTCGTCTCCTCTCTTCATCGATTCGTTGATCATCATTTTCACAAAATTTTCGTAGATCGAAAAAGTATTTGCTTGCATGTCCTGGGCAAGTTGATCGTCAAAGAAAACTTTTGCAATCATTTGTAAGATCAAAGGATTCTTCGCGGGATTGGAGTTCATGTTTAACTTTTCAAAAAATTCTTTCGTTTGAACAATTTTTCTCTCTAAGTCTTTTCGTGTAATTCCTGTTTTCTCAAAGTTTTTCTCAAGAATTTCGAGACAACTTTCCTCAGTTAATGGCATGAAAGTGTAAGCTTCAACTTCGAGCTCTCCACAAAGTTCATCTTTCAAGTGAGGTCGAGTTGATGTGATCAAAATGTTTCTTGAAAGTGTTTTGATTGATCTGATCAACATTGTGACGAACTTCTTGAAGCTTGGACTGATCTCATCGAAGCCATCCAAAAGCAAGACAACTCGGTCAGTGCAAAATAAATGTCCAAAGATTCTTTCCTCGAATTCTTTGAGCTTGAAGATTTTCTTTGCAAAAAAGTTTGCAATTTCTTCTGGAGAATAGAATTCAGTCTTGAACTTTTTGTCTTTCTCGTAAAACTCTGAATATTCCTTTAAGTCGACAAACGCGACCCAGAAACTTTCAAATTTCTTCTTAAATTCCATTGACAAAATCTTGAGCTCAGTTGTCTTTCCCATTCCAGGATCATCGCTCAGCAAAATTAGTTTTGAAGTCTTCGCGATATTTAAAAGTTGACTTGGCTCGATTTCTTCAGATTTGTCACTTATAAATATTCTTTGAACGTAAATGTCAATCTCTGGAAATTTTATTTCGTTGCCGATCTTGAGATAGTTGTCCAAAAGTTCTTTCAACGGGACAAAATCGAGAGCATTGCAATAAAGATCAGCAATTTCTTCCAGAACAATTTTTTCTCCTTGAAAATTTATCATCTTCTTGATCAAATTGTTTTTCGATTGTTGTTCCAAATCAAGCCATGAATGAGAAAACTTTAAAGTAATCGCATCTTCGATTACCAATTCCTCGTGATCGTGAACGAGAATAATTCTTTCGGTGATTTCATCGCTGTTCATTTCTTCAGCGATATTCTTGATTTCATTTTCTGCTTCGTTATCACAATCGATGACGATTAATGGCTTCATACAGGATGAATGAGCATCGACCATAAGTCCAAACATTTTTTTATCTTTGAGATGGTTAAGAGCAAGGAATAAAAACTTAACATTCTTGCTCGTCGTTTCTTGGAAGATCCAGTTCATTGTCATTTGAGGACAATTCGATGAAATCTCGATGACTTTGTTTTCATACAAATTGAGCTCTAAAGATTTCTGTTTAATGAAAATCTTCGAGTCTGCCAAATGTTGAGGTTCCTTTGATTTCAATTTCCAAACTGCTGACATCAAATCAATTTCCTTGTCAAAATCTGGCAAAGTTTTCATTTCAAAATATTCAAAAAGCTTTTTAAAAGTTTCTCTTAAAAATTTGATCTTTTTGTTGTCTTCTTGATACAAAGCGAGCAGATGCGGAGCTCTCACAATAAGTTCGTCATGCATGACGTCTTCAGGTCCATTAAGCACCAATGCAATAATTAGCTCTGCATTAAGATTTTGCCGACAATGCTGAAAAACACTTTCAAATTCTGCTAAACCTTCTGAATCATCTTTGTTATAAGGTTTGCAGTCATTGTTGTAAATGTGAAACATTGCGACATGACAAAGCTCGTGAGCTAAGACTCCTAAAACTTCTGATCGTTTAACTTTATCATCATCATCTGTATCAACTGCCTCAGAATTTTCCTCAGAGAGTTGTTCACTACGATTTTCTTGGTTCAAAGCTTTTGCGCCGAGATAAACTCTTCCTGTCTCAGCGTAGCTCTTTCCATAAACATTTTCATTTCCTGTTGCGTCTGCGTGTTGAACTGAGTCATGATCAAAGTCGAAAATGATATCCAAGTTCTTGATATTTGCGACGACCTTAAAGATTGCCTGAATCTCTGGCACTTCGTTTAATTGCTCGTAAGCTCCGGCAATTATCTCGAGATATTTTGGTCGATTGGTTGTCGCTGAGCTTCCTCCAAAGTAAATGCTCGTTCGTGTGATCAAAGCAGTCAAATGTTCTTCGTTCGGATTTTTGATAAAATTTCTTTTGTGGATTTCGCGAAGTTCGTTTTTTAAAGCTTCATAGTATTTCGCAATGATATTGTCAATTCTTTTCTTTTGTCCAGACTTGATGTTATTCGCAAACAATAATTTTCCTTCGTCGAGGTTGTTAAACGAAATGTAACGATTTCGATCAAGAAAAGTGTCGATCAAAGTTTTTAAATGAGCCTCGTCTGGGTTCTGATTGAACGCTCTAAGAATATCACGAATTTCTTTTCCCAAAATCTTTTCCAAATTATCCACAATTTCATTGAATTTTTCCGAAGAATTTAACCACCAACCTCTCTTTATCAAAGTTTCGTACACTTTGAGTTGTTTCGATTTAAGTGCCACCGCCGCCGCTGATTCACCTTCTTCGTTATTGAACGGCGTAATTTTTTCGTTCTTATCGTCGATGAAGTCACAAACGGCCTTGACATCTCCATTTTGAATTCTCACAAAGAAATCATATTTTTGATCCTCTTCTGCCATTAAACACTTCGCAATTAGTTAACACTGTTGTCTCTAAAAACGAATAATCTTTTAATTTGCAACTCAGTTTAAATATATTTAAAAAATTTACGGAACAAAATAGAAAAACGTCTGATAATCAAGAAGTTATGCAAAACACTAATGAAATAATTACGCGATCGGAAAAAGAAAATATTATCAGCGATTTCTAAGTGTGTGGACAATAATAATAAAAATTGGCTTGATGTGAAATTCCTTCTTTCTTTCTTTCTGTCTGTGGCGTGACGCTCGACTTTAGCGCAACTGGCGGCAAAAAATGAATGTTCGTTGTGCATGAATCGAAAACTCGGGAAAACTCGAGAAATTTCGGGAAAACTCAGGGAAACTTTGGGAAAATTCGGAAAAACTTCGTGAAAATTTCGGGAAAACTCGAAGAGATTAGTCTCGATCCGGATTCGCCCGGGGTAAACAGCGATGTCTATGAGTGTGAGCGCAATGTGCTATGAAAGAAAAGAAAAGAAAACCTGTGGTCGCCAAATATTCGCAACTTATTTAAATGACAATCTAAATGACAATCGCAAAATGCGTGTTTTCTTCTTAAGAAAACACGAAAAATAATTAAAAGGTTTGCATTAATATAAATTAAGACAAGTGGCAGTAGCAGTTCGAAACGAACTTGCTGTAGGGTTTTTCATCAGGTAAACTGATTACATAGAGTGGGACTTTACTGGGGGCTAACTGGTTCGATAGATCCAATGTGTGGAGCTTGGATTTTCTAGAATTATTTGCTTCGTCATGACTAGCTGCCCATTTCATGTAAACACGTCATAGTCGAAATGTCAAAGAGAAAGAAGTTTCACTTGGCGCTGGTCGAAGGTGAAATCATATCTGGTCAGCTCTGAACTCCAAGCATTTGTTTGAGCAAGTTGAACATTTCTCGTCAAGAAATTTCCAGAATTGCCAAACAAACTTTTGGGAGACAAAGAAAAGTTTAGCTGAAAAATAAACTTTAAATTGATTTCTTAATAAATTTTAAATACTCAGCTGTTGATCCTCAGCAAGAGACAATAATTTGTTTTATTTAAACTTACAACTTCGTTTTATTTTTCAGCATCACTGAAAAGTTTCCTAAATTTTCTTAAATTCTTTTTCGATTCCAACCTCGTCGCTCTGAGAAATGAAACACAAAACATCGAGAGCTGCTCGAGAGCCCTTCTTACGAGAATCATGTCAAATCTGAATTTATTTAAAAAGTAGAAAATTTGGTTGACTTTCTACCTGTTGACGATTAATCACCGTCCAATACACTCACAGGCTGTGAGTCACAACAATCACAAGAGCGATTTGCCGCGATTCGGCGTTTGTCTCAAACTAATAAATTGAGTGCATTGAAAATATTTTCTTCACTTCTTGACTGACTTCCAAAGTTAAAGGTTCTCAAAAGAAAAAAAAACAAATTTAGATCGAAATGGAGGTCAATTGTAGCTTTCTAAGTTTGATGCTTGGTTCTATCAAGGAGTTGAAGATTCAATGGAATCTCTTGAAGAGCTCATGAAGTTAATCGACAAGAAGTGCATCGAACCTCTTCCAAATACTTTTAGGAATGAAAAGCGAAGTTTTCGGTCAAATCTTTGAAAATAAAATTGAAGCTACTGAAATGCAAATTCCAGGATTTTGTTCTAGTTCAGTTGAGGTTTTGTTTAAATCTTTTGTAAATATTTTTCCTAATTTAAGAATAATAAAATGTTTCGTTACTTTAATTATTAAAATAAATTTGACTTTTTATTTGTTTTTAAACATTTTCAGAGATAAAATAAATTGCCGAGCATAAAATGAGAAAATAATTTAACATTCATTCGGATATTTCAGAGAGCAAAGAGAGTTTTGTAGATCACTCTCAAGTTTTCTTTTGAGTGGCAAGAAGCTTAGAGAAATATTTCAAATTGTTATCAGTGGAAAAAGCGCGAATCGCATTTGTCAAAATATAAATTTGAGTGCATTTTTTTAGTTCTTGGCAGACATCCAAAGTTTAAAGTTCTCAAGAGAAAACAAATTAATTCAGTTCGACATGGAGATCAATTGTCGTTTTATAAATACTTCGCTCAATTTCATGAATCTCTACACGTGCGTAATAGCAGATACAGACATCATCGAGAAGGATCATGTGATTAAAGAATTCAAAGGAGATCACAAACAAGGCAAAAGTCACGAAGACGTCCTATTTAAAAGTTTACAAAACAGTTTTGGGAATGTATTTCTGGTTTGCTTATCGATTCTCATCTCAACTGCTGAAGGAGAAAGCATTTCGACTGATCGCAGAGATAACTCCTGAGGAAGTCTCTGATAAACTTATGGAAGATCCTGAGAAATTGAAAAAGCTGATCGATGCTCGTCAAGCTTTAGACGAACTTTTGAAAGACAAATAAAAATGTTAAGCTGAAAAAAATCTTTAAGTTGCTTTTGTAATAGGAATTTTTAAAATTTTAATATTCAGCGAGAAAACAATTTCTTCTTACAGCTTCACTAATTTTATCTGGACAGCATCACAAAACCGAAATCTTTTTCAAAGTTACTCAACTGAAATCAAACTTTAATTCGCGTTGAATTCAAAAATCTTAAAACAACCGTCCGACGGTTTGTGTTTCATTTCTAGGAAATGATTTTTTATTTTCGCACGAGATAAGAAATTTGTTTAGCGAGAGTAAAGTTCAGTTTGACATGGAGATTGATTGTAATTTTAGAATTCATTCTAAAGGAAAAGTCTACTCGTGCGCCATACAAAAAGCATCGATAACCGAGAAGGATCATGTGATCAAAAGTTTTAAAGGAATTCACGAAAAAGGAAAAAGTCACAAAGACGTCCAAGAAATTGAAATTTGGGATACAATCGTCGATTATTTTCCTCGAGGTCTCCAAATTCATTTTCCAAATCTAACTGAGTTGGCAATATTTGGCTGTGGCATCAAGGAAATTTCAAAATCTGATTTGAAAGGACTCGAGGGACTTATTCGTCTTCAAATTGAATATTGCCAGTTGACGTCATTGCCCGACGATTTGTTCACAGAAATGCCAAACTTGCGAAGAGTTTCGTTCTTCCACAACAAAATTGAGTTCGCATCGTCGGAGCTCTTGAGACCTTTGCTTGGAAGAGAGGATGTCATAGTTATCCTCGAGGAAAACAAAAACATTGACGCTATGTTCTGGCCACAATTAAAAAATGAGATAGAATCTCTTGAAGAGCTCATGAAGCTGATCGACGAGAAGTGCATCAATCCGTCTCTGAAGGAGACAGCATTTCTACAAACTGTGAAGATAATGACCAAGCAGTTTGATCAAACACTTTAATGATCGTTTTAATAAATTTTCTTAGAATGTGAAACATTTTTATTTCTTCGTTGGTAAATATTTCTCCTAATTTATGAATAATAAAATGTTTCTAATTCTTAAATTACTGAAATAAATTTGTCTTTTAAATTTCTTTTCGAGGGATCGCAATTTTAAGCGTTGCCGATGTTTTTGAGAACTTTCTTGTAGATCTCGATGCCTTTGAGATAGACATCAGCTTGAAGGTATTCGTCGTGGTCGTGCAACAAGATTGGCGTGTTAATCATTGGAGAGAAGCCAATGGCAGGGACTCCAGCCGCTCGAATGTAAGCAGCGTCAGTTCCCGCTGGGAAAATTTGAGGCTGAACTTTCAAATTCAATTCCTCAATCGCTTCCTTGAAAGCTTTCCAATAAACATTTGAATCGTCCATGATTGTCGGTGGGCAGACTGGCTCTTTAATCAGAAACTCCATTTGAACATTGTCGCCTGACTCTTTAGTCCACTTGCGCAGCATCTTCTCAAACTTTTCTCCGTCTTCAGTCACAGCAATTCGAATGTCAACAGTAACTTCGATGCAAGGAGGAAGAACATTTCGTTGCTTTCCTCCTGAAAGCTTCGTCACGTTGATCGTTGTGACATCGCCGAGATGAAGCTCTTTGTTAGTCTCCAACAAATCTTCTTGAGACTTTCTGTAATCGTAAATATTGTCTAAGAGAATTTTGAGTTTCTCTGCTGCTGTGTCGCGAAGCAACAACGAACCATGACCCGGTTGGCCAATCACAGTGAACAAAACATCTAAAAATAAAATGAAACTTTAATATTTGAAGTAGATAAAAAGATTTCGCTTACGCCAGCACGTTCGTTCTCCATAAAATAAATCGTAAACGTCAGTTGGTGAAGCTATTCCTTCGTCTAAAGTGAATCCAGCGTTCAAGCTCTTAAAGCCATCGCTTAACACAAACGCTTTCATTCCTTCGGGTCCGAAAATCTCTTCGTCAGGTACAAAAGTGCAATGAAGAGTTCTCTTTAGAGACACGCCAGCTTTCTTGAGTGCTCTAATAGCTCCGAGATATTGCATTCCAACACATTTCATGTCTTGAGCTCCTCTCGCGAAGATTTTTCCTTCTTCGTCGATGTCAGCTGCGAACGGTGGATGAGTCCAGAACTCTTCGAAGACTGGAACGACGTCAGTGTGTGAGTTGAGGATGATTGACTTGGCTTCGGGATCGCTGCCGATCCAGGACACAACCACAGTTGGTTTCTCAATCGACACTGGAGCGAAGACTTGGAATTGAAGTCCAATTTCATTTGCCAACTTTCTCAGGAACTCGACAACTGGAACTGCAAGAAAATTAATGAAAATGAAATTAAATCTTCAAGATTATTCCTCACTCTTCGACTCAGTCATTCTTAAATTTAATATTTTAAAGGCGACAAGGTTTGTTTTGATCACGAAAAGTAAACTTTGTCGTGCGAAGAGAACAGAAGACGAAATGAGACTGAAAAATATTTTTCTTTCACTTCACGCTCTTCGAGAGAAATATTTTTTGTTTTCGTTAAAATATTTTTTATTTTCTCTTTTTCTTTTTCATTCTCAATCCAAGTTGGCGATTGACAAAATGATTTTCTTGTAGATCTCAATGCCTCGTAAGTAAATATCCGCTTTGAGGAATTCATCATTGTCGTGCAAGAGAATTGGAGTGTTATTCATTGGCGAGAAGCCAATCGCCGGGATTCCAATTCCGCGAATGTAACGCGAGTCAGTTCCACCAGGGAAAACAAGTAAATTCGTTTTCAAACCGCTACAAACGAGAAAAGTTATAAACTGATAAGGAATATCAAAAAGTTTATCTCACAGTTCGTCGACAGCTTCTTTGAATGCCATCCAATAAGGATTTGACTTGTCACATTTCGTTGGTGGAACTTTCGGTTGTTTCTGCTCGAACGTGTACTCGATTCCTTCTCCAGACTCGTCGCACCACTTTCGGAACATGTGTTCAAACTCTTGATGATCAACATCCAAAGCAATTCGCATGTCAATGGTGACTTTGTATTCTGGTGGAACGACATTTGATTGAACTCCGCCGTTCAACATCGTCACGTTGACTGTTGTGACATCTCCGATCGTCAACTCTGGATGATCGTTTAATCTCTTGACTTGAGTATTGCGATAATCGATGAAGCGATCAAGCAAACTTCGAACTTTCTCTCCAGCTGTGTTTTTCAACAGCATCGAGCCATGTCCTGGGTGCCCTGGGACAATGAAGTGAACGTGCCAGATCGAACGCTCAGCGTAATAAATGTTGAAAGTTTCATCAGGAGAAGCAACGCCTAAAAGTTGAACGTTTCAAATTTGAGATTCAATCGCGAGATTTCGTCAACAAACCTTCATCAAGTGACACTCCAGCATTCAAGAGTTTGAATTCGTCTTGATGAACGAAATCGCGCATTCCATCGACTCCGCCGATTTCTTCTTCGGGCACAAACACGACATGAATCGTTCGCTTGAACTGAACATTGTTTCGTTTGAAATATCTCAACGCCGCGAGATATTGCATTCCAACGCATTTCATGTCTTGCGAACCTCGCGCGTAGATTCTTCCTTCCTCGTCGATATCAGCTGAGAATGGCTTGTGAGTCCAAAACTCTTCAAACACTGGCACAACATCCATGTGCGAGTTTAAAATGATTGACTTGTGAGTTGGTTGCATTCCAATCCATGTCAAGATCACAATCGGTTTCTTAGGCGTCACAGGAATGACAACTTTAAAGTCTAAGCCGATGTCGGCAGCTTGAGCTTTTAGGAACTCGACACACGGTTCTGAAATTGAAAGCGAAATGAAGTTCGAGCGAGTTTATTGAATAATCTTCTGACTTCACTATCTCATCCGTCATACTTTCATCACGATCAAAATCACCACTTAATAACGAATACGTTAGTTACGAGCACATTGAGCTCAGTCATGCATGAGAAAATTGGTTTTTCGCAACGCGTCCGATAGAAACAAAAGCCGATTCAGTTGTGTAAACACTAATCGTCTCGAGCATGTTTGCTCTACCTCTGTTATCAAACTGCTTAAAGATAAACTCTCTTCAAGTGACAATGAAGTCTAATCTTCGTATCTTTAGATAGCAGATAATTTACGATCCAAAAGGCATTCAATCTTTAATTAACTCACCATAATCGATGTTGGGATGAACGCTGGGAATGCGAAGATATTCCCGGAAGATCTCGATCTCCTCGTTATTTTCCCACGAACTCATTTTGACAGAAGTTGTTACAGAAGAAGAGAAAAACTTTCCACTTTAAAAAATCTTTTTGTGCAATAATCAAGAAGTCACTTAGCGCGAATTAAGCGAAAGCGAGGCGATGTGTCTCAACCAACGACTCACAAAGATCTGACTCGATTCGCTGCTCGAAAAGCTATTAAGTCATTTTTTGTTCAGTCTCGAGAAGTGGGGAAGAAATACTTAAGAAACAATGAAACTTATCAGCAATTGATGTTAATTGTTTAATGATAAGACGGCGGGACAGTCGTACAAGCGACTACTGATACGGCGATAAGTCCAAAAGATGCAACAAATTACAAATGTTTTCAAGATCAACATAATCTTCTTCTTATCATTATTATTATTTCTTTGGTCAATCGATTTTTGTTGATTCTACAAATGGGAACCCACCCTCGGAACCCGAGGTGTCTTTGTGCATGAGACGTGAGTATCAGAATTTACAATTTATTCAACTTTATATATAAAATTATTTAAATTTTTAATTTGATTGATTAAATTGTTTAAAATTTGTTGATATCAATTTATATCAATTCATTTAAATTTTTCAAATATCATGAAGTTTCATGAAATCCATTTGATCATCATATTTTGAAATAACAAAAATTGTTTCGTATTATAATTTGTATATAAATTTTTAATGTTTAATTTCATGTTTATATGAAAATTTTTTTTTCAAATATCCATCGATTTATCCAATTTAATAAAACTTTTAAAAATACAATAATTTATTTATAATTTCTGAAAATTCGCAGTTTAAATGATATTTTGATTTGGTTGCATGTCAAATTTATATTTTCTTATAAACATTTTTATATCGTTAAACAAATTTGTTAAAACGGAAGAAAAACAATTTATGGCAGACGAGCTTAATTTGTTCTAAGCAGTCCATCGAGTTTCTGATCATGTAAGAAAAGATTGTACTGAAGTTCAAATCATTTTTATTGTTCAGCTTTGCCTTGAAGTTTTAATAAACGAATTTGAGTTTTTATTCGATTTGTTTTTGTGCGTAAAGGTGTTTAAAATCCACTTGAATTGCGCTCGTATCATTGCATTCAAAATTTCAGCAAGTGACAATGAATCAAGTCGCTTTTGCTAAAATAAATTTTAATATTGTTTAAACCATCGAAAATCTTGACGCTAAAATTACATGAAATTCTTGTTTTCTCATTTTAAAATTTATATCTTTGTAAAATTTAATATGTTTATAAAAATTTCTTGAATGCTCGAATAAAAAATATCGCTTATCTGCCAGAATTTATCAGAAATAAAATAAATTTTATGATTTTAAAAAAATATAATATTTCGAAAAAATATGATGAATATTTCAGTCCGAGTTAAAAGGTTCATCTTTAATATTTTATAACATTTTAAATAACTTATCAAATTGATTTTAATCTTTTAATGATACAAATGAAAATTTCTGTGAATACTGATTGAAAAATTGATAGAATATTGTTCAACAAATTTTATTCTTTATTCTTTTCGATAATTAAAAAATTATTATTTTTTTAAATAAATGATATAAATTGTAAGATTCCTTGGAAATCACGAGTCCCCTTTGTGACCTTGAAGAGTAATCCAGTAAACAGATTTTACAATTGGATTTTTATAACTTTTTGATTACAGGTTTTTTAGTTTTTACTGCGTGGCGATTACTGTTTAAACTGTTGTTGATGATTAGTTTTTTTAGGATTGTCTATTTGATTTTTTGGTCTGGAACACAGATTAACTTCTTATCATCCAATAGAGAAGTCAATGTTCGTTCAAAAAGCTTTTCAAATGATAATAATTCTTTTATTTGATTGCATTTAAATTGCACAACTCAAGTCGAACGAGCATTCAACCCGAAAACTTGATTAAGTCACTCTCGCTGATTGTGAGTCGCGATATTACGAAGCGTTCGCGACTTTCGAGATAATTTTCTTGTAAATTTCAATTCCTTTGAGATAGACATCAGCGTGTAAGAACTCATCGTGATCGTGAAGTAAGACGGGAGTGTTGATCATTGGTGAGAAGCCGATCGCAGGAATTCCAACGCTTCTCAGATATCGCGAGTCAGTTCCCCCGGGGAACACTTGAACTTTCGTTTTCAAGCCGCTAAGATAAGAACACAAAATTGATTAAGAAAAGAAAAAAAAAGAGTTCATTCATTAAATCGCTTACAGTTCAGCTGTCGCTGCTTTAAATGCATTCCAATAAACGTTTGAGTTGTCGATGTTTGTTGGAGGGATGA
This sequence comes from Smittia aterrima, assembly GCA_033063855.1. Classification (NCBI taxonomy): domain Eukaryota; kingdom Metazoa; phylum Arthropoda; class Insecta; order Diptera; family Chironomidae; genus Smittia; species Smittia aterrima. The sequence continues at coordinate 26,909,356 of CP093831.1, forward strand.
ACGGATCCTTCAAATCCCATTCGAACTCGATATCTTCTCCTGACTCAACACACCAAGTTTTAAACATCTCTTCGAACCTATCGTGATTCATGTCGACAGCTAATCTGATGTCAGTCATTAAAGTGAAGTCGGGAGGAATAACATTCAAATGATTTCCACCTTCGATCATTGTCACATTCAATGTCGTTACATCACCGATCGTGAGATCAGGATCGTTCTTGAGTCTCTCGACTTGACTTGCTCGGAAGTCAAAGAATCTGTCCATCAAGTGACGGAGCTTCTCTCCAGCTGTGTTTGTAGGAAGAAGCGATCCGTGACCGGTTGTTCCATTGATTTTAAAAATGATATGCCAAATGCAACGCTCAGCGTAGAAGACACTGAATGTGTCGGTTGGCGATGCGATTCCTTCGTCAAGAGAGAAACCGGCGTTCAAGCTTCTGAATGTCTCTTGATGAACAAAGTCAGCCATGCCACCGTCTCCTCCTAATTCTTCCTCTGGCACGAAGAGAACGTGAATCGTTCGTTTAAATGTGATTTGATGTTTCGAGAAATATCTGAGAGCTCCAAGATATTGCATTCCAACACTTTTCATGTCTTGAGTTCCTCTCGCGAAAATCCTTCCGTCTTCATCGATGTCAGCATCGAAAGGCTTGTGAGTCCAATATTCCTCAAAGACAGGAACGACGTCCATGTGAGAGTTGAGGATGATTGATTTAAGCTCTGGCTGTGTACCCAGCATCGTGAGAATCACGACAGGTTTCTCTTGCGTCACTGGATAATGAATCTGGACGCTCATTCCAATGTCCTCTCCAAGTTTCTTTAAAAATTGAGCACATGATCCTGCGAAGAGAGAAAATAAAAAATCTTTTGTTGACAAACAAAAACAAACGCGAAAAGTATGAATGAAAGTAAATAAAAGCGAAGCAACAAGTGTTTGAGCTACATTCGCATCGGAGCGTCGATCGAAGTCTATCAACGTTTAAAAATAGTCGAACACTCTCAGTGCGAGTGAGAATTTAATCCGAGAATCAAGGTAAACTTACGATAGTCGATATTAGGATGAACAGTGGGGAACCTAAGATATTCGCGGAAGATCTGAATTTCCTCGTCGTTCTCCCATGACAAACATTTCTTGATTCGCTCCTCGTTTTGAAGAATGAGACATTCCATCGCAGACTGTTGACCTTATTTCAGGTTTGACACGTTTAATTTTTCGCTGTTTATTGAACTTTTTTTTTTGTCGCAGTTGCTGACTCAGTTTTAATTGTTTTGAAGACACTTTGTGTGATTTCTTTTACAAATATTTTTAACCTTAATCAAGTTCACAGTTTAAGTTCATTCACAAAGATTGTGATTGCTCGGATGAAGGAGTTTAACTGAAAAGTCAGGCGAAAACAAATTGGCGAAAAGGGAAAACTCGAAAAATCTCAAAATCAAAGAAAGAGAGATTCGGTTATTTTGGATGGCAAAGAGAGTTTATGTTGATCACTCTCAATTTTCCACTTTCAGGGGCAAGAGGCTTAGAGAAATATTTCAAATTGTTATCAATGCTAACAGAAACTTTTCTCGTTTGACTTTCACTTCTTTTTATTATAAAATTAATAACTTCTGTTTACGATCGAAAAAGTTTTTCTCTAAAAAACATTTTTTGATAAAAGAAGAAACTGGAAGACACGAAAATTTGTTGTTTTCATTTTAATTGCGAGTAACGTATTCGAGAGAGTGTGAGCTCGTGTTAGAAGCAACAATTATTAATATGGAGTGAATTCAGCACATAATTTGATTGTGCCATCCTCGATTCTCTGCTATCTTTCAAGTGAGCTCTCAATATTCAGTGAAATTCAAGAACATTTTCGTTTAATGCTTCTGTCTGTAGGAGAGGGTTGATTGTTGGGTTGAAGAAATAATAGTTTTCATATGGGAATTGGCCCAAACCACCTAAAGTTCATGCCCATCGATTGATCTGATTGAGCATATGATTCAACTCATTCAAAGCTAAATTTCAATCGGAAAGTGAAAAAGAGATTTATTATGTCATTGTTTATTTCTCAATAATTTTATAGAGGAATTTTGCTGAACTTCGCCATTTGAGCAAACGATCTGTTCAAACAGCAGATCATTTAAGTATTCGCGCAGTTTTCGAGATGATATTATAAAGGTATGGCTTAATGAAATCCGGTTGACTTAGAATGAGAATATTTTAATAACTAGAGAATATTTATATTTATTAGTTATCACGTTTTAAGGAGTAATGTTCACAGATAATTACTGGCATGAAAGAAAATTAATAATCGTTTTGTAGAGATCGAATATCTGGATCGCAGAGATTTGAAAATATAAATGTCAACCAATTTTCGTCAATTTAACGTTTAATTTTTTCAATGTTTTCAAGAGATTGTTGATTTGTTCTAATGTTATTGTTTAAAAGCGACCGAAAAAACTTATTGGGACGAAGTTTTGTTAATAAACAAGAAATCAATTTTTCTCATTCAAATTCCTGAAAGCTTTTAGCTCTTCACAGTCACATAGCACTTAAGAATTTCTGATCAGCTTAAAAATGATAAAGAATCTTACTATTGTAAAAAACTAGTGATGACATTCTTTAAAAAGTTTTGAGCTTGAGTTGAATGATTCTCGAAGGTTCTCTTGATACCCAACCATAAAAAATTCAAAATAAAATATTTGATGCATTCATAAACCCAAATCATTTTAATTCGTCGCTGAATTCAAGTGCCCAAAATGAAAAGTGTTTAGTCCTGTAGTTTTATCATGATGAATTTTAACTGATTTTGTATGTAAAGGAAAAACTTACGAAATGCGTCAACAGTTATCCTAATCAACTTTAGCTTGATTTTAGCAATCACTTGTGTTGCTCGTTTTATTATCTTGATTTCAAGACAACACTTTAAGCTAGTTCGAAAGAGAGTTGGCTGACTAATTTCATGAGAATTTTTGTAACAGCTATCTTTGTCATGTTGTGAAAGTCCCGAGTTTGGTTTCAAGGAATTTCGAGTCATTTGATGGAGCTTACAAAATTAGATTGATCTTTTTCCTTTAGGCATTTGATCGATTTATTTGATATGAATTCTATCGTTTAATCACCTGAAAAAGTGCTTCAACAAAATTCAATTTTTTAGCGATAACAGCGTTCGAGCTATTAACATTTTGAATTTTTTGTGAAAATTTTTTTCTGTTTCTCAATTCTTGATGACATCTTGTAGTTATCACAAAGATTTGTAACTTTCACGTAATGATCTTTGAACTTTACCCTCGAATTTGGTTAATTTACATTTGCTTTTGCATGTGTGAGTGTTAAGTTACACGCATGTGTAGTCAACCGGATTTCATTAAGCCATACCTTTAGAATTTAATTTTCAACAGCTCTTGTTTGACTTTCAGACAGCAATTGTTATTAAAGACATCTTGCTTCGTTTCATATTATTGTCTGATGTGTATAAAAGAGTAAAATAGATATTGAGTCATCAAAATTTCTGATCGGAAATGTGCGCCGCCTTTGGTAAAAAGTTTTTAATAAAATATTTGAAGAAGAAAGTTGTGAGATTTTGGAATTCAGTAAAAAGCAATTCACGTGTTGGAAATGTTAAGTATGCAACAATTTTTTTAATTTTATTTTTCAAATAAGTTTATTCTCAGGATAGCAACATAGTTAGTTGTATACTTAAAAGGAAAGGAAAGATATTAATCAGCCCCAGTCAACGTGATTCCGGCAGTTTCCAGTACAATTTTATCAGCTGATGAGAATGAATATTAATTTTTTTTTTCGCTTATAAATATAAACTTATGATGTTCACCTTTACCAACAGCATAGGCATGGCCTTTGTTATCTTGATGTTTAATATGACCTAGAGCTGATAAAAAATGAAGACGTCACATATGGTAAAAATTTTTCGATAATTAAGATTAGGACAAGATTAGTTGGATTAGGATTAGAATAGGATTAAATTGTTAGGATTAATTAAGATTGATGATTAATAAGGTGATTAGGATTAAGAAGTGGATTAAAAATTTTGGGCACTTGGTCAAATTTTGCACTTCCAGTCACTTTGGCATTTCAAAATCTTGTACTATTCATTTCTCTAAATTTATAAATTTTGCTGACACAACAAACAGACAAATAAATGTTTTTTCTAATCGAAAAAATCCTTAAAAATAACATTTACTCTACGGAAAAATAATTTAAGCTAAGTTCAATGAACCTTTTCCAGATCCTAGAGGAGCTCCTTGAATTCCACCTAATGAAAATAAAATATTCATCCGCTGCTAGATTTATTTACTTTGTAAAATATCTACCGAAGGTTATCGCAAGGATAACGAAGAAGAATGCGCAAAAAATGAATTTCATCTTGGTTCTTGGAAGTTTTAGTCTTAACTGAAGTTAACTGAATTTCTTTCTCTTAATTTACCTTCACTTTTATACCAATCAAACTTGATAATCATCATTACACATTTTTAATCAACTTCTTCCATTACTTCTCAACTGAGGCTCATGTGTTGTCTTTGACAACTCCAACATTCAGCGTCAGACAGAGAGACAGGCGCTTCATGTCTGCAAGCTGGTCAAACAAATTTGAGGTAGACGACTCCTTTGACGTCAAGTGAAAGTTAACGAGTCAGGATTTCGTTTCAAGTAAAGAGTTTGTGATTAGACCACGATCAACAAATTTGCATTGAGTTGATCTCTTCTCACTTTAAAAGCCTCTCGGACTGCCAGCCACTAAATAAATAGCATTTGACGACGTAAATCGATTGCTTTTAAAGCGATGTCATTCAACCCCAAAAATGTCGATTCACTTTTGCAAACTGATCAAACATTCGAAAGTTTAACGACTCATCTGACGTCTGCTGCGTTGTTTTCGATTCCTTAAAAATTCTTAACAAATGAACAATCATTTTACTCTAAACAAAAGAGAATAACTCTCAATTTTTCCGACTCTGGGGCAAGAAGCTCAGACAAATCCGAAGATGTTGATTTACACATTTCTAGAATGTGACTCTCGCGCGAAGCTTCAGAACGTGACAATTCTATTTCTCGCACTGAGAAGATTTATCTGCGACGTCTTCATTGAAGAGAAGATGAGACTTAGAAAATTGACCTAGGCAGAACTTATTGAATCTTTCTTAAGATCGCGTCGTTCGTGAATTTGTCCGTTGCTTTCAAAGTGAAATGATTATTTTAAAATATTTTTCTGTTTCCATAATTTTACTGCAATTCAATGTTTCTGGAAGTGACAAAAAGGTGTGTGAGGTCAATTCGAGTCAAGGTTAATTAGTTTGAGTAATTTCAATCGTTTAGGGTTGTTCGTTGAACGACGTTTTAATTCATGAAGAACTCTTCTCGAACTTCGCGTGTTGGAAGTGTTACGAAAGTTTGAAAACCTTTGGACGACTCGTTAAAGTCAATTGCAAAATTCCAATCGACGATGAGCAATATTCCGTGCCCGGCTTCGTTGTTGACAGCGAATGCGTTCCGTTTGATCATAGAACGAATTCTATTAGCACGCTAGTTCAAAGATCATTGACAAATTCCACGTTCATTAAATGGAAAAGTTGTTGCGCAGATGCTGTGACGTGTTGCGAATCGATGATGAGGAATTATCAAGTGGAAAACTTCTTCGACACTTGTGACAATCATTGGGATGGGAGAAACTGTTTTCCCGACACATTTTCGAAGAGAATCGTGAATAACCTTTGCCCAGACGACATCGCAAAGCATGAGACTTCAAATTGTCCGCGTGAGTTTGATGATTGAAATTAAAACTTTTTTAAAAATGTTTTTCGTAGATTTCTACTCAAAAGTTTGTCATCAAAACGGAAGTTGGAGCGTTCCCGACTTCACGAAATGCTTCGAGAGCAAGCGACTTCAATCAAATGTTATCGCTCACATCATCATCATTAGTTTATCTCTTGCAATCTGCTTACCAGCTCTGCTCATTATTCTAATGATTCGATCATTGCTAACGGCAACCTCGAAGTCGATCAGTTTTATGTTGACGATAATCGTTTCCCGCAATATTTTCATTTTGATATCGAAGCTGCTCGTGAGTAAACAAATATTTTAATTGAATTAATTGATGAGAGTCAGTTTGTAGATTTACATCGATCCAACGATTTTAAGTCGAAACTTGTGGTTTTGCAAAGTGTCAACAGTTTCGACCGAGTTTCTTGAAACTTCTTCTTATTTATTTTTGTTAATTGTCGCAGTTCAACTTCAATCACTAATCGAAAGAGAAATAAACAAAAAGCTTTTACTTTTGGGCTTCATCCTCTCATCATTGACAACGACAACTTGGAGCTTGCTCATGCATTTCAATTTGAATCGAAACTGTTGGCAATCAGAATCAAATCATTTTGAACATTTGACGAGTTCTTTGGTTCGAGGAATCGCAATTTTGTTCACAATTGTTTTGTTAATTAATGTCATTCGGAAAGTTGAAGGAGCTTCGAGGTGAGCAATTAAAAGCTTTTAAGGAAATTCAATTAATTTCTGTTTCTAGATTTTTGTCGAAGCATCTTCTCGCCTTCACTTTTCTGTTTCTCCTTCCTCTGATAATTCATTTGATTCAGAGAGAGAACTTCAATGTTTGTGGAAGTGAAGAGACGTTCCAATGTATTTTGATTGTTTGCTGTGCTCTTCAGGGGATTTGGTTGGTTCCCTTGATCATGATGGACAAAGACATTTTGAAAGTTGTGAAATCTTCTCAAGCTGACGACTCAAATGGATCAAATGTTAGTTTAGCTACGTCAGAAGTCGAGGAGAAGCAACTTTGGCTTGATCTCGTTCGTCAAGCTTCAACAAGTTCCTTCACTCACGAGAACTTCTACTCAATCGATCCATCGCCTCCAGTTCTACAAAACTTTCCCTCTCGACGACAACGAACACAATCCGAGAACATTCCACAAACTCACCAAACAAAAATCAACTTTGAACAACGAAGGAACATTCGGGATGTGATGCGGCGAGCCAAAACTAATTTCCCTGAACAGCAAACTCCTCCTTTGCCTAAAAACATTCCAAATCAAATATTCGACGATGTTCAACTTTTCGATTTGTATTACAAAAACCTCAACTCGTTGTGCCTCGCCGAGAACTCAACGGAGAACATCAAAAGCAATCCAGAAAGGGAAATGAAAGAGGGTTACGCAATAAGAAGAATGAAAAAGCTTTTAACGTAGAAATTTATTTGCTTTTAAGTTGAATAAAAAATGAAACGAAAAATTAAAGTCGCAGTGATTTATTTCTCAACCAAAAGTTGATACAAACTTGAACACAAAAATGAATAAATTAATTTTTTGATAAACCAGAAGAATCCGCAAAAGTATTTTTATCCAAACAAGTTCAAAGGAAATGGTGCTTGTGTCGTTGGCATCAAGAATCCGAGTGGATTAGGCAGCTGCGGTCTTGGAATGAGAGAGTTGATGATGTTCATTGGAAATGGAGCTTGCGTTGTTGTCGGAAAAAGGTTGAATGGGAAGCCTGGAGTTGGTTGAGCGTATTGAGGTTGATTGAAGAGGTTAGGTCCTTGCGGATAATTGTAGCGAGGATCAAAGTTTTCGTGATGATGATGATGGTGGTCGCCGTAATATTGTTGAGGTTGAGCTGGATTCAGAAAACTTAGGAATGACGACTGAGTTGTTGGAACAAAGTCATATCCCCACAAAGGTTTAACTTGTTGCGAGACATCGAGAGCTTTGATCGGACTTTGCTCGCTCTCACAAAATGAAAATAAAAGTATCAAAGCGAAGAATAAACACTTCATTTCTGATCGAACACTGAAACTCAAGTGAATTGTTTTTGGCAAAAGTTTTGTGTCATTAAGTAAATTTCAACGATTTTCCAGTTCAGCGAGTTATTCTTCTCTTCCTCAAGTTAAGCAATTAAAACTTTATCCGCGAGTTGTTGATTAAAATTATTTATTTGAGTTTTAGCAAATTCAATTTGTTCGGTGTTTTTTCAAAATTTCTTCGCAAACTCGTCGGGCATCCAACAAGTTCTTCAATTCTTCGGGATCCTCCATAAGTTCGTTTGACACCTTCTCTGAAATTTCCTTCACGATCAAACGAAATGATTTTTCCTTGAGCAGCTGAGATGTAAACCGATGAGCGAACAGGAAAGTCTCCCAAGCATTTGCTTCGTCAATTTGATCGCCAATAATTTTCTCGTAAATCGATTTCATTGCGACGACTTTGAACTTTTCAGCAATTTCAAAGTTTTCTTTTGCGTTTTCTTCTTCGGAGATCTCGTTCGTGTAAATGAATTTCAGCAAAGCTTCAACTGCGCCAGAGCTAAAGTCTGAAATTTTCATCTCCGTCGCCTCGTTTTGATCTTCAAATGTTTCGGCAAACACTTCACATCGCATTCCTAAAATGTTCTTGTGAACCTTGAATTCCTTCTCACCAGCGATTATCGTGAGATCAGAGAATCTTCCCGAAATCCACATTTCCTTGCTTAGTTGATTACCGTCGAAGATGTCCATGGATTCAGTTGTCCGAGAAGGTTTGATGCACTTCTCGTCAATTAACTTCATCAGCTTCTCAAGAGATTGTAATGAACCTTTTACTCCTGCCCAGTAGCAAGCATCAATATTTTTGTTTTTAGAAAAATCTACTTTAACAATTTCTCTTCCAAGCAAAGGTTTTAAAAGATTTGAAGATGCGAACTTGATTTCATTGCCGTCGAATGAAACTGATCGTAAGTTTGGCATTTCTGTGAACAAATCGTCTGACAATGAAGTCAATTGACAAGTTACAATACGAAGACTAACAAGTCCCTCGAGTCCTTTCAAATCAGATTTTGAAATTTCTTTGATGCCACAGCCTTCTATAATCAGTTGAGTGAGATTAGGAAAATGTTTCTCGAGGCCTCGAGGAAAATAATTCACATTTGTATACTCGATACAAACACGTTTGACATCTTCGTGATTTTTTCCTGCTTTGTGAACTCCTTTAAACTCTTTAATCACTTGACCCTTCTCCATTATATTTGCTTCGCGTATTTCGCAGGTGTAGCCACAAGGCACATTATAAATAAATTGACAATTGATCTCCATTTTGAAATGATTTTTTTTTTCTTATCACGAGAACCTTTATCCTTGAACGCTTCTGATGAACTGAAAATAAATGTATTCTCGCTCTTGAAGAAAAATGCGTCTCGCTCTTGTAGTTGAAAGTGACGGGATCGTCAACAGGTAAAAAGAAAATCAATTAAATGTCGAAGGAGTTTACGGTTGAAACTCCTTCGGTTTTCTTTTTTCAATTTTATTGCTTTGACCATCTTAAATCTGAAGCATTCTGGCAATTATGATAAACCATTTTGTTGTTTTATGGCCAATTTTCTAAAGTACCTGGGATCCGTCATTCGTCTGGAATTTTCTTCACAAAACGTAACTTAATGTTGGTTTCTATTTTAAAAAAATAATTTGACCAAAAGATTCGTTGGAAGTTTTCTGACAAAATGTTTAAATGAATTTACAGCTGAGCTCAACAAGTTAAGCTTTTCTTCCTCAAGTTAGTCAAATAAAATTTTATCCGCGATTTGCTGAGTAAAATTATTTATTTGAGTTACGACAAATTCATTTTCTTTGATATTTTTTCAAAATTTCTTCGTAAACTCGTCGAGCTTCAATCAATTTCTTCAATTCCTCGGGATCTTCCATAAACTCGTTAGATACTTCCTCAGGAATTTTTTTGATGATCAGTTGGAATGCTTTTTCCTTCAAATGTTTAGATGACAATCGATGAGCGAATAAGAAAATTTCCTCAGCATTTGATTCGTCAAGTTGTTCGCAAATAATTTTCTCGTAAATCGATTTCATGGCGACAACTTTGAATTTGTCAGCAATGTCGAAGATTTCCTTTGCGTTTCCATCTTCTGTGATTTCATTCGTGTAAATGAATTTGAGCAAAGCTTCGACAGAATTTGCACTGAATTCTGGAATCTTAATTTCAGTTGCCTCGTTTTGATCTTCGAAGATTTGAGCGAAAACTTTATTTTCCATTCCCAAAACATTTTTGTGAACTTTGAACTTTTTGTCGCCTGCAATGATCGAGAGATCAGAAAATCTTCCTGAAATCCACATTTCCTTGAGTTTTGGATTGAAGTTCACGGGATCAGGAAAAATAGTTGGCAGAGGAAGTTTGCTGCACTTCTCGTCGATCAAATTCATCAACTTTTCAAGTGATTCTAATGAATTGTAGCTTCCTGGCCAGAACTGAGCATCAATGCTTTTGTTTCCTTTAAGGTTCACTTTAACATTTTTTTTTCCAATCAATGGCTTAAAAAGATTCGAAGATGCGAACTCGATTTTGTTCTCAACGAAAGAAACTGATCGTAAGTTTGGCATTTCGGTCAACAAATCGTCGGGAAATGACTTCAGTTCGCCATTTGTAATCCAAAGTCCATCAAGTCTCTCAAGTCCTTTTAAGTCGTTTTTCGAAATTTCTTTTAAGCTACAATGTTGTATAAACAAGTGAGTGAGATTAGGAAAATGCTTTTCGAGGCCTCGAGGAAAATATTTCACATTTGTTTTGGTGAACAGAATTCCTCTGACGTTATTGTGACTTTTCCCTTTTTCATGAACTCCTTTAAATTCTTTAATTACATGATCCTTTTCTGTTAGATTTGCCACTTCTACAAAGCAAGTGTATCGATTATTCAAGTAATGGCAATTCCTAAATTCACAATTGAGCTCCATCTAAAACTGAGTTTATTTTTTTTTCTTATCAAATTTCTTATCTCGTTGAATGACTCACAAACCGTCGAACGTTTTACTTAGTTTTTCAAATTTCACGCTGATTTCTATTTAAAGTTTATTTGATTTGATCGAACTTCTGGTCTATCAACTTCATCAGCTCTTCAAGTGATTCTAACGATTCGTCTTCTCCTGGCATGTAGCAAGCATCAATTCTGTTGTTTATTCGAAGTTCCACTTTAATATTTTCTCGTCCAATCAAAGGTTTTAAAAGTTTTGAAGAAGCGAACTTGATTTTGCTGTCGTAGAATGTCACGATCCGTAAATTTGGCATTTCGATGAACAAATCGTCCGGCAATGATGTCAATTCACAATAAATAATGACAAGACCGATAAGTCCCTCGAGTCCCTTCAAATCGTGTTTAGAAATTTCCTTGATGCTACAGCCACTTAGAACTAAATATGTGAGATTAGGAAAATGCTTTTGAAGACCTCGAGGAAACTGATTCACTTTGCTTGCATTCAAGAAATAAACATATTCAACGTCTTTGTGACTTTTTCCTTCTTTGTGAATTCCTTTAAATTCTTTTACTTCTTGATCTCTTTCGATTATGCTCTCTCTACAAACTGAATCTTCAATAATGCAAGTGTAAAGATCCTTTGAATCAATAGCAAAAACTCCAAACCGACAATTGATCGCCATGTTCAACAGAATTCCTTTTTGGAATGAATCACAAACCGACCAACGTTCTTATTAAATTTTATTTATTCGAGTCATGTTGCTGAATGAAGTTGAATGATTTTCTGAACGCATTGCATTTTTTTCTGAACACATTTGTATAGTTTTTTTTCTTTTAATAACAGCGAAATGAAATTTTATGGTAGACAAATATTTTCCGATTTTTTTTTTAATTTCACTTTAATCAAATGATTGTTCCATTTAGTTCCTAGTACTCTTGATCCCTTTATCTGAAACAATTGAAAGATTTTCCAATTCAAATACTCAAGTTAAACAATAAAATATTCATCAGCAAGTTTCCGAGTTTTCGAATTTTTATTGAAACGATAATTTGTGTTAAGCAAAATTCCACTTTTTCCATTTTTCCAAAACTTCTTCGTAAGATCGTCTATAATCCAACAACTTCTTCAATTCTTCGGGATCCTCCATGAGTTCGTCTGTCACTTCGTCGGGAATATTCTTCACAATCAAACGAAATGATTTTTCCTTCAGCTCTTGAGATGAAAATCGATGAGCGAACAAGAAAAACTCCCAAGCATTTGATTCGCTAACTTGATTGCAAACCATTTTCTCGTAATTTATTTTCATGGCAGCGACTTTAAACTTATCAGCAATTTCGAAAATTTCCTTTGCGTTTCCATCTTCCGAGATCTCGTTCGTGTAAATGAACTTCAGCAAAGCCTCAACTGAATCCGGGCTGAAGTCAGAAATTTTTATTTCCGTCGCCTCGCTTTGATCTTCAAAGATTTGAGCAAACACTTCACTTTGCATTCCTAAAACCGTTTTGTGAACTTTGAATTCCTTCTCATCAGCAACGATCGTAAGGTCAGAGAATCTTCCTGAGACCCACATTTCTTTTAGTTTTGGATTGAAGTTAACGGGATCAACAATAATTGGAAGAGAAGGTTTTACGCACTTCTCGTCGATCAAATCCATCAGCTCATCAAGAGACCATAATGAACCTTCTTCTCCTAACCAGTAGTGAGCGTCAATGTTTTTATTTTCTTGAAGGCTCACTATTAGATTTCGTCTTCCAATCAAAGGTTTTAAAAGCTCAGAAGACGCGAACTCGATTTTGTTGCCAAAGAATGAAATTTCTCGTAAATTTGGCATTTCAGTGAACAAATCGTCTGGCAGTGATGTCAATTCACATTTTTCAATCCAAAGACGAACAAGTCCCTCGAGTCCTCTTAAATCGCTTTTCGAAATTTTCTTGATGCCGCCGCCGTGAATCACCAAATAAGTTAGATTAGGAAAATGCTTGTGGAGACCTTGAGGAAAATGATTCACGTTTGTTATGTAGAAGTAAACACATTTGACGTCAAAGTGACTTTTTCCTTCTTCGTGGAATCCTTTAAACTCTTTAATCACATGATCCTTTGCTGTAATGGATGCTTCTTCTATTTTGCACGAATATAAAATCTCTGAATTTACATCACCATCAAAAAATTCACAATTGATCTCCATGTCGAACCGAATTTAATTTTTCTCTTATCAGATTTCTTATCGAGTGCCAATTGGGAATGATTCAAAAACCGTCGGGCGTTGTTTCTAAGTTTTCAAATTCAGTAAATTTTAAATTTTAATTTCAGTTGAGAAACTTTCTTGCAGTTTCTATTTTATTAAAATAATTTCAACCTGAAGATATAATTTTTTGCGAGTTCACACTCACTCTCGAACGAATTATCTGAAACAAATAAAAGATGTTCACAGATTCTCTTCTTCGAGTTAAGCAATAAAAATTTTATTGAAACGATAATTTGTGTTAAGCAATATTCAACTTCTTCCATTTTTTCAAAACTTCTTCATAAGCTCGACGACAAACCAACAACTTCTTTAATTCTTCGGGATCCTCCATGAGTTCGTTTGTCACTTCGTCGGGAATTTTCTGCACAATCAAACGAAATGATTTTTCCTTGAGCAGCTGAGATGTAAATCGATGAGCGAACAAGAAAAACTCCCAAGCATTTGATTCGTTGATTTGATCGCAGATAATTTTCTCGTAATTCATTTTCATGGCTGCGATTTTAAACTTGTCAGCGATTTCAAAGTTTTCCTTTGCGTTTCCATCTTCTGCGATCTCGTTCGTATAAATAAATTTCAGTAAAGCTTCAACTGCGCCAGAGCTAAAGTCTGAAATTTTCATCTCCGTCGCCTCGCTTTGATCTTCAAATGTTTCGGCGAACACTTCACATCGCATTCCTAAAATCGTTTTATGAACTTTAAATTCCTTCTCACCAGCGATGATCGTGAGATCAGAGAATCTTCCCGAAATCCACATTTCTTTGGTTAGTTGATTGCCATCAAAGATGTCCATGCATTCAGTTGTCCGAGCAGGTTTCATGCACTTCTCGTCGATTAACTTCATGAGGTCTTCAAGAGATTCTAATGAACCTTTTGCTCCTTCCCAGGAATAGCAAGCGTCAATATTTTTGTTTCCTTCAAGGCTCACTTCAACATATTCTCTTCCAAGCAAAGGTTTTAGCAGATTTGAAGAAGCGAACTCGATTTTGTTGCCGCGAAGTATAACTCCTCTTAAATTTGGCATTTCAGCAAACAAATCGTCTGGCAGTGACTTCAATTGACAATGCACAATAGTAAGAGCAACAAGTCCCTCAAGTCCTTTCAAATCAGATTTCGAAATTTCTTTGATGCCACAGCGTTCTATAATCAGTTGAGTGAGATTAGGAAAATGTTTTCCGAGATCTCGAGGAAAATGATTCACATTTGTTCGACTGAACCACATGTATTGGACGTCATTGTGACTTTTTCCTGCTTCGTGATCTCCTTTGAATTCTTTAATCACTTGATCCTTCTCCGTTATATTTGCTTCGAGTATAGTGCTCGAGTAGCCATAAAGCACAATATCCTTAAATTCACAATTGATCTCCATGTTGAACTGAATTTCTTTTTTCCTTGTCACGAGAACCTTTATCCTTGAATGCTTCTGATGAACTGAAAAAAAAATGTATTCTCGCTCTTGAAGAAAAATGCGACTCGCTCTTGTAGTTGAAGGCGACGGGATCGTCAACAGGTAAAAAAAAAACAATTAAAATTCGAAGGAGTTTACGGTTGAAACTCCTTCGGTTTACTTTTTTCAATTTTATTGCTTTGACCATCCTTAAATCTGTAACTAACATTGTGACAATTATGGTGAATTTTTATTTTCTTTATGTCTTAAATAATTTAAGTTAAATTGTTTATTGACCAGCCAAAATTTTGTCTTCAATTCTTCGGGGTCCTTCAAAAGTTTGATTGTCACTACTTCGTCTGGAAATTCCAGACTGGAATATTCTTCACATACAAACGAATTTCTTTCCTGAATTTCACGAGGTTTGATTGAAATTCACGAGATCAAAATGAACCATTGGCAGAGCAGGTTTCGTGCACTTTTCGTCGATTAACTTCATCAGCTCTTCAAGTGAATCTAATGAACCTTTTACTCCTGGCCAGAACTGAGCGTCAATGCTTTTGTTTTCTTTAAGGCTCACTCTAACATCTTCTCTTCCAAGCAAAGGTTTTAAAAGATTTGAAGATGCGAACTTGATTTTGTTGCCAAAAAATGAAACTATTCGTAAGTTTGGCATTTCAGTGAACAAATCGTCGGGCAATGATGTCAGTTGACAATAAAAAATGGCAAGATTAACAAGTCGCTCGAGTCCTTTCAAATCCTTTTTAGATATTTCCTTGATGCCACAGACGTCCATTACCAAGTGAGTGAGATTAGGAAAATGCTTTCCGAGATCTCGAGGAAAATGATTCACATTTGTTTGAACGAACCAAACACATTTGACGTCATTGTGACTTTTTCCTTTATTGTGAACTCCTTTGAATTCTTTAATCACTTGATCCTTCTCAGTTATATTTGCTTTTTCTATTAAGCATGCGTAGCCATAAATCCAATGATCATCAAACTTACAATTGATCTCCATGTCAAACTGAATTTATTTTCTTTCGAATTCCTTATCTCGAGTGAAATTAAATGATTCATAAACCGTCGAACGTTGTTTGTAAGTTTTTGAATTCAGCAGATTTCTGTTAAATAGAATTCGAAATATTTTCTTAATTATTTTTATTTATAGTTTCTCAAAAGTTTGATTAAATATGACACATACAGACTAAAGTGCGCCAAGGCCAATGACCAAAAATATTGACCCCTAAATGTATAAAATCATTGAATCTAAATCGTCGAGCCTCGAATAACAAATCGATTTTATTTTGATAAAAAAAAGTCTCTTTGTAACACGCAACGCAATTAACATTTTTAAAGTTTTTAAATGTAATCAAATCAATCAACACGCAAACACTTTTTGAAAAGCTTTCATCAAAAGCTTTCTCAGTTGAGCTTTATCCTTTCACGATGTTGAAACATTTTAAAATTTATTGCCGCGAGTCATCGATCCACGGTTTGCCTTATCTCGTTAACGATGACATTCATTGGACGGAAAAGGTTTTCTGGCTTCTAGCTTTGATCACGTCCTGCGTTTGCTGTGGAGCAATGATCGCACAAATCGCAGTGAAAGTTCAGGAAGATTCGGTCGTCACTTTCACGTCAGACGAAGCGATTCCCATAACACAAGTAAATCAATTTTTTTATCTTTTGAGATTTCTGATTTCGTAATTTAAGGTTCCATTCATCGCAGTGACGCTTTGTCCTGAAATGATGACTCACAATGAATTCTTTAACTACACAAAAATAAAAACTGATTTGATCGAGAATGAAATCACAATCGCAAACCTCACGCAAGACGAGTAAACTGAATTCTAATCAACAACGAAACATCTAAAACGTTCATTTTCAGACTAAAGTACATGCAAGCAATCGCTTTGGTTTTTGGAAATGTTCAAAAATTTAAATTTGAATTGGGATAAAAATCAGAACGACGCGCACTTTGATGGTCAATATGGAGTTGAATTTGCTGAAATCATTGGTCCCTACGGATTTTGTTACACATTCAATATCATCGAAAAAAAAATGTATTCTCACTCTTGAAGAAAAATGCAACACGCTCTTGTAGTTGAAGGTGACGGAATCGTCAACAAGTAAAAAGAAAATCAATTAAAATTCGAAGGAGTTTTCCGTTGAAACTCCTTCGATTCACTGATTTGAACTTTATTACTTTGGCCATCTTAAGGCAGGTCAACAAATCTATAAAATGTCCCAAAATCTCCATCTGCATGTAATTAGGATCATTTATCTTGAAAGCACCACTCAAAAACGTATTCTCTTCTTCGAGTTAAGCAATAAAATTTTTATTGAAACGATAATTTGTGTTAAGCAATATTCAACTTTTTCCATTTTTTCAAAACTTCGTCATAAGCTCGACGACAATCGATCAACTTCTTTAATTCTTCGGGATCCTCCATGAGTTCGTCTGTCACTTCGTCGGGAATTTTCTTCACAATCAAACAAAATGATTTTTTCTTGAGCAGCTGAGATGAGAACCGATGAGCGAACAGGAAAGTCTCCCAGGCATTCGATTCGTCAATTTGATCGCAAATAATTTTCTCGTAAATCGATTTCATGGCTGCGATTTTAAATTTGTCAGCAATTTCAAAGTTTTCCTTTGCGTTTCCTCCATCAGAGATCTCATTCGTGTAAATGAATTTGAGCAAAGCTTCAACTGCGCCAGAGCTGAAGTCTGAAATTTTCATCTCATTTGCCTCGCTTTGATCTTCAAATGTTTCGGCGAACATTTCACATCGCATTCCTAAAACCGCTTTGTGGACTTTAAATTCCTTCTCACCAGCGATGATCGTGAGGTCCGAGAATCTTCCTGAGACCCACATTTCCTTGGTTAGTTGATTGCCGCCGAAGATGTCCATGGATTCAGTTGTCCGAGCAGGTTTGATGCACTTCTCGTCAATCAACGTCATGAGCTCTTCAAGTGATTCTATTGAATTGTAGCCTCCTTGATAGAACCAAGCGTCAATATTTTTGTTTTCAGAAAAGTCCACTTTAACATTTTCTCTTCCAAGTAAAGGTTTTAAAAGATCGGACGAGGCGAATTCGATTTTGTTGTCGCGAAATGAAACTTCTCTTAGTTTCGGCATTTCGGTCAACAAATCGTCTGGCAATGATGTCAATTGACAATTTTCAATACAAAGATGAACAAGTCCCTCAAGTCCTTTCAAATCATTTTTCGAAATTTCTTTGATGCCACAGCCTTCTATAATCAAATGAGTGAGATTAGGAAAATGCTTTTCGAGACCTCGAGGAAAATAATTCACAGTTGTATACTCGAACCAAATGTATTGGACGTCATTGTGACTTTTTCCTGCTTCGTGATCTCCTTTGAATTCTTTAATCACTTGATCCTTCTCCGTTATATTTGCTTCGCGTATAGTGCACGAGTAGCCATAAAGCACATAATCACTTAACTGACAATTGATCTCCATGTTGAACTGAATTTATTTTTTCCTTATCACGAGAACCTTTATCCTTGAATGCTTCTGATGAACTGAAAAAAAGGATTCTCGCTCTTGAAGAAAAAATGCAATTCGCTCTTGTAGTTGAAGGTGACGGGATCGTCAACAGGTTAAAAAAGAAAATCAATTTAAATTCGAAACACAAAGATTTGCGATTTCCAAATAAACCCGTCGATCGTTTCCGTGAAATGCAAAAAATTCTCAAAGAAGCAGTCTCATAAATTATTATATAAATTTCGGCAGCTGGAATAACGGTAAACATCGAAGATTTGACATTTGATAAAGATGACAAATGTACTTCGGGGCTTGTTGCGCATTGCGACCGACCGGGCATTGCTTAATCAAAGGAATTTTATTCTTTCTTCTTTCATGTCAATTTTAATTGCCTTGAAACATTAAGACTGTTATCATTGCTTGCACGAGTCGCAATCTGGAATTTCCAAGAAAGATAATCCAATCTTCGAATAAATTTTTAAATAGAAATGTTTATTTATTTTGCGTTGCGATTTGAAAGCTATGACAGAAATGTGAAATAAATGTGTTTTCTCTGCATGAGGTGGACCCGCTGCATCCGAGACGACTAAGTAAGGAGGTCCTGGCGCCTCAGGCTGCTATTCTTAATATCTATTGTTAAGCGACAGGTGATTGTGGTTTCATTAGATTTGCCATATTTCTCATCAAATCCTCGTAGTTTGATTTTAATCTTTTGTTTTCAGACTCGAGACTCAACCATTCTGCGCTTTTCTCCATTCCATTTGCGGCGTTGTCAGTCTGTAGCTCTTCATTTTCATTTTTCAGATTCTCTATCGTCGACATGAGTTGAGTGATGTTTGTTGACAAAACGAGATTCTCTCTTTCAAACGTTTCCTTTTTCTTCTTCAATATCCCAGTTTCCTCATTGAGTTCATTAAACGTCGAAAGATCCTTTAAACATTTTTCAAGTGACGCATTTGTTTCGTTGAATTTAAAATTGTCGTTTTGCGTAAGATTTGCTTGTAAAAGTTTGTTGTTCTGATTACAATTGAAAAGTTGCTCTTCAAGTTTGCTGGCGTTTGTTTCTTTCTCTGTTAATGTGTTTACCAAGTTCGTTAACTCTTGAGTGTTGTTCTTCTTTAAAGCTTCGATCTCAATCTTAAAATTTTCGATGGTTGAATTCTTTTGCGTTATGTTGGTGACTAAAGCAACTTTTTCACTCTCGCAAGTTTCCTTATTTTGTTTCAATTCCTTTTCTTTCTCTGCCAAAGTTTTGTTAAACGCAATAGCCTGTGATCGAAGCGATGCCTCCATTTTCTCTTCAAGTTTGCTGACGTTTGTCTCTTTCTCTGTCAATGCAATTTTCATGCTTTCGATCGTGGCCTTCAGTTGCTCTATGGTTGTATCCAAAGCGACTTTTTCACTTTCAATAGTTCTCGTCTTTTCTTTGGCCATTGAACTGGCGCATTTGGACGCAACTTCGTTTTTGAACACTTCCAAATCTGAGATGTCGTCAGGGAATTTTTTGTCGATACAAGTGTTATTACGAAAGTCAACAACTTCCAATGTTGAGGGCAGAACAGTGTCAATTGTGTGTAATTTATTATCATCTGCATAGAAATGAGTCAATTTCTTATTTTTCAGTAACAAATCAGCTGGTAATGAAACTAATTTGTTGTTCCAAAGGTTGATTTCATTTAATAAGATCAAATCCATAAAGAGATCTTCAGGTAATGTTGTCAAAGAAGTGTAGGCGATAATAACTCCTTCCATTTTCTTGCAGTTTGTAAAGACTGCTCGATTAATTCGTTCAATTTTTTCGCCATAAATTTGGAAACTAGCCAAGTTTTGTAAGAAATTACAAACTTTTGTAGGAACAATTTCAGTTTCAACCTCTTGCGCTATCTCAAACGATGTGGTTTCGTTTCTTTCGACATCGGTAGGTCCCGAAACTGAGGTAACGGCGACGTCGTTTTCAAGAACTTTCAGTTTTCTCACTACACACCTTTGGTACATAAACACACATTCCAGTTGAAAGCTCTCGACGTATCCGCAAAGGCACCAAATAATCAGCAAATATTTAAAGAGCTCCATGTTCTCTAATTAAAGGTTCAGACCAAACTGAAGCTGCGAATGCAAATCTCATGAATTTAAATCTTGAATTTCTTATCACAAATTACTTGTCGTCGGGCGATGAGATGATTCAATGAAGAAATTCTATTTTTATTTGTTTTGGTAAAACCCATTTTGTGATTACTCTGTGACGCAAGGACTGCTATCAAGTTGTTTGACACACGAATCGACCTCTGGAAACTCTAAGAAAGATTATTCAAATTTATTTAACAAAATTGTGATTTCACGGAAAATTGGGAGTTTAAATTTAAGCCGAACAGTGTGAACTTCCTTGTTCGGTCAATGCGAACACGAAAGAATTAAAAGAAATCTTTATTTGTGTGCAAGAAGCCGAGAGGTCCAACAATCTTAAAATTCGCTTACAATCTATAAATTGTATACGCGATCCGAGAAAGTCACATGCAAATTAAAAGATTAAATAAAATATTGATAAAACATAAAAAACTATCAACGTTATCAGTTCCTCAGGCGATTTCAATGAACTAGAGTGTCCATCAATTCTTTTGTTTCCTTCAAGGTCCACTGTAACATTTTCTCTTCCAAGCAAAGGTTTTAAAAGATTTGAAGATGCGAACTCGATTTTGTTTCCGTAGAATAAAACTGTTCGTAAGTTTAGCATTTCAGTGAACAAATCGTCGGGCAATGATGTCAATTCGCATCCTGTAATATAAAGACCAACAAGAACCTCGAGTCCTTTCAAATCCTTCTTGTAAATTTCTTTGATGTCACCGCCATTTATAATCAAGTGAGTGAGATTGGGAAAATGCTTGTGGAGACCTTGAGGAAAATGTTCGATGGTTGTATTGTAGAACCAAACACATTTGACGTCATTGTGACTTTTTCCTTCTTTGTGAACTCCTTTAAACTCTTTAATCACATGATCCTTCTCTGCTATGGATGCTTCTTCTATTTTGCACGAATATAAAATCTCTGAGTTTACGTTACCATCAAAAAATTGACAATTGATCTCCATGTCGAACCGAATTTATTTTTTTCTTATCAGATTTCTTATCTAAAGTGATAATTAAAAATGATTCAAAAACCGTCGGGCGTTGTTTCTAAGTTTTTGAACTTAACAGATTTCTGTTTTAAAGTAAAATACTATCCTTGTACCCAGAAATATTGTCCACATTGTTCTGAAACTATTTGCAAAAGACTTTAAATCGCTATCTCGTTCCGTTCTTAAAATATTAAAAATTTAAATTACTGCTTTGAAGAAAAGGTATTTTCGAGGTACTCAAGTACCAACAAGAATACCTTTTAGGTATTGTCGAGGTATTATAATACCAGCAAAATACCGAGTACCTCCACCCTGCTGTTTTTAAGTATTATACGAATTATTTTTTAATTATTTTCTTCCAATAAAATTCAATTTTTTGGCAAACATTTGAACTTTACAATTAATTAGAATACAAATGATTGGACTTAAGCAAGATTTGCTCAATGCAAAGTGTTTTGTGATCCTTTGCAGCGTCGGATGATGTTCAACATAAAACAAAGTAACAACGACATAAGGAAGCGAGGTCAAGATAAACAAGAAAGTCCAATCTCAGTGTTAACTAATCATCTTGTAACGTCTCGTCATTATCTCTGCACTAGAAGATCTTATTACGCAAATCTTCACTCCTGTATCATCTCTTGAACTCATTTAGATCAAACGAATTCAGGGGATGCAAAGCATGATTGACCAATTGCCCTAATGAAATTTTCTCAGACGCTTTAATTATAAGAACCATAAGAATTTTCTCTCATACTCAAAAGGAAAATTCAACATATCTTAAGTCTTTATTTCTTGCAAGATATGAGAATTTGCTTCGTAGAGAACAGGAAAATTGTCTAATTCTAAATTTCTTTCTGTCTCATCGCCATCTATTCATTAAGTCTTTTCTCTCATTATTTTGTCTATTTTCTGTCTCATCAATCTTTCAATGCTCGTTTAATCTTAAGTCTTTGCCATCTGTTGCACCTGTCTAGCAGCAATCTTTTTGCCAATCGTGTTTATTTGTTAGGTCAGTCTTCAGTTGAAGACATCCAAGACCCCCCTTTTCCTCCCCACCCTCCCATCCCATCCAATCCCGAAGGATGCGTGCGCAAGCCGCATCTAGGGACGGTAGAGCAGGAGCCTCCTGACTAAAATCATGGAGGTAGGCTGGTCCCCTTCGGGGACCCAGGTCCTGCTTCGCAGGACCCTACCGAGTATTCATTCATTCAAACAAGAAAGTCATTGCGTAAGCTGTGTTGGTCCAGACAACGTCATCCTCTTTAGCTTCTTCCTCTTCCACGTCCATTTCAATGACAAGATCTTGATAAACTGCATCAGGATCTCTTTGAACTCTTTGAATCGGTTTCCTCAAAAGTTTGATTACGATCAGCGAAACACAAAACGCAATGAGCAAGCCAATCAAACAAAACATAAAAATCATGTCGTGCTAAAAAGTAAACTCTTAAGTTAATCGATAAATTTAAAAATATTTTTGTATTGACTCACTAAATAAACCAGAATCATTCCAGTGATTAGAATACTCGCGAACATAACAACAGCAATCTTCTCACTTCTCAATAAAAATATTTTTCCTCGGAAATATTTTGTACAGCAAAGCCAGCCGATAATCGAAATGAGATGAAGTACAATCAACGTTGGTATCAATCGAGACATTGTAATGACCAGAAATTCGAAGAATTCATTAAATGTCTAAAATAAATTATTTAAATAAAATTCAAATTAAAGTTTAAATAACTTACAGGTGAAAGGGTGTCGACAAATGTAAAGAACAACAAAATGATTCCGGTCAACAAATCATGAAAAGCGACAGAGAAAATGTTGAGTCCAATCCACGAACTCAACTTCTTGTTCCACACGAGACTTCCAAGAAATAACAAATTGCAAGGAAGTCCAACGACGATAAACAAAATAAAGAAAATATTCATTTTCAATGATCCGTTTCACTCAAAATCTTAAAACAAACTGAATCAAACTTCGCGAATTTAGTCAGACATCGCAAAGGTTATCATCGCTCGGACTTTCCCAAGAAATCTCATTTTCAAATGCAAATAAATTTGTTTTCTTCTTCCAAGTGAACTTCAATCTATTTTATTCGTTCTAATAAAATTATTTCCTCTGACTCCTCGACAAATAAAATATCCAATAAAGCAAGTTGATGACGAAGAACAGAAGTGGAAAAGCAACACGCGAAATCTTATCAATCTTCGAAACGGAATTGAAGTGTCGTCGGAAGCCTCGCGGCTGCTTTGGATCAATTGATGAATGTCGTCGGCATTTCGGAGTGTTTTGTGTGCTGGCCATCGATGATGACTCGTATTGATTTATTGATTCGTTGTTCGACTCAGCAAATCCATCATCGTCGTCGTCATCCTCGCGTGGCTTCTTTGACCAACAGAAAAAGTATTTTCTTATGAACTTTCTTAGACTTTTGTCGACGCTCGACGACTTTTCTTCTTCGTCTTCAATCTCAACTCTTGACAATGGAATTATGTCCATCGCTTCGATTCGATTCAAACTGCCGAGGCGACTTTGCGTTGACATCGACGACGAATAGATGTAGGAAGCGTCTTCGTCTTCCGAACCCGATTCCGATGAAGAGTCTTCGAGGAAGTTGAAATAGCATTCGCCAGATCCGTACTTTGTGAAATAATGAACAACAGCAAACTGCAAGATTGTCGCAAAGATAAAAGCGAACGACAAAAACACGAAAAAGTCCAAAGCTGTTGGATAAGAAACTTTCGGGAGATCCGTTCGAGCTTCAAGTCCAAGGAAAGTCATCGTGAGGACAGTTGTGATTCCGAGAGAAACTCTGTCGGCTGTTGCTTCACGGTTAAGCCAGAAGGAAACCCACGAAAGGACAACCAACACTGGAAGAGGAAGAAAAGGAAATTTTTAGGGTTCACATAAAGAAAATTTGATTGACAAACACTCACAAATGCATGGACCGTAAACCTGGATTAAGAAATTCCCCATGTGCCGTTGAAGATGGAACGAGACCAGAAGAACAGAATATTCTTGAGTGGCTGAAATAAAATTTCTCTGAAGTTAATCCTTTCATGAATATTCAATGAACAATCTCACGAAAAGTTTCTTTGATTCCTCTTGCATCGCCGATCCGCAGAGATTCATTCGAAGAGGGAACGTCGATAAGATCAAACTGCGACATTCGCAAATCATCGCTGATTGCAACTGCTCGTGAATTCCATCGATAGAGAACGTCAGAGGTTGTGTAACCAACTAAACAATTTGATTCAATGAAAATGTTTTCTAAATTTCATTAAAATCTAAACTTACATGAGCCAAGCTTCAATGGACACCTTTGAACGTCCATTGGAAAGTTTTCTAAATTCATTGGACAAGCTGATAACGAAATTAAATTATTACAATGAAAACATCCTCGAAACTCAGTTGACAACTCACCAGCTTTGATTGTTAATCTATCGGAAAAATATTGAATCGAGTTTAATCAACTTTCAATAATTTCTTTCGATAATTTTACGAACCTGCTCGAGTAGAGAACTCTTCCATTTCTATGCAAGCGAACGAATTTGTTCGGAGTTGTTATCGTGTGAAGGTTCGATTGTTTTCCATTGAAGAAATACGTGTCCGGCTTCCAGATCTTCTTCAACATTGAGATGCTGAGAGCGAGAGTGGAGACCATGTTTGAAGAGTTTTCAAACGCTAATCGTCGGTCGATCCAAGATTGTCTTGAATTTTATTAAATTAAATTAAATTGTTTGAGAGGAACTCAATCTTCACCTGAAATAGCAGTCCATGGAGTAAGTCTGAAAGTAAAAGAGAAAAACTTTTCACTTTAAAATGTCAACCACAGTGAAATCCTTTCTTTGACTGAAACCACAGAAAATGTTTTTAAAGCTCTTGAGGTTTCCTTTCTTCATTTATTTCACGAAAATCCGGATAAACTTTGATTGTTAAAAAGAATCTTTTTAATAAACTAACCATTTCGATTTCCGAGACTGGCCCCATCGAACGAACCATCAAGTCAATGTCAACGACCGCAGGGAGCCGTCCAAAATTAGGCCGCAAGCTGTTATCCTTTTGATGATTTTAATTTTGGTTTTCAAATGGAAAAGTGAGAAAATGTCGTGTGAGGGAAATTTTTCGATTAAATCACAAAATGAATTATTTTACATAATTTTCGAGGAGCTTGTCCAACAGTCTCGATATGTTCGTGTGCTGGTTCTGTTGCTTCTTAAATGGGTTGCTCGACTTTCGACCCCAAATTAACATTTCCTGTGATGAGATTAAAAGCAACGGAAGCAGAATCCAATGCATTTTAGATTTGCGATGTAAGCAACTTTAAGTTTTCTCCTTTAATTGCCCTAAACTGAATTTTTTTGTTCGTTTCCCGCTTTTCCCGCTCATTCGTAAAGTTTCAATGATTTCTCTTGTTCCATTGTCTTTCAATCGCAACTCACATTAAGCGACTGACAAGAATCTAGAACAAACCAAAATTAACAAATTAAATTATGTTCGAGAGGAAACTTTCTTTTAAAAATTAAATTTTCTTGTGTGTTGCATAAATTATTCTCGGAAATTAATTCAAGATGCACGACATGACAGTGAATTGTAAGAAAAAATCGATGCAAGGCGATGATTGACATTGTTGACATAGTTTTCGTCATCTTTAAACATTTTCAATAACCTTCGTGAAGGGAAATATTTTTGAGATTGAATTTAATTAACAAATTTGTTGAAACTTTTTGATTTGCAATATCCAAATCTTGCAATTTATTCAAAATCACTTTCACTTAAAATTTCCTTTTCTCACTCAAGAGCTTTTTGATGTACGAGTTGCTCCTTCGACGTCTGATGACGAACTAATTTCGCAAACTCTTCATTCGATCAATTCGCTTTTGAGATAAAGAAAGAAAAGAAAATCTTTTTTGAGAACTTTTTTTTTAATTTCCGTTCGTCCTGAAATATTTTTGATTGAATCTTAATTTTAATCGAAAAATATTGAAATCCTGAGATGATTCTCTTTAAAACATTTCTAAAACTCTCCAAAGTCAACCACGTTTCCCTCAATTTCCCGCTCAACATTCAAAATCTCTCCAAAAGTTCAGAAGTTTTCAAACTTTCTAACTCGAAGCGATTTCAAGAAAACTCAAAGTTCTCAAAGATTAAATATTCTCGATTATTTTCCTCTTTAAATTATAATGCAGTAAACATTAAAAATTAAAATCACGTCAAAAGTATTCGCGAGTTGATAAGTCTTGTCAAACGACAGTTAAACAATCGGTGAAGTGTTTATCTTTGTTGAAAAAGGAAAAAAAAATATCAAACGAGAAAATGAATTAAATCGCAATGGAAACAAATCCAGAATCTTCACAATTAGGAACGGGCTGGATCGAGTTCAGCGAGCGACATGCTCGTGCAGCCAGCAGTGACTTCGCCCGCTCCGTCGTTCAGTATTTTAATTCAACTTTGCAAGCAGAAGCCAGAGCAAACATTTCTCATAAGGATTTGCTAAAGAAGTTTATTGACTGTTTTTCCGAGAACTTTGAGTACGAATATCTCCGGCGCAGCGTTCAGCAAGGCAATAGCAAGGTGAGTAGTCTTCTGTCGACACCGAAATGAGAACAGAAAAGTTGGAAATCCCACGGACATAGGAAGCCAAAGAAGAAGATGAAAAAATATGGGAGTAGTCTTCAAAAGTAGAAACAAACTCTTCGCTTTTCTCTCATTTCCTTGATCAATTTTCGCGCAATTTTTCCGCGACAAACAAACATCAGACGCAAATCATTTCTAATTCATTTCATTCAGAAAGCTTTCGCGCTCGCGATGAATCTAAATTTGACCAATAGACTATCTCTTCCCGTATCAACAAGAAGAGGCGGATGGTGGAGAAAAATATTAAACCGTGACTTTCCTACTACGCTGTAGTTCATTGATAAACATACACATATCGGATATTTCTCCGCTCTCCGACTTCTACACACTCAAGATTCGAAAATAATATCGTTGCCTCGCTCTAAGTGAAATCCGCCGCCGATGATAATATCAACACGCGTATTCTTTCTGGTGAAATATCGCGAGTGTAATTCGCGGGACTATTAATAACAAATCAACGAAGATTAATTTTGCTTGGCTTTCAAACCTTTTCCTGTGTTGTTGTTGTTGTTATTCAACTTTCGATTTATTTATTCTTGACGACCATCGACTTATGATCCCCGAAAGTCCCACGAAGCGACGATTGAATATATTTCGAGGTAGCTCGGATGGCGATCATTATGGAAATTTATGAACTTGTGACATTTGTTTTCTCATATCGCCTACAGGTGTTGGCCGTGCGCAACGTTCTCGCCTTTTTTTTAATTTAATTTGGTCTGACATAACTTTGTGATCTAAATTCACATTTTTTTATCGCCTTGCGTTTTGAGAATTGAATTCGTCGGCTTCGCTCACACAGAAATTAAGTGAAAAAATAATCGACAAATATTTTCGCAAACGAAGAAGAGTTCTAAGTCTTTGTTTGCTGTTCAGTTTTACCTTCCGATGAATCGTCAGATGATCGTGAATTTCTTCTTCATTGAAATTTGAGTAAAACGTTTGAGAGTTTAATTTGACAAAAGATCACACGAAGAATGGATGAACCCTTTAAAAATAGTAAAGAACGACAAGAACAAGGAAAAACATAAAAAATCTTTTTTGAAATGTGTGAGAGATAAACTGGTTCCGCATTTAATGTCCTTGAGAATCTTTTCTCGTTCTAATTTAAAACTCTAAACATTAATTTTCAAAATTGGATATGAGACATTCTGGCTTCGTCTAGCGCCTAGCTCAATTTAACCAAAAGTACATGACTTGAGTTTGTGATTCTTTAATTAATTATTCCTCCACCTCTTCGCTCTTTCTCCATGAACTACACAACTTGATGGACAAAGTCAGGAGACATAAAAGTCCCAAAACAAATTAAGTTGCCGCTTTGTAGTCAATTTTTGCCGAAAGCCTTGAAGTTTGTGCTTGCGCGTTTGGCGTTATCAATCGAAGACCTTCGTCCATGTCAAGCTTGTGTGAGTAGAAATTCGCTAATCTATGCGGCGTGCTTGCTTCGAGGTTTAATTTTAGAAGAAAAACTTATCCAAATAGCGAAACGTTCTAGGATGAAAAGTGTTTACTTTAATTATTTAATCAACTTCAAGTGATGAAAGTTCATTCGCTTCCGAGCTGCTGACTAATCGGAAGAGTTACTCAACAGCGATGTTTTCAGAGAAATGACATGATCGATTTATCGTCAAGTAATTAAACGCCCTCGTTATTCGCATAGTGATAGCTAAAGCAGAGAATGATGGACGGATGAGAGTTCATTTGAATTTTTATCTCCAAGGCCTCAAGAATGAATTTCTGAAATTCTCCTGAAAGTAAACAGTTTAACTTGAAAGAAGAGTAAGATTGATAATTCGATATCCATTGCAAAAACAATCTTGAGGCCGATTTCGTTTCTTTTTTGAAAACAGAGCAAGCTGCTCGTTGAGTGGAGAGAGAGTCCGAGGGTCTGAATAACTTTTCCTCTTGAGCGTGTGATAAGAAGAAAACTCGTCTGCTCATACGACCAGAAATTATCGCATTTTCCTTCTCATCGAGAAAAAAAAGCCGCTTCTCAGACAACGCACGAAGTTGATTCTCTCGTTCGAAATTGAAAGAGCAGAACGAGCAGTTTCGTGTCGTTTTTACATTGCGCGGCTTCAAAGATATTCTCAGTTTCAATCGAACTAAGGCACGGCAAACAGACACGATCGCGTTTTTAAAAGCCGGCAAAAAAATAAATAGGAAAAAAATGCTTTATCAAGAAACTGTGATTCGAGCGACTTGTTGACGAAAGCGAGAGTTTAAGAATTATTACAAACATTGCAATTGAGTTTGAAAGGTCATTCGCATTGAACGTTGAAAGTCCTAAGATTGAAAATAAGAAACAAAAGTTGAAGTGAAATAATTAGCGAAATTAATCGCTTCTCACGATCTCCTCTTTATTAGACGATTTATCATTTTTTTTCTGTGTTCAATTATTCAATGAAGCTTCAGCTTCTAGTCGAAAAGTTAAAGTGAGGAAGAAGAAAACGAAACGTTCAGTGCGTTGAGAATGTGAAATGCCCGTATCATGTGTAGATTCATAACTTTTGCAACAATTTTAAAAAGCAGTTGCCTTGACTAAAAGAAAAGAAGAAGAAAATCGTTATCGGCGAGCAAGAAAATAAAAGTTTGTAGCTGCCCAAAGATGAACTCGTGGAAGAATATATTTGTGTTAAAGCTCAAGAGGGCTCCGACTGAAAAGGTGACTCATTGCGCTTTGATTTAACTCACAAATTGATTTAAATTTGAAGGAGAAGAGGAAAAAAATCTCAAATTTTTCTTTCCATTTCGATTCAAGATTACAGAAAATGATTTATTTATTCTCGCTCCGCTTTACTTTCCGCGGAGAATGATTTCATTGTTAGACATCGACAATCTTTGAACGCCACGATTGCTCGGTCGGGTCGGTCACTGTCGTCGACTAGTTTCGGAAATTCTTTAATTGTCAAATTGCGAAACAGCCGAAGGCTCCATAAATATCGTTTTTTATGACGAAGAAGACGAAGAATTCTCTCGTGAAATTATGAATATGTCGCTCGCTCCAGAGACATATGTTCGACTCTTTTCCGTTTGACACAATAATGATTACGGGTTAGAAAGATATTTAGATTTCTCTAACGAGTGGGATTGAATCGTTGATTGACGAAGCTTGATTTCTCTCCTAATTTCTCTATTTTCGTCTTGTTCCATGGAAATCCAGTCGAGCACGAATGGGACAACAGCAGTCAGCGAAAGCAGCGACTTCTCGGAAGATCGAGACTCGTTGAAAATAAATCAGAAACCGTTCTTCCGAAGGATATCATTCAGAAATGCGCTGAGGAAAGGAAAGGTAATAAAGCTGATGGTAATGACCTCATTGCGTCACTTCACACGGAACACCTCGAGACTAAGCTTCAACCTCTTCTTCTCACTAGGTCCCATTTCAGACAATATTCCAAAAACAGTCATCGGATGATTTAGATCTCTCAAACTCCGACCACAACAAAAAGAAGCTCGCAAAGATTGTTGTCGAGTGTCGAAAGGAAGGAATGGTAAGCTACGTTCCACCAGAGTATCTCAAGAACGACAACAAGGACTTGACGAAGTTGGAATGGGAGAAATGTAAATTAGTATTAGTTAAATGTGCAGGCGGTTACATGTTGGAGTTTCATTCACTTGATAAAACGCCAAAGGTGAGGGCAGCAAGAAAGAAAGCTCTTCAAAGTTCATTGACGAACCTCAAACTTCTTTTGTAGACGCATAGCGGCATCTTCTGTTACTTAATTAATGAAGCGCGTGAAACAACGGCACTTGAAATGCCCGACAAGGAGAACACATTCGTGTTGAAAGCCGATGGAGCAATGGAGTATCTAATCGAAGCGAAAGACGCCATGGAGATGAAGAGTTGGATAGCGACAATTCGCTATTGCATGAAGACAACTCCCACATCTCAGATTCCATCGCATTCACACGACGAGCCAGCCACATCTAATCCTTCGTCGTTGCCAAACACTTCACTGATCTCCTCAACTGGATCAATAGCCGAAGCATCCAATTGTGCTCCATCATCTTCAACATCAACAACAGCAACTGCAACACTGAACAACAACAATGTAAATAGCATGAACAATAACCAACTGGCTTCATCGACACAGCCAGACATACCACCGCGGCGTCCCGAGGCGTCGACATTCCATCTTGACGAGTCCGATCTTGACTTGGAGCATGAGTCGGACTTGACGTCTCAAATGAATGAGTATCCATGGTGAGTATCCAATTGATCTCAATTGAGAATCGTTGCTTAGATTTCAATTCTTTTCTTAGGTTTCACGGAACATTGCCGCGATCTGATGCGAGCGCAATGGTCTTGCATGGTGGGCAGGGAAGTCATGGAGTGTTTCTAGTGAGGCAGAGCGAGACTCGAAAGGGCGAATATGTCCTTACATTCAACTTTCAAGGTCGTGCGAAGCATCTTCGTATGACACTCAACGATTTAGGTAAAATTTGAAAGAGGAAACTTCTTTGAACGAATCTCATTTCAATCTTCTTTTAATTATAGGCCAGTGCCGTGTTCAACATTTATGGTAAGTTCCTTTCTTTTCCATTTGATTTGCTGTTTTATTTAAATGTTCGGTTTAGGTTTCCCTCCATCACGGAAATGCTCGAGCACTTCCGACAGAATCCAATTCCCTTGGAGCAAGGAGGCGTTGCTGATGTGAGATTAACGGAATATGTTGTCAACCCCCGAACATCACTCCAGAGCCCACGACATGTGAGATAGCGTTGAGCAACTAGTTTCTCTGATGAGACAAAAAAAAATAAGAAATGTTGCCATTCATTTTGTTTATTTTTGTTTCCTTTCTGCTGTTTCTGCCGCTCGAAAGTGTTCTATCACAAAATGTTTATAAGTTCATGAGACTAAATTCTGTTCGTCTTTTGTTTGCGAACCGAGACTCCCCCCAAAACCGATTATGTAACATTTACGTTAGACAAACTTATTTAATTTTACTTTTAAGACGCGCGATTAATTATATTTTAATTCATTAGGTTCAATAGCTGAGCTTTAATAAGACTTTGATAGTTGATAAGGTCAAAAGATAAAAACTCCTCTCATTCAGGATCATTCATCCCCTTTCATGGTAGACGTCTCATTCAAAGACAAGACTCGTTTGCTCAATTCATTTCTTTCTTATACTCATTTGGCTTTATTCATAGAAAAACAAAAGGTGTCAATTGTATCTTCTTGAAACTGCTTTGAAGTCAGTTCCATCTCAATCATGGAAGCTTCACGATAAAATGTCCACAAACCCAGATAACATTCAATTTGCTTCATTCATTTTTTTAATTGGCAACTTAATTTCACTTTTATTTTGCTTTGAATTTATTAAATGAAAATTCATGTTGGAATGTCCCTTTTTATTGACTGTTCCTCTTCACATCTTTCCAATTCTATTTCTTCTCTCTCACTCCAAAAAAAATTTACCTCGTCACGATTCGCCGATCGTAGCAAATCATTACGATGGCGGGAAGTGTTCGAATAAAAACATGCGACTTGGACTTGCAAGAGCCACAGGTAAAGAAAAAGTCGTGACTGATAATTAAATTTGTTTTATTCTCGTTGGAATCAATTCGCAGGACACGAGTGAGCAATCGAGAGCCGTTGATAATCAGTACTCATTTGTATGAAGTTAAATCACATGAGGATTTTCATTGCATTAGTTTCTGTTGTTGCACAAAACCGATTCATTGAAACCAAAAAAAGAAATCATTTCTCTTTCTGCCCTCTTAGTCGAATTCTCCTTCTTTAATCCATTTTAACTAAATCTACCATCGGGGTAGAAGAGAGTTTGAAAATCCGAGTCAATCATCAGCATTTCACACGAAAAAAGAAAAGAAAAAATAATCAAAGACGACAAAAAAGAAAAAGAGAAAATCTTCAGAGAACAAAATAAAATTTTGGAAAAATATTTTTTTATTCAATTTAGATTAGCCAAGAGACAAGACGAAGTAAAAATATGATAATGAAGAAATCTTACTTTGTGCTAACTTCTTATTTATAAAATTCACATATTGCATAAATATTTAATGAGATATTAGCTGAGAATAAAAGTGGAAATATGTTCTCAAAGATAAAACTTGTTTTTTCCTGTTCAAGCTTCAATTTCCAGGTAAAATCTAAATTCAACTTAAGACGCAAACAACGTTGACATGGAGATCGAGGAGAGACATTCATGCAAAATGATTTAATAAGGTTTCTGTTCTCCAAGGATTTTCTGTTTAATTCTGAAAAAACAAATCGAGAAGAGAACTCATCCGATTAAGAACATTCACAACGCTTTTCAATTTTATTTGGATCTTTTCAAACATTTTTGAGTTTACTTCAATCTAATTTTATTGTAAATCCATTTAACAGAGAATGATATAAAGTTGTACATCGAAGGAGAGAAAGAATGACAATGAGTTCATGTTGAAAAAAATTTACGCTTATAACGCTATTCGGTACTTAATTCAGTAAGGAGTCTTTTGAGTTTCCTCTTAAGCTTTCAACTTATCTCGTTGATTAATAATCATCTAAGACATTCGACAATAAATTTTCTTTTCTGC
Source organism: Smittia aterrima (assembly GCA_033063855.1). NCBI lineage: Eukaryota > Metazoa > Arthropoda > Insecta > Diptera > Chironomidae > Smittia > Smittia aterrima. The sequence continues at coordinate 26,942,519 of CP093831.1, forward strand.
TAAGAGATTATTCAATAGCCATCGAATGTAAGTGCGAGAGTTTATCAAAGTTTAACTTATGAAGCCGCCAATTTCTTGAATGACTTGATGTAAGCTTCGTGAATTTTCATTGAGAAGTCATCGTCGTTCTGAATGAGATAACTCAAGGCTTGCAAAAGCTGATTCTTAGTAAGTGGCTCGGAAGTCACTGGCACTTTCTTCTCGCTTGTGTTCGAAGGAGCGAACATTACTGGAGTGATAAGTTTCGTTTCTTTGCTTAGAAGATTCTTTTGTGGCTGAGACTTTGCTGCGAAGCCGGGCGGAGCTGAGATCTTCTGTCCATTCTGCTTTGGAGCTCTCACTTGTTCATTCTGTTGAGGAACTGATCTATTCAAATTGTTGGAATTGAAGAACTGAGCCAAAGGAGAGTTGGCAGAATTGTTTTGTTGTCCAATGGTTAAGACATTTTCTTCTAAAAATAAAGAAAGCGATTACAACACAATTCGTTTGGAAGAACTTTGAACTCACGATGGGAACTTGGAGGCGACGCTCGAATGAATCTCTCAACCTGTTCAAGTGACTGTGGCTGTCCAATCGGCACTGGCATCGAACGATTGTGACGACCATTACTTGCTCCTCCATTGTTTGAGCTTGCTTGCTGGAAAAATGCCGCAACTGAGCTCTGTTGTTGGTTGTACTCACTCTGAGCTTTGTTCAGCATTGAGAAGATATCAACAGATTGAGATGACATCTGAAATGTTAATTTTGCAATAGAAAAAATTGAGACAAAGACTTTTTGTTGTTTCCGAAGAAATTGAATGAAATAACTTCAAACTTGACTTCTCTTTTAGGTCAATACTCACACTGTAAGGTTTAGATTATTATCCGTGAGCTATTAAGCTTGAAAAGTTCCGTATTTCGAAGGAAATAAATTAAATAAATGCTGCGGAATTGTAGTCTACAAAATTTTTTCGTTGGCTGTGTTAGTGAGAGCGCGGAATTTTTTGAAAATCAAATTTTTAAAAATCATTAATTTCTTTTACATTATTTTATTGCTAAACTTCAACGGCTTCGAGCCGATAACAATTGGAATCTCAATTTTTGGTCTCCGCAGGAATCCCACGACGTCAACAGAAACGCGAAGAAAATAATTTATTCTCACAACGCCGGAGACTGAATCGTTGCTCGTTGGCATTGTGAAAGCAGGAACTTCGATTATTCCTGTGAGTTTAGCTGGATCTGCTCCAGAACGAGCTCCTTCGATTACATTTTTTAATAAAGTTTTTGATTCACTGACAACTCGAACTTCAGGACGCGAACTAATGAAAGTGAAAACTTTTTTTAACGAAATAATTGTCCGGTCAACGTCGAAGCCGCAACGATTTGTAATTCTAATCGCAATGCGAATATTTTGCTCGGGAACGTAACCAGTGAAGGGAATCGAAGCGTTAAGGATCAATGGCTTTGACTTACACGACCAGCAGCAGAAAGTCGCGACGGTCTCTCGAGTAATCGGATTCATCAAATCCAATCTGTTGCTGAGATCTTCAAATCGAATCACAGTAAAAGATGATCTCGCGTAAATATCGAATTCCCAATTTGTTTGAAGATTCGCTTCGACTGAATATCGAATCTTTCCATATTTCGACTTCGCTGAGCTTGGCACGTGAATCGGAATTTTATATCAGAAACTGTACTCGAAGGTTCCCGGCTTGAACTCTTTGAGATCATCGCTTGACGATCCGAAAAGATAAAAACTCTTGGTCAAATATTTCTCCTCGCCGAAGAATGTCGTGTCCTTCTTGAAGAGTGAATTGTCTTGGAAATCTTTAAACCTACACACAGCCGATCCATTAATTGTTAGTCGAAGACCTGAGCATGAAAATAAAATCAATCAAATTTCAATTAGCAATGAGATGCTTGCGAGATGAAAATAGGTCAAAGTAGGGCTGAGAGACTTCGTGGCGCCGAAATGAAAATTTTCAATGAACAAGCTAATGAATGATTGTTGAAATCTTTTTGAATTATAATTAAAATCTTATTCAATTTGTTTACCACTGAATTGGCACTTCTCGCTGATGTCAATAATCACATTGCCTGTGGAAATCTTTTATAAATCTTCGCACTCCAATAAAACTCTTTTAATCGTTCACCTGTTAGAACCTGTCCTGGACAATAAATCGTTTGCTCATTGTAAAAGTTTATTTTTAAACTGTAACTCATCGTCAGAAGCTTTAAAATTTAATTACAGTCAAGGCGCGAGCGTTCTCTGCCAATCAAATGTAAAAATGTGATTATAATGAAACATTGCGCAGACTCTCAGTTGGTACAATGGATTTGAAAGGGAAAAATGTGAAACAGCAAAATTCGCATCAGTCACTTGTGTTAACTGTCATGAGTCAGGATAAAATCTTTTTGAGTTGAGCTTTCCTGATGGAAAGAAAATGAAATTTGTCAGAATCGTTTGAGAATTTATTTGTGAGGCTTAGGATCATGATTGGATTAAGATAACTGCTCTGACTTATCTCGTAACTCGTCTTGTGATTTATTTAGAAAAAGAAAAACTCTCCAAAATTTTGAATGTTTGAATTTCCCGCCTTTCGTGTTCTCCAATCATTTCGTGTTCAGTCTCCTTTCGCTTAACCCTCCACTCGGAGACCTCTCGTAAATTTTTGTAGACTCCGCAGATTAAAAAATGGAGAAAATATAATAAACAAAAAAAAATGATTTTTTATTACTTAAATCCGTTTAATTAATTAAGTGAAAAGCAGAGAAATGGCTAAAGTGAATCTCTATTTTATGATTTTTCTAGTAATAAGTGTTCAGTGTAACGATGAGATTGACTTTCAATGCCCCAAACTGTGCCAATGCGAAAATGACTTAGAAACAGGCTTGAAAGTAAAATGTGAGAATGTTAAGGATATTAAAGAGATTGATTTTGCCAGCATGAACTCTTCGGAAATCGTTCACTTGTAAGTTCATTCTTAAGATCGATTTAGATAAATTACTAAAATTTCTTCATTTTTTAGAGATTTGATCAACAATCAAATCGCGAGGATCGAAGCGGATTCATTCATCGGCGCGAACTTCAGCAAACTCATGCGTCTCGATCTTAGCAATAATCAAATAACAAACATCTTTCAAGGTGCCTTTGATAGTCTCACAGGCCTCAAGTTTCTCGATATCTCTTCCAATCCCCTCGCTTGCAATTGCGAATTGTTATGGCTTCCAGAATTTGTGAAGAACTTGTCGATAAAGCTGAAACCTCCCCCAAAATGTGCGACACCCGATGAGTTCAAAAATCAACCAATCAAACGAATTAAAATCGGGACAGACTTTCACTGCTCACAACCAGTGAACCAACAACCGCAGCTCGAACTTGTTCCTGATAAGACTCAACTCTTGTTCGAAGGAGACTCTTTGACGCTCACATGTAGAGCTCCACGAGTAGCTCTTGGATCGATGAGAGAGCAAGAGGACTTCGCGACGAAATCAAATGTTTATTGGGGCTTCTCCGAGAAGATCCTGAAAGACGGAAGCAAAGAAGATATCGTGTTACTCAACCCGAAGGAAAAGTTTCCAAGCGTAACCATCGACGAGCGACATTATTCTGATTCTGGGATTCTCTATTCGGTTCTGAGGATTCCACACGTTTCAAGAAATCATTCAGGACTCTTCGATTGCACGTTAATGCTTCTCAATGACACAAATTTGTTTAAACGAGTCTCGGTTCTTGTCATTTCCGACAAGACGGAATATTGTAATGCTCAAGAGACTCGTGATAACAAAGGAATCTTCTCGTGGCCGAGAACGATAAGAGGAAAAGTCGTCAAGTTGCCTTGTTACATCGAAGGTGTTGGAAGCAGCGTTGCCACAAGAAAATGTAACGACACTGGAGTTTGGGAGACAGTTGATGCCACCAATTGCCCTTACATTAGAGAAACAACAAGAGTCCTAGAGCAATTCGCAAAGGTCAATCACTCGATCACAAGAGGAAGTGTTCTTGTATCAGCGAAAAAACTTCGCAGCTTCACTTTAAAAGAAAACAACGCAGAGCAATTCAAGGATGTCGCTGATGTAATTTACACTGGAAAGACTGTTCAGAATTATCTTGATTTTATTAGTTCTGAGAAGGAACTCAGCTCAATTATCATCGACATCGTGTCGAACGTGATGGAACTACCAAGAAGACTTTTAGAGCAAGCTCAATTAATTGATGGAACTTGTAAGAAGCTCATCGATGCAGCAGAACAAGCTGCTTCGTATACAACATCAGCTGACTCACAGAAAGACAATTTAGCGATCGAGTTGTTTAACATTCCTAACGACGTCTTAGGAGGAATCACTTGCTCATGGATAAAGATCGATCAAACTCGAAGATTCCATTGCAACATCGCGAACACTCCTCAAAGTTTAGCAATCCATGAGAAGAATATCGAAGCTTCGATTCAGTTTCCAACAACTCAATATTCAGGATCACAAACTCATCGACTTCTCGTGTCAGTCTACAACAACAATAAGTTCTTCCCTCAAAACAAAACTCACGGAAATTACAAAATCACTTCAAACATCATTGGAGCAAAGCTTGTTCCATCGATCACGCCGCCGTTGATAGCGAAGAATCTTTCGGATCCAATTTTTATTGTTTTGAAAGCTGCGCCGTTCCACGATGACATCAGCTTACCAAAACCTGTTTGGTTTGATCCTGACATGAACGACGGAGCTGGTGGCTGGTCATTGAATCAAGGATGTCAATCTCGTCACTACTCTCACGGAATTCTAATGTTCTCCTGCAATCGACTTGGATTTTACGGTCTCGTTCAACACACAAAGGCTTTGAATGATTTTCCTGATGAGACAGCGGGAGCGAGATTTAGATTCTCTCCGATTGGATTCTATCTCGGAACGATCATCTTATTCTTCGCGATGTGGATAAGCATTGCGACTTACGTCGTGTTCTTCAATCAAATTATGATGGGACGACGAATCAAACACAGTTTAATCAACACTTGGTTTGTTATTTCGATGCTCGTCTTCACATTCGCTGTTGGAATTTATCAAACTGAAGACTCCAAGGTTTGCCAATTATTCGGAATCACAATTCACTATTTGAGCTTGTGCGTTCTGCTTTGGATTTGCGTGTCAGTCTCAAACATGTACAAGAGAGTTTCAAGGAATGATCGAATCGCGATCGAAGATGAATTGCCAAGAGAGGAGCCGAGATTAAAGAAACCGATTCTTGGATTGTATTTGGTTGGTTATGGAATTGGTTTACTCGTTTGTGGAATCAACTCAGCTGTTAACTTGAAGGAGTACGCTAGCTACACTCATTGCTTTATGGACTCGACATCTGAATTGGGAGCTTTATATTTACCAGCATCAATCCTCTGCTTCTTCCTTGTCATCATGTTCATTTGCATTCGATTCCATTTGAGAAACAGAGCAATTTGCAACACTCACATGTCGGAAGGCACCGAAGCGATGGAAATTGATTTGCTTGAGTCAAACAACGCTGTCAACACTGTGAGAAGTATCAGAAGTGTAAGAAGTTTAAGTACACAGCCGACGAACAGCTCAGCTGATGACTTAGAAGCTTCGCCAAGAACTCAACTCAAAAGTTACATCATCGTTCTTGTTCTTTATCTGCTAACTTGGATATCAGCGGCAATGGCAGTTTCGATTCCTTTCAACGAACGATTGGTCTACGAAGAAGAAATCTTCTCAATCGCATTTGCAATGTTCGCGACGTTCTTGGGCTGCTTCATTGTCTTCTTTTATGGAATCGCTCGAAGTGATGTTCGAGCCATTTGGTCTCGTTTCCGATGTTGCAACAATGCTCAGAAAGCAATGACAAAAGATTATGATCAGACAGCTGCTGGATCAGTTTTCTATCATCAACCAATGCATTTATCAAGATCGAACAGTCAAGCATCTCGTCAACGTCCGTTAAGCGTTGGATCGATTCGAATGAAATCTGTTGACTTGGAATTACAAGAGCAAATGAAATCGAATGGAGGAAACTTTATGATGACAATGCAACGACATCAGACTGGACATCAAACGTCAGTTTACGGTGACGACAGCAGCAACGCTGAGCTCTTCTACAATCCGGGCCAAAGCAATGCAGCTCGACGATTCTTCAAGAAGCAGAAAAGACTCTTGAAGCTGAACAACATCGACGTTCAACGACGAAATGACTTCAACGATAATTCAAGTGACATCTCATCGACAATCATGTCGTTCTCGAAGCCTGTGAGCGAAATGTTTGGCACGAGCAGTAAAGTAAACAACACAAACATTCACGTCGATGAAAACAAAACGAAACCGAAAACGTTTTCAAGCTCAAACATCATGTCAGACAGCTGCAATGAAAGTGAACTGTTCATGGACATTTGTCAAGAAGGATTACGATTCAGCACTTTGAAGAGTAAAATCAACAACACAGAAGCAAATGTCGCGAACATTTACACAAACTTCCTCGAGAATCAATCTCCATCGCATGAGATTGTCGCAATGAAAAGCGGAGAGAAGGGAAGAGGATCTGATTGTTCAAATAATCTCAACAGTCCTGTTGACAAAAGTGCTCCACCGCTTTACGTGAACACAAGAAATATCTTGGGAAACACAATTGAAGGTAAAAATTAAATTTTCTTTTTGATTTTCTTTTATTAAATTAATTTTTATCTTCTCAGAGGTAAACGAGACATCAGATGAAGCTGAGATGACTCCGTTGATCGTCAACGGACCGAATCAAGCAATGAACACAAGTGGACTTCCCTCTCCACCAAAGAACGAAGAAGTTCCAGAGCTCGATCGTGATGAGACTTACATATCAGCTTCGCTGGAGATTTCTATTAAATCTCCGCGCGAAGCATCGAAACCTTCGTTCAAATCGAAGTCTTTAGATCATCTTAACGTGATAACAAGCGTCAACTATCAGGAAACTCATGCAAGATCCATATCGTTTAACAACATATCGTTGATCGATCAGTGTGGACTGCTATCACACTTAGAAACTGCCTCAAGTACAAATGATTACCGTCACAAAGAGTTAATGCAACAACACATGACATCGTCGCTGGTGATAGATCGCGATGACTCGAACAGTCCTTTACTCGTCGCTCCTTCGCTGTGCGACTTGGACAACATCGACTGCATGGAGAATCAAAGCAACTTTACGATCAGCGATGACACAGTGAACGACTCAAGCATGGACGACTTGTTGAACAATCACACAATGCAATCGAACGAACTCGAGTGCACTCCAATCTTCCTCAATCCAGACAACACTCCAAACTTCAGTATTTTCAATGCATCATCACATCGCAACTCAAGCCCAACAAACTTCAGTGATATCAATTATCAGAACTCAGAACTTAGCATTCGAAGTCAGGATCTTTACGCTCCTGCTGAGAATGACTTGAATTTCATTCTCGCCGAACGAGACAATCACAATTTCAACATCAGCGATGATGACGACGCTGAGAATGGAAACGCAAGCATTTTCAATCGATCGAGTGACTTCCTGATTCATCCACAACAATCAGACGAAGACGGAATCGATCAATTGTACGAGCAAGTTCGAGGAACTGATCTTTCTCCATTAAAACAAAAACCTCCGCCGCCTCCAAAGCCGAAGAATATCAAAGTCACACGACACTACGCTTTTAAGCAGCCAACATTGCTGAGTCCCGGTAATGACGACGATAGCAGTATTATTGAGTGAGATATCGACGCTACTTATTACATTAAGGCAAACAACGTAATTTAGGTTGTTAATGATTTTAATTCTCCGTAGCTTAAGTGATACAGACGACTCTCTCTCTATTAAGTTTTAAGAATTGATATGCTGGAAAAAAATAAGCTCGAATATAGAAAAAGAAAAGCTTTTGCATTTATGGGAGATTTTTAATTGTTAAAGAAAAATTTCTTGATCTGTGACTTGCATTCTGCCTTGCTAATTATGATGTAACTCTTTTTTTTTGTAAGCCCTGCGCCGATGTGCTTGTAAATAAAAAGAAATTGATATTGCTTAATTAAAAAGAATAATTTTATTTCAACTTTAAACATTTTTACTTTCCAAAATGAAACAGCCAACGGAAGCTGATTAGCAAATGGTCAGTCCCTCAACCACAATGGGACGACATGCAGAAAACCTCCATGCCATAGGCACAGGAGGTTAGGCAGGTCCTCTACGAGGTCCAAGGCCTCACCCAGTGTGAGGTCAATGTCGAAGAACCCAACCCCAACATTTTTAGTTTTCAGGAGATTTTAAAATTTATTAAGAAATTAATTAAAAGATTTTTAAAGCTAAACTTTCTCATTTGTCCTTCGAAAGTTCTTCCAAATCTCGACGAGCATCGATCAACTTCTTCAAGCCCTCGGGATCTTCCATGAGTTCGTCTGGCACTTTCTCTGGAATTTTCTTCACAATCAAACGAAATGCTTCCTCCTTCAGCTCTTGACATGAGAATCGATGAGCGAACAAGAAAGAATCCAAAGCATTCGCATTGCTATGAACATTAAAACTTTTAATCACTTGATCCTTCTTTGTTATATTTGCTTCAACTATTTTACATGTGTAGCCATAAAGCACATTATCACTTAATTCACAATTGATCTCCATGTTGAACTGAATTTATTTTTTCTTGTCACGAGAACCTTTATCCTTGAATGCTTCTGATAAACTGAAAAAAATTTATTCTCGCTCTTGAAGAAAAATGCGATTCGCTCTTGTAGTTGAAGGCGACGGGATCGTCAACAGGAAAAAAGAAAATCAATTTAAATTCGAAACACAAAGATTTGCGATTTCCAAATAAACCCGTCGATCGTTTCCGTGAAATGCAAAAAATTCTCAAAGAAGCAGTCTCATATATTATTATATAAATTTCGGCAGCTGGAATAACGGTAAACATCGAAGATTTGACATTTGATAAAGATGACAAATGTACTTCGGGGCTTGTTGCGCATTGCGACCGACCGGGCATTGCTTAATCAAAGGAATTTTATTTTTTCTTCTTTCATGTCAATTTTAATTGCCAAAATACTCACACAATTCCTTGAAACATTAAGACTGTTATCATTGCTTGCACGAGTCGCAATCTGGAAATTATAAGAAAGATAATCCAATCTTCGAATAAATTTTTAAATAGAAATGTTTATTTATTTTGCGTTGCGATTTGAAAGCTATGACAGAAATGTGAAATAAATGTGTTTTCTTAATATTTTTGAGGTTTCGGATTACTTAGGAAGCCGTTTCAAGTGTCTAACTTCACCTGCACGAGGTGGACCCGCTGCATCCGAGACGACTAAGTAAGGAGGTCCTGGCGCCTCAGGCTGCTATTCTTAATATCTATTGTTAAGCGACAGGTGATTGTGGTTTCATTAGATTTGCCATATTTCTCATCAAATCCTCGTAGTTTGATTTTAATCTTTTGTTTTCAGACTCGAGACTCAACCATTCTGCGCTTTTCTCCATTCCATTTGCGGCGTTGTCAGTCTGTAGCTCTTCAATTTCATTTTTCAGATTTTCTATCGTCGACATGAGTTGAGTGATGTTTGTTGACAAAACGAGATTCTCTCTTTCAAACGTTTCCTTTTTCTTCTTCAATATCCCAGTTTCCTCATTGAGTTCATTAAACGTCGAAAGATCCATTAAACATTTTTCAAGTGACGCATTTGTTTCGTTGAATTTAAAATTGTCGTTTTGCGTAAGATTTGCTTGTAAAAGTTTGTTGTTCTCACTAGAAACGACAAGTTTCTCTTCAAGTTTACTGACGTTTGTCTCTTTCTCTGTCAATGCAATTTTCATGCTTTCGATCGTGGCCTTCAGTTGCTCTATGGTTGTATCCAAAGCGACTTTTTCACTTTCAATAGTTCTCGTCTTTTCTTTGGCCATTGAACTGGCGCATTTGGACGCAACTTCGTTTTTGAACACTTCCAAATCTGAGATGTCGGAAGGGAATTTTTTGTCGATACAAGTGTTATTACGAAAGTTAACATCTTCCATTGTTGAGGGCAGAACAGTGTCGATTGTGTGTAATTTATTATCATTTGCAAAGAAAACAGCCAATTTCTTATTTTTCAGTAACAAATCAGCTGGTAACGAAACTAATTTGTTGTTTTGAATGTAGATGTACTTTATTGTGATCAAATCCATAAAGAGATCTTCAGGTAATGTTGTCAAAGAAGTGTGGACGATATAAACTGTGTCCACTTTCTTGCAGTTTGTGAAGACTGCTCGATTAATTCGTTTAATTTTATTGCCCCAAATGTTGAACCACTCCAAGTTTTGTAAGAAATTACAAACTTTTGTAGGAACAATTTCAGTTTCAACCTCTTCCATTATTTTAATCCATCTGGTTTCGTTTCTTTCGACATCGGTAAGTCCCGAAACTGAGGTAACGGCGACGTCGTTTTCAAGAACTTTCAGTTTTTTCACTTGACACTCTTGGCCCCAAATCACACATTCCAGTTGAAAGCTCTCGACGTATCCGCAAAGGCACCAAATAATCAGCAAATATTTAAAGAGCTCCATGTTCTCTAATTAAAGGTTCAGACCAAACTGAAGCTGCGAATGCAAATCTCATGAATTTAAATCTTAAATTTCTTATCACAAATTACTTGTCGTCGGGCGATGAGATGATTCAATGACGAAATTCTATTTTTATTTGTTTTGGTAAAACATATTTCGTGATTACTCTGTGACGCAAGGACTGCTATCAAGTTGTTTGACACACGAATCGACCTCTGGAAACTCTAAGAAAGATTATTCAAATTTATTTAACAAAATTGTGATTTCACGGAAAATTGGGAGTTTAAATTTAAGCCGAACAGTGTGAACTTCCTTGTTCGGTCAATGCGAACACGAAAGAATTAAAAGAAATCTTTATTTGTGTGCAAGAAGCCGAGAGGTCCAACAATCTTAAAATTCGCTTACAATCTATAAATTGTATACGCGGTACGAGAAAGTCACATGCAAATTAAAAGATTAATAAAATATTGATAAAACAAAAAACACGTTGACCCTTCTCTGTTATATTTGCGTGACTAACATAGCACTCGTACCCAGAAATCACATGATCCAGAACGTTAAACTCCGCGTCTTTAAACTCGCAATTGATCTCCATATCGAACTGAATTTGTTTTTCCTTATCACGAGAACCTTAATCCTTGAAAACTTCTGATGAACTGACTTGTTTTCGAAGCGATTCGCTCTTGTAGCGACGGGACCGCCAACAGGCAAAAAAAATTGAAGGAATTTACGGTTGAAACTCCTTTTATTTAATAATTTTATATTTTATTGCTGTGATCATCATTGATCTGTAACTAACATTCTGACAATTATAATGAACTTTTAAATAAAAGAAAATTGAAGTTCATTTTTATTAAAGTTTCATTTGTCTTCCAAAAGTTCGTCCAAGTCTCGACGAGCATCGATCAGCTTCTTCAATTTCTCAGGATCTTCTAAGAATTTGAATGGCAAATTTGGATATTTCTCGGCAATCCTTGCGGCAGTCAGACGAAATGCTTTCTCCATCAAAAGTTGAGATGAGAATCGATGAGCGAGTAAGAAGATTTCCTCAGAATTTGAGTCGTCAAGTTGATCGAAAATAATTTTCTCGTAAAAAGATTTCATTTTGTCGACTTTAAACTTATCGGCGATTTCGAAATTTTCCTTTGCGTTTCCATCTTCCGAGATCTCATTCGTGTAAATGAATTTAAGCAAAGCTTCAACTGAACCAGAGCTGAAGTCTGGAATATTTATCTCAGTCGCCTCGCTTTGATCTTCAAACATTTGAGTAAACACTTTGCTTCGCATTCCTAAAATATTCTTGTGAACTTTGAATTCCTTGTCTCCAGCGATGATCGTGAGATCAGAGAACATTCCTGAGACCCACATTTCTTTGATCAGTTGATTGCCGTCAAAGGGATCAGGAATAATAGTTGGAATAATAGTTGGAACAGGTTTGAGGCACATCTCGTCGATCAACTTCATCAGATCTTCAAGTGCTTTTAATGAACCTTCTTGTCCTGGCCAGTACCAAGCATCAATGTTTTTGTTTCCTCGAAAGCACACAAAAACATTTTCTCTTCCAATCAAAGGTTTTAAAAGATTTGAAGATGCGAACTCGATTTCATCGCCGTCGAATGAAACTTCTCGTAAGTTTGGCATTTCGGTGAACAAATCGTCCGGCAATGATGTCAATTGACAATTTATAATTCTAAAATAAAGAAGTCGCTCGAGTCCTTTCAAATCATTTCTTGAAATTTCTTTGATGTCACAGCCAATTATAATCAATTGAGTGAGATTAGGAAAATGCTTTTCGAGGCCTCGAGGAAAATAATTCACATTTGTTCGAATGAACCGAACACATTTGACGTCATTGTGACTTTTTCCTTCTTCGTGATTTCCTTTGAATTCTTTAATCACATGATCCTTCTCCGTTATGTTTGCTTTGTATATAAAACACGTGTAGATATCTCTGCGATTACCCGGAGAAGTTCTAAACGTGCAGTTGATCTCCATGTCGAACTAAATTTATTTATTTCTGCTTTCGAGAACCTTTATCTTTAAAAATTTGTCACAAACTGAAGAAAATATTTTTCAACGCTTTCAATTTATTACTTTCTGACAAACGCGATTCGTTCTTGTAATTGTTGTGAGTGTAGTGTCCGATGAGTGATCGTCATCAGGTAAAAATTCCATTAAAGTTTCAGCACTCTTTCTACTGTAAATTGAATTTACTAAATTAAAATTTTTGTCTGAATTTGAAATATTTCTTTAAGCTTCTTGCCCCTGAAAGAGAAAAATTGAGAGTGATCTACAAAACTCTCTTTGCTCTCTGAAATATCCGAATGAATGTTAAATTCTTTTCTCTTTTTATGCTCCTCACTAAAAAAGTTTAAGAACAAATGAGAAGTCAAATTTATTTCAATAATTTAAGTAACGAAACATTTTATTATTCTTAAATTAGGAAAAATATTTACAAAAGATTTTCTTTGAATTTAAACAAAACCTCAACTGAACTAGAACAAAATCCTGGAATTTGCATTTCAGTAGCTTCAATTTTATTTTCAAAGATTTGACCGAAAACTTCGCTTTTCATTCCTAAAAGTATTTGGAAGAGGTTCGATGCACTTCTCGTCGATTAACTTCATGAGCTCTTCAAGAGATTCCATTGAATCTTCAACTCCTTGATAGAACCAAGCATCAATTCTTGTGTTTCCTTCAAGGCTCACTTCAACATTTTCTCTTCCAAGCAAAGGTTTTAAAAGATTTGAAGATGCGAACCTGATTTTGTTGTGGCCGAATGAAACTGTTAGCAAGTTTGGCATTTCTGTCAGCAAATCGTCTGGCAAAGATATCAATTGACAATTTTCAACGGAAAGAACAACAAGTCCCTCAAGTCCTTTCAAATCAGATTTCGAAATTTCTTTGATGCCACAGCCAACAATAATCAAATGAGTGAGATTAGGAAAATGCTTTTCGAGGCCTCGAGGAAAATAATTCACATTTTGGTCCAAGAACCAAAGGAATTTGACGTCACTGTGACTTTTGCCTTCTTCGTGATCTCCTTTAAATTCTTTAATCAAATGATTCTTCTTTGTTATGTTTGCTTTTACTATTTTGCAGGAATAGTTATCAACTAAATTAAGCGAAGTACTTAGAAAGCAACAATTGATCTCCATTTCGATCTAAATTTGTTTTTTTTTCTCTTGAGAACCTTTTGCTTTGGAAGTCAGTCAAGAAGTGAAGAAAATATTTTCAATGCACTCAATTTATTAGTTTGAGACAAACGCCGAATCGCGGCGAATCGCTCTTGTAATTGTTGTGAGTGCAGGTAGAAAGTCAACCAAACTTTCTTATATTTAAGAATATTGGAATCGAAAACGAATTTTAGAAAAATTTAGGAAACTTTTCAGTGATTTCCTTCGAAGGTTGAAATGCTGAAAAATAAAACGAAGTTGTAAGTTTAAATAAAACAAATTATTGTCTCTTGCTAAGACTCAACAGCTGAGTATTCAAAATTTATTAAGAAATCAATTTAAAGTTTAGTTTTCAGCTAAATTTTTATTTGTCTTCCAAAAGTTCTTCCAAGTCTCGACGAGCATCGATCAGCTTCTTTATCTTCTCAGGATCTTCCAAAAGTTTGATTGGCAGTTCTGGAAATTTCTCGGCGATCAAATGAAATGCTTTCTCCATCAAAAGTTGAGATGAGAATCGATGAGCGAGCAAGAAAATTTCCCAAGCATTCGAGTCCTCAAGTTGATCACAAATAATTTTCTCGTAAATCGATTTCATTTCTGTAACTTTGAATTTGTCAGCGATTTCAAAATTTTCCATTGCGTTTCCATTTTTTGAGACCTCATTCGTGTAAATGAACTTAAGCAAAGCTTCAATGGAACTAGAGCTGAATCCAGGAATTTTTATTTCAGTCGACTCGTTTTGATCTGCAAACATTTGAGCGAACACTTCGCTTCGCATTCCTAAAATCGTTTTGTGAACTTTGAATTCCTTTTCGTGTGCGATGATCGTGAGATCAGAATGTCTTCCTGAGACCCACTTTTCTTTAATTATCGAATCAGAGTTCACGAGATCAGGAACGACAATTGGTTTGAGGCACTTCTCGTCAATCAACTTCATCAGATCTTCAAGTGAATCTAATGAACCAAATCGAGTTTCTTCTGGCGAGAACCAAGCATCAATATTTTTGTTTCCTTTAAGGCTCACTTTAACATTTTCTCTTCCAAGCAAAGGTTTCAAGAGATTTGAAGATGCGAACTCGATTTTGTTGTCGCGGAAGAAAACTGTTCGTAAGTTTGGCATTTCGGCGAACAAATCGTCTGGCAATGATGTCAATTGACAATCATCAATACAAAGACTAACAAGTCCCTCAAGTCCTTTCAAATCATTTTTTGAAATTTCTTTGATGACACAGTCTTGTATAAACAAGTAAGCGAGATTAGGAAAATGAATTTCGAGACCACGAGGAAAATAATTCACATTTGTATTCTCGAAGCAAACGAATTGAACGTCATTGTGACTTTTTCCTTCTTTGTGAATTCCTTTAAATTCTTTAATCACATGATCCTTCTCTGTTATATTTGCTTGACTAACATAGCACACGTTGCAATCAAAATAGTGAAACTGACAATTGATCTCCATTTCCAAATGAATTTATTTTTCTTATCACGAGAACTCACGAGAACTTTAATCCTTGAAAATTTCAGACGAACTGGAGAAAAGTTATTTTGACAAAGCGATTCGCTCATGTTGAGCTTGACAGGATCTTCAACAGGTAAAAAGATGAATCGAGGGAGTTTTGGGTTGACCATCCTTGATTGAGATGAGCGAACGAGAAAGTTGGCCTAGCATTCATATCGTAAGGCGGCCATTCATTCCTCACGCTGCAATGTTCAAGTTTCCTTCGCATTTCCATCAACAGATTTTTCGTTGAACTAAAGAAAATATTTTTTCAACGCTTAGTTCTAAAAATGTTTTAGAACTAAAATGATTTTAAACTAACGAAAACTAACGACTGCATTTTCATTAGAAATTTTGCTTTGTAGCGTAACACGAAAATTTAATATTCAAACATTTTTAAAAATGTAAATTTAGTCAAATCACTTAGTGGAAATAGCTGTCAAGTAAAGAGCTATTATGTTTTCCATTATAAGAATTTTTTTTTGTATCTAAACTTAAGGTAAAAGTTCAGAAATGTACGAATTTCACACTACGAAGCTAATCGCAACTCTTTTAATCAATTTTCTTTCTTTCTTTGATAAGATTTGCTATTTTCGACATTTGCTGATAAATATTTTATTAGTGAATCGCCACACGTAAAGACTATCAGACGTGTTTTCCTTTGTTCAGTAATTTATTTAAAATATTTAAACAGAATTGAAATTAAAGATTTTCTTTCTAGTGACGAAGTGATAACTAATCGCGAATGAGCAATGATGACGGAAGAGTTTAGTGGTCAAAAGCGTGATTTCTTCCTAAAAATTCAAAATGGAGATGTTGAGGGTGTTTGTGAGTTTATCGATGATAAGAACAAAAGCATTGCGCCATTCGATAATAAAAACAATGAATCATCGGCGGCAGTTGCATTAAAATCAAAACAACTTGCAGTGTACGAAGCTTTAATATCGAGAGCTTGGTGTTTAAACTCAAATGAGAACTTCAATGAAATTGTGGATAATTTGAAACAGAGTTTGAGAAAAGAAATTCGTGGGATTCTTAAGGAGTTCATAAAAAATCCAGACGAGGGTCATTTGAAAACTTTGATCGAAAATTTTCTTGATCGAAATCGTTACATTTCGTTTACCAACGCTGAGGAAGGGAAATTACTGCTGGCAGATAACATCAAGTCTAGAAGAAAGAAAAATATTGAAAATATCATCACACAATTCCATGAAGCTTTAAAATGTGAACTTCGCGAAATTCACAAAAGAAATTTTATCAAGAATCCGAACGAAGAACATTTGACTGCTTTGATCACACGAACGAGCATTTACTTTGGAGGAAGCTCAGCAACAACCAATCGACCAAAATATCTCGAGATAATTGCCGGAGCTTACGAGCAATTGAACGAAGTGAAAGAGATTCAAACAATCTTTAAAGTCGTCGCAAATATCAAGAACTTGGACATCATTTTCGACTTCGATCATGACTCAGTTCAACACGCAGACGCAACAGGAAATGAAAATGTTTACGGAAAGAGTTACGCTGAGACAGGGGAAGTTTATCTCGGCGCAAAAGCTTTGAAAGAATCAAATCGTAGTGAAAAATTCTCAGAGGACAATTCTGAGACAGTTGATTCAGAGCATGACGATGTAAATCAAGCACAAGTCTTAGGAGTCCTGGCTCACGAACTCTGCCATGTCGCAATATTTCGAATTTACAACAATAACTACAAACCTTATCACAAAGATGATTCCGAAAATGAGAAAGAATTTGAAAGTGTCCTCCATCATTGTTTAGAAAATCCATATATAGAAGAAATTATTGCACTTGCTCTCAAAGGGTCTAAAGACCTCATGTATGATGAACTTTGTGTGAGAGTTCCTCATCTGCTCGCTTTGTATCAAGGAGACAATGACAAGATTAAGTTTCTCAAAGAAACTTTTAAAAAACTTTTTGACTATTTCGAAACGAAAACTTTGCCAGATTTTGAAAAGGAAATTAATTTGATGTCAGCAGTTTGGAAATTAAAGTCTAAAGAACCTCAACATTTGACAGATTCAAAGATTTTCATTAAACAGAAATCTTTAGAGCTCGATTTGTGTAAAGACAAAGTCATCGAGATTTCATCAAACTGCCCTGAAATAACGATGAACTGGATCTTCCAAGAAACGACGAGCAAGTCGAATTCTAACTTTTTGTTCCTTGATCTTAAGCATCTCAAAGATGAAGAAACGTTTGAGCTTATGATCGATGCTCATTCGTCTTGCATGAAGCCAAGCATTGTCATCGATTGTGATAACGAAACAAGAGAAGAAATCGTAAAAATCGTAGAAGAGATTAAGAACGATGGAATCAAAGAAAGAATAATTTTCGTCCACGACCGCAAAGAATCGTTAATCAAAGATGTGACTGCCATTAAAATTTCTCATTCATGGCTTGACCTAGCAGAGGAATCAAAGAAAAACCTAATTAAAAGGACGATGAACTTTCAAGGCCAAGAAATGGTTTTGGAACAAGTAATCGATCGCTTTTGCGATGCTCTCGATTTTGTTCCATTGAAAGAACTTTTGAGCAATAATCTCAAGATCGGCAACGAAATAAAATTTCCTGAAATTGACATTCACGTTCAAAGGAAATTTCGAAACAAGAAATCTGAAGAGATCGACCTAAGTCAACTTTTAAATATCGCGGAGTCTTCAAAACTCATTTTGCTGAGCGATGATCCTGGAATGGGAAAGACAACAGAGCTTAAAATGTTGGCCTTAAACTTTAAGGATAGATTTAAAAGTTCATGGGTCGCTTTTACCGATTTGAAGGAATATTCAGAGTTTTACGAAAAAGATGAAAACTTTAAAACTGTTTTTATTTCTCATGAAGAAATCGCAAATTTTTTTGTTCAAAAAATCTTTAAACTCAACGAATTTGAGGGAAAAGTCTTTAAACGTTTGTTTTGCAGTAACCGAGTTGTCTTGCTCTTGGATGGCTTCGATGAGATCAGCCCAAGCTTCAAGAAGTTCGTCACAATGTTGATCAAATCAATCAAAACACTTTCAAGTAACATTCTGATCACATCAACGCGACTTCACTTGAAAGATGAACTTTGCAAAGAATTCGAAGTTGAAGCTTACACTTTCATGCATTTGACGTGGGACAACTGTGAGGAGATTCTTGAATTAAAATTTGAGAAATATGGAATTAAAGAAGAAGATTTAGAGTTAAAAATTGATCAGACATACAAGTTTTTCAAAAATTTAACTCAAGAGTATGAGATTGTGAGGAATCCTTTGATATTACGAATGCTTGCTAAGATTTTTAGTGATGACCAATTTGCTAAAGACACACAACCAAACACTTTTTCAATTTACGAGAACTTTATAAAAACGCTTATAATGGATTCGATGATTAAAGGAGACGACGCAAGACAAGAAGCGACTAGTTGCTTAAGATCTGAGTTTAACATTAACCGATTCTATCAAAAAGAAGCTTTCAGCGAGCTTTTCAAAATTTCTTATCCAAATGAATTCAAGAGTTTGTCTGATCTGTGCTTCAGTGACGTGAAATCTCCGGCTAAGGAACAAATTACGAGAATCGCTTTGATGAAATCTGATGGTTCAGGAAAGTTTCAGTTCATTCATCGAACGTTCGCTGAGTTCTTCGTTGCAGAATTCTTTATCAAGAATATTTTTGACTCTAAAGCTCTGGAAGAATGGAAGCAAAAAGATTCAACAAACAAAGAGCGACTAGAATTAGTTTTCAAAATATTTCGAGAAGTTTTTAGACCTAACGGAGGATCCTTTAGAGGTTTGTTCTTCACTGTGCGATCATTTATTGTTGGTGCTTTTGAAAACATGATTCCTAAGATTGAAGTACTTGGAAAAGAATTTTTAATTTCAATTTTTCCTGATGTTTTTACGAGAGATAAGTTGCCTGAATATTTTCGATGTTTTGTCACTGAAAATTTAATTGATTTTATTTCTGCCATTACTCGCTGTGCAGACAAAGTAGAGCTGAAGCGGATATGGATTGAGCAAAAATATGAAGTGAACAAAGACACAAATATTTTCATGTTTGCAGCGAATAAAGGTTCGCTTAGTTTCAATAAAAAATTGATAGCACTGGCTCGTGAATTTCTCGACGAAAAAGATTTTAAAACTTTTTTCTCTGAAAAAAATTTGGATGGAGAAACTGTCGTTTCATTCGCTTTTGAGAACAGTCGAGAAGTTTTCGATTTTTATAATTCCTTTTCACCATCGCCATATGATCAGTTTCCCGATACCGAATTATATTTAAAGACAAAATACGAATTAACTCAACTCATTAAAAGAAGCGATTTATCAGAATTTCAAGATGAACTTGAGAGAATAGAAGAAAATCACGGCTTAGAATACTTACAGCGTTTCTTGAACTCATGGACAATCGGACGGTCAACTTTTTATCTCCATATTTGCCATTATTCGCCATGTATTAAAAAATTTGGAAAATTGTGGAACTCGCTACGAAATATTCTTGACGGAAAAGATTTCAAAACTCTTCTCAACAAGCCAGATAGAATATCAGGAACGACTCCTTTAATGTATAAAGCTGAGAAATATAGAAAAGGTTTTTTTATTTCTTTTTGGAGACTTCTCAGTAAAGGTCTAACCAAGGAAGAAACAGAAAATATTTTGATCGAAGAAGATGAACAAGGAACGAATTTATTCGATTATGCAGCGAAATGTCGGTATCATCAAACATTTCTCGCAATCAAAGACTTGTACTTGAAAACATTTGAGAAAGAGAGGATTAGTATTATGCTGACGAGAGAAAGAAAGATTGGTCGCAGTTGCTTGTTCTATGCTGTCACATGGGGCAGTCTCAAAACGACAAAAGCTCTTTGGGAATTTATTCAAGAAATTTACGACTTATCAAATCAGAAAGCGATTTTAATGAAAACAAATAAGAGTGGATGGATTTATTTTGGAGAAACTTTAATGATTCCAGATTTTAATGAGAAAAAGAAGATATTTGATCCATTTATTGAACAACATTTCTCGGAAAGTGAGAAAGAGCAGAACAAATATGACCCCAACAAATATAAACCCGATTAGGGTTAGTTCTAAACAACTTGAGCCATCTAGAAAAGATTTCCAATTTATAGTAAAATTATGAAATTTAAAATCTTAGATTTAATATTTTAACATGAATAAAACGTGCTTTATAGCTTCAAATCAAATGATTTAAATTTTTACCATTATTTCTTTCCTTTGAGTTTGATCATGAACCTGTGCAGAAAGTTTCATT
This sequence comes from Smittia aterrima, assembly GCA_033063855.1. Lineage (NCBI taxonomy): Eukaryota > Metazoa > Arthropoda > Insecta > Diptera > Chironomidae > Smittia > Smittia aterrima. Next base: position 26,962,968 of record CP093831.1, read on the forward strand.
AAATAAATTTCTAGTGAAATGAGTTTACAATTTTTATTTCTTTATTCTCTTAATACAAATTTATTCGAAATTTAATCTGAGTTCAATCTAAAACGCTTTCCGCTACCTTCACGACCATTTTCTTTAATTCGTCCATAAGTTTGGCACAGACTTTGTTAAACTTAGCTCTTTCCTTTTGTTCTCTAGATGCGATGCTAGTTGTGAACGAGGACTTCTCTTTCGTTTGATTGAGAATTATTTTCGAAACGTCCATGAAGTCAGGAACAAAGTTTGGCAGAGTTGGATGGTCACAACTTTCGTCGATCAGCTCCATCAGTTCTTCAAGTGATTCTAACGAGTTTTCTACTCCTGGATAGAACCACGCTCCAATGTTTTTGTTTCCGGAAAGGTTCACTCTAACATTGTCTCTTCCAAGCAAAGGCTTGAAAACTTTTGATGACGCGAACTCGATTTGGTTGCCTTCGAATGAAACTTCTCGTAAGTTTCTCATTTCGGTGAACAAATTGTCTGGCAAGGCTTCCAATTGACAATTTCGAATATGAAGACAAACAAGTCCCTGGAGTCCTCTCAGATCAGTTTTAGTGATTTCCATTAATCCGCCGCGCTCGATGATCAACTCAGTGAGATTATGAAAATACTTTCCGAGACCTCGAGGAAAATGATTCACATTTGCTGTGCCACGGAACCAAACGCGTTTGACATCTTTGTCACTTTTTCCTTTTACGTGTCTTCCTTTTAAACCTCTAAACTCGTGATCCAGTTTTGCTGTTTCTACAATGCACGTGTAGAGTCTTTCTGAATCGCAGCTAACGCTGAAACGGCAATTGAACATCTCCATATCGAACTGAATTTAATTTTTTCTTTTCTTCTCTCAAGAACCTTTCGCTTTGATGATCTGTTAAGAACTGAAACAAATGTATTTTTGGTAATGCTTTTATAGGTAGTTTAGTGGGTGTCGCCCCCTAATAGGGATCGATAACAGGTAGAAAGAAAATTGTTAATTTAAATGCTAAAACTCAAAAGACGTTTTCATTTATTTTCCTTAAGAATCTCAATCATTTAACAAATTCCATAAGTTCATAATGAAATCGACATTAATCGACTCAGATGGATTTTTCTTTTTAATTTCAAACATAAACTGAAGGAAAGTAACGTTCTTCAAGTTCTGCGGGTCAGCCATGAAATTGTGTGGCAGATCGTAGAAGGCGATGAGTTGAAAAAGTTCTTGAATCAATGAAGCATTTTGGAGATGAAGGAAATTCAAATTATCTTCGATTAGATAACTTCTCAGCAACGTCTTGTGACGCTTCAAACGTTCCTCCATCATCATTCTAAATCTTTTAAGAAGAGAGTTCAAGATTTCCAAGGAGAGAAGAGTTGAGTTGTCGCTGAGCTGATTGTCAGAAGCTTGTTTCTTCTTAACGAGAGCGCTGATGATTTTGAGCTGCCAAATGTCCGAGCAGTTGATGAAGTTTTCGCGATTCTTGTTGAGATAAATTGCCTGAACGAAATCAAATGAATAAAATAAATATTTTAAAAGATATTGAGATACAAACCTTATCAAGCGCCATGTAGATTCCCAGAGCATGGATCTTGTCTCTCGTTAGACAGTCGTAAGACTGAAGCAGCAAAGCTTCTCTCAATTCATCAGTTCCCGAATCATTTCTCTGCAGTTCACTGTCGAGATGAAATTGTGGAACCATCAGCATCATCTTTGTAAGTCCAACCATCAAACGATCGTTTGAGAACGAAAGAAGATTCTTCGGCTCGACTTTCCACGATGAAAACTTTTCCGTTGTTAAAGTTTGAGCGAGCAAACTCTTTAGTCGATTCGGATCGTCGAGATGCGATAAGCAACCAGCTCGTTGAACGATCTCAATGCAACCATTTGATTGTAACATTGAAGTTAGTTGATCCCAATTGCGACCTCGTTCGAATGTTATCGGGAAATAATTTGGATCGTTGATGTAAACAGCTTTCAACGTATCCAACTCGGGAAGCATGCAAGGAGCCATTGTAACGGAAAGATTCTTTTGATTGAACTCGATGTAGCTCAACTTGCAAACAACAAGTTTCCCCGAGTCGATGTCGCGAGGAAGGAAAAGTCTTGGCTCGACTGCTAAGACGTAAAGATGACGAAAGGCTTGAAGATGATAACGATTGTCGTTGCTGTGTGTTGGAAATTTAGGAAACAAAGAGCAAACGAGAGCTGCGATTGCTTCTGGACGTCGTGAGATTGTGTAACGACCAGCTCCGAGAAACAGAAATCCGAGAGCCATGTGAATTGCCATGTGCGAGCCGTAAGTGACTTGATTGTTTTGCGGTCCAATCCTCGATCGCGTCATTCTAATCATTCTCAAGATATGCAAGTTTCCAGTTCCAGCGAAGACAAGCGAGAGAGCAATCAACACAAGAATGATGCAAGACTCAACTGTTGCCTTCCCAGCATACTCTCCAATGTATTGTCCGTTCGCTGACAAGAAGAACGTGATGATCTTCTTCAGAGTTTTGAAAGCTGTCGGATGTTCTGTTCCAGCGAATCTCAATCCAATCACCATCGCAGCTCCTGTGACGATGTTGCAATAAGCTTGGCAAATCGCTTCGTGATCCATGTCGTAAGGATCGTTGTCGGGATCTGGTCGTTGCTTAATTATCTTCGAGAGAGTCTTTGAAATCTGAGAGTTGATCCATTCAGTTGTAGGCTCAACATCGTTCCACATGATCAAGCCTCGAGCAATTACTCGTAACAGCAAGAGATCAGGTCTCACGAAGTCGAGAAGGAACATTGTTTCTGGTGGTTTCATCCAATCAGCGACAGCTTGATTTCCACTTCCGAAAAACATTAATCCAAGTGCGAGTGTTGAACCCGGAGCTGTCACGTCGATGTTCACTTGATCGCCTTCGCGGATTTGAAACGAAGGAAGTTTGTACTTGTCTCGTTGAGTTCCTGTTAGCGATCGTTTCGTTCCGCCTGTCATGTAATAATGCAAAGTGTCGGGAAGATTTAGATCGTCGAGACCGACGTCTTTGTTTCCAGTTGCGAGTGTCACCATTCCAAGAGCGAGACCAGCTGACAATGCGTACGACTCACGTTCAACATAATTCTCCATCTCTGGTCCTGGTGGTCGATTGATTTCTTGAAGTAAAGCTTCAGCGATGAACCGTTTGTTTGAGTTCTGATAGAGTAAGCCAATCCCAAGTAAAGCTGCGACTTGAATGTTGTGAGACACGTCGAGTTCAATCGCTGTTGGAGGGAGAAGCGACTCGACGTGAATCGAAAGCATTCTCGTGATTTTCGTGTCCATTGATCCGCGATACGAAGATGCCATTCCCAGAATCAGCCCAACACTTAAAAGTTCTTCTGATCGAATGAGAAAATCATAAAGATAAGTCTCAGAGAGTGTTTTCAAGCTTGAAGTTAGTCCCAGCGCCATCAGGAAACCAGCGTAGTTCGGAGGCATCTCAGCTTCTTTCGGTTTGTTGTACATGATGTAAGCTGGACTGATCTCTAATGGCTCTGTCGCTATTCTCAGACCAGCAGCAACTCCGTTGTGGAACTGAGGCCATACACTCATGTTCGCGGGAACTTCAATTTGTTGCATTTCAATTGTTGCTCCTCGACCAGTTTCCTTTCCAGTCAAGCAGAGTTTCGGAATCGGAAGAATCTCCGTCAAGACTGGATAATAAGTTCGATAAGTGAACATTCCTCGACCAACAGGAAGAGCCATCGTTCGAGTACATAAAGCAAATAATTGTTTCTCTTGCTCTTCGATGAACTCGTGATCGGATACATTTGGTAACTGAACGATGTCAATGACGACTGGTTTTGAGCTGTTGAGGAATTTCTTCACGTCGTTGATTCGAAGATCATCAGGGAAACGTAATCGAAGGAGCTTCGTGTCAATGTGTTCCATTCCATCATCTTCAACCAAAGCTTTTTCTGATTTAGCGATCACATCTGGTGGAGTTTGAATTCGTGGAGTTAAAGATGTTTCAAGTTGAATCTTTCCGAGATTTGATGAAATCTTTTTCTTGTGGAATCCAGAGTGAGCGAATAGATCTGGACGGAGAAGAAGTTTGTAAGCTGCAGTTGAACAGCCAATCGGTGGATTCAAACGAGCAGTCTCAAGCACTTGACTTATAATGTAGTTGATGGCAGTCGGCAAACGTTCGAGTTGAGTTCTCGTGATGTTCTTACGGATCAAAGAATCGATGACAAGCTTTTGAATCGATGTCGGTTGATTCAATCGCTTAACTGGCATTGTCTTTGGAATCTTCTGGTCGTCACTTACTTTAATCATTTCAATCGCTTCGCTGTTGACTTTGACTCGTTCAAAGATGATCGCGAGGATTTCAAAAGTGTTTCTCGACATAACGTTGACATGAGGAATGAACGGAAATTTCTTCAACGGGATCTGATGATTGATGAGATTCAAAATTTCCTTGTAAATTGAAAGAGGTTCCCCGATCAACTCTTTGCGTAACAATTTCTCGCTGTCAGCATTCAAAATTGTCTTCTTTGTTTTCCAGTGAACAAGATGAGGATTGTCGATGATGTAGTGAAGTTTAAACTGCTTCATGTCGAAGTCCATCGCCAGCTGATGAAGAAATTCTGAAAGCCAACTGAGCTCCTGACGTAATGAGCTGTCAAGCTTCATGTCTTCATACAAGAGGTGAATCGTGTAGAGAATCGCGGGAATGTTAGCGAACAAAGGAGCCTCCGCGTGATAGTTTTGAGTCATTTCGTGATCTTCACTTTCAATGTCAGCTGTCGAATGATTTTCGGAAATGACAGAGAGCAAATATTCCCAATCAGCGTTTGTGCCGTTCTCACTCTTTCTTCGCTTTTTAGCATCCACTGAGACGTTGAAATTTGAGCAGCCAGAAACTTCATAAGGTCGACCCATCATCTCCATCAACAAGTTCTTGAATAAATCCCATTCCTTCCTTAAACTGATGTCTTTCGTTCCAGGTGAATTGCGGATGCCATACCAACGAATCATCAGTTTCATTGAAGTGTTTGGCATGACTTGTCGGAGAGCAATAAGAATTCTCTTCACGATTGAACTCTCGCACATCACAGGCAATGCTAAGCGATACATTTTTCCAGTCGATAATGCGATCGTCACTCGATTTCCTGCTGGATCTCGAAGTGTCGCGCAATTGTTAACTCGCGAAGGAGTTTGCTGTGGCCCAAGAGGTTCAACAGGAGACAACATGTGAATCTCATCGCCGAATCTGATTTCATCGGATAACTTTGCTTTACTCTGTGGCAACAAACTCGATCGTTTTGGGAAACATGGAGTGCTGAGATTGATTGGAATCGAAAGCGAAGTTAGAATTCCGCCGACGTGAACTTTTCCGACTGCTTGTGTTCCAGAGTAAAGCATCAACGTTCCACAAGGCAGGAGAACTGCAATCATGTTTAGTCTCGGCAAAGCTGTTGCGTCCTTCGCTGTGATGCTCGACATGTTTCCGAAAATTGGAGTGTTCGTTCCACTAATTCGATCGATAACCAACATGTTGAGCTTGTAGGACTTTACGAGCATGAAACAAATGTACTTTTGTCCGATAAAGTCTGTGTGAAGGAAACCATTCGTTGCCATTTCATGATATTCACTCCAAGAGCTTCCATTCTCGCTCCAAATTTGTTCCATGATGAGATCTGGCACGAGAGGCTTCGAAGGCTCGCACTCGCCAATCTTTCTTGCTAATACAGAAATCGAAGTACGAAAGTTTGTTGAGTCAACAAGCGATGACGCAAGATTGGATTTATAAGCAGTCGCTGGCGAGTAAGAGAACGGCAAAGTGTTTGATACATTCGTTGGCGTATTTCTCCCCGACAAGCTATGACTTTTGATAACTCCTTGTGCCTTTGTTGAAGTGTGAAGACTGGCGTGAGCTCCGATTGAATTTACCATGTCCATTGCTGTGGTATCGTACAAGGCAGTGACTGTGTTCGTCTCTTCCTCAGTTGCTTTGCGTAGTTTGCAGACTAAATGTTTCCCATTTCGAGCATCAAACATAAGGACAATGTCACTGTCTTCTTGAGTGAAAATGATCTAAAAGAAAGAAATGTTTTAGTCTTACAATCAGAAAAATCTGAAGTGAACTCACTTTGTACTCAGATTCTGTAATGTATTTGATGGTCAAGCTCGACTTGATTAAAACTGGAAACATGTCATCAAGAGGATGAACGAGAGAGAACACTCGTGGCATTGGCAGAGCGTGTCCATCGACCATACTTGTTGAAGCTTCTTTATCAACGATGACACAATATTTTGTTATCCAAATCTTTGATATCGGAGGTTCAATCGCTGACATAAGATTCTCGCCATTTGATGAGTAAACTTTAAGGCTACTCGTGTCGATCACTCCAATTCCTTGAGTGTCATTATCAGGATGAGGTTGTTTAGCTCCAATTTTGTAGTCAGCATCGAGAAAACTCTTCGTGCAGAAGAAAGCGAATTGAATTGGACCTTCGCTTGTGTAACATATTTCAGACGATGCTTTTTCATGTTGAGCATCAGCTAATCCACTTGACCAAACTGCTGTGTGGCCGCGAAAGTAAAGTTCTTCCTCTGAATTCACTGTCGCTGGAGTTAAAAATGCAAGATCTTCAGAAGCCGGCGAATGTTCGTAAATCTCGCGAATCCGCCAGTGCTCGTTAAAATATTCGTCTTTGCTTAGATTCACTTTCTGCATTCGATCGAGGAGAAGGAATTCTGAAGGAATGTTCTCATGTTTCTGTGAAAGTGGTCCAGGATGTTGTTCGACAACTTTCCTGCCGCGCGGAATAAATTCCTAAAACATTTCATGAAGTAAACTTTAATTCACATCAACTAAATTATATTTACCAATGGTTCTGCAGCAGCAATCATTTCTTCGCGATACACATCCAGATTAAACTTCTTACGAGGAGATATTCGAAGGAAAAATATTGTTTGTGCTTTGTTGATGATTTTTTTTTTTAAAGTTGCGGGCCTTGGAACAAAGTTTGGAGTTAGCTTAGGGTTAGCTTAAATAAAGTTCTCTCAAGGACCAAACACGACTTTTTATTAAAGTTTTATTTGAAGAAAGTCATACAGCTTGCTATATTTAAGCTTCGTCAAACTCTATTTCACTTATTTTTGTCGATTTTCAACTCGATAACATAAAGTTGGTTTAAGTTAACTGTATTTTTAGTCTAACTCTAATTTTTGAATTTCTTGTTGGGAAAGAATTAAAAAAAACGCAATAAGCGATTTTAAAAATTTGAATTTTAGTTTTAACGGCTGAAAATAAAATTGAATTAACTTCTTTATGAATAGAATTGGAGAACTTCCAAGTTGGGCTCTAGACTCAGATATTCCTCCCAGAGACAATACAAAGTTACATAGCAAATTTGAACGCGCTAGCTGCATTCGTTCGAGAGTTATGGTGTTAACAGACACACAATCAACAACAAACAACTTGCTTATCGTAAAACAAAAATTATTTTGCTGCAAAAGTTAAGAAGTTTAATTTTAAGCTCTGAACTTTAAACGTCTCCAAATTTTTGGTAACCAGAAGTAGCAAAGTTCTCCAATAAATGCGAAGCTCGGCAGCAAAAGAGAGCAAAGCCAGAATTTGAATGCAGCGGATAATTGATCGAGAGTGAGAATCTCTGGACCTTGTTTGTCTTTTTTCGCAGTAAGTTTCACATGTTTGATGTGAGCAGTTATCCATTTGTCAAAAACACCGTTCTCCAAAAGAGCCGTGATGAGCTTATCAAATGATGGAAACAAGAAACTCAAAGGATCAAAAAGAATTCCCATGTTGTAGCTAAGGATAAAGAGATCTTCGATTTTGATGAATTTGCGTAGGTCTTCCTGATACGCTTGAGCATTGAAGAAATCGAAATATTCGTTTGAGTAGATGAAAACTCCTTTGAATGCTGGGTTACGTGTCTGATCTTGCATCATTCGATTCATCTTCTGATTGGGAATATCAATCACGCGAAATCTGATAAAATTAAAGAAAAAATTATTTTAATAACAAACAAATTTTTGAGAGCAATTTACTTTTGCAGAAAGTCACTTAGAGCTTCCTTATTTTGTCCAGCTGTTTCCAAAATTTGATAAATCGGAAATTTTGAATCCACAAGTTCTTCGAGTGATCTGATCGGATTTCTGTGAGGATCTGTTGTTAGGAAATTGTAGAAAACTCCTTGATACGCAGTCCGCATGATGAGACAAAAGACAATGAAGATCATCAACAAAATTCTTGCGATGCTTCTGGTCGGTAATACAATTTGTCCGATTCCCATGAAAGTCCCAAAAATGTTTAAGCCAGTCGCCTTCACTTTTTCTCCAATAACGAATAAAGTGCTTGAAGGTGATTTGAAGATCCTCAGCAATCCAACGACAGCAAATGCAACTGCGAAAACTGTTGCAAGCAGAAGCCATGTCATTGTATCAAAAGGAAGCAAAAACTTCTCTTCAGATGTGTAAGGAGCTCCTGGTGGGACGATGATTATTTCAGATTCACTTGAAGTCGGCGAACTGAACATGCCACGGAAGAAGAAACGATGAAGAATATGCATTGTGCGTAATTCCAAATCGAAGGTTACAAACGGTTTGAAATTTTTAAATGTGTCATCAGAACGATTCCAGTAAACGCGATATTTGCTTCCAACATTCCAAAAATATCTTTCAGCGTTGAAGTTCAGTTCTTTTTCCAGTGCTTCTACTAGTTCAAAGAAGTAACCACCAAAAACAATTGAACATTCACCGTTGGGATGTTCGTCTAAACAAACGTATGTTAAATGGCAGGTTACTGGTCGGTCGTTTGCGAAACGAATATTGAGCGTGCAACCATAAAAGTTATCGATCTTTGACATGGAAAACTTTCTTGACTTCCATTGTAACTTTTTCTCTGAGAACTGATTGATCTCAATCAGCTGTTGCTTGTGACAAGCTCGTGGCGTGAAGAGTGTTGTTGCTTTCAAAGAAATTGTTCCTTTCTCTTCGATCAGATATTGACGAATTTGAAAATTGTCTTTTGGGATTTTCCTTTCGATTTCTTTTGTTGAGAGATTTGCACAGACGATGAAGAGATTACGTTCTTGAGGGCCCATTATTGTCAAATTTATTCTGTCTTCAAATCGCAAGTAATTCTCGAATGAGTCGAAGAACAAAACCGCGGAGAAGTCGATGTTAAAGTAGTTTCTTCCATTTTCTTGAATCCTGGAATCAACTTGAGTAACGCGATAACTTTTGACATCACTGATCAGTTTCAATGTTTCGTCCAATAATTCTTGAGCTTTTGAGTTGTAAATCACTTCAAACTTTATCCCATTTGCGACGAGATGTTCTTTTATGTATTCTTTGACTGCGAAAGGTGTTAGGCTCTGCTTTGTACAACAAACTTTGAGATGCAAAGCAATTACAAAAATTGCTAAACACTTTAGAATCAACTTCATCGTTTTATTTCTCACTCAACACTGACGTGTAACTAATAAAGAAAATTTACGATCGTGAGTAAAGAATTGATTTCTATTATCGCGATGTGTCCGAAATGTTTTCATGTAGTTGAACGAAGCGTCTACCATTTATTGTCCCTTTCACTGAAAAGTCAAATCGATTTCACATTTTATCTTCGATTTTACAATCGAAAGCTTCTTTGAATCCAGGTTTAGCGAAGAAAAATTTATGAATATCATTCAAGTAATCTAGTGGCTCAGGAATCTTGAACCCGGACTGATATTTCCTGAAATATGCTCTGGCAGCTGCAACCCAATAAAGTTGTCGATTAGTCAGTCGATTTGCTCCTAAATTTAGTTCTTCTCCTCCTGATTCCAACCAACTCTCGTAGAACTCGTAGCCATATTGCAGATTGTCGTCAAAACGATCAAATCCTGAAGATTTGATTTGCTTTGAAAGAATTAGAAATTAAATTATTAAAAATTTCTGAAACTTTTACAGTTCACTTACAACAAGGATGAAGAGTTGAATATTATAGAAGACGCTTTCTAATATTAAACCCGATACAGTCGCTGTGTTGAAGAATCTAGGTCGATCTTTATCATAAAACGGATAATTTAGAAAAATGCTGTCGATGACTGAAAAGAAAAATGTTTAGTAATCGTTAATAAAGTAAATTACTAAAATATTTACAAATTATGTTGTCGCTAAGTCTGTAGGTAAACTTAAAAATTTGACGTGATTCCAGAGCCAACAATTCTCTTGCTGTTATATCTCTTTTAAGTTTTGTGTGTAAAGCAATTATTTGGTGGTAAACTTTGATGAACGTTTGATTGAAATCTAAGCTGCCATAAAGTTCCTCGAGCATCTCAGCTCCAACGATTTCTTCAGAGTAGCCAAATACAAACTTGATCGTTTTCATATCTCCGCTAAGACCTTTGAAAAGTTCTTCTCCCCATTGATTTATCGATTTAAACTTTTTCACAGCAAACTCCATCGTTTCGTTAGCTAATTTTCTTAGAGAAGCTTCAGATTCTTTATCGAAGTATCGTTTCAAGTAAAGAGCGTCGAGAGCCGGAAACATTTCAGTTTGGAGAATATTCAAGCAAAGCGACCATCGTTCAATAGTTCTCTTCGAAGAAACTCGAGTAATTCGTAATTTGTCGTGCACATAAAGAAGAATTCCATCAATTTCTTGATACAAAAGATCGTAAACTAAATAATCTGCGATGGCACTGAAATGAAATAATAAATTTCTGAGCATCAGCAGAAACAAATCAAAATCTCACTCTTTATCGGCCTCCGCTAAATATTCTGCAATTTTAGCAAAAGTTTGTGGTCTTTCGACAAAGATTTGTTTACTCGAATTGATTTTCTTAAATAATTGATTGTTGATGATTGTGAGCCAATTGAGATTTAATGGCAAAGTTAAATTGTTGAGTTCTTCAATCGTCATCAACTTTGTTGAGTTTTCTTCGTTTATGCTTGAAATTATATTTTCCTACAAAATAATTTATGATCGAATACTTTTATTAAATCAAATTTCTAATTTTGTTCTCACCAATCGTTTTTTAAACTGAATTTGTTTGTTGCCGATTTCTTCGAATTCTTTTTTAAACTCCTCTGAATATGAAAAATTTCGATAAATCTGATTCATCTCGACAAGCATGTTCGCATAGCCTTCAAGTTGCAGTTTAAAATAATCGTTGTCGAGATAATATTTCACTGACAAGTTCGTGGGACTTGAAGAATCAAAGTAAACAACATTTATGTTGAACAAGCGACTTAAAAAATTCGACGTCACTGGATTCTCAGCGTAATCCTTCAAATTGAAATCCTTGTCATTTGTTTCTGGATAGAACTTTAAGCCGAGAGACCGAGCGTGTTCGCGAGCTTCTCTCATTCCGTTTTTTCTGACGTATTTCGAGTTCACACATTTAGCGAAAAATGTTTTCATTCCTTTCGATAAACGCGAATCGTTTACATTCACAGGCTCAGCCAAAACTCTTCTCACTTTTTGATAATAATTAAGTTGATAATCAGAGAAAAATCCCACATAAGGAAGTCGATCGTTTACACTTTCGTATTTAACAAAAGTTCCTAATGCAAACTCTTTAAAGTCGTCACAAGGTCGAACAGATTTATTTTGAGTTGCTCCATAAAATAAATATTTTGCGTCCGACAAACAATATTTTGTATCGCACAATTCTCGATTCGTTGCTTCTTCTATTGACAGAGAATCTCCAAGAAACTGCAGCTGAATAGAGTTCTGAGCATCAATCGAGCAAATTACAAAAATCAGAAGAAATATCTTCATCTCGTTGAATGAACTTTACAGATCAAGACGCAAGAAAAGACTGACGTCAAAACTTTGTCAAAAAACCGACCAAACTTGTTTAGCTTCATTATTATTATTATTCTTCATTTATTTAATAGTGTAAATTTAATTAGAGAAACCTGAAAAATATTCGTTAGTCTTGTCTTGTGCATCGATCTGTGAAGTTCTGTCAACGAAATGAAGATATTTCTTCTGTTTTTTGTAATTTGCTCGGTCAAAGCTCAGAACTCTATTCAGCTGCAGTTTCTTGGAGATTCTCTGTCAATAGAAGAAGCGACAAATCGAGAATTGTGCGACACAAAATATTGCTTGGCGGACGCTAAATATTTATTTTATGCTGCAACTCAAAATAAATCTGTTCGACCTTGTGATGACTTTGAAGAGTTTGCATTGGGAACTTTTCTCAAATATGAAACTGTCAACGATCGAAATATATTAGGCGGATTTAAGTATGATGTTTTTTCAAGTTACACTCATAAATTGAGAAAAGCTTTGGCTGAACCTACAAAGGTAAACGACTCGCGTACATCAAAAAGAATGAAAACATTTTTCGCAAAGTGTGTGAACTCGAAATACATCAACAAAAACGGAGTGAGAGAAGCTCGTGAATACGCTCGATCATTTGGCTTAAAGTTCTATCCAGAAACTAATGACAAGGATTTCGATCTAAAAAATTATATGGAGCAATATGGGGACTCGTTAGAAGATCTGTTTTTATTTAGGCTTGGTTACTTTGATGATAATAAGCCAGAAAAGTTAGAAACAAGATTTGTAAATAAATTTGACAATTTCGAAAAGCAACTTGAAGACTATGAAACAAGGCTTTACGATATGAATCAGATTTTTAAAAATTCTTCTTATTCGGAAGAGTTTAAAAAAGAATTTAAAGTAATCAAGGACAAGCAAATCGAATTTTTCAACCGTTTGGTGAGTTATAATTTAAATGATTTAAATATTTAATTTCCAAATAATATTTTTGTTTTTTAATTTAGAAAAATATTTCTTTGACTGGCGCGCATGTACTTTCTTTTAAAACGATAACAATTGAAGAACTCAACAATTTAACTTCGCCACTAAATCTCGATTGGCTAAAAATCATCAACAATCATTTATTCACGAAAGTTAATTCGAGTGCACGAATCTTTGTTGAAAGACGACATATAATTTCAAAAATGGCAGAATTTCTAGCGGAGACCGATAAAGAGTGAGATTATAATTTGATTCTACTGCTCAGCAATTCAACATTTTATTTCAGAATCATCGCAGATTATTTGGCTGTTGCCTTTTCGAATAAATTGATTGATGCCATCTTAGTTTACGATGAAGCCAAGTATAACCATCCGGGACGGGTGACTACGAGATCACCTGAGCGATGGTATAAATGTGTAAGCAATAGCTTAGATTACCTGTCACTTCCTGTCGATTCTCTATTCCGAAAACGATATATCGATAAAGAAACTGAAGATTCGCTAAGACAACTTGTTAGCGAAATGATCGATTTCTTTTTGAAAAAGCTCAAGGTTGAAAATCGCTTGGGAGAAGAAGTTCTCGAGGATATCACCAAACGATTGAAATCAACAAAAGTCTTAACTGGTTTTTCTGAAGAAGTTGTCGGACCAGATTTGCTGGAAGAACTTTACGGCAGCTTGGATTTTAATCAAAGTTATATCAAAATTCTGCACGAAATTTATTTGTTAAAGCTAAAACTGAGTAGGGAGCAAAAAACAAGGATACTATTGGAAGTGGGAGGAGGGTCGAATACACTTTTTTTCACCTACAGATTTAGCGACAACATTTTGTGTAAATATAATCGAGATTTGCCTAATTAGCGATTACTAAACATTTTTCTTTCCAGCCATCAGCAGCCAGTTTCTAAATTATCCTTTTTATCATAAAGATCGACCAAGATTCTTCAACACAGCGACTGTATCGAATTATTTATTTAAAATCATCGCCGACCCTCTAACAAAATATCTCAAGAAAGTAAGTGCAATTGCCTAATAATTTTTTTAATAAATTTCATAATATGCTTTCAAATTGTTTTCCAGAAATACAACATAGACTTTCATGCTTTCCGAACGTATTTCAGCTTGTATTGGTCGATCGGTTACCAGTTCTACGATAATTATCTGCAATCTGGAGGAAAAGAGTTAAATTTAGGAGCAAATCGTCTAACAAATCAACAACTTTATTGGATTGCATTTGCCAGAATAAATTTATACAAACTTAATTCCGCGAATTCAAAACCAAGTTCTTTAAAAAAAGTTGGCAAAATTTTTTCTAAAGTCCCCGAACTCAGAAAAGCTTACGGCTGTATTAAATAATAAATTTAAGTTCTGATCGCAAACTCATTCGTGTTAATTAATTTGAGTGAAGTCGCAACAGACTCTGAAAAGAATTCTGGAATTTTTATTTCAGTTGCTTTACTTTGATCTTCAAATGTTTGATCAAATTATTCGTTTTGCAAGATAGAAATATTTTTTAAGTAAACAAGTTTGAGTCTTGTGAAACGATTTTACAATAAAATTCAACGATTATGAAATAAAATTGAAAGATCAACTTTTAGCTCTGAATTTCAAACGTTTCCAAATTTTTGGTAGCCAGAAGTAGTAAAGTTCTCTAATAAATGCGAAGGTCGGCAGCAAATGCAACTAAACGACTTTACGAGAACTGTTGCGAACAGAATCCATGTCATTGAGTCGAAAGGAAGAAAACTCTTTAAAGTCGTCACAAGGTTGAACAGATTTATTTTGAGTTGCAGCATAAAATAAATATTTTGCGTACGCCAAACAATATTTTATGTCGCACAATTCTCGATTCGTTGCTTCTTCTAGAGACAAAGAATCTCCAAGAAACTGCAACTGAATAGAGTTCTGAGCATCAATCGAGCAAATTACAAAAATCAGAAGAAATATCTTCATCTCGTTGAATGAACTTCACAGATCAAGACTCAAGAAAAGACTGACTTCAAAACTTTGTCGAAAAACCAAACAAACTTGTTTAGCTTCATTATTATTATTATTTTTCATTTAATTTATAGCGTAAATTTGATTAGGGAAACCTGAAAAATATTCGTTAGTCTTGTCTTGTGCATTGATCTGTGAAGTTCTGTTAACGAGATGAAGATCTTTTTTCTGTTTTTTGTAATTTGCTCGGTCAAAGCTCAAAACTCTTTCGTGTTGCAGTTTCTTGGAGATTCTCTGTCAATAGAAGAAGCAACGAATCGAGAATTGTGCGAGTCAAAATATTGCTTGGCGGACGCAAAATATTTATTTTATGGAGCAACTCAAAATAAATCTGTTCGACCTTGTGATGACTTTGAAGAGTTTGCATTAGGAACTTTTCTTAAATATGAAACTGTTAGCGATCGAAATTTGGCTGGTGGATTTAGGCTTGAGAATTTAATAAACTACTATCATAAATTGCGAAGAGCTTTGGTTGAACCTGCGAAGGTCACCGATTCGCGTATATCGAAAGGAATGAAAACGTTCTTCGCTAAATGTGTGAACTCGAAATACATCAACAAAAACGGAGTGAGAGAAGCTCGCGAATACGCTCGATCATTTGGCTTAAAGTTCTACCCAGAAACTAATGACAAGGATTTCGATCTAAAAAATTATATTGAGCAATATGGGGACTCGATAGCAGATCTGTTTTTCATTTATCTTGGTTACTTTGATGATGATAGGCCAACAGACTTATTATTGAGATTTGAAGACGATAAAATTGAATGGCTCGAAAAGCAACTTGAAAGCTATGAAACACGGCTTTACGATATGAATCAGATTTATCGAAATTCTTCTTATTCGGAAGAGTTTAAAAAAGAATTTAAAGAAATCAAGGACAAGCAAATCGAATTTTTCCAACGCTTGGTGAGTTACAATTTAAAGGAATCAAATATTTAATTAACAAATAATATTTTTGTTTAGAAAAATGTTTTCTTGAGTGTAAAAGAAGAAAACTCCACAAAGTTGATGACGATTGAAGAACTCAACAATTTAACTTTGCCACTAAATCTCAATTGGCTCACAATCATCAACAATCGTTTGTTTACGAAAGTTAATTCGACTAAGACGATCTTTGTCTCGAAGCCACAAAGTATTTTAAAAATTGCAGAATTTCTAGCGGAGACTAAAAAAGAGTAAGATTTTGATTTGTTTCTATTGACGCTTAGCAATTTAATATTTTATTTCAGAATCATCGCAGATTATTTGGTTGTGCTCTTTTTGGCTAGATTGAATGGTGGGATCCTAGTTTACGATGAAGCCGTGTATACCCTTCCGGGACGGTTGACTACGAGATCACCTGAGCGATGGTATCAATGTGTAAGATATAGCTTACGTTACCTGTCACTTCCTCTCGATGCTCTTTTCCGAAAACGATATATCGATAAAGAAACTGAAGATTCGCTAAGACAACTTGTTAACAAAACGATAGAGTTTGTTTTGGAAAAGCTCAAGTTTGATAATCGAGAAGAAGTTCTCGAGGATATTAGCAAACGATTGAAATCAATGAAAGTCATAACTGGTTTTTCTGAAGAAGTTGTCAGTCCAGATCTGCTAGAAGAACTTTACGGCAGCTTGGATTTTAATCAAAGTTATATCAAAATTCTGCACGAAGTTTATTTGTTATTCAGAAAACTGAAAAGCGAGCAAAAAACAATAAAACTTTTGGAACTGGCAGAAAGTAAAATTTTTTTCAAGTACAGATTTAGCGACAACATTTTGTGTAAATATTTTTGAGATTTACTTAATTAGCAAATACTAAAAGTTTTTATTTCCAGTCATCGACAGCATTTTTTTAACTTATCCTTTTTATCATAAAGATCGGCCAAGATTCTTTAACGCAGTGACAGTGTCGAATCAAATATTTCAAAGCCTCGCCGTCCCTCTAACAAAATATCTCAAGGAAGTAAGTGCAATTGCCTAATAATTTTCATGCATTTTCATAATATGCTTTCAAATTGTTTTCCAGAAATACAACATAGAATTTGGTGCTTTCCGCAGGTTTTGGTTGATCGGTTACCACTTCTACGAGAGTTGGTTGGAATCTGGAGGAAAAGAGTTAAATTTAGGAGCAAATCGTCTAACAAATCAACAACTTTATTGGATTGCATTTGCCAGAATAAGTTACTTCAAATATAATTCCGTGAATTCAAAACCAGGCTTGGGAGATCAGTTCAGACAAATTCATGAAATCCCCGAATTCCAAAAAGCTTTCGATTGTAAAGTTGTTAAGCAATAAAAATAGAAACCTTTTTTAATCACGAATTCAACAAGTTTGAGTCCTGTGAAACGATTTTACAATAAAAAACGCAAGACAAAACTTTCGAAAAACCGACCAAACTTGTTTAGCTTCATCATAAAAAATATTTTGACTCTAAAAACTTAATAGTGCAAATTTAATTAGAGAAACCTGAAAATTATTCGTTAGTCTTGTCTTGTGCATCGATCTGCAACGTTCTGTTAACGAAATGAAGATATTTCTTCTGTTCTTTGTAGTGTGTTCAATCGAAGCTCAAAACTCTTTCGAGTTGCAGTTTCTTGGAGATTCTCTGTCAATAAAAGAAGCAACGAATCGAGAATTGTGCAACACAAAATATTGTTTGGCGGACGCCAAATATTTGTTTTCTGCTGCCACGCAGAATAAATCTGTTCGACCCTGTGATGACTTTCAAGAGTTTGCATTGGGAACTTATGTCAAATATGAAAGTGTCAGCGATCGATTTCCGATTGCAGGATTCACATTAGATTTCATAACAGACTTCACTCAAAAAGTGAGAAGAGTTTTCTCTGCGCCTGTGAAAGTAAACGACTCGCGTTTATTAAAAGGAATGAAAGATTATTTCGCTAAGTGTGCGAACTCTAAATACATCAACAAAAACGGAGTGAAAGATGCTCGTGAATACGCTCGAACTTTCGGTTTAAAGTTCTATCCAGAAACAAATGACAAGGACTTCGATTTAAAGAATCATATTGAGCAAGGCGGGACGAAATCCTTAATTGTTTTGTTTTTCGTTGATCTTGATTTCTTTTTTGACGATAAACCCTCAGACTTAGTAATTAGACCTTCAGATGAAGTGCAATTGTTCGAACAGCAACTTGAAGACTATGCGTCAATACTTTACGATATGAATCAGATTTTTCGAAATTCTTCTTATTCGGAAGAGTTTAAAAAAGAATTTAAAGAAATCAAGGACAAGCAAATCAAATTTTTCCACCGTTTGGTGAGTTAAAATTTAAAGATAAATATTTAAATGACAATTGAAATATTTCTTTAGAAAAATGTTTCTTTGACTGACGAGGATAAAAACTCAACAAAGTTGATGACGATTGAAGAACTCAACAATTTAACTTCGCCGTTAAATCTTAATTGGCTCACAATCATCAACAATCAATTAATCAAGAAAATCAATTCGAGTGCACAAATTCTTGTTGAGAGACCACAAAGTATTTCAAAAATTGCAGAATATTTAGCGAAGACCGAAAAAGAGTGAGATTTTGATTTGTTTCTCTTGACGCTCAGAAATTTAATAATTTATTACAGCGCCATCGCAGATTATTTGGCTGTCGACTTTTTGACTACCGTTCAAATGACATTTCAAGTTTATGATGAAACCAAGTACAATGTCGCTTTTCGAAAATCTAAGAGACCTTTTGAGCGATGGATGCAATGTTTATCATTTATCTCAATTCACTTGCCCTTTACTTTCGATGCTGCTCTCTGGCCGCTTAACTCTGATAAAGAAACGGAAGATTCAGTGAGACAACTTGTCAACGAAACGATCGAGTTCGCTTTGGAAAAGTTTAAAGTTGAAAATCGCTGGGGAGACAAAGTTCTCGAGGATATCACCGAACGATTGCAATCAATCGATGTCATAATTAGTTTCTCTGAAGAATATTTTCGTCCTGATGTGGCTGAAGAACTTAACAGCATCTTGGATTTTGATGAAAAGTTTATCAAAATTTTGAACGATATTTCTTTGTTAGACAGAAAACAAAAAAGGGAGCAAAAACCAATCGAAATACCGGAACTTCATAATGGCGAACTTTATTTCACATACAAACCTAACGACAACATTTTGTGTAAATATAATCGAGATTTACCTAATTAGTCTTTCTTATAAATTGATTATTATTTCTAGACATCGATCGCACTTTTCTAGGTTATCCTTTTTATCATGAACAGCGACCAAGATTCTTCAACACAGCGACAGTGTCGAATTTATTATTTAAAAGCTTTGCCTCTGGTCTATCGAAATACCTGAAAGATGTAAGTGCAATAATTTTCATTCGCTTTTTAAACTGAAATGTAAACTGATTCTAAATTCTTTTTCAGAAATACAAGATTCAAGACTTTTCTATTTTTGACGACAATTTGCAACTCAGTTTCGAGTTCTACGAGAGTTGGCTGAAATCAGGAGGAGAAGAACTGAATATTGGAGCAAACCGATTAACAAATGAACAACTTTATTGGATTGTTGTTGCAAGAACTAATTACAGAAAATATCAATCCGGGTTTGAGGTTCCAAAGGAACTTGATTACTTGAATCATTTTCATAAATTTATTTCTTCAAATCCCGGATTCAAAAAAGCTTTCGATTGCAAAGTTGATAATCAGTAAAGATCGAAACCTTTTTAATCTAAGTGATAGATTCTTTACAAACAAGTTTTAGTGTTAACCTTGTAAAGTGATTTTACGACTTTCTTTTAATAATTTGTTCAGAGTTTTCGCAGAATTTCTGCGGCAGAAATTAAAATTCATTTGTGTTGAAAGAGAAGAGGATATTTCATAAAAGACTACTAAAAGCTCTAACCTTATGTTTTCAAATTTTAAATTTTTGAAAGATTTTCTTACAAATTCACTGAATCTTCGATCACTGACGATTTGTTGATTTAATAAAAAAAAGTTTTTCTCTGCATTTCAATCAAAGCGAAACTTGCCTGATTTTTGCTGTCACGTCAGATCAAAGGTGCAATAAGATCGAGTGCGAAAAAAAAAGTTTGTTAACTAAATCATCGAAAAATTTACAACTGTCGAAAAAAAGTTATCGAATTTTTTTTTCTTGACCAAAAAGTATTCTCCGGGCCCCCAAATTTTTGACAAAAATTTGTGTGGGCCGGAGTGATTTATTTTATTATTTATTTTATTGCAAATTTATTTTTAAGGTTCAGGTTTTATTTTTGCCAAAATTTCTTCATAACCTCGACGATAATCCAACAATTTCGTCAAGTTCTCAGGATCTTCCATGAGCTCCTCTAGCAGATCTTCAGGAATCTTCTGCACAATCAAACATTTCGCATTAGTTGTTGAGATGAGAATCGATGAGCGAATAGGAAAGTTTCCAAATCAATAGATTCGTCAATTTGATCGCAATAATTTTGTCGTAAAAGACTTTTTCATTGAACAAGAATTTGTTGTTTTAAAGTCTAAACTTCATAAACAAATATTTCCTCTTGTTTCGAGCAATGTTTACTAAATCTCTATTCAGATAGTTTAGTCTTGTCGTGTGAACCGAACCGGAAGTTCTTTCAACGCAATGAAGATATTTCTTCTGTTTTTTGTAGTTTGCTCGATTGAAGCTCAGAACTCTTTTCAGTTGCAATATCTTGGAGATTCTCTGTCACTAGAAGAAGCAACGAATCGAGAGTTATGTGAGACAAAATATTGTTTATTGGACGCCAAATATTTGTTTTCTGGATCAACGCAGAATAAATCTGTTCGACCTTGCGATGACTTTGAAGAGTTTGCATTGGGAACTTTTGTTAAATATGAAAGCGTAAACGACCGATATCCGGTTGCAGGATTCATCAATGATTTTTTAGCGGACTTCATTCATAGATTGAAAAGAGTTTTGGCTGAACATGTGAATGTAAATGACTCGCGTTTATCGAAAGAAATTAAAAGGTTTTTTGCTAAGTGTGTGAATTCGAGATACATCAAAAAGAATGGAGTGAGAGAAGCTCGTGAATACGCGCGATCACTTGGTTTAAAGTTCTATCCAGAAACAAATGACAAGGATTTCAATTTGAAGGATTACATTGAGCAAGGCTTGACGAATTCTTTATTTGTTTTGTTCTTCATTGATCTTGGTTACTTTGATGATGATAAGCCCTCAGACTTATCAATGAGATTTGAAGACGATAAATTTAAATCGTTGGAAAAGGAGCTTGAAGGCTATGAGACAATTCTTTATGACATGAATCAGATTTTTCGAAATTCTTCTTATTCAAAAGAGTTTACAAAAGAATTTAAAGAAATCAAGGACAAGCAAACCGATTTTTTTAACCGTTTGGTAAGTTATATTTCGTTGGACTCAAATATTTAATTAGGAAATAATATTTTTGTTTAGAAAAATGTTTTCTTGAGTGTAAAAGAAGAAAACTCTTCAAAGTTGATGACGATTGAAGAACTCAACAATTCAACTTTGCCACTAAATCTCAATTGGCTTACAGTCATCAACAATTTATTAATTACGAAAATTAATTCGACTGCACATATCTTTGTCGCAAGACCACAAAGTATTTCAAGAATTGCAGAATTTCTAGCGGAGACCGATAAAAAGTGAGATTAGAATTTGATTCTACTGACGCTCAGAAATTTAATATTTTATTTCAGTGTCATCGCAGATTATATGGTTGTCAACTTTTTAACTAACGTGCATGTTGGGATTCTAGTTTACGATGAAATCAAGAATAGTAATGGAAAACGAGGGATGAAGAGACCTCCTGATCGATCACTGGAATGCGTAATCACTATCATAAATATCTTTCACTTTCCTACCGACGATCTTTTCTTGAAACGATATTTCGATAAAGAATCGGAAGATTCGCTGAAGCAATTTATTAACGAAACGATCGAGTTTGCTTTGGTAAAGCTCAGAGTTAAAAATCGTTGGGGTGAAGAAGTTCTCGAGGATCTCACTGAACGATTGCAGTCAATGAAAATCATAATCGGTTTTTCTGATGAATTAGTGGGCCAAGATTTGCTAGAAGAACTTTACGGCAGCTTGGATTTCGACCAAAGTTTTATCAAAGTTCAGCACGAAATTTATTTGTTAGACAGAAAATTGAAAAGGGAACAAAAAAATATTTTGCTTTTCAAGCTTTCAGCTAAAAGTACATTAAATTTCCTCTACAGACCTAACGACAACATTATGTGTAAGCATTTGCGAGATTACTTAATTATTAATTACTAAATGTTACTGTTTCCAGTTATCAGCAGCCAATTTCTAAATTATCCATTTTATCATAAACATCGACCAAGATTTTTCAACACAGCGACTGTATCGAGTTTCATATTTAAAAGCCTCGCCAATGATCTATCGAAATATCTCAATGATGTAAGTTAAATAGTTTTCGTTCATTCTTCAAACCAGAAATGAAAACTTCTTGTAAATTCTTTTTCAGAAATACAAAATAAAAGATTTTTCTGTTTTTGATCTTTTTTCGACTGGTTACGAGTTTTACGAGAGTTGGCTGGAATCAGGAGGAGAAGAAATGAATTTAGGAGCAAATCGACTAACAAATCGACAACTTTATTGGGTTGCAGCTGCCAGAATAATTTACGTTAAGTTTAATTCCGAGAATTTAGAGTTTGGTTATGGGAAAAACTTTCACAAACTTTTATCTCGAATTCCCGAATTCAACGAAGCTTTCGGTTGCAAAATGAATAAATAATTAAGTTTATCTACATTCACCTTCATATAAACACCAAGTCGTGATCACAGCATGAACAACTACGACCAGTTCAAAGTGGCGAACGTAAATGGCCTTACAAAAATAATGGATAACATTAATGGAAAAAAGAAGAATCAACGACACGTCGTCCTAGAAGATTGACACGCAGATTCAGTGAGTTATACGGCTATCGTCATTGTGGAATTCTGGAATATTTATTGAAAATTCTAACAAGTAGACTACGTACATGATGTAGTAGATAAATTCCTGTAATGTTTATTAAAGTTGTTTATTTATTTTCAAGGCTCAGATTTTATTTTTGCCAAAATTTCTTCGTAACCTCTACGATAGTCCAACAACTTCTTTAAGCTTTCGGGATCTTCCATGAGCTCCTTCGGTAGATCTTCAGGAAATTTCTCCGCGATCTGACGAAATGCTTTCTCTTTGAGTTGTTGAGATGACAATCGATGAGCGAATAAGAAAGTTTCCCAAGCGTTTGCTTCATCAATCTGCTCGCATATAATTTTCTCGTAAAACGATTTCATTTCTGTAACTTTGAACTTGTTGGCAATGTCAAAATTTTCCTTTGCGTTTCCGTCTTCCGAGACTTCGTTCGTGTAAATGAATTTGATCAAAGCCTCGACGGACTTTGCACTGAAACCAGGAAGTTTTATTTCATTTGCTTCGCTTTCGTCGAAAGTTTGAGCGAAGACTTCACTTTGCATTCGTAAAACTGTTTTGTGAACTTTAAATTTCTTGCCATCTGCGATGATCGTGAGATTGTAGAATTTTCCAGGATGCCACATTTCTTTTATTTTTGTGTCTGCAGGATCAGTTTGAACAAGTTCGATGCTCTTCTTGTATTGATGACAAGGTTGTAACTTCGTCAGATCGTTGACTCTCGAAATGGATTGTCCTTGTTGATGCTGAGTTTTTCTTTCAAGCAAAGGTTTTATATTTTCTTTCAAATCCAATTCGATTTTGCTTTCATTAAAAGAAACTTTCCGTAAATTCTGCATTTCATTTAATTTTCCGGTAACCCATTGATCTTTGAGTTTTGGATTGAACTCTACGAAATCAGGAACAAAAGTTGGCAGGAAAGGTTTGGTGCACTTCTCGTCAATCAACTTCATGAGATCTTCAAGTGAATTTAATGAATCTTCTTCTCTTGGCCAGAACCAAGCGTCAATACTTTTGTTTCCTTTTAGATCCACTTTGACATTTTCTCTTCCAACAAAAGGTTTCAAAAGTTTTGAAGATAGACAATCGATTTTATTGTCGCGAAATGAAACTGTTCGTAAGTTTGGAATATCAGTCAGCAAATCGTCCGGCAGTGATGTCAATTCACAATTACCAATATGAAAAGTAATAAGTCCTTCGAGTCCTTTCAAATCATTTTTCGAAATTTCCTTTAATTTTCCGCCCAATACAATCAAAATTGTTAGATTAGGAAAATGCGTTCCAAGACTTCGAGGAAAATATTTCATTTTTGTTTGACGAAAGTAAATGCTTTGGACGTCTTTGTTGCTTTTTCCTTTATCGTGAAATCCTTGAAATTTCCTAATCAGTTGATTCTTCTCCATTATATTTGCTTCGTTTATGTGGCACGTGTATAAATACATAAAATTATAAATGACCCCGTAAAACTCACAATTGATCTCCATTTTGAACTGAATTTTATTTTTTTGTTATCACGAGAACCTTTAACTTTGAATATCTGTCAAGAACTGAAGAAAATATTTTGTTAAATGCTTTCGAATAGTAAATGCGATTCGCTCTTGTATTTATTGCTTTCGAGATCGATTCGTAAACGTCAGTAGGTAGAAAGTAACAAATTATGAATTTGGAGGCGTTTTCCGTTTGAGTCTGCACTTTTTCGAAGAAGTTGAAATATTTACAGAAAATTTTCAATTTTTTCTTTTTAGCGGCACCTTTTCTACATTTACAACCAGTTCAATTAATGTCGACACAACTACAACAACATGATCAAGGAAAGCATAATTTTTACGAGCAAAGTCTCAAAAAAAATATTTTGTTGGAAATATTTAATTTTCTTGATGCTGAAACCTGAAACAATAATACGCTGATTATCAACCAAAATGATGAAAGGACTGAACGCAATTTAAGTTTGTAGTAAAAAATGTTTATTTATTTTCAAAGCTCAGGTTTAATTTTTGCCAAGATTTCTTCGTAACCTCTTCGATAATCCAACAATTTCGTCAAGTTCTCGGGATCTTCCATGAGCTCCTCTGGCAGATCTTCAGGAATCTTCTGCACAATCAAACGAAATGCTTTCTTCTTGATTTGTTGAGATGAGACGCGATGAGCAAACAAGAAAGTTCCCCAAGCATTCGTTTCGTCAAGTTGATCGCAAATAATTTTCTCGTAAATCGATGTCATGGCTGCAACTTTGAATTTCTTGGCAATTTCGAAGTTTTCCTTTGCGTTTCCTTCTTCCGAGATCTCGTTCGTGTAAAGAAATTTGAGCAAAGCCTCAATGGACTTTGCACTGAACTCAGGAATTTTGATTTCAGTGGCCTTGCTTTGATCTTCAAAAATTTGATCAAACACTTCGTTTTGCATTCTTAAAATTGTTTTGTGAACTTTGAAGTTTTCGTCACCAGCGATGATCGTGAGATCCGAGAATTTCCCTGAAGTCCATATTTTCCTTACATTCTGAATTAGATCAGTTTGGTCAGAGACAACAGTTTGCAGAGCCGGTTTCCTGCACTTCTCGTCTATCACCTCCATCAGCTCTACAAGAGAATTGAGGGAACTGTAGTCACCTCCTGGCCAGAAGCAAGCGTCAATGCTTTTATTTTTACGAAGATCTGCTTTAACATTTTCTCTTCCAAGCAAAGGCTTCACAAGTTCTGATGATGCGAAGTCGATTTTATTGCCTTCGAAGGAAAATCCTCGTAGATTTGGCATTTCGGTGAACAAATCGTCTGGCAGTGATGTCAATTCGGAATAAGTGATCATGAGACACGAAATTCCTTCGAGTCCTTTCAAATCGTTTCTCGAAATTTCATTAATGCCACAGCCAGTTAAAGTGAAATGAGTGAGATTAGGAAAATGCTTTTCAATACCTCGAGGAAAATAATTCACAGTTGTTCGACGGAAGCAAACACTTTTTACATTTTTGTGACTTTTTCCTTCTTCGTGAATTCCCTTAAATCTTTTAATCACGTGATCTTTTTCCGTTATGTTTGCTTCGTCTATAAAGCAAGTATAGAGAGTCACCGCACTAGGAAGTGAAACACTTCTAAAATGACAATTGATCTCCATAACGAAATGAAACTTTTTCTTCACTCGAGAACCTTTATCGTTGAAAATCTGTCACAAACTGAAGAATTTTTTTTTCAATGACTACGTAATGCGTTTAGTGAACAATGCGATTCGCTTTTAAAATTACCTTATGGTTAGTCCTTGTGGGTGCTGTGATCGTGAACATTGTTCACTGAACAGGTAAAAAGGTTTTTCTAGAACTATCTACATAGGAGGCGTTTTCGGTTTGAGTCTCTGCAAATTCCTTTTTTGCATCTAGAATTGTTTTTGAATTGATTTTTAGTTCATTTAATGTTGAAAAATTAAGTTCACCGATCGAAGCTAATGCATAATTATTTTTTTTTGAACTTAGAATAAATTTGTAATAATGTTCTCATTTTTGTACCTTCGAATAAATTTGTATTGAGAGAAGAACGAAATTAAAATTGCACAAGTTCGTGATCAACCTAAAAGGAAAGAAATAAATGATTTCGATGATCGATAAAGCTGACACAGCAGCGAAAAGTCCCATGAGTCCTCCTGATTGAGCAATGAACTCGTTGAACACATTTCGTTTGATAGTGAATGAAATTTCAGACGAAGTGACAGACGAACTTATAGAGGATCCCGAAGAATTGAAGAAACTAATCGATGCTCGTCGAGTTTATAAAGATATTTCGAGAAAATGGAAGAAATTGAATTTGGCTTAAGTTGTAACACAACATCATGGTCCTTGCATCTTTCATAAATTTCATTACGTTTTTTATGTTTTATCAATATTTTATTAATCTTTCAATTTGCATGTGACTTTCTCGTACCGCGTATACAATTTATAGATTGTAAGGATGTTTTAAGATTGTTGGACCTCTCGGCTTCTTGCACACAAATAAAGATTTCTTTTAATTCTTTCGTGTTCGCATTGACCGAACAAGGAAGTTCACACTGTTCGGCTTAAATTTAAACTCCCAATTTTCAGTAAAATCACAATTTTGTTAAGTAAATTTGAATAATCTTTCTTAGAGTTTCCAGAGGTCGATTCGTGTGTCAATCAACTTGATAGCAGTCCTTGCGTCACAGAGTAATCACAAAATGGGTTTTACCAAAACAAATAAAAATAGAATTTCGTCATTGAATCATCTCATCGCCCGACGACAAGTAATTTGTGATAAGAAACTCAAGATTTAAATTCATGAGATTTGCATTCGCAGCTTCAGTTTGGTCTGAACCTTTAATTAGAGAACATGGAGCTCTTTAAATATTTGCTGACTATTTGGTGCCTTTGCGGATACGTCGAGAGCTTTCAACTGGAATGTGTGTTTAAGAACCAATTGTGTAAAGTGGAAAAACTGAAAGTTCTTGAAAACGACGTGGCCGTTACCTCAGTTTCGGGACCTACCGATTACGAAAGAAACGAAACCACATTGTTTGGGATAATGCAAGAGGTTGAAACTGAAATTGCTCCTACAAAAATTTGTAATTTCTTACAAAACTTGGAGAGGTTCTACATTTATGGCGAAAAAATTGAACGAATTAATCGAGCAGTCTTCACAAACTGCAACAAAGTGCACATAGTTTTTATCACCTACACTTCTTTGACAACATTACCTGAAGATCTCTTTATGGATTTGATCACATTAAAGTACATCAACCTTTGGAACAACAAATTAGTTTCGTTACCAGCTGATTTGTTACTGAAAAATAAGAAAGTGACTCAATTCTTTGCACAAAACAATAAATTACACACAATTGACACTGTTCTGCCCTCAACATTGAAATATGTTAGCTTTCGTAATAACACTTGTATCGACAAGAGTTTCCCTTGGCGCATCTCAGCTTTGGAAGTGTTCAAAAACGAAGTTGCGTCCAAATGCGCCAGTTCAATGGCCAAAGAAAAGACGAGAACTATTGAAAGTGAAAAAGTCGATTTGGATATATCGCTAACAGAATAGAGCAACAGAAGGCAACCAACGAAAGCATGAGAATTGCATTGACAGAGAAAGAGACAAACGTCAGAAAAGGAAATTGAGAATTTGAAACAAAATAAGGAAACTTGCGAGAGTTAAAAAGTTGCTTTAGTCACCAACATAACGCAAAAGAATGCAACCATCGAAAATTTTAAGATTGAGATCAAAGCTTTAAAGAAGAACAACACACAATTAACGAACTTGGTAAACACATTAACAGAGAAAGAAACAAACGCCAGTAAACTTGAAGAGCAACTTTTCAATTGTAATCAGAGCAACAAACTTTTACAAGAAAATCTTACGCAAAACGACAATTTTAAAGTCAACGAAACAAATGCGAACGAAAATAATCCGAAACCTCAAAAATATTAAGAAAACACATTTATTTCACATTTCTGTCATAGCTTTCAAATCGCAACGCAAAATAAATAAAAATTTCTATTTAAAAATTTATTCGAAGATTGGATTATCTTTCTTATAATTTCCAGATTGCGACTCGTGCAAGCAATGATAACAGTCTTAATGTTTCAAAGAATTGAGTGAGTATTTTGTAACATGAAAGAAGAAAGAATAAAATTCCTTTGATTAAGCAATGCCCGGTCGGTCGCAATACGCAACAAGCCCCGAAGTACATTTGTCATCTTTATCAAATGTCAAATCTTCGATGTTTACCGTTATTCCAGCTGCCGAAATTTATATAATAATTTATGAGACTGCTTCTTTGAGAATTTTTTGCATTTCAAGGAAAAGATCGACGGGTTTATTTGGAAATCGCAAATCTTTGTGTTTCGAATTTAAATTGATTTTCTTTTTTTTCTGTTGACGATCCCGTCGCCTTCAACTACAAGAGCAAGTCGCATTTTTCTTTAAGAGCGAGAATCCTTTTTTCAGTTCATCAGAAGCGTTCAAGGATGAAGGTTCTCGTGATAAGGAAAAAAGAATTCAGATCAATATGGAGATCAATTGTGGATTAAGTGATTATGTGCTTTATGGCTACACATGTAAAATAGTTGAAGCAAATATAACTCAGAAGGATCAAGTGATTAAAGAATTCAAAGGAGTCCACGAAGAAGGAAAAAGTCACAATGACGTCATATGCGTTTGGTTCAGTCGAACAAATGCCTGGGAAACTTTCCTGTTCGCTCATCGGTTCTCATCTCAGCCTCTGAAGGAGAAAGCATTTCGTTTTTTTTAATTTCTCGAACTGCAGCCATGGTCTCATACATTCATTAACAAAAATATAATTTCCGTTGTGTCGACTTGTTGCTGCTAAAGCCCTCCCAATTTGACTCTCCCTCCTTCTGTCCTCGGGTTCCGGCAGTCCTTTGCAGCCGTCCGCGACGCAATGCTATCCTCCCCCTCCGCCATGTCCTGCTCCACACTGACTCGGTCCCATCAGTGCTTCCCTGCTCTTAATCAGTCGTCTTAGCTAGCATGAACCCTGATTACAGTTCATGCATTATCGCTTGTTTCATTATGTCATAAACAAGCGGTAATCAGGGTTCATGCTAGCTAAGACGACTGAAGCATTTCGTTTGATCGTGAAGGAAATTTCAGACGAAGTGACAGACAACCTTATAGATCAAATCAGTTTTATTTTTGTGTAGTTAAAGAGTTCATTGTGAGTCATCATTTCAGGACAAAGCGTCACTGCGATGAATGGAACCTTAAATTACGAAATCAGAAATCTCAAAAGATAAAAAAATATTTGATTGATTTACTTGTGTTATGGGAATCGCTTCGTCTGACGTGAAAGTGACGACCGAATCTTCCTGAACTTTCACTGCGATTTGTGCGATCATTGCTCCACAGCAAACGCAGGACGTGATCAAAGCTAGAAGCCAGAAAACCTTTTCCGTCCAATGAATGTCATCGTTAACGAGATAAGGCAATCCGTGGATCGATGACTCGCGGCAATAAATTTTAAAATGTATCAACATCGTGAAAGGATAAAGCTCAACTGCGAAAGCTTTTGATGAAAGCTTTTCAAAAAGTGTTTGCGTGTTGATTGATTTGATTACATTTACAAACTTTAAAAATGTTAATTGCGTTGCGTGTTACAAAGAAAGACATTTTGTATATCAAAATAAATAAAAAATTGATTTGTTATCTAAAAGTTATTTAGATTTAATGATTTTATACATTTAAGGGTCGATATTTTTGGTCATTGTGCCTTGGCGCACTTTAGTTTGTAAGTGTCATATTTAATCAAACTTTTGAGGAAACCGATTCAAAAAGTTCAATTAGATCCTGATGCAGTTTGTCAAGATATTGTCACTGAAATGGACGGGGAAGAGGATGAAGCTAAAGAGGATGACGTTGTCTGGATCAACACAGTTTACTCAATGACTTTCTTGTTTATCTTGACGTCGCTTCCTTATGTCGTTGTTACTTTGTTTTATGCGGAACATCATCCAACGCTGCAAAGGATCTCAGGAGACTTTTATTGAAATAAAAATAATTAAGAAAATAGTTCAAATTCTATTTAACAGAAATCTGCTGAATTCAAAAACTTACAAACATCGTTCGACGGTTTATGAATCATTTAATTTCACTCGAGATAAGGAATTCGATTAGAAAGAAAATAAATTCAGTTTAACATGGAGATCAATTGTAAGTTTGATAATCATTTGATTTATGGCTACGCATGCTTAATAGAAAAAGCAAATATAACTGAGAAGGATCAAGTGATTAAAGAATTTAAAGGAGTTCACGAAGAAGGAAAAAGTCACAATGATGTCAAATGCGTTTGGTTCGTTCGAACAACTGTGAATCATTTTCCTCGAGATCTCGGAAAACATTTTCCTAATCTCACTCACTTGGTAATGGACGTCTGTGGCATCAAAGAAATTTCGAAATCTGATTTGAAAGGACTTGAGCGACTTGTTAATCTTGCCATTTTTTATTGTCAACTGACATCATTGCCCGACGATTTGTTCACTGAAATGCCAAACTTACGAATAGTTTCATTTTTTGGCAACAAAATCGAGTTTGCATCTTCAAATCTTTTAAAATCTTTGATTGGAAGAGAAGATGTTAGAGTTAGCCTTAAAGAAAACAAAAGCATTGACGCTCAGTTCTGGCCAGGAGTAAAAGGTTCATTAGATTCACTTGAAGAGCTGATGAAGTTAATCGACGAAAAGTGCACGAAACCTGCTCTGCTAATGGTTCATTTTGATCTCGTGAATTTCAATCAAACCCCGTGAAATTCAGGAAAAAAATTCTCTTGAATGTTAAGAATATTCCAGACGAAGTGACAATCAAACTTTTGAAGGATTCCGAAGAATTGAAGAAATTATTCGATGCTCGTCTAAGTTAAGACGAAATTTTGGCTGGTCAATAAACAATTTAAGACATAAAGAAAATAAAAATTCACCATAATTGTCACAATGTTAGTTACAGATTTAAGGATGGTCAAAGCAATAAAATTGAAAAAAGTAAACCGAAGGAGTTTCAACCGTAAACTCCTTCGAATTTTAATTGTTTTTTCTTTACCTGTTGACGATCCCGTCGCCTTCAACTACAAGAGCGAGTTGCATTTTTCTTCAAGAGCGAGAATATATTTTTTTTTCAGTTCATCAGAAGCGTTCAAGGATAAAGGTTCTCGTGATAAGGAAAAAAGAAATTCAGTTCAACATGGAGATCAATTGTGAATTCAGGGTTCATGCTAGTTAAGACGACTGAAGCATTTCGTTTGATAGTGAAGGAAATTTCAGAAAAGATGTCAAACGAACTTATGGAGGATCCCGATGAATTGAAGAAACTAATCGATGCTCGTCGAGTTTATAAAGATATTTTGAGAAAATGGAAGAAATTGAATTTGGCTTAAGTTGTAACACAACAACTGATCGTTTCAATAAATTTCAATACGTTTTTTATGTTTTATCAATATTTTATTTAATCTTTTAATTTGCATGTGACTTTCTCGGATCGCGTATACAATTTATAGATTGTAAGCGAATTTTAAGATTGTTGGACCTCTCGGCTTCTTGCACACAAATAAAGATTTCTTTTAATTCTTTCGTGTTCGCATTGACCGAACAAGGAAGTTCACACTGTTCGGCTTAAATTTAAACTCCCAATTTTCCGAAAAATCACAGTTTTGTTAAATAAATTGAATAATCTTCCTTAGAGTTTCCAGAGGTCGACTCGTGTGTCAATCAACTTGATAGCAGTCCTTGCGTCACAGAGTAATCACAAAATGGGTTTTGCCAAAACAAATAAAAATAGAATTTCGTCATTGAATCATCTCATCGCCCGACGACAAGTAATTTGTGATAAGAAACTCAAGATTTAAATTCATGAGATTTGCATTCGCAGCTTCAGTTTGGTCTGAACCTTTAATTAGAGAACATGGAGCTCTTCAAATATTTGCTGACTATTTGCTGCCTTCTCGGATACGTCGAGAGCTTTCAACTGAAATGTGTGTTCGAGAGGACTGGGTGTCAAGTGCAAAAACTGAAAGTTCTTGAAAACGACGTTGCCGTTACCTCACTTTCGGGACCTACCGATGTCGAAAGAAACGAAACTACATGGTTTGAGGTAGCGCATGAGGTTGAAACTGAAATTGTTCCTACAAAAGTTTGTGATTTCTTACAAAACTTGGAGGATTTCTACATTGAAGGCGAAAAAATTAAACGAATTAATCGAGCAGTCTTCACAAACTGCAACAAAGTGCGCACAGTTCAAATCAGCTACACTTCTTTGACAACATTACCTGAAGATCTCTTTATGGATTTGATTACAGTAGAGCAAATCTACATTTACAACAACAAATTAGTTTCGTTACCAGCTGATTTGTTCTTGAAAAATAAGAAATTGACACATTTCTCAGCAAGTGATAATAAATTACAAACAATTGACACTGGTCTGCCCTCAACATTGAAAAATGTTGACTTTGGTAATAACACTTGTATCGACAAGCATTTTCCTGACGTCATCTCAGATTTGGAAGTGTTCAAAAACGAAGTTGCGTCCAAATGCGCCAGTTCAATGGACAAAGAAAAGACGATAGAGCAACAGAAGGCAACGATCGAAAGCATGAAAATTGCATTGACAGAGAAAGAGACAAACGCCAGCAAACTTGAAGAGAAACTTGTCGTTTCTAGTGAGAGCAACAAACTTTTACAAGAAAATCTCGAGCAAAACGACAATTTTAAAGTCAACGAAACAACGGCTTCCTAAGTAATCCGAAACCACAAAAATATTAAGAAAACAAATTTATTTCACATTTCTGTCATAGCTTTCAAATCGCAACGCAAAATAAATAAAAATTTCTAATTAAAAATTTATTCGAAGATTTGATTATTTTTCTTATAATTTCCAGATTGCGACTCGTGCAAGCTTTGATAAGAGTCTTAATGTTTCAAGGCAATTAAAATTGACATGAAAGAAGAAAGAATAAAATTCCTTTGATTAAGCAATGCCCGGTCGGTCGCAATACGCAACAAGCCCCAAAGTACATTTGTCATCTTTATCAAATATTGAAATCGCTTGAGGAACTGATGACGTTAATGATGATGAGAAGTGCATAAAACCAATTGTTGTTCCTGATATCGTTAATTCTAACCCGAAGCTCAAAGAAATGTGGATATCAAGAAAACATTCTGATCTCACGATTATTGCTGGGGATAAGGAATTCAAAGTCCACAAAGCAGTTTTAGGAATTGAGAACAAAGTTTTCGATCAAATCTTCGAAGATCAAAACGAGGCAACGGAAATTAAAATTTCAGACATTTACACGAATGAGATCTCCGAAGATGGAGACGCCAAGAAAAATTTCTACATTGCTGATAAATTCAAAGTTGTCGCCATGAAATCGAATGCCTGGGAGACTTTCCTGTTCGCTCATCGGTTCTCATCTCAGCCTCTGAAGGAGAAAAAATTTCGTTTTTTTTTATTTCTCGAACTGCAGCCATGGTCTCATACATTCAATAACAAAAATATAATTTCCGTTGTGTCGACTAGTTGCTGCTCCCAATTTGAATCTCCCTCCTTCTGTCCTCGGGTTCCGGCAGTCCTTTGCAGCCATCCGCGACGCAATGATATCCTCCCCCTCTGCCATGTCCTGCTCCACACTGACTCGGTCCCATCAGTGCTTTCCTGGCTTAATCAGTCGTCTTAGCTAGCATGAACCCTGATTACAGTTCATATATTTGCGCTTATTTCATTATGTCATAAACAAGCGATAATGCATGACCTGTAATCAGGGTTCATGCTAACTAAGAAGACTGAAGCATTTCGTTTGATCGTGAAGGAAATTTTAGACGAAGTGACAAACGAACTTATAGAGGATCCCGATGAATTGAAGAAACTAATCGATGCTCGTCGAGTTTATAAAGATGTTTTGAGAAAATGGAAAAAAATCTAATTTGGCTTAAGTTGTAACACAACAACTGATCGTTTCAATAAATTTCATTACGTTTTTTATGTTTTATCAATATTTTATTTAATCTTTTAATCTGCATGTGACTTTTTCGTACCGCGTATACAATTTATAGATTGTAAGCGAATTTTAAGATTGTTGGACCTCTCGGCTTCGTGCACACAAATAAAGATTTCTTTTTATTCTTTCGTATTCGCATTGACCGAACAAGGAATTTCACACAGTTCGGCTTAAATTTTAACTCCCAATTTTCAGTAAAATCACAATTTTGTTAAGTAAATTTGAATAATCTTTCTTAGAGTTTCCAGAGGTCGATTCGTGTGTCAAACAATTTGATAGCAGTCCTTGCGTCACAGAGTAATCACAAAATGGGTTTTACCAAAACAAATAAAAATAGAATTTCTTCATTGAATCATCTCATCGCCCGACGACAAGTAATTTGTGATAAGAAATTCAATATTTAAATTCATGAGATTTGCATTCGCAGCTTCAGTTTGGTCTGAACCTTTAATTAGAGAACATGGAGCTCTTCAAATATTTGCTGATTATTTGGTGCCTTTGCGGATACGTCGAGAGCTTTCAACTGAAATGTGAGCTTGGGTACCAAAGTTGTGTAGTGAGAAAACTAAAAGTTCTTGAAAACGACGTCGCCGTTACCTCAGTTTCGGGATTTACCGATGTCGAAAAAAACGAAACCACATGGTTTGACATAGCGCAAAATGTTGAAACTGAAATTGCTCCTACAAAAGTTTGTGATTTCTTACAAAACTTGGAGAGGGTCCACATTAATGGCAAAAACATTAAACAAATTAATCGAGCAGTCTTCACAAACTGCAAGAAAGTGCGCACAGTTCAAATCAGCTCCACTTCTTTGACAACATTACCTGAAGATCTCTTTATGGATTTGATCTCATTAAAACGAATCTACATTCACTACAACAAATTAGTTTCATTACCAGCTGATTTGTTACTGAATAATAAGGAATTGACTGATTTCTATGCACGAGACAATAAATTACACACAATCGACACTGTTCTGCCCTCAACATTGGAAGATGTTGACTTCAGTGGTAACACTTGTATCGACAAGGGTTTCCCTTTAGACATCTCAGATTTGGAAGTGTTCAAAAACGAGGTTGCGTCCAAATGCGCCAGTTCATAGGCCAAAGAAAAGACGATAGAGCAACAGAAGGCAACTATCCAAAGCATGAAAATTGCATCGACAGAGAAAAAAAAAACAAACACCAGCAAACTTGAAGAGCAACTTTTCGATTGTAACCAGAACAACAAACTTTTACAAGCAAATCTTACGCAAAACGACAATTTTAAAGTCAACGAAACAACGGCTTCCTAAGTTTTCCGAAACCTCAAAAATATTAAGAAAACACATTTATTTCACATTTCTGTCATAGCTTTCAAATCGCAACGCAAAATAAATAAACATTTCTATTTAAAAATTTATTCGAAGACTGGATTATCTTTCTTATAATTTCCAGATTGTGACTCGTGCAAGCAATGATAAGAGTCTAAATGTTTCAAGGCAATTAAAATTGACATGAGAGAAGAAAGAAGAAAATTCCTTTGATTAAGCAATGCCCGATCGGTCGCAATGCGCAACAAGCCCCGAAGTACAAATGTCATCTTTTACAAATGTCAAATCTTTGATGTTTACCGTTATTCCAGCTGCCGAAATTTTGTTATATATGAGACTGCTTCTTTGAGAATTTTTTGCATTTCACGGAAACGATCGATGGGTTTATTTGGAAATTGCAAATCTTTGTGTTTCGAATTTAAATTGATTTTCTTTTTACCTGTTGACGATCCCGTCACCTTCAACTACAAGAGCGAATCGCATTTTCCTTCAAGAGCGAGAATACATTTTTTTTTCAGTTCATCAGAAGTGTTCAAGGATAAAGGTTCTCGTGATAAGGAAAAAAGAAATTCAGTTCAACATGGAGATCAATTGTGAATTAAGTGTTAATGTGCTTAATGGCTACACATTTAAAATAGTTGAAGCAAACATAACTCAAAAGGATCAAGTGAATAAAAGTTTTAAAGGAAATCTCGAAGCAGGAAAAGTCACAATGACGTCAGATGTGTTTGGTTCAGTCGAACAAATGTGAATCATTTTCCTCGAGGTCTCCAGAAGCATTTTCCGACTAAATCTTCTGCACAGCTTCGTGATCAACCTCAAAGGAAAGAAATAAAAGATTTCGATGATCGATAAAGCTGACACAGCAGCGAAAAGTCCCATGAGTCCTCCTGATTGAGCAATGAACTCGTTGAAGGTGAAAGGTTGATAGCGTCGAAGTTTCATTCTAAAGTTAAGTGTCATCGTTTTGTTATGCATTTCCTTTTCTTCCTCAGCGATCGTTTCATTGAAATCGACAAGAACATTTGCAATAATCTCGAATTTGTATTTTACAGAATTGCACTCGTCCAGACATTCGCATTTAGACCTTTCACCGAATTGATCGCGGTCGATTCGTTCCCTAAAAGTTGTCACATTGAGTTGCTGTCTGAAGTAACAAACAAGATCAAATTCTCCTCGAACGATGTAGAACGGAGTGCAATTGACCCATTGAAATGACGAAAAGAAGTTTGAGTAACATTCAAACTCGCAATTCCTTCTCGTGTAGACTTTAAAGAATTTGAGTTTCTTCTCGCCAGGAAAGTAACAATTTCTCTGCTTCGGTTCATAACTTTTGATCATGGTCAGTGTAAATTACTTCTGGCGTTATCAAAATATCCAAATCGTAGCCGAAATGAAATTCACTAATTTCAACGTCGTCGTAGCTGCCAGCGAGTTCGAAAGGCGAGTGAACAATGAAAGTTAAATATTTTCCAATATCTTTTGTTAAAATTCGAGAGTTCTTCCTCAAGACTACCTTTAATCCGTTCCCTTCTGAGCTTGAAGCTCTCAACGGATATTTATCGCTTGAGATGTTGATCGCGAGGTCAGAGTTTGAGCGAAGATTCATTCTTCTGTTGTCAACGAAATCTTTTGATATTCTTTCCGTGAAAAGCTTCGATGGTGGGATCATGTTGAATGCAAAGCCAAATCCTTACTGCGTTGGAATCTGAATGATTTCAGGTTGATATCTGTTGTTCCACTCGGCAATTTGTCTCTCGAACCAATCAGCTTCCGATAACTTTTTGATCTTTTGTACAAAGTTATCAATTCTCGTGGCGTTGTATCGAACGTAAGGCATTCTCAATAAATATTGTTCCTTTATCAAGAAACCTTGAATCAAAACACTTCAAATATTTTTGTCATTAGAATAAGAAGAAGAAATTAGAAAAAGTTAATAATTACTCTTCGTAAATTCCATTTCTCTTCAAAATATTCCAAGAGTAATGAACGGGATAGCGATAAACAAAGAATCTGTCTACAAGTGTCATGAAGCTATAGTTGAAGAGAACTTCATTGTTGAAGGTGATTGCAGGAAAAGGAATCTAAAAATATTTCATATTCTCATCTCCATTTGACTGCTAAACCATAGATAACAATATACCTAGATTGGCCAAGCGTGTTAGGCGAAGGTTTTTTTGTTGTTGCTTTTTCGATAGTTTGAGGGGCAATGCCCCTTGGATGAAAAGTTTCCGATTGTTATTTTTCTCGGGGATTATACAAGAAAAGTTATGGTACAAGCCGCAATTATAAATTACTAGTTCTTGTATAAAAAATAAATTTTTCGAAAGAAAATCGCATTTATTCGAGAAAAATAAAAATCGGAAACTTTTCAAGGGTCATCGCCCCTTTGCCAAAATGTTTGAGGGGCATCACCCCTCAAACAAAATTTGCTTACCTCCGGGCCCTGAAACAAATTATCCAAGGGGCATTGCCCCTTAGACAAAATATTTAAGGGGAAGCGCCCCTCAAACGACCGAAAAAGCAACAACAAAAAAACCTTCGCCTAACAAAATTTTCGAGCTTGGCCAATCTAGGTATAAAAAATTCAATTACGTAGTTACGAATGAGCTTTCAGAATTTGAGAAAGTTTCAAATGGTGAAATTATGCAAATAATTTATTCACTTATCTAGAGAAAGAGCTGCTCCAGGTCCCGACAATATTTCACTAAAATTAATCAAAAGTTTGGGCCCACCATTCATAAAATTTTTAACAGCGAAATTAAATAATGATCTTCAACAAGGAATATTCCCAGACTCCTTGAAGCTAGCAAGAATAAAACCTCTCTTTAAAAACGGCGACAAGTCCAACTCAAACAATTATAGACCGATCACAATTATCTCCACTCTCTCAAAAATCTACGAAACAGCAATAAAGTTTAGGTTGGAAAATCACCTTAAAGGAATAATTTACTACATGTGAATCAATTTGGTTTCTTGAGAAAATCAAACACTACCTCTGCGGCGCTTAATCTCCTCTATGAAATCTATGACAGATTGAATACTAAGAAGGATCGGCCGCGCATACAGTAACGAGCATAAATTTACGGTCAAAACCGTTTCCAATACAAAATCAATGATAACTCAAAGACGCTTTGATAAATTTAATTCAAGTTTTCACAGTTTATTGCTTAATTATTGACCAACCATTTTTTATGATTAATTAGACAATTAAATTGCACAACTTGAATTACGGCGACTTTTTAAAAATTTAACGGAAAATGTTCGAGCTTAAATTTACGGTCAAGTGAAGTTTCAGCTCGTAATTTTTTTTCCTTTCAAGATTTAACAATATTATTTCAAATTATTAATCTTATTGATACTGAGCATTATATATGTAAATAGAAGTTTCATTCGATCATTAGGTTGCTGACAACAATCACTCAAAGTATTGCAACTAAATATTAAAAACGTGACAAATAGCTTCGCGAGTCCGAGAAATAGAGCGCCGTTGATAATATTTCTCATCAAAAACTAATGTTGAAATAAAAATTAAAAATTGAAACGATATTATTTGAAAAGATAATTAAATTACGAAACTTTAATACGCTGACATCAAGCAAGTTCTTAATTAAGTTTTAAAGATAATGACTAGTAAAGTTAACTTTACTTTTAAGAAATTTCTCATTTCTCTCTTTTCATTGATTTTGGGAGAGAATCTATCTTCCTGTTAAATATCTCAATCTAATCTACTATGCCTATATTTATTCGTCAATACATTATCTTTTACCTGTCTATGGTTTTGCACCTAAAACATATTTCATCTGTCTTAAAAGCGTTCAGAAAAGAGCCATGAAGCACGTTTTCAAATTACCATGGGATTTTCCAACTAGTCAACTTTACGAGAAAGAATTAACGCCACTTGAAGTTCTCGTTAAACATGAAAGTATCTTACTAGTATATCGCATCAGAAATAACTTGATAAAATGTAATTTCACTACAACAACGAGACAAGAAATCTCAAAAAGGAACACAAGACAGTCTGAAGAGCTCAATATAACATTCTCAAAATGTAATTACATCAAAGATTCGGTATTCAATAGAGGTTTTGAATTGTACAATAGGTTACCAGATCAGCTAAAGAAACTAGATAGTATTAAAGAATTTAAGTCACAAAGTCTCAATTACCTAAAGTTATGATATGTTAAGCTTGTTTTCAACTGTTTTTAGGGTTTTTCATCCGGAGGATGGAACACCCTATTGTGGTCGCTTTGTCCGTCTTCCGTGGTCCGTCTTCCGTCTTCCGTGGTCCGTGATTGAGATATCTCGCGAACGCGATGAGCTAGCGAATTATTTTCTTCGCCAGTCGATAGAGAATTTAAATACGAAAAACAACTTTCGAGGATTTTTGGCTAGCTCATCAGGATCGGGCCCACGGGCCCAAAACCTGGAATCTCCATACAAAAAGTCGATTTTAAGTTTTGAAACACGTTTTCTCGAAAACGGAAGCACATTTCAGCTGTGACTTGTTCACAAGAAGAGATCAGCATGTTGAATCGAGTGCATGGATCTTATAGCTGACCAGATCTGGGTCCACCTCTTGCCAGCGCCAAGTGAAACTTCTTTTCCTTTGGAGTTAGAGCTTTGAATTCTTTACATAAAATGATCTGCTCGACTTGACAAAGCAACAAATCCTAGAAATTCCAAGCTCCACACATTGGATCCACCTCTGGTCAGCTCAAAGTGAAACTTTTGTTCCTTTAGAGTTAGAGCTTTGAATTCTTTACATGAAATGATCAGCTCAACACGTCAAAGCAAATAATCCCAGAAAATACAATCTCCACACATTGGATCCATCTATGGTCAGCTCAAAGTGAAACTTCTCTTCCTTTGGAGTTAGAGCTTTGAGTTGTTCACATGAAATGATCAGCTGGTCATGACAAAGCAATAAATCCCAGAAAATCCAAGCTCCACTCATTGGATCCACCTCTGGGGAGCTCAAAGTGGAACTTCGTTCCCTTTAGAGCTAGAGCATTGAGTTCTTTACAAGAAATGTTTAACTGGTCACGACTAAGAGATAAATCCCAGAAAATCCAAGCTCCACTCATTGGATCCACCTCTGGTGAGCTCAAAGCGAAACTTCGGTAAACAAACCAAGTAAAATGTCCCCTGTAACCAGTTCATCCAGAGGATAAAAAACCCTACAGTAAGTTCGGTACGAACTGCTACTGCCACTTGTTTTTTCCGTTAGATGTCGTACTAAGTACTTATTAGATTTTTCTAAATTATTAAAAAACATATCTAAAAGTGTTTCTACCTTACAAATCATATACAAACATCCTTCCCGAAGTGTAACAAATACAATCTGCATCAAGTTCACAATCTTACTCGCCCTAATCAAAGTTAAAAGTTGAAACGAAATAAAACCCTGTGCAACGTGTAAAAGCCGGCTTCATCGTCTCTCCGAACCGTATGAGCTCAAGACGAACCCGCTCCGAGGCATTTGAAGAATCTCCAGAAAAGAGCTCCGAAGATTCCAGATCAAAAATCTCAATGAAGATGACTAATGATGAACTAATTAAAAGTCTCTTCGACTCTGTCGAAGAAATGCGAGCCATGTTCAAGCAGTGCTCCAAAAAATTTTTTTGGAAATTTGGTGCAAAAGCGAATAAAGATGAGTTTGACCAATTTCAAACACAAAAGAAGGGCACATCTTTTTGGAGCTTTCTCCACCAAAAGAAAGAAGGAGGAGGTCATCGCTCTCTTCAAGAAGTCGAGAAAGGACGGGAAAATTATTTTCATCGAGGACATAATCGGGGGAACTGGCACAGCAGCGAAATCATCTCAGGTGTACATGTCAACACCTTTGACTTAGTACACCAGAGATCTTCTGGCTAAGGCGAAAAATTTCAAAACAAAAGCTAAATACATCTGGCCATCAACCAATGGGAAAATCTTAGTGAAGCTCACTGACGAATCGGCCCCAATTATAATTAAATCCGAAAAACAGCTGAATCAACTATTCAATCCACCCAGTGTTATTTAAACAGTTTCAACAACCAAGTCACTGGAAAACAAATTAAGTAACTCTTCATGACAATCCCGACCACACTTCTTCAACACTCTTCAAATAACAGCAACTACCCGAACAACTTGAAGCAGTCTTCAGCTACACCTCAATCGTTTCAAACCTCCCTAAGTTCCAATTTCTCAAAAAATTTACAAAATTATTAACAGTAACAACAATCTAATTTTAATTATTTGTAAACATCAGCAGCTACCCAAGCAACTTGAAGCAGTTTCCCGCTACATAT
This sequence comes from Smittia aterrima, assembly GCA_033063855.1. NCBI lineage: Eukaryota > Metazoa > Arthropoda > Insecta > Diptera > Chironomidae > Smittia > Smittia aterrima. The sequence continues at coordinate 27,004,709 of CP093831.1, forward strand.
CGAATGTTTAAAACCTCTTTATCTCCAACGAAGTTCAATTTTACTATTTCCTACAAAACTAGTAACAATAATTTAATTACAATCTTATGTGATTTTAGTGAATGTGAAGAGAAAACTATCCAAACTTGTGAAAACGGATGTAACATAAATAGAGATCTGGCCACCAACCAACAGAAAAACATTGTGAAGCTCACTGAGAAATCGCTCCAAATTATTAACTCTGAAAATCAGCTAAAGTAACTATTCTTACCACCTCTAATCATTTAAATATTTTCAATGACGTTTACGACATACAATATCATTTAACATTACAAAATCTTGTGAAATTTATCAATATCGAAGTACCATCTTGAAAAATATGTCATTTAAGATATCAATCATTATACTGAGGCCTTATTAGGAGTAATATTATTACTGTCTGAGAATCATAATTAATGACAAAACCACTTTTTGAATTCGTTCGAATACTGCTCGATTTTCCCTAAGTGGGAATTCGATGATATTCACTTTGGTCTTGAGAAAGACCGATTCTGAACACTTAAGGGAGAGATTTCAAATAAACTACTTTACTCGTTGATTTCTCTATTTGGACTGAACGTTTATTTCTTGTTTTCTATGGATTTTATACATTTCTCCTGATTATTAACATGAAAGTTTTATTGTTCTTGACGAATTATCCTTAGAAGATAATCCCAAAGGGATTAGACTTATTGGGCGTTTTTATGATTACAGAACGTCGCATGTCTAGACAGAAATGCGTTTCTAAATGTTGTCTTGCACCAAAAGAGTGCAATAAAATGTTGGTTTTACAAAGAAAGTGCAATAAACAGATTGCATTTATGATGGTTTCGGTGCCGAATGGCATTGAAATGAGTTGTTTCTAACAAATGGGAAAAACTGATCATAAATGACTCAGTTTGAAATCTTTTCTAAATCCATGGAATTTTTCATAGAAAAATGTTGTTAAAATTAAGCAAATACCTTAGTGCACGCGGTATTTGAGCGAACTTAATTATCTTTATATCAATTTCCTCATATTTTATTTCTTTCATCCTAATCCTAACTTCAATTACTAAACTCTAATGTAAGGCTAAAAATTCAATGGTAGAAAATTTCTACAAATACTTTAAAAAGGAAATTATATTATATATTATAAGCGGAATTTTATATTTTCAAAAATAGATGTTCACACAATCGACCCGGCATGCCGGTTAGATTATGAACTAGAATAAATAAAAAAAAACTCTTTCTTATTTTATTTTAAATTATACAATCTGTTCTTTTATGCCTGTGTAAAATAATAACTGCTTGTGTCTCACGAAATATTAGTATTACTCAAAACTTGGAATCGGTACAACTTGGTGACATTAGGCGATCTTTAGAGTGGTGGATTGAGTTGATATATTCTCCCACAAACCCCAATCACATGATTCCGCAATTACATTTTCCTACTACAAATTGTTTTTCTTTTGATTGATTGAAATGACCGTAAAAACAACTAAGATAATCTTAGCTAAGCAAGATCGAGTTTTACTCTGAAACCGAGAGAAGGCAAAATGGAAATGGTCAACTATCAGAGTTTGAGATGCGAGTCAGATTATTTCTCTGCTACATCTTAAAATTTAGAATAGGTTCACGTAAAGTAATTGCTTGAAGTGATACTTGAAAATCAAAGTACATGCCGCGTTGTTAGTTGAATTGAGCAACACTTTTGGGAAGGTTAACGTTAAATGACTAACTAACTTCACTAGCAATGCGAGAATGAGTCATATCTTCTACATTGTTTCAGACACTAAGTTAGGCTCACGTAAACTGTAACTACAGTGAAGTGACACTTGAAAGTCAGGAAGCTAAACCGATTCAGAGTAAACACCATGGTTGAAAGAGTTCTTTTTTTTGGTCAAAAATCTAATTAGATCGACAATTGCCCTCAAATCCAAAACTGCCTCAAACCCTAATATATTCTTCAGCCTCCCTCGGGGTCGCATCGTGTTGCCACTTTTATTGCTTGTAAGTTCTTCTTCAACTATTTCTTGAGCGCCAGGACTTATTATTATTAGACCATAACTAACTACAGAAAAAATTTAAATGTTAAATCTGTTTTTAAAATGAAAAGCTAAAGTATTGTTAATCTTGTTAATTATTAATTATAAGTTATCTAAAGTTGCCCGTAAATGAAACATTGGGTAACTAAATAAAAAATATTTTTTAAAAAAAATAGACGAGAAGTGCATCAAACCAATTGTTGTTCCTGATCTCGTTAATTCTAACCCGAAGCTCAAAGAAATGTGGATTTCAGGAAAACATTCTGATCTCACGATCATCGCTGGGGACAAGGAATTCAAAGTCCACAAAGCAGTTTTAGGAATTGAGAGCAAAGTTTTCGATCAAATCTTCGAAGATCAAAACGAGGCAATGGAAATTAAAGTTTCAGACTAAAGCTCTGGTTCTGCGAAGCTTTGCTAAAATTCATTTACACGAATGAGATCTCGGATGGAGACGCAAAGGAAAATTTCGACATTGCTGACAAATTCAAAGTTGTAGCCATGAAATCGATTTACGAGAAAATTATTTGCGATCAACTTAACGTTGCCTGGGAAACTTTCCTGTTCGCTCATCGGTTCTCATCTCAGCCTCTGAAGGAGAAAGCATTTCGTTTTTTTTATTTCTCGAACTGCAGCCATGGTCTTATACATTCATTAACAAAAATATAATTTCCGTTGTGTCGACTTGTTGCTGCTAAGCTCTCCCAATTTGACTCTCCCTCCTTCTGTCCTCGGGTTCCGGCAGTCCTTTGCAGCCGTCCGCGACGCAATGCTATCCTCCCCCTCCGCCAAGTCTTGCTCGACACTGACTCGGTCCCATCAGTGCTTCCCTGCTCTTAATCAGTCGTCTTAGCTAGCATGAACCCTGATTACAGTTCATGCATTATCGCTTGTTTCATTATGTCATAAACAAGCGATAATGCATGAACTGTAATCAGGGTTTATGCTAGCTAAGACGACTGAAGCATTTCGTTTGATCGTGAAGGAAATTTCAGACGAAGTGACAGACAAACTTATAGAGGATCCCGATGAATTGAAGAAACTAATCGATGCTCGTCGAGTTTATAAAGATATTTTGAGAAAATGGAAGAAATTGAATTTGGCTTAAGTTGTAACACAACAACTGATCGTTTCAATAAATTTCAATACGTTTTTATGTTTTATCAATATTTTATTTAATCTTTTAATCTGCATGTGACTTTCTCGGATCGCGTTTACAATTTATAGATTGTAAGTGAGTTTTAAGACTGTTGCACCTCTCGGCTTCTTGCAAACAAATAAAGATTTCTTTTAATTCTTTCGTGTTCGCATTGACCGAACAAAGAAGTTCACACTGTTTGGCTTAAATTTAAACTCCCAATTTTCAGTGAAATCACAATTTTGTTAAATAAATTTGAATAATCTTTCTTAGAGTTTCCAGAGGTCGACTCGTGTTTCAAACAACTTGATAGCAGTCCTTGCGTCACAGAGTAATCACAAAATATGTTTTACCAAAACAAATAAAAATAGAATTTCGTCATTGAATCATCTCATCGCCCGACGACAAGTAATTTGTGATAAGAAATTCAATATTTAAATTCATGAGATTTGCATTCGCAGCTTCAGTTTGGTCTGAACCTTTAATTAGAGAACATGGAGCTCTTCAAATATTTGCTGATTATTTGGTGCCTTTGCGGATACGTCGAGAGCTTTCAACTGGAATGTGTGTTTGAGAGCCAAAGTTGTGTAGTGAGAAAACTAAAAGTTCTTGAAAACGACGTCGTTGTTACCTCACTTTCGGGACCTACCGATGTCGAAAGAAACGAAACCACATTGTTTGAGATATTGCAAGAGGTTGAAACTGAAATTGCTCCTACAAAAGTTTGTGATTTCTTACAAAACATGGAGTATTTCTACATTTATGGCGAAAAAATTAAACAAATTATTCGAGCAGTCTTCACAAACTGCAAGAAAGTGAACGGAGTTATTATCTACCGCACTTCTTTGACAACATTACCTGAAGATCTCTTTATGGATTTGATCTCATTAGAGTGGATCTACATTCAAAACAACAAATTAGTTTCGTTACCAGCTAATTTGTTCCTGAACAATAAGAAATTGCATACTTTCTGGGCAAATAATAATAAATTACAAACAATTGACACTGGTCTGCCCTCAACATTGACACAAGTTTACTTTCTTAATAACACTTGTATCGACAAGGGTTTCCCTTTAGACATCTCAGATTTGGAAGTGTTCAAAAACGAAGTTGCGTCCAAATGCGCCAGTTCATAGGCCAAAGAAAAGACGAGAACTATTGAAAGTGAAAAAGTCGCTTTGGATACAACCATAGAGCAACTGAAGGCCACGATCGCAAGCATGAAAATTGCATTGACAGAGAAAGAGACAAACGCCAGCAAACTTGAAGAGCAACTTTTCGATTGTAATCAGAACAACAAACTTTTACAAGCAAATCTTACGCAAAACGACATTTTTAAAGTCAACGAAACAACGGCTTCCTAAGTAATCCGAAACCTCAAAAATATTAAGAAAACACATTTATTTCACATTTCTGTCATAGCTTTCAAATCGCAACGCAAAATAAATAAACATTTCTATTTAAAAATTTATTCGAAGACTGGATTATCTTTCTTATAATTTCCAGATTGCGACTCGTGCAAGCAATGATAAGAGTCTTAATGTTTCAAGGCAATTAAAATTGACATGAGAGAAGAAAGAAGAAAATTCCTTTGATTAAGCAATGCCCGATCGGTCGCAATGCGCAACAAGCCCCGAAGTACAAATGTCATCTTTATCAAATGTCAAATCTTCGATGTTGACCGTTATTCCAGCTGCCGAAATTTATATAATAATTTATGAGACTGCTTCTTTGAGAATTTTTTGCATTTCACGGAAAAGATCGACGGGTTTATTTGGAAATCGCAAATCTTTGTGTTTCGAATTTAAATTGATTTTCTTTTTACCTGTTGACGATCCCGTCGCCTTCAACTACAAGAGCGAATCGCATTTTTTCTTCAAGAGCGAGAATACATTTTTTTTTCAGTTCATCAGAAGCGTTCAAGGATAAAGGTTCTCGTGATAAGGAAAAAAGAAATTCATTTCGATATGGAGATCAATTGTGAATTAAGTGATAATGTGCTTTATGGCTACACATGTAAAATAGTTGAAGCAAATATAACTCAGAAGGATCAAGTGATTAAAGAATTCAAAGGAGATCAAGAAGCAGGAAAAGTCACAATGACGTCGTCTGTGTTTGGTTCAGTCAAACAAATGTCAATCATTTTCCTCGAGGTCTCCAAAAGCATTTTCCGACTAAATCTTCTGCACAGGTTCGTGATCAATCTCAAAGGAAAGAAATAAATGATTTCGATGATCGATAAAGCTGACACAGCAGCGAAAAATCCCAAGAGTCCTCCTGATTGAGCAATGAACTCCTTAAATGTGAAAGGTTGATAGCGTCGAAGTGGAACAATGTTCTCATCTTTCATTCTAAAGTTAAGCGTCATCGTTTTCTTATGCATTTCCTTTTCTTCCTCAGCGATGTTATTTAGTGGAAAATGACACTGAGTTTGAACAGGCTGCAGGTTGAAGCTTCCTGAGATGTATGAGCGATATGAAAACGGAAAATCTCGATTAGTTTCAAAAAAGCTCATCGGAAAAAAAATGCGAGAGGAATTGAAAGAACATTTTAAATATTGAGTTTATAAAAAATCATTTTATTTCAATTAAGGTGAAACATTAATTTTAAAACATAAAAATTATTGATTGAAACCTTTATTCTTCCATTTCTTCTTTAATTTCTTGGCTGGCTCATCTTGAACATCTTCCGTCACCTCAGCATCGTTTTCCTGTTTTCGTTTGGGATTTTTCTCGCCGCTCAACTTATTCTTCTGAATATTCTCTTGCTTTTGAGTGAAGAACTCATTGATCTCTCCTTCTTCACATCTTTCGAGGACGCACACGAAGAATCCGTTGGAAAGATCTTCAGCAGTTCTCGCGTAAAGAACTTTACTTCCAAGTCCCGGATAAATCTTCTCGCAGCCGAAATTATTCCATTTGCCGTCGAGCATCTCTCCAGCGTGAACTAACTTAAAGTTCCCAACCTTTCGAAGAACACTCAGAACAACTTCTTCGTTTTCTTCAGGATAAACTGAGCAAGTTGAGTAAACAATTCGTTTAACATTCGGGAATGAGGTCATGGCGTGTGTCAGGAGCTTGTGTTGTAGACCAGCTAATTTAAAGAGTCTTCCGTTGTCTTTGTTGCGTACTTCACTCTCGAATCTGTTGAGCATTCCTGATCCTGAGCATGAAGGGTCTAAGAGAATGTATTCAACCTTAGGAACGTCTTCGTCTGTAACTTCTAGCACATCGCGATTAATTGTTTGCACAATTGTTGCTTGAGTTCCTTGAACCATTTCACAGAGAGTCTCATATCGTTTCGTGCTCATCTCAACGGCGTAAATTTTTCCCTTATTCTTCATGATCGAAGCGAGATGAGTTGTCTTTGTGCCTGGAGCGGAGCACATATCGAGAACAGTTGATTTGTGAGGTGGATTGAGTAAGAAAGTTGGAAGACAACTTGCTTTGTCTTGGAGCAGAAACTTTCCTTCTTGAACCATTTCATTCGTCGCCCAATATTTCCTTGAACTCGCAGGAAACACAAAAAGATTCTTAATGTGATAATCAGCCAAGTAGCTTTCGTCGTCGAGATTTTTCACGGCTTCAATGAACTGATCGTAAGACTCAAACGTGTTCTCAATGAGCGTCCATCCTTCGCGTTCAAGATATTCCTTCGCTTCCGTTTTCTTTATCATAATTGTGTTCAATCGCATGTAGCGTGGAACTGAAAAGAAAGGAGAAGAAAAGAAATGTTAAATCTCTTCATCAAAATGATCTAATTAGTTTATTAAATGAGTTTAGATGATTATAAATTAATTTGACTTTGATTTGGAATATTCCTGGACAGTTTGTTCTTCTTTCCTCGCTTCTCTGTACCCGAAAATTGCGTAGAGTGCGATGACAACGTTGACTGTTACGACAGCAGCGATGACTGACCAGCAAGTTACTTGGAAATTGTCGAGATCAAAGTATTCTCTAAGGACGTGTCGACTGCCAAAGAAAGCAGCAAACGGAAGCGTGAACATCAGAAAACTGAAGAAGAGCAGGTAAAGCATCGCGAACGAAGCTTGCTTTGTATGATAAGGAATCAGTTCGTCGTCGTCTTCCGGAGCATTATCTCTGTTGAGTTTAATTTCTTGAACCTCTGGCTGATTGAGCGACGATTTCTTGCTCTTTTTACCCATTTTCTGAAAGAGAAATATTTGTCAGACTCGCAAGGAAAATTTTACCTTTGTACTGTTGAAGCTTCGACAGCTGATTCGGATTTTCTCCGAGTTCCGCGAGAGCTTCTTTCAATTGCTCGTGATAAGAGAGAACGCATTCGACAGGTTTGGAGCGTCCATTCAACTGGCCACGTCCAAATATCAATTCAGCGACGAGAATCTTAGCGAGGAAAACATTTGGAATTTTCTGGCAAATGTCAGTTTTCCCGAGAATGATGTCGAGATGCGATTCATTCGCTTGGATCTTGTTTAGCAACGCAACGGTGCTTCCAGTTTTCTAAAAAGAAATTGAAATTAACCTCATGCTGATTAGATATCAAAACATTCGGAACTTACAATGTGTTTGTTGTTGTAAACGAGTTCCTTGAATGATTTCCCTTCTTCCACGATTTGCTTCAGGATCTTCGCTGCTTGTCGATATTGCGTGGGAACAGGAATCTTGTGAGGTCTCGGATTGTTTTGATTGACCCATTCACTCATTTGCGCTTCATTCTCATGCTCTTCGCTCATCCTCGTGACTTTTATTTGTTTTCCCCGAAACTCAATTCAATTCAACTTACACTTCAGTTATTCGATTGTAATCTTCTTTCTTAAGTTGTGACAAATGATTTTGATGATTGTCGGTTATTCCCCGCGTTCAACGAAGAAGATTCTTTTCTTACAAAAAAAGTTTTATTTTTCTGAAATGACAAAGATAATAAAATTTCTAGATGTGACTCTTCGTCAAACTCGATTTCAATGAAATTAGAATCCAGTGTCGCATCTAGAAATATTTTAATCTACGGCAATGCCACTGGGATCGCAGACAATCCATTTGGACTCTCAAAAAATTTGTGTGTGAGCGAAAATATTTCCAAAAATGAATTTAAATCAAGTTCAAGTCTCATTGTTAAGTTGAAAGTAGCCTTTACGGCTTCACAACATAATTGTGATAAAGGAAAAGTTGAATGTGCGTCGCAAAAAGCTGAAAGAAAGGAAAATATTGTGAAAGTAAAGTTCGCCTTTTTTTCCGAGAAAAATAAAAACAGTCTCGAGTGAGAAGTGAAAATAAACATTGTGAAATTGAATATTGTGCACTTTAATGCGATGGTCGCCGCACTGCCATTTCGTTATGACCTTTGGTCAAGTGTTGATCCCAGCAACTCTGAGGAGCTCATCGACGTTCATTGTCTCATTCCAAACGGAAGTTACATCAACTTTAAGTGCACTAGCCACACAACACTGACAGAGCTAAAAGAGGTAACAAAAACAAAATGACTCATTCACTTTGTGAAAGATACATGCGTCAGTTTTGTTATCAACTTAATAATTTTGTTATTATTGGATCGTCGTTAATAATAAATATTTATTTTCTGGGAATTTATTTTCTAGGAATTATGGGAAGAAGCTGAAAAGTATCCGTTGTTTGGTCATCTCCAGGACAAGTCGATGTACATGATCTACGCTATTAAATCGCCTTCAGCTCGTGTCGAGGAAATCACAGACGAAAGCCAAAGGATTTGCGATGTTCAGCCATTCTTCGCTCTCTTCAAAATCGCTGAACGTCAAGAAGTTTCGGAAGACAGTAAACTCAATGAAAATATCACGTCACTCATTGGAAAGACGCTCAGTGAATTTAAAACAGTTAAAAATCCCGAGGTGAGTCCTAATCCGGATTAAAACTTTTGTTTATTTATTGCGAATCATCATTGAATCATTCAACTTGTTTACTAAAAAATTGTTTCATTTTCTAGGTGAATGACTTTCGATACAAAATAAATCTTCTCGGTGAGGACATTGCCAGCAAACGATCGACAATGTCATTGAAAGAGAAAATCTTGTATCAATATCCTCCGAAGCTTGCGAATTCCGATGAAATTCCTCACACAGTCAAACAGGTCTTGGAGCACGGCGAGAATTTCCTCATCGTTGCGAAACTGTCGAATGAGGACATAACTGTGACTCTCAAGGTTTCATGTTTCATCAATCCAACTGAACTAATGGACGAGATCATTCAGAAAATGCAAACGAAAATCAAGAACTTCCGAAGAAAGATCATGAACGATTACATTTTAAAGATTTGCGGACAAGAGGAATACATCTTTGGAGAGCATCCACTCATCCAGTTCCTCTACATTCAAGATCGAATTTCACGAGGCGAAGTGCCTACAGTTGTTGTTAAATACGTGTCAGATGTTTATGTGTTTACCAGCAATTACACAGCCGACCCCGTTATGAGTCGCCCACTAAATGGAAAGTCAAAGACGAACATGTCAACACTGCGCAAAAAGGGAAAACACAAATCGTCTTGGGACATAACAGACAATTTTGAAATCACTATTCAGATGATAAGTAAACTGAATGTCGATACGAACAAAACGGTTGAGATTGGAGTGCAGGCTGGACTCTTTCACGGAGGAAAGTCGCTTTGTGAGAAGCAAAAGACTTTCGAGAAGATTGTGAGAGACTCAGGCGCTGCTGAATGGGAACAAGTTCTTAAATTCGACATCAAAGTTCAGAACATACCGCGAATGGCGCGTTTGTGTATTGTCGTTTACGAAACAGCGAAAAATGCAAAACACATCAGAGCTCGTCGACTGAAGGATAGTCAAAAGGAATTGTTCATCAATCCAATCGCTTGGGTGAACACAACTGTCTACGACTACAAGAATCAACTTAAGACTGGAGCCTTAACACTTTACACTTGGACTTACGCCGAGGACTCTGACTCAGAAGAACTTCTGCATCCTCTCGGCACAGTCGAACCAAACCCAAGAATAGATGAATGTACGAATATCACGATGAAGTTCCACGATTACAACATCGATTGCAGTATCCTTTATCCGACTGAGAAAGAAGTTGTCGACTACGCCGAGAAAAGATTAAAAGCTTCGCAGAAAATTAATTTAGCATCGACTCAAGCATCAGAGGATGCCACCGCAATCATCAGCATCCTTCAGCCATACATGCACAACGATCGAATTAATGATATTTCAGAGCAGGAGAGCAAAGAGATTTGGGAGAGACGATTTGATTGCATGCGCTGGCAACCCGATGCGCTTCCTTGCCTTCTTTATTGCGTTGAATGGAACAACAGAGACGAAGTCTCAGAAGTAACAAGAATTCTAAATGAATGGCCACAAGATAAAATGTCAGTGGAGCGAACGTTGGAGCTGCTCGACTATGCCTACGCTGATCCATTTGTGAGAAGATTCGCAGTCGAGTGCTTACAAAAAATTAAAGATGAAGACCTTCAACTTTATTTACTTCAACTGGTGCAAGCTGTCAAACACGAATCATATTTGTATTGTGATCTAGTTGAGTTTCTGCTTCAGCGAGCTTTAAACAATCAACGAATTGGACACTTCTTGTTCTGGCATTTGCGTTCGGAGATTCAAGTGCCGTCGGTTCAAGTTAGATTTTCGCTGATTCTCGAAGCGTATTTAAGGAGCTCAAAAGAACATATTTCAATTCTAATGCGACAGCTGATTTGTCTTGAGAAACTTCGTTTGGGAAGTGAACAAGTCAAGGTAAGTTTCCTTTAAAAGAAATTTTGTTTTGCTAACGAAAATATTTCAATTTTAGAAAGTTGGAAAGGACAAAGCAAAGCATAAACTTCTCGAGTTTCTTCATTCAGCGAAAGCAGATTTAAAGAACATTACATCTCCTCTCAATCCAAGCTTCAGATGTAAAGAAGTTCGCAACGATAAATGCAAAGTAATGGACTCAAAAATGAAGCCAATCTGGACTGTCTACGAGAACGTTGATCAACATGGCGAGGACATCAACATAATCTTCAAGAACGGAGATGATTTGCGTCAGGACATGTTGACACTGCAGATGCTTCGAATCATGGATCGAATATGGAAATCGAACGGCTACGACTTCCGATTGAACACCTACAGTTGTATTAGCATGGACCGTCGACTTGGAATGATTGAAGTTGTTTTAAATGCTGAGACGATCGCTAACATTCAAAAGGAGAAAGGAATGTTCTCTGCAACAGCTGCTTTCAAGAAGGGATCGCTCTTCTCTTGGCTTAAGGATCACAACCCCACAGACGAGCAACTGCAAAAAGCTTGCAATGAGTTTACGTTGAGCTGTGCCGGTTACTGTGTTGCGACTTATGTTCTCGGAGTTGCTGACAGGCATTCGGATAACATAATGGTCAAGAAGAACGGTCAACTCTTTCACATCGACTTCGGTCACATTCTTGGACATTTCAAGGAGAAGTTTGGCATCCGAAGAGAACGAGTTCCTTTCGTGTTAACTCATGACTTTGTTTACGTCATCAACAAAGGGAGAAGCGATAAGGATGCAGATGAGTTTAAGAAATTCCAATATTTGTGCGAACAGGTGAGAGAACTTTTGTGAATTGAAAAGTAAACTTTATTCCAATAACAATTCCGTTTACTTTCAGGCGTTTATAACTTTAAGAAAACACGGTGGTCTCATTCTTTCACTCTTCTCGATGATGATCTCAACCGGGCTTCCAGAATTATCTTCCGAAAAAGATTTAAACTATTTACGAGAGACCTTGGTAAGTTCAAAGTAAAAACAAACAAAGAATTGCGATTTTAAATATTTTCTTCTTCAGGTTCTCGATTTATCAGAAGATGAAGCTCTCAAACACTTCCGATCAAAATTTGACGAAGCGCTTCAGAATTCTTGGAAAACCTCATTGAATTGGGCTTCTCATAACTTCAGCAAAAATAACAACAAGTGACAGTCTTTCGAATACTTCAATAGCTACTCAGAATTTCACATGAATTGATATCAATTTAGTTTTGTCACAATGCTTTACAAACTATAAACGATCTCGCTTAAGTATAAGAATGTAAAAGTGATTTTGATTTGACTTTTTTTTTTGTTGACTGAAAAATGATGAAAAACTTGATTGTTTGCTCAAAGAAACTCATTACAATTTTATCTTTGTTTGTGTGATTTGACATTGACCTTGGATCAATTCATCGATTGCGTTCAAATCAGGTGCTGATCATCATCAAACCAGTTGTCTCTGAATTAACGGATATAAAACTTAAGCAATAAATGTAGCGAGGATGACAATGCAGGTTCTTTTCTGAAAGAAAAAAAAACGTTATTAAGTTAGAGAAGGGAAAGTTTAGTTAAAAATTAGTTGAATGAAAAGAATGGATTTGAATGTTGCTACAATAAGTTTATTGCTGCTTTGTCACCACCTCACAGTTTGTATTCATTTAACAGCAGTCGCGTTATTGCTAAATCAGTGCCTCGGAATCGGAAAATTTAGAAATTTCAAAAGAAAAAAAAAACGTTTTCATTTTGTGAAAGACTGATAATTATCACTTAGAAGGAAAAGAAAAAATATTAAAATTAGCAAACATTGCATTCGGCTGAGCCGAAGCATAATTTCATTTAGATTCTCAGTTTTTCTTCTTCGCTTTGATGTGTCAAAACAAAGCAGCTTCTTAAAGGTTTAAAAAATATTCATGCGACTCGACTCATAAAACTAATTTTCAAAGCTGATCATTTGAGTTATAAGTTTAGTTTAAAAGAAGAATGTGAAATAAAGAAAATAAATTGAAAATTATGTCACAAATTTCTTCTTAGATCGCAATGACAAGGTCAGGTTTTGGTTCACATTCAAACATCAACATCAGAAACCGTAAAAATCGCCGGTTCGTCCGACCTTGAACTAAAAAGAGAAAGAGAAGTTTCTTTCCAGCTCTGAACGGGATGAGAGAAAGAATGGGAGACGACTTGACTTATCATCGCAGTTGTATTTTAGTCCTCAAGCTAAACAGTTCTGTTCGGTGCAGTTGAGAGTGGAAACAAATTAAGTGATAGCAGAATCTTTTAATTAGTCGTGTCGTGTAGAACATCAAATAATTAAGAAAATATTTACTAAATCGTCTGGAGTTTTATTCTTCGCAGACTCACATGTTCTCGTTGATGTTTTAAAGACTCACATGCGGTGATAAGAAAAGAGTTTGAAGATAAGAAAGTGATCTTCGCTGAATGAAAAGGCTTTATCTGTTACGTGTGCTTAGAAGATAGCTCTTGATCTCGATTTGTTCGAAAGGAATTTAAAGAAAACAAATTACATTGTTTCATTTTGTGCAATTGACGTTTGGTAAACAGTGAACCGCGAAAATGAAACGTTTTGAAGTGACTGCGTTTCCTGATAGCAAAGAAGATGATGCGAGTGTAAGTAGAGCAAAGATTGTTTGTTTGTTTGTCCCCTGGTCAGCCACAATCGATTTGTCGCATGAAACATATCAAATTTCCCAACTCGATTGACTTCGCAAGTATTTCTTGGATATTTTTATGTTTTCCCTTCCTACCTCGAATGCAATCGCTCGAACAGTTTCAAGTGAACTGTCGAAAGCTAAAGAAAACATTTTTAACATGAATCTCTCAATAAATTCATCGTTTGTTCAGGGTTCATCGGACGATTACAGCGATAAAAGTGCTCTGATCGCGGGCAGCAGCAGCAAGTCATACGGAACCGAGAACTTGGATTTCTCTATCTCCATCGAAGATCGGCTAACTTACACTTGGAAGGAAATTGATGTTTACGGAGAGCAACCGACTGAGGGAACGATCTGGTCGAGAGTTAGCAAACGAGTTCATAATTGTCTCTCGGGAAATGGAAAGGAATTCGTCGCGAGGAAGCATCTGTTGAAGAATGTCACAGGAGTCGCTCACAGTGGAGAATTATTGGCCGTTCTCGGAGCTTCTGGTGCAGGAAAAACAACTTTACTCAATGCATTGTCTTTCAGGTAAGACTTTTATTAGCTTATTTATTTTTTAAAGCCCATGCTTTCAACAATTCCAACGTACTATGCTCAACAATTTCTGTTTTGCTGTATTTTGAAGGATCACTCGATTGTTCCACCAATTGAATGTAATGCTTGAATCGTTCTTCCTTGGCCTTCTGCATGATGATATCGTAATTTGCATCTGCTTTTGGTCCATGAATCCTCTTATGTTGATTAAACGTCTCCACGAAGCTGAACTTGACATTGCACTCGCGGCAAGTCCAATTTTCTTCGCCGTCGAGCTTAAACGAAGACAAATCGACGTAGAATCGGAGTTTTTTCAAACCTTTTGGGGCTTTCGCCTCAGGGCCCACTTTAGAAGAAAAATAATCTCTGATTAGATTTTGCAGAACATTTACAAAGTTAAACTTACTATAAAGGACACTCACGTCTGGACACTTATTGAGCTCAAATGAACAATTCTCCAAAATTTCACTCATACGACGACGTCCATTTTTCGTACTTAGCATCTGCTTCCAACCATCTAAACGCATATCAAGCTCTGATTGTTTAAAGAAATCACAATCAAAATGACGAAAAAGGCTCTTTCTCCACAACAGGAAGTCTATTTGTTTTTTCACTGGTTTCATCTCATGTTCAGCCCAAAGATCCATCTTCAATTTTAGATCTTTTTCTTGTCGTGATCTTCTCCAAACAAATTTTCTAAATAAATCGACGCGTCGATATTTTTAATTTCACGCTTCTCTTGGTGAATGCAATCGCTCGACTGTTTCAAATGCAATTTCATTTGTTCCAGAGCTGCAATAAATTTTCTTAGTTTTCGATTGTTATCAGCAATTTCTGAAAAGCGCAGAAGGAATAAAAAGTGTCGAGTTATTCATTCTTTCCGCTTCATGTTTCATTTAGATCGCCACCGGGTGTCAAGATCGCTCCAACATCAATCAGGGCTTTGAACGGCGTTCCTGTAAACTCAAAGCAACTTCGATCGCGATGCGCTTACGTTCAACAAGACGATTTGTTTATCGCTTCGCTGACAGCGAGAGAACATCTGATCTTCCAGGCGATGCTTCGAATGGGTCGAAATGTGACTTACGCTCAAAAGCTTCTTCGAGTGAACGAAGTTCTCAGCGAGTTGAGTCTTCGCAAATGCGCGAACACTGTCATTGGAAGTCCAGGAAGAATCAAAGGACTTTCAGGAGGAGAAAGGAAACGTTTAGCTTTCGCATCGGAAGCTCTCACGGATCCACATTTGTTGCTCTGCGACGAGCCCACTTCAGGCTTGGATTCTTTTATGGCTCACAGCGTTTTAATGGTTTTAAAGCGATTAGCTAATAAAGGAAAGACAATCATCATCACGATCCATCAGCCGAGTTCGGAATTGTTTGGAATGTTCGATAAGATTTTATTGATCGCTGAAGGTCGCTCAGCTTTCTTGGGCTCGCCAGCTCAAGCAACTGAATTCTTCGAGCAGTGAGTTGACATGAAATCTTCTTTAAACATTTGAAACTAAATTTTATTTTGTTGACAGATTGGGAGTTCCTTGTCCTGTGAACTACAATCCAGCTGATTACTTCGTGCAATTGCTTGCGATCGCTCCAAATAAAGAACAAGAATGTCGAACAACAATCAAAAAGATTTGCGACTCATTCGCTGTTAGCACTTTGGCTGAGGAAGTTAATGTTCTCGCATCGAACTTGGGATCGAATGAAGAGCTGACAAGTCGAGATACAAACGGTCACAGATATCGCGCGACTTGGTGGACTCAGTTCTATGCAGTTCTATGGCGATCGTGGTTAAGCGTTTTGAAGGAGCCAATGCTGGTTAAAGTTCGATTACTTCAAACGATTGTGAGTCAACAACTTTCTTATCAAACAATTTCATGACGCAGCACTTTTCAGATGGTCGCTCTACTCATCGGCTTCATCTTCTACGGACAAATTCTCGATCAAGACGGAGTCATGAATATGAATGGCTCGCTCTTTCTTTTTCTGACGAACATGACGTTTCAAAATGTGTTTGCTGTTATCAATGTGAGAGATTTTCAATGAAAGTGAAATTATTTCTTGACCTTTTCCGTTTAAAGGTCTTCTCTGCTGAACTGCCGATCTTCATTCGAGAGTCTCGAGGACGACTTTATCGAACGAGCACTTACTTTCTTGGCAAGACCATCGCGGAGCTTCCTTTGTTCCTGGCAGTTCCAATTATCTTCACGTCGATTGCTTATCCGATGATTGGACTTCGCGAAGGAATTTCTTATTTCTTAATCGCGGCGAGCATTGTCTCTCTCGTCGCTAATGTCTCAACTTCGTTTGGCTATCTCATTTCTTGCGCGAGCTCTTCAATCTCAATGGCTTTGAGTGTTGGCCCTCCCGTCATCATTCCATTTCTGATCTTCGGTGGATTTTTCCTCAACTCGGGATCAGTGCCAACTTACTTCGAATGGCTTTCTTATCTCTCGTGGTTCCGTTATGGAAACGAAGCACTTTTGGTTAACCAATGGACAGGCGTTGAAGATATCATTTGCACACGCTCGAACACAACATGTCCATCGAACGGAAAAGTTATTTTGGAGACTTTAAACTTCAGTCCGGTAAGTCCAACGATTGAATAAATAAAACTCTTCGATGACTTAACAATCACTTTCATTCCAGGACAATTTCTTGATGGATATCATTGCTCTGGTTGTGCTGATCGTTGTCTTCCGTATCGCAGCTTATGGATGCCTCGTTTTACGCGCTCGCAGCAAAGAATAATTCTTCTTTTTTAATTAATTTTCTTCACTCAAAGCTCAGCAGCTCATTAATTTTGAATCGTCATTTTCTTAAGTCTCAAGTAAGAAGAAACCAATCTTACGCAATCTTACGTAGGGCTCGGTAAATATTTATCAAAGTGTAGACTTCGTCAGTTATTTGTGCAACTATGCTGCAATATTCAAACTTTGTTGCGCCCCTCCCCCCAAATCTCTCGTCCGTTATCAGGTTGTTTGTCGTCGTCTCTCTGTAAAATTGTTTGAGGATGACAAATGTTAAAATGTGCAAAGCGATTGGAGGGAATGAATAAAATTAAGGCCTATTTGGAAAGATTATTTCAATGTCAACTGAGTTAATCAATCGTACACGAGGCAATCGACGACAAAGTTTCGTTTGATGATTAGCGGAATCTACAAAACGTTAGTTAATGCTAAAAACTTTCACCTTACACTCAATTCACTAAATTATTTTATCATTTGTTTATGACACTTCGATTTATGTTCATTACGAGGCGAGAGCGGACAATCGAAATAATTTCTGTTTTAATCCGATCACGGAAAGGCTTACACTTGTGCTTTTGCTTTGTTTGCTTCCTCTCTCGAATTTCTCATCGAAAAAATGTGTGAAATAAAAGAAGTGGGCGAAGCACAGATGATTGCGTTGATAATTGAAACCGAGCAATTACGCAACTGTCGTAAGTTTCGAAGACAATAGGATTGCACAATCGGAACCTTAAACTGCAACAAAATGTATTCCTCAATAAAACGAGTCATAAATTACTCGAAAAGACGATAAACTATGCGAAGTCAATTCAGTTGCCGTTTTATGGCGATTTTGATTGTCGGATCCATTTGATGATCAATCTAATTCATTGTCGTAAACTTTCTGCCTCTCCCTTTACTCTTTCCGCTTTTCTTGGACGATCGAAGATTATTATATAATCGCCCGGGCATGGCAAAGATTTCACTTTCATGGGAAATACTTTATCGAAATGGTTTTCGGTATTTCTTGTCGGGGCCGATTCCGATGAGAGCGAATGTGGGTCAACAACACTTGCCGCATCGTTAAAACCAATCGAGACGCGAGCACATTACTTTTCATTCAATTAACGAAAATATCTTCGTTTAAAATGTAAAATAATTGTGTTTGCGATTCACGATTTTATTTAAATTATTTTGCGTCATTTGCTTCTGGAATTGAATTTTTTTTTTGATGAGAAAAACATTTTTTTTTCAGAGTAAATTTTTATATTTTGTGGAAATTGGCAACAAGTTTAACATTTTGTAAAGGACTTGACTTCTCAATTATGCTTCTTATGTTGTGATTTAAAAATAAACTTTTGGCTTAATAACAAATTGGATAGTTCGAGGGAGCTGATGGTAGCGGCTTCGTTTGACTTCTTATCCCTTGAGGAGGAGTTTCTTGAGGAGAAGTTTCTTCAATAAGAGCTTCTTGAGGATTGCTTGGTCGTCAGTTGGATGGAAGTTGTCAACGGAGTCTCCGAGGACAGATTCGTCAACGGGAATGGCAGCGACGAAGGCGATAGCCAAAAGAGCGAACAAAGCCTGAGAAATAAAGAAATTTATTATTTTACTTGATCTTTTAAATGTTTTTCAAAAGATTCAACGAGAGTTCATGATTCACTAATCGATCGTCAGTTGAATTGACAAGGTAAACAACATTTTCATTCATCTCTTGGCAATAAAACAAAATTTTAATTAAGACGTGAACATTATTGATTCGTTTAGCGAATTAATTGATTGTAATTTGATCAGATATTCATCGATCAAGTGTCCACTTAAAAAGCTTTCGTTGAATTTCACTTTGTTCCAAACTTAATTTGACTTTCGGTTAAACAAATCACTGATCTCACTGACAAAATCGTTAACGTACCAAAAGAAGGAATCTCATTTTGAATATTTTTTTTTGTTGAATTATTTCTCGTGTTACAAGCGCAATGTGTTAAAGCAAACTGATGAATTGACGACAACGTGATCGCGTTTTTATAGTTGGAAGACCTCGAGTATCACGTCTCGTATCACACACGATCGTCTCTCTGTCTCGCAACAGGCTTCGCCCTTACTTCACTCCCCGATATGAGTCGCACACAGGCTACAGCAATTTTTTGGCGCTTTCCTCTTCTCTTCTGTTTGCTTTTATTTCCACGAAGGCATTACAAGCTCATTACCGAGCAAGGAGAAGAAGAAAAGCTTTGCGAGTGTGCGATGGTTAAGTCGAATTCAATACTTGAACGTTTTTATCGGCAAAACTATTTCTCTCCTCTTCATATTCGATAAGTAATAGCCAGACGACACTAAAATGTCATTTAACACTTCTCTCCTCTTTTTGTCAATAACGAAACGTCACAGATTTCATTCATGAAAGTGAATTCGAGAGCGCTAGACATTCAGTTAATTGAAGGAGCTTTTAATTATTGAAATGTCCTTCAAGAGAAGTCACGAGGAAATCTTGGATGAATTATTTTTAGGAAATTAATTAAGGAAAAATATTTAAATCGCTTTCTTTCTTAAGTGATAAGAGAAAATGAAAAAAGATCTGAAGAGACGACGTCGAGCGAGCTAACTTTTGAGCTTTCTTGACAAGAAGTTCTTGCAGATCTGGATTAAGATTTCTCATTCATTTGTCTCTCATTGACTGAGCTTCATCTTCGGGAAGTTTTGTTTAATCAACTGAGTCTTCAAGCCAGTTTAATCGAGAAAAGAGATTCACAATCTCCAAAGCAAAACTTTTCCTGAAATTTCTTCAAAATTCATCTTCAAACTAAATAAATGTTGATTGACAATTGAAAGAAGTTAAAGTTTTTTTTGGCATAGCTTTGATTTTTTTTTATTACAAAATAAGTTTAATGGAAAGTTTGATTTACATAACAAACAGTTGAACGGATGCAGTTTGAGAGAACTGTGACTGATTTGTAGTGATTAACCTGAAGAGAGTTAGTTGATTGAAATGATGCTGAGCTTCATTGCTTAACCCAGCAGCTTCTTCACTTTCTTGACTTTGACAATGATGAGTCCTTTAATGAGAGCTTTCTTGCTGAACTCGCTGTCGTCGGAAGGGTGAACGGCATCGACTGAGTCTCCAATGACGGATTCATCGTAAGGAGCTGCATGGACATAAGCGACTGCGACGAGGCAAACCAACAAAGCCTGCGAATTAAAAGTTTTAATTAATAAAATTGCACAAATTTCAATTAAATCTCGTGAACTTACCAAAAGTACGATTTTCATTTTGAGATATTTTTTGTTTCGATTGTAACTGTTGCTTGTGACGCTTTGATTTGAAAACTGATTAATTCTTTTGCTCTTCAGATGGTTTTTATACGATTGAATCCGCCGATTCGAAATTTGTCCTCCGAGTCGGTCGCGGAAGGAAATTTCATTGAAGAAAGATGCGGCTCGTTGTGAAGATCTCTGTCGCAATCGTCCAACTCGTCGGCCATCGAACCATCCACAGTCGAATCCAGTTTTCATTCGGCACAATTAATGCTAATTCGGATGCTCTTTGTTGTTGTCTTCGCAGCGACTTTCGTTGGACATTTTTTTAACGGTGGTTTTCACAGAAGCGTGCATCATGACCACACTCAATTCAACAAACGTGTCTCCGACGAACTTGAAAAATGCGAGAGCTTCAAAATGAATCGACGAATGATGAGTCATAAGAAGATCAAATATTATCAAGAAAATCTTCGCGACGAGAACAAATGTTTAATGACTGAGACTGTTTAGTTAAAGATGGGCTTGGAATTTAATGGCTTGGGAAACAGGGAAACTAGAATCGAATTAAGTTCTTTGGGGAAGATCTGAAAATTTTGTTTAAGAAAAAAATATTTCAAAGAAAAAGAAATTTCTGGAAAATTCAATAAAAAAACTTTCTCTTTTTATTTGTCGACGTCATTAACAAACAAATCATTTCTCGTCTGTTTGAGAGTCAAAGAATGGATTCTCCGCTTCAAAAAAAAACTCTGCTTGCGTTGGTTTAGACAAGTCGAGTTGTGGTTTCAAGAACATTTGTGCAATAAATAAAATATTAGTAAAGTTATTTTTAAGATTTGGCGAATACAAGCGAGAAAACATCTAAGTAGACTTCTGAATCTATTAAGGAACGAGTTTTTTTTAAGAGTCAAGGTTCATCACAGATCTTGTTGCTTGAAGTCTGCTTTTGCAGTCGACGTCATTTAATGAAAGGCATGTGAACTATTTACGAGAGAAAAAAAAGCTTTTAGAACAGCGACGATTGAATCTCGTGTTCATATTAATTACCGACGTATCTTTGTAAGCTAATAGAAACTCAAGCTTTATGCTCAGCTGTTACGAAACGAGTTATTCTTGATGGATGAGTTCGATAAATTCTGTGTCATGTAAAGCGGGGAAACACTGAGATGTTAAAGTGAATTTAAATAAAAAAATAGATTTTTTTTAAAAAAAATTTGCAGCTTAATTTTATTTTTTTGTTTTGTGTTTTCTATCATTAATAGCCATTTTTGAGTACAGTCATTTGTTTTGTGAATTAGTTTCACTGAAGAACAAACATTTTATCTGAGGATAACATTTCCAACGATGCTGGTGAAAGTTCTGATGAGATTTCTCAAGAGAGCTTCTTCATCGACTCCATCGAAGAGTTGGCTGTTCAAGTTCTCCAAACCGAGTTCAGCTCCGACGATATTGAGGAGAAGTCTGATGATTCCTCCAGCTCCGCCTCCTTGCGATGGACGTGGTCGCTGTTGGAAGCCTTCGAATTGACGAGCTGATCCTAAACTTGATCCCAAGTTTGCTGATCCCAAATTCCTGAGAATCGCTGAGAAAGGATCGCCGTTGCCGCCTCGAGTTGGGATGACTGCGATGTCATCAGAACTGTCATCGTCAACATCAAATCTTGAGCCTTGTGGCTTTGCCGAAGCAATAACAATGAAAGCAAGAATCTAAAGAAAGAACATTTCAATGACTTTCCAAACTTCAACTTTGAACTGAACTACTTACCACGATGGCGAATTTCATTTTGTTAAAGTTTTGTTTTTTGGTTTGCGTTCTGCGATACGAAGAGCTGAGAGTGGATTGAATGATTTGAGAGATGATCGAGTCATCTTATAAAGAAATTTATTTTCCTTGGTTTTCTATCAAGATCCTTGAGACTGACGCCTATTCAGGCCTACAACCGAAATTTTTGTTGCAAGTTTTCACTCGAACGAAGGTCAAAGTCGTCTTTTGTTTTCTCCTAAAGACTTAAGCTCCAGCTGATTAATTCAACGAACGGGTTTTCTGTGATGCATCTTCATGAATATTTAGTGACATTCAGGCCTAGCCAAATCTCTCTTCGCCGGTTAAAACAACAACAAATGAATTCACAAACATTTTTTTTTATTACAGCCGCCCATCGAAAAGTGACAAAAATCGTGAGATTCCATTAACTGGATTTTGATTTTTCGCGTCAATGTCATCGATGGCATCAGTAAATCGATTTCTTGTGCCAATGCTTTTGTAGGCCGGATCGGGTTTTGAAGCTCTTGACCGCAAAAATTGATTAACCGACTCGACACTAGTTCCAGGTGGATACGGTCGTCGATTGACTGCGTCTTTGTAGGGGCCAAGAAAAATGTCGCTGAGCGTTGATCCAATTGAATCTAAGCCTAAGCCTGAGAGGATTGATTGCCTTACTTTCCTTGAGTTCTGATTGTTATTTGGAAGGTTTGAAAATCTATTTTGAGATCCGAAGATGCTGAAGGGAACGGCAGGAGCTGACGGACGTGGAAGTGTCAGTTCACTTTTTGGATTTAAGTTTTGTGCTTCAATGTCAGGACTCTCATTTCCATTTGAAAACCGACTCAGTGCATTGCTTATCAAATTCTCTACTCGAACCAGTCTCTGCAAACTCTCAATGCTGTTATCTTGAGCTCTAACTGTTGCAACAAATCCCACGAACAAAATCTGTAAATTCATTGAGACATCAGTCGACAGTTGACACTCAAGCAAATGCCAAAAAAACTTACCAACGACGTTTTCATTTTGTTGTCTCTATTGACTTCGATTTATGATTCTGAAATGATGAAACTTGGGCACCAGACTTATCTTTTATAGACAAACAAACTCAAAACAAAAAGCTCGTGATGTTTTATTCAAGTTAAGGCCGAAGAGTTAGTTGAAACTTTCGAAGACACGAGAGAAAAGTTTATTTTCAAATGCAATCTCAAGATCAATTAGCGAATGTTTCGAAATGTTTTATTTTACTCGAAAACGGCTTTTTTAGGTTAATGAGTTGACTGTTAACAGATAATTAAGTTAATTACTTGATAATTATCTCAGTCGAGTTAGAATCTTCAGGAAAACATCTCAAAACGAAGATTTACAAAAACAAAAAGTTTCCGTCGCGACAAACTTTCCATTCGAACGAATTCTCTGCATTAGCTGAAAGAACTGCTCGTTCCATCTCGTTGATCTGAGTCATGAAGATCTGAGTTGTTTGCAAGTTGTTACAATTTCTCCGACAGTTTGTCTTCATGCGTTCAAGTGAAAAGTCTCAAGAAAATGTATTCAAATTTCTCTGAATTTGGATTGTACAGGTAAAGTCGAATTGAATCGAAAGTTCAAGTGAATTTGATGACATTTCGTTTAGATACAACAATGGGAATTCGCAATATGCGAACAAGAATCAAAAGAGCTTTCATGCGAAGTTTATTGCTTGCAGTATTGTGACGATGGCTTTCATCTTTTGTGCCTTGATTTACGTTTTCGTGGACTCACGAAATGTCGTTCCCTTGAAGATTCCGACGACGAAGTTGAAGACTAAAGAGATTCCAATTGGAGAGGCCTTCGAAGTCAATGGGAAGAATCAAAGTGAAGTTCCATCGAAGAGAATCAAACGACTCGACAGCAGCAAAGAAAATATTAAATCTCCGTCGCCTGAGAAACTTGTTTTCTTTCCTGGGAGAACTCTTAAACCTCCAAAGACAGTCAACAACTCGAGAGGAGCTCCTTACACTCAAATTCCAGCGAATCACAGAATGTCAGAGCCTCGTCCGTTTAATCACATGATTGGAGGAGTTGGAAAGCCAAACGGATTCCAACAAACTCCGAGAACAACAGCGAGATCTCTTCAAACGAACAACATTCAAGACGTCATCAAACAGAATCAATATTTCTACAATCCAATGAATCGATTGACAGCACAAGAGTCAACGACTCGTCCTGTTCAGTTATCAGGGAAATATCGACATCCGCGGAAAAATGGAGATTTACAAAGTTTCTTTAATTACGGAGAGCAATCAAAGTACGGCTATCAACAGGAAATGCAACCAGATCCGTTTTACAATTACAAACCAAACTCTCCTTTCGATGTTAATCAACTTGCGATGCATGGATTGACTGCAATGGATGGTGGACCATCTCAAACTCCTTATTTCCGGAGACGATATCGTCAGCCGATTCCGAGTTATTCTCATTACCCAAAAGATCCAGGAGCGCATTATCAGAATCTGATGAATTCAGGGAAGACTTATCAAGTTGATCGATCGACTGAGGAGCAAAAGAAAGCTTTGTCGCTGTTGCTTGACTTGATTCCAATGGCGGGAGAGGACAGCCCTGAACAGCAACCGATCGCACCTCAAATGCAATATCCAATCAAGAGTCCACGATTGAAACCATTTCAAGGCTACTACCGAGACCCAACTTTCTTCAATTCAATGCAGTTCCCTCAATTGATGCCGCGATATCCTTCGTATTATCGATACGCTCAAGCACAAATTCCACAGCAAGCTCATCAACAAGCAGCGGCGAGTAACGTTCGAAGTATTGGGAAACTAAAACCGTCTCAGCTCGTCGTGCATCTGAATCTTTTCCCGAAGAATAAGAAACCCACGTCGTCGACTTTCAAAAGAGTTTCGACTGAAGAAGAAAGAGAATTCCCAAAATCTTTTCATCAGGAAAAGCGAAAGAACTCAACGCTCGACACTTCACCAGCTCCAGTGAACATAAACTTCAATCTCAACACGAATGGTCATCCCGAGAACATTCATCATCAACTCAGAAACGCTCTCCACAATCACACAACTCCAACTGAGCCTTCTTACCGTCCAAACTATTATTACGACGAGACCGATTCAGATCAAAGCTTGTCCGCTGCCTCAACGATGATTTATCACAACATAAATCGAGATCGTCCAATGCACTTGATGCTTCGAAACACAACATCAACGAAGAGACCGTTTAAAAAGTTTAAAAACCATAAGCACAATTATCAAACACTCGAGCGACCTAGAAAAGAGCACAGAATTAAGAACAATCCAATGCACTACGAAGATAATTACCAATGAGATAACTTTCTCGAACAATCTTAATTGCAAAAGACAGAGAAAAAAGTGTGAAAAGCGAAAGCTCATGAAAGTTATTTGCTCGAGTAAAAATGTAAAAGACTTTGCATATGAGCGACGACGATAGTTACAGTTTCCGTGAATGAAGAAATAAAGAAAAAATAAAGTAGCATTGAAGTGAAATAATTGTTTTACGCTACGCAATCATCGTAAATGGGTTTTCGCGCCATCGTAATTTAGAACGGAGACGACACTTTGAGTTTTACAGTAAATTTGACATCAAATCTTGTTGATTATCTGTGAAATGGTTTCACTAATCGGAGTTAGAGTTTGGTTATCGAGAGTCGTTTACACGTTTGGCGATAGGAGAATTGAATTGTGAGAGCTTTCATTGAGGGAAAAGTTAGAACGACAAAGGTTCGTGGGAAACAAGTGACGGCCACTCCTAAAACGATTGTTTAATTTAAAGACTTTTGTGACTTTTATTTTTTATCTTTAAATTTTTTATCTTTCAAAATTTTAAATTATTAAAAAGAATTGAAAAAGCTTTCATCCAAGTCGCCTGAGTATTCTCCATTTTTAAAAAGATTTATTACAATTACGTTCAACGAGTTTATTGAACTTGACTTGGCCTCCGTGTGTCGTATACTCAAATTGCGTCTGAAATTATGCGACGTTTCTGTATAAAAAGTCCTGCAAGTTCGGGCTCGGTTCCATTGTTTGTTCCAATTTCGTGACGGAAATATGAGTTTGTTGGTTTAATTGAAAATGAAAACTTTCGACGAAGTAAAGCTCGACGCTGAGAAGGATGATTCACGACGTGAATCGATTTATTCAGCAGCGACCGATGCTGTTTCAAAAATTAAATCTGGTGAGATTCTCACCGTGAGAAAGCTTGGAAGAAGATTTTTAGTTAAACTTTGAATTATTTTTTAATAGTTATGATGAGTGTGTTCTATGATTTTTCCAACAACTCGACCGTTCATGGAGTGAAATATCTTGGAGAACGTCGTCGACATTGGATCGAGAAAGCTTTCTGGGTGATCGCACTCTGCATCTCATTCACTGGATCTTTAATTTATATCATCAAGATTTACGAAAAGTGGCAACTGAGTCCAGTTATCGTTAGTTTCGCTGAGAAGGCGACTCTGGTTTGGCAAATTCCTTTTCCTGCTGTCACAATTTGCCCTGAAACGAAAGCAAAGAAGGAGCGCATCGATTTCTCAAAAGTTTACAAATTAATTACGGAAAATCAGAGAGCTAATGTAACATCCGAAGAACTGAGAAACTTGGAAGCTCTGGCTCAAGTTTGTCATCCAAATTTGTTCAGCAACGTTTCTCTCGACAGTGACTTGGAATCTCATGAAATTGTTCCTTTGCTGAAGTCGCTTACGATGACACTCAATGAAACAATAATATTCTGTAAATGGAGAAACAGCGTCGATGGATGTGAGAAATATTTTAGTGAGATCGTAACTGAAGAAGGATTTTGTTATACGTTCAATGTATTCAACTCTAAGGAGCTCTTTAGAGAAAATGTGTAAGATATCTAATCTTCATCTAATTGATCGATTAAAGTGATTAAAATTTTAATCAGATTATCTTCGGACTTTAACACATTGAGTCACAACGATAGCGCCAATGAATGGTCTTTAGACGACGGTTACTCGACTAACAAAGCGACGACATATCCGAGAAGAGTTTACGATTTTGGTGCCCGTTCTGGACTGAACTTTGTTTTGAAACTTAAAGAGTCTGATCTCGATTATCTTTGTCGTTGGCCGGTCCAAGGCTTCAAAATTCTTCTTCACATGCCAGGGGAAACTCCGCGAGTGTCCAAACAATATTTTAGAATTTCTTTAGGGCAAGATGTGGTCGTTAGTGTCAAGCCAAATATGATTACGACCTCGGAAGGATTGGCAGATTACTCGCCCGAGAGACGGTGAGGAAATTTAAAGAGTCGAACAAATTTGAATAATTTTATAATTCGATTAGGCAATGCTACTTCGACCACGAACGTAACTTAACTTTCTTCAGAGTTTACACTCAAAAAAATTGCGAATTGGAATGTTTAGCTGCTTTTACCTTGAGTAAGAAATGTTAAAAGTAATATTTGAGAAATATTTTCATAAAAACTATTTTTAAATTAGAACAATGCGGCTGCGTTCAATTTTCGATGCCGAGAGACAACAAAACGAGAATCTGCTCGCAATCAGAAGTTTCTTGCTATAACGCAGCTGAAGACAATTTATTATTGAACGATCTATTGCATAGCTTGAGCTCTAGTTCTGGTTTAAAAAAAATTGTTCAATCTGATTGCAATTGTTTGCCATCTTGCACTTCAATCAATTACGATGCTGAAATCTCGAAAGCGAAGTTTGAGTTCGTGAAAGCTTTCAATGCTTACGGCTCAAGCTTGAACAAATTTCCAGGCTCCAAGCTCACTCGTTTGACGATTTTCTTCAAGGAAGCACAATTTATTACCGCAAAACGCGCAGAAAGATTTGGATTAACCGATTTTTTGAGCCATTGCGGCGGAATAATTGGTAAATAATTCACTTCAATCGGAAACTTACTTTATGAAAATAATTTATTCGCAGGTCTCTTCATAGGAGTTTCGATCTTATCTCTCGTTGAAATTCTTTACTACATCACTTTGCGTCTTGTCTGCAATTTCAATTTTTATAAAAGCCAGAAGGACAGAAAAAACTGTGAAATAGATTGAGAGCATCGTCTCGCTGAAGAGACATAAGTGAATGTGCTTTATTTTTTCTTTGTGTAATTTTATAAAATAAATAAATTGATGTCACTGCCCTAGCTCCCTTGCCGATCTTTTAAAACTGAAACAATTGGATTGTCTAGACTAAAAGTTTTTGTATAAAAAGTTCTGAAAGCTCGAATGCTTCTTCAGTTCTTGTTCTAAGTTGGTGATAGAAATACCAATTGGTGATTAAATTGAAAATGAAAATATTCGATAAAGAAATGCTTGAGACTGGAAATGATGATTCTCGACGTGAATCAGTTTATTCTGTTGCTTCTAGTATCAGAATTAAATCAGGTCCATTAGCGGGTGAGAAAGCTTTGAAGAAGATTGTTAATAAAATTGAGAAAAATATTTTTTATGAAGTTCTATTGAGTTTGTTTGCTGATTTCTCGAACAACTCGACCGTGCATGGAGTGAAATATCTTGGAGAACGTCGACGACATTGGATCGAAAGAGCTTTCTGGGTGATCGCATTCTGCATCTCTTTTATCGGCTCTTCAGTTTATATCATGAAGATTTATGAAAAGTGGCAACTGAGTCCAGTTATCGTTAGTTTCGCTGAGAAGGCGACTCCAGTTTGGCAAATTCCTTTTCCCGCTGTCACAATTTGCCCTGAAACGAAAGCAAAGAAGGAGCGCATCGATTTCTCAAAAGTTTACAAATTAGTTATGGAAAATCAGAGAGCTAATGTGACATCAGATGAATTGAGAAACTTGGAAGCTCTGGCTCAAGTTTGCAAACCACATTTGTTTCAAGCCAACATATCTCTCGACAATGACTTGAAATCTCATGAAATTGTTCCTTTGCTGAAATCGCTTACGACGACAATCGGCGAGGAATCGATTTATTTCTGTAAATGGGGAAACGACGTTGATGGATGTGAGAAATATTTCAGTGAGATCGTAACTGAAGAAGGATTTTGTTATACGTTCAACGCTCTCAACTCTAAAGAGATCTTTAGAAAGGAAAGGTTAGTAAGATAATTGATTGGTTTATGTTTTTTATTAACAAAATTTCGTTAATAATTTCGTGCATCAGATTAGCTTCGGACTTTAACACTTTGGATCACAGACATAAATCGGGGAAATGGACTTTAGAAGACGGTTACTTGACTAACGAGAAAAACACATATCCCAGAAGAATTTACGATTCTGGTGAAAGTGCTAGTCTAGTCGTTATACTGAGACTTTATGAGCCTGATTTCGATTATCGTTGTCGTGGACCTGCACAAGGCTTCAAAATTATCCTTCACTCGCCAGGAGAAATTCCGCGAGTGTCCAAAAAGTTTTTCAGAGTTTCCTTGAGACAAGAAGTGGACGTTAGTGTTAAACCAAATATGATTACGACATCAGAAGGATTGGCAGATTATTCACCTGAGAGACGGCAATGCTATTTCAACAATGAACGAAACTTGACTTTCTTTAACGTTTACACTCAAAGTAGTTGCAAATTGGAATGTTTAGCTGCGTTCACGTTAAGTAAGAAATTTTCTTTGACTTTTTATGAAATATTTTAAATCTTCTCAAAATAGAACAATGCGGTTGCGTTAAGTTCTCAATGCCGAGAGACAACAAAACGAAAATCTGCTCGCAATCAGAAATTTCTTGCTATAACAAAGCAGAGAAAGATTTAAAATGGAGCGACGTGATGCAAAGTTTGAGCACTGGCTCAGGAATCAACAAATTCGGAAGAACTGATTGCAATTGCTTGCCATCTTGCACTTCAATCAATTACGATGCTGACATCTCGAAGGAGGATTTTGATTTCGTGAAAGTCTTCAACGCTTACGGCGCAGACTTGAACGAATTCCCAGGAGCAGTATTCTCTCGATTGAGGATTTCATTCAAGGAGTCAGAATTTATTACTTCCAAGCGATCAGAACTTTTTGGTTTAACCGATTTTTTGGCTAATTGCGGCGGAATAATTGGTAAACTTTTCAATTTAGTTCATCAAAGGGAAGACACTTTTAAATTATTTATTTACAGGTCTTTTCATGGGAGTGTCGATCTTATCTCTCGTTGAAATTCTTTACTACATCACTTTGCGACTTGCTTGCAATTTAAATTATCGCAGAAACAAGAAGAACAGAAAAAACAAGAAGATAAAGGCCAGAAATAACAACGCAATCGACGTTGATCATGTTCCAGATATCAAAGTTAATGGTCTCGAATAATTATTTGATAACATTAGAATATTTAAGAACTACAGCAATTACTCAATTTAAGTTAAATTTTTTCAGGTCTCGAGAAAATTTGTAGCTTTGAAGCTTAAAAATGAATTTATTACGAGCTAACAGATAATTTCAAAACTCACAATCGCTGACAATCCTGAAGAGCGTAAAACCATTTTTTTTCATTCACACCGAAGCTCGGAGACCGAGCCTTTTTATTTTAATTATTTTTTCTTTTCCATTTTTCTTCTTTTTTCCTTTTTCTTTTTAATTAATTTTATGAAAAAAAAATGAAAATCGGCTCTAGCCCGGCCCTGTATATTGCGATCTCCTAAGCACTAACCAATTCGTAACTCTCCAATGAGCCGCCCACACTGTTCAAAATTAATCAGAACTAATTTCCTTTTGTCTTCAGAATATTGTTTGAACATTATTCTTTAAACTGCGATAAACATTTAATTAAACTAAGCTGAAGTTATTGAAATATTTAAATTTGTATATCGGCAAATTTCTCGAAGCTAATTTTTATTCTTCATTTTTACGATTTGAAACCGATGTGTTTCAATTTAATTCAAAATTATGTTTATTCAACTTCACTATGCCGCAGTTTGTCGCATTTTACCTTCTATTGGGACTGTTAATAGTCGACGTTTCCGTATAAAAAGCTCTGCAACTTCAAACTCTGCCCAGTTCTTGTTCTAATTTCGTGATATAAATATCAGTTGGTGATTTAATTGAAAATGAAAACATACAATGAAAATCTTGAGCCCGAAAAAGATGAATCTCGACGTGAATCAGTTCATTCTGCAGCTTCAAGTGTTAGAATTAGATCT
This sequence comes from Smittia aterrima, assembly GCA_033063855.1. Lineage (NCBI taxonomy): Eukaryota > Metazoa > Arthropoda > Insecta > Diptera > Chironomidae > Smittia > Smittia aterrima. Next base: position 27,035,673 of record CP093831.1, read on the forward strand.
GGTCCATTCGGAGGTAAAAAAACCTAGCAAAATATTTTGAGAAAATTAAAAATTTTGCTTTTCAATAGTTCTATTGAATTTGTTTGCTGATTTCTCGAACAACTCGACCGTGCATGGAGTGAAATATCTTGGAGAACATCGTCGACATTGGATCGAAAAAGCTTTCTGGGTGATCACCTTCGCCATTTCACTCACTGGTTCTTTAGTTTTGATCATGAAGATTTACGAAAATTGGCAATTGAATCCAGTTATCGTAAGCTTTGCAGAGAAGCCAACTTCGATTTTCCAAATTCCATTTCCCGCAGTTACAATTTGCCCTTTAACTAAATTCAGTAAAAAGAAATTGGATTTCAATTCAATATTTTCAAGAAAGAGAAAAGGATTCACATGAGATGAATTGAAAAAGTTTGACGCCTTGTCTCACGTTACCGGTCAACGTTTAAGGGTTCTACTTTCAAGGTTTTTATATGGGAGTCATTTAAAATCGCATGAAATTATCCCAACACTAAAATCGCTAGCGCTAACAGGAGAAGAAACAATGTTCGAATGTTGTTGGCATCTGAATGGAGAACTTTTAGATACTGAAGAGTGCCATTTCAGTGAAATCATAACTGAAGAAGGAATTTGTTACACGGTTAATCTTATCAATTTAAAAGAACTTTTTAGAGAAGATTTGTAAGATATTCTTCATTTGATTGATTTATGTTTTAAAAAGAAATATTCAACAACAGATTGGCTTCGGACTTTTTGAGTTTTGGTCGCGACGGCTTGAAGGACTCTACTTTCGGCGAAGGCTACTTTGGAAATTATACTGACGAAGAAAGCGACTTTGGAAATTATACTTACGAGGAAGGCGGCTTTGAAAATTATACTTACGGCAATGGCGGCTTTGAAGACTATACTAACGACGAAGACGACGTTGAAAACAGTACTTACAACGAGCATCAATGCAGCTTTGACGAAGATTATTATTACGAGGATATATCGACTGAATGGTCTTTAGAAAACGGTTACGCAACAAACGAAAAAAGAACATATCCGAAAAGAGTTCACAATATTGCCGGTTCTGATAGCCTATCCATTACTTTTTTACATCACTTTGATTATAGGTACACCGAGGGCTTTAAAGTTTTTCTTCACACGCCAGTAGAGATTCCTCAAGTGTCCAAACAATTTTTCAAAGTTTCCGTGCGACAAGATTTGATCATAAATATCAAACCAAATATGATTACGACATCGGAAGAATTGGCAAATTACGCTCCTGAGAGACGGTGAGGAAATTTGTTATGTCGACCACATTTAAATAATTTTATAATTCGATTAGGCAATGTTACTTCAACAATGAACGTAACTTAACTTTCTTCAAAGTTTACACTCAAAGTAGTTGCGAATTGGAATGTTTAGCTGCGTTCACTTTAAGTAAGAAAAAGTCTTTGAATTTCTAAGAAGTATTTTAATAGATATCTTATTTATTAGAACAATGCGGTTGCGTTAAGTTCTCAATGCCGAGAGACAACAAAACGAAAATCTGCTCGCGAGAGGAAGATATTTGCATGAATAAGGCAAAAAAAGATTTGAAATGGAGCGATCTAATGCAGAGTTTGAGCACTGGATCAGGCATAAATAAGTTTGGAAAAACTGATTGCAATTGCTTGCCATCTTGCACTTCAATCAGTTATGACGCTGAGGTCTTGACTGGCGCTGAAAGACAAAATGAAAATCGCTTCTCTAAATTGACTATTTTCTTCAAGGAATCAGATTTCATTGCTTCAAAACGATCAGAACGTTTTAGTTTTACGGATTTTTTGGCAAATTGCGGAGGCATAATTGGTAAATAAGTCTTTTAACTTTTCAGTTCACTTCATCAAAGGGAAGTTATATTTAATTTATTTATTTACAGGACTTTTCATGGGAGTGTCGATCTTATCTCTCGTTGAAATTCTTTACTACATCACTTTGCGACTCGCTTGCAATTTAAATTATCGCAGAAACAAGAAAAACAGAAAAAACAAGAAGTTAAAGGCTAAAAAAAATAGCGCAATCGACGTTGATGATGTTCCAGAAATCAATATTAATGGCTACTCGAACAACGACGAATTGGTTTGATTTAAGAAATTGTCTAGCTGACAATCGATATCAGATCCGATCATTGAAATATTTATTCTTAGTGTAATTTAACTAAATAAATGAATTGGTAGCATTAAAATATTTTAATTTAAAATTTCTAACAAGAACTGTTTGAGATGAGCAGCCTTGAACCTCAAAGCTTTATATTGAATTTATTATGTGCAAATAAAAGATTTTAAAACTCACAAACGCCGCTGACACTCCTGAAGAGCGTAAAAACATTTTTTTTTCGTTCACACCGAGCCCTTTTGATAGTAAATTAAAAACGTTTTATGCGTTTGAAGGAACGACAATCACTCTTGGGACGACATTTGATATTTTCCAAACAGAAATAGAGAAAGCGCAAATATTTAAATTACAAAATTGATTTTCTCGACTTTTCGAATAAATTTAATTTATTTCATTATGAAACTTTGTTGAAAGTGCATTGCTGCGGAAATAAAAACAAACATTTCCATCATTTGGCCATCCCCATAATTCGAATGAGATTAGAGAGTCCCATGAGAAGAAAGCTCAATGCACCAGGCTCTGACGAAGGTGAGTTTGTCGCGCAATTACTGTAATTAAGCCAATGAGGGTGGGCACTGCGATATAAAAAGTTCTGCGAGCTCGGACGCTTCTCCAGTGTTTGTTCAAAGTTCGTGATAGAATTATGTTTTAATTGAGGATGAAACCATACGACAAAGCAAAGCTCGACGCCGAGAAGGATGAGTCTCGGCGTGAATCTTGTTATTCCGGAGCGACTGATGCTGCTTCAAGCATCAGAATTAAATCTGGTCCATTAGCTGGTGAGAAAGCTTTGAGAGAAGTTGATTAATAAATTTTAAATTGCTTCTCAAATAGCTGCATGGGCTTTGTTTGCTGATTTCTCTAACAACTCGACCGTGCATGGAGTGAAATATCTTGGAGAACATCGTCGACATTGGGTCGAAAGAGCTTTCTGGGTGATCGCTTTCTGCATCTCATTCACCGGTTGTTTATTCTTGATCATGAAGATTTACGAGAAGTGGCAACTGAGTCCAGTTATTGTAAGTTTCGCTGAGAAGTCGACTCCAGTTTGGCAAATTCCTTTTCCGGCTGTCACAATTTGCCCTGAAACCAAAGCAATGAGGAAGCACATCGACTTCACGAAAGGCTACATGATGGTTAAATCAGAACAGAAGGATAATCTCACATCCGAAGAATTAAGAAACTTGGAAGCTTTGGCTCAAGTTTGCGATCCACATTTGTTTAGCAACGATACTCTGGACAGTGGCTTGAAATCTTATGAAATTGTTCCTTTGCTGAAGTCGCTTACGATGACACTTAATGAGACAACTTTATTCTGTAAATGGAGAAACAGCGTCGATGGATGTGAGAAATATTTCAGTGAGATCATAACTGAAGAAGGATTTTGTTATACGTTCAACGTTCTCAACTCTAAAGAGCTCTTCAGAGAAGATTTGTAAGATAATCTTTAATTAATTGAATCATTTATGTTTCACGATTGAAATATTCGACAGATTGGCTGATGACTTTAACACATTGAATCACAACGATAGCTCGAGTGAATGGACTTTGGAAGACGGTTACTCGACAAACGAAGCGACGACATATCCGAGAAGAGTTCTTGGTCCCGGAGCTCGAGCTGGTTTAAATATTGTTTTGAAACTAACCGAGCCTGACCTCGATTACCTCTGTCGTGGGCCCGTCCAAGGCTTCAAAATTCTCCTTCACACGCCAGGAGAAATTCCGCGAGTGTCCAAACAATATTTCAGAGTTCCCCTGAGACAAGAAGTGGTCGTTAGTGTCAAGCCAAATATGATTACGACATCAGAAGGATTGGCAGATTATTCGCCCGAGAGACGGTGAGGAAATCTATTGAGTCAAACTCATTTAAATAATTTTACAATTTGATTAGGCAATGCTACTTCGACCACGAACGTAACTTAACTTTCTTCAAAGTTTACACTCAAAGCAATTGCGAATTGGAATGTTTAGCTGCGTTCACTTTGAGTAAGAAAATTTCTTTCAATTCTTCAGAAATGTTTTAATCAAAAACTTCTCAAATCAGAACAATGCGGTTGCGTTAAGTTCTCGATGCCGAGAGACAACAAAACGAGAATCTGTTCTCAAAACGAAGTTTTTTGCTACGACGCGGCTGAGGACAATTTGATGTTAAGCGATCTGAAGCAGAGTTTGAGCACTGGCTCAGGAATCAACAAATTCGGAAGAACTGATTGCAATTGCTTGCCATCTTGCACTTCAATCAATTACGATGCTGAGATCTCGCAAGCTGATTTCGAGTTCGTGAAAGTCTTCAACGCTTACGGCGCTGACTTGAATGAGTTCCCAGGAGCAGAGCTCGCTCGTTTGACCATTTTCTTCAAGGAAGCACAATTTATTACTTCAAAGCGATCAGAACTTTATGGTCTAACCGATTTTATGGCTAACTGCGGTGGTTTGTTAGGTAAACCAATAATTCACTTCAATTTTATCAAAGTAATTCACTTTTGAATTTAATCGTTCGCAGGTCTTTTTATGGGAGTGTCGATCTTATCTCTCGTTGAAATTCTTTACTACATCACTTTGCGACTCGCTTGCAATTTAAATTATCGCCGAAACAAAAAGATAAAGGCCAGAAAAAACAGTGCAATCGATGTTGATCATGTTCCAGGAATCAAAGTCGATTGCCACTCGAACAACGACGAAAAACAAGATTAAATGAAGAGTCAACAACCGAAAACTTCTTCGCGACTTTCGTGGTGAATCTAATTCAACTTGCGAAGAAGTTTTCTCATGAAACTTCTCACACAAAGGACAACCGATCGGATTATAGAGCGAAACTCAAAAAGGGATTCGCTCGAAATGTGTTTTAATTATTCGTTGTATGATTTCACAAAATAAATTTATTGATGTCAGCAAAACAACTCGAAAATCTTTTTGTCTACGTGAGACTGACCTACGACAATGTATTCCAAGCTTAATCATTCAATTGAGGGTTTTTTTCTCTTCAAATCAATTAAAAACAAACGAACGAAGATCAGCGCACGTTTTATCACTTCAATTGCTTTATTGAACTTTTCTGGAAATTATTGATTTATTGAATATTTCCGTAATCGCTTTATCCGTTGATTAGGAAAATCATTTCAGTCAACGGTGGTTTTTTCTTGAGTCACCAACGCGAATGGTGAACTGCTAAAGATAAGAAGAGCACTCGAGCGGTTTAATAAATCTGCTATCATGATAAGTTCTTGTTATAAAATAATCCGTTCTCTGCTTTACGAGTCATTTCAGTGATAACTTTCATTGTGAACAGATCGAAATGAGGGTTGAAGTGTTTTTGGGTTTATTTGCCTTCGTGGCTTTAGTTGAATCGATTCCAATGGAATTCCGTAAGGCAGTTCCAGCTGACGAAGTGATTGTTCCTTTTACTGATGATGTCGATGGAAAGGATTATCGTTTACCGAATGACACGATTCCGTTGCATTACGACGTGTCTCTGACCACTGACGTTCATAAAGGAGAAGCAGCTTTTTCTGGAGTCGTTCAAATTAAAATCAGAGCAGTTGAAGCAACATCGCAGATCACTCTTCATTATCGTCAACTTACGATTGAAAGAATTGATCTTCTAACAGCGCCAGAAGCTCCAGCAGAGCCAGTTGCAATTCAAGAAAACATTCAACCACAATTCGATGAAGACGTTGAGTTCCTGAAGATCATGACAACCGCTCCATTGACAGTTGGAACAAACTACAACGTCAAGATAACTTACAGAGGAAGCTTGCGAGATGACAACATGGGATTCTATCGTTCGACTTACAAGAACGCTCAAGGTCAAACTGTTTGGCTCGCAACAACTCAATTCGAACAAACAGACGCACGACATGGCTTCCCTTGCTACGATGAACCTCAAATTCGAGCCACGTTTACAATCGAAATCAAGCATGACGCGAGTTACAATGCGATTTCTAATTATCCAGGATCAACGAGCGAACCCGACGCGCAAAATTATGTTCTCACGAAATTCCAAGAAACTCTTCCAGTTCAAACTTATTTGATCGCTTTCATCATCTCAGACTTCGATTCGATTGAGAATTTCGACGCAAAGAAGCAAAGAGTTTTCGCAAAACCTCAATCAATTGCCAACAAGGAAGCAGACCTCGCTCTCGAAGCTGGAAAACTCATTTTAGATAAGTTTGCGTCTCACTTGGGAGTTCCTTACAGTCCACCGAAGATCGATCAAGTCGCTGTGCCTGACTTCGACGCTGGAGCAATGGAAAATTGGGGACTCGTGACTTACAGAGAAGAATATTTGCTTTACAATGAAGCTATCGCAACGACACGTCAGAAGGAAAATATTCTCACAATCATCGCTCATGAATATGCTGTAAGTTCGTTTATTGATTTATTACGAATTTGTTTAATTAAATATTTTCCATCGAATTAGCATCAATGGTTCGGTAACGAGGTGTCGCCTCTTTGGTGGTCGTACTTATGGTAAGAACTTTAATCTCGTGATGTGAACGTAATTTGTGATCGACTCATAAAGATTAGACTAATCTTATCTCACTTTGTATTTCATATTTAGGCTCAACGAAGGTTTTGCTACGCTCTACGAGAATTATTTAACGAGTTTGGTTTATCCAGATGATCGATTGATGGACACGTTCGTCATTGATTCCGTTCAAACTGTTATGGATGTTGATGCGAATCCTTCGATTCGTCCGATGACTCATTATGTTGAGAATCCCGAGAGGATTACTGGACTCTTCGATCGCGTTGCTTATGACAAGTCTGGAAGTGTCTTGAGAATGATGCAAGAAGCTTTGGGAGACGTCACGTGGACGAAGGGACTTAAAACTTATCTCGAAACAATGAAACACAAATCAGCGAGCTCTGACGATCTCTATGCTGCTCTTCAAACAGCTGTTGATGCGGATTTCCCAGTTGCGAGTCGCGTCGATGTGTCATCGATTATGAAGTCTTGGGAAAACCAACCTGGCTTCCCACTTATCACTGTCAAGCGAAATGGCGGAGCATTGACTTTCTCACAAGAAAGATTCTTCTACTCAGCTCAATCTGGTGACACGAGTCTCTGGCATGTGCCCATCAATTATGTCGTTGGCTCCAACTCTGACTTCACAAAAACAACTCCAGATTTCTGGATTTCCGCTGAGCCATCGAAAACAATCGAAAGCTCAACTCAAGATAAGAAATGGACAGACAGCGATTGGATTGTCGTAAACATTCAAGAGAGCAGTTACTATCGAGTGAACTACGATGAAAACTTATGGAACTTGTTAATCGAACAACTTGGAACTGATTTCGCGAAGATTCATTTGCTCAATCGCGCTCAGCTTGTCGATGATTCTTTGAACTTGGCTCGTGCTGGCATCATCGAATATGATGTTCCACTTTCAATCCTCGGATACTTGGAGAAGGAAACTGATTACATTCCTTGGGCTGCAGCTAATCGTGGCATGACCTTGCTCAATCGTTGGTTAACTGGATCATCTGCTTACGAGAACTATCAAACCTTTGTTCGTAAGATTGTTGAGCCACTTTACAATAAATTGGGAGTCAACACAGTTGAGACTGAACACAAATTAGATCGCTACGGACGTTCGATTGCCATCAACTTAGCTTGTCAAGCTGGTTTACCATCTTGTCTCACTCAAACTGCCGCGAAACTTCAGGAAGTCGTCAACGGTGCGACCATTCACGCAGATATCCAAAGTGCAATCTACTGCAATGGATTACGTCAAGGCAGCGCAGCGTCCTTCAACTACTTGAAGGCTAAAATGCTTGCGTCGGAAGATCAAGCTGAGCGCACTTTGATAATTGCTGCTTTGGGATGCACTCAAGACGAAACTCTACTCACCAATTATCTGAAGGATACCTTCGATCCTGAACTCTTGAGACTTCAAGAGAAGTTCAGAGTCCTTGCAGCTCCAGTCAACAATGGCGAGATGGGAATTAAAATCATGATGAACTTGATCAAATCAAATTATGATGACATCATCAAAATTGCATCAGCACAAGTCAACACAATGTTGACAAACATTGCTCCACGTGTTTCATCTCAGGCACTTTACAATGAATTGGAAACACTCTTGACTTCACTTGAAACTGACTCAAGAATCACAAAAGAAACTGGAGATGCTTATAGAGCATCCGCGAAGAGCAATCTCGATTGGCAAACGAAGAACTCAGAAAAGATTCGAACTTTACTTGACGAGACTGATGATTCAAGTTCAACATCAATTGGCACTGATTCGACGACTGATGAGACGACAACACTTGGAGCTGGTTCAGTTGTGATCTCAACGATGGTCTTGGCTCTTTGCGCTTCTGTTAAATATATTTTGTAAAATATTTCTTTCGATTAAAGTAAATTGTTCACTTTGAAGTGACGAAAGTTAATGAAAAGATTTTGAACTTTTGTTTAAATTAAATTTTCTATTGTTTTATTTTTTAGAATCATCCGAAAGTTTTTGTTTTGAGCTTTTAAGAGCTTTTCTAATAAATTAAGAATTGTTCTAGTTTTGGCGAGGATAGAAGGTTTAGCTTAACCGATGATGTGTTTCTTCTTCTTGATGAGGAGGAGTTTCTTGAGGAGCAATTTCTTCTTCAACAAACCGGAATCTTCTGATGGGTGGAAGTTGTCAACATTGTCGCTAAGAGTCTGTTCATCTTCAGGGAGAGCCGAGACGATGACCAATGCGACGGCGATGAGCAAGAAGCACTGAGGGAATAAATTGATGATTTTAGAAACTTTTCACTTTTCACCAATTGCTCAATGATAAAAGCAATTGAAATTATTTTGTTGTACTTACGAAGATAATGAATTTCATTTTGATTGTTTTGATTTGATTTGATTGGAATTGTTTGAAGATTGGATTGTTGGTTTGAACTGAAGAACTCTGGTGACAGCTTCAGCTTTTATACCAAAACTTCGTTTCTCGATTTTGATCAGACGAGTTTTTTTTTTGGAGATCGACAGGGACAAGCAAACGAGACTTTACATTCACGTGACTCCTAATGAAAGTGAGACTTCTCTTTCCATTGACATCTCGTGACAATCGATAAACAATTATTCATTCCGTCATTAACAAATGAAAGTTCAAGCCAAGATGAAAACTTGTGCTTCTAATCGTTTGATGAATATTCAAGACACAAGATGAATATTTCAACGGAAACGAGATGAAAAAATATTGATTTATGCGAAGCTCGTTGATGATTCATTCGCGAAAAGGCCCAAGCTGAAATAACTGAGTCGAATTGCTGTTGGATATTTAAAAGAATTTCGAATAATTTTCAATGAAATAATTTTTATTTTGTGAATTAGCATTTTTCTAGAAATATTTTAGGAAGACTTTGTTGTTCCTGGCTGGGGAATTCTCAGTTGAACTATTAGGAAAACATTTCGCGGAGTTTATCGATGAATGAGGAATTCCTTAACTTAAAAAAAATATTTTGGCGTCTTCACTCTCCCACGAGAAATGAATTCAAATGTAAATTTGTGATTTTTTCTCACGGCCAATTGTGTGTCTGACACGCGCCTTACAAGAGCTTGAGGATGCATTGCCCTTGTTGGGCACTTAACTTTTTATTTGGCTGCACCCGGGAGTCGTGAAGGTTTCTTCTTTTCCATCGAAAACTTGATTCGGTTTGGAGTATTTTGCGGAAATGAATTTTAAAACAAAACCTTAACAACATTTTATTTTTGTCGTAACAAAATCTTCGCTTTTTATTTTAAATAAAATAATGATCATCGATTTGATTTGTTCAGAGAAATTTATGTTGCATTCTGAAATCATCGAATAAAGAAAATATTTTTTCAGGATCAGGATTTTAAATTCAGAATTAGATTATATTTTAACTAATCTTTATTTCTTTCTGTTTCTCCTGTGAAATATTTTGATTTGTTAAGATTCAAATAAAAGATTTCAAGTTTAGATTTAAATAAATATCTCAATTGTTTATTAATTTAAAGTCATAATAGAAAATTTTGATAGAGGAGCTTGACTATTGTTTGAAAAATTGTTCTAGTTTGATCTTGGCAGCTGTGATCTTAATTTAGCTTAACCGATGATGTGTTTCTTCTTCTTGATGAGGAGGAGTTTCTTGAGGAGCAATTTCTTCTTCAACAAACCGGAATCTTCTGATGGGTGGAAGTTGTCGACGTTGTCGCTGAAAGTCTGTTCGTCTTCAGGGAGAGCCGAGACGATGACCAATGCGACGGCGATGAGCAAGAAGCACTGAGGGAATAATTTAATAATTTTAGAAACTTTTCACTTTTGGCCAATTGCTCAATAATTAAAGCAATTGAAAATATTTTGTTGTACTTACGAAGATAATGAATTTCATTTTGATTGTTTTGATTGGATTTGATTGGAATTGTTTGAAGATTGGATTGTTGGTTTGAACTGATGAGCTGTTGTGATAGCATTAGCTTTTATACCAAAATGAATGCTTCGTTTCTCGTGGTTGATCACACGAGTTTTGCGGAAATGAATTTCGAGACAAAAAATAAAAGCTTCCAAAACTTTTTTTTTCCACAAAATCTCTTTTTTAATCTGAAGCTTAATGGATGATATTTTGTCAATATCATCTATCTAGAGCTTATTTGGAATGTTGTTGCGACAAAATGCATTATCTATAATCATTCTCATGCAACAAAAATATTTTTTCAAGGTTAGATTTATAAATAAAATTTAGATTAAGTTTAAGATTTAGATTTAAAAATCAAGGTTAAGTTAAAGAATTCAAGATCAAGGTTATATTTTAAATCTTCATTCTTGTTTATTCCTAAATAAATTAAGAGTTTTTCCTAGGGACTTCCTAAGTAATTATAAAGTTCAAAATATAAAAAGAAAATATTTGGATATTGAAAAAAGTAAATAAAGAAAATATTTGAAGTTCAAAACATTTTTTATTTATTTATTTTGATGGAATTAGCTCAATCTCATTAGTAATAAATATTTGTAATTAGAAATTTACATTGGAATATTTCAAATAGAGAATAAGCCAATATTTTTTCAGTTTCTTTCAAGAAATGAATTTTATTATGAAATGCATGCAGCAGGCCATTGCATTGAGTAGATGAGATTTAAATAAAAGATTTCAAGTTTAGATTTAAATAAATATCTCAATTGTTTATTAATTTAAAAACATAACAGAAGGATTTGATAGCTTGACTATTGTTTGAGAAATTGTTCTAGTTTGGTGTTGAAAGCTGAGAAGTTGCTAAGTTTAACCGATGATGTGTTTCTTCTTCTTGATGAGGAGGAGTTTCTTGATGAGCAATTTCTTCTTCAACAAACCGGAATCTTCTGATGGGTGGAAGTTGTCAACATTGTCGCTAAGAATTGATTCATCAACAGGGAGAGCCGAGACGACGACGAATGCGACGGCGACGAGCAAGAAGCACTGAGGGAATAAATTGATGATTTTAGAAACTTTTCACTTTTTCTCAATTGCCAAAAGCAATTGTTGTACTTACGAAGATGATGAATTTCATTTTGATTGTTTTGATTGGAATTGCTTGAAGATTGAATAGAAAGATTGAACTGAAGAGCTCTGGTGATAGCATTAGCTTTTATACCAAAATGACAGCTTCATTTCTCGTGGTTGATGACACGAGTTTTCGCGGAAATGAATTTTAAATAAAGCAAAAAAAAACTTTCAAAACTTTTTTTTCATGCCAAAATATTTATTTTTTATTTAAACTTATTAACATTTCTTTCACGTGTTTAGGTTTTTTTAAACCAAATGCATCTTTGTCTCGAAAGATATAAAATATTTCTTTAGATTATTCAAGATCAAGGTCAAGATTTAGACTTAAAACTCAAGGTTATGATAAAGATTTCAAGATCAAGGTTAAGTGGTAAGTTCAATAAAGAAACTAATATTTAAAATACGAGATCAAGACTTAGAAATAAAATCAAGATTAAAATTTAGAATTTAATATCAAGCTTAAGATTAAAAAAATAGAATTAGATTAATTTTTTAAAATCTTTATTTTCTTTTTGATTCTTTCAGTATTGAAGAATTTGCTAAATTAAAATAAGAAACGAATACTTTGATTTAATGTGAATGAATGAATAAAAGATTTCAAAGTTTAGATTTAAATAAATATCTCAATTGTTTATTAATTTAAAATCATAATAGAAAATTTTGATAGAGGAGCTTGACTATTGTTGGAAAAATTGTTCTAGTTTGGTGTTGGCAGCTGTGATCTTAATTTAGCTTAACCGATGATGTGTTTCTTCTTCTTGATGAGGAGGAGTTTCTTGAGGAGCAATTTCTTCTTCAACAAACCGGAGTCGTCTGATGGGTGGAAGTTGTCAACATTGTCGCTGAAAGTCTGTTCGTCTTCAGGGAGAGCCGAGACGATGACCAATGCGACGGCGATGAGCAAGAAGCACTGAGGGAATAAATTGATGATTTTAGAAACTTTTCACTTTTTGCCAATTGCTCAATAATTAAAGCAATTGAAAATATTTTGTTGTACTTACGAAGATAATGAATTTCATTTTGATTGTTTTGATTGGATTTGATTGGAATTGTTTGAAGATTGGATTGTTGGTTTGAACTGAAGATCTCTGGTGATGGCTCGAGCTTTTATACGAAATAGGTCGCCGAGTATCTCGAAGTGATCACACGAGTTTTTGGGAAAATGGACAGGGACAGGCAAACGAGACTTTAACATTCACGTGACTCCTAATGAAAGTGAGACTTCTCTTTCCATCGTGAATATCAAAGAAGATTGTCACAAGATCATTGAATGAATGAATTTTTGGAGAAGTCGTTTACGGAAGTCGTAAATTTTATTTAATTTGACATTTATTTCCTATCAAGCGCCAGACGATGAAGCTTGAAATGCATTTCAAAAAGTTGTCTTCCTTTGAATAGCCCAATCAATAAAACAAAGTTTTAAAATTTATTCCAACCCAAAATCATCTGGAAGCTCATCTCGTGAATAAATTTAAATTCAATCGTTTCGCGTCATTTTTTTCCCTCCTCACAGTGGATCGCATTCCAACAAAACGATTTACAAGTTCACAGTCGCGAAAAAAAAATCGAGATCGAGCAGATTTTCAGTTTCTGTTCGTCAGTCGATTTTCGACTTCATAAGTGACTCGGCACATTTCGTAGATTTAGATGTTTCTTGACCTTTTTTCTTCACTCGAAATTATTCAATCTAGTGCTAATTATTCTGTAGTAGAAATGATCGAAAGTAAACAAATCAGGCAGCAAAAAAAAAGAGTTAACAGAAAAGACACTTCACGAGACGATGAGGAGAGAAAACAGTTGCGTTGGGACAAATATTCAAACAATTGTGATTATTACGCAACTTCGGCTTTGACTGTAATCGCTTGTCAAATGTGTGCCGACTTGAAGTTGGTCGGAAGATGAAGATAAAGCAGAAAACGAGAGAAGTTAAACTTCGAGAGCAGAAAGTTATTTCGATCTCCCATCCTGTTAGTGTCATTCATGAAAATTCATTCATTAAATTGAATTTACAGAGTTTTACTTTTTATTTAATCGAATTGGCTTTGATATCTAGAGATAGCGAACCACGCTGAGAGAAAAAATATTTCCATAAAATTATAATCGAGAAGGCAAACGAGTTGCATGTTGTGGGCCTTGAAGATGTTAGGTCGATCTCACGATTTATCAGAATCTGCGTCATCTCGTTGGACTTTCCGGCGCCCTCTCTTAGCCCAGAAGAAGTTTCTTGAATTTTTTCAATTTGAAAATCTCTTGCGGATCTTCCGGATTGAAGTGACTCTCGATTTCTATTTCTCCAACAATTGATTCGACTCGAGGCATTGCCAGAACTCCAACAATTGCAATCAGCATAACAACTAAGAACTGAAACGAGCATTTAAGTTTTGTTAAGTAAAAAAAATGATAAATCGAAGTTTTCTGCGGCGCGACTCAGCAATTCGTTTGACTTGTTAAACGTTTTGTTTCGCGTTGGCATTGACACTGACACGTTTAAGCAGTGACCATAAGTGGCTTGATTTCATCTCTCGCCAACATTGAAATGTGAGTTATCAATGAATGAAGTGAAGATGATTTCGAAATGTCGTCGTCTCTCTTTCTCACTTTTCATGTTTGTTTTGTTCATTTAGAATGTGGCTCGTGATCACTTCGGCCTCTTTAACGCGATAATCAAATTTGACGTTGCAATCACTGAGAGAAGAGACATTCCGCAACTCTTTGGATAGTTCAACAAGTCATGATCCTCATGCTGTCGAATAATACTCACTAGAGCGATTGAGTTCATCGTTAACAACGTTTTCAGGTGGAGAGCACTTGAGTCGAATGGTCCTCTCATCAATTGGAGATTGCTTTTATATTGCGCTTCTAATGCAAACCGAAAATCTATTTCACGATCTCTCCTATTTGCATTAACTGCTGTCCACCTTAAATTGGCTTGGGCGAACAATGTTTAAACAATCACGGCCGCGCTGATCATCAACATATTCCAAGCATAAGTAAATGTGGTTAAACAAACAATGAACTATTTGCTTTGTGACGTAGAACGCTCTGAAGGAAGCTGTCGGACACACCCTGCGATTGAAAATAATTAAAGCAAAAAGACTTTGGAATTTAACTCTGAATTTTATTTTTTTAAGAATCAACGAATATTGAAAAAGTTGAGTAAATTGACATTTTGTTTCCTTGTTTGATTATCGTAACTGATGTTTGATCGCAAATATCCGTTTAGCCAAGTAGCAGCAGCTTCTTCAAAAATAACAACTTGAGAAATTCGTTTGGATCGTTTGGACTCACGACGAAAGTTCCTTCATCTGCTGCGATGTCATTGACGACGGATTCGTCTTGAGCAGGTGCGGCTTGGATCAATGCGAAGGCAAAGATCACCAAAAGTGCCTGAGAACAAAAATTGCTTTAGAATTCTTCTGAATTTTGAAGACGCGTGAGTTGAAATAAATCAAAACTTTTGAAGGAATTTCTTTTCACAATTTTATTTTAAACGAAACAGAAAGTCACGTCTCACAGATTCACATTCAACTCACGTCGTTCACTTCAATTAACTGTTAGTTAGAACTTTGTTTGAGTCGCCATTTGCGAGGAATTTTAAAGTAAATTCAACTGAGACACTTACAGCGAAGATAAATTTCATCTTGATTAGAAGTTGTGGCTTGAAAACTGACGTGGATTAGCAATTAGTTTCTGCAAACTCTTCTTTTAGAGTAAACTCGCGAGATTACTTCGTAACTAATATAAAATTGTAACGTTCCTTCGCTTATATAGCTTGAGGCATTTGTTGTTGTCTTTGCCAATTGAAAGGGAAAAGATTCGCTCGCCGCGATCTCAGTAAAATGTGCTAACGAGAAGATCTCTTCTTCGGCAGCTCTCGCGATTTTAACTCAAATATTTACATAATTCCGAGCAGGATGATTGAAGAAGTCAACGAATTACGTCTACGTCTAATGTTTGAAGAAAGATTTTTCAAGTTCAATTAGATCTAAAAGAAAGCTTCGATAGCAAGAGCTTTAATAGCAAAAGCTCTAATTTACATAATAATCGAGAAAACAAATAACTTTCAGATGATGTAACAGCATTTCTTCATTAATATTCTTTTGAGATTTTTTATTAACTCTTAGTTAGTAAGCTTAAGATTGTTTGAGGAATTCATTTGAAGTGTTGACTAAAGGCAAACTCGCTTAAGTAAAATACTTAATTTCTACGCGAACATTGATCAATCTTTTGTCGCTGACAAACAAAATTAAATTTAGAATTTCTTTGAAATTTTTGTAATTGAGTTGCAATTTCATTTTTTATTGAATTTCTTGGATTGGTTTCAATTCAAAATAGAATTTCTCATGAGCCTGGTAACGATCATTAAAGTAGGTACGTAGCAGCTGAAATGTGTTTTGAAAGGTTGTCGACTGCAATTCTTTCAATTCTTTAAACTCTGTTTTTGTTCTTTAAGAAAAAAAATCTCGAATTTCAGTCTCCTCAAGCTCTTTATCAATTACAGAAGCGAATAAAATGATTTTCGTGGTCGTCGCTTTCGTGGCAATTTTTAAAATAATTTTTATTGAAGTTCATTGCGAATCTGCAAATGAAGATTCTCATTATGACCAAAATATAATTTATTATGGACACAACAGCAAAGAGTAAGATTTTTTAAAGCGAATTTTAGTAAAAGATTTTTAATTCATAATTTATTCAGTCCAGCTACGCGATTTGTCTTGGATTTCTCGACCAACGTCAGCACATATTGCGATCCCGAAGGAAAGTTTGCAATTATTGTGCCTGGATTCTCTAATCGTAAAAATTTATTTTGTTCCATTTAAGAATCATTTTTAATAATTTAATTCCAAAGATTACAAAAGTCATTATGTTGCTGCATTGCTGGAAGGATTCCTAAAGTATCGCGGTGGCTGCGTGCTCTTCATGGATTATTATTACTTTGCAAACAAATATAATATACCAACAGATGATAGTTTGCAGCGAGTTGTTGCTAATCTCCAAAGGAAGATTGAGCAAATCGGAAATTACGGAAACACTTATTTATTTGGAACAAGTTTGGGATCGAGAGTAGCTCAACGCGCTGGCTTGAACATTGGTAATCAACAACTTGAGCGAATCGATTTGTGTGATCCAAGTAAGAATTAATTGAATTTTTTTTCTGTATTTCTGAAATACTATTTCATCAATTTCTTTCAGCGAATATTTGGTTTGATGTTCACGAAGACCCAAAACCTGCGGCAAAGAACGTTGCTTGCATTGATTTAACAATTACTGATGGAACTTCAGTTTACAATTGTCATCAAAACTTCAGAATGGGTTTTATGGGAGTTTGGCAATCAGGATTGCAAAACAGTTTTTCACAGCACGCACTATGTCCTTATTACTTCATCAGCGCCTTCACTCACGACTTTGTCCCAAACAATCTTTATAATTCTACGTCACCTCGAATGATTCCAAATGTTGGGAAAGATGTGAAGATGGGATACAATGCAGATTTTGATCGAGTTGCTAATCGTGGCGATATCTTCATCGCCACAGCGAAATATTATCCTTACGTGGTCGAGAACGGTGTTGTCTACAACAAACCCAATCGACACGACAAATGGTCGTGGATCCAAAATGAACTTCAAATTTTAATAACCAAACCTAATTCGCATCAAGCGAAATTATTTGCCAAGCAAAAGTCTAAAAAGTTGACAAAGCAAATAAATTAAAAGTTGTTATCGCATGGAATCCGTTAAAATAAATTTAAACCAAAATAGAATTTCTTATGTACGTAGGACATACTAAATGAACAAGGAATCTATTACTTCCTTTTAAGCTAGTACAAAATACTAATAGTTTCGCAAAATATTTGAGCTAATAAGCTTTCTAAAACAACTAACAGAATAAGAATATGTTGATTGGTTTAGGCACAGTGATTTTTCAAAGTTACCAAGTCGCCAACAAAAAAAATTGCTCCGAACTTTTTTTCGCAACATAATTTACTACGAAGTTTGATAGGCATTTACTCAACAACGAATAACCGCAAAGCTTGTATCTTTTTTAGATAACGAAGTTCTATTCAAAACAAGTCTTTGAAACTTATAAATTGAATACAATCGTGCAGACTCCAGTCTTGACAAAGCTTTCGGTGGAGGTCGGTCAAAAATGGCAATCACTCAGGAAAACATCGACACTGTACGCGACCTAACCATCGAAGACGGGCATGTGATACACAAGGATATTTGGAAATGTCTGGGCATTGCTATGAGTCGAAAACAAAAGATCATAAGTTTAAATATGCAAGTGGTGAAGCGGCTGAGCGCCGCATAATTTTTAAATGTGTAAGAAACGGCTATCGTTACTTGATGCGGAAATTTTCTCGAACGGCTCGACTGTAGTGCAGCTGAAATGTGTTTTAAAAGGTTGTCGACTGCAATTCTTTAAATTCTGTTATTGATCTTTAAGAAAAAAAGTTCTCCAACTTCAGTCTCCTCTAGCTCGACATCAATTACGGAAGCAAATAAAATGATTGTCGTGTTCGTCGCTTTCGTGGCAATTTTTAAAATACTTTTTATTGAAGTTCATTGCGAATCTTCAAATGAAGATTCTTATTATGATCAAAATATAATTTATTATGGACACAACAGCAAAGAGTAAGATTTTTTAAAGCGAATTTTAGTAAAAGATTTTTAATTCATAATTTATTCAGTCCAGCTACGCGATTTGTCTTGGATTTCTCGACCAACGTCAGCACATATTGCGATCCCGAAGGAAAGTTTGCAATTATTGTGCCTGGATTCTCTAATCGTAAAAATTTATTTTGTTCCATTTAAGAATCATTTTTAATAATTTAATTCCAAAGATTACAAAAGTCATTATGTTGCTGCATTGCTGGAAGGATTCCTAAAGTATCGCGGTGGCTGCGTGCTCTTCATGGATTATTTTTATTTTTCAAATAACTTTAATATACCGGACGATGATAGTTTGCGGCGAGTTGCTGCTAATCTCCAAAGGAAGATCGAGCAAATCGGAAATTACGGGAACACTTATTTATTTGGAGCAAGTATGGGATCGAGAGTAGCTCAACGCGCTGGCTTGAATATTGGTAATCAACAACTTGAGCGAATCGATTTGTGTGATCCAGGTAAGAATTTAGTGGAAGAAGTATTTTTATGTATTTCATCAATTTCTTTCAGCGCAATATTGGTTTGATGTTCACGAAGACCCAAAACCTGCGGCAAAGAACGTTGCTTGCATTGATTTGACAATCATATATGGAAATTCAGTTTACAATTGTCATCAAAACTTCAGAATGGGTTTTATGGGAGTTTGGCAACCAGGATTGCAAGACGGTATTTCACAGCACGCACTTTGTCCTTATTACTTCATCAGCGCCTTCACTCACGACTTTGTCCCAAACAATCTTTATAATTCAACGTCTCCTCGAATGATTCCAAATGTTGGGAAAGATGTGAAGATGGGATACAATGCAGACTTTGATCGAGTGAAGAATCGTGGCGATATCTTCATCGCCACAGCGAAATATTATCCTTACGTCGTCGAGAACGGTGTTGTTTACAACAAACCCAATCGACACAACAAATGGTCGTGGATCCAAAATGAACTTCAAATTTTAATAAGTAAACCTTAATCCGCATCAAGCAAAACTATTTGTCAAGCGAAAGAAGTTTTCAAAGCAAATAAATTAAAAGTTTCGCATGGAATCCGTTAAAATAAATTTAAACTTCGTGTTCACTTCCAAAGGGCTCGTTCACTCGACGTTGCTCTGTCCCCTTAAGTTTGAAGAAAAATGAAAAGAAATTTCGTGAATAATTGTGCAGCTCTGTCCTGGCTATAAAACTGCCTAAAATTTTACAACGAAACCTTCAGTAACTTAAATAGAATCCAGTGAAATAGTTCGCAGTGACAAGTTCCACGTACATTGACAGTTTTAAATTGTTTTTCGAGAAAAGTGAAAATCTGAGTCAGCGCGATAATAAATTTTCTTGTTATCAGAGTGATTTGCAATTCGCGGAAAGCTGATTTTTTTTCTTACTCAACGTAGAGCAAGATCATTAACTTCGTAGTGCGCGAGACAAATCAAAAGTTCGATGGACGAGCTAACCGAAAATTTGCAGAAACTTTCTGCAATTCGCTCAAAGTTTCAAAACAAAGAAACAAGCAATACACCGACTTATCAATCAGGAAGTTTGTCGCGGAAACAAGGCCCAAGTAAGTGTTCAAATAACAAATAAAATATTTATTAAACAACTTTTATTTCTCAGTGGTTCCGCCGAAACCTAACAAAGTGAGTCACAAGTGAAATATAATTTGTTTCAAGAAAACTAATAAACATTTATTTTAGCATGAAATATCGAGTGACGGAAGTACACCACAAGTTCCAAGATCACAGAACATAAGCAAGATTTGTAAGCCATCGTTTGCTTCACTAATTGGCGCTCCTAACGACGACCCACAAATCCATATTTACGCAAACTCGCAGTATGAGAAACCGAATAAGGCGACACTCGACGATGCTGTTCAATTGCAATTAAAGAAAGAAGCGCTCGAACATAGAAAAAAGATTCTAGAATACAACAAGAACCTCTACGCCAATGGACAGAAGATGCAATTCTACGAGAATGTCACTCAAAATGAGGTTAATCAGCCGAGCAAGTTAATCTACTCAAACATCCAGCCACCGCCGCCTCCGTTGAACGTCAACGTGAATCAAGATCATGATCAAGATGATGAAGAATTCCCTCCGCCGCCTAGTCCTGTAAGTTCATCGTATAGCGAACTCCGAAGAGCAACTGACGGCAACGGTTCGAACGGATATGCCACAACAATTTTGCCCGCGCCGATCAACCAGCAATATCGCATTGGAAGTGTTTCATCGAATCAACATCAAAGTCAGCAAATTAAAGGACAACAAACTTACTCAAACGATTATGGCGTTTATGTGCCGTCGTCACAAAACTCAACTACTTATGAATCGATTTACGAGCCGATCAATCCTCGACCACCATCACAAATGTCATCACGCTCAAACTATTCACTTTATGCGCCATACGGTGATGGCATCTGCAGCAACAGTTCGTCAATGCAACGTCTTCCAGTCATCAATCAAGAATCGGAGGTTGATGCTCTTACTGACTTGTTGGTTCAGTCGATGCATCAAGCAAATCCTGAGACCGACAACTACGGAATTTGTGTGAAGTGCGAAAGAACTGTTAGCGAGACTTCAGGATGTACTGCCATGGAAAAAGTTTATCACATCTCTTGCTTTACTTGCCAACAATGTCAAATCAATCTTCAAGGGAAACCTTTCTACACGCTTGAGGGTGATCCCTATTGCGAGAACGATTATTTGAATACTTTAGAGAAATGTTCTGTTTGCTTGGAACCAATTCTCGAAAGGATTTTACGAGCGACGGGAAAACCTTATCACCCAGGATGCTTCACTTGCGTCGTGTGCGGAAAGAGCTTGGACGGGATTCCCTTTACAGTCGACGCTACGAATCAAATTCATTGCATCGAAGACTTCCACAAGTAAATTTAGTTATTGTCAGCAAAGTTTGATTTCTAATTAATAATTTCTCTTCAAGGAAATTCGCTCCACGCTGTTGTGTTTGCCAGAATCCAATCATGCCCGAGCCAGGTCAGGAAGAGACAATTCGAGTCGTCGCATTGGATCGAAGTTTCCATATCAATTGCTACAAATGCGAGGTAAGAGTTGATTCTTCAATTTCAAGCATTGAAACTAAAATATTTCTTTTACAGGATTGCGGGTTGTTACTTTCATCTGAAGCTGAAGGTCGCGGCTGTTATCCTTTGGACGATCACGTCTTATGCAAGAATTGCAATGCCAAGCGAGTCCAAAAGCTCACAAGTTTCATCTAAATCTTCATCATCTAAATTTTAATCGATCAACATTTAATCAACGCATAAACTACGAAAGGGCTTAGCTCCTTAGCCAGAGCTTTGTTTTAAGTGAAATTTGCTTTTCTGTGATTATTTTCCTCAAATTTGCTTTTCATTAGTCGTTAAGCGAAATGATTCATTTGTTTTCCTTTTTGTGATTTCTCGCATTCCAATTCATTATCGAGAAGAAAGTTCTCTCAAATCGAAGTATTCGCTATTCCACTGAAAAATCTTTTATAAATTAATCTTAAAAAGTTTTATAACGCAACTCAAGTATTGAAACGTCGTTCGATGTCATTTGCATGTCAAGAAAAAAAAAAGAGTTAGAGGAAACTAAATAAAACATAAATCGTTCAGATTAAAAAGACAAAAGTGAATTTATTTTGATTCAAACTTCTCTGATCGGTAGGATTAACGGAATTTCAAGAACTTTAAACTCTTAACAACTAAAGATGAAGATTTACTTTCAGGAAACGGTTGAAATTTACGTATTTGTTGATAAATGAGTCTACTTAAGCTTAACCCAAGATTTTCTTAAGTTTCTTCAATTTCTTGAGTTTCTTCAACAACTCGAGTGGTTCTCTTGGATCGAAGCCTCCTTCTAATTCATCGAAGCTGACGATTTGTTCATCTTCAGCTGGTGCTGCAAGAACGCAAAGTGCTAAGCAGAGAACGATGGCCTAAAAGATTTTTTTCAAGTTAGTCAAGTGACTTGGAGCATTTTTAATTTTAAAACTTACAAGAACGATCAAATATTTCATTTTGAGATTTTTGTTTTACTTCAACTGAATGCAGAAAAAGAACTGAAGACTTATTGCCACGTTGGTGTCTTTTATACAAATTTTAAAATCAAACTTCGTCTTCAGTCTTTGAGCGGATTATTGGAAAACGAGAGTTTATTCAACACGCTTCGTCTCTTTTTGGAATCGATGAACAATTAAGAAAGAAAAATGCGAAATCTATCGAAGGACTTCTCTAACAATCAGCGACGTCTCATCTCTCGAATATTTATTCGAATATCAGCGAAACATTTTTCTCTCAACATATTTCGTATGGGATATCCCAAGTTTGCCTAAGATGAACTTGATAACTCGTTTCTCGGTCACAAATATTTCTTCTAAGTCAATGCCTCTTCGCATTTATCTGCAGAGCTATTTACCAATGTTTCATTGTTTGATCTAAGCAGGTAAGTCAGCAAAGTTTTTTTGCTTTAAAATTTAAAGAAATTTTCCAGTTTTTGTCTCATTCACGCAGCAAACTGGAAGAAATTTGATCTTAAGGTCGCGTGACGACAAAAGCCGGGCAATAATTAGTAAACTTTATGATTATTAATTTAAAAGATGAGTCGACTACCTTCGAACTTTGTTAGCTGCTCATCTTTGTCTTTAGCAGTGAAAAGATTGAGAAATCTAATTGACAATGTTTAACTTTATTCGAGAATTTATGTGTAACAAAACTTTTAACTTTTAATGAGTGATGGAAACTTAAAAATATTTTGTATCTCGGGAAATGAAATTAGAAGGTGGCAGCTTCTGGAACGACCTGCAAGATTGTGTGACGCTTTGGATCATAAGAGAAAGCGTTGTTCTTGAAGATCTCGCTCTCGTAGAACTTTGCCAAGCTGTGAACGTTGATTTGCTTAGCTCGCTCGAGGAAATCTTTCTCCAGAATCTCAACGTGAGTTGCCTTCGGTCCGTTCTTGAAGCGCATGTAAGCGAGTTGATCCAAAGTTAGTTGACGGAGGATGAAGAACAAGAGCTCGCTGTGATCTTTTTGGAACGACAAGTATTTCTGGAATGTCACTTGCATTTTCTTCATGACCGAGAACTTCTGTGCGGAAATGAAACTCTCCAACATCATTCGAATCGCCATGTTAACATCAACGTCTTGAACTGTGTCGCGTAAATGCATTCGTGCGTGAGCCTCGGACATTCTAATGACGCTTTCGATGTGACGAACAGTGATTGGGAGTGATCCAGTGGCGAGAGACTCTTGACGAAGTTGAGAATACATCTGAGCGATTTTATCTTGATCCAAGTTCTGTGAAAGAAATTTAAATTAAAGAAAAAAGAAATTTAATTAAAAAATGTTTTCTCACCGAAAGTTTTGGTCGAACGTTTTCCTTTGAGTAGACGATATATTTCTTGAGCAAGTCTTGCGGCAACTCAAGCTCATTAATGTCAGCTGCTCTTTCTTCACTCTCCTTTTCATTCGATGGATGATGACGAATATGCGAATTGACGACGAACTCAGCCAGTCGCTTGTCTTCCATTGGATCGTATTCGTCTTTGATGACACACAAGATATCGAAACGAGACATGATCGGTTCGGATAAGTTGACGTTCTCAGAGAAAGTCATGCTCGGATCGTATCGTCCTCCAATCGGATTGGCAGCGGCGATGACAGCGCAGCGTGCTTGCAATGAAGTGATAATTCCAGCTTTACTGATAGAAATTGATTGTTGTTCCATGGCCTCGTGAATCGATGTTCTGTCTTGATCGTTCATCTTGTCAAACTCGTCGATGAGGCAAACTCCGAGATCTGCAAGAACGAGAGCTCCGGCTTCGAGAGTCCATTCCTTAGAGATGGGATTTCTGCGAACGTAAGCAGTCAAACCAACGGCACTTGCTCCTTGTCCAGTTGTGAAAACAGCTCGCGGTGCGATCTTCTCTGCGTACTTCAAGAATTGAGACTTTGCCATTCCAGGATCTCCGCAAAGCAAAACATTAATGTCACCACGCAATTTATGTTTCTCTCCGGGATTCTTTGATTCTCCGCCGAACAATGCTAAAGCCAAGCTTCGCTTAACAAAGTCGTGGCCATAGATCGATGGAGACATGCTGTTGATGATGCGCTCAGCGATTCTCGGTTCTTTGCTGAGTCTTTGAATTGTTGAGATGTCTTCGTCGGTGAGAGAGGAGACAACTTGCTTGCTGTCCTTCACGAGGATATGATTGGCAATGATGACTGTAGCAAAGACTGGGAATCCATTGTCAGTGTTCAATGATCCATCGTAGTTGTTCGTGTAGACTCCTGTCACCTCAACTTCGTCGCCTGGCTTACACTGATCGCAGAGATCAGAAAGCAGAATGCAATCTTTGCTTCGTGGGATTCGTCCAGCAGGAATTCGTCCGGGACTTTCTTGCAATGTAATCTTCTGGTAGTTGCGGTAAAGAGTTTGTTCCATGTTGATCGAGAATGGACCAGTCGATTGACACTCGGGGCAAGATCCTGGCTTCACTTCAGCGTTCTGACTCTGAACGAATGGACCGATGATGTAGCCACACTTCACGCAATCGTACTTAACAACAGAGAGCTGAGGAAGAACTCCAGTAGTTGCTGTAACAACGCCCATCGTTCGAACAAGTTGATTCAAATGAAGTTTACGGAATGTTCGGAGTTCTTCAATCAAAGGCAGCTCAGAGATTCGGATGTGGACTTCCGTTGTAACTCGCTCGTAAGATGGGAAGATCGACAAGACCATTTCCTTTGCGACCTTGTCGAATATCTCTAACATTTGCTGAGGTGCTTCAGGCAAGAAGTAAGCGAGGACGTGTTGATGATGAGCGAGTTCGGAGAAGACGACGGTGAAACTTGATTTGTTTTGCTCGCACATGCGTCGGATTCTATCGCGGTAAGTGTGTTGACCTTTCTCATCGACGTAGGTTCGTAAGAAATGCTTGAAACGATTGGAAATCTCAGTTCTTGGCCCGAGGAGTGAGACCCATTCCTTGATTGAGTGACCTTTCGTGTCTTCGAGGTTCTCAATTGACTCGATCATCTCTGTCTCTTCTTCAGCTCCTTCAATTGCTTTCTCAGCGGCGCGTCGCTTATGACGAGGAATGTCACTCTCATCATCGCTCTTGTCGTACATCAGATCGCGTTCATCTCGATGAATTCCTTCAGCTCGATCTCGGCGATTCAACTCTCTTTCAGCGGCGAGACGTTCAGAGTCACTGATATCGCTGTAATTGTCTTCATCGTCGAGCATTTCCGGGTCGTAACGATCGAGATTTGGATTCGGCATGTAATCGCGTTCCATGTTGCCACCAAACAAATCTTCTCCTTCCGATTCTTCATCAGCCGTCTCGATCTCTCCCAGAAGTTCAGCTTCATTCTCGAACGGCTCGAACTCTCCAACTGGTGATCCATCGCGATTTGATCTTGGCGTTGCGACGGACTCGTAATCAGACGGCGAATTAATGTTTTGATCGATTTGAGACTGAAAATGAAAAATGTTAAATTCAAATTTATTTGCGGAATTTCGTGACTTACATTTCTTTGGGACATCTCGATTGATTACTTGTTAATCGCTCTATGGGAAACTAAATAAATGAATCGCACGAATAAACAGAGTTTTTAAATTAAATTCACGACAACAAAAAATAATTTTTTGGCGCGAACTGAACTGAACGAATTTGTTCGACTGATCGACTCGATCAGTTTCCCGCGCTTTTCTTGTTGTGAAAAATTAATCAAACAAATAAAAATGGATTTCTCGAAACGTAGCAAGATAAAGCCACTGAAAAGTCCTGACGATGATTCGCTGGATCGCCTACTGCCGCACAACTGTTTGTTCTACATTCTGCCGCCGCTCAACGACGTTAGTTTGAAAGATTTCGAAGACTTGGCCATCGAGCGATTAAAACTTCTTAGAATTCTCGAGCAAGCAGGAAACAAATTCCCTAAGATCATGTCAGAAGAATGGAAGCAACATGTCAGAGACGAGCTGAACCATGGTGGACTTAAACATTTTGTTCGTTTGCTGAAAGGAAACGGAAACAATGATCAAGACATGAATGCTCGTCGTCGCGATTACTTATCACATTTCATTCTGCGATTTGCTTATTGTCGGAGCGAAGATTTAAGACGGTAAGACAAAGATTTCCTTATTATATTTGTAGCTTAATTGATTCTCCTTTTAGCTGGTTCATCGCTCGAGAAATGGAATTCTTCCGCTTCAAGTTCAGTGCTCTCGCTGCTTCAGAAGTCAAAGAATATGTTGAGATTTACGAGATGGGCTACCGAGCAATCAGCAGCGATCAAAAGGAAGAACTTCGCCAGGAATTGCAGAGCTCGCTGATGACAACTCAAAACGTCGACGACATTGATTTCTACAAAGTCAGCTGGTTAACTGTTCCTGATCTTGTTCGTCAACGTCGATGCTTTTTGAAAAAAGGATTCGCTTATGTCAGCTCAAAGGACTTCAGCTCGATCATCGGCAATCACCATCAGAAGTTCATCGAGCAAGGACTGCAAGCTCACTTGAAGCTGCTTCCAGAGTTCGAGAATGACGAGAGAATCGTTGGAATTATCAAAGGATTGCACAATGCTTACATTGGAAAGGATTACACAATCAACAAAGACGCTGACGTTCCAATTGAAAGCCTCGATCAACTCTCACTTAAGTCGTATCCTCCATGCATGAGATCGTGTCACGATACTCTTCGCTCAAGTCATCATTTGAAACATTTCGGTCGACTTCAATACGGATTGTTCTTAAAAGGAATTGGAGTCACTGTCGAGGACGCTCTTCGTTTCTGGCGAGAAGAGATGACGAAGATTATGGAACCAGACAAGTTTGACAAGGCTTACGCTTACGGAGTTCGCTACAACTATGGAAAAGAAGGATCACGAACGAATTGGTCGCCTTGGTCGTGCATGAAGATTATCAACATGGCAGTTGGAGCTCAAGATGTTTGTGGATGTCCATTCAAACTCTCAGATCCTGTGAACTTACGAACGAAGCTAATCAATTATGGCTTAACGCCAGTTAACGTTCAGGATGTCACGAGCTTAGTCAGCAAAGGTCACTTCCAATTAGCTTGCGGTCGTTACTTTGAACTCACTCACAATATCAAATTGGAAGAAGGAATTAATCATCCGAACATGTACTTCGAGCAGAGTCAGATCGTGATGGGCGTCCGTCAAGAGAAACAAAAAACTTCTCAATCGCCTCAGCAATTCCAGCAAAGTCAACGACGACAAAACGCAGCTACGCAACAGCAAGCATTCAAACGTAAATTCGAAGCCAAACAGAAAGCGGAGCACGAGTTCGATGATGCCTTGTGGGAGCTATCGCAACGAGAAGAGGAATTGCTGGCAGATCTGAAAGCAAAGGAGAAGAAAGTAAAGGCTGAAGACTTAGATGTCTCGCAGATTGAGTCGATGCAATGGGAAGACGATGCTGACTTCGAACAATATTTGTAATCTTTTCATTTCACTTTATTTCTAATAAAAGTATTCATTTAATCAACCATTTCAATCTCCGCTACAATTGCTACATGATCACTGGGAAACACAACTGATGGTATCGCGAGATGAGCTTTAAGTTCTTCTTCATCTGGCACTTCAATTACCTTCGTTACAACAAATTTATCAGATTGAATAAAAATGTAATCGAGGCACTCTTGAAATCCGACGGTGTAGTTAGTGAATTGCGGAGTTCCAGCTGCTGATGTCATTTTCAGAGGTTGAGAGAGGCTGACGTTAGAAACTGCTTGCTTTGGGTGGCTTTGCCAATCGACGTAGTTCTCAGGAACGAACTGCTCGGTCATGAGTTTATAAATCCCACAGCTCGGCACTGAATTGAAGTCCCCACAGAAAATTAATGAAACGTCTTCGTTAGAAGTTTTTGCTTTAAACTTTGAAATCGTATCATGAACTAAAATCAGTGAGAAGCCAATTTGAAGCAATCGAATGTGGTCAGCATCTGGATGGAAGTATAAGTGAGTGTTGGCAACGGCGATGAACTTCTGTGGGAATTCCTTTGATCGTAGAATCACAATTTGTAAAGTTGTTCCGAGATCAGAGAAACGCTCAACAAGTTTCTTGTTGTGTTGGAGTTTCTCCCAAAGCTCTTGACACGCAGGATTTTGCTGTACGGTGTCTCCAATATTCAACCCGTGATGCTCAACCAATTCAAATCTGTCAGTTCTGTAAAATGTTGCTACGCCTTCTGGAGTTGTTCCTTTCTTGTTGTGAACTCCGCTCATATTCTGAATAGCAAGGAAAGGGATCATGTCACCATCAAAGACTTTGAAGTCCACTTCTTGCATACAGAAAATGTCAGCATTGTAACCGAGAATCTCCTTGAGTAAAAGCTGCTTTCTGTAATCGATTTTGAGAGCGTACGGAGCGCAGTAGTTGAACAAAGTCGTTTTCGCGTCTTCCGAGTCAGCATAATAATCTAAAAGATCACAAAGAATAATTAAAATCTGAAGAGAGATTCAAATTAAAAATGCAAACCTGCTAGGAGATTATATGAAGCTACTCGTAAGGCTCTTCCACTTAGTCGATCCATTGTGAAGAGACATCGGCTCTCGAAGGGACAAATCCCTGGCCCAGCTTCGACTTCGGTCTTGGAAATTGCTTCAACTGCTGGTCCCACCTTCAAGCCATCAATAGATTTAGGAGTCACCTTCACTTTGAACATGTAGCCAATGTCTTCGTGTCTCGTGAGGAAGGAAAAACCATTTCCAATCTCTTCCCATTCAATATTTTCTTCTTTCTTGTTTGCTGGAAGTTTTCCTCGATACCAAGTGAAATCAGATGATTGTCTGTCAGCGAAATCTATTTCAAGCTTCGATGGATAAACGTAGAATCCTAAAACGAGAGAAGATCAGAATGATTCAGAATAGAAAGAGTTGATTAACTTACCAGCGAGAATCGATGTTGGCAGCGAAATGTTGTTCACCCAAGGCCAATTGAATTTGACTAAGAATTTACTTTCGTGAAGTTCGAGAAAATAGTTTTTGCTCTCGAATGGCTCCAGCAGATCCAGGAAAGATTTGTTCTCGACTATTCCACTGTCCGACTCATGCAGTTCGACTTTCAGCTGAAAATATTTGCGATTGCACAAGATTGCACTCACTAGAGAAGTTTTAACCTCACCTGAAGAGCTGAAGCTTCTTTCTCTTCTTCCGCTGGCTGATTCTTTTTCGTCTTCTTCTTCATTTTCTTCGTGAACTCTTTCTCAAGGTTTGTTCTAATCCGATTCATCGAGACGGTGACATTTTCATTGATATCTCTCTCGAAATTAAAAACTCTGTCGATTTTCTTTGCGTCAACATCGTGAACAAATCTGAATGTTATCGCGATCTTTCCTTCCTCCGACAAATGCTTGAAGTAAGCCTCGTTCATGCTCAACACTTTATTCTTATTTTGGAAGTTAATTAAACGACGAATTAAGTAACTCGGCGATATTTGCCACGGACGAAATAAATGTTTACAATTGCGAATCATCCTCGATCCGAAGTTTGAAACAAAAGTTCGTTGAGTTCAGTTTATTTGTTATTTCTTTTTTATATAAAAAATGTATAAAGATGTATATTATGGAGGCTCTTCGGTTAAATATGAAATCCTGATGCTTCGAGCTATTGATTCATCTTGAATTATTCTTTGTAGTTATCAAGAAACTCTTTGACTAGAGCTAGGCCTTCATCTGTGTCTTTCTTTGTCTCTCCTCGCACCTCAAAGACGATATCCTTGTTGTAGCTGCTTCTCGCCTCGTCGAGACCAACTTGAAAGATCTCATACTCGACGTTGTTTTGGATCTTCTTCGCGTTGTAACCGCGATCTTCGAGTCTCTTGAATAAAATGTCTGTGTTGCAGCGAACGACGTAGACGACTTGGAAGAACCGCTCGGGGAAAAATTCTGATGAATGATATTCTGCGACGTTACCTCCTTCCTTCATTAAGGGCTCAAGATGATCCAGAAGCTAAAAGACAGATAAACTAAGTCTTCAGTTGATTAGTTAAATTAAGGAAAGTTACCTTGTCTTCGTCTAAAATCGGACAATCGAGGTCTTGATCGAAACCATCAATAAAACCTTCTTCTTGCACAATTTTGCTTATTTCGAGGAACTTAAAATCGAAATTCTCAGCGATTGCTTTAGCGAAGTGAGTCTTCCCAGCTCCTGGCGTTCCAGTTACCAAAATATTTGGTCTCGTTGATTTAAAGTGAACTGACATTTCGAAATTATTGTGAAAATTGACTCGTGATACGATCACAACAATAAATTCAATTACAAATCATTTCGATGGATTTTAGTGAAGGGCTTTTCGTTTTTGGGATATTTTACTTATTCGTCTCTTTTGTCATTTCTTTGCTTCGCTGAAAATCCCTAAACTCGACGGCAGCGCCAAAAAAACTGAAGTGAGAGCTTTTGAATTTCAGAAATTCGTTAAATAAGAACAAAACCTCAAACAAAAGAATTTCGGTTTGTCACGCGCTTAGCTTTTTGCTTCCTCCTTCTTCAAACTGCTGGTAACTGATACAAAGAGTTGTTTGGTGTCTCCACACTGTTTGTTCCGAGTTCACTGACTTTATTCTTACAAATTTCTGATGACAATAATTTTTGCTGATAAATGATTTAAAAGCTATTTATAAAATGATGACAATAATTCTTGATGAATCATTTATCAGAAACGCTGCTCATAAAATTGTGATCATTAATAAAATTTATATTATTTTGTTAAGGCCGATCCAACCCCTTCACGAGACTTTAAAATGAATTCGATTTAGAATTTAGTTTGTCTCAGTTCATCAAAATGGAAACTCAACATGGAAGATTACTTCACTCGTCTCTCGCGATCATTGAAGCTTGTTAAGTGGCATCTCGATCCTTATTGTGTTGTCGATGGCAAACGCAAATTTTGTTTTTCGTAAATATTTGCAAAGAAAATAGTTTTAGGACTTGTTAGTTAACTTTTAATTTCAGAACAAAGCTCAGTTGTTACGTTCACGTGAGCGTTCTATTTATGATGATTCTCTATGCGAAAACCGTAGACATCAGCACCGCTGAGCTGGCAGAGAATGTTGCAATATTTTGTGAGTTTTGAAACGTCAAATAATTGAAATTAATAATAATAAAAAATACTTCAGTGGTTATTGCTCGCAACGGTGTCAATCAAATTTATCAAGTTTTTGTTTGTAAGCGAACTCAAGCTCTCATCGATCGAGCGCTCGATGAAAGGTTTGAAAACATGAATTATTAATCTTCTTATTATAATATATTTATTATGTAGACAGGCAACGAGCGAGAACTCTGGAGAATGGTCCTTGACTTTGAATCAGTGCAAACAAGAATATTTGGCGTCGATCATCGCTATCAGTGCGGCCTGTACTAGCTACTGCTTTGCAATGCTTTTACCAATTTGGTTGATAAAAAATCGTTTGCCTCTCAACTACTCAATTCCTTTTCTGCCCTACGACGGAATTTCTTGGAATTGGTTCATCAACTACGCCCATCAGAGTCCGCTCACTTGGTTCGTATCATTTTACATGGTCGTCGTCTTCATAATGACATTGATTCTGATCAATCATTCATGTTGGGGACTTGATCAACTCAATTCTTCAGTTGAAAGACTTCGAGACTTTTCGAATGAATACGAACATGAAATCTTGTCGCATCAGAAATTGATTAAAAGGCAAATTAAAATTGTCATAGACAAAAGTCTGAAAGTTATGCAATGGAAGGATGATGTTCAGGATTATTTGAAGTTTGTTTTCATGTTGGACTTTGGAGTAATGTCCACCATAATTGGTTGCTTCGCCTTCATCATAATGACCGATCCTTTCACGTCATCGGTTGTTTATGTTATGTTGCCTCTAAACTTTGCGCTGCTCTTTGTCTACTGTTTGTTTGGTACACGCGTTAACAAAAGGATTGAGAGCTTCGCAGCGAACATCTACGACGTCAACTGGTACAATTTGGAACCCAAGCAACGAAAGGACATTCATCTGATCCTAGTAATGGCTCAGAACATGAAAGGGTACAACGGAATCTTCAAAGACGTTAACATGGAAACTTTCATGAACGTTATGCAAT
Organism: Smittia aterrima; assembly: GCA_033063855.1. Taxonomy (NCBI): domain Eukaryota; kingdom Metazoa; phylum Arthropoda; class Insecta; order Diptera; family Chironomidae; genus Smittia; species Smittia aterrima. The sequence continues at coordinate 27,068,039 of CP093831.1, forward strand.
TTACGTACTCGATTGTCATGCTCATGCAGTCAACATAAACCTCTCTATCTTCGCCACCTAAAAGCCGGTCTCGAACTCGGGAGGTAGCGAACATAATGAAGTGGCGAAGTTCAGAGGTTTGAGTGTAATTCAAATAAATTTTTTTGATGTCTACATATCCTTCGTAGAGCGAAACAATAAATCATGCAATCAATAAACTAAAAAATTTAGTAGAAGAAAATCAATTGAGTCGTTTAAAATTTATTTGATAACTTGATTTCTAGCGAATGAGAAGAAAATAATTCTGAAAATAAAATGTTTGCATAAAGATGAAACAGCAAGTTACAGTTCACAGATCGACATCAAAACTTAGAAGTGGGCCCACCTTGTGGGACCAAACCCTTTTTTACTAAAAATATAATCCGAATGACAAGCAAAAACTTCATCCCAAATATATTAATAAACTTGATCGTCGACCCTTTTAAAAATTTCTCCGTGATTTTATGATCTCGCTTATGTCATAAACTTTTTGGTCACGAAACTTAAAATTCAGGTAAAAATTGAAAGAACATTCTGACAGTTTACCTCATTTCTTTCTCCATATTCGATAAAGTAGGACAAGCTTTCTTCAAGATTCTTAAAATATTTTTATTTATTTCTACTTTTCTTTTTAGATAAAAATTTAAAATGGAAAATTCAGCAACGATCGCAGATAACAAGTCATCGGAAGTTTCAACTGAAGAACCTGAGAAGAAAATTGTTAAATTATCTGAGTTAACTGCAAATGACTTGGATCCTTTGGTTCACTTCTCTCGTTTTCTTGGCATTCCGGAGACGATTCTCAATCATTTAAGTTGCAAAGATTTGTTACTGATTTCTGAGGTCAGCCCAAGTTGGTACAACTGCATCGCTTCGTCGAGAGGTGTCATGCAAAAAATAAAAGTTGTTTTTAATGGCAGACGTGAGCTGCAAACGGAAGATTACGATTTGATGAAAAATAGTTCAAGAAAATATCAGAACATTGAAGTCGCTCGACGGGAACGTCTCGATTCATATGATGCAGAAATAGGAATGATCCAAACTCTTATCGGAGACTTCGATTGCATTAGCTCTCCAGAACTTGATTTCTTTCTTAGTAAAGACTGGAAAAACGTTTCAATCAAGGACAAATATTTTAAAAGAAAACTCGATTTGTGGAAATTTCTTTCATCAATCGAATCATCAGTTGAAAGCTTTACTATCACCAAATACTTCGCTGGAAATCCATTTCCATTCGATGACGAATCATCTTCAAACTTTGAATCTTTTGAAGTTTTAAAGTTCCCAAGGTTAAAATATTTGAAAATGGATTTTGATTTATTTTCCTCTGGCGAAATTTACTTCAATTTTTTTACCAAATCTGTTGCGATCGAAAAATTCGATTTTATAAATCGCTGTAGAATTTACGATAGCAACAGGGCCATAAAAGAAATGCTCGAAAACTTCGTGAAGCTAACAGATCTGAAGCTTAAAACATGTGACAAAGAAATATTTGAAGATGAATCTTGGAAACGATTTAAATTTAAGCTTAAAAGTCTGAAAGTTTGTTTGATGGGGGAAGATGACTTCAGAATCAATTTTCTGAGATTCCTGGAATCCCAAAGTGATCATCTCGAAGAGTTGTCGATTTATTTTGGCCAAGACAAAGAAACATTCACTTTAATAATGAAAATGCCGAAGCTTGAGAGACTAATCATTAAGGATTATGTTGAGTTATCCATGGACGAGGTTCCAAATGTAATATCAACATCGATCACTCATCTCAAGTTGAAATATGCGCATAAACCCGAAAAGTTTGAATTTTTGCTGATGTCAATGCCAAATATTAGAAGCCTTTGCTTCTACTTATCTCCTGACATAATCGATAGAAACTCTATTATTGTAGATCTCAACACATCCCGAAGACAAAAGAATAAAGTTTTTTTCAATATGATCATGAGAATGCAGAAACTTGAGATTCTAGAACTCAAGAATTTTAAAGTTTACTCGAAGGACGAAGCTCCAACTGAAATATCTTTGTCGATCACTCATCTCAAGTTGACATTTGTGGTTAACGCTGTTAGCCTTAAATATTTACTGAACTCAATGCCAAACGTTAAAAGTCTTCACATCTACGTAATTGATAAAGAAATCTTTCAAGTTTTACTGGAAATTGATCGAGAATATGAAGAATTGAAAGTTGTCTGCTTGAACGATGTCGAGGAAGAAGATTTGAAAATATTTTTGATTGACGAGAATGATAAATGTGTCGTCGAGAATTTTGAATAATCCTTTTCAAGGTTAGTCACAGTTTGTCAAAAGATAAAAGGATTAGATAGAGTAGACAAAGTTTAATGTGTCAAAAGTTTTGAAAAAAATTAAATTACAAAAATGTTTTTATAAATTTTTAAAATAAATAAATTTGAGATAAAACTTGAATCGATTCGTTTTTGTTTTTAACATTTCTCTGTGATTTTATGCTCTTTCTTGAGTGACACAAATTGTCGACATTTTGGAAGAACTGTACTCAAACTGTACTTACTTTTCAACTGAAGAATAAAGGATTTTTTACCCACAATAATTAGGGCGTTTCGGAGTTTGGATCTCCTTATGGAAAGATTATTAAAATTCAGGTAAAAACAAAATAAGCGTTCTGTCAATTTAACTCATTTCATTCTCTGCATTCGATAAGGTAAGACTCGCTCTTTTAAAATGTCAAAAATATTTTTATTCACTTCTTCATTTTGTTTTAGATAAAAATTTAAAATGGAAAGTTCAGCAACGATCGCAGAAAACAAGTCATCGGCAGAAACAAAAGCGGAAACTAACTTAACTGCAAATGACTTGGATCCTTTGGTTCACTTCTCTCGTTTTCTTGGCATTCCGGAGACGATTCTCAATCATTTAAGTTGCAAAGATTTGTTACTGATTTCTGAGGTCAGCCCAAGTTGGTACAACTGCATCGCTTCGTCGAGAGATGTCATGCAGAAAATAAAAGTTGTTTTTAATGACAGACGTGAGCTGCAAAAAGAAGATTACGATTTGATGAAAAATAGTTCACGAAAATATCAGAACATTGAAGTCGCTCGACGGGCACGTCTCGATTCAAATGATGCAGAAACGGGAAGGGAACAAACTCTTATCAGAGAGTTCGATTGCATGAGCACCTCGGAGCTTGATTTCTTTCTTAGTAAAGACTGGAAAAACGTTTCAATCAAGGACAAGTATTTTAAAAGAAAACTCGATTTGTGGAAATTTCTCTCGTCAATCGAATCATCAGTTGAAAGCTTTTCCATCAACAATCGCTTCGCTGGAAATCCATTTCCATTTGATGACGAATCATCTTCAAATATTGAATCTTTCGAAGTTTTAAATTTCCCAAGATTAAAACGTTTGAAAATGAGTTTCTGGGTTTCCTCTGGCGAAATTTACTTGAAATTTTTTACTAAATCTGTTGCGATCGAAAAATTCAATTTTAGAAATCGCTGTAGATATTACGATAGCAACAGGACCTCAAAAGAAATGCTCGAAAATTTCGTGAAGCTAACAAATCTGTCGATTAAATCACATCAAAGCAAAATGTTTGAAGATGAATCTTGGAAACGATTTAAATTTAAACTCAAATGTCTGACGATATGTTTTGATGGAGGATATGACTTTAGCAACAATTTTCGGAGATTCCTTGAATCTCAAAGAGATCATCTCGAAGAGTTGTCGATTAATGCTGGCCACGACAAAGAAACATTCACTTTGATCATAAAAATGCCGAAGCTTGAGAGTTTAATCCTTACGACTTATGTTGATTTCTCCACGGACGAAGTTCCAAGTGTAATATCAACATCGATCACTCATCTCAAGTTGGAGGAACGTGTGCATAGAACCGACAGGTTTAAATTTTTGCTGATGTCAATGCCGAACATAAAAAGCCTTTGCCTCTATTTATTTTATGTGTTATCCTATAATAAAGCCTTTGATGTCGTAGATCCCAACATATCCCTAAGACGAGAAAACAAATTTTTATTCAACATGATCATGAGAATGCAGAAACTTGAGATTCTAGAACTGAAGAATTTTAAAGTTTTGTCGAAGGACGAAGTTCCAACTGAAATATCTTTGTCGATCACTCATCTCAGGTTGACATTTATGGTTGACGCTATTAGCCTTAAATATTTACTGAACTCAATGCCAAACGTTAAAAGTCTTCAAATCTACGTAATTGATAAAGAAATCTTTCAAGTTTTACTGGAAATTGATCGAGAATATGAAGAATTGAAAGTTGTCTGCTTGAACGATATTGAAGAAGAAGATTTGAAAATATTCTTGATTGACGAGAATGATAAATGTGTCGTAGAGAGTTTTTATTAATCCTTTTTAAGGTTAGTCACAGTTTGTCAAGAAGGTAAAAGGATTAGATAGAGTAGACACACTTTAAGTCGTGATATATTTAAATCCGTGATAATCACTAAAGCTAAAATAATTCATTTCACAAATAAAATTGATCGGAAATATTTATTCAATTTATTCAAGTATGCTCTTGTACAACAGACATTGTTTTTTTCCTTTTATTTATCAAAACTTCTCAATTTTCTCACTAACTTCACCTCAATAAAACGACATTAGAATGAACTTAAAAAATCCAACATTTTGTTTTCCTTTTACAGGAGCACTTCAGAGTTAAAACTTGCAAAATTTTTACAAGGACTTCGTTGACCTCAACGACTAATAATTTCTTTTCGACATTCGCTAAGGTTCGTTCTCCGTCAATATGCTTTTTCTTAAGTCAATAGAATTCCCAAACTAAGTAGGTCGCTTACAAGTAAAGTTTTTTCATGTAATCTATTTAGATGTTTGTGAATTTAAATAAATTTCCTTATATTTAATCAACAATCGTTTTCATAATTACCAAAGTTAAAACTTCAACCTTTCTCATAGTGCTAAACATTTTCCTGATGTTACTTGGCTTGCTCATGAAATTCTCACGATTTAACATGAGTCTACTCTATTCGTTTATTATAGCTCAGGTAAAAAAAGGAAAATATTCTGACAATTCAGCTCATTTTGTTTTCTACATTCGACAAGGTAAGACACTCGCTCTCGCTAAGAATTCTAGAATATTTTTGTTTACAGTTTTTAGTTTAAAACGCTATTTTGTTTTTAGATAAAAATTTAAGGAGAAGTCGCTCAACAATGGCCGAAAATAACAAGTCATCGCAGAAGAAAATCATCAAATTATCTGAGCTGCCGACGAATAGCTTTCCTTTGGAACTTTTCTCTCGCTTTCCTGACATTCCTGAGATGATTCTTCAACATTTAAGTGGCAAAGAGTTGATAAAGGTCTCAGAAGTCAGCCCACTTTGGAACAACTTCATCGGCTCGTCAAAAGTTTTAATGGAGAAGATAAAAATTCTTTTGTGTGACAAACGTGAGCCGCTCCCAGAAGATTACAATTTGCTGAAGAACAGCTCGAGAAAATATCAAAACATTGAAGCCCGAATAAAGGATAAGCGACGATTCTGGTTAAGTATTCTAAGTCCTTCGATCACTGAATCTGACTGCATGACCACCTTAGATCTTGATTTCTTTCTTAGTAAAGACTGGAAAAACGTTTCGATCAAGGACATACATTTTAAAAGAAAATTAGATTTTTTGGATTTTCTCTCGTCAATCGAATCATCAGTTGAAAGCTTTTCAATCAGCAATACAATCCGTGGAAATGCGTTTCCCTTTGATGCTGATTCAAAAATTGAATCTTTCAATGTTTTGACGTTTCCAAAGTTAAAACATTTGAAAATGAATTTTCGTCAATTTCACTCCATGGGCGAAACTTTTGCTCGTTTTTTTATAAAATCTGTTGCAATTGAAAAGTTTGAGTTTGAATGTGATGATCCTCATGATCAACCAATTGCCAGGGGCAGTGTTTTAACAAAAATGCTCGAAAACTTCGTAAATCTAACAAATTTAACGCTTGAAACATACAGAAGTGAAATATTTGAAGATGAAACTTTTAAACGAATTCAATTCAAGCTCAAAAGTTTGACGATAAACACTAAATCTGGCACCTTTCCGAATTTGGAATTCGTTAAATCACAAAGCGATCATCTCGAGGAATTAAAGACCAAAAGTTTTTGCGAAAATGAAACATTCAAAATGATCATGAAAATGCCGAAGCTCAAGATTCTAGACATTACCTATCACAAACCTATCAACTTTAACTTTGACGGTGTTCCAAATGAAATTTCTACATCGATCACTGATCTGAAGATGAGAAGTTCGGGAAGAGTTGATGGTCTTAAATTTTTGTTGCGATCAATGCCGAACGTAAAAAGAATTAGCTTTCCTGTCAAGTTCAGTCCACAAATCTCTCAGTTTCTACTAAGACTCAAATTTGGCCGCTGCGTCGATGTCGACAGAAAAGAATTTGAGGAATTCATGATTGGCAATTTCAATTAGTATTTTTAAGAAAAACATTTTGTAATCATTCTGCTTGAAATTCAATAAAACACGAAAAGTTTGGAGTCTAAGTTCTTGGTCACTCAAATGAAAAACCGTTAAACTGGATTAGGGTTCAGGTAAAAAGAGAAGAAACATTCTGACAATTCGAAATTTTGGAAGAACTGTACTCAGATTTTCAACTGAAGAAGAAAGGATTTTTATTACCCACAGTAAATAGGACGTTTCGGAGTTTGGGGCTTCTTATGAACACCCATGAACAGTAAAAGACCGTTAAAGTGGGTTATTCGTTTATTAGGATTCAGGTAAAAATAAAACAAGTTGTTTGAGACAATTCGAGTCATTTCTTTCTCCATAGTCGATAAGGTAAGACACTCGCTCTTGAAGATTCTAAAAATATTTTTATTCATTTCAATTTAATTCTATTTCCGCTTTAGATAAAAATTTGAAATGGAAAGTTCAGCAACGTTCGAAGAGCACAAGCCATCGCAGGAAACAAAAGCAGAAACTGAGTTGGCTGCGAGTAATTTGGATCCAGTAAATTATGTGTCGCGATTTCTTGACATTCCTGAGATGATTCTTCAACATTTGAGTGGAACTAATTTGATAAAGGTCTCAGAGGTCAGCCCACTTTGGTATAACAGCATCGCATCATCGAAAGTTTTAATGAAAAACATAAAAATTGTTTTGAGTGAGAATCCTAAGCAACGGGGAGATTATGAATTGCTGAAGAATAGCTCGAGAAAATATCAAAACATTGAAGTCCGACGAACCATCGATAGGAAAAGAGAATTTTGTCCGATTACCGAATCTGATTGCATTTCCACTTCGGAGCGTGATTTCATTTTAAGAAAAGCTCGCGACTGGAAAAGCGTTTCAATCAACGAAACATATTTTAAAGAAAAATCCGATTTATGGAATTTTCTCTCATCAATCGAATCATCAGTTGAAAGCTTTTCTGTTAGCCATAGCATTTATCGTAACAAACGATTTCTATTTGATGACGAATTATTTTCGAATTTCGTATCTTTTGAAGTTTTAAGTTTCCCAAAGTTAAAACATTTAAAAATGGATTTTCGTAATTTTTCTTACATGGGCGAAATTTATACTCAATTTTTCATCAACTCTTTTGCAATCGAAACATTTGAGTTTAAAGATGATAATCCTCATGATAGAAATTTTATTTCCATGTGCAGAGCTTTACCAAAAATGCTGGCAAACTTCAAGAAACTAACAAATTTAACTCTGGAAACAAAATTGAATGGAACGTTTGAAGATAAAGTTTGGGAACGATTTCAATTCAAGCTCAAAAGTTTGACGTTAAGCCAAGAACGAAACACGTCTCAGAACTTGGAAGTTCTTGAATCACAAAGCAATAATCTCGAAGAGTTGACGATCACAGCTGGCCAAGACAAAGAAATATTCAAAGCCATCATGAAAATGCCAAAACTCAAAAGTCTAGAACTTTTTGGTAACATTCCATCCAATTACGAAGTTCCAAAAGAAATATCAACATCGATCACTCATCTGAAGTTGAGACATTCGAATTGCGTTGGCCCTCTTCAGTTTGTGTTGAAATCAATGCCGAACGTAAAAAAAATTAGCTTTTACATTTTGCCTGTCACATTCGAAACAGAAATCTATGATTTTCTACTAAGACTCAAATGTGGCAGCTGGATTGATGTCGACAGAAAGGAACTTGAGGAATTCATAACTTGCATGATTTTAAACGATGAAGATTAAATGTGTCAAAAGTTTTGAATAAAATTAAATTAAAAAAAATAATAATTTATTAAAATAGAATTTTTTTTTGTTTTAAACATTTTTCTGTGGTTTTATGCTTTCTCTTGAAATTTTGGAAGAACTGTACTCAAATTTTCAACTGAAGAAGAAAAGATTTTTATTACCCACAATAAATAGGGCGTTTCGGAGTTTGGGCCTTCTTGTGATAACCATGAATTATTCGTAAATATACCTCAGGTAAAAATAGAAAGAAACATTCAGACAATTCAGCTCATTTCGTTTTCTACATTCGACAAAGTAAGACACTCGCTCTCGCGAAGATTTCAATTTTCGTTTAAAATTTTTTTTGTTTCTAGATAAAAAGTTAAAGAGAAGAAAGGCTCAACAATGACCGAAAATAACAAGTCATCGCAGAAATTAAACGAAGAACCTGAGAAGAAAATCATCAAATTATTTGAATTGCCCACGGCAAACTTGGATCCTTTGGTTCACTTCTCTCGTTTTCTTGGCATTCCGGAGACGATTCTCAATCATTTAAGTTGCAAAGATTTGTTACTGATTTCTGAGGTCAGCCCAAATTGGTACAACTGCATCGCTTCGTCGAAAGATCTAATGGAGAAGATAAAAGTTGTTTTTAATGGCAGACGTGAGCTGCAAACGGAAGATTACGATTTAATGAAAAATAGCTCAAGAAAATATCAGAACATTGAAGTCGCTCGACGGTTCCGCAACGAATGTCAGGATAGAGCAATGGGAATAAGCCAAACTTTTCTAAGAGACTACTACTGCGTTAGCTCTCCAGAACTTGATTTCTTTCTTAGTAAAGACTGGAAAAGCGTTTCAATCAAGACCACATATTTTAAAAGAAAAATCGATTTGTGGAAATTTCTGTCGTCCATCGAATCATCAGTTGAAAGCTTTTCTGTTAACAATGGACCCGATAAAGAATTCGATTCATTTGATGACGAATCATCTTCAAACTTTGAATCTTTCAAAGTTTTAAATTTTATAAAGCTAAAACATTTGAAAATGAAATTTACTGAATCTGGCTTGATGGGGGAAACTTACGTCAAGTTTTTGAAAAAATCTGTTGCAATTGAAAAGTTTGACTTTTACAATTATTGGGGAATTGACATTGACAGTGCCTTAACAGAATTGCTCGAAAACTTTGTTAAAATAATAAATCTGAGGCTTAGCACACATCAAAGCAAAATGTTCGAAGATGAATCTTGGAAACGATTTAAATTTAAGCTCAAAAGTCTGACGATGCATTTCAGTAGAGCAGATGAAATCAGCAACAATTTTCGGAGATTCCTGGAATCTCAAAGTGATCATCTCGAAGAGTTGTCGATTATCGTTTACGACGACAAAGAAACATTCACTTTGATCATGAACATGCCGAGGCTTGAGAGACTAATCCTTTCGACTTATGTTAATTTCCCCACGGACGAGATTCCAAATGTAATATCAACATCGATCAGTCATCTGAAGTTGGAGTATCTGTATGAACCCGACAGTTTTAAATTTTTGCTCATGTCAATGCCGAACATTAGAAGCCTTTGCTTCTATTTTTATCCTGACATAATCAATAACAGATGTCTTATTGGCTTAGTTTTCAACATATCCATAAGACAAAAGGATAAAGTTTTATTCAATATGATCATGAGAATGCAGAAACTTGAGATTCTAGAACTCAAGAATTTTAATGTTTTGTCGTCGGACGAAATTTCAATTGAAATTTCTTTGTCGATCACTCATCTCAAGTTGACATTTGTGGTTAACGCTGTTAGCCTTGAATATTTACTGAACTCAATGCCAAACGTTAAAAGTCTGTACATCAACGTAATTGATAAAGAAATCTTTCAAGTTTTACTGGAAATTGATAGAGAATATGAAGAATTGAAAGTTGTCTGCTTGAATGATATCGAGGAAGAAGATTTAAAGATATTCTTGATTGACGAGAATGATAAATGTGTTGTCAAGAGCTTTGATTAATCTTTTTTGAAGAAATAAAGTTTTTAATAATATTTATAAAATAAATAAATTTGATCTCTTCTCTTAGTCTTATCATGAAATTTGGAGCCGTTATTAATTTAAATTCTTCTTTGCCATTATTTCCGCCGAAAATCCCTAAACTCGACTGCAGCGCCAAAAAAACTGAAGTGAGCAGTTTGTGTTTTGCTCAGTTGCTCAGTTAGCTTTCTTCAATTTCAATTTTCAATTTCCAAACAAACGCATTAAAATGCTGGATAAACTAAAAACTTGTCGCTGCTGCTTATCAGAGTTTAAAAGCGTCGACGAGCTATACGAATTCAGTTCAGAAGTTTCAGTGGATAGCGTTGATTTGAAGGATCCACAGAATTTTGTTAAGATCAGCGAAGCCTTTAATCGACTAACTGGAGTTGAAGTCGCGATTGAATCAGAAGACACTTCAAAGATTTGTTCACAATGTTTAGCTGAGTTGAAACAGTGCTACATCTTTCAGAAAAAGATTTGGGACAACGAAAAAGCTTACAGCAGCATAATTACTAAAGAGGAAGAAGGTGAGTCAAATATCGAACAACAAACAAAATTATTTTATTAATTTCCCTTTTAAATAGATTACCAATTAGATGAGAATAACTACGAGTATGTCGAGGAAGAGTATGTTGATGTACCACTAGATGATGAAGACACAAACGACGGGTTTGAAACAGTTGAAGAGGATCAGGAATCGAAGACTAGCATTCTCCAAACTGGAGAAGGTTCCAGTATCCAAACAAGCTTTGCTTGCGAGGTCTGTCCTAAAGTCTTTGGTAAGTTCTCATCTCAATTCATTGACTTTGTTTATTGACAACAAAATTCGATTTCGTTTTAGCTCGCAAAGAAAACTATCGAAAGCATTATCGCATAGCGCATTTGACTTCTAATATCGAGGAAACAATTGATGAAGATGAAAAGATTTCTGAGACTTCTCTACTCCAATGCGAGCAATGCGGAAAGATAAGCGTTTCTCAAAAAGAGCATGAAGCTCACGAGATGGAACACAACAGTGAAGATCGATACAAATGCAAGAAATGTGATGCAAAGTTCTCGTCAAAAGATGAAGCTCGCAATCATTTGAAAACCGCACATTCGAATGACGATAAGTCTCTCGTTTGTGAGCACTGCTCGAAAACATTCAAGAATCGATATCAGCTGGTGATTCATAACAGATCTCATACAGGCGAGAAGCCTTTTGAATGTCCAGTCTGCAATCGTTGCTTCTCAATGTCATCGAATCTACAGAAACATTTGGTAAATATTTTTAAATGAAGAAGTTAATCTAAAAGCTAACAAATTAAATTTTAGGACACGCACAACAGTGACAAACCTCATCACTGTCAAGTCTGCGATCAATCCTTCAAAACTCAGCGTTCACTAAAGTTCCACACAGTCTGCTATCACCAACCAGAAGACAAAGTTAAATGCTCGCAGTGTGACAAGAGTTTTGTTAACAAAAGCTACTTAAAGATGCACATGCTTTATCACACAGGTGCGAAGAGTCATGATCGAAGATTGAGAGAAGTTTTAAGTCAACATTTGTTTCGTTTTCAGGTGAAAAGAATTACACTTGCGTACTTTGTAACAGCAAATACTACAAGACATCTCATCTTAAGCGACATGTTCAGAATGTTCACGTAAGACAAATAATTCTTCGATTAGAAAGAAGATTTTAATTTCGTTTTTCCACAGTTCAAACTTCGCCTTATGAAATGTGAATTCTGCACCAGCGACTTCGTGCGAAAGGAAACGTACAAGGCTCACATCACAAGTCAACACAAACGCCATCTAAACGACGAAGAATACGAAGACGTGTTAAGTCGAATAAAGAAGTTCCAGCCGCCAAGTCTCAACATCGACGACTACATCCTTGAGAAGCAAAATAATAAAAAATATGAAATCACCGAAGAAGGAGACGAAGCTGTAATGGAAGTGATCGAGGAGACTCGCGAGATGGATGAAATGGTTGGAATGGAGACTGACACCGAGTACTACGAAGAGAATGAACTTTACGAAGATGAGCAGTAAACAAGAAAAAGATTTATTTGTTGAGAGTTAAGTCCGTTGATTGGTTTCATCTATTTTTGCATCATTAAATAAATTTTCGACTAAACAAGTAAAAGCTTTTTTCTTTTAACTTAAATTATTGTTTCTTTTCCGTTTTATGCTGTGACTTAAGGAACTAAATACAACAATTAGAATAATTAACTAAAAATTGTTTCTTTTACATTTTTTTTGATTAAAAAATAATTTATTAGACGAAGAAACCTCGAAGAACTGACAGAAACTTGTTCCAAGTCTTTCAAATAATTTTTATTTAGCTCAGCTAACAGAAATCTTATTAAAATTACAAAAAATTATTTTTTTTTCGATTAAAAAGGGTTCAGTGTGATATAAAAGAATCTTTTCCGGGTTTGTTAAAAATTTTTCCTTCCGATTGAGTTTTGTTAATTTAAATTAATTTAATTTAGAGTTTCAGAGAGAAACAAATTTTTGTCTCATACGGAACATCGAGGCTTTGCAAACTTGACTTTCTCAATAGCGCAGTCGAGCGCCTCCTTAATCTCACTGAAAACGGGTATGTTCTGACGTTTGGCTAGATCTGACAAATAAGTTCGACCACGATTGTAGTCTTTGATGGCTGATGGCGTCATCTGTAAATTAATGTGATTAGCGTTTTAATTTAAACTAAAATTAGTTTGGTTCTCACCTCATCATGACCAATCTTGCAACTCTCAGGCAACATTTGAACGCAAAGCACGACATTGTAGCCGAGACCAATGTAATGCGCTGCCAAGGTCATTGGCGCGAGGGATCTCGTTTCATTTGTGATGACGAAGAGCAGCACTCGACTCGAGTCGAGGAGTCTCGGATTATACATCAAAGGTCCATCGTTTTCATCAGATTCTTGTACAACCGTAAAGCCAGCATCGACTGTCGTGTTCTTCGTTTTCTTTAACTGTTTAAGCGTCAGATTCTCGTGAAGTGCCGGCAGATAGAAACTGATCGATTTCTCTTTGAGATAAGGAATAGCGACATCTCGTCGCCATTTCGTTCTGAGCATGCAACTGCCTCCAAGATAAATATCACGAGCTTCGTACTGCTTTCTCTCATCGAAGGCGGAAGGCATGGAATCGTCCTCTAAAGAGCTGCCAGTACTGAAGACCGAGTCATTCGAATCGCTGTCGAGGTCATCATCGTCGTCGGTCGTTGTCTTTGTTGTGCCACTTCCAATATCTGTTTTGTGGACATGAAGGGACATTTTAGTGTGCAATGAACTGGAGCTATTTATATTCAACAATTTTCCGAGTAATTCATTGGGTTGGGGCGAAGACGTACCAGAGTCACGGCTACTGTCGCTACGCGGCCCATTCGACATTATCACAACTGACGTGCGATCGACATCAACTGTTGTCGTGACGGCTGTCGATCCATCGACTGTGAAGCTTCGATTGAGAATGTGACGTTGTTGAAGGCAAACATTGACAACAGCAGCTCCGTCCTCTGATGACTGCGAACATTGTTTGATGTATTGATTCAGCATCATTTCTGTTGAATTAAAATGAGATTAGAATGAGTGACAAGATAAGAATTTTCTTTATTAACTTACCAGGAGCATTTGTTAGGAAAATTGGAGGCGGAGGAAGATTTGTTCCCTTGATTGGCGAGACACAACAATTGTCTTCAATCTCTTGCTGAAGCACCGAGAGATAAGACGAAATTACACAAAACTCTTCGTAGTTAATGTTTGTCGAATCCCATATCGTTTCAGTTGTAGATTCACCGGAAGATGAGCTTGAAGGCGACGACTCGTGTCTGTTGCTTAACACGTCACGCACTAAGCTCAAAATGCGTTTCAAGTTGTCAATAGAGATGAGGTCTTTGCGGTAGCCAAGAGTTGAGAGCACTTGACGACATTGTGTCATTGTTAAACCAGCTTCATTGTTTATAACGCGATCGTACGATCGACGGACGGAGCTTGATTTGAAATAATTTTTTCAATGAGAATAAAATTAAAAGTGAAAATGATTATGAGAACTTACATTAACCTTGAGCCAACAGATTGAGGAAGATCACATGGTCCCTCGCCAGCGATAATTCCTTTGATCTTTTGTAGGCCTGTGAGTATATTGTCAAGTACGGGTAGCCCTCGACGTGTCACCAACTGCTTCAGTAGTTTCTGATTCCGAGAGAGATCGAGGAATTCTCTACAGAAACAAACAAAATTTAATTAATCCGCTTTAAGGTTCAAATTATTTGTCTTACTCTTCTGAGATTGATTCATTGAGAATCTTCTGGTTGCGTTTGTATGGATGGAGAACGAGAATAAGGGGCTTTTGGTTTTGTCCAGCAATGTGTGCCGCCTCGATTGCGCCTGCGGAAGCTCGCGTCTCTGAGTCCATGACGAAGAAGAGTACGCGAGCTTTTTCCTTAGCACGATGCTCGAGGGCTATGAGATCAGGCGTCCATTGTGAAACTTGCTAAATTATCAATTTGAAAACATTCAGAATGCGAAGGTTAAGAAAATGTTTGATAATCTTACAGGATTATAAAATGAAATGCCAAGTTTTTTCAGCTCAGGCATGGCGACGTCAGCTCGCCAAGTCGTGGGATTACACGATCCACCAAGAAATACTTCCGGAGCTTCTAATACCAACTCCTCGGCTTTCGGACTCTCATTCGCGGTTTGTGTGTCAAGGACGAGTTGCTTCTTGATTCGAAGGGAGCTTTTAGGCGATAGCGAGGTAATTTGGAATGGCTGATGACCATTTTGTGTGGTTCTGGAACTGGAGAGTCAAGTTTCTCGATTAGATTCTAAACAAACTTCAATCGAACTCACCTAAGTTTACGAAAATCTGCTGCCAAGATCGAGAATTCACCGAATGACAACCCACTGCAGAATCGGATGTTTGATGAATACAATTTGGCATTGCGAAGCATGTCATTAACTGCAAGAAATGAGAGCAAAGAAAAAATTATAAATAAAATCGTAGAAGGTGTCGGAGTGCTCTAGCCATGCAAATGAACTCAAAAGTCTTGATTGCTGCAATTAATTCTCCTTTTTTTATGAATGAAAATCGCGATGAAGTGAAGAAAGAGATCTCACAAAATATCCACACGAAGAGAACTTTGAGCAACATTCCGAACAATTTTTCTGTCAAACAAAATGCAAAATGCAAAGCGAACTTCCGCACAGAGTAAAAGTTATTTCTCGTAATTGAATTTAAGTTGATTCATTGAAACTGAATGCGACTAACTGAGTTGTCCAGCGAATTCCTTCTAAACTAGTCTCGTGAGAAGGTTTCAAAAGCTGAAACAGCTGTTCGAGTTCATTCGCCACAACTTTACACAACCACAAAACATTTTTGCTGATAAGAAAACAATTTTGTGGTTTAAGCTAATTCTAATTCTGTTGAGTCATACTTTGCTCTTTTGATGGGTTGAGGTTGATTTGATGAAAGAGATCCTGGACGAGTCCGTCGGGTACGAGGCCAAGTTTAGACGACGTGTTCCATACTGCAGATGCCTCCCTATAAAGAAATAAACGAAGAGAATCGTAATTAATCAAATGACTCAGACATAATCGAATAGATAAATGTTAATTAAATCAAAACAAATAAATCTTTGAAGTTTGCTTTCGACTTTTTGTGAAGTGAATAAATTGAATTGACCGTGCGAATGAAATCTTTAATTTTCAATTGCGCATTTGAATAACTTTCATAATTAATCAACTTAGACGAGTTTCAATGACTTTCTGCTGTTTTTTTTTCGCCTTCACAAGCCACGAGCGAAAGCTTTCACTTCCAAAACAAAAACATCAAACGCAAGAACGCGTGGGCGTCGTCAGCATTTAAATTTTAAAGGAAGAGAGTTTCGAAACAAAAGCATTTTCGCAGTTTCAAGTTCGTTGGAGATACGCAACAACCTTCACAGCTTATTTCGCATTTTCATCCAATAAACTTATCCGACCTTACCCAAATCATTCCGCAAATCTGACATCATTCACTCGATAAAAATACATTTTTCTTTTGCGCTCGCCTCGCTCTTGTCATGATTTATCACAAATTTGTGGTCAATAACTTTGCGAGTTGCAACTTAGCGATCGATGATGTCATGTCTCGAATGCAATCGCTTTGATCTCGAATAAGTTTTCAACCCTATCTCGATTATTTCTCGAACTTCGCAAAGCAAGCGAGCAATTAAAAATCTTCTAATAAATAAATTATTTTTGTAGCATGAGCTTGTCGGTTTGGTCACATGCGGATAGCTCGAGAGGGAATGATTTCATTCGTAGACAATCGTGGCTAACGGTGAATTGTTTTATTCGTGGATTCGTCATTTGACCGTTTAATTCTTCTTCTTCAATTAGGACGGTTAATCCTGTTGTTTACAATTAACGGCCTGAGATCAACAAAATTATTTATAGCGAAAGTCATCCTCAAACTCAAATTGGAAGTTCTGCGGATTTTCTTTTGAATTCCAAGGAAACTCGAGCAGTAAAGAGATTAGCGATGTTTTTTTTGTTCTTCGCCAGGTGATGAGGAGGAACAGCCAATTCAAAGCTCGTAAAATATTCTGATGGGAATATAAACAAATGCCGCTTTGAGCTCCGTTCTTTCCTCAAACAACTCAAATGTGTACTCGTAATTTCTTCTCGTGTTTTGTTGCTCGAAAGAGAGCCGCGATGATCTCATGCAACTAAGAATAAATCGCGCGAAAAAAACAGACGAGAGAGAGAGGAGAAGAAAAAAAAAGAAATAAACGTAAAAGCGTTCGGTTATTGAGAGCTCGAACATCGACACAGCAGACAACGACGAATTGCCTTCGTGATTGTGTTAATTTATCGTTTGTGGCTTCTTTTGTTGAGTCCTACTCGCGATTTACTATTTCCTCTTATCTCTTTTGTCTTCTCATGCTGCGCCCAGTTTGCTGCAGCTCTGCAGAGGAAATGCATATTTGCTGAGTTCTTAAGCGACCGTTGACTTTACTCTCGAAGTCACGAGAGTCGTCGAGACACGAAGCGAAAGTCTTCCGATCGACAATAAATCTAAGGCGCAACTTGTCGATGAAGCCAGATCAAGCAAGAAAATAGTTAAACACTTTATCATGAAGCTTTTATGTTTACATCGTTTTAACAGCCGTAAATTGCTCTAGACAACCCAGAACAGCAAAGCTTACCTTAAAGCGTTTAACGGCAATTAACGAATGTTTATCATTTGCACTTTAAAAGATTCATGTTGCAGCAGTTAATTATTAGCAATTGCGATTACTTAGCTCACAGACATTTCGCTGTTTCCTGGAAGAGAAATCTTCCTCGTTATCGAAAAGGTCATAGGCTTGGCGTGAACTAATTGAGCTTGATAACTTTAAGACATTTCATTTACAACTCAACGACAAAGCATTTTTTTTTCTCTTTCGCAATGACATCATCGCGAGATCAAACCAAACGAAGTTTGTAATGCGGTTGAAACGAAGAATGATTGATCGTTTACCAAGAAAAAAAAAACTTAAATGAGATTCGTGTAAGCAAACGTTATTCTATTCAAGTGTCATGAGATGATGAGAGCTTAATTGGATACGATCAAAACGACGAGAAACTTGTCAATCGATTCTCCTTAAAAAATCTTTGTTTACCACGAAAATGAGGACATCAGTCAATTAATTGGACTAACAGCCTCGCATCACATCATAAAAGAGTCTTTAAACACAAAAGAGCCCACGGTGAGCTCACCGTATCGGGCGAGAGAGCTTTCTTGAGGCCAGCTTTGCGGTGATATTTACAGAATGGAATTTGCAAGCTCATCGTGGGCAGCACTGGAATTCGAATTCGTTGCCTGATAATTTATTCACGTTTTAATCCATTTGACTTCGCAGTTCTGGTCTGTGTAGCGTAAAACAAAGTCGATGATACTGAAATTGGGTATTACACACAATGAGTTAAGCTTCTTCTTGAAAGCTTTACGATTCGATCGATCAGATATGGAGATCGACGACGAGAGGGGTGTTGACGGGAGCTCAATGTCATTAGGCATCGCTCAACATTTAAACTCAACTCTGTAGGCTGAGAGATCTCGACCAGTTGGGGGTGTCCATGATTAAAGCGGTCTGACTTAATCTGGGGGAACCAGTTCACTAATTTCTTAATTGATCAAGTTTTTAAATGAAAAGCGAAGCGAACAAGCAAGAGATTGAATTATGCACGCAACATGACATCATGACGATGATGATGCCAGCTTGTCAAAGTCTTTTTTTTTTTGAGTGAAGCTCATCGCTTGATGTGTAATTACTCGCACGATCGGCAAAACGCTTGAAATGATGCAAGAGCCTCGCGGGGTGAAGAGAATTTGCGACTGTCATGCTCGTTCCATCCCATTACGACGTCTTACAAAAGCGAAGCCCACACAAGAACTTACTTCGCTCTCTGTGTGACACTACACCTTTTGTTAATGATTAACTTCGAATTATGCAGAAGAGAAGAGTCAGCAAACAAAGACTAGAATTGATTCATTGCCTCGAGACATCACCGAAAGGTGGAACCAATCGTGCAGTCTAAAATCGTCGATTCGATCAGAAGAAGCTCTTAATCGCGTCATAATTGGTTGCGCAAACATCTTCTCAATGATTAATGTTGAGAAGTCTTAAACTTAAATGAATTAACGGAAATTGACTTAATTTATGATTGAGTGATGACTTCAGTGACCGTTAAAGTCCTTAAACTCAACTGATTCAAAGGTCGCGACGATAAATTATCTCTCCGAGTTGAGAGCAAACAAGTCAAGCGTCAAAACAAAGCTGGGATTGTGCCATGTGGCGAACACAATGATAAGAGAGCAATTAACTATGTCAACAGCTAAACGTTTTCATTTTTATTTAGTTTAGTGTTCCAGGCTCCAAGTCATCGGCGGGAACACAAATTAAGTTTCTACGCATATTTTACAACGCCGAGAGAGAGAGAGACTACGCACAAAAAACGACTCTCAAACACGACAAAGAATTTGCTCGCGATGTGTCCATATGCGCATTGTGTTATTTATATTTTTGGATTAGTGACATTATCGTTCTCGTGATGGAGAACATTTTTTTTTCTTTACCGGCGACCCAAGAGGTTACCTACACCAAAAAAAATTTGTTGTTTCCTATTTTCGGATATTTTCTTTTAGGAAGTAGAGCAACGACGCGGGGAGAAATTAGCGTGCTAGAAACTTTAGTTTTGGAGCGTGACTTCACTCCATTGGAAGTGAGAGAGAGGGACAAATGACATCACCTTTTCTCTCTATAAAATCGACTCGCGAGGATTTTGCAATTTAAATGACGAGTGAGTGACTTTCAAGTGGACTTGAAAGAGAAGAAGTCATCGCTTGCGACATTAAACTATTTTGCCTGGAGCCCGGTTTTGCATCGAAGCTTATCGTGTTTAACTTAATGACTTTATAATTCTTCAGTGGATTAAATCAAAAAGATCACGTCACCGCCGTTGTCTGAAAGTTTGTTGTTTTTTTTTTGTTTACGAATCGAATGATTTATTTTCGTATCTAAAGCTTTGAGCAAAAAAAAAAGAGTTTGCAATTTTTAAATCGTTTTAGACAAAAATCGGTTTTGCCCTAAGGCAAACTCATGACGTCATGTGGCTCTCGTTGTGCTTCTTCTTTCTTGATTAACCGTAGTTTCTCCCGCCGAGTGTGGAGGCGATAAGGCTTCGAGAGTCTCGCTTCACAAAAGAGCGTTCGTTATCGAAGTAATTCTCGCGAAACGCATCGAAGCATAATTCAACGGAATTCTGGTTCTCGTTCCCACTTCGACTAAGCCAACGACATAATCCTATAACACTTATCGAATCAGAAAAGCCTTTTACGATGTTACAAGCCGAATAAAAACAAATAAAAACGAAATAAACGAGAAGCGACGGCGGAGAGAGCGCGGGGCGAATGACATCATATTTATTTTTGTTAATGAATTTCGAACACAGAAACTTTTAACCTCGGCTGCTTTTATTTTTCCTTCACATTTTATTTTATTTTTTTGCAATGTCGACAATCGAAATTTGTTGCTCACGAGATGGGCGAAAGGTTTGAGAAAGAATTGAAAACAGAAATTGAAGAATTATTAGAAAATATTTCGTTTTATTGATTCATCGTCGTGAGTAAAACTTCGACGCGCTTCTGTTTCGCTAGCTTTTTCGATGGCAAGAGCAGAACAATCAAATACGAAATCGCTTCAAGTGCTTGTAGTAATGAGCGGCGATTTAAAATGCTTTGTATTTCTCTTCATTGTTGCAGATCGCGGCAGTCGAATGTCAAAACAGAACAGATCGGCTTTTATCCGCTGCTCCCTCCTCTCGCTCGACTCGCATCACTTTACAAATTTGTTTCGATGTTTACACACCGTGAATTTGCATTGACAAAACATCTTTACGACGCGAGGAAGCAGCAGAGGCGCTAAATTTTCAGCGACAAACATGTTTACTGTCGATTGTAATCATTTCATTGAAAAGTTTGACCTAATTTGGGTGAAGGAGTACACGATAAAGCGAGAGGTCGTTAAAAACTTTACTGCGATCGTGGTCTTTCCTTTTTAAGCTTCTTGACAAGGACGAGGACTTCTTTCGCTACTAAATCTCTCTTCAATGCGAATCAAGCTCGTTCACGGCTGAATGCCATAACAATCGAAATCTACTCACATCAAGCAAAAACGCTTTTCTTTTAAACATCCAACGCGACTCACTGCGCAACCGATACTGCAGAATTCCTTGAAGGAACGAGACAAAGTGAAGCCGCTGTCAATTAAAAGTGACTTCAACGCAAAAATCTTTCGTGCAACTGATGACTGTTGTCGTTGAAAGACAAAGCGATTTAATTGTTGAAGTAAATTTCCTAGAAACTATGACGAAGCTTTCAGACTTAGACGAAGACAGTCAAACTAATTTCCGGTAATTTTCTGTTTCCAACTCAAGTGTCAGATCAGCTGATCGAACAAGCTTAGATATCATGTGAAGCCAAATTAGTTAAACGCCTTCGATTGCTATTGAAACATTTCGACTCTGCGCTCATTGTTTACACGAAGTCAATGATGATCGCATCATCTCGAAGACGATTGACTCAGAATCGTTTCACCGGATTTTTTTTTTCTTAATAAAAATTCATCACTCAATTTGATTGCCCGAGAAGCACTTGCTGATTCGTCAACTCAGTTCCTACGCAGTTGTCAGTGCGAAACGAATCGACTTTCGATCAGTAACAAACTTGCTCTCGCATGACATCATCGTCGTTCAACATTTACGGTCAACAGTTTCCTCAAAAATTCAAATTGTGCTAATTACAAACTTACAATGACTTCATCATCGAGTGGAGCTTGAAAGTTCATTGAATGTGATGATTGAATCATTTTTGTAAAAAAAGCTTTTTGGGCGAGAGATGATGGACATGATCCATTTGTTTCCGTTATTTGTTTAGCTCATCGAGCGATGATCACATCGAATCCACCAAATGGTGAGTCCACGTGCGTGAACTCTTTTCACTCAACTCCAACCGAACAAATAATTGTTTTCGCCTATTGTCGAGACGCGATCGTAAAAAGATTTCATCAACTCACTCGAAATAGAAGATGAGTGGAAGTTCCTAAAGTTCAAACTTTAAAAGATTCTTTTGACTGATTGAACAAAGCTGCGATGATGATCTTTCCGAGCGTGGAGTTCATTCATTTCTCTAAAAACAAACTTTAAAAGACATTAAATGTGATGATGTAAGGTTCACAAAAGAACTTCATGAACTCAACCCCGACAATGGATTAAGTTTTTTTTACGATTCGCTTTCTTGAATAACTTTAAAGATCTTATTACACATTTTGAGAGTCTTGTCGGCTTCTCTGTCTTCGCTGTCTTCTCTCAGAAAAAGAATTATCGATTGCGTCATAAGAACTATGCGAATGAACTCTCATGCTCTATGTTGGCCATTGCCTTTTAAGCTCGTTGTTCGATCAAAACATGTTTTCTCTCGAGCTAAGCTCATGATGATAATGAGCTTGATAATCAAAACTGAAAAATGAGGATAATAAATCTTTGAGAAGAATTTCATTCACGAATCGTAAAAGAAGATTTTGAAGTCCAACGGAGACTTTTGATTGGACACAAACATCTCAACATTTTATAGTTAAATGAACTTTGAATCATTTGATTGGCGATTAAAAAATTCTCATCATTCCCTCACGTCAACATAGACTTCGTCTGATTAAGGCGAGTCTGATTAACCGACTCGTTATTAGTTTCTCACATCTCCCAGGTGTCAACAGAATAATCAAAATTCCGAAAGGCACTTCATGATTGCAGTTACAGCGTTTGCTGATTGTTCGAACAGCGAGAATAATTATTTATGACTCGACAGTTGGTATTGGTTGTCAACCTGAGTAATAAGAAACCTGCTCTAAAAGTTGATTCAAACGAAAAAAAAAGGTGGAACGTGAAATAATGGCGAGTTAACCATTCACGAGTGTCTATTAATATGATTTCGTAGCGGTCGCCAGCAGATGAAGCAGATAAGCTTAAGTTCTAATTTATTGCTTGTTAAGTGGCTTAAATCAACTCGAAATATTTTCGTTTGTCTTATCGACTTGAAGCATCAAAACGAATTAAATCTGAGTCATGTGGAATCTGCATTCGATGCTTTGTCGTGAACATGTGTCTTCAAGACTCGAGAATGAAACATGTGGCGGACTTTAGCGCAAGAGAAAAATATCAACAACAAGATTTGCGAGTAGTTTTAAATAACAAAATGTGACGTAAGATCTCAGCGGTGAGTCGACCAGAATCGAGACTCGAGAATTGTGTTATTAAGTCGGAATTTCGTGTGCTTATTAAAATATCAACTTTCATAATCTAAAGCGTCGATTTAAATGCAAATGTTCCCGCTCAAATCGTTCTTTGCATAATAAACGCCTGAACCGTATTATTCTTTCCGAGTCGTGTGAGCGTCATGTTTCAATCAGCTCATTAAAGCTGTGACCAGCGAGTCAAACCTGTGGCGAGCCGATCAATCGATCACAGCCATGAATAAAAGAGCCTTCAAGATCACTTGCGTCGCAATGAGAAAAATATCAATTCTCAAGTGATGCCGGAAACTTTGGCTAATAAATCTGATTCGATCGAGTTGCTGGGTCGTGCATGCAAAATAGTTTTTTTTTCTTCTTCTTCTTCATCTTCGTGTAAGACCAAGTTCAAGAGTAAACGCATAACCTTGAACGAACCAAAAGCGAAGTCGAGATATCTCAATTGATGAATCGAGCCTTGTGATCTTGCGTCATGTTCTCTTCGATCATCGTCGGGAATCTAAATGGACATTTCGCATTAACAGTCAATTAATCCTCGGCTGGTAGACTTGTCTCTTGATTTCAACGGAATGATCTTCATAGGGCGATGATTTATAGATTTTGACATGTTTGCGAGAGAACAGGTGAACCGCGAAGAGTTTTTTCGCGGATATCAAAAAGTAAAAGCTTCAAAGATAGTTCGATAAACTCGTTCGCTTTCTTCTTCGCCTTTTGGCACACACAAAATCTTTGGACATTTTTATTACCTTAAGAAATTATAAGCTTCGTGGCACTGCGGCTGGTGTTTGATGTGCTCGAATTGGAGAAGCGTCGGCCTCTTTGCATATCCGTTATCCATGATTACCAAAATATATTTTTCGCCTTCACACAAACACTTTTCGTTTTCTTCTTGAACTTTAGAAGTTCACCATGATGCACTGACTCAGGTCGCACGCTTCCGTTCTCAGCATTTATTCAGCTGTTTTCACTTTCGTTTTGTTGCCGTTTTTGTTTTACGGCTTGGGTGTATCGACTTGACTGGATTATGATGTCATGGATGGAAGAGTGGTGTTTGGGATGGGCCTCTCTTAAGTAATTTTATTATTTATAGCTTCGGCTTTGCGCTATAACTTTCAATGACTCCAGACGAGGATGAGCTGCTTTTAACGATCAAACACACAAAAAGTTTGTAGAGTTCTCCGGGTGTCGGATGCTCAAAAGAGATTCACGGAAGCAAAGTCTAAATGTCTCTGAGATGGGTCAAGAGCTGACAGAAGGTGAGTTAGCTTTCTTTTCAACTCAACGGGCTCATCTCTAGGACTTTTTTTTCTTTCATTAATTTTAAAACAGTTTGCTCATCGAAGAAAAATGTTCACAAATGTTTCTTTTCTTCTTCGTTGCCTCCTCGCGTTGCTTTGTTGTTGCAAAAGCGAGAAGAAATTCTCAGTTGGATTTCTTTTCGAATGGTTCCGCTTAAATGAATTATCACTTGAGGCTGTCACCGCGATTCACAAACTAATCTCATAAGGAGCAAGCTCTCATAATCTTTCTGAGTGATGATCAAAGATTGCGAGCTTAACAACTTTCACACTTTCGATTTCTTAAAGTTTTTTTGTTTTTTTTTCGGACACTTTCCTGACTCACAGTAATCTCTTATCGCATGTCGCTCTCACGGCGCTTTGACTGCCTCAAAGAAGAGGAAAATCAATTTGTAAATAGTTCTATTTTTGTAACACTCCGATTATGTACAGCAGGAGAAAAAAAAATGTTGAATCTACACAAAATATGAGCGAGAAAATGAAAATTTAGACGAACCGAGCAGCACAACCGATCGCGACGTACCGCTGAGCGAAACTAAAATAGTGTTCGGCAAAGAACATTCGGAAGAAACGGTTTGTGTGGAGCACACAAGCAGAGCGCGAAAGAAAACAGCGTCGAGAAATTGCACAAGAGAAGACAAGGAAAAAATGACGATATCGCTAACGAACACAAGCGCAAAGTTTTCTCTGTTTGCGGAGCAATGTAACGTGAGTACGCGAACGTTATGGAAATACGACGATGAGAACTTTTCCCTCGCTCTACATTACTCGTCGATATGAAACTAAATTTCCTGAGACTTTCATGGAAAATTTTTCTTTATTCGCAGAACTTTTCCTTTCTTCAGGTCACTGATGAGATCATCGACGAGCGAAGCTTGCTCTCTGTTGTAAGATATTTACAGACACTTTAGTAAGCAGGTAAACAGCAGATAGCATATCAAAAACATTAGATACTTGACCGACGTCATTGTTTTGGCGACATTTCGCTCGCTCAAGGACGTAAACACGATCTTGATTACTCATCGGTCGAGTGAGCCAAGAAAAATATTTTCATTCATAAAGTCTTAATTACAGGAAAGCCACACTCGTCGAGTGGAGAACGACGAAATAGATTTTGGGACTTTTCTACGACCGTAGGAGATTCCGTTGCTCTTCCCGTGAATGTCACAACAGCTTCTCGTGTGTAACATGTGGGCGTCGTTGAATTATTTATTGACAAGCTCGTCTTGAGGAAAACAAGCATCACGATGCGTTACTAAGTTTCGTGGAGAAAATCTGTTGATTCTTAGAAGAACATTTCGACTTCCTTTTGAGATTTTAATCGCGGGAGCCTTCAAACAAACGATTTGTCGAATATGCAAATGAGAGACTACTCAAACGATGATCTCATACAAATGCAAGCTCGTTGCAATATTGAACAAGAGCAATAAGGAAGATTATTTCGCGAAGCGGTCAAGCGAGATATGACGCTACTTCCGCACACTCCCACTTTACGTTATTTGGGTTTTGCGATATTTACTTTTAAATATTTTCCTTTCCTTCTCTTCACATTCGCGCACCTTTTCACATGTCATCATCGAGCCAGCTAAAAATAACAACAGTGAAGCTTAATTCGCACTACATAAAAGATCGCCGCTTTCATAATAAATTTTCGTGTGATATGATAATTAAGATGTGGCGAAGATGGAATTTCAAATAGCGAATTGATTGTCGCGATACGAAAGGAAATGTCAATATCTCTACTTGACAAGATGAAAGACGTAGACGAAGGGCGACTTGCATTCTTAACAGAGAATAGTTCAACGACTCACCTTAAGAATTCTAGAGCCATCAAGAGCGACTCTGCTCTCGTTGTTTTCCTTTTGATTAAAGTCGCCGTCCTCTCAAGGAATTTCTTTGTCCACACTCGACTCGACTTGAATGCTTAAGAGCTGCACACTGAATCAAAAGTTATAAAGTTCGGCTTGCTAACGGGCATTCCAACAGCTGCTTAAACCATGATTTTTACGACCTATCAAGTTAAGTTAGTTGCTGATTTAACAGTCTTCTGTTGTGGTGGGAATATTTCTTTTATTATCTGCCGAGAACGCGGATTTCGTCGTTTTATGCTTTACCGGCGATATTATTGAATTTTTATTTCATCGCGATCGGCACAACAAGGCACTTGACAAGTTCTTTTTCAACTTTTTTTGACGACGATTGGAGGGAAAAACTTCTCACGACGGAAATTCCGTAGAAACAGCAAAAATCGAGTACGATCGCATGTTTATTGTTGTCGAGGATGATCTCTACGCCATCGCAATTTCTCAATTGATTAATGAGTCAGCTTAGAAACACAATTATTTTTTGTTGTTTACAATCGATTTTTATCTTTTTTTAAAACTTTTCACATCCACGCTGAATGTTTCAGCTTTCGAACAATTCAGATTAAGCACATTTAACGGAACGATTTAACAACAATTGACATTGTAATAAAATTAGAAAAGACTTGAAATCTTAATTAAAAGTTTTGTTGAATAACTTTCTTTTTTAATGAAATCGTCCAACTTTGTGACTCTTTGAAATCGTCCAACTGCCAAGCGCTTTCTGAGCAAATTCAAAACTTTACTAACTTGAAGTGAGCAAAATATTTGCTGAGTTGCTCAGACAAAGCTCGATTATTTCTCTCTAAAGTTTCATTCGTTTTGCGATTGTTGAAGAAGTCAGCAGTTTTCTTTTGCACAACTTTATTTTCTGTTTAATTGCAAAGTTTAAAAAAGTGCGAAAATGGTTCGAGTGTTTGTTATCGGCGTCGGAATGACGAAAGTAAGTAAACTTTAAGAAAACATTTATTGAAAAGTAATTAGAGCTCAATGACCTCAAAGAGAAATCTAAAGAAGACAAAAACATGAAAATCTATTGCAAAACTGATCTCATGACCTAAAGCCGACCCTTAAATGACAAACTTTTATTTTCGAAAGAAAAGAAATCAAATTCCATGGACTTAAAATAATCGCGAACGATTTTTATGAACTTTGCTCCATCTTTATCTTTCGCGTTTCACATCATCAACAAAACACTACACACAGCAATCTTCAATTAAAATGAACACAAAAAAATGAAGTCTTACGTCGTAATGATTATGCGTTCCGTTACTAATCTCGATTGTTTTATTGCTTTGTTGATTGCAGTTTGAAAAGCCGGGAAGACGAGAAAATTTTGATTATCCCGATATGGCTAAAGAATCTGTTACCAAAGCGTTAGCAGATGCCAAGGTCAAATACACAGACATCAACCAAGCTGTTGTTGGATACGTTTATGGTTTGTACATTCACTTTCATCGATTGCATAACTTTTGAATTATTAATGAATCTTCAATTGCATTTCAGGTGATTCAACCTCCGGACAACGTGCATTGTACGAAGTTGGAATGACAGGAATTCCCATTTACAATGTAAACAACAATTGCTCGACTGGATCAACTGCTCTGCTTCTGGCGAAGCAACTTATCGAGAATGGACAGAATCATTGCGTGTTGGCTTTGGGTTTCGAGAAGATGGAACGCGGATCACTCAGCAACAAATACAACGACCGCACGAATCCAATGGACAAGCACATGCTTCAAATGTCTGAGCTTGTTGGCTTCAGCTCGGGACCACCGACAGCTCAACTCTTCGGAAACGCTGGCGCTGAACACATGAAACGTTACGGATCAAAACCAGAACATTTCGCAAAGATCGCTTACAAGAACCACAAACATTCCGTCAACAATCCTTACTCACAGTTCAGAGAGGAGTACACTCTTGAACAAATCAAGAACTCACCAGTCATTCACGATATCCTCACGAAGCTCCAATGTTGCCCAACATCCGACGGCTCAGGTTGTTGTATTCTTGCGAGTGAAGAGTTTGTTCGCAAAAACAAACTTGAAGCACAAGCTGTTGAGATCGTTGGCATGGAAATGTGCACTGACTTCCCAGAAATGTTAACAAGCAAGAGCTCGATTAACTTAATCGGATCAGACATGACCAAGAGAGCCACACAGAAACTCTTCTCAAAGACCAATTACAAGCCACAAGACGTCGATGTCATCGAACTTCACGATTGCTTCTCAGCTAACGAGTTGATCACATACGAAGCTCTCGGTTTGTGCCCAGAGGGCAAAGCTCACGAGTTGGTGGATAGGAACGACAATACTTATGGTTTGTGAAACTTGATCTTTAAATAACTTTAGAGATAAGATAAGAATAACTTGAATAACCTTCAACAAACTCTTTGCAGGTGGCAAATACGTGATTAACCCAAGCGGAGGTTTAACTTCGAAGGGACATCCTTTGGGAGCGACTGGTCTTGCTCAATGCTCAGAGTTGTGCTGGCAATTGAGAGGAGAAGCTGATAAGCGTCAAGTTCCAGGAGCTAAGCTCGCTCTTCAACATAATGTTGGACTTGGAGGAGCAGTCGTCGTCGCTCTTTACCGATTGGGCTTCCCAGAAGCAAGAAAGCAATCCAACTTGACTATCGCTTCACCACCAAGCGGAGGATCTAAAGTTCCCGGAGGCAACAGCAAACTCAAGCCAACTCCAGGTATGAAAAAAGTTTTTATCAAAATTCTTCGGATTTCATTAACAAAATGTCTTTTGCAGACGGTTTCCTCGTTTCACCTTTGATGGCTGTTTTCGAGCAAGCAATGCAAGAAGACACTGAAGGTCTGATTGAGAAAGTTCGCGGCATTTACGGTTTTAAGGTTACCAACGGACCAAATGGAGCTGAAGGTTACTGGGTGATCAACGCCAAGCAAGGCAAAGGCAAAATCACTTGTAAGTCTCGTCTCTCTCTCAAGTTTCGATTAAATATTTTATCTTAAACTTCTCCCTCAAGACAACGGAACCGAAAAGACCGACGTTACCTTCATCATCAACGACAAGGATGTCACCGAATTAATCAAGGGAGAGATTAATCCACAGAAAGCTTTCTTCCAAGGAAAAGTCAAAGTCTCCGGCAACATGGGCTTGGCGATGAAGCTGATTGACTTGCAGAAGGTCGCTCAACATCGCATCGAAGAGCTGAGAATTAAGCACAAGTTGTAAAGCTTTGAAATTGTTGCATTCCTTTAATTACAAACTGGGTGATTTAATTATTTGCTGAGCAAGGATAAATGGTGAACAATATGCAATTATATGAGAAATATTTTTCGTACTTTATTATGCAAATAAAAGTTATGGGGGTTCGGTTGTTTTTTTATCGAGAGAAAAAAAAACTCTTTTTTATTATTCATGCGGAACGATTGAGTGAAATATTATACAAACGTAAAATTAAATTATTTAATTCGAGGCGAAACCATTGTGGAATCGATAAGCGGGCCAGATGATTTTATGATACCAAATTGTTGAAAAAGGATTCGAGAGGAGTAAACATAAATTTGTGGTGAAGTGTTTGGCCTGGATCTCTCTCTTGTTTCGTTTTTTTAGTTAATTTGATCTTAGCTCTGGGGATGGGCAAAGGGATTTCTGACGATGAGAAGTCCTCTAATTTCATTTGGCAAAAACTCTGCGAATTTCACGTCTTGTCAATTCATAGTGAAGGAGATAGCTGTCAATTAAAGAGCCGTTATGTTTTCAAATTTCAGAAATTTTCTTTTCTTTGTAAATTTAAGGTAAAAGTTCAGGAATGTGCGAAATTCAATCGCAACTCTTAATCAATTTCCCTTCTTTATTTGATAAGATTTGCTATCTTCGACCTTAGCTGCTCGTGGAAAAATGGTGAAATTATTGTCGTTTAACATTTGGCGATTGTCAGACGTGTTTTCCTTTGTTCAGTAATTTAATTAAAATATTTAAACAGAATTGAAATTAAAGATTTTCTTTCTAGTGACGACAGTGTTAACTAATCGCGAATGAGCAATGATGACGGAAGAGTTTAGTGATCAGTCTCGAGATTTCTTCCTAAAAATTCAAAATGGAGATGTTGAGGGTGTTTGTGACTTTATCGATAAGAACAAAGAAATTGCGCCGTTTAATAATGAAAATGGTGAATCATCGGCGGCAGTTGCACTAAAATCAAAACAACTCGCAGTGTACGAAGCTTTAATATCGAGAGGTTGGTGTTTAAACTCAAATGAGAACTTTAATGAAATTGTGAATGAATTGGAAAAGAAATTGAGAAAAGAAATTCATGAGATTCTTAAGAAGTTGAAACAGAATCCCGACGAGGGTTATTTGAAAACTTTAATCGAAAATTTTCTTGATCGGAATCGTTACGTTTTGCCTGGCAACTATGAAGAAAGGAAAACAACGTTTGCGAATAACATCAAGTCTAGAATAAAGAAAAATATTGAAAATATCATTGCACAATTCTATGAAGCTTTAAAATGTGAACTTCGTGAAATCCACAAAAGAAATTTTATCAAGAATCCGAACGAGGAACATTTGACTGCTTTGATCACACGAACGAGCATTTACTTTGGAGGAAGCTCAGCAACAACCAATCGACCAAAATATCTCGAGATAATTGCCGGAGCTTACGAGCAATTGAACGAAGTGCCAGAGATTAAAGCAATCTTCAAAGTCGTCGCAAATATCAAGAACTTGGACATCATTTTCGACTTCGATCATGACTCAGTTCAACACGCAGACGCAACAGGAAATGAAAATGTTTATGGAAAGAGCTACGCTGAGACAGGAAGAGTTTATCTCGGCGCAAAAGCTTTGAACGAATCAAATCGTAGTGAACAACTCTCAGAGGATAATTCTGAGACAGTTGATTCAGATGATGATGATAAAGTAAATCGATCAGAAGTTTTAGGAGTCCTGGCTCACGAACTCTGTCATGTCGCAATATTTCGAATTTACAACAATAACTACAAACCTTATCACAAAAAAGATTTGAAAAGTTTAGCAGAATTTGAAAGTGTCCTCAAGCATTGTTGGGATGACCGTTTTTTAGAAAACATTATTGCACTTGCTCTCAATGGATCTAAAGACCTCATGCATGATGAACTTTGTGTTCGAGTTCCTCATCTGCTCGCTTTGTATCAAGGAGACAATGATAAGATTAAGTTTCTCAAAAAAACTTTTAAAAAACTTTTTGACTATTTCGAAACGAAAACTTTGCCAGATTTTGAAAAAGAAAAAGATTTGATGTCAGCAGTTTGGAAATTAAAGTCAAAGGAACCTCAACATTTGACAGATTCAAAGATTTTGATTAAACCAAAACCGAATGAGCTTGATTTGGATTTGGAAAAAATTCTTGAAATTTCTTCGAATTGTCCTCAAGTGACTATGAACTGGATCTTTCAAGAAACGACGAGCAAGCCAAATGATAAATTTTTATTTCTTGGTCTCAACCACTTGAAAGATGAAGAAACATTTAAACTTATTGTCGATGCTCATTCGTCTTGCATGAACCCAAATATCTTCATCGATTGTGATAACGAAACAAAAGAAGAAATCGTGAAAATCGCTAAAGTGATGAAAAGTGATGACATCAACGAAAGAATAATTTTCGTTCACGACCAAAAAAAATCTTTAATTGAAGATGCGAATTTTCTGAATAATATTCATTCATGGAGCGATTTGGAAGAACAATCAAAGACAAATCTAATTAAAACGATGATAAACTTTCAAGGAGAAGAAATACTTTTGAGAGAAGTTGTCGATCTTCATTGCGATGCTCTCGATTTTGTTCCATTGAAAGAACTTTTGAGCAATAATCTCAAAGTCAACAACGAAATAAAATTCCCAGAGAATGACATTCACGTTCAAAGAAAATTTCGAAACAAATCTGAAGAAATTGAGCTAAGTCAACTTTTAAATATCGCGAAAACTTCGAAAGTCATTTTATTGAGCGATGATCCTGGAATGGGAAAGACAACTGAGCTTAAAATTTTGGCCACAGAATTCAAGAAAGTTTTAAATAATTTCTGGATCGCATTTGTCGATTTGAAAGAACATTCAGAATTTTACGAGAAAAATGAAAACTTCAAAATTGATTTCAGTTCACCAAAAGAAATCGCAAACTTTTTCGCAAAGAAAATCTTCAAACTCAACGAATTCGAGGAAAAAGTCTTCGAACATTTATTTTGCGATGATCGAGTTGTCTTGCTCTTGGATGGCTTCGATGAGATCAGTCCAAGCTTCAAGAAGTTTGTCACAATGTTGATCAAATCAATCAAAACACATTCAAGAAACATTTTGATCACATCAACGAGACCTCACTTGAAAGATGAACTTTGTAAAGAACTCAAAGTTGAAGCTTACACTTTCATGCCATTAACCGAGGAAAGTTGTCTTGAAATTCTTGAGAAAAACTTTGAGAAAAAAGGAATTACAGGAGAAGACTTAAAGAAAAAAATTGCGCAAACGAAAGAATTTTTTAAAAAGTTAAACATGAACTCCAATCCCGCGAAGAATCCTTTGATCTTACAAATGGTTGCAAAAGTTTTCTCCGACGATCAATTTGTTCAGGACATGCAAGCAAACACTTTCTCGATCTACGAGAATTTCGTCAAAATAATGATCAGTGAATCGATGAAGAAAGGAGACGACGCTAGAGAGGAAGCGACGAGTTGTTCAATGTCTGACTTCAACATCATGACGTTTTATCAAAAAGAAGCTTTCAAAGTTATTTTCTCTTATGAAAATGATTTTGAGACCAGAAATTATGTTGACTTGTGCTTCAGTGAAGTTCAATCTCCGCCTGACGAGCAAATCACAAGAATTGCTTTAATGAAATCTGATGGCTCAGGAAAGTTTCAGTTCATCCATCAAACGTTTGCTGAGTTCTTCGTCGCTGATTTCTTATTCAAGAACGTTTTCGATTTGAAAGTTTTGAAAGATCGAAATGAGAAAGATCCAAAGATCCAAGAGCGAATTGAATCAATTTATGAAATCGTTCGAGAAGTTCTCTCTCTTTATGAAAAACGTTACGAAGTTGTAAAATCATTTATTGATGGAGCTTTCGAAAACTTAATCCTGAGCATTGACCAGACTGAAAAAGAAGTTTTGATGTCAACCTTTGATCAAATTTTCACGAAGGAAGAGATGCCGGAATATTTTCAATCTTTTGTCGAAATGAGTTTTTTAAACTTAACAACTGTCATCAGTCGATGTGCCGATAAACAAGATCTGAAAAGACTTTGGACATACAAATGGTCTAAATATATTGGAAAGAATATTTTTATGATAGTAGCAGAAAGAGGAACGCTCTTCTTCAATAAAAAGTTGGCAGAGTTGGCTCATGAAGTTTTCGATGAAAAAGATTTTCTAAATTTTTTCACTGAGAAAAATGAAAATGGAGAAACAGTCGCTTCAGTCGCTTATTTGAATAAAAACCCTGAAGTCTTTGATTTTTACCATCAAAACGAACTTTTCCAATCTGCAATTGATCAGTTTCCTGAAGATTATCGGATGAAACTTAAATTATTTCGATTTCTACATCATCGTGACATCTCAGGATTTCTAGATGAACTGGAAAAAATTAAAGAAACAGCGAAAGGCTTAGAACATTTACAACAAATCTTGAACTCATGGACAATTGACGGAAGATCAATTTATTATGCACTTTGCCGATTCATGTCGAGGATTGAAGATTTTGAGAAATTGTGGAAATTGCTTCGAAGAATTCTTGGCGAAAATGATTTCAAAATTCTTATCAAGAAACCAGCTAGTCTTGGATTTACTCCGCTAATGTTTAAAGCAATATATCGAAAGAAAGAAGTTTTCATTTCCTTCTGGAAACTTCTAAGTGAAGATCTAACCGACGAAGAAAAAGATTTTATTTTGATGGAAGAAAACATAAATGAAATTAATGCATTCGACTGTGCCACTTGGAATGAAGATCCTGAAACATTCCTCGCGATCAAAGATTTGTACTTGAAGACATTTGGAGAAGAAAAAATGAAGATCATGTTGACGAGGGAAAGAAAGAATGGAGAAAGTATTTTGCTGACTTCTGTCAGATATGATGACGACAATGTTGCAACAGTGAAAGCTCTTTGGACTTTTATTCAAGAAATCTTCGATATTTCAAATCAGAAAACGATTTTAATGAAAGAAGATGCAAATGAAAATAATTTGCATGAGAAAATATTGAACAGAAAAGACTTCAACGAGTTAATGAAGATATTTGAACAATTTATTGAAGAACATTTGACTGCACTTGAGAAGGAACAATTCAAAAATGGAGGAGACAGAGAATGGTTGCGAAATTATTTTACTGAGAAAAATGAAAATGGAGAAAGCGTTGTTTCGTTAATTTTCAAGAGCAATCGAAGTGACTCTTCGCCTTACGATCAGTTGTCAGATGAAGAACTTTATTCAATTATCGATTCCTCAATATTCAAGTTTCTTTCAAAAAAAGCCATCACAGCTTTGCGAAGTGAACTGGAAAAAATCAAAGAAGTCGCTCACTGTAGAAAAGTTAGCCGGCCGGCTGATCCATGGATCCGATCCATGGATCCAAATTGATGCAAAAACGAGATTTCGATCCATGGATCGACCAATCCATGGATCGGAAAAAGATGCGAAAACCGATCCATGGATCCAAAAAGATGCGAAAACGACCAATGGATCCATGGATCGAAAAGGGGAAATTTATTTTTTAAATCTTGATATCTCGATCCATAGATCCTAGATCCATGGATCCAAAAGGGATTTTTTTTAACTGAGATCAATTTCTTGATCCATTGATTAGGGATCCATGGATCAAGAGGGAAATTTATTTGATGAAGTCGAGTTGCTTGACGATCTAAATAGAGGAAGAGTTTGGATGAACTGGGATTTCGTGAATTGGTACCAGAACCCATCAGGAAGAAAATAAAATCAGAGCTTTTGGAATGGATTTAAACGCTTCGATATTTGATAATTGATTATGGCTATTCTGCTTAAATATTCTTTTGTTAAATTCGTCCTCAATAATGGCGAAACGTTTTCTACAGTTCCAGCTAACTTTTGAGAAAACTATTGCACAATAAATGAAAATTGTTTTATAAATTTCTGCGAATAACATTAAATCAAAATCGTTCTTTTACTTTCTGACTATGAATCGAATCTTTTTTTTTTTTGACCGTGTTCCAGACTGTGACGGCCTAGTGGTAATGGGACGAGCATTTTGTATCTACATTCTCAACGAGTGTTAGATCAGAAGTTCGATCCCAGCCTTGGGCAAGAGGTCACTTTCTGAAGATGATCGGGCAACTGTCTGGTAAAACAGGGTTAGCCCGAGTCCTTAATACTCTCTCTCTCTCTCTCTCTCTCGAATCTTTTCTGCTAACAATAAATCAAAAGGATTAAATTTACCTCAAATCAGGTAGAAAATATATTTAAAGTGATAACTAAAATCTGCCAACATCAGTTAAAGTCCAGACTTCGATCAGCTAACATCGCCAGAGAAGTCGTATATTCAACAGAAAATTTACAGGGTGACCGCAAATAAGTGTCGCGGTTTTTATGTCAAAATTCTGGAAACTGTTGCACATTATATAAAAAAGTATTCACATAAGCTTGTTAAATAAAGTATTTTTAACAAACTTGCAAAGTTTTAATGAGATCGCGCTTATCAATCTCTCGCAAATAAATTAAAAACAAATTGCAAAATATTTTCATGAAAAAAAAATGGCGGACATTTAAATTAACAAAATTTAATTAAAATTTGTGGTCAAAATGTTATTGTTAGAACAATTCAGGGTATTACGAAACTTTATTTAAAGATTCAAGAATTAGAAAACAGAAAGAAAAGCGGCCGGCCACAAACAGATCGAACTCCAGCAATGATCAAATCTGTCAAGAATAGGATCACGAGAAAATCGGAGAGATCAGGAAGAAAGCTTGCAAAAGAACTCGAATTTGAACAAAATGACATGAGGACTAACTTAAAATAAAGCTTTGGGCTTTCTGCATTCAATAAAACTAAAATTCATCGACAAACAGACTCTCAGCAAATGAAAAAACATTAAAGATTGAAACACTTGGTTACATGGCACGCGAGCGCCGCAAAACAAAAATTCTACAAGAAAATTTGATGTGACAAGTTCCTCGAAGCTCTTAATTTCATCTTGTTTGTACGATTCTTCTTGATGATATTCTAAGCTGCAAACGTGTAAACAAACGATCTTCAAATTTCATGTGGATCGCAATTGACCGAACTTTTTCTTCGCGAAGGAGATTTCTCTTAAATTTTACCAAAAATAGCAGTAAAATGAATCTACACAACTTTCTGGATACAGTTTGCTACATATTATGATGGTAAAAACCAAGAATAAGTAGTATAACTATTATTTTTAGTCTCAACAACACTTATCATCTACTAAGACTGAAAAGTGTGTTTTGGAGTCAAGAATTCTATTTTTTCTAATTATTTTTTTCATATTTAGTTGCTTCTCCTGTTGCAGGATCGAAATATTTTGGCTTTTGGTATTTAGAGATTGATAACTGCATCTCTTGGCTTTAATTAAAAACCACATTAACTTTTCGTAGAAGGAAAGAAATATCAAAATTTGTCATGAAAACGATGGCGCCACCTGCGTGCAGCTTGCATGAGCTTTGAAAGACTTTTGAAATTCGTTCGTGGAACCAAGGCGATAGAATTGATAATGTAGTATAAGATTGTCTTCCTAATAAAATAAGCTTTCAATTAACACTAAAATTGTCGAAATGCGTTGTTTGGTTATTGAGATATTTGCCAAAATGTCCGCGACAGTTATTTGCGGTCACCCTGTAAAACAAGAAATCATCGAAAATATCAAACAGGAAGAGATCAAAGTTATTGATCAGTTATCAATAAAAGAATTCGTCGGCGACATTAAATATGAGCCGGAAAGATTTTATGTTTATATGCCTAATAATCCTGAATCAGAGATCGATGAGGAAGTGAAAATTGTTTTGAGGTAATTTGATTGAGCGTGGAAAATTGTAGTTTTAAAAGTATAACCAGAAAAATTAAGAAATGCGTCTATTGCTCTTCTCAAATTTGATTGCAAAAACTGTGAGGCTTTTTATATCGCTCGAGTTCATCGCAAAGGTTTAACTTGGCTTTGCAACATATGCGAATTCAAAACTTTACAGTGGAAGTCTAAGACTTCATCATCAAATTCACGAAATGAAATCCTCTTGCGAAACTTGCAGAAAAAACTTTTCAGTCAATAAATATATAAACCTAAAAGTTCATCAACAGCAACATCGCCAAGGAGTCTTTGCCAACGAGAAAGGAGTGAAATTTTATTGCATCCGATCATTTGCAACTAAATAAGGATTATATTAACATGAAAATAGGGTTCATAGTAAAATGAAGTTCCATTGCGATATTTGTGATAACAACATAGATAACATTCTACGACAACACATGCAAATTTATTTTAAAGTCCTTTGTTCGATTTGCCAGAACATGATAGCTAAGAGTCGGCTTAAAGAACACATTGAGAACCATTCGATTTCAGCAAAGTTTAAATGCTACGATTGTGACAAAATTTCCATGGATAGAGAACTCGACTTCATCAAATAAATTTCCCTCTTGATCCATGGATCCCTAATCAATGGATCGAGAAATTGATTTTAGTAAAAATTCCCTTTTGGATCCATGGATCGAGAAATCAAGATTTAATAAATATATTTCCCCTTCTCGATCCATGGATCCATTGCTTGTTTTTGCATCTTTTTAGATCCATGGATCGGTTTTCGCATCTTTTTCCGATCCATGGATTGGTCGATCCATAGATCGAAATCTCGGTTTTGCATCAATTTGGATCCATGGATCGGATCCATGGATCAGCCGGCCGGCTAACTTTTCTACAGTAAGTCGCTCTCGGTTTGAAATATTTTCAACATTTCTTGAACTCATGGACAATTGACGGAAGATCAATTTATTATGAAGTTTGCCGAAACATGTCAAGAATCGAAGATTTTGAGAAATTGTGGAAGTTGCTTCGAAGAATTCTTGGCGAAAATGATTTCAAAATTCTTATCAAGAAACCAGATAGCGATGGATGGACTCCGCTAATGTTTAAAGCAACGAATGAAAAGAAAGAAGTTTTTTTTTTCTTTTGGAAACTTCTAAGTGAAGATCTAACCGACGGAGAAAAATATTTTTTTTTGATGGAAGAAGACATAGATGGATGGAATGCATTCGACTGGGCCACTTTGAATGAAGATCCTGAAACATTCCTCGCGATCAAAGATTTGTACGTGAAAACATTTGGAGAAGAAAAAATGAAGATCATGTTGACGAGGGAAAGAGATAGCGGAGAAAGTATTTTACTGACTTCTGTCACATATGATGACGACAATGTTGCAACAGTGAAAGCTCTTTGGAAGTTTATTCAAGAAATCTTCGATATTTCAACTCAGAAAAAGATTTTAATGAAGGCAGATGTAGCTGGAAATAGTTTGCATGGGATACTATTGAACAGAAAAGACTTCAACGAGATAATGAAAATATTTGAGCCATTTATTGAAGAACATTTGACTGCACTTGAGAAGAATCAATTCAAATATGGAGACAGAGAATGGTTGCGAAATTATTTTACTGAGAAAAATGAAAATGGAGAAAGCGTTGTTTCGTTAATTTTCAAAAGCGATGGAAGTGACTCTTCGCCTTACGATCAATTGTCAGATGAAGAACTTTATTCAATTATCGATTCCTCAATATTCAAGTTTCTTTCAAAAGAAGACATCACAGCTTTGCGAAGTGAACTGGAAAAAACTAAAGAAGTCGCTCTCGGTTTGAAATATTTTCAACATTTCTTGAACTCATGGACAATTGACGGAAGATCAATTTATTATGAACTTTGCAGATTCATGTCGATTACTAAAGATTTTGAGAAATTGTGGAAGTTGCTTCGAAGAATTCTTGGCGAAAATGATTTCAAAATTCTTATCAAGAAACCAAGTAGTCTTGGATGGACTCCGCTAATGTTTAAAGCAACGAACAAAAAGAAAGAAGTTTTAGTTTCATTCTGGAAACTTCTAAGTGAAGATCTAACCGACGAAGAAAAAGATTTTATTTTGATGGAAGAAGACGAACTTGGAGATAATGCATTCGACGTTGCCACTTGGAACAAAGATCCTGAAACATTCCTCGCGATCAAAGATTTGTACTTGAAAACATTTGGAGAAGAAAAAATGAAGATCATGTTGACGAGGGAAAGAAATGATGGAGAAAGTATTTTACTGACTTCTGTCAGAGATGATGATCAAGACAATGTTGCAACAGTGAAAGCTCTTTGGACTTTTATTCAAGAAATCTTCGATATTTCAAATCAGAAAAGTATTTTAATGAAAACAAATGAAGATGGGGAGATTTTCTATGAGAAAATATTGAACAGAAAAGACTTCAACGAGTTAATGAAGATATTTGAACAATTTATTGAAGAACATTTGACTGCACTTGAGAAGGAACAATTCAAATATGGAGACAAAGAATGGTTGCGAAATTATTTTACTGAGAAAAATGAAAATGGAGAAAGCGTTGTTTCGTTAATTTTCAAGAGCAATCGAAGTGACTCTTCGCCTTACGATCAGTTGTCAGATGAAGAACTTTATTCAATTATCGATTCCTCAATATTCAAGTTTCTTTCAAAAGCAGACATCACAGCTTTGCGAAGTGAACTGGAAAAAACTAAAGAAGTCGCTCTCGGTTTGAAATATTTTCAACATTTCTTGAACTCATGGACAATTGACGGAGGATCAATTTATTTTGAAGTTTGCAGATTCATGGCAGACATAGTATACCGGAGTATTGAAGATTTTGAGAAATTGTGGAAGTTGCTTCGAAGAATTCTTGGCGAAAATGATTTCAAAATTCTTATCAAGAAACCAACTCGTTGTGGTGGTTTAAGCACTCCGCTAATGTTTAAAGCATTTTATAGAAACAAAGAAGTTTTCATTTCTTTCTGGAAACTTCTAAGTGAAGATCTAACCGACGAAGAAAAAGAAAAATTGTTATTTGATGAAGACGGAGACGGCGATAATTCATTCGACTGTGCCACTTGCAATAAAGATCCTGAAACATTTCCCGTGGTCAAAGATTTGTACTTGAAAACATTTGGAGAAGACAAAATGAAGATCATGTTGACGAGGGAAAGAAAGAATGGAGAAAGTATTTTGTTTGTTTCTGTCAGATATGACGACGACAATGTTGCAACAGTGAAAGCTCTTTGGACTTTTATTCAAGAAATCTTCGATATTTCGACTCAGAAAAAGATTTTAATGAAAACAGATGAGGAAGGAAACACTTTGCATGAGATCATATTGAACAGAAAAGACTTCGACGAGTTAATGAAAATATTTGAGCCATTTATTGAAGAACATTTGACTGCACTTGAGAAGGATCAATTAAAATATAAAAGTGAACAAAGCAAAATCATTGGATCTTACTCAAATCAGGAGCTCTCAAAAGTGGTTGGGCTTGCTGCAACTTCTGACGAGGAAAACAAGAATAAAGATGTCGAGCAAATTGATCATGCTGACGAAAAAAAAAGATGGCTGAGATTTTTTCTGATTCCTGTCGGTACGGCATTGTTAAAAGAAGGAAAAAAGATAATTTTCAATAATACATTTGATATTAAGTGAGATTTTTGTTCTTAATTATTTGTTCTAATTTTATCATTAAATAAATTCAAGACTAACTATTGCTTCTGCATTTCCCAATTTTTAAAGTTTTCAGTTCAAGATATTTTATAATCTTTTGGAAAGTGTATGAGAGAAATAATTTCCAGTAATTATTGTTCTAATTGAAATTACTTTTTCGATGTGATTTGCGATTTGATTCCTGCTTAACAAATTTTCGTATTTAGTAAAACTCAGATAGATCTAATAATCAAATATCTCAAAATTAAATTATCCACTTAATGCCCTGCAAGCGCAAAAAAGTTTTTCCTAAAACTTAATTGACCATTTTGCTGATTAGTTCGGGACAAAACTCTTTCTAATTTATTCGAAGGTAGAAGAGCTCTGGTTGGAACAATATTATCTAAAATAACTTCAATTACCTTCGAGGCAAATAATCTGATTATTCTGGCACCTGAAAGATATTTAACGTGAAAGAATTATTGTCGCAGCTGAGTCTATGTTTGTCTCTTGCCTCCAGGATTTATGCTTCTCATTCTGATTGATTATGAAAAATATTCCGGCCCGGAAGATATTTCGCTTTCGTTTCAGTGAATGACAACGGGAAAGTTTCAGAGAATGAGGAAAACGAAACATTTTTTTGAAAATAGACAAAACCTTAAAAAAAACTTTATTTGTGTCGAAAATGTTTTTTTTTCTCTGAGGTTTGCTTTTTATTAAATTGTATTTCTCTGTTTATTTCGCTTTCAGCTGAATTCAGGGAGCAAAACTTCCTAATTGTTTTTTGTCGGAGCTCTTTCGAGATAAATTCATATGTGAACTTTAATAATTCATCTCGAGTTGTGGGGGAAAACCGATTGTCGGAAACATCAACAGCAAAACTTTTATCAACTGAGCTTGAAAATTTTTCGTTTTAAATTCATTTTTCCTCATTTGCTCGAAGTGGTGAATCATTGGAAAGCCAAATAATTTGATTTCCTTTGGCTTTCTGTTTTGTGAGAAGAGTTTTATATTTTTCAGAAGGAAAAGCTTTTGCTTTATTTTCTTTAACTAAAAATAAATGATAAAATAAATGTTTGGAAATTTATTTACAAACACAAATCGAATTGAAAGTAAAGTTTGCCTCCGATTTATGGAAATATTTTATGCACGTTTTGACGCCATCAGAAATAAAATCAGTGGAGAAGTTAACGCAGTAATTTAAGCAGATTGGGTCATAAAAGAATCTCGTTAAATATCAGATTAGTCAGCAGTTCCTTTCTCCTCTCCTGGGCCTGTAAAAATCACATTGTGTCCCCTCTGAAGAGAAAATTAATTTAACGAAGAAGAAAATTTGCGACTCTGACATTTTCAACCATGAAATAAATTAATTTTTGGGAATTTGACCGATTTTCTATTTTGTGGTTTCACATTTTTTTCCTGCGAACAAAAACTATTGCAGAATTGAATTTAATTCGACATTATTGAAATTTGAAATTGTTTTCTTTAAAAATTCCTGAAAATATAATATATAATATAATATATAATATAACATATAATAATATACAATATATAATATATTATCAAAAAAAGCTTTAACATAAAATTAAAGCGAAATTTTCGGGAGAGTTGTAAAGTTACGTCGCTACTGATTACACAAAGGAAGGAAAGTCGTGAACTCTTTTCGAGCAGAGGCAACTTCATTATCATGAGAATTACGAAAAAACTTCTCTTCTCTCTCGAGCTCTGTTTACTCCCCGAACTGATTGCGATGTGCACAAACTAATGTACTCGTGTGGTGATGTTTTCATTCGTTCTCATTCATATTTCAATTAACATTCATATTAACTCAGTATCAAGTGACACTTGCATCGTGTTGGAAATGTTCATCCACTTGACGGTGCTTATAGGTTTATTCACTCTTGGCTTATACGTTCACTTCAGACGACGTTATCGCTTCTGGAAGGACCTGGATGTTGTGTCTCCCGAGCCAACGTTTCCAGTTGGGAATGTGTCGGACTTTCTCAAAACAAACATTCATTTTAGTTACGTCATTCAAAAGCTTTATGTGAAGCTGAAGAAGTTGGGCGGCGTCGATTATGGCGGAATTTACTTCTTCGGTAATCCAGTCCTCGTCGTTCTCTCGCCAGAGTTCGCAAAGACTGTTCTGGTGAGAGATTTTCATCACTTCATGGATCGAGGCATTTACTTTAATCGAGAAGTCGACGTTCTCTCGGCAAACATCTTCTTCCTTCGAGGTGCAAAGTGGAAGACACTGAGAGAGAAAATTACGCCAACGTTTAGTTCCGGAAAATTAAAACAAATGTTCTTCACTATCGTCGATGTCGGCCGGAGCTTAGAAGAGTATTTAAGGCCATTTGCTGAGATGAAATCTGATGTGGAAATGCGTGATGTACTTGGAAGATTCATGACGGACGTAATAGCGAGTTGTGCCTTTGGCCTTGAAACTGATTGTCTCAATAATCCGAAATCTCCCTTCCGCGAAATGGGAAAGAAAATGATCAACTTTCCCAAATCAAAAGCACTCAAATTGATTCTGGCAACGACCTTTCAGAAGCAAGCGAGGCTTCTCGGCGTTCGATGGAACGATGAGGATGTCACAGACTTTTTCTTGAATGTCGTTCGAGAGACAATTCATTATCGCAAGACGTCTGGAGTCCGACGAAATGATTTTATGCAGCTTTTGATTGATATGATGTTTGAGGACGAGAGTGACGAGTCAAAAGCAAACAATGGATCTCTGACGTTTGAAGAAATTGCTGCTCAGGCTTTTGTTTTCTTTTTTGCTGGGTAAGCTGGATTTTCTCACTTTTAGAGATTGAAAAGAAAAACCTTAAAACGTGTCTCTCACTCTTAAGATTTGAAACCAGCAGCACGACAATGATTTTTTGCCTTCACTTGCTTGCTCATCATCAAAGCATTCAAGACGAAGCACGCAACACGATA
Organism: Smittia aterrima; assembly: GCA_033063855.1. Classification (NCBI taxonomy): domain Eukaryota; kingdom Metazoa; phylum Arthropoda; class Insecta; order Diptera; family Chironomidae; genus Smittia; species Smittia aterrima. Next base: position 27,111,849 of record CP093831.1, read on the forward strand.
AAAAAAGTTCTCGCCGAGAATGACGGACAGTGGACTTACGAGTCGGTGAATGATTTGAACTTTCTCGAGCAGATTATTGAAGGTTCGAATGTCGTGCAACAGGTTGAAAATAATATTTTCCCCCCAACTCCTCTCACTTTCACTTTCTCTCTCTTTTCATTGACAGAGACGTTGAGAATGTACCCGCCTGTCAGTGACATCCATCGTTGGGTATCAGAAGACTACAAATTGCCTAACGGATCGATTCTGCCGAAAGAAACTGCGGTCATTATCCCATCTTTAGCTTTTTCACGTGATCCCGAGATTTTTCCGAACCCAATGAAATTCGACCCGAGAAGATTCTCCCCAGAAGAAAGAAAACTTCGACATGCATTTAGCACGCTCTCGTTCGGGGGAGGGAACAGAATTTGCGTTGGAATGAGGTGAATATCGTTGAATTTGATGTTCACGAGCCACTCGAAATAAAAATCTTCTCTCGCCTTCTCTGAAGATTCGGAATGATTCAAATGAAGCTTGGCCTGGGATTGCTCTTGAGTAGATTTCGATTCAATGTCTGTGAGAAGACGGATAATCCGATCAGAATTGATACCGTCAATTTATTTCATGGGCCAGCTGGCGATGTTTTCCTCAACATCGAATTATTGTGAAAGAATGTTTTGCGGACGAAATTCCGATTAAATCGTTAACCTAGTGATTGCTTTGCTTTTATTTTTTTTTGTTTCGTTTCTCTTGAGAAATTATTATGATTAAAACATCTCGGAAAGCTTTTATCTTATGATGCTATGGAGGAATGTGAATAAAATTGTAAATGACAATGTTGAGCTGCTGTTAAATGAGACGGATTCTGCGATCTCATCTGTGAAGAGGAAAGAGAAGAATTTCATCGTCGTCGACATTGATTAAAATCACTTCCTTCGTCTCACCATCAATAACATAAAGCAACACACTCGTTCGACTTTCCGCTGACGCGGAACAAGAATATCGTCCTGAATCTGTCGTTGTCAGATTTTTAATCACGAGATGTGAAACCGTGGAAAGATTATGCTCATGTTGTGTGCTTAGAAAGACGCCGCCTCTCGGCGAGCGATGATTAATTTCCTGGCAAGAGAGGAAGAGATATTTGTGTGTGCGTATTAATTATTAAAGCTGCGAGCTTAAGCTCGAGATGAATAAAAAACCAATTAAGATCAATTTGAAATCAACCTGGTCATCACGAGTCCACTTCAGCATTTTCCTCTCGTTCGACATTTGGCTAATGTAGCAAGTTAAATTCAAATTGCTTCCAGCTTTAGCGAATTTATTGCCAGTCTCTCCGAGCAATGAAACTTCCGGTTCTTCCGAGGGAGAATTTGTAATTAAAAAATCATTTGGGAAAAGCTTCCTCTCTCTCACTCTCTCGTCTTACCAATCACTTTCAAATAAATTGTGTGACCTAGAGGCTGTGCTGATGATATTTGACAATCAAAGTATCCTTCGTCTTCCTTCCGTGCTTGCTTAATCTGTAAATGAAAGTCAATTAATCACGTGACTTCGTCTCTTCCGCTCCCTCTCGCAAGTCAATACCTTCAACGTCCATGAACCGTTCTCTTTATTGTGGAAGACTTGATAACGTGGATCTTGCGTGTATTTGAGTTTTCCGACACTTAATAGATTCATGTCGCTGTGTCTTAACCAGCTGACGACGTTTTTGCCCAAATTCATCACCGAGCAAATCAAGAAGGCATTGTCTCCACTCATCACTTCAGTAGCATTCGTTGTTGTTGTCATGTTGAAGCCCACTTCTTTGTTTATTAAATTGTTATCCATTTGCGCTTCATTATCTGACGCTGAGTGACGAATGTTTCTAATTGTCGTCACCTCAGGAGACACACAAAGTTTTGCGTCTTGATTTTTTGGTTGGAAAGAAAATTGAATTAGAATTTTGTTGTGGCCAGAATTTCACTTTAAATTGGGAAAGATTAAGAAGGAGAATTTCGTAATCTCTCATCGTCTTTCTCCCTCGAACGAATTTCCTTTTTTTTCGTTTGACATTTTTGCTTCTAATTTATGTTGAGCGCTCTCCGCCATCGCTTAAACAGCAAAGCGTGGACCGTCCTTCCAAATCCCAATCATTCGAAATAATTTATGTCGCTTTATTTCACCGCTCAAATGCTTGTAAGCGGCGGAATTAAACTGAGATTACAATTAAGCTTTCAGATTTATCGCGATATAAGTTACAGAGCGTAAGAGAGACGTCCATTTTTTTAAAGTCACTTACATAACAAAATATTTAAAATGTTGACAATTATCCTTAGCTCGACTTTCATTCTTTAAGAAGACTTTGTCATGACAATCAAACTTTTAGATCCAAAACATAAATCAATGTCGCGAAACAAAACGAAATTAACTTCTTCTCGCGATGCGCTTAACTTGAAAACTGATTTTTCTTTTTCATTTGCCTGTGACGATCTTTTCTGTTTCGATATTTTTAAACGAGAATCATCTTTAATGTTCTTTCTCTTTCAACGCTTCTCTCGTCAAGCGATTAATTTGAACAGAGTTAAATTTATTAGGAAAAATATTTGGCTTTCATTGTTGAATCGGAATCGACAGTAATGGCAAATAAATCGTTTTAAATCTCAGAAGCGCTTAGCATTCTTGTCTTTGAGAAGTGAGGGAATGTCTGAGAGGAAATTTCGCAAGAATTTGGCTTCGAAATGATAACAAAATCGAGCCTTATAAGACTTCGGAGACAATCGATTTATGCTCATCGCTTTAAATGACAGAATTCATATTTTCCTTTCTCTCCGAAAGTCTCAGCATAAATTTACCGAGAATTGTGCATGATGTGTTAAAATATTAAGAAGATTAGACTGAGAGGCAGCAACAAGACTTTGTCTTTCGCTTTTGTGTGTTATGAGGAAGCAAAGAGTTTACTGTGTCGTGTAAAATATTTCCAGACGAGAGCTGAAAAATATTTATAAATGAGGGAAGAGCGTTGTAGGTTTTAAAAACAAATAAATTAGCTCTCAACTCGTGATGTATCTCTATAATCCCTTATAATGCGTTTAAATGTTCCCATGAAATCATTTACATTATTATTCTTCCTCATATGAAATATTCGTCTGCCTTGTTAAATTGCTGAACTTGTCCCGCGCTCAGCGGTTGGATTATATTTTTCAACTGATTAATAATTTGAGGTCTCCACATGTTCGAGGAAAAATGAAATAAATAATTTTTAATTGTCGAAGCAAACGCATTAATTATTTCTCTTTAACATCAGCCACCGGGGAATTAAATCATTTGATTTTCTGTTTTTGCTTTTTGATTAGATTTCAAAATAAATCAGTTTGATATCAAGATTTTTGGGATGAGGGTTTTTTTCGTGAAGAGAAAGTGAAATTTTAAATTAGATTTTTAAGTGTTTGAGTTGTCAAGAGTTGATCAAATTATTTTCCTGAAGAAAAAGAAGAAAAATAAAAAAGCGATTAACGAAAAAACCCTTTTCCCAACGTCTCTCCCTCTCTCTCTCTAGTTCAAAAAAATTTCAAGATTTTTATCTCTTCACCGAAGGCCCAAACGTCAATCTCTGAAAAACTTTTTTTTTATTTTCCTCTTTTCCTTTCTAACCGCAATAAATTTCGAAAACATAAACAAAATAATTTATCACTTTCAAACGAAGTCATGCTCATTTACGCTAAATTTAGAAAGTCGTTTATTCAAGAATTAATGCCAAAGAAAGAATTTGTCAGCGTTCGTAGGAATGGAATGTTAATTTGTTTAGAGCATCGCAGTGTCTGCGATCGCGAAGAAAATTGCGTTTTATTGAATTCTCTCATGAAGAAATATTTTTCCTTTTCTCAGAAGGTAAGTTAAGTGAACTGAACTCGAATTGCTTAAGTGAACGAGAATTTTTAAAGACAAAGAATTTCTTAGAATCATCCAAATTTAATATAAAATCGTTTTATTTCAATTACCTAGCACAAATATCCTTCTGTGCGCAAACAAATTATGAAAATATTTCACTTTATGAGTCATCAATCAAAAGTAATTTGTTTTTGAGAGGCGAAAAAGGTTTTCTTGAAAATGTAATCTTATCGACTCTCAGCTCCTGCTCGAATGCCATTTTTTATTCAGCGGAAAGCACAACACGATAGTGAAACAGGTGAGACGAGGAAAAATATTTTCGTAATCTTGCTCTCAAGCGCACCCAGGGCGCAATGTTTATGATGAATCACTCAGCAGACGCTTTCTCTGCAGACGAGAAGTGAAATAGGAAACAAAATCGCCGAAATAAAATATTCAGCATCAAACGCAGATATCACAGAATATTTCGAATCTCGAATGTTTGAACTTTAATTTTCTTATTTTCCGAGTTGCTCGTGTGGAAAATCTCGTTGGTTTCGAGTTATTCTTCAAACCGCAAGCAACTTGCTTTGTCTGCAGAATGTTTGTTCCCGTCTATTGGATAATCAAAAGAGTAAACAAAATCAAGGCAATATGATTGAAAGGAGAGGGAAGCGACAGCCTTCAATTTGCATAGCAGTTGATCTTTTCCCGTGTGCCACATAAATCTCAATAAATAAATATTGATGCGACGACAGGCAATTTCAAGAAAGAAAAATAAATGCGAGGCTCACCCTCTTGATGTAAATGATCTGACTTTTTGAATGGTTTACAACAAATTTTTCTTCTTTCATTCCCAGAACGAGAGAAGTCAGAAATAAATTTTTTGGTCTATTTAGTGCCAAACATGATAATAAAACGTGTTAATGGCTTTTAAAGCTTTTAAAGACAAACATTTCCGATATCTTTGAATGGAAATCGGGGACGTTTGATAGGCTCTCTCTCTGTGACGAAATTGATGGACAAACCGCTCATTTGGTTTTACTGAGAAATCAGCTACAAAGAGATAATTCTGGTTGCTCTGGCAATGCGTCAATAATTCAATTGCTACGCTTGATGAGTTTGCATTGCAACTTTTAAAGCTTTTTCCATTTATTTATTTCAGCGAAAAATAATTTCTTTTTGTTAATTAAAATTAAAAAAAAATTCAATCACATTCGGGGATGCAAATAAAATCGAAAGTATGCATTAAATAAAAAATAATTTCGGTCACAGTTCGTGGATGCGGAAAAGTCTTTGTTCGGACTTTTTCGATTTCCAATCAATAAAAGCAATTTTAATTGTTTTTTATGATTTTCAATGTTTGTCAATCGCTCGATTAAAGTGAAAAGCTATTTGAACCTTTTTTAATAAAATTGTATTTCGATTTTTATCGTAAAGAGCTCTTCGAGTTTAATAGTTTCTTCAAAGTCTTGTAGACAACTTCGTTCGTTTGTTGGGTGCTCTTGAAGTTCTTCAAGTCAGTTTAACTCAAAAGGAATTTTCCTGCATCGCAAAATATTTCAGGACTGCTTGAAGCCAACACTTGACTGTGAAGTGGGTAATTATGAAGTGAAAGAGTTAATTTTTCAGAAAGTTTTATTTTCTACTTTGTGAGTTTACTTTTTCAAAGAAAGTTTATAAATTTTTCTCGCTCGGTGAATCATGAAGCTGCTAAAGTGGAATTTATGAACTCATCGCCTTCATCCATGAAGTTCAAGTAATGAATTTAAACTGCAGCATTGCTCGATACGAAGGAGCAATGAAAATTCCTCTTTTCAAGCGACTCCATTCACGTATCACTCCTTGCACGAGTCTAGTGGAATGCTCTTCTTGTTTCTCATGGAAGTTTCTTTCCTGCGCATGCTCTGATGATTTTCGAAACCAGATTCACGAAGTAGATCTCGCCAAACTTTCAATGTCAATGACGTTAATGATGATGATGCTCTTCAAATCAAATCCTATCATTCGGGAAACTACATTTCTACCGAAAATGTTATTGATTCCGATTCGATCGATTTCTTTACCCTCATTTAAACATTCAAGAATCTTTTTTTATTGAGACATTGTGTCAATGCCATTCGAGATCGTAAAAATGTGGTTTGTGGCTGTTACAAAAAAGAAAAGTTTTAAATTTTGTTTTTGGTCAGAAAAATCTTTTCTTCGTCGATGGCAGTAAAGTTCATTGAGTTTGAAACAAAACGTTGATTGCCTGGAGGGGAATTTAGAATTTAGTAACTCCGTAAAATATAAATTATTTATATGTCTCAATTCAAATGAATTTATCTTCTTGTTTTACGACTCTCTCCTTCATAACCTTACAAAATAGATAATTGATAATTTATCAAATAATTCTCTCCTCGTCATAAATCATTTGGTAATGAACTTTTTATTTAGATTCAAAGGGAAAGAAGCTTCTCGTGAGCTTTTGAGCACTGCAATACTTTCAACCCCAAAAGAGCTTTGCCTCATTATTCATCTTTGTTAATTAGTATGAAGCACCTTAAAGTCTTTCTCCTTCCACGTCTCATGTAATTCTTTTCTTTCTTTCGCATTTTTTTTTTATTCAATGAAAGTGAAAAATGTCACTTTTCGTAAATTAACTCGTTTTTTTTCTTTACCCTTCCACTTAACTATACTTGGAAGAGAAAGACTTTCATCATTGTTGATAGAACAATTTATCATTGTTATATTAATGCTTTATTTATTGCTTTCCTTTGTTTCCGTTTTCAACTGTCACAAGTTTCTTGCTAATCCACGTCATTTCTCTTTAGCCCTTCAGGGAGTAGATGCCTCTGCAGAAATCCGAGATTTTTCCGCTTCATGGGAATCTCCTTTCGATTGACTCATGTTTGTTAAGGTTGTCCATTATCCTCTAATCATTTACTCGAAGAGGGTTTAGAGTTGTTAACTGTAATGAGGAGATTTTCTCTCTTGATGGCAGAATAATGCTTCGTAAATAGTTTTTAAAAACAATTCCTATAAAAATACTTGAAGTTCGGAAAACAATGTTTGGAAATAGTTTTATGGGAGCTTCGTTTTTATTTACTTCGACATTGAGTGTGAGCTTTTGTTTTGAGTAAAGGTATTGAAATATTACAGAGAAGAGTTTGGAAATCAGAAATTTAATTCTTCATATGGAAAGACTTTCCTTTCACACATTTGTTGAGGGCGGATTGTTGCGCCTGAAAATCTCTCGAACTTCTTTCCGGACGGCGAAAACAAGGAAGACCAAGATTTCCGAGTAGCAAGAGACTGCACTGGAATAGATGAAATAACTTTCTGTTCTAAACTTTTCCGCTTTCTCTCTGAAGACGACAACCGCACCAAAGATCATAAAGAGTTGATACGACATCCACCATCTAAAAGCATTCGAAATGTATTAGAAAATTTTAACTGAGAACTTTCTTGCCTGTCTAATTGTGTTTCAAACCAAGTGGGTCGATCGTCGGATAATTTATTCAGAATGTTTCTTGTTTTAAAGATAAAAACGTATCCAATAATCACACTGCAGACAAAAATTAATACGCAAATCAAAAATGTTATCGAGTACGTTGCTAGTGTGTAGAAGGACGACCACAGCAGAACTCCGCTCATTCCTCCAGCTATTCCAAAGACGAGATAGCAATAAACCCGAAAATAGCGATCGGGTGTTGCTTGGACCTTCCTAAATATGGAAAACGTTAAGAATTGATAATTAGATCTAATGATTGTTTCTTCTTCTTACCGCGTGGTCCGCCAAACATCGTAGCTCATTATGGTAATCCACATCGTAGAACTGAAGACGCCAATTGCCATTAAAAAGATCGAAATTTTGTTCTTCGAATCGATAGAACTCCACGAAGAGATTGAAACAAAGAAGAACATCAATGACATCATCAAACAAAATTCAATCTTCCCAGTAAGAGTCGCGATAAGTTTTTTAATGAAAATAGGGGTCAAAGCTGTTATCGTCATCAAAAGAATAGAAGAGACGAAAACTGAAAAAAAGAAAGATTTTTTTATAAAAAAAAAAATATTTATCTTATAGACTTACAGAAGTAATCGAATATTTTTCGATAAAAACTTTGATTTGTGGTTAAGTCGAAATCGAAAGTTACAGAGCCCTTTGAATAATCCTTTGTGCAATAATTGTCGTTCTTGCGTGCCTTCTCGTCGAAGATAATCTTTCTATCTTTCCCATGCGAAGACAGCGATCCCCTGTAGATTGATTCCTCCGTACATGATGAAATTTCATTCTTGTAACTAAATGTTCCATTACATTTGACGTAGAATGAGTCATAGTTCTCGTTTAAGAAATTCTTTATGTTGTTTTCATCGCAAACTTCTTGATCTTCACAGCAAAACTGAATGCAGTTATTGTGGAATCGACAACCTTTGTCGACGACACCAAAAGAAAAATTGAAGAATAATATCAACGCTAAGTATCCGACTCCGGCAATAATGAAGATCGCACTTTTTTTTTTGCCTATCAATTTAACACGACTCATCGTTACAAGCAACTAACGGTAACTGAAATAAATTTCATCATTAATTTGAATTTATTAAGGAGAGAATTTTTAGATTACGCGACTGAAGCTTCTTTATTCGCTTTTACTTTAGAGGGACCAAGAATATCTGACGACACAGTCGCAGATTGTTGCTATAGTTTTAAACGAAATCTCTCGAGTCTCTAACCGGATCTTGAAGACCCGCGAAAATCAAGACAACCCAGAATACAGAGTAGCAAAAAAATTGTTATTAGAAGTAGCTCACACGAACTGACACATTTGCACTAATCAGAAATTTAAGAGCATCCGCAAGAGATTATTTTGCACATCTCAAAAAAAATTTGTTATCAGTTCTGATGAAATATTAGAATAATCTTGCTCAACAAGCTTCAGTTCAACAGCCTTATGTGGATTTTCTTTTTAATTCAACAAATACACAGAAAATAATTTAACCATGTTTAACCATTTGGCTCTTAAAAATGTTTTCTTTTTATTTATTAATTTCTTGGTGAAAATTCAAAAAACACGTCACAACAAATTCAGAAGTTTATTGATTTCAATTATCCTTTAGAAGGGCAAAGGTCTTCCGTCATTTCGATTTTCGAGGTGCAAAATATTAAGAAAATCAAAAAGAGTTGGACGTTTAGCGAAAATCTAAAATTATTCGAAACTTATTACAATTCCAAAGTGAGAAAATACTAAGTTCTTGCCTGCCCATTTGAGTTTCGAACCAACTTTGTCCTTTAAAGGATTTTGATATTTGAGTAAAAGTTATTCTAGTATCACGGCAGAACAAAACTCAATCATCCAACTACTTCAGTGACGTAAAAGCAATAAAACCAAAAATAGTGATCGGGTGTCTTATATCGTCTTTAATAATATTTCGTCTTTAAGATTAGAAAAATAATAAACAAATATAATAAATGCTCATGAAATTGCTCGAAGATTCGGCTCAAGAATTCGTACAAAATTTAAACTTTTGCAGCTAATTGATGGTACTGAGCATTTACGCCTCTTTCGTTTTCATCTTTGATAAGTTCGAACACCGAATGGAGGACGACGTAGGCGTACCAATAGATGAGTCCATAAATGACTGAGAAGACGACGACAAAAAAATTGAATGAGAGAATGTTCAAAAAACAACAGATTGAAAAAACCGCCATGGTGATCTTCAAGGGCTTAATATTTCCATGAATTCGCTGGAAAAAAATTAGTTTTAAAATATTGACAGAATTTTGGAGCATCCTCTTACGTTCTCCATTCCCTTGATGCATAAGTGCGACATGTAGATCATTGGAATAGACCAAAAAACCAAAAAAACAAGAATTCCGATGATAACTTCATAAGAAAAATGTTAAAACATATTCAAGTTCAGAATTAAATAATCTCTTACCTCCTCGAACCATACTGCAAGTTTCACTGAAATTCTCGGGAATTGGTTCATCGTTTTTCAACAACATTTTCAAATCCTCGCAACCAAAGATTGCGCTCATAACGATGACCATAATCAAGCAAACGGCAAAAATAAGAATGTTGGTGATTAACGTATACCAACCGATGATTAAAGCTGCAAGAATAAGGTCATCGAAGTCAAGTAAAGTCATAGCAAATTAGATAGATTAAATTCTAAAACAAACCTCCGGTTTCGACCTTAGCGCAACCCAAGAAGCTATCAACTTTGGCCATTTTCAAGACTTTTTTCTGGTGTGTTGTAATCTGAAATTAAAAACTCGAAATTAGAAAGGAATGAACAAACGCGATTCTAATTTTCCGATGGTTTGCGAACAGATGCTGCAAATATAATATCGAAACGCAATAACTTTCGAGCAATAAAATATGACGTAAATGTCAAAGTTGGCTAACGTGGCAAAATTTTTCTCTTAGATCGGTTTCTGTAGTTGCTATGAAAATAATCTTGAAGAAGTAAACTGTGACAACCACTTTTGTCGGAGATTCGACTTAAACTGAAGCCACAATTTTCTTCGATTCGGCATATTTTTTGCGCTTCTAAATAAGTAATAAATTACGGGTGTGTTATCACGGATCGTGTTGTTCCACACAACATTTAAAATAAATTTAAAAAAATTCGAAATAAATATATATTCAATTTATTTGTAAAAAAAAGAGTTACGTTAAATGGTTACGCTTTTTATTTTAGATAAATATATAAATAAAATAACTACGAACATAGATAGTCTTTGGACAGCTTCACAGCTTATTTGTTTAAAAACATGCGTCAAGTCAGCATAACTAAGGCTTAAGCTAATTATTTTTCAATTTATTTATAGAACTTGAGGTAACTATTGTCTACGTTTTTTCATCCGAAGGATGGAACACCCTATTGTGATCGCTTTGTCCGTCTTCCGTGGTCCGTGTTTGAGATAACTCGCGAACGCGATGAGCTAGCGAATTAATTTTTTCACCAGTCGATAGAGAATTTTGATACGAAAAACAATTTTTGAGGATTTTTTGCTAGCTCATCAGGATCAGACCCACGGGCCCAAAACCTGGAATCTCTATACAAAAAGTCTATTTTAAGTTTGGAAAAAAGTTTTATCGAAAACGGATCCACATTTGCGCTGTGACTTGTTCACAAGAAGTGATCAGCATGTTGAATCGAGTGAAAATCGATAGAAACTTCTGTTCCTTTAGAGTTAGAGTTTTGAATTCTTTACATAAAATGATCAGTTCGACTTGACAAAGCAACAAATTCTAGAAATTCAAAGCTCCACACATTGGATCCATCTCTGGTGAGCTCAGAGTGGAACTTCGTTCCTTTTAAGTAAAATGTCCCCTGTAACCAGTCCAACGGATGAAAAAACCTACAGTAAGTTCGGTACGAACTGCTGCTGCCACTTGTTTATTTTTTTGTTCGAATCGCAATTAATTTCAAATTTATTTTAAATTTATATTAAATTTATTGTTGTTTTGTGTGCGTTGTATGGGACAACGCTTCCCTGTTATCACAAATGTATTGCGCATTGGGTTAAACCAAAAATCACATTTCGTCATTGGATTAACCCTCCACGTTTGTTTTTATTGATAGAAAACTAGAAAGTTTGAGATAAGAATGACAAAATAGAAACGAATTTCATTTAAAGACATTTCTTAGCGGTACTCATCGAATTTCCTTTAATTAAAAAGCGATAATCTCGAAGAGTTGTACATCGAAGACTTTACTCCAATAACAATATGATTCCAAAGATAATTTCTGCATCGATCTTAAGTCGAAATATTTGGATAGAGTTGACCGCTTTAAATTTTAACTGAATTCAATGTCAATATTGCGAAATTCATAATATTTTATTCAATTTCCTGTTGACGGTGACAACGAAATAATAGACGTGATCATGAAATACCAAAATCTTAGAATTCTTGACATCAATTGTTTCTGGATTTTCCAAAGATGAAAGGTTCAGATTACTTCACAGATGTCGAGGAAAAGGATTCGGAGATATTATCGATTAACTAAAACAAATAATTGTCTTGTTGATGATTTTGAATAAAAATTTTATTTTGCTTGCAGTTCTTTAAATTTTTTATGGAAATCAGCAAAAATCGATTTATTTTTAATTACCGAGACAGTAAAATGATTGTTCATTAAAATTTTCTGGAGCTTCGGACAGCAGTTCTTCGACGATTTCATTGAATGTGATTCGTTCTTGGGGATCAAACCGCCAACACTTTTTCATAGTTTCGTAAATACAGTCAGAGCAATTTTCATCTGGTCTGCTTTCCGTTCCACCTTCGATGATGAAGTTCATTGCTTCACCATTCGATTTTCCTTTGTAAGGTTGCTCAGCGTAAGTTACAATTTCCCACAAAACAATTCCATAACTGAAGACATCACTTTCAGAGGTGAATATTCCATCTCTCAAGCTTTCAGGAGACATCCAACGAAGTGGCAGCAATCCAGTTGTTCCTTTTCGATAATAATCTGCCTCGTAAATGTCTCGAGTCAATCCGAAGTCTCCGATCTTTACTGTCAAGTCATCAGAGACCATGCAATTTCTCGCAGCAAGATCTCGATGCACAAACTTTTTGTGAGAAAGATAAGCCATTCCATCAGCGATTTGAATTGCCATGTGAGACACAGGAGGAACCGTAAACTTTAAAGGAAGACTTGAGTAATTTCCGCTTGGAGGCGCCTGTGGTCTGTTTTTTCTCAAAAATGTTTTTAGATCGCCATTTGTCATAAATTTCTAAAAAGACATTTATCAATCAAAGTAATTATCAATAAAATTTAAATTAAACTTACCATGACAATGTAATAAGGTTTTGATTTGCTGACAATTCCCAAAAGTTTTATGACGTGGAAAGTATCGAAACTCTTCATGAGATCTGCTTCTTTTAGGAATTTAATCGAGACTTCCTCGAGAGCTTCCTTGTGTACAGTTTTCACCGCAACATTCTTAATCACCTCATGATCCTTTAAAGTTCCCTTATACACCACTCCGGAATTTCCGCTTCCAAGCTTCGATGTTTCGTCAAACGTGCATTCGATATTTTCTCTCTCAAGTTCAAAATCATCGTCAGGTTTGCTAACATTTGCTGTTTTAACTTCTAAACCTCTACTTTCAAAATCATCTTTCAGGAAGTTGATCGAGTCTCTAAAACAAGTCTCATTGTTGACAGTCTTCACCGCTAGAGATAAAGACATCTCATCATCTTGTCGATTCTTCAGAATTCCCTCGTTCAAATTGCCAACGTTTTTTAACTCAATTTTGAATCGATTGTCAGGTTTGCAAGCAATTGATCTTTTGTTTCGAAGTAATCGAAAACGTTTGATCAGAAAGAGAACTAGCAGAGTCAAGACAAATGATGAAAATATCCAATAAATCAAATAACTTGATTTAATTTCAAAATAGATCGGCTCGCTAGGTGTCCCATATCCAGCTAACGATCGAACTACAACCGTAAATTTATATTTTCCTGGAGGCAATTGATCAAATATTATTTTTGCCCCGTCTTCAATAAACTGCTTGTAACTAATGCACTGCATTTTGGATTGATTGGATCCAACAGTTTCAAAGTGAACGGTGAAAGTAAGAACAAGTCCGTTTGGACGTTTTGGACTATCCCACTTCAATTCAATTTTTGTTAACAACTTTTCCAATTAAATTTTCGATTTGATCAGCTTCGTTGTTTGCAGATGTTTTAACCGAGAATATCGTTGGGGACGTACAATAAGTGCGATTGTAACATCCTCGGATGGACACAAAGTAGTTCGCAAAATGTTCGACATCAAGAAAAGTGTAGCTCGTTGCTCTAGCTTGAACCTCTTTGTAAATATATTCTCGGCCAATTGATTCTTTGCTTTCTTGTGTATTACTTCGTTTAATGATAAACTCATTTTCAAGGAATGTTCTGATATCTCTCCTTATTCCAATAAAGTTGCTTACTTGAAGTATTTGATCGTCATTCGAATTATTATTTGACAAGAGGCAATATTCTCGTTCGTAATATTCTTGGTTCGGCGAAATGCGAAAAGCCCTTATTTGATATTCAGAGAATGCAGTTAAAAATTTGAATCGGCCGTTCTTTAGCTGATTGTTGTTAATGAATTCTGGATCATTTTCCACTTTTCCCCAATGAAACTTCTAAAAAGAAATCTTCGGTAAAATGAATTAATAAACAAAATAGATTACTCACAATACTCGAAGAAGTTGTCAAATTATGAATTATTTTGAATGCTTCCGCAGAAGTTTTAAAATATTTTGTTGGTCCAATTTGATCTTGCGAACTTCCATTAAACATTTAATAAACGTAAATCGTGTTGACTTCGAGGTCATAGTTACCCGAGCTATAAAATTTTATAAAACCGATTCTCGTGATTTGTTTTGTGAATTATTTTGAATGCTTCCGCAGAAGTTTTAAAATATTTTGTTGGTCCAATTAGATCTTGCGAATTTCCATTAAACATTTGATAAACGTAACTCGTGTTGACTTCGAGGTCATATTTACCCGAGCTATAAGATTTTATAAAACCGATTCTCGTGATTTGTTCGACTAGGCGGAGATTGAATTTCACTGAAGCATAAATCGAAGCATTTCTTGGATTCATTTGAATAATAATTTTTGAAAAGCTCCTTGAAAGCTTCTTTTTGATAAAACAGAGTTATATTGAACCCAGATAATAACCATCCCATTGCTTCCTCTCCAGCATCGTCTCCTCTCTCCATCGATTCAATCACTATCATTCTTAAAAAGTTATCGTAGATCGAGAAAATGTTTGGTTGCGTGTCGACTTTATCATAGCAAAAAACTTTTACAACCATCCATAAGATCAAAGGATTTATCATAGGCTCAGACTTCAAAATCAAATTTTTAGCTAAAAAAATCCATTTCTTACGTCAAAAATACAGAAAAAACATTAAAAATTCATAGAAAATTAATAGCATTGTTTAAAACAAATAGATTTTCCATAAGTTTCTAATGTTTTTTCTATTTTTTTTGACGTAAGAAACGTAACGTTTTCTATGGATTACCTATTTAAAATCTATTAATTTTTAATTAAAATTTAATAGATCCCAAATCACCTATTTATTTTCTATAGATTTCCTACATAAAATCTATATGTCAGATGGATTTTCTATAGAATTTCTATAAAAAAATCTATAGAAAGGTGTACGGCTCGCCGGTGTGTGACATGTAAAGTCCCGAAAGGTCGATTACTTTTATCCAAAGTCAAAACACCCGCTTCATCTTGAATGTAGATGTGGAATTTGTTGTTGCTAATTTTTGAGTTTTCAATTGCTTCACTATTGATATTTCTTATTAAGTTTTTCATCTCAGATTCTAATGATTTTTCTTTGTTCAACAATTGTGCTACAACATTTGCAAACGCATTAACAGTGTACTTAACAGTGTACGTTTAAACCGTGTTCCAGACTGTGATGGTCGGGTGGTAGTATTCATGTGACTCGTAGAACTCTGCTTTCAATGCAGTAGTTCCGAAGTTCGGATCCCCCTCTCGCCAAAGGAATTTCAGTTATTCAAAGAGTTCTCTCTTGACCGGTTAGAAATGGAAAATGAAACATCCTTGTGGAGTCACGTTCCTTCTCATGTACACCAACTGTTATTGTTGGGACGTCATGAGTGCAGGTAGAAGCGCGTTGATATAGTTGAGTTGAACTTTGGCGCGAATCCTCGGCAATGTTCCCACTACCACACACTCATGTTTGCACACAGTCTCAATATTGTAATGTAATATGAGATGGAATCTCGCGCCTTGGCAGACGTGGGGATGTTTCAGATATAAACGCTACTTGATTACGGGCTGCATTAATCTGGAAAAACAGATGGACGCTCCTCGAGATCGTAGCGGTTGTCATAACGGAGTTAGATACAAAAGGCAATTTGCCTACGTTTCTGTGGATCGCAAGATCCCCTTCGCAAAAATACAATACAAAAAAACAGTGTACTTCTCGATTGTAGTCAAGCGTTGTTTCAATTCCTACTGTATTTGCAACCACGGAGAACCATGGTTGCAACCATGGTTGCAAATTTTGAAAAACTTTTCTTAAAAAAAATGACGCATTGATTGAAAATGATTTACGCTCCGAACTTTTACGATTGAACTTCGCGCAAGTGGTCTTCGCTCGGTAAATCTATCGCTCGTAAAGTTATCGCAAAAATCTATCGCCGGTTCAAAATTAAATCTAACGTTGGTTCAAAAAATTATCGTTGCACCAGCGATAACTTTCAAATAAATTGCGGCCGTTACAACACTTTTCATCGCCAGCACAAAAGTTATCGCAAGAATTTATCGTCATGGCGATAACTTAGCGATAACTTTCGTGCTGGCGATAGGTTTCGTGCTTATTTCACAGGGGTCCATCGTTCCTGCCTAGAGTCAATGTTTCATACTTTTAACGATTAATATTATTTCAAAATTAAATTTCACAATCGAGCTTACAAGATTGAAACAGAAATTCTCTTATAGATTGAAACAAAGTTGAAATGAAATTGAGGTATGCAAATATTTAAACTCAATTATTTTCTATTTAAATACATTTGTATTTTCTTTTTAATAAATGAACAAATGCGTGCTCTAATTTCAATATAGCGAATGTCGTCATTTGGCGACAATATTTAAGCGAGTACAAGATTTTATTATTCAGTGTTCACACAGAATTGAAGGATGCAGTAAGCTTAAAAAAAATTAAAAATATTTGTGCCTCATTTAAATTTGTTCCAGAAAATTCGTGACTGGCTTGCTTTGCTTTGTAGTCTTAGCCAACATTGCAAACGCTTTAATTATCGATTGTGGTTTTCAAAAAAACGAGTGGACACTTGATCATGGATCAATCAACGAGTGTCTCGCATCTCGTGTGACACCTGAAGGCGACGATTACCAGATTACGCAAGTTAATATTGATGCTCCTTATTCAGCGAGAACCATCACTTCGAACGACATTGTTTCATTTTACATTCATAAGTCTCCTTCTGTTGAGTTTATTCCAAGTGGCATTGCTGAACATTTTGTCAATTTGAAGGTCTTAGTCATCTCGTATACTGGCTTGAAAACGATTAGACAATCAGACTTGAAACCACTTTCAAAATTGGAAGATCTTTATATGGACAAGAATCAAATTGAATCCCTCGATAAAGATATTTTCCGCTACAATCCACTCATTAGGACGGTAAATCTCTCGAGTAACAAAATCAAATCTGTTGCCAGGGGTGTCTTCGATCCGTTGATAAATTTAAAAACCTTAAATTTCTGCACAAATGTTTGTCACGGAGGTGATGCTTACGAAAATACGACAGTAACGAGAATGCTCAAAGAAGAAATTTATAAGAAATGCGCACCAGTTGATGATAAGGAATTTTATGACGACCTGGAAAGACATGAAGAAACTGCAAGCAAGGCTTCATCATCTCATCCGGTTTCTATTGTATCGCTGAGCATTGCCATGTTGTTAATTAATTTGTCTTTTTAATCTATTCTTGTTAAAAGTTGTACTATCAGTTAACGAGCAACCTTTGTTGATCTTCAAATATTCATAACATTCAATTTTAATTAAAATAAAACAAAATAAAAAATAATTAATTTGATAAGTATTTGATTATTTATATTTTTCCTCGAATAGATTGCTTTTAATTAATAAATTTTATTAGCGTTTTTTTCCACCAGACAGAATTGATAGACTTAGCATGAATTAATATACAAAATAAACCAATAAACATCTGATTCGTTGTTAGTAATTGCAACCAAATTTAATTCGTAAAAGGACAACATGAGCGATGTCTTCGCATGGATGGATTCTCGTAGAGGACCAGCCTACCGTTCTACGCACTAAGGTATGGATGGTTCCTGCTAGCCGTCCCTAGATAGACAGCACCGAAGTGTGTCTACTCGGGAATTTGGTGGGGAAGGAGATGAGGGAGGGAACTCGGTCGCCTACGTCCACAGTGTGGTTCGGTTCATTCGGAGGGGAATGCTCTGAAGCTAAAACTTTCCCTATTAACAGTCATGACCCTTTGAGCTCCTTGAAACTCAAATTAACGCATTGCGAACTCTCAAGTAACAACAAAATGTCCCCTGTAACCAGTCCGACGGATGAAAAACCCTACAGTAAGTTCGTTACGAACTGCTACTGCCACTTGTTTTATACGTTAGTGTTTTGCAAAATATCCTGATAGTACAAAATCGACTATTTTTTTCATGTTTGTTCCTTAATATTTTTATGGTTTTTTATCCTTGGATGAAAATATTCTATTAGGGCCACTATTTCCATAATTGTTGGTCTCCTCTCTGTCTGGTCAGTAGATGCTTTAACTAAAGAACGAGATGAGCTAGCGACTTTATTTTTAGCAAGCACATCAGGATCTGCTCCACAGTCCTAATACCTGGAATCTTTATAAAAAATTCAGAAGACCGGTCACAGGCGACCTGGTACAAGGATATTTTCGTTTTTCGCTTTTCGGTATTGATATATTATATCCCAACTATCCGCAATATTATATTATATATTATATTATTATATTATATTATATAATAAATTATTATATTATATTATATATTATATTATTATATTATATTATATTATATATTATATTATATATTATCTGTCCGTCCGTCTGTGAGCCATAAGTTGCCATAAGTTTTTGTCTGTCTGTCTGTCCGTCAACTTATGGCAACTTATGGCAACCTATGGCAACTATGTCTGTCTGTCTGTTAGCCATAAGTTTTTGTCTGTTTGTCTGCCCGTCAACTTATGGCCACTTATGGCAACTTATGGCAACTTATGATTTTTGCTGACAGAGAGACGGACGGACAGACAGACAGACATAGTGGCCACAATAAGGTTTTTTCTACGAAAAAATCCTTAAAAAAATTAAGGAACAATCATTTTTCTGTTCGAGAGATTTAATGTTTCGATTAAAGTCGGAACGTGGGACACATTTGAATTCAACTGTCAAATCTATCGCTCGATAAATCTATCGCTCGGTAAATCTATCGCTCGTAAAGTTATCGCAAAAATCTATCGCCGGTTCAAAATCAAATCTAACGTTGGTTCAAAAAATTATCGTTGATCCAGCGATAACTTTCAAATAAATTCTGGCCGTTACAACACTTTTTATCAGCACAAAAGTTATCGCTAGGTAGATTTCGTTCCTATTTCACTGGGGTATTTATGGATAGGTTCGAAAAACGATTTCAATTCAAGCTCAAAAGTTTGATAATACGTCAACGTTATAACACCAACAATTTGAACATTGTACTTCTTAAAGCACAAATCGATTATCTCGAAGAGTTGAAGATAGATTTCAACTAAGTAGGATTATTCGATGATATCATGAAAATGCCAAAACTCAATAGTCTCGACATCAATTATAAAATAAGTTTCTCCAAAAACGAGATTCCAAATGAAATATCAAAATCGATTACTGATCTGAAGCTAAAACATTCAAGCAACATTGACACCCTTAAATTTTTTGTTTTTTTAGGGTTTTTCATCCGAAGAATGGAACACCCTATTGTGGCCGCTTTGTCCGTGGTCCGTCTTCCGAAAGACTTTAGAGTTAGAATTTTGAATCCTTTACATAAAATGATTAGCTCGACTGGACAAAGCAACAAATCTTAGAAATTCCAAGCTTCACACATTGGATCCATCTCTGGTGAGCTCAAAGTGAAACTTCTGTTCCTTAAGAGTTACAGTTTTGAGTTGTTAACATGAAATGATCAGCTCGACACAACAAAGCAAATAATGTCAGAAAATCAAAGCTCCACACATTGGATCCACCTCTGGTGAGCTCAGAGTGGAACTTTGTTCCCTTTAAGTAAAATGTCCACTGTAACCAGTCCGACGGATGAAAAACCCTACAGTAAGTTTGGTACGAACTGCAACTGCCACTTGTTTGAATTGAAAACCTGCAATAAAAATAAATTCTCATTTGATGCTTAAATTTTTTTTTATTGATGTGTTCTCGTTTTTGTGATTTTCTAAGAAAACGACAAGAAGAGCGAAACAAACTCATTAAAATCTTTTCAGCATTTTGTGAATTTCATTATATTTTATTCAATTTCCTGTTGACGGCGGAGGAAATAAAAGAAATAAAAGACAAAGAAATAAAAGACGTGATCATGAAATACCAAAATCTTAGAATGCTTGACATCAATCATTTTCTGGATTTTTCAAAGATTAAAGGTTCAAATTACTTCACAGATGTCGAGGAAAAGGATTCGGAGATATTATCGATTAACGAGAACAAATAATTGTCTTGTTGATGATTTTGAATAAAACTTTTATCTTGCTAATTTTGCTTGCAGTCCTTTAAAATTTTCATGGAAATCAGCCAAAATCGATTTATTTTCAATTGCTGAGACAGTAAAATGATTTTTCTTTAAAATTTTCTGGGGCTTCGCGCAACAGTTCTTCCACGATTTCATTGAATGTGATTCGTTCTTGGGGATCAAACCGCCAACACTTTTCCATAGTTTCGTAAATACAGTCAGAGCAATTTTCATCTGGTCTGCTTTCCGTTCCACCTTCGATGATGAAGTTCATTGCTTCACCATTCGATTTTCCTTTGTAAGGTTGCTCAGCGTAAGTTACAATTTCCCACAAAACAATTCCATAACTGAAGACATCACTTTCAGAGGTGAATATTCCATCTCTCAAGCTTTCTGGAGACATCCAACGAAGTGGCAGCAATCCAGTTGTTCCTTTTCGATAATAATCTGCCTCGTAAATGTCTCGAGTCAATCCGAAGTCTCCGATCTTTACTGTCAAGTCATCAGAGACCATGCAATTTCTCGCAGCAAGATCTCGATGCACAAACTTTTTGTGAGAAAGATAAGCCATTCCATCAGCAATTTGAATTGCCATGTGAGACACAGGAGGAACCGTAAACTTTAAAGGAAGACTTGAGTAATTTCCGCTTGGAGGCGCCTGTGGTCTGTTTTTTCTCAAAAATGTTTTTAGATCGCCATTTGTCATAAATTTCTAAAAAGACATTTATCAATCAAAGTAATTATCAATAAAATTTAAATTAAACTTACCATGACAATGTAATAAGGTTTTGATTTGCTGACAATTCCCAAAAGTTTTATGACGTGGAAAGTATCGAAACTCTTCATGAGATCTGCTTCTTTTAGGAATTTAATCGAGACTTCCTCGAGAGCTTCCTTGTGTACAGTTTTCACCGCAACATTTTTAATCACCTCATGATCCTTTAAAGTTCCCTTATACACCACTCCGGAATTTCCGCTTCCAAGCTTCGATGTTTCGTCAAACGTGCATTCGATATTTTCTCTCTCAAGTTCAAAATCATCGTCAGGTTTGCTAACATTTGCTGTTTTAACTTCTAAACCTCTACTTTCAAAATCATCTTTCAGGAAGTTGATCGAGTCTCTAAAACAAGTCTCATTGTTGACAGTCTTCACCGCTAGAGATAAAGACATCTCATCATCTTGTCGATTCTTCAGAATTCCCTCGTTCAAATTGCCAACGTTTTTTAACTCAATTTTGAATGGATTGTCAGGTTTGCAAGCAATTGATCTTTTGTTTCGAAGTAATCGAAAACGTTTGATCAGAAAGAGAACTAGCAGAGTCAAGACAAATGATGAAAATATCCAATAAATCAAATAACTTGATTTAATTTCAAAATAGATCGGCTCGCTAGGTGTCCCATATCCAGCTAACGATCGAACTACAACCGTAAAATTATATTTTCCTGGAGGCAATTGATCAAATATTATTTTTGCCCCGTCTTCAATAAACTGCTTGTAACTAATGCACTGCATTTTGGATTGATTGGATCCAACAGTTTTAAAGTGAACGGTGAAAGTAAGAACAAGTCCGTTTGGACGTCTTGGACTGTCCCACTTCAATTCAATTGAATTTTTGTTAACAACTTTTCCAATTAAATTTTCGATTTGATCAGCTTCGTTGTTTGCAGATGTTTTAACCGAGAATATCGTTGGAGACGTACAATAAGTGCGATTGTAACATCCTCGGATGGACACGAAGTAGTTCGCGAAATGTTCGACATCAAGAAAAGTGTAGCTCGTTGCTCTAGCTTGAACCTCTTTGTAAATATATTCTCGGCCAATTGATTTATTGCTCTTTTGTGAATTACTTCGTTTAATGATAAACTCATTTTCAAGGAATGTTTTGATATCTCTTCTCATTCCAATAAAGTTGCTTACTTGAAGTATTTGATCGTCATTCGAATTATTATTTGACAAGAGGCAATATTCTCGTTCGTAATATTCCTGGTTCGGCGAAATGCGAAAAGCCCTTATTTGATATTCAGAGAATGCAGTTAAAAATTTGAATCGGCCGTTCTTTAGCTGATTGTTGTTAATGAATTCTGGATCATTTTCCTCTATTCCCCAATGAAACGTCTAAAAAGAAATCTCCGGTAAAATGAATTAATAACCAAAATAGATTACTCACGATACTCGATGATGTTGTTAAATTATGAAATATTTTGAAAGGTTCCCCAGAAGTTTTAAAATATTTTGTTGGTCCAATTAGATTTTGCGTATTTCCATCAAACATTTGATAAACGTAACTCGTGTTGACTTCGAGGCCATAGATTATCTGTGTATCATTTTTAGTTTCTTCGATGGGTCTGAGAATTGAGAATGAGAGTTATGCTTCAAGCTCATTAGTTTAGTTAGTAAAAAGTTTACTTAGCGTTTTTCGTGAGGCAAAAGCTTTTTTGAATTTCCGTAAATTCTTCTTCTTGCCAAATTTTGTACATTAAATTAGTTGGCAGTTTCTTTGTCGAATTCCATTCTATCTTAGCAACGTAAGTATTTGGAACGATCGATAGATTCACTACAATTTCCTCGCAATTTTCGCCGTCACATAATTTCCGATTTCCGGTGAGTTTTGTTGCGCCTCGATCGATCGAAACATTCTGACCCGCGAGCCAAATTTGTCGCAAATTTTCATTATTTTCCAAAATCAAAGAAAATTTATTTGATTCCAGCTCAACACCTCGAATTCTTTTCAGTTCTTTTAAAAATCCTAAATCTCTTATTTTCGTTCCAGAAATTTTCAGATATTTGTGAATTACCTCGATGCTTGAAAATGTTTTCGACAGAGTTTTTAAATTTGCATTGTCACAAACATCGAGCGACAAATCGATTTCCACAAAACCTTTAACTATCTGACATCCACTGTGCTGCCAATATTCATTGTTCACCACGATATTATTACAAATTTGTTTTCTTTTGAAGTCAGCGCATGTGATATTTGAATTCGATTCGTCTAATTTTAAGGTTTCGAAATCGGCTGGACATAAATTGATGCACTTTCCGTTTTGAATAGTCGTTAGTATCTGATTCTTTTCAGACGTTTTATTGACGCACTCTTCTTGACTAACACAAAATCTTTCTTCAAACTAAAAAAATGAAAAATATTAAAAAATATTTAGGCGTTCAAAAATATCTCACCGAAAGAGTATTTTCAGGACATTCTTGGATGCAACTGCCATTGTACGAGACATTTCGGCAGAAGACACAATCGTTTGGATCAGTCGAACATCCTCCAAGGCATTCTGAAGAGCAGCAAGTGCCGTTGAGCCCACACACTCCAGAAAGGCAAGAAGGATCACAAATCACTTGAGAAACCTTCTCGTTCCAACAGAATTCAGCTTTTTGGCAGCTAGGACAGTTCTCATTGTTTTCAGCCTACGAGAGATTCAAAATTTATTTAAAATGAATGAGAATATATGAACTAGCAGCATACCATGAATACCGCATCGTTTTTAAGCGCATTCCAGTTGATTGTGTTAAGAAAACACAATTTTGGATTATTATCGATTAAGATATTACCAGAAAAATGTTTAAGGTTCGTCAGTCCAATTTCCTTCAGATCTCTGTTGTTCCTTATTATTGAACTTAAGTTTTGCTCACTTTCGCCTCTTACAACAGCGAGTTTAGGAAATAAATCATTTAGTGATATCAACCCATCGAGTTCGAAAATCTTTAGTACTCCTCGAATTTCTTGCAGATTTAAAAAACTGATTTTGGTCTCATTATTATAACTTTTCTTTTTGGAAGTAACAATTGATCTTAGTTGAATCGAACCATTAACAATATCACATTCGTCTAATTTTCTCTCTTTTACTGCATCCCAAAGATCACTCCAGGTCATGTCATGGAAGAGCACGCCTTTACAAACTAACAAAATTTATTCAGTTTTTAAGAATCATTTTGTTTAATTTATTTACCTTTCTCATGAAGTGATGAACTCATAGATTCACAACTAATTACAAACAAGAGAACTATCAATTTCACTTTTATTTCCATTTTACGAAAACGTTTGCAATTCTATCCTCCTCAAATATTTTTCTATATTTGTCTACTATGTTCATTTCTATCGGAGAGACTATGTTTTGCTTGACATAATTCTTTACGATAACGATTTTGACCAGTGTGAAGGTGATGTGTCGTAATTCGACTAACTTCCTCGGGATTCTCTTCTTCACTTTGTAAGTATTTGGTCACTGAAACAATCAACTTTGTACTGAAAACATACGGAGAATAAAAGCTCCGGCGTACACACAAGAGAGAATTTAAATTCGCAATTTAAAACTCTGAGGCTGATCGGATGGCGATCAGTTCGGCTTTTCGACGCATACTTTTATAAGTCGAGGTGTTGCAATGTGTGAGAGTGCATTTGATGATTGTGAAAGGAAACAATTTTATTTGATTTCCGATTTCCAACAAGAAAGACTCC
The DNA here is from genome assembly GCA_033063855.1 of Smittia aterrima. NCBI lineage: Eukaryota > Metazoa > Arthropoda > Insecta > Diptera > Chironomidae > Smittia > Smittia aterrima. The sequence goes on from CP093831.1 coordinate 27,136,408, forward strand.
GTTTCGTTATTTATCCTTTAGGATCAAAGAGATTGGAAGATCATTTCATTTGTATTAAGGAAGAATAAAATAAAAAAAAAAGACCTTCAAATATTGACTAATTTTTATTTTCAATAAAAGCGAAATGTTTAAACATTCTCGTAAAAGGAAGAATCTGCAGTAATGTTTGCGTAGCATTTTCCTGTAAAATTAAGCTGATAATTAAACTCAATATTTTTTTCTAACAAATAAAATTCAATCTCTTCCAATTCACTCATTTTATTAAATTTAATATTTTGATTCTTAGAAAAAAAAATCGTTGCATTATCAGTTTTATTTGACAGGTCATTACGCAAACATCGCTGCAGATTTTTCTTCTTCCCGCGAGAATGTTCAATGAAAGCTCTAACTCCAAAGGGATCAAAGTTTCACTTGGCGCTGGTCAAAGGTGGACCAAGATCTCGTCAGCTATAAGATCCATGCACTCGATTCAACATGCTGACTCTCGAACCTGATGAGCTAACGAAAAATCCTCAAACCATCGCATTCGCGATTTATTTCAACAACGGACCACGAACAAAGCGACCATGATAGGGTCTTGCATCTTTCGGATTAAAATTCCTTAAAAGCAAGTAGCTCGCCTTAATTGATTTGAAGAATGGGGCGTCTGAAAATTTAGTTTTTAGTGCGTGAACGACACTGAGTTGATTTTGTTTGCTTTTAGTGTCGAACGGGACAGAATGAATGCATGACAGTTTTGATCAAGACAATTCTTATAATTAAAATTTCGCAACTATTTTGGAAATTGTGTTTCTTTTATTCTTCATTGAATATAATGGTTTTAAATTTTTAAGCTTTCTCAACCTAAATCGATATCCGAGTTTCTTCCTTCAGCTGGTAAAAGAGCGAGTACAGAACGATGAACTGATATCCTGAGAAAAGAACAAAAAAGCATCCAATGGAGATCATAAAAAGGTCAAAAATGTCCAAGATCATCATATAAATCATTCCGATTAGAGTCCATATAATTGAAATAAGTATAACAATCAGCAAAGGTTTAATTTTTTTGTAATCTCGCTGAAAGTAAAATGAAAATTAGTAAAATATTATTTAAATCGAAAGTTTCTTACTTTATTTGATCCTTGAATACATATTATTGAGCAAGGAACGCAAAATGCACTGAAGAGAACATTGGCGAAATCACTAAAGGTACCTGCGAAGACATAATCAGAATTTCATAACAAAAGGATTCACTTTTACTTACCTAAGTCTAACATAGGATGCATTTGGTTAAGAATTAGCGTAAAAGAAAGATACCGCAAGTACCACAAAAAACACAATATGTTTTGAACCATGTTGAACCATCCAATGATAACACCTCCAGTTTCAAGTTTAGCGCAACACAAAAAACTTTTAAGTTTAATCATTTTTCTTCTGTAAAGAAATTTAGAAACACGAGATAGCTCACATTCACTTTTCGTTTAAAATAAATCGATGAAATTTACCAAATTTAAACAGAACAGTGAAGAACAGTAAGAATATTTTTTTGCATTCTTTTTTGAAATAAATGAGACTTACGAGTCCAAATTTATGTTCAAGCCTATCATTTGCCAAATTGAAAGTAAATGAGCGGATAGAATTTCTTCCGAATTTATTCTGAACCAAACCAATGAAACAAGAGATTGCAAAATGCTGACTTCTTTTTCTTAGACTGACTCTTATTCTTATCACTTTTGCTTAAGTGGATGTGTTTTTTTCGGGCCATTCGTGTGGTTGCTGCGTAATCGAAAATGATAATGGAGAGGAAGTTGTTTGCGAAATGTAAATATAATTTTAGTCGCGGCAACTTGACTGATATACTTTGAATTACGAAGCTTCCGGTTCGAAGGTAGAACAGGAAACTAGAAATCATTCCAACTCCGATAATGTATAAATGATTTAACTTTGATTTAAAATTATCATGGAGTCGCACTAACCGGTTCGCAGTGATAGAACAAGAAAGATCACATTGAAAGTTTAATCTTGCTTGGAAATTCCAGAGTGCGGCTCGTGGGTTTCGTCCAAGCCAAATAAAAATAGGATTCAAACATCAATAGGTTATCCCGTTGCGATAAATATTTGCTAAGACAACCGAAACTTTGAGATAAGAAAGACAAATTTAAATTCATGCGGTTCGCGTTATTTCCTGATGATTCTGATTAAAGAGATTTATTCTGTCGATGAAGAAAAACTTCGAAGAAATTGATTTTTAATTGAATTTCTAACGCTGACTCCACGGGTCAATCTTTGCTTGTCTCGATAAGAATGACTTCGCCACAATGCCACAGTCGATATCAAAATGAGAGTGGAAATAATCGCAATTGTGATGAAATAAGCTCATCAGGTTCGAGAGTCAGCATGTTGAATCGAGTGCATGTATCTTATAGCTGACGAGATCTTGGTCCACCTTTGACCAGCGCCAAGTGAAACTTCGTTCCCTTTGGAATTAGATCTTTCATTGAACAATCTCGCGGGAAGAAAAAGAATCTGCAGCGATGTTTGCGTAGTATAAATTATATATAATTCCTTGGAAATCCCAGCGTCCCATATATCTCTCGGAATTCGTTTAATGTCTATTTTCCGTGAAATATCTTCAGACTTAGACTCGTTTAATTTTCCAAAACCAACAACGAAACCTTCCGCATTTTCATTTTAAGGGAAATTTTTACTCCAAAGACACACAGGCGATATATTATCAGAGAACTTTATTGAAGACGCGGATCGCAAGATTGCCACGTCTGCGTCGTATCGTTGTGAAAGAACGTTCCAGTCAGAATGAATCAAAATTTCGTTCGGGTAAAAGACTTCAACTCCTCTTTCATACGCCACCGATAAATTATATTTTCCAAGTAGTGCGACAATTTCGTGAGCTTTTATGCGATATATCCCGTCTTTCTGTTGAATGCAATGTGCGGCAGTTATCAGAGCTTTTTAAGATATAATTGTAGCTCCGCAGAAGTAGCTTTGTGATGGAATGAGGATCAAACTTGCATGCCAAGGCCATTGACCGGGAATTGATTTTTCTCCATTGAACTTATTTTCATCTTTGCGTCCACACTTGCTTTGAACTAATGACAGAGCAACCAGGAGAACAACCAAGCACTGTAAATCCAGGTTAGAAATTATTGAAATCGAATCTTACCTGGCGTACTGTATTTCGAACCAACTGTGATTGGAGTAGCGTCTTAAAATTACAAAAGCCTCAATGTAGAAAACGATTTGAGAAAACGCATTTATGAATACTATTTCCAAGAAGATCTGATCCAATGGGACGTATGCATTGAATGGAAAGATTGCGACCACTCCGCCAACTATTCCAAAGACGTACGCACAATAAAACCGAAAATAGCGATCGGGTGTTGCTTGAACCTTCCTTTAAATAAAATTTATCTTCTGAAATTGTTAATTAATTATTATTGTTTCTTCTTTTTACCGCGTGTTTTGCCAAATATCGAAGAGCGACACAGTAAACCACAACAAGGTGCTCAGGATGCAAATTTTCAATGAACAGTCCGAAATTCTGTCGTTCAATTTGAAGAACATTGTCGATGAAAGCGAAACGAATATAAACATCGATGACTACGTCAAACAAAATTCAATCTTCGCAGTAAGAGTCGCGAAAAGTTTTCTTATGAATATGTGGGTCAAAGCTGTGATCGTCATCAAAAGAATAGAAGAGACGAAAACTGAAAAGAAATCGAATTCTTAATGTAAAGAAAATTTAAATTAATTTCTAGACTTACAGAAGTATTCAAAAACGATTCGATATAAACGTTGATTTCCGGTAAATTCGACGATGTTCTTTTGGCAACGACTCACGTCCTTGATCTCGTCGAGGTCTATCTCTCCTTCTTTCGAGAATGAAACTTTCACCTCCAGCAAACGACAAACTTCTTCTTTTTTGAACCCAAGATTAAAGTTTAAAAATAATATCAGCACTATGTAACCGATCGCGATGGTTACGATTGACACAATTTGTTTTATGCTGAACATTTTCACACGACTTATTTGAAGCAATTTGTAGCACGAACTGATCAAATTTTTTTGGAACATTTCTATTTATGAATTCGAACTTTAGGAGATATTCTCTCAGAGAGTTCGCGAAAGATTTTCAACAAATCTCTCAAAAACATTTAATAATAAAATTTTGTTATCGGTTCCTTAAAAACATAATAAATCTTTTATAACTAACTTCAATTCAAAAGCCAAATAAAGAGTTCTCGGAGCAAATCAATAGTAAGTTCAAACTTGATCGACGTTTCTTTAATTATAATAGATTACGAAAATATTATCCGCAGTCGAGCCGGTAACCTGTTACGAGAAAGTAGCGAGAACTGACAATATTTAGTCTTAAATCTAACCTGACGAAATGTATGTTTTGTTTTTTGTGAGATTATTATTAGATATAAATATGAATTTCATTTGTGGACAGTTCGGAAATTAAGCCACTGAAGTTTCTTCATTCAAGTTATCGTTAGAGGGACTAAGGTTCTCCGTTGACACAATCTCTAAACTTCTGCAATTTTCCATGAGAATCTTCCGAGCGTCTAGAGTCAAGGAAACCAAGTACCGTTGAAATTGTCGAAAATTTGTTCTTCGAATCGACAAAATTCGACGAAGAGATTGAAAGAAAAAAGAACATCAATGACATCATCAAACAAAATTCAATCTTCGCAGTGATCGACGCGATGAGTTTTCTGATGAAAATGTGAACTAGAATTGTTGCTGTCATCAGAAGAACAGAAGAAAGGAAAACTTGAAAAAAATATAATTGTTAATGAGAAATTTTAATATGTTTCTAAACTTACAAAAGTAACCGAATATTTTTCGATAAATACTTTGATTTGTAGTGAAATCGAAGGTCACAGAGCCCTTTAAATAATCCTTCTTGCAATAATTGCTTTCTCGTCAAAGACAATCTTTCCATCCTTTCCATGAGAAGATAACAAACCCCTGTAGATTGAATCGTCCGAACAAGTTGATTCATGTTTGTAACTAAAAGCTCCATTACATTTGATGTAGAATAAGTCATAGTGGTCGTATAAAAAGTTCTTTATGTTGTTTTTATCGCAAACTTCTCGATCTTCGCAACAAAACTGAATGCAATTATTTTGGAAACGACAATCTTTTTCCACGACACCAAAATAAAAGTTGAAAATGCATCAGTGCAAAGAACTTCCAATTTTTGTAAGTGACTCATTGTTAACAGCAACCAACACAAACTGCGTCAATGTTTCATTTTTAATCAGAACTTTAAGAGAATCCGCAAGAGAAATTTCGCGAATCTCTCACTAATTTTTATTTCTCTCAATCATATTTTAACAAGATTCAGCTCAATTGAAAGAAGAGTTGCATATCATTCGGGACAGTTTTTAAATTACGTCACGACATTCTCTGTTTCGTCAATCGACACAGATTTTTCTTTCGAAACAGCTTCCAAACTCATGTTGTTGCAGTTACTGTCCAAGAAAATCTTCCGCGTCGCGAATATAATAAAAACCAAGAACGCAGAGTAACAATTGATTTCGTCGGAAAATGGTGAATCAATGAAAGCAAATACTGAGTAGATTTTCACGGAGCATACCATCGCTAAGATCAAAAAGAGTTGGACGTTCACCCAAAATCTGGAATAATTAAAAATTACTAATTTTTATTGTAAGAAAAAATTACCCAATTCTTGCCTGTTCTTCTGCATTTCAAACCAATTTAGATCGAGGGAGTTTTCGGTTTTTGACAATCGAAACAAATTAATTGCAGACAGAACAAAGAAAATGATAAGAAAAATCAAATAGCTGAGCACAACTGCGTACATTGTCGGATATGGAATAACTTCACTTAACCAATAAAACAGAACTACGCACAATCCTCCAAATACTCCGACGACGTAAAACCAATAAATCTTTAGCCTCAAAGAATCATCGGCAGTTGCTTTGCCTTTCCTAAAAAAATTTTCAAATTATTTAAATTCAAAAATGCGTTTCTATTTCTTACCGAATTGTCCACCAAATATCGAACTGCGACACAGTCATCCAGAGCATAGAAAACAAGAGGCCAACTAATGTTAAACAGAACGAAAGCATAGGCGGTGAAAGCAAACGGAGGTTCATCAATGAAGCAAAAAAAAACATGACCATCAATGAAATCACTAAATTAAATTCAACCTTCACATCAATCGTTGCGTTAAGTTTCCTGATGCAGTTTTGAATCAAAACTGTTCCAATCAGAATAGCAGAAGAAAGGAAAACTGAAAAAAAATTAAATTCTTTATGGATAAAATAAATTAATATTTTGAGAAACTTACAGAAGCATTCAAAAACAAATCGAAAAACATTTCTTTTGCATATACCAAAACAAGGTTGTTCGTCGTTTGTTTTGTTATGAGAGAATACGAAAATTATTATCAGCGCTAAGTAGCCGGCAACTGCGATGATCACACAATTTCTTTTGCTGAACATTTTCACGACTTGTTGTTTCAAGAAATCAGCGAGAACTAAATCGAAATTTGATTCAGAATTTTAAGAGATGCCGCGAGAGATTTTTGCGAACCTCTCAATAATTTTATATAAATTTTTTTTTTATCAGTTTCAAGAAATTAATATAACAATCTTGCATAAGAAGCTTCAGTTCAAAGATCGAATTAGAAAGTTTGAAAATTACGTCACGAGATTCTCAGAAGTTTCTTTATTTGCCATGCAGAATTTTTTTGCAGATTTTTTTTAGTGGGTTGAATGTACTCTGTCGAAACAGCCTCCAAGCTCAGATCTTTGTTGTCATTGTCAAAGAAAATCAATCGCGTCACAAAAATAAAGAATGCACAGTAGCAAATCACTACGTCGAAAAAGATTTACGAACTGTTGCTGTATGGACTCTTGCGTAGCAAACCATCGCAAAATACAAAAAGAGTAGAACATTTATCCAAAATTTGATCATCAAGAGAACTAGCAGAGTCAAGACAAATGATAAAATTATCCAATAAATCAAATAACTTGATTTAATTTCAAAATAGATCGGCCCGCTAGGTGTCCCATATCCAGCTAACGATCGAACTACAACCGTAAATTTATATTTTCCTGGAGGCAATTGATCAAATATTATTTTTGCCCCGTCTTCAATAAACTGCTTGTAACTAATGCACTGCATTTTGGATTGATTGGATCCAACAGTTTCAAAGTGAACGGTGAAAGTAAGAACAAGTCCGTTTGGACGTCTTGGACTGTCCCACTTCAATTCAATTGAATTTTTGTTAACAACTTTTCCAATTAAATTTTCGATTTGATCAGCTTCGTTGTTTGCAGATGTTTTAACCGAGAATATCGTTGGAGACGTACAATAAGTGTGATTGTAACATCCTCGAATGGACACGAAATAGTTCGCAAAATGTTCGACATCAAGAAAAGTGTAGCTCGTTGCTCTAGCTTGAACCTCTTTGTAAATATATTCTCGGCCAATTGATTCTTTGCTTTCTTGTGTATTACTTCGTTTAATGATAAACTCATTTTCAAGGAATGTTTTGATATCTCTTCTTATTCCAATAAAGTTGCTTACTTGAAGTATTTGATCGTCATTCGAATTATTATTTGACAAGAGGCAATATTCTCGTTCGTAATATTCCTGGTTCGGCGAAATGCAAAAAGCCCTTATTTGATATTCAGAGAATGCAGTTAAAAATTTGAATCGGCCATTCTTTAGCTGATTGTTGTTAATGAATTCTGGATCATTTTCCTCTATTCCCCAATGAAACGTCTAAAAAGAAATCTACGGTAAAATGAATTAATAAACAAAATAGATTACTCACGATACTCGAAGAAGTTGTTAAATTATGAATTATTTTGAATGGTTCCCCAGAAGTTTTAAAATATTTTGTTGGTCCAATTAGATCTTGCGAATTCCCATCAAACATTTGATAAACGTAACTCGTGTTGACTTCGAGGCCATAAATTATCTGTGTAACATTTTTAGTATCTTCGATTAGTCTGAGAATTGAGAATGAAAATTATGCTTCAAGCTCTTTAGTTTAGTTAGTAAAAAGTTTACTTAGCATTTTTCGTGAGGCAAAAGCTTTTTTGAATTTCCGTAAATTCTTTTTCTTGCCAAATTTTGTACATTAAATTAGTTGGCAGTTTCCTTGTCGAATTCCATTCTATCGTAGCAACGTAAGTACTTGGAACGATCGAAAGATTCACTACAATTTCCTCGCAATTTTCGCCGTCACATAATTTCCGATTTCCGTTGAGTTTTCTTGCGCCTCGATCGATCGAAACATTTTGACCCGCGAGCCAAATTTGTCGCAAATTTTCATTATTTTCCAAAACCAAAGAAAATTTATTCGATTCCAGCTCAAGACCTCGGATTCTTTTCAGTTTTTTTAAAAATCCTAAATCTCTTATTTTTGTTCCAGAAATTTTCAGATATTTGTGAATCACCTCGATGTTTGAAAATGTTTTTGACAGAGTTTTTAAATTTGCATTGTCACAAACATCGAGCGACAAATCGATTTCCACAAAACCTTTAACTATCTGACATCCACTGTGCTGCCAATATTCATTGTTCACCACGATATTATTACAAATTTGTTTTCTTTTGAAGTCAGCGCATGTGATATTTGAATTCGATTCGTCTAATTTTAAGGTTTCGAAATCGGCTGGACATAAATTGATGCACTTTTCGTTTTGAATAGTCGTTAGTATCTGATTCTTTTTAGAAGTTCTATTGACACATTCTTCTTGACTGACACAAAATCTTTCTTCAAACTAAAAAAATAAAAAATAATAAAAAATAATTAAGCGTTCCAATTTATCTCACCGAAAAAGTATTTTCAGGGCATTCTTGGATGCAAATGCCATTGAATGAGACATTTCGGCAGAAGTCACAATCGTTTGGATCAGTCGAGCATCCTCCAAAGCATTCTGGGGAGCAACAAGTGCCATTGAGCCCACAAACTCCAGAAAGGCAAGAAGGATCACAAATCACTTGAGAAACTTTCTCGTTCCAACAGAATTCAGCATTTTGGCAGCTAGGACAGTTCTCATTGTTTTCAGCCTACGAGAGATTCAAAAGTTATGTAAAGTGAATGAGTATATATGAACAAGCAGCTTACCATGAATACCGCATCGTTTTTAAGCGCATTCCAGTTGATTGTGTTAAGAAAACACAACTTTGGATTATTATCGATTAAGATATTACCAGAAAAATGTTTAAGGTTCGTCAATCCAATTTCCTTTAAATCTCTGTTGTTTCTTATTATTGAACTTGAGTTTTGCTCACTTTCGCCTCTAATAACAGCAAGTTTAGGGAATAAATCATTTAGTGATATCAACCCATCGAGATCGAAAATCTTTAGTACTCCTCGAATTTCTCGCAGATTTAAAAAACTGATATTGGTCTCATTGTTATAACTTTTCTTTTTGGAAGTAACAATTGACCTTAGTTGAATCGAACCATTGACAATATCACATTCGTCTAATTTTCTCTCTTTTACGGCATCCCAAAGATCACTCCAAGTCATGTCATGGAAGAGCACGCCTTTACAAACTAACAAAATATTTATTCAGTTTTTAAGAACCATTTTGTTTAGTTTATTTACCTTTTTCATGAAGTGATGAACTCATAGATTCACAACTAATTACAAACAAGAGAACTATCAATTTCACTTTTATTTCCATTTTACGAAAACGATTTCAATTCTATCCTCCTCAAGTATTTTTCTGTATTTGACTACTATGCTCATTTCTATCGGAGAGACTGTGTTTTGCTTGACATAATTCTTTACGATAACGATTTTGACCAGTGTGGAGGTGATGTGTCGTAATTCGACTATCTTCCTCGGGATTCTCTTCTTCACTTTGTAAGTATTTGGGCACTGAAGTAATCAACTTTGTATTGATAACATACGGACAATAAAAGCTCCGGCGAATACACAAGAAAGAGAGAAAAACTTCACTCTGAATGCTCTTCACAAATATTTTTTACGCTTCTCTTCTTCCACTCGACTCAAAAATATATTTTCTTTGATGCAAAAGCTTCGTGATTTAAAACTCCGAGACTGATCAAATGGCGATGGATTCTAGACAGAAGTGCTTCTCGTCTTTTCGATCATATTTAATCTCATTTGCTAATGTGTGGCTCATATTTCATGACCGACTTTCTCTCATCGCGATGTTCTACGGTGGCGCTTACAATGGTGTGATGACGACTCTTGGTGATCGTCGATAGATGACATTGAATACAGAAGCGTTCAATATCTTATAATATTTTATTCCATCAATAAATATCACCGTATTTTGATATTCATTACATTAAAATATATCCTTCTTTTTATATAAATCTAAACGAGTTCGCTATATTAATTGCTTTAATTAACCTACCTACTTTCGAAAATTTGACTAAGAATCATTCGGATCTTTAAAGTCGGAGAGAAATAAGGTTTATCATAATGAAAGCCGAATTTAATAAGCTTTTCAATAATCTAGATAAAATTTTACAAATTAACTTAATTAAAGTTAAAAATGTTAAAATGTCTTCCAAGACATTGAGAAATTTGCGCCGCAATTTGAATTTCTCAATAAAAATGCAATTAGAATTTTTTTCTTATCAATGAAGAAGTACAATTCGTGAAGATCGTTGAATTACGCAACTTTTCAATTGATCTAGTTCTTAAATACGTTTTTAGGGTTTTTCATCCAAAGGATGGAACACCCTATTGTGGCCGCTTTGTCCGTGGTCCGTCTTCCGTCTTCCATCTTCCGTCTTCCGTCTTCCGTGGTCCGTTATTGAGATAACTCGCGAACGCGATGAGCTAGCGAATTAATTTCTTCACCAGTCGATAGAGAATTTAAATACGAAAAACAACTTTTGAGGATTTTTGGCTAGCTCATCAGGATCGGGCCCACGGGCCCAAAACCTGGAATCTCCATACAAAAAGTCGATTTTTAGATTTGAAATACGTTTTCTCTAAAACGGAAGCACATTTCAGCTGTGACTTGTTCACAAGAAGTGATCAGCATGTTGAATCGAGTGCATGAATCTTATAGCTGACCAGATCTGGGTCCACCTCTTGCCAGCGCCAAGTGAAACTTCTTTTCCTTTGGAGTTAGAGCTTTTAATTCTTTACATAAAATGATCAGCTCGACAAGACAAAGCAAATAATGTCAAAAAATCCAAGCTCCACACATTGGATCCATCTCTGGTCAGCTCAAAGTGAAACTTCTGTTCCTTTGGAGTTAGAGCATTGAAATGTTCACATGAAATGATCAGCTCGACTTGACAAAGCAATAAATCCTAGAAATTCCAAGCTCCACACATTGGATCCATCTCTGGTGAGCTCAGAGTGGAACTTCGTTCCCTTTGGAGTTAGAGCATTGAAATGTTCACATGAAATGATCAGCTCGACTTGACAAAGCAATAAATCCTAGAAATTCCAAGCTCCACACATTGGATCCATCTCTGGTGAGCTCAGAGTGGAACTTCGTTCCCTTTGGAGTTAGAGCATTGAAATGTTCACATGAAATGATCAGCTCGACTTGACAAAGCAATAAATCCCAGAAATTCCAAGCTCCACACATTGGATCCACCTCTGGTGAGCTCAGAGTGAAACTTTGTTCCCTTTAAGTAAAATGTCCCCTGTAACAAGTCCGACGGATGAAAAACCCTACAGTAAGTTCGGTACGAACTGCTACTGCCACTTGTTGAGTTAATAACCAATTTAATTTCAACTTGCTTAAAAAAATTCTCTTTTCTTATTTTCTCTTCATTTTTGGAGAGCGGAGAGAAGTAAATTTTTTTTAAGAACAAGATTAAGATAAGAACAAGAACTTATTTTTTTATTAAATTAATTTAGAGTTATGAGAGAATTCATTTGGATATTCTCTTGAAGACGTGAAAACATATAATCGTTTGACTTATCAGCTTATTTTTACAGGAAAATGCTACGCAAACTGTTGTGTATTTTTTTTTATTCGTCTTTTTTATTTATCTAAGTTGAATCAAAATCTTCAGTCATTGCAGAAATGATTTGCCAATCGTTTCGTGGAAGGAGAAAAATTATTTAAACTTTCAAAACAATTTCAAAATAAAATTATAAACGAGACCGTTAAAAAAAATCAATGAATTTATTTTTTAGAGCTGTGAATGTGTTATATCTTTAGTTGTATGCAGACACCATTGGCTAATAGTCTTCGTCTTGGGCTACACCCATAGCGTTAATATTTCAGATAACAAAACCGAACAAATGAGAATTCAATGTTTTTTCCATTCCATACATGCAAAGAAGAGCCTTCGGGTTAGTATTATATTTGTTTGCAAGATTAAAAATTTTTCTTAGAAGACTCCAGAGAAGTCAACACGTGTTTACATTCAAAAAGATTTCACGGAAAACTCAAGAGATAATATTGATGTGTTTCTGCAGATCGTTGGCAACTGAATCTAAAACTTCCAATTCACTAAATGCACTAATTTTCTTTCAATAAATTGCAAGAAAAAAGCTCTTTAAAAAAGTTACTTTATTTATGCTAATGCATTCCAATCTCTTGTTGACCCAGTAATATTTTTTTTGATAAAAATATTTAAATTTACCTTCAAGGAAATCCTTAATTGCTGAAAAATTAAAGTACAAGTTTATTGCTGATTTTTAACCTGTTGTAGTTTATTATAATTTTTATTGTTTTATGAACAAATAGTTCTCTCAAGACAATTACAAACTGATCCTTCCTCGTGCAATTAATTATTCTTCAATCAAAACATTTGAGCTGATCCAATCCGAAAATTCTCTAACTTCTGTGAAAACCGTGTAGGAGTTTATGTCACAACGTTTATGTTCGTTTAAAACAGTGGCTGAGGCAATTCCCTGGATGTACCAAACGTGGTTGTCAGGCACAAAGAATCCTTTACCTAAATATTTTTTCATGAAAGTTTTACCTCTAATTTATAAAAGTGTTTTAAATTATTTCTACCTGCATCACCAGTGCAAGGAATTGAGTTGATATCGCTTCCAGCTCCGCAAAAAGTTCTGTTGCTCGAAATTGCTTCAAAGAGATGATTTGCGAAACACATATCTCTCGGAATCCGTTTAATGTCCATTTGCCGTGAAATATCTTCAAACTTAGATTCGTTTGATTTTCCAAAACCCACAACGAAACCTTCCGCATTTTCATTTTTATGGAAGTTTTTACTCCAAAGACACACAGGCGATATATTATCAGAGAACTTTATTGAAGACGCGGATCGCAAGATTGCCACGTCTGCGTCGTATCGTTGTGAAAGAACATTCCAATCAGGATGAATCAAAATTTCGTTTGGGTAAAAGACTTCAACGCCTCTTTCATACGCCAGCGATAAATTATATTTTCCAAGTAGTGCGACAATTTCGTGAGCTTTTTTGCTATATGTCCCGTCTTTCTGTTGAATGCATTGTGCGGCAGTTATCAGAGCTTTTTTAGATATAATTGTAGCTCCGCAGAAGTATCTTTGTGATGGAATGTAGATCAAACTTGCATGCCAAGGCCATTGACCGGGAATTGAATTTTCTCCATTGAACTTATTTTCACCTTTGCGTCCGCACTTGCTTTGAACTAATGACAGAGCAACCAGGAGAACAACCAAGCACTTGAGAGACAACATTGCGACTGAACATTAAGAAAGCAAATTTAATTTATAATTATCAATACGAAGTGTGAGTTAATATTTGACGAAGCAAATTCAATATTATGAAATTTTTAGCCCATTCCATACAAATAAAGAAAGAACCGAAGAACACATTTAAGCCAAATTTCTGAGAGCTTTCGGGTCTGTATTGGCGACTCATCGCTCACACTGCTCGCTCTTAAAATAAAACACAGAAACTGCAGAGGTCAACCTGTGATTGCATGCAAGAAGATTTCACGGGAAGACTCATGAGATAAAATGTGTTGTTGCAGATTGTTGCTGACTGAATTTAAATTTTCTTGTTTACTAAATCATTCAGTCTGCATTTTACTAAAATGATTTTATTATGTTTCAATTATTTTATATTTTATTAAAAATCTTTGAACATAAATGACTCATAAGGAAATATCAATTCTAAGGTTGAGGAGGAACTTCAGGGGTTTCTACTTCAGATGATTCTACTTCAAAGACTTCCTTCTTGCAAGTGACCTTCTCACAAAAAAACTTCAGTTGAAATGGAATGTGTGTGTGGCAGCCAATGTCATTGTAAGTAAAAGACTTTCCTCTCTTTTGAAGAGATAAACAATATTCGATGCCCAAGAAATTGTTCGGTTCTCCAGGTTGAAAATTGAGTGAGTAGTCAATCGGCTTTCCTGATGTGACCCAATACCAATCTGAAGTACTTTTCGCTACCGTTGTCATGGCACCAATATGAGTCCATAGATCAAATTTAGATAAATTCTGTTCACATAATCTAATGAAGGCGTCATGTTCAACTCGCGTCTCAAGGGACAGCAGGTCCATTCCATAAGCTTGGCAAACCGATCTCGTGTTGAGCCAGAAAGTTTTAAAATAGATCGATAAGTAATATTCCTTTGTACACGTATCACCTGAGATAAAATAAATTATTTTCTCTTGCAAAAATTTCCTGTTTAAATTTGTTGTTTACAGACCCTCGTAAGATCCAAGCTTAAAAAAACCGTTCACATTTGCGTGAATCTGCAGGAATGATAGCACAACTAAAAACACAATTTGAAGCAGCATTTTGCTGGTTTGAATGATTTTTTATTTTTTTTCGATGCCAAGTTTCAACTTTTATACGAAATTGATTATCTTTAAACCGCGAAAGTTTCCGAAGCTTCTTTTTCAGAAAGCGAAACATTAAAGCAATCTTGTCATTGGGTTGTCCCACGTTGTTAACATTATACGAGGAGAAACCCAAAAGTTAAGATAAGGAATTCAAGATTTGCAACTAGCTCTATGTCTTTTCATTAAAAAATATTTAGCTGTGGAATTCCCACAGTGAGAATATTTGATATTCTTTACGAGTTTTTTTTTGGACACGCCTTCATAACACGTCATTTTAAAATACATCAGACACAAAATAAAACAAGTTGCAATAGCATATCGTAACGAACTTCTGTAGGGTTATTCATCCGTTGGACTGCCCTCAGGGGATGGGACTTTACTGGGTTAGCTGGCCAGAAATGATTCCTAAGGAACTCGGTGATTCTGCTGGAAGTTGATTTTCGAATTGAATTTCTCTATCGACTGATGAAGAAGAACTCATCGCGTTCGCGAGTTATCTCAATCACGGACAAAGCCATAAACCTTCGGATGAAAAACCCTAATTAGTAGAATCAGCAGTTCATTTTTTCGCCTCCTGTTGCGCTAAAGTCGGGCGTGACACCACAGAAAGAAAGAAGGAAAGAATTTCACATCAAACCAATTCTTATTATATTATTATATATTATATTACATCTATGATCACAAAAACTGATTTATATTTATAATTAAAAATATAAGATTTTGTATATAATTATATACATTCCTTGGAAATCACCCCATCCATGTAAATTTTTTTGGCAATAAAATGATCTTTGAGTATTTCGTTATTTGTATGCAAAGTGCTGAACAATCGTGAGTTTGCACACTTTCGGAAATTTTCAGAATGAGATAATCCAAATGAGTTTAAATTCGTGAGATTCGCATTCGCAGCTTCAGTTTCGTCTTAGCCTTTAATTAAAGAACATGGAGCTCTTTAAATATTTGCTAATCTGTTTTGTTCTTGCCGGTTACGTCGAGAGCTTAAAACTCGATTGCTTGTTTCAAATAGTGGATTATAAGGCGTGCAAAGTCAATGCACTTAAAGTCCTTGAAAACGACATTGCAGTCACTTCAATTTCTGGAGCTTATACAACTCAGATTAGGAAAAATGATGACGTCAGAGGGTTCTGGATGGGACAAAAGGTTGTAACTGAACGTGTTCCAACAAATGTTTGCAATTTCTTCAAAAACTTGGAGCGATTTCATGTGGACGGCAAATCAGTGAAACGAATTAATCGTGGAGTATTCACAAGTTGCAGGAAAGTTTGGTTTGTCGCGCTGAGATACACTTCTCTGGTAACACTACCTGAGGATCTGTTCCTGGATTTAATTGAGCTAAAAAATATTCGTCTCGAATCGAACAAACTTGTTGCTTTGCCAGCTGATTTGATAGTAGCAAATCCACAAATGCAAACGTTAAGAGTGATAAATAATAAGCAACTGACCTTCATCGACACTGATCTGCCATCAACATTAACTAAAGTTGAATTTCGTGGCAATGATTGCATCAATAAAAATTTTCCGGACGACATCACAAACTTTGAAGCGGTTACTAACGAAATTGCAACTAAATGCGATAGTCCAATGAAGAAATCTTGTCGTGAGAAGTTGCTTGCGATGGAAAAATCTCTATCCGAGAGAGATGAGGAAATTAAAAAGTTAAAACAGAATAAGAACACCTTCGAGGGTGAGAACGTTGATTTGGCAAAAGACATAAAGCAGCTAAAGTCAGCCATCGAAAGTCAAAGAATTGCAGAGAAAGAAAAAGATACAAGCGTGACTAAACTTGAAGACAATCTTGACAAATGTAACCAAAAGAATTTAGTTTTACAAGAAAATCTCACTGGAATCGTCGCAAATCATAAACAATTTATCGAGAAAATGGAATCATCACATCGCTCGAAACTGATCGAGTTAAACAATAATATCGACAATGAAAAAGTCGCTTTCGCCACTAACATTACGCAACTAATGTCAACTATCGAAGTTCTGAATGTTGATAACAAAAATTTAAAAATTGCGGTCGAAGCTTTTAAAGGAAACAACAATCAAGAGTTTACAACAGTTAAAGAAGAAAACAATATTTTAAAATCAAATAATTCGAACTTTAGAAACGCATTGGCAGAGAAAGAGACAACCGTCAGACAACTTTCACGAAAAAACGAAGAAATTCAAGCGGATCTTCTCAAGTGTAATCAAAACATCGAAACTTTACAAACAAATCTCGCGAAATTCAACACTTTTAGTGCTAACGAAACGAATTACAAGGCATTGCTTAAAGTATGTTTTGATGAACTCTCAACATTTAACGAAATAAACGAGGAAACTGCAAAATGTGAGAAGACGAAGGAACGACTTGAAATTGAGAATTCCTCTATGGTCATCAACATAAAACAGCTGAAGTCAACGATTGAGAGCTTGGAAAGCGAAAACGCAGAACTTGAGACTGATTGCGCCGGAAACGAAATGGAAAAAAGTGCTGAAACATTAAAATGTCTGTACGAAAACAAAAGTTTAAAATCAAATTACGAGAATGTGTTAAAAATGTTGAATATTCCTTTAAATTCTGTTTAAAATTGATTAAGACGAAAATAAAATAATAAAAAAAAATTATTTGGTTAATAAATTAATTGCTGCATTTGTTGTTGATACTTGATCGAGCCTTCAAGATTAGACTTCATTAATCATCATCTTTCTGTAAGCATGGCGTCGCAGTAAAATGACAACCGCAATCAAAATGACAGCGAACACAATCGTCATTGCGATGAAATAAGATAAAATGAATTCTGTGACCGCAATTTCCTGGAATTTCTTTTGCTATCTGTAGGCAAAGTTTATGCTCACAATTTCTTCTCTGATTAAACTTTTGTTAACTCGAATGTAGCGATTTTTTAAAGGACTTTCGCAATTAAATAAAATCGTGTCAATGAACAAGTTTAAGTCCGTGATGTCATCTGGGAATTTCTTGTCGATGCAATCGTTAGCACGAAAGTCAATCAAAGTCATTGTTGACGATAGCTCAGTATCAATTAAGCTGAGTTTATTGTTTTGCGCTACTAACGTTGTCTTGGAATTTTTCTCACGCAATTTCTTATTCTTCATTTGATAAGTTGTTTTACCAAACAGAACTTGTAAGAAATATTTTTTCATCTTCTATGAAAAATTATTTAATCTTTCGAACCAATTACAAAATACAAATGAAGATAAATGAGAGTGAATGTGTTATTTCTTTAGTTGTATGCAGACACCATTGGCTAATAGTCTTCGTCTTGGGACCAGTTGCGTTAATATTTCAGATAACAAAACCGAACAAATGAGAATTCAAGATTCGAAATGTTTTTTCCCATTCCATACAAACAAAAAAGAGCCTTCGGATTAGTATTGAAAACCATTCACTGCTCGTTCGAAATATAAAATTTGTATGTTCGTAAGATTAAAGAATTTTCTTAGAACACTCCGGAGATCAACCCGTGTTTGCATGCAAGAAGATTTCACGGAAAACTCAAGAGTTAATATAAATGTGTTGTTGCAGATTGTTGCTGACTGAATTTAAAACTGTCTTGTTGTTAAAGCTTTTTAATTCACTAAATGCATTTGTTTTCTCTCAAGACAAATAATATTTAAATTAATTTCAAGAAAAAACTCAAGAAAAGTTATTAAAAGGATCTTTTGTTACGAAAATTTTAAAAATCGCCTTGTCTTTTTTTTTGCACTTTATTTATGTCTCTTAGAATATATCTCTCTTCAAATGATATATTCAGATATGAAGATTCAGATCGTAAGATCGACAAGTCTGGATGAATCAAAATGTCATTTGGGTAAAAGAGCTCAACGCCTCTTTCATGCGCCCCCGGAAAATTATATTTTCCAAATAATGCTAAAATTTGTGGCAACGTTGCGACTGAACAAAGCAAATTTAATTAATATTAATCGAAACGAAGTGTGAGCTAATATGTGTGAGTAATCATTTGAGGTAGCAAATTCAAGATTATGATAAGACACTTTGAAGCCAAATTTATTTATGAGAGATTTCTGGTTTGTTTTGGTGACTCATCGCTCACACTGCTCGCTCTGAAAATAAAACACAGATTTTCATTTCATAATTTGTTCGTAAGATTAAAGAATCTTTCTTAGAAACTGCAGAGGTCAACCTGTGATTGCATGCAAGAAGATTTCACGGGAAGACTCATGAATAATCTTAATGTGTTGTTGCAGCTTGTTGCTGACTGAATTTAAATTTTCATGTTTACTTAATCATTCAGTCTAAATGCATTTCAATAAAATGATTTTATTATGTTTCAATAATTTTATTAAAATCTTAAAACATAAATGGCTCAGAAGGAAATATCAATTTTAGGGTTGGGGAGGTACTTCAGGGGTTTCTACTTCAGACGATTCTACTTCAAAGACTTCCTTTTTGCAAGTGACCTTCTCACAAAAAAACTTCAGTTGAAATGGTACGTGTGTGTGGCAGCCAATGTCATTGTAAGTAAAAGACTTTCCTCTCTTTTGAAGAGATAAACAATATTCGATGCCCAAGAAATTGTTCGGTTCACCAGGTTGAAAATTGAGTGAGTAGTCAATCGGCTTTCCTGATGTGACCCAATACCAATCTGAAGTACTTTTCGCTACTGTTGTCATGGCACCAATATGAGTCCACAGATCAAATTTAGATAAATTCTGTTCACATAATCTTATGAAGGCGTCATGTTCAACTCGGGTCTCAAGGGACAGCAGATCCATTCCATAAGCTTGGCAAACCGATCTCGTGTTGACCCAGAAAGTTTTAAAATAGATCGATAAGTAATATTCCTTTGTACACGTATCACCTAAGATAAAATAAATTATTTTCTTTTGCAAAAATTTCCGGTTTAAATTTGTTGTTTACAGACCCTCGTAAGATCCAAGCTTAAAGAAACCGTTCACATTTGCGTGAATCTGCAGAATTGATAGCACAACTAAAAACACAACTTGAAGCAGCATTTTGCTGGTTTGAATGATTTTTTTCGATGCCAAGTTTCAACTTTTATACGAAATTGATTATTTAAACCGCGAAAGTTTCCGAAGCTTCTTTTTCAGAAAGCGAAACATTAAAGCAATCTTGTCATTGGGTTGTCCCACGTTGTTTACAATATTCGAGGAGAAACCCAAAAGTTAAGATAAGGAATTCAAGATTTGCAGCTTCACCTAGCTTTGTGTCTTTGCATTAAATGATATTTAGCTGTGGAATTCCTACCATAATCTTTACGAGTTTTTCTCGGACACGCCTACATAACACGTCATTTTAAAATTCATCATAATTATCTCGCATCGCAACAGATCCATAATGAAATTAGTAGTTAACCGTGTTTCAGACTGGGGCGGCTTCAGTGGTAAATTTTTGAATTTCTTATCCTTTTTTCAATGCGATCTTAAGTTCGAATTCAACTCTTGCTAAAGGATTTTATTTATTCAAAGAGAGAGAGAGAGAGAGAGAGTTCTTTCTTAACCGGTTAATATGAAACTTCTTTGTGGAGACGCGTTCCTTTTCATCAACACCAACTGTTGTTATCAGTGTTGGGAGGTCATGAGTGCATCATTCAGAGAAGAGCTAATCGGTGTGGAAAATCCTCTGCGATGATCTTATGACTACAAGATTAACAACACGGGGTTGTATCGGTCATAACGGAGATAGATACAAGAGACAATTTGACTACGTTTCTGTGGGTCACAAGATCCCCTTCGCAAATTACAACACATCGTAGCAGTTTGTAATGCACTTACTCTAAGGGTTTTCATCCGTTAGACTTTTTGCATTTGATGGGACTGTTCATTTACAGTGAGTTAGAAGAGGTAGACTAAATTTTAGTGAGCTCTAAGAACTTTGCATTAGTTTAAATTTGCTGAAAGTTTTTTATTATGAAGTCCCAGCGAAAATGTTGTCCCTGAAAATTTTTATGGAGCTCAGAATTAGATTTAAACAATCGGAGATATTTAACAGATCACCCGGGAATCAAATAAAAAATCAATTTTCGCCGACTTAGTAGGAATCACATTTATTTCATAGCTTTTCTGAAATAATAAACTTTCCTAAGACATTTTGATTGATTGTGGAATAATTTTTTTATTTCTTATTTTGGGTAACACTAGAATTTATTCATTAATGTGCATTTATTTATTTATCTGAGGAGCAACGTAAGTAGATCGCACCAGAAAGGTCCTCAAAATGATTTTTGCAGACATTTGTCGTCTCCTTTCTCTCAGTGTTAACTTCTTTGTCAATGCAAACGTTTTTAGAGAAATCAATGACTTTGGCGTGTTTCAATCTGCGAAGAGTTCTCGCTTCGATAATTTCGAGTTCGTTGTTGCTGATACGGAATTCTTCGATTGAGCTTTTGATCGGCAAGAGATCTGCTGTGAACTTTTCTAATTGATTAAAAGAAAGAATCAGTTTTTTTAAGTACTTTAAGTGAGCGAATGCTTTTGATGGCAACGAAACAATTTCATTAGACGACAAGTTGAGAATTTCAAGTTGAGTCACTTCATCGAATGTTCCTTCTGCGATTGATGTCAAGTTGTTTCCTACGATCTCGAGGTTTTTTAATTTTTTGAGTCCATCGAAATCTTTCTCGTTCAAAGCAGTTAACTCTGAACTTTCGATAACAATTCGTTCGAGATTCGGGAAAGTTTTTGAAAGCTCGAGAGGAATGAACTTCATTGACTGACCAATGACCTTGAGAGTCGAAATGTCCGAGGTTTCTTTGTGGTTAGTGAAGAAAACTTTCGAGATTTTCGTTTTTGGATACTGAATAGTTATTTCTTGAATGTTACAATCGTCGTCATTGCCGCCAACTAAAATCCTTTCATTAAATTCAAACTCATTGCAAAAGATTTCGACGGTGACTGACAAATAACATTTATCGTTGATTGTTTCACCAAAAACTTTCTTCTTTACTTCAGGGAAACTTATGTCAATGCAGGCATTCTTAGTGAAATCAACTTTCTCGATTGATTTTAGTGGAGCCAAAAAGTTGTTGCCAATGGAACTTATTTTGTTGTTACTCAGGTTCAAGATTTTAAGCTTGACAAGACGCTCAAATGTTTCTGTTGTCACTGTGGTCAGTAAGTTGCTCATGAGGTTCAACTCAACAAGATATTCAAGATGATTAAATGCGCCGACTTCAATTTTCTCAATTTTGTTCTCCGACAAGTCTAATGTCTTCAACGTCTCAACTTCCGTGAAAGCTTTCGTGGGAATCTCATAAATCTTGTTTCCTTTCAAAATCAGAGTTTGTAAATTTTTAAATCCAGTCAAGCACGAGTTCTCGATACTAAAGAGTCCGGAGTGCGTCACTTCTAGTTTCTCGAGTTCAGAGAACGTTTCACCAAAGTTTGTCGGCAGGAACAGAGTTTGCTGCTTCGTAATGTTAAGCGATGTTAATTTGCTTGCGTTGGAGTTCTCTTCAATTTTCGCGTTATCAAATTGAACTTTAAAGTCAACGGCAACGCCTGTTCCATTGTTTTCTTTATAAACCAATTCAACTTCTTGCTCCAAACCCAAATTGCTGATGGAGGCTAACGCCGAGGGATCACACGCCTTCAGAGCTTTTGATAACTTTGACATAATTTTAGTTGCTGCGTTGAAGTTTCCATCAATCGAGTCGAATGACGATTGAAGAGAATTTTCTTTTGATCCCAAATTTGACAATTGCGATTCCAAAATAAAAGTTTTCGATTTTAAAATTAAACTTTCCGATTCGAAGGACGAAATTTTAGATTTCAAAGATCTTAGCTCCGACTTCTGTTGCTTAATTGTTGACGACAATGCAATGTTTTCACTTTTGAGAGTTTCCTTTTTCTGTTTCAAATCCGCGATTTCTTTCTCTTTCTCTGATAAAGTTTTGTCGAACGCGATCGCCTTTGAGAGACAGGATTGTTTAATCGAGCAATTTGATGAGACTTCCTTCGTGAATAATTTCAAGTCAGTGATGTCATCGGGGAATTTCTTGTCGACGCAAATATTGCCACGAAAGTCAATTGAGGTCATTGAATGCGGCAGCTCAGTGTCGATAAAGCTGAGTTGATTCTTTCGCGCCGAAATGATATTTAGTTTTGTGTTCTTCGCGAACAAATCTCCTGGTAAGGATACGAGCTTGTTCTCGTAAAGATTAAGTTCTCTCAACTCGATTAAATCAATTAAAAGGTCTTCGGGTATTGTCGTCAGCGATGTGTACACAACAATTACTTTCCACACTTTCTTGCAATTGGTAAACACGTCACGATTTATTTGTTTAATGGAGTTGCCATAAATGTCCACGCGCTCCAAGTTTCCAAAGAAATTACAAACTTTCGTTGGAACAATTTCGGTCTCGACCTCAGAATTTATGTAAATTCCCTTGACATCATTATTTGTTTTGCTTGCAGAATGAACTCCCGAAATTTTTGTGATCGCGACATCGTTTTCAAGAATTTTTAGTTTTTTCACTTTGCACTCTTCACCAGTAAAATGTGATCGAAACTCACAATCCAGTCGAAAGCACTCGATAGATCCGCAGAGCAACAAAGAGATCAGGAAATATTTAAAGAACTCCATGTTCTTTAATTGAAGGCACAGAGCAAACTGAAGCTGCGACTGCGAAATACGGGAATTTAAATACACGAATTTCTTATCTTATACTTTCGTGTTTGTCGTCACCAATTTAAAACGCTGTTGGACAATCCAATGAAGAAATGCAGATTATTTTGCTTTTGGTAAAACCCAAGAATATTTTTTGTTCGGCTTTTTTTTGCATACAAATAAAGAACTGTTGATACAAATTATCTTCGCCTATTTTCTTGTGTGTATGCAAACCAATGAACACCAGCTTCACTTAACTCTGAGGCTTCTATCTGAGAACATGGAGCTCTTAAAATATTTCATTGAGCCCAATGAAGAGATCTTTTTAATCTTTGGAGGAATTGAAAGAGAAGAAGGGGTGAAAGAGAAGATGGGAGAGAAAATCGCTTTGGGTTTAAATATTACTCAACTGATAGCAACGATCGCGAGCCTGGAAAGTGTTATTAACACTGTGTTAACAAAGAACTAAAGTCCTCAATGAAAACGAAAGTTTAAAAAAAAACGATGTTTTTTTTACAAATTTTGGAGTCGAATGACATCCGTTTAAGGGGACATCGGAAATGAATTATATATAATTGATATATAAATTGTATATAATTCCTTTCATTTCCCAGCGTCTCTCAGAGAATTCGCGAGGGATTTTTGGCAAATCTCTCAAAAACATTTGTTATCAGTTCCTAGAAAACATAATAAATTTTTTAACACTAACTTTAGTTTAAAAGCCGAATGGAGAGTTCTCGGAACAAATAATTACTAAGATCAAGAAGATTTGAACCTCTACTTTTAGCAGTCATGAGAGAATATTATCAGCAGACGACAAATGCTGAATGAAATTCTTGCCTGTCAACTTGTCCTTCGAACCAACTCTGTCCCTCTAAGGACTTTGATATTCGATTCGAAATTAATTTTGTGTCAACACCAAGGACAAGTACTCGAAAAACCATATTGACGCTTGCAATTACAAAGCAAATCCTCAATGTTGTCGTGAAAATTGATAATGCGTTGAATGACGGCCAAAACAGAACTAAGGTCAAGCCTCCAACTATTCCAATGACGAGAGAACAGTAAAACCGAAAATAGCCTTCGGGTGTTGCTTCAGCTTTCCTAAGAAAATTTTGTCTTTAAGATTTAATAATTGATTAGCAAATGTTTCTCCTTCTCCTTACTGAGTTGTCCGCCAAACATCGAACAGCATCACAATAAACCACATCATTGAACTCAAGATGCCAATTGCCATTGATGTTATTAAAATTTTGTTTACCGAATCGACAAACATTGTCGAAGAGATTGAAATAAAAGAAAACATCAATGACATTATTAAACAAAATTCAATCTTCGCAGTGATCGTCGCGGTGAGTTTTCTGATAAAAAGTTGAACTAGAATTGTTGTCATCATAAGAACAGAAGAAAAGAAAACTGAAAAAAAAAATCAAATTGTTAGTAAGAAATTTTAGAAATTTTCTAGACTTTCAGAAGTAGTCGAATATTTTTCGATAAACACTTTGGCTTCTGATGAAGTCGAAATCAAAGGTTACAGTTCCTGTCAAACAAGCGTTCTTGCAATGGTTTTCAATCAAGACTGGATTCTTTATTAGGGCAATTCTCCCGCGCTGCAACAACAAACACTCAGCTTCGTGACCTTGAATGATTTGAATTTATTTACGTGATAAGACAGTAAACCTCGGTCGATTGATCCATCTGGAGAAAGCTTGTCGTCTCTTTTGTAATCAAAGGTTCTTGATTTCAATTACATTTGGCGTAGAATGAGTCGTAGTTGTCGTTCAAATAATTCTTCATGTTGTTTTCATCACATACTCCTCGATCTTCGCAGAAAACATAAAGCAATTATTTTGGAAACGACAACCTTTCTCGACGACACCAAAATAAAAGTTGAAGAATGTTATCAACGCTAAGTAACCGACGTTGATCAGTGTGAAAACTCATTGTTAAAAGCAACTAACACAAACTGACTCAATGTTTCATGTTTATCAGAACTTTGAGAGAATCCTCAAGAGAAATTTCGCGAATCTCTCACTAATTTTTATTTCTCTCAATAATAAATATGATTATTTTTAACAAAATTCTGCTCAGTTGAAAGGAGAGTTACATCTCATTCGGGGACAGTTTTTAAATTACGTCACGACAATTTCTAAAGTTTCGTCAATTGACACAGATTTTTCGTTTGAAACAGCTTTCAAGCTCACATTGTTGCAGTAACTGTCCAAGAAAATCTTCCGCGTCGCGAAAATAATGAAAACCAAGAAAGCAGAGTAACAGTTGATTTCGTCGGAAAATGGAGAATCATTGAAAGCAAATGCTGAGTAGATTCTAACGGGACAAACAATCGCTAGGATTGAAAAGAGTTGAACGTTCATCCAAAATCTGAAATGATTTGAAAATACATTTTTTTAACCGAATCCAAATATCACCACCTGAAGCTATGATTCATAATGGCTTAACAACAAACTGACAGTTTTATTCGAATTTTGACAAATTTTTATTACTTTTATCTTGCTAATTTTGCTTGAAACTAGTCCTTTGAAATATTATGGAAATCAGCGGAAGTCGATTTATCTTCAATCGCTGAGACTGTAAAATGATTCCTTGCTAAAGTTTTCTGGGGCTTCGCAAAGCAGTTCTTTGACGATTTCATTGAATGTGATTCGTTCTTTATGATCAAATCGCCAACACTTTGTCATGATTTCGTAAATACGATCAGAGCAATTTTTAGTTGGTCGACTTTCAGTTTTACCTTCGATGATGAAGTCCGACGCTTCAGAATCTGATTTTCCGTTGTAAGGTTCCTCAGCGTAAGTTACAATTACCCACAAGACGATCCCATAACTGAAGACATCACTTGTTCCTTATTATTGAACTTAAGTTTTGTTCACTTTCGCCTCTTACAACAGCGAGTTTAGGAAATAAATCATTAAGTGATATCAGCCCATCGAGTTCGAAAATCTTTAGAGTTATAATACAACCCGCAATTATAAATTACTAGTTCTTGTATAAAAAATAAATTTTTCGGAAGAAAATTTCATTTATTCGAGAAAAATAATAATCGGATACTTTTCATCCAAGGGTCATCGCCCCTTAACCAAAATGTTTAAGAGGCATCACCCTCCAAACAAAATTTGCTTACCTCCGGGTCCAACAACAAGTGGAAAAATTCGCAAAAATTTTATTTAAGGGGCATCGCCCCTCAAACAAAACTTCTAAGGGGCATTGCCCCTTAGACAAACTGTTTAAGCGGAAGAGCCCCTCAAACAATCGAAAAAGGAACAACAAAAAAACCTTCGCCTAACAAAATTTTTGAGCTTGGCCAATCTAGGTATATTGTTATCTATGAAAAAACTGATATTTGTCTCATTGTTATAACTTTTCTTTTTGGAAGTAACAATTGATCTTAGTTGAATCGAACCATTGACAATATCACATTCGTCTAATTTTCTTTCTTTTACGGCAGCCCAAAGATCACTCCAGGTCATGTCATGGAAGAGCACGCCTTTACAAACTAACAAAATATTTATTCAGTTTTAAGAAACATTTTGTTTAATTTATTTACCTTTTGCATGAAGTGATGAACTCATAGATTCACAACTAATTACAAACAAAAGAACTATCAATTTCACTTTTATTTCCATTTTACGAATACGATTGCATTTCCATCCTCCTCAAGTATTTTTCTGTATTTGACTACTATGTTCATGTCTATCGGAGAGACTTTGTTTTGCTTGACATAATTCTTTACGATAACGATTTTGACCAGTGTGGAGGTGTGTCGTAATTCGACTATCTTCCTCAGGATTCTCTTCTTCACTTTGTAAGTATTTGGGCACTAGAACAATCAACTTTGTACTGAAAAAATACGGAGAATAAAAGTTCCGGCGTACACACAAGAGAGAGAAAAATTTCACTGTGTGATCTTCACAAATATTCTTCTCTTCTTTCACTTCGAGTCAAATATGTATTTTCTTTGATGCAAAAGCTTCGCGATTTAAAACTCCGAGGCTGATCGGATGGCGATCAGTTCGGCTTTTCGACGCATACTTATATAAGTCGAGGTTTTGAAATGTGTGAGAGTGCATTTGATGATTCACAAAAGAAAACAATTTTATTTGATTTCCAACAAGAAAGACTCCGTTTCGTTATTTATCCTTTAGTATCATAGAGATTGGAAGATCATTTCATTTGTATTAAGGAAGAATAAAATGAAAAATAAAAAATTATTCAATATTTGAAGGTCTTTTTTTTATAAAAGCGAAATGTTTAAACATTCTCGCAAAAGGAAGAATCTGCAGCAATGTTTGCGTAGCATTTCCCTGTAAAATTAAGCTGATAAGTCAACTGAATATTTTTTTTCTAAGAAATAAAATTCAATCTCTTCCAAATGAGTGAATTTTTATTAAATTTTACATTTTGGTTCTTAGAAAACAAATAAATCGTTGCGTTATCAGTTTTATTTGACAGGGAAATACTACGCAAACATCGCTGCAGATTTTTCTTCTTCCCGCGAGAATGATAAATGAAAGCTCTAACTCCCAAAGGATCGAAGTTTTACTTGGCGCTGGTCAAAGGTGGACCAAGATCTCGTCAGCTATAAGATCCATGCACTCCATTCAACATGCTGACTCTCGAACCTGATGAGCTAACAAAAAATCTTCAAAATTAACTTTTCCTATTGAGACTATCGCATTCGCGATTTATTTCAACAACGAACCACGGACAAAGCGACCATGATAAAGTCTTACATCCTTCGGATTAAAAAACCTAAAAAGCAAGTAGCTCGCCTTAATATATTTGAAGAATGGGGGTCTAAAATTTTAGTTTTTAGTGCGTGAACGACACTGAGTTTATTTTTTCGCTTTTAGTGTCGCTAATGTCGAACGGGACAGAATGAATTCATGACAGTTTTAGATCAAGACAATTCTTATAATAATCATTTCGCAACTATTTTGGAAATTGTGTTTTTTTATTCTTCATTGAATTTAATGGATTAAAGTTTTTAAGCTTTCTCAACCTGAGTCGAAATGACAACAGGTTCAGTTTCTTCCTTCAGCTGGTAAAAGAGCGAGTACAGAACGATGAACTGATATCCTGGGAAAAGAACACAAAAGCATCCCAGGAAGATCCATAAAAGGTCAAAACCTTCCATGATCATCATCTTAATCATTGCGATTAGAATCAAAATAATTGAAATAAACATAACAATCATCAAAGGTTTAATTTTTTTGTAATCTCGCTGAAAGTAAAATGAAAATTATTAAAATATTATTCAGATCGAATGTTTCTCACTTTTTTTGATCCTAGAATACATATCCATGAGCAAGGAATGCAAAATGCAGTGAAGAGAACACTGGCCACAGCAAAAACGGTAACTGCGAAGACATAATCAGAATTTCATAACAAAAGGATTCACTTTTACTTACGTAGCGTTCGGTCAGAACAATACATCTGCGATACGAAGTCAACAAAAGCTTCGCAGTCAAGTTTTAGCAGTACAGAAAGATTGAACAAGAAAAAAGGAAAACACAATATGTTTGGAACTATGTTGAACCATCCGATGACACTACCTCCAGTTTCAAGTTCATATCCACACAAAAAGCTTTTAACTTTAATCATTTTTCTTCTGTAAAGAAATTTAAAAACACGAGATAGCTCACATTCACTTTTCGTTTAAAATAAATCAATGAAATTTACCAAATTTGAACAGAACAGTGAAGAGCAGTAAGAATATTGTTTTGCAATCTTTTTCGAAATAAATGAGACACACGAGACCAAAATTATGTTCAGGCCTATCACTTGCCAAATTGAAAATAAATGAGCGGATAGAATTTCTTCCGAATTTATACTGAACCAAACCAACGAAAAAAGAGATTGCAAAATGCTGACTTCTTTTTCTTAGACTGACTCTTATCACTTTTGCTTAAGTGGATGTGTTTTTTTCGGGCTATTCGTGTGGTTGTTGCGTAATCAAAAATGATAATGGTGAGGAAGTTGATTGCGAAATGCAAATAATATTTAAGTCGCGGGAGCTCGATTGATATGCTTTGAATTACGAAGCTTCCGGCTCGAAGGTAGAACAGAAAACTAGAAATCATTCCAACTCCGAAAATGTAAAAGATGATTTAACTTCGATTTAAAATTATCATGGAGTCGTACTATCCCGGTTCGCAGTGATAGAACAAGAGAGTTCACATTGAAATTTTAATCTTGCTTGGAAATTCCAGAGTGCGTCTCGTGGGTTTCGCCCAAGCCAAATAAAAATAAGATTCAAACATCAATAGGTTATCTCGTTGCGATTAATATTTGCTAAGACAACCGAAACTTTGAGAAAAGAATGACCAATTTAAATTCATGCGGTTCGCATTTCCTGGTGGTTCTGATTAAAGAGGTTTATTCTGTCGATGAAGAAAAACTTCAAGGAAAATATAAATTTAGGGTAAAAGATCCTCCGACACACTTACTATTGTGCGCTTCCCTGACCAGCTAATTTTTGCTATGAAATTTATATTTTTCTCCGTGGTCAGGGAAGCTCACAATAGTAAGTGTCTGTCGGAGGATCTTTTACCCCAAATTGATTTTCAATTGAATTTCTTACGCTGACTCCATGGGTCAATCTTTGCTTGTCTCGATAAGAATGACTTCGCCACAATGCCACAGTCGATATCAAAATGAGAGTGGAAATAATCGCAATTGTGATGATCAATTTAATATTTTTAAGGTTTTTAATCCGAAGAACCATGCTTTGTCCGTCTTCCGTGGTCCCTTGTTGAAATAAGTTCATTTTTTAGCCAGTCGATAGAGAATGTGATAGGAAAAGGTAATTTTGAGGATTTTTTGTTAGCTCATCAGGTTCGGGAGTCAGCATGCTGACGAGATCTTGGTCCACCTTTGACCAGCGCCAAGTGAAACTTCGTTCCTTTTGGAGTTAGAGCTTTCATTAAACATTCTCGCGGGAAGAAGAAGAATCTGCAGCGATGTTTGCGTAAAATTTCCCTGTCAAATAAAACTGATAACGCAACGATTTATTTGTTTTTTAAGAACCAAAATAAATTTTATTTGTCTTATAATTTTGCTAACAAAACACGAAATTTAATAAAATGAGTGAAATGGAAGAGATCAAATTTCATAATTTTCCGAAAAAGATCTTGCTGAAAATTTTCCAGGTCACCTGTGACCGGTCTTCCAAATTTTTTTGATTACTCTCGTGTCCAAAAAGTAACTTTTTTTGTTTCTTTTTTGTTTCCAAACAAAGTTTTGCAAAACTTTTTAAAAAAAATAATTAAATATCGATCTCAAAGAATTTAACAGTTTTTTATGTTTAAAAATGTTAGGACCGGCATCGAAAAATTTGATTTTAAAGATATACTTTCTACCTGAAAAGATTTTGATTTAGAGGAATGAATATCGATCATAGAAACTATGTTTAGCGAAATTTCTGTTCAAATACAAATCACTAAATAAGTTTTTAAAATATTAAACTTTTAATTTCATTCTTGTTTCAAAAAAAAATTCAATTACTCTCTTCCTTGTATTTTGGGAGAGCGAAATTGAAGTTCTCGAGCATTCTGGATAAAACACAGATCCAAAGAACGATATTATCCTCTTTAACGAGTTAATCGCCGTCAGCAAACTCAAGTTTTTAAGGATTTTTTCGTAGAAAAAACCTTATTGTGGCCACTTTGTCCGTCCGTCCGTCCGTTCGTCCCTCCGTCCGATGTTCTGTCAGCTCACAGCCGGACGGACAGACAAAAATTTATGGCAATTTAATGGCAGAAAAAGTTATGGCAACTTATGGCTCACAGACGGACGGTCGGACGGATAGACAGACAGACGGACAGACTGACTTGGGATATTTATGGATAGTTGTTATGGAACATATGAAAATTTAATACCGAAAAGCGAAAAACGAAAAAATCCTTGTACCAGGTCGCCTGTGACCGGTCTTCTGAATTTTTTTGACTGCAATTGCGTCTAAAATTAACGGGCTAAAGTATCGCTCATGCTTGAAAAGACGTGAAGATCGAATTTCAATTTAGTTTTGGAAACTTTAAAAGATGTAAAAGCTGAGCGATCAAAGGAAAAGCTCTTTCTGTCTTCATAAATGATCTTCAACAGTTGCGTAGCATGCTCATCTTTCGCCGATACCTTTTCTAAAAGTTTTAACTGAAAATTATTTTTTCATCTTCATGAATTTTTCTTATCAACGTATTTAGTTTTTAGGGCTATGAATGTGTTATTTCTTTAGTTGCATTCAGATGCCGTTGGACAATAGTCTTCGTCTTGGGCTACACCCATTGCGTTGATATTTCAGATAACAAATCCGAAAAAATGAGAATTCAAGATTTAAAATGTTTTTTCTATTCCATACAAACAAAGAAAAGCCTTCGGGTTAGTATTATATTTCTGTTTCTTAATTTGTTCGTAAGATTAAAGAATTTTTCTTAGAAAAATGGAAATCCAAAGAGGTCAACCCGTGTTTGCATGCAAAAAGATTTCACGGAAAAACTCAAAAGATAATCTTAATGTGTTGCAGATCGTGGCTAGCTGAATCTAAAATTTTCTAATTCACTAAATGCATTTATTTTATTTCAATTAATTGCAAGAAAAAAGCGCTTGAGAAAAGTTAGTGAAAGGATCTCTTGTAATAAAAATTTTAAAAATCGTTTTATCTCCTTTTTTGCATTTTATTTATGCTTATGCATTCCAATCTCTTGTTGACACAGTAATATTTCTTTTTGATAAAAATAAATAAATTTTATTTAAAGAAATCCTTTATTGCTGAAAAATTAAAGTACAAGTTTATTGCTGATTTTTAACCTGTTGTAGTTTGTTATAATTTTTATTGTTTTATGAACAAATAATTCTCTCAAGACAATTACAAACTGATCCTTCCTCGTGCAATTAATTATTCTTCAATCAAAACATTTGAGCTGATCCAATCCGAAAATTCTTTCACTTCTGTGAAAATCGTGTAGGAGTTTATGTCACAACGTTTACGCTGGTTTAAAACAGTGGCTGAGGCAATTCCCTGGATGTACCAAACGTGGTTGTCAGGCACAAAGAATCCTTTACCTAAATATTTTTTCATGAAAGTTTTAATTCTAATTTATGAAAGTGTTTTTAATTATTTCTACCTGCATCACCAGTGCATGGAATTGAGTTGACATCGCTCCACAAAAAGTTCTGTTGCTTGAAATTTTTTCAAAGAGATGATTTGCGAAACATATATCTCTCGGAATTCGTTTAATGTCCATTTGCCGTGAAAGATCTTCAGAATAAGATTCGTTTGATTTTCCAAAACCAACAACGAAACCTTCCGCATTTTCATTTTTAAGGAAGTTTTTACTCCAAAGACACACAGGCGATATATTATCAGAGAACTTTATTGAAGACGCGGATCGCAAGATTGCCACGCTTGCGTCGTATCGTTGTGAAAGAACGTTCCAGTCAGGATGAATCAAAATTTCGTTTGGGTAAAAGACTTCAACGCCTCTTTCATACGCCACCGATAAATTATATTTTCCAAGTAGTGCGACAATTTCGTGAGCTTTTTTGCTATATGTCTCGTCTTTCTGTTGAATGCAATGTGCGGCAGTTATCAAAGCTTTTTTTGATATAATTGTAGCTCCGCAGAAGTATCTTTGTGATGGAATGTAGATCAAACTTGCATGCCAAGGCCATTGACCGGGAATTGATTTTTCTCCATTGAACTTATTTTCATCTTTGCGTCCGCACTTGCTTTGAACTAATGACAAAGCAACCAGGAGAACAACCAAACACTTAAGAGACAACATTGCGACTGAACATTAAGAAAGCAAATTTAATTTATATTAATCGATACAAAGTGGGAGCTATTAGGTGTTAGTTAATAGTTAATTATTGACAAAGCAAATTCAATATTATGAAATTTTTAGCCCATTCCATACAACTAAAGATAGAACCGAAGACATATTGAAGACAAATTTGAAATTTATTTAAGAGAGTTTTCGGGTTTGTATTGGCGACTCAACGCTCACACTGCTCTCTCTAAAAATTAAACACAAAATTTCATTTCATTATTTGACCGTATGATTAAAGAATCTTTCTTAGAAACTCCAGAGGTCAACCCGTGCTTGCATGCAAGAAGATTTTACGGATAATCAAGATAATCTTAATGTGTTGTTGCAGATTGTTGCTGATTGAATTTAAATTTTCCTGTTTACTAAATGCATTTTGATAAAATGATTTCATTATGTTTGAATTAATTTTATTGAAAATCTTTAAACATAAATTGCTCAAAAGGAAATATCAATTCTAGGATTGGCAAGGTACTTCAGAGATTTCTACTTCAATGATTTCTTGTTTGAAAGTGACCGTCTGGTACCAAAGCTTCTGTTCAAATAATTTGGATGTTTGGCAGCCAATGTCGCTGTAAGCAGTTTTTAAATTACGAATTCAATTGAAAGAAATTTTCCTTTCGAAACATCCTAGCTCCTTCCCTCCTGGTACCTCCCATACACCCCGAAAACTTAAAATAGCGTTAAGTTTCTTGATTTCAATTATGCTTTAGAAGGGCAAAGGTCTTCCGTCGAAACAGTCGGTAATTTCAGATTGCCGTCATTGCTGTAATTGCAAGTGAAGATCTTCCAAACTTCTTCCCGGGTCGCGAAAATAATAAAGACCGCGAATGCAGAGTAGCAATTGATTGCGTTGTAAAAGAGTAAATAATTTTCTGATCCATCATCAACTGCGTAGCTACTCGCCGCCAAGATCTTGGCGAAAAGAACGTTCATCATCAATCTAAAATCATTAGAAATGTATTTTAAGATCCAGGTTAGAAATTATTGAAATCGAATCTTACCTGGCGTACTGTATTTCGAACCAACTGTGATTATTGTAGCGTCTTATAATTTTAAAAGCCTCAATGCAGAAAACGATTTGAGAAAACGCATTTATGAATACTATTCCGTTAAAGATCTGATCGAAAGGGACGTATGCATTGAATGGCAAGATTGCGACCACTCCGCCAACTATTCCAAAAACGTACGCACAATAAAACCGAAAATAGCGATCGGGTGTTGCTTGAACCTTCCTTTAAATAAAATTTATCTTCTGAAATTGTTAATTAATTATTATTGTTTTTTCTTTTTACCGCGTGTTTTGCCAAATATCGAAGAGCGACACAGTAAACCACAACAAGGTGCTCAGGATGCAAATTTTCAATGAACAGTCCGAAATTCTGTCGTCCAATTTGAAGAGCATTGTCGACGAAAGAGAAACGAATATAAACATCGATGACAACGTCAAACAAAATTCAATCTTCGCAGTAAGAGTCACGGTAAGTTTTCTCATGAAAATAGGGGTCAAAGCTGTGATCGTCATCAGAAGAACAGAAGAGACGAAAACTGTAAACAAGTCGAATTCTTAATGTAAAGAAAATTTAAATTAATTTCTAGACTTACAGAAGTATTCAAAAACAATTCGATATAAACGTTGATTTCCGGTAAATTCGACGATGTTCTTTTGGCAAGGACTCACGTCCTTGATCTCGTCGAGGTCTATATCCCCTTCTTTCGAGAATGAAACTTTCACCTCCAGCAAACGACAACCTTCTTCTTTTTTGAACCCAAGATTAAAGTTTAAAAATAATATCAGCACTAAGTAACCGATCGCGATGGTTACGATTGACACAATTTGTTTTTTGCTGAACATTTTCACACGACTTATTTGAAGCAATTTGTAGCACGAACTGATCAAATTTTATTTTGAACATTTTTATTCATGAATTCTCTAAAAGAATTCGCGAGAGATCTCTCTATTCTCTCAAAAACATTTATTACTATTGAAACTTTTCACTTTTTATCGCTTTATGTCCATCAGATTTTTAGACAATTTAAGTTTGTTTGTGCAATTCGGCTGTTTTGTTTGAAGCCATCATGGATTTTAAAGAAACTGGAGGAATTAAACTTTACAATGTGCTTCGAGATAAAAAATACAAAAGAATTTATCAACAAAATTAAAACTGAACAATTTGGCAGTGTGGAGGCGCGGAACGTAGGTGCGACTTTATTTTGGTGCTTCGCACCTTGAAAACCAAACTTCTTCTCGGGTAATTAGAAAAAAATTTGAAAGGAAATTATTAAACGTAAAAAAATGTAATTTGATTTAAAATGATGACTGAATTATTTTTTATTTTTTCTAAAATGCTTTTTTTCTGTATCACTGATTTCAATTCGTGCTTCTCATCATTTCGGCTCTCTCATCATTTTCTCTTTCGATCGAAAAGCTCCAGAAAGTCGACTGCAGAGATGAAATATCAGAATTGGTTTCATTGTCGAACTTGTTTGCTCATTTCGCATTCTATTTTTGCTAAGGTAAGACACTTGCTCTAGAAGTTTCCAAAAATACTTTTATTCATTTCGATTTTATTTTATATCTAAATAAAGATTAATTTTGTTTTTAGATAAAGATTATCATGGAAGAAATTGCAACAATGAGCGCAACTGAGAAGGTATCATTGAAGCGAAACATTTCCAACGCTTATCCATCCGCAGAGATCAAGCCATTCGAGGAAATGACAGCAGAAGCAATAGAGGTTTCAAATGAAGAGCCTGAGAAGAAAATCATCAAATTATCTGAGATGAGTGCCAATAACTGGGATCCTTTGGCATACTTTTCTCGTTTCCTTGACGTTCCTGAGATGATTCTTAATCATTTAAATGGCAAAGATTTGATAAAAGTTTCCGAAGTCAGTCCAAGTTGGTACAACTACATCGCATCGTCGAGTGATCTCATGAAAAACATTATAATTGTTTTCAACGAAAATCGTGTATTGCAACAGGAAGATTACGATTTGATAAGGAACAGCTCGAGAAAATATCAAAACATTGAAGTCCGAAGAAGCATCAATTCAAAAGAAACCAGGTCTCAGATTAACGATTCTGACTTCATCACCAATTCGGAGCTTGATTTTTTTCTGAGTAAAGCTCGTGCCTGGAAAAGCGTTTCAATCGATGAAGCATGTTTTAGAAGCAAACTCGATTTGTGGGAATTTCTCTCATCAATCGAATCATCAGTTGAAAGCTTTTCTATCCGTGATAGAATCCGGTATGGAAACGTATTTCATGTTGATGAACCGACATATAATTTTGAAACATTTGATTCTAAATTTGAATCTTTCAAACCTTTATTTTTCCCAAAATTAAAACATTTTAAAGTGTATTTTCGTAGGTTTTCCCGAATGGGGGAAACTTATACAAAACTTTTGCTAAGCTCTGTAGCAATCGAAAAATTTGAATTAGAAGCTGAGGGTAAACTTATTAATGACAGATTTGTATTTATGGATTGGTTCGAAAAACGATTTCAATTCAAGCTCAAAAGTCTGATAACACGTCAACGTTATAACACCAACAATTTGATCATTGTACTTCTTAAAGCACAATTCGATTATCTCGAAGAGTTGAAGATAGATTTTAACTACGTAGGATTATTCGATGATATCATGAAAATGCCAAAACTCAATAGTCTCGATATCGATTATGAAATAAGTTTTTCCGAAAACGAGATTCCCACGAAAATATCATCATCGATCACTGATCTGAAGCTGAGACATTCAAGCAACAATGACACCATTAAATTTTTACTTAGATCAATGCCGAACGTAAAAAGAATCAGTTTCTACGTTTTCCCTGACATATTCATTAAAGAAATCTTTAAAGTTTTAATAAGAATGGAAAGAAAAGTAAAAGAATTTAAAGTTGGCAGCTGGATAAATGTCGACAGAAAGGAATTAGAAAATATTTTGATAAAGTATTATTGAAAGTTTTTTTAAAATAATGTTAATTTTTTTTTTTATGTGTTTTCGTTTTTGTGATTTTCTAAGAAAACGACAAGAAGAGCGAAACAATCTCAATAAAATCTTATCAGCATTTTGTGAAATTCATAATATTTTATTCAATTTCCTGTTGACGGTGGAGGCTACGACAAATAAATAAAAGACGTGATCATGAAATAACAAAATCTTAGAATTCTTGACCTCAATTGTTTTCTGGATTTTCCAAAGATTAAAGGTTCAAATTACTTCACAGATATCGAGGAAAAGGATTAGGAGATATTATCGATTATCGAGAATAATAATTGTCTTGTTGATGATTTTAAATAAAATTTTTATTTTGCTAATTTTGCTTGCAGTCCTTTAAAATTTTATGGAATGATTTCAAATCGATTTATTTTCAATTGCTGAGACAGTAAAATGATTTTTCTTTAAAATTTGCTGGAGCTTCGCACAGCAGTTCTTGTTGATTCTTTAGAATTCCCTCGTTCAAATTGTCAACGTTTTTTAATTCAATTTTAAATCGGTTTTCAGGTTTGCAAGCAATTGTGTTTTTGTTTCGAAGTAATCGAAAACGTTTGATCAGCAAGAGAACTAGCAGAGTCAAGACAAATGATGAAATTATCCAATAAATCAAATAACTTGATTTATTTTCAAAATAGATCGGCCCGCTAGGTGTCCCATATCCAGCTAACGATCGAACTACAACCGTAAATTTATATTTTCCTGGAGGCAATTTATCAAATATTATTTTTGCCCCGTCTTCAATAAACTGCTTGTAACTAATGCACTGCATTTTGGATTGATTGGATCCAACAGTTTCAAAGTGAACGGTGAAAGTAAGAACAAGTCCGTTTGGACGTCTTGGACTGTCCCACTTCAATTCAATTGAATTTTTGTTAACAACTTTTCCAATTAAATTTTCGATTTGATCAGCTTCGTTGTTTGCAGATGTTTTAACCGAGAATATCGTTGGAGACGTACAATAAGTGCGATTGTAACATCCTCGGATGGACACGAAGTAGTTCGCGAAATGTTCGACATCAAGAAAAGTGTAGCTCGTTGCTCTAGCTTGAACCTCTTTGTAAATATATTCTCGGCCAATTGATTCTTTGCTTTTTTGTGTATTACTTCGTTTAATGATAAACTCATTTTCAAGGAATGTTTTGATATCTCTTCTCATTCCAATAAAGTTGCTTACTTGAAGTATTTGATCGTCATTCGAATTATTATTTGACAAGAGGCAATATTCTCGTTCGTAATATTCCTGGTTCGGCGAAATGCGAAAAGCCCTTATTTGATATTCAGAGAATGCAGATAAAAATTTGAATCGGCCGTTCTTTAGCTGATTGTTGTTAATGAATTCTGGATCATTTTCCTCTATTCCCCAATGAAACGTCTAAAAAGAAATCTCCGGTAAAATTAATTAATAAACAAAATAGATTACTTACGGTACTCGAAGAAGTTGTTAAATTATGAATTATTTTGAATGGTTCCCCAGAAGTTTTAAAATATTTTGTTAGTCCAATTAGATCTTGCGAATTACCATCAAACATTTGATAAACGTAACTCGTGTTGACTTCGAGGCCATAGATTATCTGTTTACCATTTTTAGTATCTTCGATTAGTCTGAGAATTGAGAATGAAAATTATGCTTCAAGCTCTTTAGTTTAGTTAGTAAAAAGTTTACTTAGCATTTTTCGTGAGGCAAAAGCTTTTTTGAATTTCCGTAAATTCTTTTTCTTGCCAAATTTTGTACATTAAATTAGTTGGCAGTTTCTTTGCCGAATTCCATTCTATCGTAGCAACGTAAGTACTTGGAACGATCGATAGATTCACTACAATTTCCTGGCAATTTTCGCTGTCACATAATTTCCGATTTCCGTTGAGTTTTCTTGCGCCTCGATCGATCGAAACATTCTGACACGCGAGCCAAATTTGTCGCAAATTTTTATTATTTTCCAGAATCAAAGAAAATTTATTTGATTCCAGCTCAACACCTCGAATTCTTTTCAATTTTTTTAAAAATCCCAAATCTCTTATTTTCGTTCCAGAAATTTTCAGATATTTGTGAATCACCTCGATGCTTGAAAATGTTTTCGACAGAGTTTCTAAATTTGCGTTGTCACAAACATCGAGCGACAAATCGATTTCCACAAAACCTTTAACTATCTGACATCCACTGTGCTGCCAATATTCATTGTTCACCATGATATTATTACAAATTTGTTTTCTTTTGAAGTCAGCGCATGTGAAATTTGAGTTCGATTCGTCTAATTTTAAGGTTTCGAAATCGGCTGGACATAAATTAATGCACTTTCCATTTTGGATAGTCGTTAGTATCTGATTCTTTTCAGACGTTTTATTGACGCACTCTTCCTGACTAACACAAAATCTTTCTTCAAACTAAAAAATTGAAAAATAATAAAAATAATTAGGCGTTCAATTAAATCTCACCGAAAGAGTATTTTCAGGGCATTCTTGAATGCAACTGCCATTGTACGAGACATTTCGGCAGAAGTCACAATCGTTTGGATCAGTTGAACATCCTCCAAAGCATTCTGAAGAGCAGCAAGTGCCGTTAAGCCCACACACTCCAGAAAGACAAGAAGGATCACAAATCACTTGAGAAACTTTCTCGTTCCAACAGAATTCAGCATTTTGGCAGCTAGGACAGTTCTCATTGTTTTCAGTCTACGAGAGATTCAAAAATTATGTAAAATGAATGACAATATATGATCTAGCAGCTTACCATGAATACCGCATCGTTTTTAAGCGCATTCCAGTTGATTGTGTTAAGGAAACATCTTTAGTACTCCTCGAATTTCTCGCAGATTTAAAAAACTGATATTGGTCTCATTGTTACGTATAACTTTTCTTTTTGGAAGTAACAATTGATCTTAGTTGAATCGAACCATTGACAATATCACATTCGTCTAATTTTCTCTCTTTTACGGCATCCCAAAGATCACTCCAAGTCATGTCATGGAAGAGCACGCCTTTACAAACTAACAAAATATTTATTCAGTTTTAAGAAACATTTTGTTTAATTTATTTACCTTTTGCATGAAGTGATGAACTCATAGATTCACAACTAATTACAAACAAGAGAACTATCAATTTCACTTTTATTTCCATTTTACGAAAACGTTTGCAATTCTATCCTCCTCAAGTATTTTTCTGTATTTGACTACTATGTTCATTTCTATCGGAGAGACTTTGTTTTGCTTGACATAATTCTTTACGATAACGATTTTGACCAGTGTGGAGGTGATGTGTCGTAATTCGACTATCTTCTTCGGGATTCTCTTCTTCACTTTGTAAGTATTTGGGCACTGAAACAATCAACTTTGTACTGAAAACATACAGAGAATAAAAGCTCCGGCGTACACACAAGAGAAAGAAAAATTTCACTGTGTGATCTTCACAAATATTCTTCTCTTCTTCCACTCGAGTCAAATATGTATTTTCTTTGATGCAAAAGCTTCGTGATTTAAAACTTCGAGGCTGATCGGATGGCGATCAGTTCGGCTTTTCGACGCATACTTATATAAGTCGAGGTGTTGAAATGTGTGAGAGTGCATTTGATGATTCACAAAAGGAAACAATTTTATTTGATTTCCAACAAGAAAGACTCCGTTTCGTTATTCATCCTTTAGGATCATAGAGATTGGAAGATCATTTCATTTGTATTAAGGAAGAATAAAATAGAAAACAGAAAATTAGTCAATATTTTAAGGTCTTTTTTTATAAAACCGAAATGCTTAAACATTCTCGCAAAAGGAAGAATCTGCAGCAATATTTGAGTAGCATTTCCCTGTAAAATTAAGCTGATAAGTAAACTGAATATTTTTTTTTCTAAGAAATAAAATTCACTCACTTTTTTAAATTTAATATTTTGGTTCTTAGAAAACAAATAAACCGTTGCGTTATCAGTTTTATTTGAGAGATCATTACGCAAACATCGCTGCAGATTTTTCTTCTTCCCGCGAGAATGATAAATGGAAGCTCTAACTCCAAAAGGATCGAAGTTTCACTTGGCGCTGGTCAAAGGTGGACCAAGATCTTGTCAGCTATAAGATCCATGCACTCAATTCAACATGCTGACTCTCGAACCTGATGAGCTAACAAAAAATCTTCAAAATTAACTTTTCCTATTGAGACTATCGCATTAGCGATTTATTTCAACAACGGACCATGGACAAAGCGACCATGATAGGGTCTTGCATCCCTCGGATTGAAAAACCTAAAAAGCAAGTAGCTCGCCTTAATTGATTTGAAGAATTGGGGGTCTAAAATTTTAATTTTTAGTGCGTGAACGACACTGAGTTTATTTTTTCGCTTTTAGTATCGCTAATGTCGAACGGGACAGAATGAATGCATGACAGTTTCAGATCAAGACAATTTTTATAATTATCATTTCGCAATTATTTTGGAAATTGTGTTTCTTTTATTCTTCATGAAGTTTAATGGATTAAAGTTTTTAAGCTTTCTCAACCTGAGTCGAAATGACAACAGGTTCAGTTTCTTCCTTCAGCTGGTAAAAGAGCGAGTACAGAACGATGAACTGATATCCTGGGAAAAGAACACAAAAGCATCCCAGGAAGATCCATAAAAGGTCAAAAGTTTCCATGGTCATTATCATAAGCATAATCATTACGATTAGAATCCAAATAGTTGAAATAAGCATAACAATCATCAAAGGTTTAATTTTTTTGTAATCTCGCTGAAAGTAAAATGAAAATTATTAAAATATTATTCAGATCGAATGTTTCTTACTTTATTTGATCCTTGAATACATTTCAATGAGCAAGGAACGCAAAATGCAGTGATGAGAAGATTGACCAAAGCAAAAACGGTAACTGCGAAGACATAATCAGAATTTCATAACAAAAGGATTCACTTTTACTTACGTTGCGTTCGGTTAGAACAAAACATCAGCGAAAAGAGGTCATGATCTTCGCAGTTAAGACTTAGCAGTACAGAATAAAACCGTAAGTTCCACAAAAAACCCAATAAGTTTGAAACCAAGTTGAACCATCCGATGACACCACCTCCAGTTTCAAGTTCATATCCACACAAAAAGCTTTTAACTTTAATCATTTTTCTTCTGTAAAGAAATTTAAAAACACGAGATAGCTCACATTCTCTTTTCGTTTAAAATAAATCGATGAAATTTACCAAATTTAAACAGAACAGTGAAGAACAGTAAGAATATTTTTTTGCAATCTTTTTCGAAATAAATGAGACTCACGAGTCCAAAATTATGTTCAGGCTTATCACTTGCCAAATTGAAAGTAAATGAGCGGATAGAATTTATTCTGAACAAAACCAACGAAACAAGAGATTGCAAAATGCTGACTCTTTTTCTTAGACTGACTCTTATCACTTTTGCTTAAGTGGATGTGTTTTTTTTCGGGCCATTCGTGTGGTTGTTGCGTTATCAAAAATGATAATTGAGAGTAAGTTGATTGCGAAATGTAAATAATATTTTAGTCGCGGGAGCTCGACTGATATGCTTTAAATTACGAAGCTTCCGGCTCGAAGGTAGAACAGGAAACTAGAAATCAACTCCGATAATGTAAAAGATGATTTAACTTTGATTTTTAATTATCATGGAGTCGTACAAACCCGGTTCGCAGTGATAGAACAAGAAAGATCACATTGAAATTTTAATCTTGCTTGGAAATTCCAGAGTGCGTCTCGTGGGTTTCGCCCAAATGAAAATAGGATTCAAACATCAATAGGTTATCTCGTTGCGATTAATATTTGCTAAGACAACCGAAACTTTGAAATAAGAATGACAAATTTAAATTCATGCGGTTCGCATTATTTCTTGGTGGTTCTGATTAAAGAGATTTATTCTGTCGATGAAGAAAAACTTCGAAGAAAATATAAATTTAGGGTAAAAGATCCTCCGACACACTTACTATTGTGAGCTTCCTGACCAGCTAATTTTTGCTATGAAATTCAAATTTTTCTCCGTGGTCAGGGAAGCTCACAATAGTAAGTGTCTGTCGGAGGATCTTTTACCTAAATTGATTTTCAATTGAATTTCTTACGCTGACTCCATGGGTCAATCTTTGCTTGTCTCGATAAGAATGACTTCGCCACAATGCCACAGTCGATATCAAAATGAGAGTGGAAATAATCGCAATTGTGATGATCAATTTAATATTTTTAAGGTTTTTAATCCGAAGAACCATGCTTTGTCCGTCTTCCGTGGTCCCTTGTTGAAATAAGTTCATTTTTTAGCCAGTCGATAGTCGATAGAGAATGTGATAGGAAAAGGTAATTTTGAGGATTTTTTGTTAGCTCATCAGGTTCGGGAGTCAGCGTGCTGACCAGATCTTGGTCCACCTTTGACCAGCGCCAAGTGAAACTTCGTTCCTTTTGGAGTTAGAGCTTTCATTAAACATTCTCGCGGGAAGAAGAAAAATCTGCAGCGATGTTTGCGTAAAATTTCCCTGTCAAATAAAACTGATAACGCAACGATTTATTTGTTTTCTAAGAACCAAAATAATTTTTATTTGTCTTATCATTTTGCCAACAAAACACGAAATTTAATAAAATGAGTGAAATGGAAGAGATCAAATTTCATAATTTTCCGAAAAAGATCTTGCTGAAAATTTTCCAGGTCACCTGTGACAGGTCTTCCAAATTTTTTTGAATTCTCTCGTGTCCAAAAAGTAACTTTTTTTGTTTCTTTTTTGTTTCCAAACAAAATTTTGCAAAACTTTTTTAAAAAATAATTAAATATCGATCTCAAAGAATTTAACAGTTTTTTATGTTTAAAAATGTTAGGACCGGTATCGAAAAATTTGATTTTAAAGATATACTTTCTACCTGAAAAGATTTTGATTTAGAGGAATGAATATCGATCATAGAAACTATGTTTAGCGAAATTTTTGTTCAAATACAAATCACTAGATAAGTTTTTAAAATAGTCCGTCCGTTCGTCCCTCCGTCCGATGTTCTGTCAGCTCACAGCCGGACGGACAGACAAAAGTTTATGGCAATTTAATGGCAGAAAAAGTTATGGCAACTTATGGCTCACAGACGGACGGTCGGACGGATAGACAGACAGACGGACAGACTGACTTGGGATATTTATGGATAGTTGTTATGGAACATATGAAAATTTAATACCGAAAAGCGAAAAACGAAAA
The DNA here is from genome assembly GCA_033063855.1 of Smittia aterrima. NCBI lineage: Eukaryota > Metazoa > Arthropoda > Insecta > Diptera > Chironomidae > Smittia > Smittia aterrima. The sequence continues at coordinate 27,180,752 of CP093831.1, forward strand.
ATCCTTGTACCAGGTCGCCTGTGACCGGTCTTCTGAATTTTTTTGACTGCAATTGCGTCTAAAATTAACGGGCGAAAGTATCGCTCATGCTTGAATAGGCGTGAAGATCAAATTTCAATTTAGTTTTGGAAACTTTAAAAGATGTAAAGGCTGAGCGATCAAAGGGAAAGCTCTTTCTGTCTTCATAAATGATCTTCAACAGTTGCGTTGCATGCTCATCTTTCGCCGATTCCTTTTCTAAAGGTTATAACTGAAAACTATTTTTTAATCTTCATGAATTTCTCTTATCAATGTATTTAGTTTTTAGGGCTATAAATGTGTTATTTCTTTAGTTGTATGCAGATGCCATTGACTAATAGTCTTCGTCTTAGGCTACACCCATTGCGTTTATATTTCAAATAAAAAATCCGAAAAAATGAGAATTCAAGATTTAAAATGTTTTTTCTATTTCATACAAACAAAGAAAAGCATTCGGGTTAGTATTATATTTTTGTTTCTTAATTTGTTCGTAAGATTAAAGAATTTTTCTTAGAAAAATCCAAAGAGGTCAACTCGTGTTTGCTTGCAAGAAGATTTCACGGAAAAACTCAAAAGATAATCTTAATGTGTTGCAGATCGTGGCTAGCTGAATCTAAAATTTTCTAATTCACTAAATGCATTTATTTTATTTCCAATTATTTGCAAGAAAAAAGCTCTTGAGAAAAGTTACTGAAAGGATCTCTTGTTATAAAAATTTTAAAAATCGTTTTATCTCCTTTTGTTTGTTTGAATATTTATTAATCGGTTATTAATCGGGGAAATATGGTCCAGGAACCAGGTCCTTAGAAAGATGACGAGTCCTTCCTCCCCTACAGTTCCAATGATGCGTCACAGGTCGAAGAAAAGTATTTTTCAAAAAATTAATATGGTCGAAGACGAGAAATTTTCACTGAATCTTGTTCGCGAACAATGATGTTGTCAGAAATCGAATCCTTCGTTGCTCGAGGTGTTCGCGCACTTCCATTATGCCCAGATCGTGGTGGAAATCCAATGGTTATGTCCATGCGGTGACGGCGCCCGTGCAATTTCTGGATTTTTCTTTGTTGATCACGTCGAAACAATTTTGTTGAAAATTCGATGTTGATTTAACTGTTCTGGAGATTAATCGTCGTTCTGAGTGAGCATCCCCCAAAATCTCCCTCAGCAACTACGTATTAGTCCCCGTCAGCGAGTCTTCACTGTAATTTCAACTTCACTTTGAATGACAAAGCGAAGCGAAGAATTACGCCATTTGTCGAAATCGGGATTTTTTCAAATTTTTCTTGAAATTTCATCAAAATTTTGTGTTGATTTCGATGGAAACAGAGTCAATTGTTTGCTTCGACTCTTCAAGGCTTCGGCTCAGGATCAGTTTAGAAGCACAGACCGTGGAATTCGATGAACTGCGCAGTCAAATTTCTTCTCGAACTTTCTCCGCTGCGGTGTTGAATTTCGGCTCTCAATCGATGACTTTCCATGAAATATCACTACGTTTGGATGAATACAATACTTTTAAATAATTTTTGGCTGCCTAGAAAGGACTTTTTCGAATTAACATCGCCTCTCAATTTTGGACGATGCGGTTGAGTCGGCAGCCGAATGACGACTGTTTTATCTCCTTTTTTCCATTTTATTTATGCTTATGCATTCCAATCTCTTGTTAACACAGTAATATTTCTTTTTGATAAAAATAATTAAATTTTCCTTCAAAGAAATCCTTTATTGCTGAAAACTAAAGAACAAGTTTATTGATGATTTTTAACCTGTTGTAGTAACATTATAACTTTTATTGTTTTATGAACAAATATTTCTCTCAAGACAATTACAAACTGATCCTCCCTCTAGCAATTAATTATTCTTCAATCAAAACATTTGAGCTGATCCAATCCGAAAATTCTCTCACTTCTGTGAAAACCGTGTAGGAGTTTACGTCACAACGTTTACTTTCGTTTAAAATAGTGGCTGAGACGATTCCCTGGATGTACCAAACGTGGTTGTCAGGCACAAAGAATCCTTTACCTAAATATTTTTTCATGAAAATTTTAATTCTAATTTTTAGAAGTGTTTTAAATTATTTCTACCTGCATCACCAAAGCATGGAATTGAGTTGACAACGCTTCCAGCTCCACAAAAAGTTCTGTTGCTCGAAATTTTTTCAAAGAAATGATTTGCGAAACATATATCTCTGGGAATTCGTTTAATGTCCATTTGCCGTGAAATATCTTCAGAATAAGATTCGTTTGATTTTCCAAAACCAACAACGAAACCTTCCGCATTTTCATTTTTAGAGAAGTTTTTACTCCAAAGACACACAGGCGATATAATATCAGAGAACTTTATTGAAGACGCGGATCGCAAGATTGCCACGTCTGCGTCGTATCGTTGTGAAAGAACATTCCAGTCAGGATGAATCAAAATTTCGTTTGGGTAAAAGACTTCAACGCCTCTTTCATACGCCACCGATAAATTATATTTTCCAAGTAGTGCGACAATTTCGTGAGCTTTTTTGCGATATGTCTCGTCTTTCTGTTGAATGCAATGTGCGGCAGTTATCAAAGCTTTTTTAGATATAATTGTAGCTCCGCAGAAGTATCTTTGTGATGGAATGTAGATCAAACTTGCATGCCAAGGCCATTGACCGGGAATTGATTTTTCTCCATTCAACTTATTTTCATCTTTGCGTCCACACTTGCTTTGAACTGATGACAAAGCAATCAAGAGAACAACCAAGCACTTAAAAGACAACATTGCGACTGAACATTAAGAAAGCAAATTTAATTTATATTAATCGATACAAAGTGTGAGCTATTAGGTGTGAGTTAATATTTGACAAAACAAATTTAATATTATGAAATTTTTAGCCCATTCCATACAAATAAAGAATTAACCGAAGACACATTGATGCCAAATTTATTAAAAAGAGCTTTAGGGTTTGTATTGGCGACTCAACGCTCACACTGCTCTCTCTAAAAAATAAACACAGAATTTCATTTCATTATTTGTTCGTATGATTAAAAAATCTTTCTTAGAAACTCCAGAGGTCAACCCGTGCTTGCATGCAAGAGGATTTTACGGAAAAAGTCACAAGATAATCTTAATGTGTTGTTGCAGATTGTTGCTGATTGAATTTAAATTTTCTTGTTTACTAAATGCATTTTAATAAAATGATTTAATTCTGTTTGAATTAATTTTATTGAAAATCTTTAAACATAAATTGCTCAAAAGAAAATATCAACTCTAGGATTGGCAAGGTACTTCAGAGATTTCTACTTCAATGATTTCCTGTTTGCAAGTGACCGTCTGGTACCAAAGCTTCTGTTCAAATAATTTGAATGTTTGGCAGCAAATGTCGCTGTATCCAAAAGTGTTAGCGATCTTTTGAAGAGACAAACATTATACGATGCTCAAGTGACTGTTCGGTTCACCAGATGCAAATTTGAGTGAGTAGTTAATAATATTTATTTCTCTCAATAATATTTATGAAAATTTTGAACAAGAAGATTCACTTTCAGCTGAAAATTCGGAGACAGTTTTCAAATTACGAATTCAATTGAAAGAGATTTTTCTTTCGAAACTGCCTTCAAGCTAACGTTGCTGCAGTAACTATCGAAGAAAATCTTCCGCGTCGCGAAAACAATGAAAACCAAGAAAGCAGAGTAACAATTGATTTCGTCGGAGAAAGGAGAATCGTTTAAAGCCAATTCTGAGTAGATTCTCACGGAACAAACCATCGCTAGGATTAAAAAAAGTTGAACGTTCATCCAAAATCTGAAATCATTCGAAATTAATTACAATTCAGAAATTAATTTTAAAGCAATGCTTGCCTCTTCTTCTGCATTTCAAACCAACTTTGATCGAGGAAGTTTTTGGTTTTTGACAATCGAAACAAATTAATTGCAGACATGACAAAAAAAATGATTAGAAAAATCAAATTGCTGAGCACAACTGCGTACAAATTCATCATTGTCGGAGAATATGGAATAACGTTACCTAACCACAAAGACAAAACTATGCGCAATCCTCCAAATACTCCAATGACATAAAACCAATAAATCTTAAGCCTCAAAGAATCATCGGCGGATGATTTGCCTTTCCTAAGAAAAAAATTGTCAAATAATTATTTCAATTGCTAAAATGCGTTCCTTTTACTTACCGAGTTGTCAACCAAATATCGAACTGCGAAACAGTCATCCATAGCACAGATAACAAGAAGCCAACTAATGTTAAACTTAACAAAAGTTTGGCCGTGGAAACCGGAACGAGGTTCATCAATGAAGCAGAAACAAACATGGTCATCAATGAAATCACTAAATTAAATTCAATCTTCACACAAAGCGTTGCGTTAAGTTTTCTGAAAACTGTTGCAATCATCATAAGAACAGAAGAAACGAAAACTGAAAAAAAAATTAAATTATTTATGGTTAAAATAAATTAATATTTTGAGAAACTTACAGAAACATTCAAAAATAAATCGAAAAACATTTCTTTCTTTGCACGCATTTGAGGAATAACAAGGTTTTTCGACGTTTGTTTTCTTATGAGAGAAAACGAAAATTATTATCAGCGCTAAGTAGCCGGCAACTGCGATGATCACACAATTTCTTTTTCTAAACATTTTAACGACTTGTTGTCTCAAGAAATCAACGAGAACTGACACGAGTTTTGATTCAGAACTTTAAGAGTATCCGCGAGAGATTAATGCAAACCTCTCAATAATATTATTTAAAAAAATTTGTGATCAGAGAGAGAGAGAGAGTATTAAGGACTCGGGCTAACCCTGTTTTACCAGACAGTTGCCCAATCATCTTCAGAAGGTGACCTCGGACATATCCTTGGTCCTCCTGAAGAAGGTACCGGGGGCTAGTACTCACCCCATGGCACTATCCTTTGCCTTCCACAACGTCATACAATCGGGAAATTGGGTAGGGAAGGAGAAGGAAGGAACTCCGTCGCCTACGTCCACAGTGTGGTTCGGTTCATTCGGAGGGGAATGCTCTGAAGCTGAAACTTTCCCCATTAACAGTCATGACCCTTTAAGCTCCTTGAAACTCAAATTAACACATTGCGAACTCTCTGACATGTGACATGACTGACACAGTAGTGTTCGACCGCCGTTGACTGCAATGAGTCTACTAATCTACCTGCATTCATGACGTCACAACATCGAACGTTGGAGTACATGAGAGCGAACCTGACTGTACACGAGTACTTGTTTCATTTTTATCCCATTCTGACCGTCCAAGAGAATAACTCTTTGAAGACTTTTTTCTTGCCCAAGGCTGGGACCGAACTTCTGATCTAACACTCGTTGAGAATGTAGATACAAAATACTCGTCCCATTACCACTAAGCCGTCACAGTCTGGAACACGGTTTAATTTGTTATCAGTTCATCAGTTCCAAGAAATTATTATATTAATTTTGCATAAGAAGCTTAAGTTCAAAGATCGAAAGGAGAGCGCCACAGCATTCTCCAAAGTTTTTTTATTTGGTACAGATTTTTCTTCTTTATTACAATTATTTTGAACTTTAAGTAAATTAAAGGAAAATATATTTTTGTTTTGTGATTAAAATGAATTTATATTTTGGCAAAGTTTGTAAATTACGCCACTGGAGCTTCTTCAATCGAGTTTTCCTCAGAGGGACAAAGGTTCTCCGTCGACACAATCGCTGAGCTTTGATTGTTGTCCCAGAAAATCTTCCAATCTTCTTCCCGGGTCGCGAAAATAGTAAAGACCATGAATGCAGAGTAGCAATTTATTGCGTTGGAAAAAAGTAAAAAACTTTCTGATTCAACATTGACTGTTACGTAACCAATCGTGCCAAAGATCATCAAAAAATTATAATTCATTATCAATCTGAAATCATTAAAAATGTATTTAATTTTGAGGCTAGAAATTATTGAAATCGAATCTTGCCTGTCGTCCTGTATTTCGAACCAATTGTGACCGTTGAAGTGTTTTGAAATTTTATGAGCTACATAAAGGAAAACGACTTGAAAAAAATAATTTATGACTAATATTCCGCCGAAGATCTGATCGAATGGGACATATGCATTGAATGGCAAGATTGCGACCACTGCGCCAACTATTCCAAAGACGTACGCAAAATAAAACCAAAAATAGCGATCGGGTGTTGTTTGAACCTTCCTGTGAAGTAAATTCATCTTCAGGAATACATATTTAATTTTTAATGTTTCTTCTTCTTACCGCATGGTCTGCCAAGCATCGGAGATCGACACCGAATGCCACAACAAAGAGCTCAGGATGCCAATTGTCAATAAAAAGTCCGATATTCTGTTTTCCAATTTGAAAAGCATTGTCGACGAAACAGAAACGAAGAAGAACATCGATGACATCACCAAACAAAATTCAATCTTCGCAGTAAGAGTCGCGATAAGCTTTCTTATGAAAACAGGGGTCAAAGCTGTGATTGTCATCAGAAGAACAGAAGAGACGAAAACTAAAAAAAACGAATTCTTAATGGAAATTTTAATTAATTTTTTGACTTACAGAAGTATTCAAAAACAATTCGATATAAACGTTCATTTCCGGTAAATTCGGAGATGTAAATGTTCTCTAAATAAAATCTTTTGCAAGGGGTCACGTCCTTGATTTCGTCGAGGTCTATATCCCCTTTTTTTGAGAATGAAAATTTTATCATCTTCACCTCCAGAAAAGGACAACCTTCTTCTTCATCAAACCCAAGATAAAATTTGAAAAATAATGCCAGCACAATGTAACCGATCGCGGTAGTTGCAAATGTCACAACTTGTTTTATGCCGGACATTTTCAAACGCCTTATTTGAAGCAATTTGTAGCACGAACTGATCAAATTTTTTTGAAACATTTCTATTTATGAATTCGAACTTTAGGAGATATTCTCTCAGAGAGTTCGCGAAAGATTTTCAACAAATCTCTCAAAAACATTTATTATAAAAAATTTGTTATCAGTTCCTTAAAAACATAATAAATCTTTTATAACTAACTTCAGTTCAAAAGCCGAATAGAGAGTTCTCGGAGCAAATCAAAAGTAAGTTCAAGCTTGATCGACGTATCTTTTATTATAGATTACGAAAATATTATCCGCAGTCGAGGCCGTAATCTGTTACGAGAAAGTAGCGAGAACTGACAAAATATAATCTTAAATCTAAACTGACGAAATTTATGTTTTGTTTTTTGTGAGATTATTATTAGATATAAATATGAATTTCATTTGTGGACAGTTCGGAAATTAAGTTACTGAAGTTTCTTCATTCAAGTAATCGTTAGAGGGACTAAGGTCCTCCGTTGTCAGATACTCTAAACTTCTGTAATTGTCCATGAGAATCTTCCGAGCTTCTTTACGGGTCGCGAAAATACCAAAGACCCAGAAAGCAGAATAGCAAGTGATCGCGTTGGAAAACAGCAAATAACTTTCAGTTCCAACAAACATTGCGGTCACTCTCAAAATGCAAACCACCAAGAAGATCAAAATGAGTCGACCGCTAAGCAAATATCTGAAATCATTAGAAATTGATAACATTTTTTGTGAAATTATTTAAACCAATTCTTGCCTGTCCACTTGTCCTTCGAACCAACTCTGTCCCTCAAAGGTTTCTGATATTGTAGTCAAAACTTTTCTCGTGTCACGGACGATAAAGAGAAGAGAAACCAAATAAATGATGAATGGAGTTATAAGACAAATCATCAATATTGTCGTAAAAGCTGCTAATGAGCTGAATGACGACCACAGCAGAACTACGCTGAATCCTCCAACTACTCCAAAGCTGAAAAAACAGTAAAACTGGAAATAGCGATCGGGTGTTGCTTGGACCTTTCTGGATATGAAAAAATGTTAAGAATTGTTAATAAACAGATGTTACTTCTTCTCACCGCGTGGTCCGCCAAACATCGTAATTCATCACAGTAAACCACAACAACGATTTTAGGAAGCCAATCGCCATCAAACAGATGGAAATTTTGTTCTTCGAATCGACGAACATCGACGAAGAGATTGTAACAAAAAAGAACATCAATGACATCATCAAACAAAATTCAATCTTTGCAGTGATCGTCACGATAAATTTTCTGAAGAAAATAGCGGTCATAGCTGTTGCTGTCATCATAAGAACAGAAGAAGCAAAAACTGAAAAAAAGAAATATTTTTTTATAAAAAAAAAATATTTATCTTATAGACTTACAGAAGTAATCGAATATTTCTCGATAAAAAACTTGATTTATGGTGAAGTCGAAAGCGAAGGTTACAGAGGCCTTAAAATAATCCTTGTTGCAATGATTCTCGTTCCTGTTTGCCCTCTTGTCAAAGAAAATTTTCCCATCTTTCCCGTGCGATAACAGCGATCTGTAGACTGAATCGTCCAAACAAGATGAATCATCATGTTTGTAATCAAAGGCTCCATTACATTTGTCGTAGAATGAGTCGTAGTTATCGTTCAAATAATTCTTTATGTAGTTTTCATCGCAGACTCCTCGATCTTCGCAGCAAAACTGAAAGCAATTATTTTGAAAACGACAACCATTTTCGACGACACCAAAAGAAAACTTGAAAAATATTATCAACGCAAAGTAGCCGAAGCCATTAAAAGCGAGGATCTTCCAATTTCTTTTAGGAAGGAAAGTATAGCGACTCATTCTTAAAAGCAACTAACACGAACTGAGTCAAATTTTGTATTTTTGTTTTTTATTTAGAGAATCTGATAGAGAAATTTCTCGAACTTTTCAATAATATTTATTTGTTGAAAACACTTTGATATTCTTGTATAACACGTTTCGATTTTAAAACCGAATAAAAAGTGCGGAGGGTTTGAAATTACGTCACAACAATCCCTGGAGTTTTTTTATTTGGAAAGGATTTTTCTCTAGAGGGTCAAAGGTTTTCCGTCGACACATTCTTTAAATTGCTGTAATTGTCCAAGAAAATCTTCCGAGTTTCTTCACGAGTCGCGAAAATAACGAAGACCAAAACAGCAGAGTAGCAAGTGATCGCGTTGGAAAATATTAAATAACTTTCTGTTCCGACCAGCATTGCGTTGATTCTAAAGATGCAAACCATCAAGAAGATTAAAAGGAGTTGAACGTTCAACGAAAATCTGAAAACAATCGAAACTGATTACAATTCCAAAGTGAGAAAATATTAAATAAATTCTTGCCTGTCAACTTGTCCTTCAAACCAACTCTTTCCCTCTAAGGACTTTGATATCCGATTCGAAATTATTTTTGTGTCAACACCAAGGACAAGTACTCCAAAAACCATATTGACGCTTGCAATTACAAGGCAAATCCTCAATGTTGTCGTGAAAATTGATAATGCGTTGAATGACGACCACAACAGAATTAAACTCAATCCTCCAACTATTCCAAAAACGAGAGAACAGTAAAAGCGAAAATAGCCTTCGGGTGTTGTTTGAGCTTTCCTAAGAAAATTTTGTCTTTAAGATTTAATAATTAATTAGCAAATGTTCTCCTTCTCCTTACTGAGTTGTGGTCCGCCAAACATCATAGCTCATCACAATAAACCACATCATAGAACTCAAGATGCCAATTGCCATTGATGTAATTAAAATTTTGTTTTCCGAATCGACAAACATTGTCGAAGAGATTAAAACAAAAGAAAACATCAATGACATTATTAAACAAAATTCTATCTTCGCAGTGATCGTCACGGTAAGTTTTCTGGAGAAATTCTGAACTAGAATTGTTGTCGTCATAAGAACAGAAGAAATGAAAACTGAAAAAAAGTAAGAATACCGGTCACTGGTGACCTGGTAGAAGGCTTTTTTCGAAAGATGTATTTTGTCCGTTATATTTTTATGATAAATTTTATTTGAATTGTCATCAACTACCATCAACTACCACCAACTACCATCAACTACCATCAACTACCACCAACTACCATTAACTACCACCAACTACCAAGTGTTTCATTTTCCACGTGTTTCACTTTCCACGTGTTCCATTTTCCACGTGTTCCAAAATCGAACAGACAGACAGACAGACGGACGGACGGACAAAGTGGCCATAATAAGGTTTTTTCTTTCGAAAAAAGCCTTAAAAAAATCAAATAGTTAATGAAAAATTTTAGTTATATCTAAACTTACAGAAGTAATCGAATATTTTTCGATAAACACTTTGACTTCTGGTAAAGTCGAAATCGAAGGTTACAGTGCCTGTCAAACAAGAGTTCTTGCAATGGTTTTCAATCAAGACTGGATTCTTTATTAGGGCAATTCTCCCGCGCTACAACAACAAACACTCAGCTTCGTGACCTTAAATGTTTTGATTCAATTTACGTGATAAGACAGTAAACCTCTGTCGATTGATCCATCTGGACAAAGCTTGTCGTCTCTTTTGTATTCAAAGGTTCCATTACATTTGAGGTAAAATGAGTCGTAGTTGTCGTTCAAATAATTCTTTATGTTGTTTTCATCACATACTCCTCGATCTTCGCAGAAAAACATAAAGCAATTATTTTGGAAACAACAACCTTTCTTGACGACACCAAAATAAAAGTTAAAGAATGTTATCAAAGCTAAGTAACCGACGCTGATCAGAGCGAAGATCTTCCAATTTCTCTTAACAAGCAATTCAAAGTGACTCATTGTTGAAAGCAACTAACACAAACTGCGTCAAAGTTTCTTTTTTAATCAGAACTTTGAGAGAATTCGCGAGAGAAATTTCGCGAATCTCTCAATAATTTATATTTCTCTCAATAATATTTATGATTATTTTTAACAAGAAGATTCAGCTCAAGAGAATTTTTAACTTACGTCACGACATTCTCTAAAGTTTCGTCAATAGTCACAGATTTTTCTTTCGAAACAGCTTACAAGCTCACGTTGCTGCAGTGACTGTCCAAGAAAATCTTCCGCATCGCGAAAATAATGAAAACCAAGAACGCAGAGTAACAATTGATTTCGTCGGAAAAGGGAGAATCGTTTAGAGCCAATGCTGAGTAGTTTCTCACGGAGCATACCATCGCTAAGATTAGAAAGAGTTGAACGTTCATCCAAAATCTGGAATAATAAAAAATTACAAATTTTTAATGTAAGAAAAATTTATCCAATTCTTGCCTGCTCTTCTGCATTTCAAACCAACTTTGATCGGAAGAGTTTTCGGTTTTTGACAATCGAAACAAATTAATTGCAGAGAGAACAAAGAAAATGATTAGAAAAATCAAATTGCTGAGCACAAGTGCGTACAAATTCATCATTGTCGGAGAATATGGAATAACGTTTCCTAACCACAAAAACAAAACTATGCACAGTCCTCCAAATACTCCGACGACATAAAACCAATAAATCTTAAGCCTCAAGGAATCATCGGCTGATGTTTTGTCTTTCCTAAGAAAATTAAATAAATAAAATTGTCAAATTATTTCAATTCATAAAGTGCGTTCCGATTTCTTACCGAGTTGTCCACCAAATATCGAACTGCGACACAGTCATCCATAGCACAGAACATAAAAAGCCAACTAATTTTAAACAGAACGGAAGTTTGACCGGTAAAAGCGAATCGAGGTTCATCAATGAAGCGGCAACAAACATGAACATCAATGAAATCACCAAACAAAATTCAACCTTCACACTAAGCGTTGCGTTAAGTTTCCTGATGAAATTTTGAATCAAAATTGTTGCAATCGTCAGAAGAACAGAAGAAACGACAACTGAAAAAAATTAAATCCTTTATGGATAAAATAAATTAACATTTTGAGAAACTTACAGAAACATTCAAAAACATTTCGAAAAACATTTTTTTCTTTGCATTTATCAAAACAAGGTTGTTCGACGACTGTTTTGTTATGAGTGAATACAAAAATTATTATCAGCGCTAAGTAGCCAGCTACTGCGATGATCACACAATTTCTTTTGCTAAACATTTTCACGACTCGTTGTTCCAAGAAATCAGCGAGAACTGACTCGAGTTTTGATTCAGAACTTTAAGAGAAGCCGAGAGAGATTTTTGCGAATGTCTCTTCAATTTTTATTTTAAAAAATTTATTATCAGCTTTCTTCAAAACAATATTATAATCTGGCATAAGAAGCTTCAGTTCAAAGAGCGAAAAGATTACGTCATGAGATTCTCAGGAGTTTCTAAGAAACTGTTTCTTTATTTGCCACAGATTTTTCTTCAGTATGTTGAATGTTGTCTGTCAAAACAGCCTCCAAGCTCAGATCTTTGTTGTCATTGTCAAGGAAAATAATGCGCGACACAAAAATAAAGAATACCAAGAATGCAGAGTAGCAATTGACTACATCGAAAAAGAGCGAATCCCTACGAACTGTTGCTGAGTAGATTTTCACGGAGCAAACCATCGCTAAGATCAGAAAGAGTTGAACGTTCATCCAAAATCTGAAATCATTTGAAATTAATTACAATTCAGAAGTAAATTTTAAATAAACCTTTGCCTGTTCTTCTGCTTGTTCAACCAACTCTGATCGAGTGAATTTCCCGTTTTTGACAATCGAATCTAATAAATTACAGACAGAACGATTGAAATGAATAATAAAATCAAATTGCTGAGCACAACTGTGTACAAATTCAAAGTTATCGAAAGTCCTGTCCACCAAAAAGTTGCGATCAATCCCATAAACAATACGACGACATAAAAGCAATAAATTTTAAACCGCCAAGAATTATCGTTTGATGCATTTCCTTTAAAAAATAATTTTAATATTTGATATTTTTCATTGTTTTCTATTTTCTCACCGAGTTGTCCACCAAAAATCGAACTTCGAAACAGTCATCCAAATAACAGAACACATGAAGCCAATTTCTGATGGAAGGTACATTAGTCTGTCCCAAAGCGGCAATCTGACATTCATCAAAGAATCAGAAACAAACAATGTCATAAAGGAAATCACCAAACAAAATTCAATCTTCGCAGTAAGAGTCGCGTTTATCTTAATGAAAAAGTGAATCAAAATTGTTGCGATCATCAGAAGAATAGAAGAAACGACAACTGAAAAGAATTCAAAATCTTTATTGGAAAAATAATTAAAATTTCAGAAAACTTACAAAAATATTCAAAAACTGATCGAAAAACATTTTTTTCTTTGCATCCTCTTTCGGATGTGCAAGTTTGCTCCGCGTTTGTTTCGTCATGAAAGAATACGAAAAATATTATCAGCGCTAAGTAGCCGGCAACTGCGATGAGCACACAATCTCTTTTACTAAACATTTTCACGACTCGTTGTTTCAAGAAATCAGCGAGAACTGACACGAATTTTTCACGAGACAGTTCATTTAAAAATTCTGAAGAGAATTAAAGAGAAATTTCGAAAACTTCTCAAAATAATTTGATAACGCCGTTGAAATTTGATAAACAAATTTATTTGGGAACAGTTTGCAGTTCATGTCACGACATTCTCTGAAGTTTCGTCAATTGACATAGAGTTTTCTTCTGAAATAGCTTCCAAGCTCACGTTGTTGCAGTTACTGTCCAAGAAAATCTTCCGCGTCGCGAAAACAATGAAAACCAAGAAAGCAGAGTAACAATTGATTTCGTCGGAAAAAGGTGAATTAATGAAAGCTAATGATGAGTACATTCTCACGGAGCAAACCATCGCTAAGATCAAAAAAAGTTGAACGTTCATCCAAAATCTGAAATCATTTGGAATTAACTACAGCTCAGAATTTAATTTTAATGAAATGCTTGCCTGTTCTTCTGCATTTCAAACCAACTCTGATCGAGGGAATTTCCGGTTTTTGACAATCGAAACAAGTTAATTGCAGAGAGAACGAAAAAAATGTTTAGAAAAATCAAATTGCTGAGTACAACTGCACATAAATTCATCATTGTCGGAAAATCTGGCATAACTTCTTTTAGCCACAAAAACAAAACTAAACACAATCCTCCAAATACTCCAACAACATAAAACCAATAAACCTTAAGCCTCAAAGAATCATTGGCAGTTGCTTTGCCTTTCCTAAAAAATTTCGTTTTATAATTATTTCAATTCCTAAAGTGCGTTCCTTTGCTTACCGAGTTGTCCACCAGATATCGAACTGCGACACAGTCATCCATAGCATGGATAACAAGAAGCCAACTAATGTTAAACTGATTGAAACCTTAACCGGTAAAAGCGACTCGAGGTTCATCAAAGAATCAGAAACAAACATTATCATCAATGAAATCACTAAATTAAATTCAATCTTCACACTAAGCGTTGCGTTAAGTTTTCCGATGAAGTTTTGAATCAAATTTGTTAAAGCTACCAGAAGAACAGAAGAAATGAAAACTGAAAAATGTAAAAAAAATTTTAGGAACTTTAGTTAAAAAAAATCAAGAAACTTACCAAAATGTTCAAAGACAGATCGAAAAACATTTTTTTCTTTGTATTTAGCAGTATAACGATCGACATTTGTTTTGGTATGAGAGAAAACGAAAATTATTATCAGCGCTAAATAGCCGGCAACTGCAATGATCACACAATTTCTTTTGCTAAACATTTTCACGACTCGTTCTTTCAAGAAATCAGCGAGAACTGACTCAAATTTTGATTCAGAAATTTAAGAGAATCGGCGAGAGATTTTTGCGAACGTCTCAATAATTTTTATTTCAATAAATTTGTTATCAATTCCAAGAAATTATAATGACAATTTTGCAAAAGAAGCTAAAGTTTAAAGATCGAAAGGAGAGCAGCATTCTCCAAAGTTTTTTTATTTGGCACAGATTTTTCTTCTTTATTTAAATTATTTTGAACTTTAAGTAAATTAAAAGAAAATGTTTTTTTTATTTTGTATGAAGTGATTAAAGTTTTTAAAATGAATTTATTTTTTTGGCAAAGTTCGTAACTTACGCCACTGGAGATTGGATTTGGATTCTCGGTACGGCCCTCGGAGAGGGCCAGCCTACCTTCCTAAGCCGTAAGGCCCAGAAGGTTCCTGCTATACCGTCCCTAGGCAGACAGCACCGAAGTGTGTCGACCCTTCGGGAATTGGGTGAGGGATGGGATGTGAAGGATTGGGTGATGGTCATGAATGTCTGCCACTGGAGCTTCTTCAATCGAGTTTTCCTCAGAGAGACAAAGGTTCTCCGTCGACAAAATCGCTGAGCTTTGATTTTTGTCCGAGAAAATCTCTCGAACTTCTTCTCGAGTCGCGAAAATAATGAAGACCATGAATGATGAGTAGCAAGTAAATGCGTTGGAAAAGAATAAATAACTTTCTGTTCCATATATTCTTGCGACAAATCTCATGCAGCAAAAAAGCCAGAAGACCATAAAGAGTTGAAAATTCAGCGCATATCTGAAATCAGTCGAAATTGGTTAGAATTTTTTTAAGGAAATATTTAAAGCATTGCTTGCCTATCCAGTTGTGCTTCGAACCAACTCAACGTTTGGTTCTTCCAGTGTCCACCCAACTCCAGAATCAACGATATTTTAGTCAAAGTTAATCTTGTGTTTTGGACGAATAAGAGTCCAATACACACAAAGATGAATGGAGTTATAACGGAAATTATCAATGTTATCGAAATAATTTCTAATCTGCTGAATAACGACAACAGCAGTGCAATGATTAATCCACCAACTGTTCCAAAGACGTAAGAACAGTAAAATCGAAAATAGCGTTCTGGAGTAGTTTCCGCTTTCCTAAAAAAATTCTTCTTATAAGTTTGTCAATCAAGATGTCTTCCTTCTTCTTACTGCACGACCCGCCAAGCATCGTACTGCAGAACAGTCAACCACATCAGCGAACAAAAGAAGCCAATCGTCATTGAACAGTTGGAAAATTTGTTCTTCGAATCGACGAGCATCGCAGAAGAAATTGAGACAAAATAGAACATCAATGACATCATAAAGCAAAATTCAATCTTCGCAGTGATCGTCGCGATGAGTTTTCTGAAGAAAACAGATGTCAAAGCTGTGACTGTCATCATGAGAACAGAAGAGGCGAAAACTGAAAAAAAAAAAATCAAATTGTTAATGAAAAATTTTAGAAATTTTTCTAAACTTACAGAAGTAATCGAATATTTTTCGATAAACACTTTGATTTGTGGTGAAATCGAAATCGAAGGTTACAGAGCCCTTTGAATCATTCTTCGTGCAATGATTCTCATTCTTGTTTGCCTTCTCGTCAAAGATAATTTTCCCATCCTTCCCATGCGAAGACAGCGATCCTCTGTAGATTGATTCCTCCGTACATGATGACATTTCATACTTGTAACTAAAGGTTCCATTACATTTGACATAGAATGAGTCATAGTTCTCGTTCAAATAATTCCTTATGTTGTTGTAATCGCAAACTCTTTGATCTTCACAGCAAAACTGAATGCAATTATTCTGGAAACGACAACCTTTCTCCACGACACCAAAATAAAACTTGAAGAATATTGTCAACGCTAAGTAACCGACGCTGATAAGAGCGAAGGTCTTCCATTTTCTTTTAACAAATAGTTCAAAATGAAGAAACAGATCAAAATCACAACTCATTGTTAAAAGCAACTAACACGAACTGAGTGACGCCGTTTGCTTCAAATTTCGTTCCCCTATTTAGAACTTTAAGAGAATTTGAGAGAAAAATTTTGCAAATCTCTCAAAAATATTTATTTCTCTCAAGAATCATAAAAACAATCTTGCACAATAAGAATCATTGCAAGAGTCGAAAGGATGATTACACATCGTAACGAAGTTATGTTGCAAAAGGCCAACTTCTGTTAGTCGCAAGATTCCTTTTGCAAAGTTCAATAGATTTACACATCAATGATAAATTTGTTATTTAATTAATTAATGTCTCACCGAGTGGTCCACCAAACATCGAACTGCTACACTGTGTAGCCTTCACTGTCAACCACATCAAAGAACTCAAGAAGCCCATTCCCATTGAAGTTATTTTCCAAAGCAACGATCCAAAAATATTTATCGAAGCGACAAAGACAAAGAAGAACATCAAAGAAATTTCCAAACCAAATTCAACCGTCGCACTAATCGTCGCGGTGAGTTTTCTCATGAAAATGTGAGTCAAGTTTGCTGTTGTCATCAGAAGAAGAAAAGTTGAAAAGAAATTGAATTCTTAATGGAAATTTAATTGGAATTTAGAAGAAGAAATTAATCTCGAGCGACTTAAAGAAATATTCAAACAAGAATCGATAAAAACGTCGTCCTTCGCATAAAGCTAAACCGAAGGTTACGGAGACCTTTTATTAGTGAATGATGTTGAGTGCAATGAATTTTGTTCTTGGTTCCCTCCTGGTCAATGACAGTCTCTCCATCCTTTAAGAATAATAATTCTAGCTTCGTTATCTTGAAGGTCAATATTTAATTTACGTCTGAGCAACTTGGTTCATCAAACTTGATATTCCAAAATATTTAACATAAAATGAATCAAAGTTGACGTTGCTTCATCGAAGATTTCTTAATATTCACATCAAAGTTGAATAGATTCATTTTGGAAAAGACAAGAGTCTTTTTTGACTTTCTAAAATGAAACTGAAAATGATCAAATTTCTTAACAAAAATTATTCAAGATATTTCGGCGAATTTCTCAAATAATATTTTAAGAAATTTGTTATCAGTTGAATTTTTAATATTTCAACGAATATTCATTTAAAACACGCTTCAGTGAAAGGCCGAATGGAGAGAGTTCCAGTGATCAATTTGCATTTGCAAAGTCAGACAAGCCAGCTTAATGAGTTTCCAGTAAAACAATATCAGAAGTAAATTTTATTTGGGGACATTTCGGAAATTAAGTTACAAACTCGAGAGTTTTTGAAACTCTTCCGTTGCTTTTCCAGCCCCAAAGATAATGAAGACCAAGAACGCAGAGTAGCAAGAGATTACGTTGGAAGAGAGTAAATAACTTTTTGATTCCACCGCAACTGAGTAGATTCCCATGGAACAAACCATCATGAAGATCAAGAAGAGTTGAACATTCATCTCAAACCTGAAATCATTTAAAAGTAATTACAATTCCGAGCTGAATACTTTCGAGAATATTCCGAGCAACCGTTGCCTGTACTTTTGCATTTCAAACAATTTCTGAAGCGTTTCGCGTTTCTGATAATCGAATCAAATTAGTTGCAGAGAGAAATTATTTGCAAATACAAATTCGCCGAGTTTTGCTGCAGAGAAGTTTAGAAATATTGTTTCGAACGCGGGTCGAGAATCATTAACAAACAGAAATACGCAAAATCCCACAAATACTCCGACGACATAAAAGCAATAAATCTTAAACCGCAAAGAATTATCAGTCGTTGGTTGTGTTTTCCTAAGAAAAAATTCGTCTTAAAAATTTGTCTACTTCTCGATGTGCGTTCTTACCGAGTTGTCCATCAAACTCATCATCTTCATTGTTGCAATCATCAGAAAAACAAAAGAAAATAAAAATAAATTCTCAAGAAATTTACAATAATATTCGAAAATATTTTTACCAACGACGATACTTTGAAGAAAACATGGCCCTCGAGGCTTTGTTTCGTCAGCAGCTAATTTGAAAAATGTTATCAGCACAAAGAAGTCAACAACTGCGTAGATCACAAAACCTTTTTAGAAAAACATTTTTACACGAGTCTTTGTTTCAATTAATTGACGAGAAATTTTTCCTTGAATTTCATTAATTAGAAGTTCCTGAGAACACGAGGAAGATGCTGCATCGCTCTCTTGGAGACTTGAACTCAAGGAATTTCCAGGAAATCTTCGTCAACACTTTTTGAAAACAGTTCCAGGGAAAACCCTTCACAACAAACTCCAAGCAAAGCAATTTGTTTTTGACTGTGGAAATTAGTTTTTCTTTTATTTCATTCACTCGAAATCAAATGTAAGTTTCGTTTTGAGTAAAACATTAAAGTGACAAACGAATGTGACAGAGAGAAATAAATTTTGTCAAGGGACACTTCAGAAATTACGTCACAACTGCCAACAATCTGTGAAATCTCGAAATTAATTTGAAGATCTTTATCAACCCTCATCTTGTTGTTCCTTCTTTTGACAGCAGTTCCTGTCCCAATATGAATATCAGTAATTAAAACTTTCTCCTCTTAGGAGAAACTTTGAATGCGCTCGAAATATCAAAGACGACCCCGAAGGCTGAGAAAAATAATTGAAATTTAATTACGAGAGAAAGTTCACTTTGCTGAACGTTTTCCATCAAAGCTGAAGCTTCAGATGAACTTTTAAAAAGAGCGAAGTGTATAAAGTTAAAGTGTGTTTTAGTGAGAAGTCTCTTCTAGATTCTGAGTTATGAGAAAAGTTTGTCGGTATCTCTCGGCAGGTTAAGGAAGATTTTCGGTCTTGATCTTCCTCCTTCCTCCTCCTTCAAGAGCAACGACGTAATTTTCTTATCTCTTAGTAATGGAAAATAAATTCCAAATGCTTTTTCTGGTTAGTTATGGCTGAGTCCACACTCAATAAAACTTGATTTCATTCCCGTCCATTACTACTTAAGCAAGTTATTTGGTTTAGCGAAAAGAAAATTGGGGGAAATGAGAATTACTTTACTTTTGGCAACTTCCCGTCGTTATTTGGTTGATTGCTATGGAGAGTTCGAGTGGACCTTTTTCATATTTCCGTATTTTTAATAATTTAAAAGAAAAAGCTTTGAAGGTTATTGACTTAGATTGCTTAGAAACTTTGTGAATCTTTTCTGCACGAAACGATGATTACATTACTCATTAAACTTTATGACTGACAGTAGACAGAACTCTATGAAGCGTTTAAGTTATTTCGAAAGATAAATGAAAACTTTTCTCACACTTTATTATAATTTCGCTTCGCTTTGTTTGAGTTGAAGAAAAAGTCTAAATTAGTCGACAAACTCCAACTCGTTAAGAGTCGTTGCGGCTCTTTTTCGTCATCGTCGAGAGTTAAGAATTTGAGATAGAGAAATGTAATTTAAGGAGAAACCAGTGAACTGAAGAAATATCAATTTGTGGGGAGATAATAGTTTGGCAAGAAACGATAGCAAATCTGAAAGTAAACTGCGATAATGATGCAGTTCGAGGTAATAATTCCGAAATTATCAATTTTACAAGTGGCTCAGTGCCAGGAAAAGTCATTTCCGTTTTTGTGTGAAGAACGAGAGATACGAAGAACAAAGTTTTCCGCAAGAGTTTGCTAACTGAGACAATTATTTTCTGATTCTTGTGATTCTCATGAAGATTGAAATTATTTTTCGGAAATGGATTTCTGGAGCATTCAATCATGAACTGGAGAAAATTTATTGATTCTGAAGACGAACCAACAGGAAAGTTTTTATTATCTCATCGCTTCTTGAACATAACTCAATCTCTGAAAGAAAGAAAATTGAAAAGAAATCACTTTAACTCTAAAATTTTATTTCTCCATTTTCTACATTTTTTTGAACTCAATTTTCACTTTTTGTTTTAATAAAATTTATTCACGAAAAAAAAACTTTTCCCTTTTTGATATTTCTCGTCGTAAACTATTCCTTCGTTTTAACTATTTAGGTGACGGAAGTTCGACACAGCTGCGAAGTGGAATGAGAGAGAGAAGGAGAAAGTTTAATCGTAAAAAGTTCAAGGCAATATATCAAAAACATAAAAGATATTTATGGATCGTCGAGGAACTCATAATTTTAATCTGATTACGTGGGCAAGATAAGAAACTGAACCTTTTGGCTTAACGTAGATGGAAAAAGCAGTGGAAGTCTAGTCAGTCTTTTAAAGTTGCAGTAATCCCCAAATAGAAACGAGTAAGTTCTTATAAAACTGCTTCTTTTAGACGTGCTAATGGAGCCTGAATTAGAAAATTAAGGAAAATTATTCTCCGAATTCTAACAAAGCGAAAAAAAAATTTACCTTCTTGTTGACGAAGCCGCGAGAACGAGAATTGTACAAAACAGCAAAAACAATTTTATTTGTATCCTGTCTGCTCTTTGAATCGCTGCCGGGTGCTCGGCTTGTTTTTGAAAAATAAAAAGAAAAAAAGGAAAAAGGTGAACTTTGAGTTGTTTCAAGGAAATTCTTTCAAAAGTTAACTTCGTTGTTTCGCTTGGAATTGCGTCTCAGTCGAGATGAGATGATTTAAACTTTTCCCCACTTGGTACTCTTTATTTTCCTTTTGAGAGGAGTTTACGATAATGTTGCGCAAATCGAGACAATTTGTGAAGGAATCTAAGTTGAAATCATCTTTCCCTTGATGGATAAAAACAAAGATAACATCGTTGAATTGATAAGTAATCACAATCGTAGTCGTTAGCTTCATTTCTTCTCTTTTATGTTCGTAGATCAAAAAACATGAAAAGGAACGTTGTCGTCGTTCGATGTTTCTTTCACGGTTGGAGCTTCATAAAAGTTCTTCTTAATGAACTCATTATCGACGTCGGGGAAACAAAAATATTTTCCTACAACTCGTCTTCGCTCTGCCATGAATAAAAATATGAATTTAGTTTGTTTATGTTTCGTTCTTTCTCTTTCGCTTCGCCTCAGAGCAAATAAAAAGCGTCGTCATAATATTTATTGAGCATACGTGAAAGCTGAATTTCCACATGTGATATACACAAAGTGAAGCTATTCAATAATGAAAGTGACGCTCTACCCTAAAAAGAAGTTTTTCGTTATCTTCCTCATTTTCTTTTCAAAATGTTGCGAGAGACTTTTTTTTATCAGTTTCTTTTGTTACGAGTTTCTTGGCGACAAGCGACAGAATAAACAAATGAAGACACGCACGAGACACTTTGACTACTCAATTTTGAGGTAACTAGATTTGTCAGTGCAGCTGTTATCTCTCTCGTGATAGATACTTACAATTTAGAACATGAACAAGAATGCCCGCTGAATTCGCATGTGAAGGACTTTCGAGGGAAAGAGAGAGAAATATTTTATCAAATCGTTAGACGATGAATGTGAAGACAAACATTTTACCTGCAGATATATTTTCCCGAGTCAGCAGGTCTGGCTCTTTGAATTAAAAGGTAGGATGTAGTGATGTCACTTTTCTCGGTGATTACGCTCACTCCGCCTCGAGGTGAATCGTAATTAATTTCCTTTGAGGACGGAAAATTGAGTGTAAGTGAATTAATTTGTGTTCCTGATGGAGATGAACTTACGTAGCCATTGTGAGTCCACATGATTGAAGTTGGAGGTTCATTTAGGCCATGAACGATGCACGTTAAATTTACAGTTGATCCTGTGTCGATATACATCTCGGGCGCTCCGAGTATTGTTGTTGTTGGCTCTGAATTATAAAAGAATTCGAGTTGAAAGCTGAGCGGATTATCTCAAAAGTTAGCAGCTAATTTGGAATCGTCATTGCCATATTAAAAGCTTATCGACTTCTCCATGGAAACTCATGAGCTCTGCACAGTTTTCTGTTTTCTCTCTCTTCTTGGAATTGATTTTAAATCCCATGATGAGCATTAATTCTCTTACGTGTGTAAAATTTCAATTAAGCTAGAGCAGCTCCGATATCTTTAACTCACCAACAACGGAAAACATCACAGAGTTTCCAACCGGGGGAGTCGTCGAGATTTGACACTCGTAGATGCCCGAATCTTTTTGCTGTGGGTACAGAACCTTGAACAGAGAAGAGAAGATGAAAAATATTTGATTAAAAAACATGAAAAATTGAGTTTGCTTTTGTTTGTGTCTGGCGAATGCTCGAGGAATATGAATTTCCTTTTTTTCCCTTTAGAACATTTACATCAACTGACGTTGCGTAATAAGAATTTCTGCTGTTGCTTGGCAGTCTCTACATCATCATTGGGTCGAAGTTAAACTGTTGGTATAAGAGGGGCGATGGATCATAGGAGATTTGGAATTAATTTCACTTGCCGATCCCATGGATAAATATAAATATATGAATGCGAAGAGATATCTCGTGTAGATATTATACATCTGATATAATATATCTAATATATTTATTTGACCTTTTTATATCTTTATTTAATGCGTTCCAGGAAATATTTAAAATATCCCTGACTCCTCACTATCTCCTCACTCGAATTCTTTTCTCTCTTCTTAGTCAATCTGCATCTTTTTAATTATAGCAAACAAGATTAGGACCAAAGCAAACAGCAGCGCCGACTGTCGAATAAAAAGAAGTTTCGTTCGCTCCTTTCCGAATAAATTTTAATAAAAAATTCATTAGTTGCGAGGGTTCGAGAGAAGTTGCGTAAGATGGAAAACGATTTCTCTCGTAACGGAAGGACGAGACTTTCAAAGTTATTTCGGTGTAATCTCACGCGCAGTTTTATGATGCCTCAGACCAAGGCAGAGCTGTAGCCTTCAAAAGAATCTTTTACGTGATTCTAAAATCTTTAGAAAACAATTTTCGAACAAAGAGTGAGATCAATTTCACTTACTTTAAGTGCCCAATCATCGGTGTGGGGATTATGGACGCTCTGAAATCGTCCGTCAGGTGTGTACGTCTCCTTTCCGACCGTTAATAAATGCAAATCTCTGTGACGGATCCACGATACCTGTTTAATTAAAAAAGAATGTTTTCACTCATAAATATTTATGTTGTCCCGAACACTCAAAAGAGATGAGAAAAGAGAAACTCACGGTTCTATTACCAAGATTCCTCACGCGGCAGTTCAAATATGCTGAGTGCCCAGCAATCGCTGTAATGTTTTTCGTTGCTGAGATATCAAAGTAGGGCCCTCGATCTAACGGATTCCCGTGAAAATCATCGTCACCCACGTCGTTATCTAAATCTACTTCTCCTGAATGAAATTGCTTTGACATCGAAGCTATAAATTCGCCATCGTTTAGGAAATTATGATAATCCAACTGTGACGGTGTAGTCGCTGACGTCTTTTCAGTTATTGTCGTTGCTTGTCGTATCGAAGATGAGGGTGCTGATAGTGACGATGCCGAAATATCTTTAAGAAGTTAAGAACAAACGATTGAAATTTAAAACATTTCTCTAAAGCTCCTTTGAGTGCATAATTTGTGTTAGTTTCATTAGAAATTTATTGAGTTTCTGATTTTACTTTTGCAGCAAAGAGCATTTCAAATAGTTTTACTTCTTCTTCATCCTTTTCAGCTCTTCACATGTGCAAACAAAGTTTTTCTTTCTCTTCCTTCTGTGACATAGAGAAGAGAGAACATAATGGAGCTCGAAATAAATTTAGAAAAAGCTTTCGTTTTCAGGGCAAAAGCTCCTTTTCTGCATGAGGAACATGAACTAAATTTGTTTGAAATACGATCACTCGGGGAGAAGGAGTGAGTTGAGTTTGTTGAGGCGTTCAAAGCACATAAAATCTTATTATTTAAAAAACGAAAGAACGAAGCGATTCCGGTCCGACAGAAGCCTTCGTCGTTGATATATTTCGCAAACATAAAAAGCAGAAGCTTTCACAAACGAAAATTGAATCAATCGAAAGCGATTCAATATTTATTTGCTAAATCAAATATAATTTTGATAGTTCACTCAAAGAGAATTTTGCTACTGACCGTAATGGATATTTAGCAGAATCATTACGATCGCTGTAACGAACGACATAGTTGACTCGATAATTGGAAATGAATCATTTAAATTGGCCTTCTCGTTGAGTCCATTTCTGATGGAAGTTCGTAACCTGAAATGGGAAAATTATTAATTACATAAAGCGTTTGAATAATTTTTAATTAAAAGCTCGTTCGCTCTGTGATTTTGCTTTCGTTGTTTTTTGCTCTTTTTTAATGAAGTAAAGTAAACAGAGTTGAGATGGAAAATGAAAAGATAAAGACTCGGAGAAAATAAACTTTCCGATTCATGGGAAAACGTTTAATTTTATCGTATTTCTTTACAATGATTTATCTGATCGAGAGCTTTACAAAAGGGCAAAATCTTTTTCTGATATTTCTTATCTCAATTCACTTTTTCACGCTCTCTACCCTCATTTTCTGCGCTTCTTTGTATGTTCGGTTTAATCAAGAGTGAAATATGAAAAATGTCTTTCGCACGTCTTTTCGTGGCTCATTTTCCTCATTTTCCGTTTCCATTTGCTCTCTTTTGAAAGCGCCTAAAGGTGAAGCTTCATTCGAACAAACGAGTGCTCGAGACTATAGCCTGAGATGCTTTTTTATTCCTCAATCAATCTCGTTTGCGTCAACAAAGAACATTCTTTCGTATGATGAATACGTAATCGAGTTATGCTCGAACCCAACACTTTACACTAGCTCGATCCACATTTTTCAGTCGTCAGAGCCTTAAATTAACTCGTTTGTCATATTTCGTCCTACATATCTTCATCTAACCTTTCACATTCTTCGCTTCGTTGGAAGCTAAAGAAGCGTCTCTTGTTCCCTCTCACTCCCTGTTCTTAAAATGTTTGTCGTGTTTAATTTAAAACCGTCGCGAATGTACTTTTCATTGCCGTTTACTTGAGTCAACCTTTTGTCAAAGGAGAAAGGAGAGACCGGATAAACGAGAAAGTATTTAAATATCTTCGTTAGACACTTTGCATTTTCCGTCTCAAATGTCTTTCAACTTTTCTTCTTATTTTTTTTTGATGAAGGTGCAGCTCACTTAACTAAAAAGCTTTTAAAATCATATCAAATGTCCAATCAGCTCAAAAGCTTCTTGCTTCCATCAAATTCATGAAGTTGACGATAAAAAATCTGCGATAAGCAAAAAAAGTGAAATAAACACTTCATTCGATGAAATATTTTTTTTTATCGATTTTTAAGTCGAAAAATATGTTTTCGTTTCACTTAACTTTTCACGAGCTTCATGTTTTGCATAAGTGACATTTTAACTTTTTTCTTTATTAAAAAGAGAAGGCTTACTCAATTACAAATTAAATTTCTCACCTTCACGCAAAATATTCGAGGGAAAAGTTTTTATCCTTGAAAAATATTTAACTTTTCGGGTTTAGAAATATTTTTTTATGATTAATCACTTTGCTCGCTGTTTAAAAATTCTTTTGGCGTGCGAAACATTTTTATTTCTGCTCGAACTTAAAATCGATGAGATTGCAGTTAGAAATATTTTCGTTTTTTTTTTATCGAGAGCTTAAATGATTTTTATTTATTTATTCTTGACGTGATATTATTGAATAAATGTCAATTCTCCCGATTTTCCTCTTCAACACTCTTCGACACTAAATTCATTTAAATTTCACACGTTTCAATGTTTTTTCCTTTCTCACATTCAATTCAGTTCTCTGACGTTGAGAATAAATCCTCAAAATTAAATTTTCTTTCACTCAAAACGTACACGAGCAAGAGCATAATGAATCAAGTGAGGAAATCCAATGCTTATTTCACTTATCTCTTGCGATTCTTCGTTCTCTCTGCTGTGATCTGAATAATCACATTGATCGAAAGCAATTTCGATAGGAAAAAGATTTACTGCTTTTCACGTTAATCCGTTTGATATCTTCACGTGCGACTTCTCCTTCCTTTTATTTTCTTTTTATAAAATTAACAAGTTGTTCTCCTGTTTAGCCACTAAACCCGATGATGAACCTTACGCAACTGGAAGAGACTTCGAGCAATGATAACATTTTGGCGTGAACAATTTTTTGCGAAGCTTTTCCCCTCCATTCGCTGGAAAGACTGGAAAGAAGAGAAGTTACAACCTGATTCCACGAGAAAACGTTATCGATTCAGCTGATTCCGAAATAAGTGAGCTGAGCATTAAAAAAAATCTTTTGCCAAAAAGAGTTTTCAAACTTCAAATCCGTTGATCCCGAGAAATGGAAAAGTTTCTCAGACACAAATTGAAGCTTCGTTACCAATAAAAATCAAAAAGAAAACTTATGCACATTTCTGGGGCTTGAGGTGAGACTCTGACGAGAAGCAACAGTTTAATATGTAAATAGTTTGAAACTGCAAAAACTTTTTTATGGAAAAGCGACTGGAGAGAGCTCTACGGAAGCGACGATTTTATTACTTTTATAATTTGATTTGTGTCTGTTGAAACTCGAAACTGTTTTTGATGATTCTGTGAATTTAATCAAGAAACTTTAGAAGTTGATTTTTGAATATTCCTGGAGAGTTTGTTAACAAAAACTTTTTTTTTTGTTAAAATATTTATTTTCTACACAAAAACTAAAAAATTATTTTCTCTTCTCCAACTCCATAACAATCCCTCCGAACGGTCGAAGCACAAGCTCCTGCAACATTTTAATGTCTTCACTCTTCTGAAGTGACTTGATCTTGAAGTTTCGAACGATGGAAGAAATGATTGACTTCTCCTCGAGAAGAGCAAAGCGCTGTCCGATGCACTGAAATTAAATGCTAAAGTAATCGAGCTCTCCTTATGTTGGATGAGATTTATTACGTTTCTCGGGCCGGCTGCAAATGGCACGAACGCGTAGCTATGTCGTCCCTCCATGTTCTCTGGCAAAAATCGATCAGGATTGAACTTCTCGGGGTCTGGGAAAAATCTGTCGCATGAAAAGAGATGAATGAAGATGTGTCAGCAAATTTTTACGTGCGGATGATTCGAGCTTTACCTTTTATCTCGATGAATAAAATAGATTTGAAGAGCAACGTACGAGTTCTTCGGGATTTTATATCCGCCTAGATTTTCATTGAAAGAGCAAAGCATGAAAATAAAAATTTCTTTGCTAGTTGAATTCTCACGAGCATTCAACTGTCAAATGTAAAATATTCAATTTACCGATCTCGATGTCCTCGTTCATCTTCCGACTGATGTTTGGTACTGACGGATAAATCCTCAAAGATTCCTTCAACACACGCTCGAGATACTTCATTTCGTTTAAGTCTCGAAACGTTGCAGGTCTCTCCATGTCGTCGCCGAAAACTTCTGTCAACTCTTCGAAAATCCTTTCCTGAACTTCACTATACTTTCCGATGTTATACAGAGCCCAGCAAATCCCGACTGATGTTGTATCATGGCCCTAGAAAGATCAATCATTGTCTGTCACTGTCGGTTGATGAGAAATTCATTTGATGAACGGCGCAAGCATTGATAAAATATGCAAAAGCTTTCCATGAACTACTCACCGCGAACATAAAAGTGTTCACCTCATCACGAATATCGTCATCTGACAAGAGTTGATTCTCAGTCTCGTTACTGTCGAGCAATAAATCTAGAAAAGCTTGACGCTTTTTTATACCGACATCGTTTACATCGCTCATCGATATTTCATTATTTTCCTTCGTCGCTTGCCTTGTAAGCTTTCGTTCTTTTATCACCTAAAGTGAAGGAGAGAGAGAGAGGATGAGGAATTCGTTAAAGCTTTTGAAAGAGAAACAACAATACGAGGAGTACTAAATAAAGATTTGTCTTCGACAGAAAGACGAACATTGTTTCCCATCGATTTCTAGGGATTATTGATAGAACTTTTGCATCTTCATTGTCGCTCGCTCGCAAAAACTTTTATTTCTCGCCATCGCGTAAAATGTTTTCCTTTTTCGACTAAAAGCTTTTCACTTCGCATTGTTTGCTTGTGAAATTTGTTATGCAAACATCAAACAAAGGCATATTTGTCTTACCTTCATTGTGAAGCTCTGCAGTTTGTTCAAGCTCTTGTCGTACTTTGCCGAATACGACGATCGACGAAAGATGAATTCGGAGAGGAGCCAAGGATTGTAGAACCTTTGCATTGCAATCTCGCAGAATCTGCGGTGTCGAACGATGATGTTTCGTTTGTTGTAGACAAATCAAAAGAGAATGTGCAACATGGAAGAATAAGCAATTTATTTTCATTAGTGATGCTCGATGTAGCTTTTCTCGTGCATTCATCTTCAGCCGTGAATTCACAGGCTTCTTCTATTCATGAGAGATTTTGTAAGTCATCATCGAACTGGATCCAACAACGGTGAATACAAAAGTAAATTCGACAAATAGATTCGAATTGTGAAGAGAGAGATAATATTTTTGAAAGTAGATTACGAAGATAAGAAACGTCACAATCTGTTTGTCTGATTGACAAGCCGTCACTCTCGTCCCTGATCAAATTTGTTATTTAATTAAATGAAGAACTTACCCATAAACAGCTTCGACGTAATCATTATCAGCTTGAAGTTGTGCATGAACTTTGATTCCCATCGCAGTCTCTATCGAGTTTGCATCATAAAATTCTCTTCATCTTCTCACACAGAATCGAAATTATGCAACTCACCGCAAATAATATCCAAAGCTGTCTTCGTTATCAACGGATAAATGTTGACCGAGTTTTTGCTCTCGCTACATTTACCCAATTCTTCAATCAAAATTTTCCCGTACTCACTGAAAACGTCACAAAAGCTCTCGAGAATGTTGAAGTGAAATGTTGGTGTAATTAGTCGTCGATGTTGAAACCATGTTTGACCTGCAGACAAAAGAGAGACGCATTAATTGTTTGGCGCTGAAACCAACGATTCGTTGATTGTAGGCGAACAAAAAAAGCTTTTATCGTTAGCTACCTGTCGAAGTGATTAAGCCTAAAACGAGAATAAAGTGAATGAAAGAGAAAATACGTTTTGAAAACTGCTCTTGTTACCTTTTCCCAGCCATGGCTCAATTAAAACGTACGTAGGTGACTTCTCGATGTGTTTACTGGATTTTAAAATATCTTCCGCAAAATCACAGCGAGAAATTCGAACCTCAGGCCACTTCGAGCCATTCCACATTCTGTAAATTCCATCATAACTATTCGTGTACTTGGCCGTCAAAGCAAATCGATCTGTGTCAAGTAGAAGCATACAAGTCATTAGCTCTGCCTTCAAGAGCACACTAGAACGAGATGATGAGCACTTTATTACCTTCTCGCTTTGACATGATGTAAGGCAATGTCGTGCCGAAGATTGGATACGATTTGGGTCCCGGGATTTTGCTGATAACATTTTTAAGCTCCGACATTTTCCTGTAACTCTCGATAAAGGGCCAAAGCGCCCAAAGCAAAGTTACGATGGCAATCGAAAATAATATTAAATCCATTTTGTCGGAAGAAGTGTGATCACTTTCAACTTCAAACATAAACTGAAGAGAAATTTATTTTTCTTGTAACTGAATGAGAGTTTGAGTGCGTTTGTATTTGATTGACTCGCGAATGTGTTGTAACGGAACTTGTTTCTTTTTTTAGCGAGAAGAATATTTGCATCTTCAAGTTTATCAAAACATAAACAAACCGCACACACGCCGCGGCGACTAAAAATAAATTAAAATTGATAAACAAATCAAAGTGTCATTCAACTTTTATTGTTTTTGGCAAATATTTAAAAACTTTAAATCTCACGAAAAAAATCTCTTTCAAAAGGGAAACGGAAAAGAGAAACTCATAAATTTTCCATTAAGAAATCGCTGAAACAATGACTCAACGCTTTGCTGTATAATTTGAGTTTGATTTCGAGCTCTGCCAGCTTAAAAGCGAGAAATATGCGAATAGCGTCAAAACATAAAGTTCATGAACGAAAGACTTAAATATAAATTGCTTTATTGAATATTAATGTGAAAATTCCGCCTTCTTTTCCTCATCAGATGCTTAAGAGCGCGTTCATTTAAAAGCTATGAATTTTTATCTCGCTTAATGACAGTTCTTTTTATTCTGAAAGACAAAGCGAAATACCTAAGAGGGAAGGGTTTATGAGAGACTTTAAAACGTGTAGAAAGTATTAAGAAGGCTTCGTTTATATTTAAGTCGATAAAGAATATTATTTCAAGACTTTTGTGGTCTCTTTCTTGAACTGTTTACTAGACAACGAGAGCTTCCTAGGATTTATATCTTTCCATTGTCGAAGTGGAAGGAAATGAACGAATGAATGTTTGAATGAATGACTTTTGTGTTGAAAGTTTTGAGAGAAAAAAAGTTTGAAAGAGTAGAAAAGAAATATTTTGAGAATCTTTGGAAAATTATTTTCCGGAGGATCTTCAACTTTCCTCAAAATAGATTTCTACTGAAAAGCATGAAAACGTCATCTTTCGAAGAACAGAGAAATGAAAATAAAACACAGAACTTTTGAAAATGTAAAAGCGATAGCGCGCAATGTTCTTCTTGCTGTGAATTTATTTTAATAAATTAGATTAGTAACTAAGACAAAATTCAGACACCGACCTTGATATTTCGCAGTGACCTTTCATGTTTCGTCGAACATGATAACAAATACGTATTCCACGAAACCAATCAAAATGAAATTGATAAGAGTCTCTTATGAGCAAAATAATTCTTCTCGTGTCAGTTCATCACGAATCCTCGTGCGGGAACATCTTGAAATAAAAGTGTTGCAATTAATAATTAAATTGAGTTTAAGAAATGAAAACTTATTTTGCATTTTTGTTGGTGATCATAGTCGATGCATCAGTGATTAAAAGTAGCGGCGACGGATGTCTTCCAGAATATTTTAATTCGATCCACAGCAATTTCACGACTCCACAAGCTGATCGAATCTCGAATTTCACCGGAAAAGTTGTTAAGAGCGGCGCAATAGAATTATCTTGGGACAATCCAAACGGACATATTCTTGCTTTCTCTGTTTTCTCTGGCGTTGTTGGCTCAAATGAAAAGAAAATTTTGTGCGTTAGTTATCAGGAGTTTGAAGAAGGAGGACGCACAATAATAATTGATAACCTTACGACAGGAAAATACGAATTTACTGTAGTAGTTCGATTTGTTGCTGGTTATGGAAGACGAAGCGATCCGATCTTTGTTGAGATCGTTGTTGAGATCGAATCAAATTATTTTATTTATTCGATAATAACTTTAATTGCTTTAATGTTACTGATGTTCTTAATTTTGCTGATGTTTCAAAAAAAGCTTTTTCGGTCATCGAAAAAAGATGAAAAGGATTATTGCTATGCAACTTATAATGTCTACAATCCTGACGATGGATTTGAACTTGAAAGAAAAAATATCGAAATTTTGAAGGTGATTGGACACGGGAGCTTCCGTTTAGTCTATAAGGGAGTTCTGAGAAAAACTGAGGAAAGTGAGGCCCCTTTATCTGTGGCAGTGAAAACTGTCAATCGCGAAGCTTGCATTGAGGACTCGATCAACCTTCTGAAAGAAGGTTCAATAATGAAGAATTTCGACACGTTCCACATCATCAAACTTTTGGGAATCGTCAGTAAATCGCAACCTTATTTCATTGTAATGGTAAGTAATAAGCTTAAATATTAATTACGTTATTAATTTAAATAAAATATTATGAACAGGAACTAATGACGAATGGAGACCTACAAACATTTTTAAGGAACAACAGACCATTACCTCCAAGCTCTAACTACACTCAATATCGTCTGATTCCTCCTGTGTCTCACATGGCAATTCAAATCGCTGATGGAATGGCTTATCTTGGACATAAGAAGTTTGTACATCGAGATCTTGCTGCGAGGAATTGCATGGTCTCTGCTGACTTGACAGTGAAGATCGGAGATTTTAGATTGACTCGAGATATTTATCCACCTGATTCTTATCAAGAGAGACAAAATATTTTGCTGCCTGTTCGTTGGATGTCGCCAGAAAGCTTGAAAGATGGAATATTCACTTCTGAAAGTGATGTCTTCAGTTACGGAATCGTTTTGTGGGAAATTGTAACTTACGCTGAGCAACCTTACAAAGAAAAATCACATTCTGAAGCAATGAACTTCATCATCGAAGGTGGAACAGAAAGTAGACCAACTCAAAATTGTTCTGATAAAATCTACGAAATCATGGAAAAATGTTGGCGATTTGATCCTCAAGAACGAATCCGTTTTAAAGACATTATCGAAGATCTGCTAAGCGAAGCTCCAGAAAAATTTACCGAAGAATCGTTTCACTGTCCTATGAGAGATAGAAATTGTTTAAATTGAAACATTTTTTAAACCAAGGAGAATTAAATAAATAAAGTGGTAAATAATTCTATTCAGACTTTTTTGAATTTCTTCTTTATTAAATAAAGATTACGAGAGTTTTCTTCTTCATTTTCTGAATATTTTTAACATAATCAAAATAATACTAAACTCAGATATGAAATTGTTCTAGATTTAGCTTTAATTTAGAACATTTGAATTTTTTGAATTCACTTTAAAACTCACTTTACTGAGAAAAGTTTGTCTCGACTTGAGATTTATTAGTCGACTAAACTGAAAATGTTATTCGCTCGTTGCTCAATATTTATGAACATTAAAACTATTCTGAGAAACTCTGATTAACCGGCATTATGTTTCGTTGACACTGTAAAGTATAAAAGTGTGTTTATACTTACAAAGGTGGGGAAGTCGAAACTCTCAGAATGATCGAGAGCGAGAGAAGTTTACTTTGCAGGAGGAAATTAAAGAATTCTTTGAATCAAAATTTATTTGAAATTTCCAGTGAAAAATAAATTTGCTGAATTAAAGCTAAAGCGAGCAAGAGCAACTTAATATCAAATCAGTATAAATTGATAGTGTTCACTTTTTTCGAGTCAGTTCAATTCAACTCTTCTTCTGATATTATCATCGAATAAAAGTTTCGACTTTTAATAAATAATTTAGAAGAATCAAACAAAGTTCTAAAATCAATAAAATGAAAATTGTGTTTGCATTATTGGCAGTCCTGGTTGCTTCTCAAATTGATGCATCAGTGATTAAAAATAATGACGAGACGTTTAATGTACAACCTGAAGCAGAAGAAACTAAAGAGGCTGGTGAAAGATACAAAAGACAGAGCTGTGGGCCTTATGGTTGTGCTCCAGCTGGTGGATGTGAGAGTTGAATTTCTTTATTATTAATTACAAAATTACCTTTACGAAATATTTTAAGATTGTGGACCGGACGGATGTTTTGATTCGAATGGCAAAAATATCACCGGAAATCAGGAAGCTTTCCCAGGGTGTTCAAAATATGGTTGTGCAATAGGCGATCATGTCTGTGGACCGTACGGATGTTTTCCTTTTAAGAAGGAATTGAATTCTCGACAGAACTCAACAGCTTGAATGACACATTTTGAAATTCTCAATTAAGACGAGCATTTGAATGTATTAAAAAACAATGAAATACATGTACTATCTCAATTTAAAATTTGTATTCCTTGTGGCATCATACTCTTAATTATTAGAAAAACCGGATACTATTAAAATATGAAAACGTTCAATCGTCAAATAATTTGACTCAATTTTTATGATTAATGCAAAATTTGAATTTAAAATAATTTATTTTTAGCTCGAGCCTATGACGGCGATGCGACCTGAAATAACTAAAAAATATCAATGAAATGTTTAATGGCGAAACTCGTTTCTTAATTTTTTCATCGTTCAACATTTATTAAATCAATCAATAATAAAAATTATTTCATAAAATAAATCCATGAACATAATATTTGAAGACTGGCATAGGCTCTGTCGCACAGCTCACTTTCCGGTGCATCCGTACGGTCCACAAGCTACAAGTAATTCGTTAAACAGATAAGTTTAAAGGAAAAATATTTAACACTCACATCCATTACTAGTGCAACCGTATGGTCCACACGCTAGAAATAATTCATTAAATACAAGAATTTTAGGGATAAATGTTTCAAAACTCACATCCCTTATCACTAGTGCATCCGTAGGGACCACAGGCTAATAATAATTTGTAAAAGAGATCAGTTCTCTTAAAGCTTTTTAACACTCACATGCACCGCCACTTCCACCAGTTCCAGTGGTGCATCCATACGGCCCACAGCTCTCTCTTTTTAATCTTTCGACAGCTTCCTCAGTCTCTTCTACTGCTTCGGGTTGTACCAGCAATCTTTCAGTGTTGACAAGCACTTTCATTACCAAACCTTTGTCATTAAACGTTTCGTCTTTATTTTTAATCACTGATGCATCAATTTGAGAAGCGACCAGGACTGCCAATAATGCAAACACAATTTTCATTTTATTCATTTTTGAACTTTGTTTGATTTTTTTAAGGTGAAATTTTATTTGATGATAATCTCAGACGACGAGTTGACATGAACTGACTCGAAAAAGTGAATACAATCAATTTATACTGATCTGATATGAAGTTGCTCTCGCTTTAGCTTTAATTCAGTTTTTGGAAAAATGAAAAAAAAATTGATTCAAAGAATTCTTTAATTTCCTGCAAAGAGAACTTCTCTCGCTCCCGATCATTCTGAGAATTTAGACTTCCTCACCTTTGTAAGTATAAACACACACTTTCATGCTTTTCAGTGTCAATGATACTTAATGCCGAATTATCAGAGTTTCTCAGAATAGTTTTAATGTTGATAAACATTGAGCAACGAGCGAATAACATTTTCAGTTTAGTCGATTGATAAATCTCGAGTAGAGACAAACTCTTCTCAGTAAAATGAGTTTTAAAGCGAATTTAATAATTTTATCATTTGTGTTAGTTCTTTGTCATCATCGATCAACGAAAGAAGTTAATAAATTGAAGCAGTTTTCTCATAATTATCTAATTAAAAACTTCTTCGTAAATTCTAGTTGGTGGAGATATCTCTTTAAGCGATTTATATTGAGAAGATCATTTAAGTGAATCGGAAAAACTAAGCGGAATTCTCTCAATGATATCATCTGAAAGTGATGTCTTCAGTTATGGAATTGTTTTGTGAGAAATTGTAACTTACGCTGAGCAACCTTACAAAGGCAAATCAAATCCTGAAGCAATGAACTTCATTATCGAAAGTGAACCGAAAGTAGACCAACTCAAAATTGTTCCGACAGAATTTTTGAAACGATGACAAAATGTATGCGATTTCTTCCTAAAGACCGAATTACATTTATTGAAATCATTGAAAATTTTCTGAGCAAAGCTCCAAACAATTTCAGTGAACAATCATTTTACTGTCTTAGAGATTAAGTGAAAAAGCTCTCATCGGTTGAATTCAATGTTTTCGCGATAGCTGGGAGACTTAAAGTTTATTTCCTTAATAATGATCACGGTGACGATTATCACGATGATGATGATGATTACGATGATCACGATGATGACGATTACGATGTTGACGATGACGATGCCGATTATGACGATGCCGTTGATAACCGTTTTTGTTATTTGTCTCAGGCTCGACGGGCGTGGAAACAAACACATTGATCACAGGTGTCGGTGGATTGCAAAAGCATCCGTAAGGTCCGCAGGCTAAAAAATTTATTGAAGTTATTGATTTATGTACATTTATATTAAACTCACCGCATTGACGCTTATTTCTTTTGAAACCTGCTGCTTCTGTATTTTCATTGACATTCCCGTCTAGTAAAGAATCTGAATTTTTACTAATTTCAACTGAATTTGTTTGTAATAGTTCAAGCAATCCTTCAAAGTTGACGTGGTCACTCGATGCCAATCCTTTTTCATCAAACGAAGTCATAACGTCGTCGTTATTTTTAATCACTGATGAATCAGCTTGCGAAACGATCAGGACTGCCCATAATGCGAACACAATTTTCATTTTTATTATTTTCTGAACGAAAGCTTAATTATTTTATTATTTCTTGAAAGTGAAAAACTTTTATTTGACAAAAAATCTCAGACGATGAGTTAAATTGAACTGCCTTGAAATAAGTGAACATGATCACTGATCGCAGCTGATATGAAGTTGCTCTCGCTTTAATTCAGTTTTTTGAAAAATGAAAAAAAAATGATTCAAAGAATTCTTTAATTTCCTCCTGAAAAGAGAACTTCTCTCGCTTTTGATTATTCTCTTTCTTCAAGACGATCCTGAAATTGATTGTTGAAACTTGACGACTGTAAGACTTTGCGTAGCACGAAAAGTTCTTGTAGACAAACTCATCTGAAAAATTGTATCGGACTGCAAAGCAAAATGTGGATAACAAAGCAATTTTCAAAATCATTTTCAGTTTGTGAGTGTTATCGAATGCTACCAAGCTTTACGAGCTCGAAAGTGGAACTGATAGTTTTGCTACAAATATTTATTTGTCGAGCAGATTTTCTAGAAGGAAATTATTTGTGCAATTGTCAAAACAATTATTGAAGGTGACTTTGAGAAAATTGGACAACATGTGAGTAGATTTATTGCAAGGCTTAATTGAATCTTTCAATTTTTTAATATTTAAATCATTTATTGATTTAAATTCTTTTAAAGTTATTTGCTATCTTAACAGGAACTCATGACGAATGGCGATCTTAAAACATTTTTAAGGAAGAACAGACCACAGGCGCCTCTAAGCGGAAATTACTCAAGTCTTCCTTTGACGTCTACTGTTCCACCTGTGTCTCACATGGCAAATCGAAGATGGAATGGCTTATCTTGCTCACAAAAAGTTTGTTCATCGAGATCTTGCTGCGAGGAACTGCATGGTCTCTGCTGACTTGACAGTGAAGATCGGAGACTTCGGATTGACTCGGGACATTTACAAGGCAGATTATTATCGACGACGAAGAGATTGTTTGATGCCAGTTCCTTGGATGTCTCCAGAAAGCTTGAAAGATGGAATATTCTCTTCTGAATGTGATGTCTTCAGTTATGGAATCGTTTTGTGGGAAATTGTAACTTACGCAGAACAACTTTATAAAAGAAAATCGAATGATGAAGTATTTAGCTTCATTTTCGATGGTAGAACGGAAAGCAGACCAACTCAAAATTGCTCCGACAGAATTTTTGAAATTATGACACAATGTTGCCGATTTCTTCTTGAAGAACGAATCACTTTTGTGTAAATTATTAACGGTCTTTTGAGTGAAGCTCCAAACAATTTTATTGAGCAATCATTTTTCTGTCGTAGAGATTAGCAAATTTAAATAAAAGATTTAAATTTAAAACAAGCTCAAAATTCCTTAGAATTTCCACTAGAACGGAATACAAAAACAAACTTGAATATTTTATTTTCACTTCTAAGTTTTGATATCGTTCTGTGAACTGTAACTTACTGTTTCCGATTTCATCCTAATGAAACATTTTGAACTTTTAGCAAAGCGTAAATTGATTGTATTCTCAGCAGTAGATAATAATTTTTTTACCTAATTTATTATATTTAGTCAAAAGCTAAATTGTTCGATGCAGCGGGTCAATCTCACGAGAATGGCGAAAAATATTAATTTCATTTTGTTCCGTCCCTGTTATTAAAAATTAATTAGGCTAGCGTCTTCCATTAAATGACTTCGAATTCTATAATTAAAATTTTATTTAAAATTTTCAGCTAAAATGATAACAAGTACAAGTTAAAAAGTTAAGCGATAACAGTTACTTATTAACGGAAAAGAAAGTAATTTATGACAGTCCGAGTTTAGTATAAATTGATCAT
The DNA here is from genome assembly GCA_033063855.1 of Smittia aterrima. Taxonomy (NCBI): domain Eukaryota; kingdom Metazoa; phylum Arthropoda; class Insecta; order Diptera; family Chironomidae; genus Smittia; species Smittia aterrima. The sequence continues at coordinate 27,218,766 of CP093831.1, forward strand.
GTTCGCTCATTTCGAGTCAGTTCAATTCAACTCTTCGTCTGGAATCATCATCAAATAAAAGTTTAGCAATTTTATTAAATAATTTAGAAGAATCGAGCAAAATTCAAAAATCATAAAAATGAAAATTGTTTTTGCGTTGTTATCAGTCTTTGAGGCTTTGCAAGTGGATGCATCAGTGATTAAAAATAATGACGACATTTCGTCTCAGTTTGTTGACAGGGATCACGTCAACACTGAAAGATCGCTTGTACAACCCGAAGCAGTAGAAGGAATCAATCAGAAAGCATCACCAGACTGCTGTTGTAGAAGATGTGATCAAGTGTGTACACCTTTCTTTTGTTTTACTTTACCAAAACACTTGATTACTTATCATAACTGTATAGATGAGAATAATGTTCTACTCACAAAAAAATAAAATGAAATTCATTTTTATTACTTTGTTTTATTTTTATACAAGTTTTGTGGGTTAAAGGTTCAGATATAGGCGCCATTTGAATTTAACGGGCAAATTTTCCCTTTATCATACATATTTGTTTCGTTACATTTTTTTTGTATGGGAAAACCGTTAAATTCAAATGGCGCTTATATCTGCCCCTAGCGCCGTCAAAATCTAATCAACCGCTCTCGGTGGATCCTCAGAGAAACAAAGAAATCTGCAATTAAGATTTCTCTCATACTCCCTCGCGCTGGAAAACAACAACAATTTAATCTTTTGCCAAAACGCTTGGCCAATCTAAATATATTGTTATCTTTGGATTTGCCCTGCACAGATGAACTTCTTATCAACAAAAAAAATTATAATACGAAGTCTCCAGTCGTCGGCGCGAGAATCCATCAAGTGACTAGTATTGCGCAGGTAGAAAATATTGGAACGAAGAAGATTCTCAAGTGATTTGTGATTCTTCTTGTCTTTTCATATCTTGTGAGCGCGATGGAACTTGCTGTGATTCTCAATGTCATCTGTTGATTCTGTATTTTCATTGGCATTCTTATTTTTACAAATTTGAAATTTCTGCTGCATTTGTTTGTAATAGTTCAAGTAATCTTTCAAATTTGACTTGATATGCCAATTCTTTTTCAACAAACGAAGTCATAACGACGTTGTTATTTTTAATCACTCATGAGCTTGCACAACGACTAAGACTGCCTATAATGCGAACACAATTTTAATTTTTATTATTTATTGAAAATCGAAACTTTTATTTGATGATAATCTCAGATACAGAGAGGAATTGAACTGACTCGAAATGAGAGAACATAATCAATTAATATTAAATTCAGAGGAATTATTTTGGTTTTGCGCTCATCAGAAATGTTATTGCTGTAAATTTAAAATGATTTGAATTAAAATCAGTGTGGAGGTTCTTTCGAAGTGAGGTGCCAGGTGCTAGCACCTTTAGCATTCGTGGTACCTGAGTTTAAAAATACTTCAGGTGCCTCGCACCTTTTCTGTCACGGTGCGAAGCACCAAAATAAAGTTGAACCTACGTTCCGCACCTCTACACTAATTAAAATATTCTTTCCAGTTAAAAATCGAATTTTTGAATTAACTTTAACTGATTTTGAATATAAATTGATCGCGTTCATTTTTTCAAGTCAGTTCATTACAAATCTTCATCTGAGAATATCATCAATTAAAAGTTTCGGCTTATAACTTGTTTTATCAAAGTTCGAAAAAATTTAAAATGAAAATTGTGTTTGCATGGCAGTCTTCGTTGCTTCTCAAATTGATGCAACAGTGGCCAACACTAACGATTAAAACTAACGATGACGCTACGTCTCAGCTCGGTTACAAAGGTTTGATAATGAAAGAGCTTGTCAACACTGAAGGATCGCTCGTACAATTTGAAGCATTTGAAAAAACTGAGAAGGCTGTCGATAGATACAAAAGACAGAGATGTGGACATATGAATTATCCTAATAATGATTAAATATGGCATACTCAAAAAAGTTTAGAAACTTAAGAAAGTGACATCTACCGACGAACATTTAAACCTTAATAATTAAGAAACACAGCGATTTGAGACAAATTTGAATAGATCATTAATCGTTGATATGAAATGAACTGTAAAGTAATAAAACAAATTACTTTCGCAATGAACAAAAATAATTCGCTACATATTCAGTCGATTAAAAATCTTGAGACGAAGCAAACATCTTTTGCTTATCGACGAAATGAATTTTAAAGTGAATTTATTAATTTTATCGTTCATGGCTTGCGTTAATTCTTTGTCATCATCGATCAACGAAAGAAGTAAATAAATTAACAGAGTTTTCTTAAAATTGTTTAAAGCAGAAAATCCTTTTTAAATTCTAGTTTGTGGAGATATTTTTTTAAACGATTCCTATTGGGAAGATCATTTAAGTGAACTGGAAAAACTTAAAGATTGTTCGATGATTGATGGTTCAATAAAGTTAAGCAACATCACGACCAGAGATCCTTCAACTCAGATCAGCAATATCAGTTTCCCAAAATTACGTGAAATTCGCGGAATTCTCTCAATTGCAAGAGTTGATAAGCTGACTTCACTAAAATATTTATTACCCAAACTCATGGTCATCAGAGGTCAGAACGGTTTACAAATTGCTAAAAACAAAGATATGAAAGAGATTGGATTGACAAACATAAAACACATTTACGGTGTCCGGATTATTGATAATCCAAAGTTATGCTTCGTCGATACAATCAACTGGAAAAAGATAAGCTATGACTTTCCTTTGTTAGTAAGTAGTGAAATCAAAATTTATTAATCAGTGAAATCATTTCTGAATCTTTCGCAGATGGGTAATAACAAAAATTGCCCAAATTGTTCACATTCTGAATTCTGTTGGAACAAAGAAGATTCTCAAGTGATTTGTAATGCTTCTTGTCTCTCCGGAGTTTGTGAGCGCGATGGCACGTGTTGTGCTTCGAATTGTCTTGGAGGATGCTCAACTGATTCAAATGGTTGTGAGATCTGTCGAAACTCAAGATTCAATGGCACTTGCATCGACAAATGCCCAGAAAATACTTTTGTGGTAAGTGTAACTCGATTTAAGCTTTTCGTGTGAAAACTTTCAATTTTTTTAGTTCAAAGATGGATCTTGTGTTACTTCAGAAGAATGCGAAACTAAAAATTCAATGCTTGAAGAAAATGAGATGAAAATGCAAGTTCACGATGGAGAATGCAGAAACAAATGTTCAAGCGGGTTCAAGATGATAAAATTTGGTAAATCGAACGCAAACTTTATTTGTGTTGAATCTTGGAAAAAAATTTGTGATGGTGATATCTTCATAAATGATACTTCAATTTATTCTTACTCGGACAAAAGACCCTGTATGGTAATTACAGGTTTTGTGGAAATTAATCTGTCGATCGATTTTTGTGAAAATGAAAATTTATTAGAAACTCTCTCGATGACATTATCGAAAGTCGTGGAGATTCATAAATATCTGAAAATAACAGGAACAAATATTAGAAACTTGTGGTTCATACCGAAACTTGAAAGGATTCATGGCATTGAGCTGGAGTCAGAAAAATTTTCTTTGATTTTGGAAAATAATAAAAATTTGAAAAAACTTTGGCTACCGCGGCAGAATGTTTCACTTGATCGAGGGGAAACAAAACTTGAAGGAAGTCCAAAGTTATGTTTATCCGAAGACTGTGAAAATTTTTCAATTGAATGGGAAGTCGAAGAGGCGACTTACGCTGTGGAGATAAAATGGAATTCAACAAAGAAACTTCCGAATAACTTGATGTACGCAATTTGGAAAAAAGAAGATTTTTACCAAATCAAGCAAAGCTTTTGTCCAACTAAAAATGCAAAGTAAACTTCTTATAAAATAAACTAATTTCAATTTTAAGAAAATATAAAATTCACAGACCGATCAAAGAAGAAACTCCTGGCGTACACAAAATTTATTCTCTCGAAACAAACACAGATTACGTTTATCAAATGTTCGATGGAAATTCGATGGAAAGCATTGGATCACAAAAATATTTTCGCACTCTCTTCCCTTTCATCGGAATCACGGAAACTTCAACGACGTCTTCAAGTATTGTGAGTTATCTTGCTCAATTTTCCTCAGTTTAACGAAATTTTACTCAACAGACTTTTAATTGGAAAGCTATGCAAAATCCTAGTGCCGTTTCATTTCGCCGGTTGAATTTTAATCAAATCGTTCGATTTGAATTAAAAGCTTTTCGCATTCCGCCAGATTACGAATTTTACAAAGACCGAAACTATTGCAATTTGACAACAAATAATTCGACTGAAGATCCAAATGAACAATCAGAAAACTTAAACATCGCAGTCATTAACAGAATGAGAAGTGACATCAAACAACTCTTCCAGCGAGAACTTTTACATGAAGAAATTAGCAAAGATTCGATAAACAATGAATTTTTCTTCAAAGAAGTAGAAGGAACGACTACTAACTATACTTTTGAAAATGTCTCACACTTCGCGGAATATTTCGTGTCCATCAGAGGTTGCTATCAATTTGAAGAATTAGATTGTTCGATGCAAAAAATATTCTCGATCACAACATCAAAGGACGACGAAGTTGATCAAATTGAGAACTTATCTGGAAAAGTTGTTAACAGCAACACAATTCAATTGAAGTGGGACAGTCCGAAACAACCTAATGGACTTGTTCTTACTTTCTCCGTTTACTTTGGAATTGTTGGCTCTAATCATACGAAAACTCTTTGCATCACTTATCAGCAGTTTAAAGATGGAGGAAACAGTAAACTCATTGAGCACTTGACGACTGGAAAATATGAATTTTTTGTGGTGGTTCGATCTTTAGCTGGATATGGAAGACGAAGCGACTCGATCTTTGTTGAGATTGAACCAAATTATTTGATGTATTGGATAATCTCATCACTTGGTTTGATTCTGCTTGCTCTCGCAATTTTGCTGATCTTTCAACTTAGACGATTTCGATCCAAGGAAATAAAACCTGAAAACTCTGGCGTCACATATTTTATCAGCAAACCTGACGATGGGATCGAGCTCACTCATTCTGAAGATCAATCGTTGCCATCTTCCTCCTCTCAACAGGATGACGTTCCATTAAAGTCTCAAATGAAAGTTTGTTGTGATTTCGAAATTGAAAGAGATGACATCGAACTTTTGAACGAACTTGGAAGCGGACAATTCGGTTTAGTGTTCGAAGGAATTCTCAAAAATGAAGACGACAAGTTAAATGTTGCAGTGAAAACTGTAAACAAAGAAGCTTCGTTAGAAGACTCGATCAACTTTCTGAAAGAAGCTGAAATCATGAAGAATTTCAAAACGTTTCACGTCATCAAACTTTTGGGAATCGTCAGTAAAACGAAACCTTATTTCGTTGTCATGGTAAGTTTGACTTCAAAAAATAAATTCAAATGTCTGTAAGTTATTTATTGTCTTAACAGGAACTCATGACGAATGGCGACCTCAAAACATTTTTAAGGAAGAACAGACCACAGGCGCCTCCAATCGGAAATTACTCAAGTCCTCCTTTGAAGTCTACTGTTCCACCTGTGTCTCACATGGCAATTCAAATCGCTGATGGGATGGCTTATCTTGCTCACAAAAAGTTTGTTCATCGAGATCTTGCTGCGAGGAATTGCATGGTCTCTGATGACTTGACAGTGAAGATCGGAGACTTTGGGTTGACTCGAGACATTTACGAAGCGGATTATTATCGACGACGAACAGATTGTTTGCTGCCAGTTCGTTGGATGTCTCCAGAAAGCTTGAAAGATGGAATATTCTCATCTGAAAGTGATGTCTTCAGTTATGGAATCGTTTTGTGGGAAATTGTAACTTACGCTGAACAACCTTACAAAGGCAAATCAAATGATCAAGTATTCACCTTCATCATCGAAGGTGGAACGGAAAGTAGACCAATTCAAATTTGCTCTGATCGAATTTACGAAATTATGACAAAATGTTGGCGATTACTTCCTGAAGAACGAATCTCATTTATTGAAATCATTGAAGAACTCTTAAGTGAAGCTCCAAATACATTTAGTGATCAATCATTTTACGGTCTCAGAAGTTAGAATTTATGGTTTTGATTATTTTGTTTAACTGTTTTATTGTCCAAAATAAGGTTTATTATAGAAGACTTTCGTTAAAAATTTTGAAGGTTAAAAATGAGTTATCTTTTAAAATAATTTTTTTAAATTATTCCGATCAACGTCTCTAGAGAACAGCGGCACTACAATGAATTCGATAAACGACAAACAATATCTTGAAAAACATTTCTTTGATATGGACTGATCGTTCTTAAAGAGTAGAATAAAATGATTTTCTTTGCTTCAGAGCGATGCATTTTTTTACAACTATTGCCAGCTATCAACGAACAGCAGAACTAAAAATAAAAAAAAATTCTAAACACTTCTAAATTTCATTTTGACGATATCGAAAGACTTAGCCAGAACATGAGTTTTCTCATTCTGCAAGATCTAAAATTCACAACCACTTAAGATTGTTTCATCGTCTGCAAGCATTTTGGTTTATTTTATTTTTGCTTATTAAGAGTAAATGTTAGTATAAATGTTTTTCATGGCAATGGTTTAAGACATCTGCTTTTTAAGCTTAAGTCAATAAACTAAAATTTATTTATCTGAAGTGAAATCTTATATTATGTCTCGTAACTTTTAAATTCCAACACTTTCGAAGCGAGTTCTTTTTGATAACATTCGTTGTCGTGACGAATATATCTCCGCGAACGCTTCTTCACAGCGCGACCTAATTGAATGTTCTTTCACTTTTTTCTGTTTCTCCAATGTTTCTCATGAATATTTATTTCCCTTTTTACTCATAATTGCATTTTTCGTTTCTTGTTGTAGAGCTAATTCTCTCACAATGGAGAGAGCGTGGTATGACTTACATGCGTGAGCAACTTGCAACAGTGGTGAGAGCTTTATTAATATTTTATATTCTTCGCTGACCTTTCCAGTCGTTGCAAGTTCGATTTTTTAGTTTTCCAGTGCATTAAGACATTGAAAGGCCAAAACAAGCTCAATAATTAATTTGTGAAATTTATGAGAATATCCCCTCGAACGGAATACAAAATGAACTTGAATATTTCATTTTTACGAAAACTACACTTCAAAGTTTTGATATCGATCTGAGAACTATAATTTGCTGTTTCCATATTCAGAATCTTCTCATTGGCTAGAAGATGATAAGAGAGTTCCGACCCAACGAAGTTTACTTCTGTACGAAGGATATATAGACATCAAATTTTTTTTTAATAATTATGTTGATTGCATGAGCATGACAATCGAGTACGTAAATTGCATAACGTTCATGAAAGTTTCCATGTTAACGTCTTTGAAGATTCCGTTGTACCCTTTCATGTTCTGTGCCATTACTAGGATCAGATGAATGTCCTTTCGTTGCTTGGGTTTCAAATTGTACCAGTTGACGTCGTAGATGTTTGCTTCGAAGCACTCAATCCTTTTGTTAACGCGTGTACCAAGCCAACAGTAAACAAAGAGCAAAACAAAATTTATTGGCAGCATAAGATAAACAACCGATGACGTGAAAGGATCGGTCATTACGATGAAGGCGAAGCAACCAATTATGGTGGACATTACTCCAAAGTCCAACATTAAAACAAATTTCAAGTAATCCTGGACATCATCCTTCCATTGCATAACTTTCAGACTTTTGTCTATGACAATTTTAATTTGCTTTTTAATCAATTTTTGATGCGAGAGAAATTCATGTTCGTATTCACTCGAAAAGTCTCGAAGTCTTTCAACCGAAGAATTGAGTTGATCAAGTCCCCAACATGAATGATTGATCAGAAACAATGTCATTATGAAGGCGACGACCATGTAAAATGCAACGAAATAAGCAAGCGGGCTCTGATGGATGTAGTTGATAAGCCAATTCCAAGAAATTCCGTCGTAGGGCAGAAAAGGAATTGAGTAGTTGAGAGGCAAATGATTTTTCATCAACCAAATTGGAGAAAATAATGCCAACGCATAACCAATACAAGCCACAATGAGAGCGATGGTCGACGACAAATATTCTTGCTTGCAGTGATACAAAGTCAAGGACCATTCTCCAGAGCTCTCGTTCGTTGCCTTTCTATGTAATTAAAATAAATAAAAATATTTGGTTGCAAATTTATGTTTTCAAACCTTTCATCGAGCGCTCGATCGATGAGAGCTTGAGTTCGCTTACAAACCCAAACTTGATAAATTTGATTAACACCGTTGCGAGCAATAATCACTGGAGCATTTTACACTATTAATTATTTCAATTATTTGACGTTTTAAAACTCACAAAATATTGCAACACTCTCTGCCATCGCAGCGTCGCTTTTTTCTACGCTTTTCGCATAGATAATCATCATAATAAGAACAGTCACGTGAACGTAACAACTGAACTTCGTTCTGAAATCAAAGGTTAACCATTAAGTCATAAAACTATTTTCTTTGAAAATATTTACGAAAAACAAAATTTGCGTCTGCCATCGACAACACAATAAGGATCGAGATACCACTTAATAAGCTCCAATGATCGCGAAAGACGAGTGAAGTAAATTTCCATGTTGGCTGTTCGATGAGCTGAGGCAAACTAAATTCTAAATCGTTTTCATTTTCCGTTCTCCTTTATATGGGGTTGCATCGACCTTAACAAAATAATTTAAAATTTATTAGGGATGACAATTTCATGAGCAGCGTTTTTAATTATTTATCAGCAAGAAATATTGTCATCATTTAATGAAGAACGTTTTTAATCATTTATGAGCAAAAATTATTGTCATCAGAAATTTGTAAGAATAAAGTCAGTACTCAAAGTGAACCTGGAGCGAGCAGTGCGTTTGTTCTTCTCTTTCAATTAAATTGCAATTTGAAACTTTCAGCGATTTAACGTAATTGTTCCTCCTATTTATTAGACAGTTCTAGAAAAAAGTAGAAGCTAGAAATCAAGGGATGTCGTTATTTCAAAGGAATCTTACAATTTATATTCAACTAGTTTACCCCGTGCCACATTGCCGCCCGTCGAGACGAATCTCTTCGAGTTTTCCGAAGTTTTCCCAAAGTTTTGACTTCGTGAACGACACTTAATTTATTTTTCCGCCGCCAGTTGCGTTAAAGTCGAGCGTTACGCCACAGAAGGAAAGAAAGAAGGAAAGAATTTCACATCAAGCCAATTCTTATTATAATTATTATTCATAAATAAATATACCATGATAGTTCCATTGGCGGTTTCTTCCTGAAGACCGAATCTTATTTAATAAAATTATCGACGAACCTTTGAAAGAAGCTCCAAATAACTTTAGTTATCAATCATTTTACTGTGTTTTACATCAATCAATGTTTCATCATCACACGAGGATGTTTTATTACACAATCAGAAACGAAGTAATTTTCTCATTGCATTTTCGAAAATATGCAATAAGCGATCATTCATTTGTGTATGAAAGTGACCTTTAAATAAAAATTGCAAGTATTGCGAATAAGATGAAACTAGAAAAACTTAAAATCTCGCAGTTGATTAAGAAATCTCGAGTCGTAAGTTGCGACTCGTTAGAAACTTTATTCGGAAATGAATTTTAAAGCGAAATCAATAATTTTGTTGTTCGTTGTTTGCTTTCAATCTTTGTCATCATCGATCAACGAAAAAAGTAAATTAATTGATATTGCTTACGAATAATTTAAAAAGATCAAATTCTTTGATAGTTTGTGGAGACATTCAAATTGAAAATGAAACTTTAAGCGACTTGGATAAATTCAGTGACTGTACGATAATTGGTATGTTATCGTTGTCGAGAATTGAAAGCCTAAATCCATTTCTTCAGATCAACAACATCAGTTTCTCACACTTAAGGGAAATAAGTGGCTGGCTCAGTATTCATGAAGTTGGAGAACTAATTTCATTAAAACATTTATTTCCGGAACTTTCTGTTATCAGAGGTCGAAATTATAAACAAGTTGGATTACAATTGTATTCCAATAATGATTTGGAAGAAATCGGATTAAACAATTTAAAACAAATTGGCGGCGCAATTCACATTCATCATAATCCAAAGTTGTGCTTCGTTAACACAATCAATTGGAAGGAGCTTATGAGTAATCCTGACGATACGTTGAACATTGTATGTTGCAAGGTTGAAATAAATTATTCAATTAATTTATTTCTGAATCTTTCGTAGATGCGTAACAATGACAACTGTCCAAGTTGTTCAAATTCAAAATTCTGTTGGAACGAAGAAGATTCTCAAGTGATTTGTGATTCTTCTTGTCTCTCCGGAGTTTGTGAGCGCGATGGAACTTGCTGTGATTCTCAATGTCTTGCAGGATGCTCGAGTGATCCAAACGATTGTGAGATCTGTCGACACGTCAGTTTCAATGGCACTTGTGTCCGTGAATGTCCAGAAAATACATTTCTGGTAAGTTTACGTCGATTTAAACTTTTCATGTGATAAGTTTTCCTTTCGCTAGTTCAAAGATGGATCTTGTGTTACTTCAGAAGAATGCGAAACTAAAAATTCAATGCTTGAAGAGGATGAGACAAGAATGAAAGTCTACGACGGTGAATGCAGAAACGACTGTCCAAATCAACTCAATATGATAATATTTGGCGGATCGAACTCATCATTTGATTGTTTTGGATACAAAATGATCGTTTGTGACGGTGATTTAGTGATAAACGACACTACGATTTATTGGGACATGGAAGAGATAAACTGCGAGATAGTTACAGGTTTTGTGGAAATTAATCTGTCGGTCGATGTTTGTGAAGATGAAAATTTATTAAGAACACTTCGAAAGTTTTTTTCACGCCTCGAGGAGATTTATAAATATCTGAAAATTACTGGAACAAATATAAGACATTTGGGGTTTTTAACAAGTCTCAAAAGGATCCGAGGCATTGACCTGGAGTCAGAGAAATATTCTTTGATTCTGGAGAATAATAAGAATTTAAGAAAAATTTGGCTGCCGAGTCAGAATGTTTCGCTCGATCGAGGCGAAACAAAACTTCAAGGAAATCCAAAGTTTTGTAGAGATGAGAAATGTGAAGATGTTCCAATCGAATCGGAAATCGAAGTCTTCACTTACGCTGCAAAGGTTAAATGGAATCCAACAAAGTCACTTTCAAATAATTTGACGTACACCATTTGGAATGCAGACGAATTTAACAAAATCAAGCAAAGCTTTTGTTCGACTGAAAATGCTAAGCAAGTTCCACATTAATTTATCTTAAACTTTCAACTAGAAGTAAAGTTTCAATTTCTTAGATTGATCGAAGAAGAAATTCCTGGCGTACAAAAAATTTATGGACTCAGAGCAGGCACACGTTACGTTTATCAAATGTTTGACGGCAATTTGCAAAATCAAATTGGAGCACCAAAATATTTCAGAACATTAAGTTCGTTCATCGAAATCATGCAAACTTCAGTGGGACCTTCAACTATGGTAAGTACTTTTGTTCACTTTTGTTCAGTTTTATCTAATTTTACTTCACAGACATTTCATTGGCATAATTTAACATATTCACAATCTTCTACTGTTGATCAAATCGTTCGATTGGAACTGAAAGCTTTTCGCATTCCTCCAGATTATGAATTTTACGAAGAGCAAAACTATTGCAATCGTCCAACTTACAACTCACCTCGATATTATTCAGACAAAAACACCATCGACATCGCAGACATTAATAGAATGAGAAGTGACATCAAAGAACTCTTTCAGCGAGAGCTTCTAAACGAAAGAATTTCCAATATTTCCATTGGACAAGATTTTATTTACAAAGAAGTTCAAGGAGCAGCAACGAGCTTCACTTTCGATGATGTCGATCATTTCTCGGAATATTTTGTGTCCATCAGAACTTGTTATCAATTTCAAGAATTGGATTGCTCAAAGCTGAAAATATTCTCGATCTATACAACAGACAACAAAGAAGCTGATCATATCGAGAACTTTACTGCAGAAGTCGTTAACAGCAACGCAGTAGAGTTAAAGTGGGAAAGTCCAAAACACCCAAACGGACTTGTTCTTACTTTCACCGTTTTCTTCGGAATTGTTGGCTCTAAGCAAACGAACATCCATTGCATCATTTACAAGCAGTTTGTTGAAGGAGAAAGAAAAAAGTTAATTAAAAACTTAGCTCCAGGAAAATACGAGTTTAGTGTTGTGGCTCGATCTTTAGCTGGAAATGGAAGACAAAGCGATCCGATCTTTCTTGAGATCAAAGCAATTAATGTTGAGATCGAATCAAATTATTTGATGTATTGGATAATCTCATCAATTGCTTCTATTCTTCTCTTTATCGCAATCTTAATAATCCTCAAAAAAAGATCGACACGAAGAAAATGGAAGAATGATTACTTCGCCACTTTTGAAAGCAAACCTGAAGTCCAGCCTGAAGATGATTTCGAACTTGAAAGAGAAAACATCGAACTTTTAAATGAACTTGGAAGCGGACAATTCGGTTTAGTCTACGAGGGAATTTTTAAGCATCAAGAAGAGAACAAGTTGAGTGTTGCAGTGAAAACTGTAAACAACGAAGCTTCGTTAGAAGACTCGATCAACTTCTTAAAAGAAGCTGCGATCATGAAGAATTTCAAAACGTTTCACGTCATCAAACTTTTGGGAATCGTCAGTAAATCAAAACCTTATTTCGTTGTCATGGTAATTTTGACTTCAAAAAATTTTTTTAAAGTTATTTATTGTCTTAACAGGAGCTCATGACGAACGGTGATCTCAAAACATATTTGAGGAAGAACAGGCCACTTGCGACTCAAAGCGATGGTTACTCGAAACCTCCATTGAGGTCTAACGTTCCTCCTGTGTCTCACATGGCAATTCAAATCGCTGATGGGATGGCTTATCTTGCTCATAAAAAGTTTGTGCATCGAGATCTGGCTTCAAGGAATTGCATGGTCTCTGCTGACTTGACAGTGAAGATCGGAGACTTTGGATTGACTCGAGACATTTACGAAGCGGATTATTATCGACGACGAAGAGATTGTTTGATGCCAGTTCGTTGGATGTCTCCAGAAAGCTTGAAAGATGGAATATTCTCTTCTGAAAGTGATGTCTTCAGTTATGGAATTGTTTTGTGGGAAATTGTAACTTACGCTGAGCAACCTTACAAAGGCAAATCAAATGATCAAGTATTCACCTTCATTATCGAAGGTGGAACGGAAACGAGACCTGTTGAAAATTGCTCTGACAGCATTTACGAAATTATGACAAAATGTTGGCGAATTCTTCCTGAAAAACGAATCTCATTTATCGAAATCATTGAAGAACTTTTGAGCAAAGTTCCCAAAAACTTTATTGAACAATCATTTTACTGTCTTAGAGATTGAAACTTTTTTTTTGATAAAAATCTCATGATATTATAAATTTTGATTCAAAGAATTTTTTAATTTTCACCTGCAAAGAGAAGATCTCTCGTTCGCGATCATTGTGAGAACTTAGACTCTCCCACTTACGTAAGCATAAACACTTTTTTATGCTTCTCAGTGTCAACGATACATAATGCCGAATTATCAAATTTTCTCAGAATAATTTCAATGCTCAGTTCAGTGATATCGAACAATTGTGAAAAAAACTGTTTCAATTTATTAACTTCTTTCGTTGATCGATGATAACAAATAATTAACGCAGACTACAAGCGATAAAATTATTGAATTCTCCTGAAAATTCATTTTACTGAGAAAAGTTTGTCTCTCCTCGAGATTTATTAATCGACTAAACTGAAAATGTTACTCGTTCGTGCATTAAAACTATTCGGAGAATTTCTGATAATTCGGCATTATGTATCGTTTACACTGAGAATCATAAAAGTGTGTGTTATACTTCGTAAGTGGGGAGTCTACATTCTCAGAGTGATCGCGAGCAAGAGTTGTTCTATTTAAATTCAATATTCCACTGGAATTATTCCAGCGAAGCTGATCAAAAATTAAAACGATAATAGTCTCTATATAGCGAAATGCTCAATATTGCTTAAAACTCACTATTTGCGATTTAGTTCAATACGAATCCTCGTCTGTTATCATCTTGAAATAAAAGTTGTTCAATTAATAATATAAAAAATCAAATTGAGTCCAAAAAAAATGAAAATTCTTTTTGCATTTTTGGTGGTGAACATAGTCAATGCATCAGTGATTAAAAATAACGGCGACGGATGTCTTCCAGAAAATTTGGATCCGATCGGCAGAAATTTTACGATTCCACAAGCTGATCAAATAGAGAATTTGACTGGAAAAAATGTTCAGAGCGACTCAATAGAATTAGCTTGGGACAATCCAAACGAACATATTCTTGCTTTCTCCGTTTTCTTTGGAATTGTTGGCTCAAATGAAAAGAAAATTTTGTGCGTTAGTTATCAGGAGTTTGAAGAAGGAGGACGCACAATAATAATTGATAACCTTAAGCCAGGAAAATACGAATTTACTGTAGTGGTTCGATTTGTTGCTGGTTATGGAAGACAAAGCATTCCAATCTTTGTTGAGATCGAATCAAATTATTTAATTTTTTGGATAATTTCATTAATTGCTTTGATGCTACTGATTTTTTCAATTTTTCTGATGTTTGAAACAAAGCAATTTCGGCAATCGAAAAAAGATGACATCGAGCCATCAAATTTATTTGATTGTTTCGAACTTAAAAGAGATGAAATCGGACTTTTAAAATTGCTTGGAAGTGGACGCTTCGGTTCAGTCTATGAGGGAAATCTGAGAAGTCATGACGAAAGCAAGACTTCTTTAAGAGTGTTAGTGGAAACTGTCACATGCGAAACTACTTTAGAAGACCTAATCAACTTCCTGAAAGAAGCTGCTGCGATCATGAAGAAGTTCAACACGTTTCACGTCGTCAAACTTTTGGGAATCAGTAAATCAAAACCTTATTTCGTTGTCAAGGTAAATAATAAGCTTAAAAATTAATTGTTTGATTAATCTAAATAAAAATTATTGAACAGGAACTCATGAAGAATAACGATCTTAAAACTTTTCTGTGGATCAACAGACCCAAAGCGGCTCAAAACGATAATTTCAAACTATTTCCATTTACCATTCCTCCTGTGTCTCAAATGGCAATTCAAATTGCAGACGGGATGGGTTATCTTGCTCATAAAAAGTTTGTTCATCGAGATCTTGCAGCGAGGAATTGCATGGTCTCTGCTGACTTGACAGTGAAGATCGGAGACTTTGGGTTGACTCGAGACATTTACGAGGCGGATTATTACCGAAAACGAACGAATGGTTTGATGCCAGTTCGTTGGATGTCTCCAGAAAGTTTGAAAGATGGAATATTCTCTTCTGAAAGTGATGTCTTCAGTTATGGAATTGTTTTGTGGGAAATTGTAACTTACGCTGAGCAACCTTACAAAGGCAAATCAAATCCTGAAGCAATGAACTTCATCATCGAAGGTGGAACGGAAAGGAGACCAGTTGAAAATTGCTCGGACAGAATTTACGAAGTTATGACAAAATGTTGGAAATTTCTTCCTGCAGAACGAATTCGTTTTAAAGACATTGTCGAAGATCTGCTATGCGAAGCTTCAAACAATTTTAATGATCAATCATTTTACTGTCTTAGAGATTAACAAATTTCAATTAAAGATTTAAATTCGAAACAAGCTCAATGTTTTTGCCATTGCAAAGAGACTTAATTAAAATTTGCAGCGAAATTAATAACAAGTACAAAATAAAGCGATAACAGTTTTTTATTAGCACAGCAATTCCTGATAGTCTGAGTTTGGTATAAATTGATCATGTTCGCTCATTTTGAGTCAGTTCAATTCAACTCTTCGTCTGGAATCACCATCAAATAAAAGTTTGGACTTTTATTAAATAATTTAGAAGATTCAAATTAAATTCAGAAATCATTAAAATGAAATTTGTTATTGTATTGTTGGCAGCCCTTGTGGCTTCGCAAGTTGATGCATCAGTGATTAAAAATAACGACGACGCTACGTCTCAGTTTGGTGACAATGGTTTAATAATGAAGGAGCTTGCCAACACTGAAAGATCGCTGGTACAACCCCAAGCAGTAGAGGGAATCAATCAGGAAGCAACACCAGACTGCTGTTGTAGACAATGTCATCTAGTGTGTGGATGGTGGTTCGGATGTATTCCTTTACCAGAACACTTGATTGTTAAAAAGAACTGTATCGATGAGAATAATGTTCGCTGGTGATAAGAAATAAAATTCATTTTCATTCATCCCGAAAAGTCGTGGACATGAAAATATTTTAAATAAATTTTGTCAATGAGTCGAGGATGTTTTATTACACATTACGCAATCAGAGATGTATGTGTATGAGATTGACCTCATGAAGATTGCAAGCATTCGACTGAAATATACAAAAAATCTTCAGTTGATCAGGAAACAATTCGTAAGTTACGACTGATTCGACTGATTCGTAATTTCTTTATTCGGAAATGAATTTTATTATTATTATTATTATTTTTTAAAAGTTAAATCAATGCTCTTTGCTGATAAAAGACGACTTGAATTAAAGACAACTATCGCCATCTGTCAACAAACAGCAGAACTAAAAATAAAAATGTTTAAACATAAAAAAAATTAATGAGAGCTCACAACAATAAAATTTTATTTAATTTCTTATTCACTTAGTAGAAATAATTAAAGAGGTGAAAGTGATAACTTTCAATTTGCATAATATTTAAACATTTTTCTTCATTTTCATTTTCACTTCTTTATAAAAAGTTCTTTTAATTGTTTAAAGCAACACGACGGAAAATATTTTTAATGAATAATTCACTCTTTAATTCTTAAACAAATAACAAAAACTTTTTCCTATAAAGAGTTTCCCATAAAGAGAGTTCAGCGAGGAAAATGAGAGCGAAACGTCACCAACACAATCAAACAAATATTTTCTCAAATTTTCCCGAAATAACTCTTACAACGAAGCAAACACTTCAGTTTGTATTTAGACGTTAACTTGACAAGACATCACGAAAAGTTGTGGCAAATATTTAACGTCGCTTTCCTGAACATGATGAGAACTATCAAAACAAGGAATAATTGACAAGTTAAGTGTATCTCGACTGTTTACGACACGCAGTTCATTTTCTTGCTGACGGGCAAAGTGTTAAGATTTCTCCCCCAACAGAGAAAGTGAAATTTATGAGAGTCACTGTGAATGAAAAGAAGATGATGAACTTAATAAAAAAAATGGTCGATCGATTTAAGGAGAAAATCCTGTGAAAAGCCAGATGAGAAGTGAGAGGATATCTTCTTGTGACAAACGCAAAATCGTCACTGACGACGGCAAAAGCCGAGAACCTTTCCGTGTCGCTGAAATTAAATATTTATTTGAAGACAGCATTTAATCACTGAAGGTTGAGTGGATATAACGTGCGAAGTGAATATTAAACGAATAAATTAAGTCGCCTGGGATTCAATTCCTTTTGTTCTTCAATTTCGCGGGAGGAGAAAGCTCCGCGAGAGTGGAATGAAAAAATTGGACGAACAATTAGCAGGAAATTAAAACGCTTTCAATTGTGACGCGCTTGCATATCAAATGAGTTGAGAAACGGACGATTTTTCCGGATGAAGTAACAAGCAAAGAAAAGCTCTGGCAAATCCTCGCAGAACTTCTCGCCGATAAATAACTGAGCGGACCTAAAAATCGCGAGAATAATTTTTAATTTTCCGCTTGAAGAGGAAGTGAAAGCAGAAGTCTCGTACTGGCAAATTGCTAAGTTTTTAGTGGAAATGAAAAACAATGCACCATGAACAAGAAAGAGCAATTAAACAAGGATTATTGTGAAACATTCTGCGCTCATCTCAAATTATGATAATCCAACCCTAAAGACCGCAGTTCACATGAGAATTCGTGGATTTCCGCAGTTTTCGTTTCCAAAAATAAACAAAACAGAGAACGAGGTTTAGCAGCGAGGAAAATGCTGAATCTGTCTGTGATAATTCTCGTCCTTAGCTTAGGTGAGTAAAACGACAGAAACATGAGCGCATAAGAAATTGATGACTTAACTTTTTTTTGTGTTTTGTCTGTCGTTGAGTGTGAGCTCTAAAAAGCGAGCAGAGATTTATTAAAAATGAATTTCCAAGGATAAACATCTGAATTATAAGTTTATCTTGATGAAGCTCAGTCATAAATCATTCCTTGAAGCAATATCTTGGCCCATAGCGAGTACCACATCCCCAACGAAGCCATAAAAATTGTTCTCATATGCTCCACTTATGATGAATGCGATTCAATTTACTTTTTTATTGTTTTTTTTTTCCTCGTGCGCCGCTGAAATTTGTATGAATATGTTTAAAAAAGCTTCGTAAAGCTCAAGCAAGACAAGCGACCCACGAAACGAATTCCGTTTCTAAATTTAGTAAAATTCATTTTTTGTTCCACTCGAAAGTCCAACAGCAAACGTCAGCGTTATTTATCATGTTCCAGAAGTGATCTATGGATAAAACTTGTTTGGTAAACGAAATCGAAACATCGAATGGAAAGCGACGGAGAGAAAAATCCAATTAAAGCTTAGAGTGGAATGTTCTGATAAGAGAAATGATATTTTTTTTCTTTTATCGAAATATTTGAATTTCCCCGATGGGAAAGCTCGCGAAGGCAAATAAAGTATTTTCAATTAGTTTCGTTAAGAATTCAACGACAGAGCAAAAGCAATTAATGAAATCCAACATAAAAAATGCTCACGAGGAATCAATTGATGATTAAAAATCTCTGATCGATTGAAAAACACGCTCCGAGGTAAATTATTTAATTCAATTCATTTGATATTCATTACAAAAAAATTAGATCAATTTGAATTACCCGGAGAATTCCACAAATGTTTGCAATCAATTTGGCTCACCATGCGACAACAAATTGCCATTGCGCCATTGCAACATGAAATGTTAAACCTTGTTTACCTAGAGGAGCAATTTTCTGTGATTTCATTTCACTCTTGACAATGTCAGACGTTCGAGTTTAAGATTCAAGAGAACAGCCACGTGGAAGGATTTTGTTTTATAAAATACAATGAAGTTTAAAAGCTCAAATTCGTAACGTAACACAAACGATTCAGCACAAATTGTTTACCGATTATTCGTAATTGAAAAGTATCAATTTTCAATCAAGGCTTAAACAATTTTCCTAACTCAATTTGTTTATCTTCAAAAATATTTCCTTTTTTGTTCCTTCTCACTCTCTCGTCTGTCTGTTCTCGAATTCCTTTTCACTTCGAATTGTGTCTGTTGTGATTCGAATCAGATTGAGTCATAAAGAATTTTCTTGCTTATTGTGTCGAGTCTGAAGGATAAACTTTTTCTTCAAAGTTTAATAGTTCAATTCTTATTTTTCTTCCTAGGTCTGCCAACATTTCCATATCAATACGATTGGGCTGAGAACGAGACGAGTGACGATGAGAAATCGAGGAAGACCCTCGAGCGACAAATTGATCCGATCGGTCCTTACTTCGATTATGACTTCTTTCGGAACGAGACTGTCATGGTTGGACACACAGCATATCTCAAGTGTAAGGTGAAGAACATTGGCAATAAAACAGTCTCTTGGGTTCGACATCGCGACATAAACTTATTAACCGTCGGTCTAAACTCTTACACATCCGACAATCGCTTTTTGAGCACTCGAGAGCACGACTCCGAGGAATGGACATTAAAAGTAAGCACAACTTGCTAAATTGCACTTCGCAAACAACAATTCAAAAGTTTTACAACATCGTCTGCGATAGTTTTTAGTTTTTAAACAAATATTCCAAAACTTTCGTTTATCCAACAGTTAAAGTTTGCCCAACTTAGAGACACAGGAATCTACGAGTGTCAAATATCCACCACGCCCCCGAAAGGTTATCCAGGTAATTTTCGTTGTCGCTTGTTGTATTTCATACTCGCAAAACAAAACGTCACATTATTCTTGTTTGTGCTCAGTGTGAACGCATTCACCGTAAAAGCTTTATGTTCAAGGCAGCGTTTGAACAAGTCCACACTGAGCTTTTGTTTAAGCGAGAAAAAGCTTTAACGTGTTCTTCTCTCATTTCTCGCACGCCCTCAGTTTATCTTTCGGTCGTCGGTGAGTAAACAAACGCTGTGACAGCCAATAAGCCTCTTCACAGGAAATTTAATTAAAATTCCATCTTCAAAAAGATGCTTCTTCATCCATTCATATATGAATGACATTCTCAACTCGATATTTATGTTTTCAACGTGAATTGGAAATTTTTTTATTTGCAGAGCCTTTAACCCAAATTCTTGGAGTGCCAGAAGGCGACGTGGCGGGTGAAATTTTCATAAACCAAGGATCAACCATCAACATTACGTGCATCGTTCGAAATCTACCTGAAAAGTCGTCGATGTTTTGGACGCACAACGATGAGGTGAGGGTCGAGCGGTTTTTTATTTTTTTTTATTATTTTTTCAGCGAAGCAGATCGGTTGCGAATAAAAAAAAAGTTTTATGGGAAAATTTTCAATTGAATCCCTGGGCCCTATAACAACAACGATATTGTTGTCAATATCAACGCGATTTAACAACAAAAATATTTCAGATTTATTGCCGAAGCTTCGGCAAAAGGAAAAAAGGTTTAAATATCTACAAAGATAGAAGTCGTCGGAGCGTTTGCCAAAAACTTAGAACAACTCTTGGTGCTCAATTTCAAAATTGATTGAATCGGATTTCCATCAAAATCAGTTGGCAAATTGAGTCAATGAAAAATTGCTTCCGAATGAAAAATTGCTAGAGGCGGCTCCAGATTGAACGATCAAACTTTTCCAGCTTAAACGATCCAAAAAAAGAGAAAACTTTCAAGTCCCGAAGAAACTTTCGGAGAATGATCAATCATGATGACATTCAATTAAAATTAAAATATTTTAGGAAATCAATTACGACTCGCCGAGAGGAGGAGTGTCAGTTATCACTGAGAAAGGCGACGTCACAACTTCATATTTGTTGATACAACGAGCGAAGTCGCTGGATTCAGGACAATACACTTGCCGTCCATCAAACGCGAATCCCAAAACTGTTCAAATTCATATTCTAAAAGGTAAGCCGTTTACATTTGTAATTAACATGTTTCTGCTTAACTTGTTTATGCTCACACACATTGCTCTATTGTTTCGCGGAGTTTCAAAGCTGCTTCTGTTCGTAAATGTTTTCCGACTGCGAAAGCGATTTACATGTCACTCTGGCAACTGTTCATTATTACATTTCTCTGTCGGTAAACATGTCTCGTGTAGTCAACTTTGTGATAATAGGATGAAGAACAATGAAGTGAGCTTTCGATCTAATCTTAAACATCTTTTTCGCTTTGTTTGCATCATCGGAATCGTGATTAAATTTATCACGCGCTTCACGTTAATCTGATTTTGTATTCCGAGCACTTACATCGAAATGTTTTAGGTGCAAAGAGCGCCACAGGTTTGCTCCATTTACTCGACGTCCACGAGGCTTGGCTAATTGAATTATTTTCGTTAATTAATTTAACGCAGCACTCCCCGATGATTTTATCCTCAGCACTAACTGAACTTTTCGTATTCTTGTTAAAGGAGAGCAGCCAGAAGCGATGCACGCTGGAGCGCACGCTGGTTTCGGTGGTACAACGAAATCAACAAATGTTTTGTGTTCATTAAGTTTGATTTTGCTGCTGTCGCAAGCGATATCGCAAAGGTGATAACAGCTCAAACTACGGCAATATCATCAAATGAGGTGGCGAGAGGGATAAAGCGACGAAGCAAGGGGAAAGTTTTTCCTTTTTTTTCATCGTCGTCGATGAAACACGAGAGAACGCAACGACGAGCAAAGTCGGAATATAAACGACATTGACGCCACGATTACGCAACTTTTAAAGCTGCTTTGACGAACCTGGCTTCGGAATTTTTCCTTATTTTCCATGTTTTGTTAGGAAAGTGAAATGTTTTGGGAAAAAGTAAAAGAGAAAATAAAGCTTAGACATCATCTTTTTATGAAAGGGAACTTTATCAATTGAGATGATCAAGGATTTTTATTTTAAAATTTATTTCTTTCGTCTCTTTTTTTTATGAAGCAATTTCAGATAATCGAGTGCTTCGTTCTTCTGATAATAAATATTTTTTAAATGCTCCGTTTTCTTTCTTAGAGGAAAATTATTGAGATTTCGAGAGCTCAGCAGATGAGAATTATTGATTTTGAATGAAGGCTGGGAAAAGGAAAGTTTTTAGAAAGGAGAAGAAGTGGAGATGATAGATTGACGAAGACGTTGAAAGGTAAAGAGAAAATTTAGAGGTTTATTTGAAACTGGAAAATATGCGTGAATTTCCCAAATTAATCAACGAAAACCTGAAACATCTCTCATTGACTAAAAAAGCAATTAAGGCTGAAGAAAAGGTGAGAAGAACTTAAGAATGCTCGACAAACATTCAAGAGAAATGAATTCTCATCAATTGAGGAAGAGTATCAAACAAGATTGAAGTTTGTTGAGGAAAACAATTTTCTTCTTCGTTGTTGAACTTGAGATTTGTTGTTTAATTAATTCTAAGAAGGTTTTTCTTTCAGGTGACTTGGGGCTTTAATTGCTCAAGGATCAAGATCATAAATCTTTAGAAGTCGGATAGACTTTCCTCGCCGCAAACTCGATTTTAATAATCTTAAAGCAACCTCGCATCAATTACTCAAACGATTTCATTTATCACCAGAAGAAGGAGGAAGGAATCGCTCGCGTGAGAATCCAACGAATGTCAGCGCTCTGATAACTGCTTCGTATTGATTTATTTCCGCACTTTGCAGCGAGGAAATTTCTTGGCAATAAACTTAGAGACACTTTGAAGTTTGTAATATCCTTCGCATTCATGTCGTTTAAATAAATTACTTTAAGTACAAACTAAAACAAACTTTCTGTGTCAAATTGGGAAAAGAAGACATTAAAAGAAAGTTTGTTCTCGAGGAAAAAGTTCTGGGTGAGAGAAAAGAGAAAGACAACCGAATGTACGTGTTGTTAAAAAGTTTGGCACAGACTTCGAGGCTTATTATCGAGGATGATTCCGATGAGAAAGAAAAATGATTCTTTCATTACTTTCAGCATATGTAAGCGCTTAATAAGATGATCATGATTTTCTTGAAGTCTGCAACTTGTAAACAAATATTAAAACGAGAGCAATTCAAGGCACGAACTTGTGTGACAAAGTTTTAGACTTTTTCGGAGAACGGAAGAAGTCTCAATGGACAAAAATTTATTAAGAAAAACTTTCGTTGATCGGAAATTCAAAAGAACGAAGCTTTTTCAAGCTTTGATTTGAACTTTTTTGCTCTATGAAAGCGCTCAGACGTTTTCAAAATCTAAAAATCTTCTTTAAAAACGGAGAGGCTACATTGTCGAATTCCGAAATTGATAACTGAAAAAAATGAAAACAATTGATTATAGAAATCTGATTTATTTTTCAAATATTGCAAACAATTTCAAATAAAAATTAATTTAAGTTCAGTGAGATTTTATTTTCAAGTGTCGCTTCATATCACAGAAATCTTTCATTTGTTGATTGCAGGTCGGACACTTGAAACATTTTGGTCCGATATGAATTTTTTCATGTTTTCTCAGTTCTTTGATATTTATGAACTTTTGTTGACACTGCTGAATGTGACAAGCCAAAAATTTCTCTCCTGATGGATGAATCATTTTCATGTGTCCTTTCAAAGAATATTTACTCATTGATCTTTTACAAATTGAACATGAAACTTTCAAATGTGTTTGGATGTGTTCTCTAAGTAAATATTTGTTTCTGAACTTTTTGCCGCACAAATCGCACTGAGCTTCATTCTTGTCATCATGATATCTTAAGATATGTTTGTGTAAAGTATTCTTGTTGGAGAAAACTTTGTCGCAAACTTCACAATTGAACTTTGTTGTGGACGAATGCAGCTCAATGTGTTCCATTAGACGACATTCAGTGATCATTTGCTGACAAATCGGGCATGAAACTTTGTTATGAGTTTGCATATGGGTTGATAAAAGACTCTTATTTTTAGATATCTTACCACAAACATCGCAATGGAACTTCTTTTCGCTATGAACGAATTTTTCATGTTCTTTTAATCCACCTTTGGTCGCAAATGAACTCTGGCAAGATCTGCATTCAAATTTTATTTGTGGTTTCAAAGCGAAAACTCCGTGGCGATGCTGTTGCTGATGAATTTTCAATTTTTGACCAATCGCAAAGGATTTTTTGCAAGTTTCGCAGCAAATACTTTTCACATGACTTTGAAAATGATTTCGTAGACTATCTTTGTGTAAAGTTTTAAATTCGCATTTAGTGCAATGCCAACTAGTTCCCTTGCGATGAACTTTATTGATGTGATTCGTTTTACAGTTGCTGCAGTCGAATTTAAGATCGCAATAGCGACATTCCTCAATATTTTCTGATTTGCTCATCAAATTACAATTTTCGCATTTTTGAAAACCTTTGCAAGCTTTTAAATGTTTAGGCAAACTTCTTTCTGATCTTCTAGTTGCAAACTCACATTTGCCACAAACGAAATAAGAATGAAACATCTCAGCTGGACATTTATTCCAAGTTTTGTCAAATTTCCTCAAAACTATTTTCACTTTTACTTCTTCAAACTCTGGCTCTGGATCGTCCGGCATAATGAAGACGAAATGTCTTTCTGGTTCGTGTTTGATGTTGTCAACGATAACTTGAGAATAATCGGCCATGATGAACTTTTAAATTTCTTCGGAGATGTTAACTGATCGAAGGATAAACTTAGAATGAACTTTCTTTGTTTCAAGTTGACAATTTATATCATTTCTTTTACCTAAATTAGCAAAGATCTTAATACTCTTCGGTTCAATTTCTAAACGGTTCAAAAATCCTTTGCTACCTGAATATTTCCTTTCACATTTTCCATTGAATATTAGCAAACGAATGTGTCTCTCAGTTTAAAAAATAATTTTATAGATTTATTTCAAATAATTAATTTTTTATAAACTGATCTGTTGAAGTCTTTTCGTAGTTACATCCTCAAACTGCCATCTTCTTGATGTTTTAATTCCAGAGATGTTTTAAAAGCACATGTGCAAAACGTTTCAAATTATAGACATTTGCCAACGTGTTTTTGACGTGGAATTAAAATTAGAATTGCTTTTGAATTTCTTAGAATTCCTTAAAAGAAAATAATAAATAACATTTTACAATAATAGAACTTATTTAAACATTCAAATAATTTTATTGAACATAAATATTCATTTGCTCACACCGTGATATTCAGTTTACATCAAGTGAAAGGTTAATTAAAGCAAAACGACATCTTGCAGAGTTTCAACTTTGAGCTTTTTAGTTTGTCGTTTGTAGGAACGTCAAGAGCGAGTAAGTGAATTGCAGAATCTAAAATGAAAATGTTAAATTAAAAGCTCTAAACTAAAAAAAATGATCAAACCGTCAGCAATGTCTCAAAGTCAACAGAGTTGAAGATTCCATTGAAACCTTTCAATCGCTGAGCCATGATTAAGATCAAGAGAAGATCTTTTCGGTTTCTGTCATTCTGAGTGTACCATTCGACTTCGTAGATCGCTGAAGTTAAGTTTTCAATGCAAACGTTTGCGCGATTTCCCATCCAACAGAAAACTGAGAGTTGCACAAATACAAAACAAATCATCAAAAACACCGTGGTCGATAGAAATTCAGAGGCGCTTAAAGTGTACAAGCACATGCATAAGATGAATGCTGACAGCGAAAAATCAAATAAGAAACTGAATCTTAGAATGGCTTGAGCTTCATTCATCCATTCCATGACTCGATAGCTTCGTAGAATTGTTTTCTTCACTTGCTCGTTGATCAAATTGTCTTCAGATCCTTTCAGAAACATTTTTTTTACTTGAAGAGTCAAAGCGTCGATTTCCCAGCATGAAAAATTCATCAACAGCAAAACGTTTCCAGTGTAGAAATAAAAGAAGGGAATTGCGGAGCTCGTAATTATCACTTGTTGAATGTAGTGAAGGAACCACTTCAGAGTCTTGAATGAGTCGATCGGCAAGTAAACAAAATAAAAGTTGAAGGGCAACCGATAATTATTGACATTGTCAACGAGAAAAGGAGAAAAGACGAGGACGATAAAATTAAGAATTAATATTCCTGCAGTGGCGACCGAGATTTTAAATTCTTTTTTCATGTAATCAATCGAGAGAGCCCAATCGTCGTCAGTTGAACGTAGTTGCAGTCTAAAAAAATCGATTTAGATAAAAAAATAAAATTTAAACATTTCTGACCTTTCTTTGACAATCTTATCCATCGCTCTTTGAATCCTGGCTTGTAGAAGAAACAAGATCGTCAAGTAACCAAGATGGCGAATGATTTGAACTTTAAATTTATAAAAAAAATTAGAAAACTAATTATTCTCTGAAATATTTTCTTACGAAAATATCCAATGTTCTCTATCAGGTTGAACGCTGTTAGATTTTCTGAGAACAGCAAGTATGAACTGACAGCGATCAGAAAGTATGCATGAACAATCATATTTAGAATGAAGCTAAGGAAACGAAATCGTCATAATTAATATTTCACAGTTTTAAAGACTTTACAAATTATTCCATTTTCCTTCAGCATTCAGAGGATTCAGAAAGTTCCACACAATCCCAACTTGAACTTTTGCAATTCGAGTTGCATGAGCGGAAGGTCCTTCGATGATTTTCATTTTATTTTCCTAAATAACTTTTCACGTTTAACTTAGTTCACTGTCAATCGGCGAATGAGCGCTAATACGATTTCTATGGAAAGCAAGTTTTTTTTATATAAAATATTTAAGGGAAAATAGATCGAACGGAGGAACATTGAACAATTTTTCCTGGTGTTCGGACTACAACCCTTTCCATCATATTCGCTCATACAATGTTTAAAAATTTAACCTGTAGAGCTCGACAATATTTCAATCGTGTTGTACAATGCAATATTGTCAATACCTCTTTAAAATAAATTATTTATTAAAATGTGAAGGGGAGCATTTTTCTTTGAAAGTAGATCGCTATAACGTTGACGGAAAGGGTTGCAAATGCATCAATATTAGTTTGAAGGTTATCAAAGGCTTCATACTTTTGTTTGTGCCTTTGTACACGTGCCATTAATAATTCAGGAATTAAATAAAAGTCAAAAAAATTAGAAGAAAAGAAAAATTTAGTAAATTCAAAATTCGTTATTTGCTCTTCAAATATTAAATCATCAAAAGAATTCAATGAAAGAAAGAGTCAAAACTTATTTCCCATTTCAATTTTAAGACAAAAGGCCTGGAAAAGCTTAAATGCTGAAAATGTACAAGTAGATGTGCACAATCACTTTCACACTTATGCACTGCAACGTTTAAGGTTGTGACGTTATGAATGCAGGAAGACTCGAACACTTCTGTGTCAGTCATGCGAACACATGTCACATTCCGTGTGTCGATTTATTTCTGAAATCGTATGAATAGTTACAAAAAGGGAGGAGCTTTGCTGCACATTTTTAATAGAACTCGTCCAAGAGAATTTACTTTTCTCGAAACGTAAAGAAAATTAAAAAATGCTTCAGAAAAATATTCTCGCATTTCTGATTCTCTCGCTTTCAAGCGCAGCACATCTCTTCTAAGCTTTTTTTTCTCATTTATAATTTATTCATCTTGCAATCCAAACCCACAAATTGTCAGCCACAATACAGTTTTAAATAAAAAATCGAAGTGACCTAGATAATGTTTAACACATTGAACCTGTAGAGCTAGACGGTATTTCAAGCGGTGTACGATGCAATATTATCAATACTTTTTTAAAATAAATTATTAATTGAAATATAAAATTTATTCTGGGAAAACATTTTCCTTTAGGTCGCTGTGACGTTGACTGTGGAAAGGGTTGGAAATGCATCAATATTAGTTCGAAGGTTTACAAAGGCTTCATACTTTTGTTTGTGCCTTTGCATGATACATTATTATTTCAGGTATTTATTAAAAGTCAAAAAAATTTAGAAGAAAAGAAATTTTATGAATTCAAAATTCGGTTTTTGCTCTTCAAATAATAAATTTTCAAAAAAATTCAATGAAAGATGAGAGCAAGAGTAAAAACTTATTTCCCATTTCAATTTTAAGACGAAAGCTGAAAATGTCTGTAAAGTAAATAAAATAATGTTTTCATGTTAGAAAAATAAATGATCAAAATTACGACACTGTCCATCGCGATTCGGAATTTATTGTTTAAAATATTGAACAATAAATTCCTGGATCAATATTGAACTTGTTGAGCTAGTTTTCAAACATTGTACGATGCAATACAATTTTAAAATAAATTATTAATTGAATGTGAAGGGGAGCATTTTTCTTTGAAAATGTCGCTATGACGTTGTCGAGTCGATGAAGGGAAAAGGGGATTTTTCCAATCGATGTAAATATCAGTTTGAAGGGTAACAAAGTTCATTTAATAATTAATTTTTCATGCTTTTGGTTTGTGTCTTTGCACACGTGCCACTATTTATTCATTTATAAAATAAAGATTGAAAGAATTTAGAAGAAGGATTTATTAAATTCTTTCATTAAGTTTACAAAGTGTCTCGAAATTTTGATAATCAAAGTAACTTTAGTTTGTCGTTTGCAACAAAGCCAGCAACGAGTAAGTGAATTGCAGAATCTGAAATGAAAAATCCTGATTCATAAAGTTTATTCCAATATTTAATATCAAACCGTCAGCAATGTCACGAAGTCAACAGAGTTGAAGATTCCGTTGAAACCTTTCAATCGCTGAGCCATAATTAAGATCATGAGATGGTCTCTTCGGTTTCTTGCGTTCTGAGTGTACCATTCGACTTCGTAGATCGCTGAAGTTAAGTTCTCAATGCAAACGTTTGTGCGGTTTCCCATCCAACACAAAATGAAGAGTTGCAGAGCTACAACACAAATCAACACGAACATCGAAGTCGATTGAATAGCAGTGGTGCTTAAAGTGTACAAGCACATAGTGAGAACGAAAGCAGACATTGAAAATTCAACTAAAAAACTGAATCTTAAAATCAGTCTGGCTTTGTTCATCCATTCCATGACTCGATAGCTTCGCAAAATCATTTTTCTCACTTGGTCGTCATTAAATTCTTTATCGAGAAACAATTTCTTAATTTGAAGAGTCAAAGCGTCGATTTCCCAGCATGAAAAGTTAATCGTCAGCAAAACGTATCCAGTGTAAAAATAAAAGGTTGTGAGAGAGCAGAATGCCGTTATCGCTTGTGGAATGAATTGAATGAACCACTTTGGAGTCATGAAAGAGTCGAACGGCAGGTAAACGAAATAGAAGTTGCAGGGCAACTGTAACTCATTGATATTTGGAATGAAAAAAACTGAAAAGCAACACAGAAAATAAAGAGCGACCACAATTACGGCGCTGACCATCGCGATTTGAAATTCTTTCTTCATGTAATCGATCGAGAGAGACCAATCGTCGTCGGCTGAACGAAGTTGCATTCTGTAAGAATTTAATGAGAGTGAGAAATTAAATTTGATGTTTTGTTACCTTTCTTTGACCATCGTGTTGATCGTCGATCGAATTCTCTTTCGGAAAACAGTAACAATGCCAAAATAACAAAGATGGCGAATAAGTTGAACTTTTAAAGTTTTAAAAAGTTAATAAATAATTCATCGAATTGAAATTTGCTTACGAATGTATCCAAAGTTCTCCACCACTTCAATCGTTGTCAGATTTTCCAATCCAATTGCTAACAAGTAGCAACTGACTCCGATCAGGAAATTTACATGAATCACAAGAAGAAAAATGAATCTGAGAAAATGGAAAACTTTTGTCACAATTACAAATTTTGTATTTTTTTTTTCATTTTACAATTTATTCCATTTTCCTTCTGCGTTGCGAGGATTCAGAAACCTCCACAAAATTTCAAGAAATTTAACAATTCGAGTTGCATGAACAGAAGGTCCTTCCAAGATTTTCATTTCTTTACTTTTCCTGAAAAATTTTCCCGTTTAACTTAGCTCACTGTCAGACGACGAAAGAAAGTTTCAAGTGAAATCTATGAAAAGCAAGCTTTTATGAAATGAATTATTAAACAATAAAAGTTAATTATTTATTGAATAGCTTTAAAATATTAATTTACAAGAAAGAATATTTTCAAAAAAAATTATAAACACATGAACGAGAATTGATTAAAAGAGCTCGAATGAGTTTTCCATTCATGTGAAGGATTTTTTAGTTTGTCGTTTGTAACAACGCCAGCAGCGAATAAGTGAATTGCAGAACTCTAAGCAGCGTTTGCAAGTCAACAGAGTTGAAGATTCCGTTAAAACCTTTCAAACGCTGAGCCATAATTAAGATCATTAAATGATCTCTTTGATTTCTCGCCTTCTGAGTGAACCATTCGACTTCGTAAACAGCTGAAGTTAAGTTCTCAATGCAAATATTTAAGCGATTTCCCATCCAACAGAAAATTGAGAGTTGCACAATTACAGCATTCATCATCACCAACAACGTGAGTGATGGAAATGCGCTTAAGGTGTAAAAGCACATGCAGATGACTAATGCTGACATTGAAAATTCAATAAAGAAACTGAATCTCAGGATAATTCGTGCTTCGTTCATCCAATCCATGACTCGATAGCTTCGTAAAATTAATTTCTTCACTTGATGTCGATTTCCCAGCATGAAAAGTTCAGTAGAAGCAAAGCGTATGCAGTGTAAAAGTAGAAGAAGGGAAATCCGAGACTCGTAATTATCACTTGTTGAATGTAATGAAGGAACCATTTTGGAGTCATGAAGGTGTCGAACGGCAAGTAAACAAAACAGAAGTTGAAGGGCAAAAGATAGTCATTGACATCATCGAATAGAAAAGGAGACAAGATGAAGAAGATAAAACTCAGAATCATCATAACAGCGCTGACGACTAAGTTTCGAAATTCTGTCTTCATGTTATCAATCGAGAGAGACCAATCGTCGTCAGTCATACGAAGTTGCGATCTAAAAGTATTCAATTAAAGTAAGAAATTAAATTTGAAGCTTGTAGAAGTAATAAAATAAACAAGTAGCCAATTCGGCGAATGATTTGTATTTTAAATATAAAAAAAAATATTAAAATAAAACAAGCGACAGTAGCAGTTCGTAACAAACTTATAACTTTAAGGTTTTTCATCATTGAATTGGTTACAAGGTGTGGGGCTTTACTAGGTTTGTTAGGGAGTTTACTAGGTTTCATCCTTCGGATGAAAAACCCCAAAAATTAATCATCAGATTACAATCTTTTTACGAAAATGTCCAATGTTCTCCACCAAAACGACTTATGTTAGACTTTCAGAGATTAATAAGTGGAAACTAACTGCGATCAAAAAATTTCCTTGAGTAATTGCAACAAAGACGAAGCTGAGAGAGAGAACTTCAAATAAATTACAAATTTTACAAATTTAATGATTGTACAAAATATTTCATTTTCCTTTGTCATTTAGAGGATTCAGGAACTTCCACACAATCCCAACTTGAACTTCAACAACTCGAGCTGCATGAACAGAAGATCCTTGAATAATTTTCATTTCTTTTTTTTTCTGTAAAACTTTTCACGTTTAATTCGGCTCACTGTCAATCGACGACTGAAAGTTGAAATAAATTCAACCACAAAATCAAATTTTTTAAATAAAATATTTAAGAACAATTAGTCAAAGGTTGTCTCCCTCAAACGGCCTGCGACACATTCGTTAATACAAATGTTATTTTACCTACACTGACCTAGACAATTTTTAAAATATTGAACCATGAATTCCTGGAACAATATTGAACCTGTTGAGCTAGTTTTCAAACATTGTACGATGCAATACTATTTTAAAAGTAAATTATTCATTGAAATGTAAAATTATTTATTTTCTTTGGTTTTGGGCTCATACATAGTAAAAAAAAGGCCCTTTTCCCCAATTGTTAGTATAATTTAATTATTTAAGAGTTTACTCGCTCTTTACTCGAGGTTATTTTTAGATTTCAATATTCCCTTTATTTAAAAATTGCTGAATTGCTTTGAAGTTCTTCGTTTCGTTTTTCTTCATGAGATCCATTATGTTGTTGTTGTTTTTAATTATGCTGTTGAAGTCTCTAACTTTTTTATACTTTCTGCAATAGAATAATTCTTTTCTGGGGAAATATTTTTCTTTACTCGCTATGATGTTGACGGTTGGAAATGCATAAATATTAGTTCGAAGGTTAACAAAGGCTTCATACATTTGTTTGTGGAGACTCCTTAGAGTCCTTAGACTTCACTTTCAGGGTTAAACTATCCCACGGTATCCCATGCAGGCTTGAGAAAGTTAAGCAAAGGCAAAGTAATTTTCATTGCAATATCATCCAATAATTTTTTATTGGACATAAACAATCGTTTGCTGACACCGTCATATTCAGTTTACATTAACTAAACTAAAAATAAACGACATCTTGCAGAGTTCCCATTTGAGCATTTTAGTTTGTCGTTTGTAGTAAAGCCAAGAGCGAGTAAGTGAATTGCAGAATCTAAAATAAAAAATCCTGATTCATAAAAATTATTCCAATATTTAATATCAAACCGTCAGCAATGTCTCGAAGTCAACAGAGTTGAAGATTCCGTTGAAGCCTCTCAATCGCTGAGCCATGATTAAGATCATGAGATGGTCTCTTCGGCTTCTTGCGTTCTGAGTGTACCATTCGACTTCGTAGATCGCTGAAGTTAAGTTCTCAGTGCAAACGTTAACGCGATTTCCCATCCAACAGAAAATGCAAAGCTGCAGAACAACCAAACAAATAACCACGAACATTGTGATCGATGTGGTGAAGACACCTGACCTCAATGTGTACAAGCACATGCAAAAGATCGAAGCTGCCAGCGAAAAATCAATCAAGAAACTGAATCTCAAGATTGCTCGTGCATCGTTCATCCAATCCATGACTCGATAGCTTCGCAAGATTGATTTCTTCACTTGCTCGTTGATCAAATTGTCTTCAGATCCTTTCAGAAACATTTTCCTAACTTGAAGCGTCAAAGCGTCAATTTCCCAACATGAAAAGTTCATTAGCAGCAAAACGTATCCCGAATAAACGTAAAAGGTTGAGAAAGCGCCAGCCACAATTATTACTTGTTGAATGTATTGAATGAACCACTTCGGAGTCAAGTAGGAGCCAGTGGGGAAATAAACCAAAAAGAAGTTGTAGGGCAACTGAAAGTCATTGACATTTGGAATGAAAAAAACTGAAAGGCAAAGCAATAACGCATAAACAATCACAGTCACAGCACTGGCAAAAGAAATTTTAAATTCTTTCTTCATGTAATCAGTCGAAAGAGACCAATCATCGTCGGTTGAGCGAAGTTGCAGTCTGTAAAAATTCAAAAAATTAAAAATTAAATTTGAGGTCGTCTTGCCTCTCCTTGACAATCGTATCGATCGTCAATCGAATCATCTTTCGAAAAATAAGAACAATGCCCAAGTAACATTCATGGCGAACAATTTGAACTTTAAAAGTTTTCAATAGTTAATAAAATATTCATCGCATTGAAATTTGCTTACGAAAGTATCCAGCGTTCTCCACTAAGTCAATCGTTGTCAGATTTTCCAATCCAGTTGCTAACACGTAGCAACTAATTCCGATCAGAAAATTTGCATGAACAATGAAAAGCAGAATGAAGCTGAAAGGAAATGGACAACTTTAGTCACAATTACAAATTTCGTATTTTTTTTACAAATTATTAAATTTTCCTTCAGCATTGAGCGGATTCAAAAATTTCCACACAACTTCAAGAAATTTAGCAATTCGAGTTGCATGAACAGAAGGTCCTTGAATGATTTTCATTTCTTTATTTTCCTGGAAAACTTTAACTTTTAACTCGGCTCACTGTCAATCGACGACTGAAAATTGAAATAAATTCAATCACAAAAGCAAATTTTTTCAATAAAAAATTTAAGAACAATTAGACTTACTTATTCATTGAATACCTTTAAAATAGTAATCACAATTAATGAGAATTGATTAAAAGAAAATTATAAACACATGAATGAGAATTGATGATTAAAAAACACGAATGAGTTTTCCACTAATGGGTTTATATAAGGATTTTTTTCAAATTCATAAATGTTTGAGTGTAAAATGCTAATTTAGTTTGTCGTTTGTAACAACGCCAGCAGTGAATAAGTGAATTGCAGAACTCTAAGCAGCGTTTGCAAGTCAACAGAGTAGAAGATTCCGTTGAAACCTTTCATTCGTTGAGCCATAATTAAGATCATAAGATAGTCTCTTCGGTTTCTTGCTTTCTGAGTGAACCATTCGACTTCATTAACCGCTGAAGTTAAGTTCTCAATGCAAACGTTTACGCGATTTCCCATCCAGCAAAAAATTGTGAGCTGCACAATTACAGCACTCATCATCACCAACATCGTGAGTGATGGAAATGAGCTTAAAGTGTAGAACCACATGCAGATGACTAATGCTGACATTGAAAATTCAATTAAGAAACTGAATCTTAGTATCGCTCGTGCTTCGTTCATCCAATCCATAACTCGGTAGCTTCGTAGAATTGATTTCTTCAATTGATGTTCGACCACATTTTCTTCAGATTCTTTGCATTGGAACATTCTCTTGACTTGAAGGGTCAGAGCGTCGATTTCCCAGCAAGAAAAGTTCAGCAGAAGCAAAGCGTATGCAGTGTAAAAGTAGAAGAAGGGAAATCCGAGACTCGTAATAATCACTTGTTGAATATAGTGAATGAACCACTTCAAAGTCATGAAAGAGTCAAGCGGCAAGTAAACGAAATAAAAGTTGAAGGGCAACTGATAGTCATTGACATTGTCAAAGAGAAAAGGTGAAAGGATGAAGAAGACGAAACTAAAAGTCATTATCCCTGCAGTGAGAGCAAAGAATTTGAATTCTTTCTTCATGTAATCGATCGAAAGAGACCAATCGTCATCAGTCGAACGAAGTTGCAATCTAAAAAAAACTCAAAAGTAAGAAATAAAATTTTGAAACTTTCTTGCCTCTCTTCGACAATGTGATCCATCGCTCTTTGAATCCTGGCTTGGTGATGAAATAAAATAACCAAGTAACCAATTTGGCGAATGATTTGAACTTTAAATTTATAAAAAAAAAATATTAAAATTAAAACAAGTGGCAGTAACAGTTCGTAACAAACTTATTCTTAGTCTGAGGTGAACCCAAATCTGGTTAGCTCTGATATCCAAGCATTCCAGGTTTTGGGCCCGATCTTAAACTTGCGAAAAATCCAAAAATTTCCCTTTTTCTTTTTCTATTCTCTTTCTACTGGTAAACAAATTTTGCTCGCGAGTTTTTTCTATAAAAGATAAACCACAGGCAAAGCGACCATAATAGGACCTTTCAATCCTCCGGATGAAAAACCCTAAAATTTAATCGTCAGATTAAAGTCTGCTTACGAAAATGTCCAATGTTCTCCACCAAAACGATCCATGTTAGACTTTGAGAGATTATCAAGTGCAAACTAACTGCGATCAAAAAATTCCCTTGCGTAATTGCAACAAGGATGAAGCTGAAATAAAGAACTTTAATTAAATTACAGATTTTACAATATAATGATTTTACAAAATATTCCATTTCCCTTTGTCATTCAGAGGATTCA
Organism: Smittia aterrima; assembly: GCA_033063855.1. Classification (NCBI taxonomy): domain Eukaryota; kingdom Metazoa; phylum Arthropoda; class Insecta; order Diptera; family Chironomidae; genus Smittia; species Smittia aterrima. The sequence continues at coordinate 27,254,284 of CP093831.1, forward strand.
GGAACTTCCACACAATCCCAACTTGAACTTTAACCATTCGAGTTGCATGAACAGAAGGTCCTTCCAAGAATTCCATTTTATTTTCTTTAAGAGAAGATTCGGTTTATCTTTGTTCACTGTAAAAAGGCAAATGAGAAATTTTTGAATAAAAAAGTATAAGACGTAGCCGATTCACTTAAAATATTAATGGAGTAACTTTAACGTTTAAATCTAATCATAAAAAATTGTTTTGGGGCTTTCCATCCAATGCTTTAGACAGCACAAATTGTTCTTGAGTTGGAACATTTCCAGTAATCACTTCCACGGATGAAAACACCTTCAATAGTTCAGTTGCAAAATTGTTATTCTTGTTTCGAAATTAGGCTTTGTCGCGATCAAGAAGTCAAGAAAAAGTTTGGAGCTTCTGATTCTTTTAATAGCTTTAAAGACTAGTTGATTCAAAAATTTATTGTTTTTCACATTAAAAGTTAAAGACAAAGGATTTATCACAGTCCTCTAAGAGACTAAATAAAGAGGCGAGTTGACAACGGTGTGCCATGTTTTCGAAGTGTTTGCTAGCGGCAGCAGAAAGGAGGGAAGTTCTTTCCTAAACCTAAAACGAAAGAAAAATATTTAATTTTCACGATATTGATAATTTGTCGGTTAGTTCAATTAGACAGCCAAAAAAGAAACTTTCGAAAAAAGCCTTCTACCAGGTCGCCTGTTAGTTTTAAACTTTTTTTGCAACCACTGGAGGTAAGTGATGGCCCCACTGATAGCGACGCACCCTAAATTTTTGCTCAATGGAAAACGCTCAGACGTTTTCTTAAAACCAAAAAATTTCTTACAAACCAAAATAGTTTCAATTTTTTCGAAAAGATTAATTTTATTGACTTTAAAAAGAAAGAATTGAACACATTGTTGTGTTAACAAAGTGTCGAGTGCTCTTAGTGACAAATTATCTCAAAGGTTCGTTGAATAACTTTGATTACGTCGAAACAGAAATTTCTTTGTAGGATCAACTTTAAATTGCATTTGTTACTTGAAACTGGTTAATTGAGATAAAAGAATTATTATTGTTATGATCTCACATTCATGAGCTTTTGACACGACAAATCTAAACGACTAATGTCGCTGTCGAATTATTAGTTTCGAAATTATTAAGATTCGATCTTCATTCAAATCTTTTCAATGATTGCACACGAGCTACGGGCGAGCACAGCAATTAGCTGCTTGTTGTTTTTATATAATTGCCCTCTTCAATAAGAGACTTGCGTAGTGGATGGAGAATAAATAATAATATTGCTTACTGTTGTGCATGAAAAGGCGAGAAGCAAATATCGAACACACATGATAGAAGAAGACGAAAGCAAAAACAACTTTAATTTGAGTGATGACCTCGTCGGAGTCTCGTTGTTATATAATTTCCGAATACACATAATTTTTGATATTGTCGGCGTGGTAAACTATTCTCAATGGAGAGGACAAAACATGAGAAGTCATCGTAACACGATTAAGCAAAGATTCTTGTTAAACGTTTCTTCATCAACCACAAACACAAATTGCAAGCTGTTTACATTCAATTCCCACCGAAAAAAAAAGTTGTTTTCAATATTTATCTCTTCTTATTCTTGTTCTCTATTTACTTTTTAGGTGCCATCATCTCGCTTAACGCAATTGGATTCGCCGGAGAGGCAAACAATCGTCAGAAGTCATTATCGACGTCATGCGTTAGAGGTTTAAATATTCTTTCAAGGAGATTCGAGTTGATCGCGAGCGTCATCATCATCAAGTGGTCTGCAGAGCAATCAACAAAAAGCAGCTAGTCGGTTAAACGTGTAGTCGGATAGTCAAATGAAGACAGCGAAGTCACAATTGTTGGAGAAGATGCCACTAAAAGGTAATTACAGTCAATTTATCGATACGACGACTTTAGACTTAAAGCTCGCGAAGGGAATAAAAGCAATGTCATTGTGCTCATGAATAATTGCAACTGTGCAACTTTATCGCTTGCGATAACTGTAAACTCCCAGAGAGAGATGCATTTTTGTTGCCAATTGAAACTGTTTTTGTTGTGCGCGCCACATAAGGATGCTCGATCATATGTTTTTCATAGCGGAAGCACTTTGAGACGAAACGGAATTTCGCGGGCAATTTACGCGAGCTTTTCTTTGTCTCACGCGACTCTGATCGCATGCAGCGAGAGTTTTTTTTTTGTCTTGATTGAACATAAATACCTTAAATTGCACATGGCGAGGCCAAAGTGAAGTTGGAGGGAGGCTAATCATCGCGAGATGTGTGTCGAAATAGATGATTTCTCGCGTTATTAGTAAACGAACGGTCAACGAAAGCGGTTTTAATTACCTTCCCAATCAGTGCAAGTGAAACTTAAATAATTGTTAGTTTATGAAACTTTGTGTTGCTTCAACTTAAAGTTCTGAAGAGATTTGAACTAATGAGTCGAACGGGTCAATCGAGCTCTTATCACTGAAATAACAAAGTGCGTTCCTTCGCACGCCTCATTAAAAGAGCGATCAACAAACGCTCGTCGTGTGATTTGTTGTGTCTGAGTAACAAGTATACATCATTTTGTGCTTCACTCGCTTATTAATCGCTTTTAATTGTCAACAACAAATTTCTTTATTTTATTATTATTTTCTGTTAAACGTGTCCGAGTTTTTTTCCTTTCGCATTTCAAAGGGAAAAGAAAAATGTGAAATCGCATCATCAGGTGCTCCGATAATTCCTTCTCTTGTTGATAACGAAAATTAGCGAGCAAAGTTCGGCATTGACGTGTATCGAAGTTACCTAAAAGATTCGCGACGTTAACCTTGGCGCGAAAAATCCGATTGAACGCAAAACTTGAACGACTTATTGATGAGCCTGCAGTTCATTTGTAGATTATAGAGCAGAGGAATTGTCGCTTAATCATCGAGACTGGGGGAATATTTACGAAGCGACTTCTGTCTGTGATAATATTTTGAGGGCAAAGCCACGAACCGCGTGGATTAAGCAACTTTTTTCATTCTTTCTTTGTAGAACTGGTTTTGTCTTTAACGACGTTTTGTCACTTTTACGAACCAGCCTCGCTTTTATTCGGAGACGAAGAAATTAGAATAAATTTCCATCTTCTCACCGAATTTTCTTCTCATTCCGATTGCGTCAACCCCGAACGTCAGTTTAGCCCACAAATCTCGACCTCTCGACGCGATTTCATTAATCTTTACAACAAATTTAATAACGCTTGTCTATAAATAAATGAAATACTTAGTCGGAGCGATTCCGGAGGAGACAGAAACCCTCATGCGCTCATTTGAGAAGATTATTCCCGGATGCTAATGAAATCATCTCCGGAGTCCGTGTCTGATTGTCTCGTGGAGTTCGCATCTGAAATCTCTGAAGAGACGAAAAAAAAAATGTATAAAAACAATCACGAAGAAGAAAACGTCATCTCATCGTTATTAGCTTTAATTTTATCTTCCATTTGAATTGTTTGATCCACACACAAATGTAAATCATCGAGAGGTGTACATTCGGCTTATGCGAGAGCCATCTCTTCGCTTGACGTTCGTCATTCAAATGCGATAAGAAACGAAGTGTTGGCTTTTGGTATCTTTGCGGCTGCTTCTTGCGCCTCCCTCGACTATTTATCTCTCACTCATTAAAGCTTGTAAATCACTAAATTCTTTTTTCGGTGCTGCACTGATAAGATAATCTTCATAATGCACGCACACACGCTGCGGATCTCATTCGAATACAAAGCTAGTCACTCTCGACTACATTCGTAGCTAATATTTTTTTTATTGCTGATATTTCTCCATCCGAGAAGCTCTCGCTTGCCTCTTGAGTTTGTTTTTTTCTTCTTGTCAGTAACAATCTGCAATTGGCGCGATTCACTTCTGTCTTTTGAATATCCGTTGGCGAACGTGTGTCCACTTGCGATCTAGTTCTACAACATTTTTTCTCTCATCGATTTGATTCTTTTTTTTCGTGTGAAGCGGTTGAGTGAACTTTTTATCGAAAATTTGTAATTTTCCACTGATCGGACTAATTAATGAGCTTCAAAAATTTGCTGAGATAGACTTACTTTCTCTCTATCGCTCCTCCCGTCTCACCGTGACCCGTTCGTGCGATGTCGTGATCCAGGATCTCTACGTGTTATTACTTAAGTCTGTTTAATCTAAGGTCACCCTCAGTGCGGGAGCGTCTGAAGTCATTAAAGTTAATTCCCGATCACAGATAATTATTGCGATCAACAACAATAAGTGAGAATATTCCGGAGTTTAATTTAAAACCAAGACCGAGAGAGAGAACATTGACAATCGACATCGGCTATTTGTGATAATTTTTTGCGTGATAAAGAAAAAAAAAAGATTCAAACGCAACTTGTTGCCGTGAACACGAAGTAACAACAAAAATAATAAAAAAACATTCTTCAATACACGAGAAGAAAAAAAGCTTTTTCTAAATAAAAAAAAGAGTTTCTCGTTTGTCTCCAGTCTCGCGACTTGTTTGTTAATGAAGGTGAAAAAAGAAAGAAACCTTTTCGCGCTGGAGATGAAGAGCGAGTTAGATCTTTTAAATTACGGCGGACACGATTATCTACTGAGTGCGAGTGCTCTTCCACTGGAGGAGCAGCTGTTCCAGCCTCACTTTAGTATTTTGGGTAAGAACAGAAGTTTTTTTTTTACCTTAAAATATCTCAATGACACGTGTGCGTTGTCTTCACATCTTTCGCCAATCTATCAAATTACGTTTCATCTTAATCCAATATCTCTGCGAGACTAAATGGAAGATGATTCTCTGCCAACAATAACAATCGTCGCTCATCGAGAAGAAAAAACTTGCAGAATGATTCGACAATAATTCTTATTCATCAACAAGTCCAAGTCATCATTACACAACCCAACTCTCTGATTTCTTTCTTAAAGAAAAAAGCGTTTATTTCTATCGCCTTATCATCGAAACCAGTTCAAATTTAGCCGTTATCGTTAGTCTTGCGAACTAATCACTTTTCAGTACTTAGTAGAAATCCCATTTGAAATTCCGCGAGGCATCGCCGGGTACAAAGATCGTCGCGAAAGTGAATCAGAATCTGACAAATGGAAGCGAAGTTCAATATTTATCAGCGAGCATTACGTTCGTCAAACTCAATTAGACGAATGCTACCGGTTCGGTTTCTTTCGCGAAAAGGAAATGAGATTTTGATGATAGCAAACGCAAAAGATGATGTCTCGCTAATTTGCGACCTTCAAGCTCATGAATCTCAATGAGAATTAATTTAATAAACCGCTGCAGGTCTCCGTCATATAAGAAGTAAGCGCGGGGCTGGTATCAGTAGCTAACGATAAGATTATCAGTTAAGAAAATTGTTAAACAAACAAGACTTGAGGTGCCAGCGATTTAAAATAAGCTTCAACACTTTTTATCCAACTCTTTCATTTGTCGTCAAATGTTCTGCAAATTTTTCACGGTCTCGCATGAGTTCGACACTTCAGAGATAAATTGAGTTGATTGACTATATCGATAAGAGCGTGTAATCGAATCGCTTTTTTTGATAAGTTTCTTTTTTTTTTCGCTGGCAAATATTTCGACGATCAATGTAAACAAGCGAGAAATTATGGTTTTACTCGAATGTGTCATCGCCAGTTGTTGTTCTCCACTAACAGATAACTTTCTCATTATTTGATCGTTGCTTTTTTCTCATCACCGACAGAAAAAAAAAATATTCTTTCGAATTGTCGATGATGTCAAGACTCGATTGTCTGGGTCAATAGTTGATAAAAATGAGCTCGCACTGATTACGATGAGGTTGGGATGTTGGATTTTTAGGGAACGTTTCTATGTTGGAGACGCTTTGGCGGCGTGAGAATCGAACGACTTTTCTGCGGCTTTAAAGAAAACCTTCCGCCTTAATCAGACTTCCCTGGAGACCAAGCCAAGACGATAACGTGAATGAAAAATTTTCCATTTCGAAGAAGAAAAAAATTAGAGAAAGAAGAAGCTCACGAAGTTATCGGAGAATTGAAAGCGAGCGAACGACTGATAACGAGTAGAAAGAATTATTTTAAACTGTTTTTCATTCTTTCCATTACAGACACGGAAGATGACACATCGTCACCCACAATGATGGATGATGTGAAGGACCTACAGCTGATTGGCTTGGCCAACGGCAATGGGAACTGCAATGTTTGTGCAATTTGTGGTGATCGAGCGACTGGAAAACATTACGGCGCCGCTAGTTGTGATGGCTGCAAAGGATTCTTCCGACGATCTGTTCGTAAGAACCACACATACTCCTGCAGGTAAGTCGATGAGTCTCTCAAGTTATCATTCTTTAGAATCTCATTTAAATTTACATGCAAACCTTTAAGGAATCATGTAAGCTTTCCTCTCTTCCATTATCTTTCTTTCTCACTTCCTGTTCGCTTACTAATTATTTTTCTGTTTAGATTCTCACGACAGTGTGTGGTTGATAAGGATAAACGAAATCAATGCCGATATTGCCGTTTACGTAAATGTTTCAAGGCTGGAATGAAGAAGGAAGCTGTTCAGAATGAGCGTGATAGAATAAGTTGTCGTCGACCGAGCACAGAAGATCCAAACACTGGAAATGGATTATCAGTAAAGTTTCTGTTGAAGGCTGAGATGCTAAGTCGTCAAGTGACAGCAGCGCTTGATGATGTTACAAATGACAATGATTTGAGCAACAAGCAATATGCGAGCATCCACGACGTGTGCGATTCAATGAAGCAACAGCTCTTGATCCTTGTTGAGTGGGCGAAATCCATTCCAGCTTTTGCTGAGCTTCAACTTGACGATCAAGTTGCATTGTTGCGTGGACATGCTGGCGAACATTTATTGTTGGGCGTGTCGAGACGGTCGATGCACCTTCAGGGCGTTTTACTTTTGGGAAATCACAGCATTATCACAAAGTCATCGCCCGAGCAAAACCGAATGGAGCCGAATTTAGGTAAGATCGATCACACTTGAAGATGAGAGTCGATGGTAACTTTAATTTCCTGATTAGATATGTCAAAGATTGGCGCGAGAATCATCGATGAACTTGTGGCCGCAATGAAAGAGATTCAACTTGACGATGAAGAGCTTGCTTGCATAAAAGCTTTGGTCTTTTTCGATCCAAGTGAGTTTATTTGTTTTGTGTTTTTATTGTCAACAAACAAATCTAAATTCTCGTTTTTATTTTGTAGATGCCAAAGGCCTAACAGAGCCATCACGTGTCAAAGGAATTCGTCATCAGATTCTAAAGAATTTGGAGGATTACATAAGCGATAAGCTTTACGATTCACGTGGACGCTTCGGGGAGATTCTTCTCCTCTTACCAGTAGTTCAAAGCATAACATGGCAAATGATTCAGCAAATTGAAGTCGCCAAAATGATTGGAGTCGCTCACATCGACAATTTACTTCAAGAGATGTTGCTTGGCGGCGAAACTCCGCCGATGGAAACAACTCCAATCGCTTTCAGTCCAAATTCAAATGGAAATGCTTCGTCAGGCGAGAACGACGGACTGATGAATAACAATAATGGAAACAACAATGACAGCGATCCAGGACAGTTAGAACCAACTCTCAACAACGTGAATCTTCTTCAGTCCACAACGTCTGACTCGCAGCATCAATCGATCGGCGATGAGTACAAGCAAAAAGATAACAATCAAAACTTTCTTCCCGAGAACAACATGGACATGTATCAGCAGCCACAACATCAATCGCACACGAGTCCTCGTGTCCAACCATACGATTTAAATATCGCGCATCAGCAAGCGCATCACCATCATCTCAGATCAAACAATAGCAACAACAATAATCACATGAATCAGTACAACAATGGACGCAAAGTGTCATCACCTTACAAAAACTTAATCAACAATCAGAACCAGCAAATGTTTGATGGAATGGTGACGAGCTCGAGTGGCAATGAAATGATGGTGCTGAAGGAAGAACCTGAAAATGGATATTAAGATGTGCCTTTAATCATCTCATGGAGTACGGAAACTATTCTGGTGCCCAAGTTCCTCTCTTGGAGCTCTTTTAAACTTAGTCTACTTCTTTGGAACGATAATTAGATAAAAAATTGGTGACCGTTAATGTTAAGACTGGAGTAAGCTAAAATCGCGTAAGCTGGGTTTCCTTCTTCTTCTAAATTGTGATAAGAAATTTGACTTGCAATAATAATTGTGCTCCAGCCGACTATCGCTTCCACCTGATTGAGAACGAATTGATAGCTTCTGCTTAAGTTGTTGGTGATTGTAACATTTTTCTTACCATTTATTTAACTCATACGTTACGTTTTTTTTAATTCTTTATTTTTAAGTCATAGAATTCTTGTCTTTTCGAAGGGTGACATGTTACGCAAAGAAATGTTTTCGTTTTTACAGAATAAAGTGAATTTTTTTATAATCAAAGTCTCTCGCCTTGATTCGCCATTCCGAAGAGGGAACTGTAAAGTTCTGATTTGGCTTCTTCGGTGAATTCGCTGCTGTCTTTGGGTGGCATGTAGTTGACCAGCTTGTTGTGAACGATGTAGCGAATCTTTCGTCCTTTCGATGCTCGCGTGTCGACCTTCTTCTTCATTTTGCTGCGGACTTTCTGCAATTCAATGAACTTTTGTGTGATTTCCGACTGATTGTCGCTGATGTTGCTTTTGTACTCGATGAGCTCACGAAGAAGTTGATGATAAAATTCTGAGTCATCGAAAATTTCTGGAATTGTGATGTCGGCGATGGTTCCGTCCTCGTTCGGCTCGGTTCTCTCGATTCCATAAATTTCGTAATCGCCTCGGTAGCTTTGAGTCTTCCGAATCAATTCGCTCTTGCCCAATAGAGAATTCTCGATTTTCGTGAGAATGTTCAAGTTCGCCGCTGGATTTCTTGAATCTTTTGCTGTTTTCGTTCGCTCATTCCATTTCTGAAGAACTTGATTGCGATAACTCGAATAAATGTTGTGATTCTCTTCAATTGTGTCAGAATATTCAGCGAGTTTCGATCGTTTCAGCAAACCTCCATCGCTTCGACCGTTCTTCTCCTTTCGTTTCTTTGTTGTCTTCATCAAATCTTTTGTTTCAGGGAATCTAAAAGAAGGTTTTGATTATGGAACGTTCTCAAGTAAGAGAAAGTGACTCACCTGTTGCATAAAGTGCTTTGCAGCTCTAGAAGATTGTCCAGCAATCCATGAATTCCATCACAAGCTTTCTCAACCTTCTCAGAGAACTCTGAATCTTCAATAGCTGACAGCTCGAGACTTGCATCGTAATCGGGTAAACTGTTTGCAGTTATCAACATCTTCTGTGACTTGATTCGAACCTCGAGGAGTTTCTCCCAAACTTTCAATTGATTCTGAACGGAAACTCCTTTTTTAATCTCTTCATTCAGTGAACTCTTTTTAAGCAATTCAGTTTTGACATCTACAGAGTCGATTGGTGCGCTGGATGAACCAGGTTTGGCGAATTGCGAGAGATCGTAATCGTCTCCGGCATCAGCATCGACTTCACTTCCTGACTCGTCGTCAGATTGATTTTCGGAACCTTCGTCTTCATCCTCTTCGTCGATCTCGTCCTCTTCTTCATCATCATCATCTTCACTATCTGTTGCAAAAAGAGTTTCTTCTAACTCTCCATTGGTGTCGCTCTCATCGGATGATTCATTTGAGATATCAGCTTCCTCGAGTTCAGCTCTAGTCACAACTTTTCCTTTATACTTTTTATCTAACTCACTCAAGCTCTTTGCTGTCTGCTTTCTAATGTCGCTCAGCTGATTGTCAACTCCAGAATGTTCAGTAAACTCTTCTAATCTTGTTTCATTCTCATCAGTTTCCTCAACAAGTTCCTTTGGCTTCAAAATATCGTTGATTTGATCGGAAATCGATTTCTTCTTCTTCGCACTCGACATCGTCATCTTATTGATTAATTCTTCAGATATTCACTTCAATTCACTTCGATTTAATAATTTAAATCTTTGAAAATGTTTCTTCAAGCTGCACGCTTGTTTTGTTTACAATTTTTCAATTTTTCTCGCTCTTGCACACCCCGCGAGCTTTTCAAAAAAAGCTTTCGATCGAAAAAGAGCTTTTACATATTTCTAATGAGAAAATCTTTATTCAAAGAACATTAAATCTTCATGCATCGTTGACTTCCTTTAACAGATCGATCTTTGACATATCCTTGATAGCAAATGCACATGTTTGGTCCAGAACAAACTCCGTTGACGCAAGGCGGATCGCATTTTGGAACACATCGGAATGGATCGAAGCTGTCTAAGCCATAGCCAGTGCGACAAGAACATTTATTTGCACTGAAAAGAAGAAAAGGATTTTCATTTCAATAAATCTTGAAATACTTTTAAAAGACTCACCCAGAGCAAACTCCATTCAAACAAGGTTGATCGCAAGAGGGAACACAAACAGAACCAGATTGATCTAACGCCCAGCCACTTCCAGGGCATTGACAAAGTTCAGGACCAATACAAATTCCATTTTCACATCCTCTGATGAAAGGAAATAATTAAGAATCTTATTCAACTTATCGAAATGATCTCACCTCGAGCAGATTGGAGAACAAACGTCGTTGACTTTCGAAAATCCCTTTTTACATTCACAAACTTCTGGTCGAATGCAATTGCCATTCTCACATCCTTTACTACAAATCGGTTCACAGATTCCAGAAGCTGAGAAGAAGAATCCTTTGTTGCAAGTGCATACTTCAGGAGCTGTGCAGTTTCCGTTGAGACATCCGTTTGAACATTTAGGAATGCAGAACTTTTTATCGACAGGCTCGAGAATGAAACCTTCTTTGCATGTGCAAGTGTTGTCTTGATTACAAATTCCGTTACCGCACATGATAGGACAAGTCGGCAAGCAGAAGCCTCCGTAGTTCCTAACGTGATCAGGATAGCAAACGCAAGTCTCGGGAGCAGCGCAAAATCCATTCACACATTCGCTGCTACAGATCGGGTCACACTTTCTAAAATTGTGGATGTTCCTCTGATAACCTTCGCAGCAAACTTGAATGCGAGATAAGCTTGGGTCTGACTGTGAAGAAAATTTTAATAAATTTCAGAGACTTTCGCTTGAAACTCACTCCATTGCCAACGGCGTAGGCTTCATCAGCTTTCAAAAGGGAAACAGTCCTAAATTATTTTTTAGAAAATTAATTTGATCTTTCATGAAATGTTTAACTTACGGAACTTCCTTCACGCAAACTCCTTTATTCATTGTCGTCATAGTTTTGTTGAGAAATCTCTCTGTTGAGTTGTAAGGAACGTGTGAAGAGTTGCGGTTGTCGAATGATGGTCCATCAAATCGATTGTTGATGGTTTGATTCTGTTGCGGACCAAATCCAGTTAAATTCTTCAAATGTTGATATCCTTGATTGAAATTATCCGTCAAGTTCTTTCCATACTTTTCGAATTGTTGAAGATACTTCGTTTGATCGATGATTGATTGATCAAAGAGCTGGCAATTGATGCCAATCACGGAAACGAGTAATAACAAGAAAAGTTTGTGATCCATCTTAGTTGATGAATATTTTGAGACTGCGATTTGATAACGAAATGTTTACGAGAGAACGGAATTTTTTTGCTGACCTATCGTAATCATTAAATTGCTCCATCCTCTCATCGTTTTCTTAGAAAATCACAAAAGCGTGAACACATCAACAAAAAAATATTTTTAAGCAACAAATGAGAATTTATTTTTATTTCAGGTTTTCTTTAAAACATTTTTTCTTCTTGAAAACTATCAATAATTCTTTATCAAAAATTCCTCCAATTCCTTTCTGTCGACATCAATCCAGCTGCCAACTTTAAATTCTTTGAGTTTTCTTTCCATTCTTATTAAAACTTTAAAGATTTCCTTAATGAATATGTCAGGGAAAACGTATAAACTGATTCTTTTTACGTTCGGCATTGATCTAAGTAAAAATTTAATGGTGTCAATGTCATCCGCATATCTCACTTTCAGATCAGTAATCGATTTTGATATTTTCTTTGGAATCTCATTTTTGGAGAAACTTATTTTATAATCGATGTCGAGACTATTGAGCTTTGGCATTTTCATGATATCATCGAATAATCCTACGTAGTCGCAATCTATCTTCAATTCTTCGAGATAATCGATTTGTGCTTTAAGAAGTACAAAGTTCAACCAGGTATTGTTATTGCGTTGACGTATTATCAAACTTTTGAGCTTGAATTGAAATCGTTTTTCGAACCTATCGAAATATACATATCTATTATTAACAAGTTCACCCTCAGCTTCTAATTCAAATTTTTCGATTGCTACAGAGCTTAGCAAAAGTTTTGTATAAATTTCCCCCATTGGGGAAAACCTACGAAAATACACTTTTAAATGTTTTAATTTTGGGAAAGTTAAAGGTTTCAAAGATTCAAATTTAGAATCAAATGTTTCAAATTCATATGTTGAATTAAAAACATGAAATTCGTGTCCATCCCGGATTCTATCACGGATAGAAAAGCTTTCAACTGATGGTTTGATTGATGAGAGAAAGTTCCAGAAATCGAGTTTGCTTCTAAAACTTGCTTCATTGATTGAAACGCTTTTCCAATCACGAGCTTTACTCAGAAAGAAATCAAGCTCCGAATTGGTGAAGAAGTCGGAATCGTTAATCTGAGACCTGGTTTTTTCTGAATTGATGCTTCTTCGGACTTCAATGTTTTGATATTTTCTCGAGCTATTCTTCAGCAAATCGTAATTGTCTTGGTGCAACTCACGTTTTCCGTTGAAAACAATTTTTATGTTTTTCATGAGATCTTTCGACGATGCGATGTAATTATAACAACTTGGACTGACTTCGGAAACTTTTATCAATTCTCTTCCACTCAAATGTTGAAGAATCAACTCAGGAACGTCAAGGAAACGAGAAAAGTATGCCAAAGGATCCAAGTTATTTGCAGTCATCTCAGATAATTTCACGATTTTCTTCTCAGGTTCTTCATTTGAAACTTCTATTGCTTCTGCTGTCATTTCCTCGAATGGCTTGATCTCTGCGGATGGACAAGCGTTGGAAATGTTTCGCTTCAATGATACCTTCTCAGTTGAGCTCATTGTTGCAATTTCTTCTATGATAATCTTTATCTAAAAACAAAATTAATCTTTATTTAGAAATAAAATAAAAACGAAATGATTAAAAGTATTTTTGGAAACTTCTAGAGCAAGTGTCTTACCTTAGCAAAAATAGATTGCGAAATGAGCAAACAAGTTCGACAATGAACCCAATTCTGATATTTCATCTCTGCAGTCGACTTTCTGGAGCTTTCCGAGCGAAAGAGAAAATGATGAGAGAGCCGAAATGATGAGAAGCACGAATTGAAATCAGTGATACAGAAAAAAAGCATTTTAATAAAAAGAAAAAATAATTGAGTCACAGGAAATTGAATAAAATAATATGAATTTCGCAAGAAGCCGATAAGATTTTAATGAGCTTGTTTCGCTCTTCTTGTCGTTTTCTTAGAAAATCACAAAAGCGTGAACACATCAACAAAAAAATATTTTTGAGCATCAAATGAGAATTTATTTATATTTCTTTTTCTTCTTTAAAACTATCAATAATTGTTAATCAAGAATTCCTCAAATTCCTTTCTATCGACATCAATCCAGTTGCCAACTTCAACATCTTTGAATTCTCTGTTCATTTTTAGTAAAGCTTGATGATATTCTGTATTGTATGATATGTCAGGGTAGACGTAGAAACTGATTCTTTTTACGTTCGGCATTGATTTCAGTAAATGTTTAAGAGTATCAACTTTGCTTGAATATGTCAACTTCAGATCAGTGATCGATGTGGATATTTCATCTGAAAAATCGTTTGGATTGTAAAAATATAATTCTAGCCTCTTGAGCTTTGTCATTTCCATAATCGCTTTAAATATTTTTTTATCGTAGCCATCTATGATCGTCAAGTGTTCGAGATGATGGCTTTGTGATTCAATGAATTTCAAACTGAGAAATTCTTGGTTTATCGTCAAACTTTTAAGTTTAAATTGAAATCGTTTCCAACAATCGTCTTCAAACATTTGATTTGCATCTAGCGCAAACGTTAAATTTGTGAGTTTGTTGAAGTTTTCGAGCATTTTTGTTAAAACACTTCCAGTGGGAATAAAAACAACGTTTTCAAACTCAAATTTTTCGATTGCAACAGAATTCATCAAACATTGAGCAAAGCTTTCGCCCCAGCCTTTGAATTCAAAAAAATACATTTTCAAATGTTTCAACTTTGGAAAATTCAAAACTTTGAAAGATGAATCATCAGGTTTTGTTGCAAACGGAAATGGGTCTCCACCACGGATTCTATTGATCAAAGAAAGGCTTTCAACCGATGATTCAATTGATGAGAGAAATTTCCATAAATCGATATCATTTCGAAAATGTGCTTCATGGATTGAAACGCTTTTCCAGTCGTGAGCTTTGCTAAGAAAGAAGTCAAGTTCCGAAGTGGAAATGCTTTCGATGTTTCGTCGGACACCGACCATTTTAATGTTTTGATATTTTCTTGAACTGTTTTTCAGCAATTTGGAATCTTCTTGGTGCAGCTCATGATCGTTTCTTAAAACAACGTTTATGTTTTTCATTAGATCACTCGATGATGCGATGCAATTATACCAAAGTGGGCTGACTTCTGAGATCTTTATCAAATTTTTGCCTCTGAGATGCCGAAGAATCATCTCAGGAATGCCAAGAAATCGAGAGAAATAATTAACAGGATCCAAGATATTCTCACTCAACTCAGATAATTTAATTATTTTCATCTCAGACTCATCTGAAAATTCTGTTGCTGCTGATTTTGTTCCCGGCGATAAATCCCTTTCTTCAACAACAATGAAAATATTTTGTTGCAATAATTCCTTGACAGTTGCGCTCTTTGTTGTAATTTCTTTCATGATAACTTTTTATCTAAAAACAAAATAAAATTGAAATGAATAAAAATATTTTTTCAATCTTCAAGAGAGCGAGTGAGTGTCTTACCTTATCGGCTGCAGAGAAAGAAATGAGCTCATTCGTCAGAATGTTCTTTTCATTTTTACCTGAAATATAATAAACGAATATCTAATCCTTTTGCACGACCTTCTTCTATTTATTGCTTTTCATTAGAAAGTCCAAGAACTTAGACTCCAGACAGAAGGACGACCCACATAGTTACTTTAGGTCACACTAATAACTTTGGGTCAAAGCGGCATCGAGAAGTCCCTCAACTAAAACACAAATCAACAAAAAAAATATTTTTAATCTTCAAATGAGAATTTATTTTTATTTCAGGTTTTTCTCAAAACAATTTTTTTTCTTAAAAACTAACAAAAATTTTTTAGCAAAAATTCCTCATATTCTTTTCCGTCGACATCAATCCATCTGCCATTTACAACATCTTTAACATTTCTAATTATTTTTTGAAGAGCTTGATCATATTTTGAAGAGTGTGATATGTCAGGAATTTTTGAGACGAAGAAACTTATTCTTTTTATGTTCGGCATTGATCTAAGTAAATATTTAAAGTTGTTAACGTTGCTTAAATGCTTCACTGTCAGATCAGTGATCGATGTTGATATTTCATCTGAAAAACTGATTGGATAGTAAGAATCAATTTTTAGACTCTTGAGCTTTGGCAATTTCATAATCGCATTGAATATTTTGTCCTCGAGGCAATCTGTGATCCTCAAGTGTTCGAGATGATGTTGTTGAGATTCAATGAATTTTATAATTAGAGAATCATGTTTTATCGTCAAACTTTTAAGTTTAAATTGAAATCTTTCCATAAATTCATCTTCAAACATTTCAATCATTCTTGTTTTCAGAGTTAGATTTGTTAGTTTCTTGAAGTTTTCCAGCATTTTTGTTAAAACACTGCTCATGGAAATTACATTCAAACCATCTTTAAACTCAAATGTTTCGATTGCAACAGAGTTGATGAAAAATTGAGCATAAATTTCGCCCAAGCCTTTGAATTCACTAAAATACATTTTCAAATGTTTTAACTTTGGAAAATTCAAAACTTTGAAAGATGAATCATCTGCAAACGGAAATGGACTTTCATGGAGTCCGAAGCTCGCAGAAAAACTTTCAACTGATGATTCGATTGATGAGAGGAAGTTCCATAAATCTAGTTTTCTTCGAAAATGTTTTTCTTTGATTGAAACGTTTTTCCAGTCGCGAGCTTTACTTGAAAAGAAATCAAGCTCCGAATGGGAAATGTATTTGGAGTTCCAATGGTACAACCGTCGAGAGACTTCAATGTTTTGATATTGTCTCGAACTGTTCTTCAGCAAATTGTAATTTTCTGGGTGTAGCTTTTGTTTGCAATTGAAAACAACTTTTATGTTTTCCATTAGATCTTTCGATGATGCGATGATGTTGTACCAAAGTGGGCTGACTTCTGAGATTTTTATCAAATGTTTGCCGCTGAGATGCCGAAGAATCATCTCAGGGATGTCAAGAAATCGAGAGAAGTAATTAACAGGATCCAAGTTATTCGCAGTCAATTCAGATAATTTGGTGATTTTCATCTTAGGCTCTTCATTTGAAAATTCTGTTGCTGCTGATTTTGTTCCCAGCGATAAATTATTTTCTTCAATCGGAACAACAATGAAAACATTTTGCTGCAATGATTCCTTGTCAGTGGCGCTCGTTGCTGTTATTTCTTCCATAATAACTTTTATCTAAAGCGATAATAGAATTGAATTGAAATGAATAAAAATATTTTTTGAATCTTCAAGAGAGCGAATGTCTTACCTTATCGAATGCAGAGAAAGTAATGATTCGATTCGTCAGAATGTTCCTTTCATTTTTAACTGAATTATAATAAACGAAAATCTAATCTTTTTACACGACCTTCTTTTATTTATGGTTTTTCATTAGAAAGACACAAATCGTAGACTCAACTTGGATAGAAAGACGAGACTCAAAAAATGTGTCCTTTTTAAATTGCTCTAAGCTTTTCGTATTCCCGAAAAATCTTGATCACAGTCACATCAACAAAAAACCTTATTTTAGCATCAAATGATAAATTTAATTTTATTTAAACTTTCAATAAAACATTTACATAATTCAATTTTCTTTAAAAATGTTATTTGTAATTGCTAATCAAAATTTCCTCAAATTCCTTTCTGTCGACATCAATCCAGCTGCCAATTCTAACATCTTTGAATTCGCAATTCATTTTTATTAAAGCTTGATAGGTTTCTCTGCCGAATATGTCAGAAAAGATGTAGAAACTAATTCTTTTTACGTTCGGCATTGATCGCAGTAAAAACAATGAAAAATCTAATGTTTCAATTTCGGAAACTCTAAAACTTCGGATAATCTTTAATTTGAATAAAAATCTTAAAAAAGACAAGTTTTGGAAAAATTTTATTGCTGAGAGATTCAACTGATGACTTGACGGATGAGAAAAAGTTCCACAAATCAATTTTTCTTTCAAAATGTGTTTCGTTGATGCAAATGCTTTTCCCGTTGCGATCTTTGCTAAGTAAGAAATCAAACTCCAAAGTGGAAATGCAATCAAATTCGGTAATCGGACGAATTGCTCTTTGCCTATCAAAGCTTCGTTGGACTTCAACGTTTTGATATTTTCTCGAGCTGTTTTTCAACAAATCGTAATCTTCCTGCTGCAGCTCACGTTCGTCTTTAAAAACAATTTTTATGTTTTTCATGAGATCACTCGATGAAGCGATGCAGTTGTACCAAAGTGGGCAGACTTCTGAGACCTTTATCAATTCTCTTCCACTCAAATGATGAAGAATCATCTCAGGAATTCCAAGAAATCGAGAGAAATAATTTACAGGATCCAAGATATTCTCACTCAACTCAGACATTTTTTTGGTGATTTTTTTCTCAGGCTCATCATTTGAAAATTCTGTTGCTGCTAATTTTGTTCCCAGCGATAGATTCTTTTCTTGAACAGCAATGAAAACATTTTGCTGCAACAATTCCTTATCAGTTGCGTTCGTTGTTGTAATTTTTTCCATGATAATCTTTATCTAAAAAGGAAATTAAATTGAAATATCAACAATATTTTAGTATTTCCAAGAAAGCGAATGTCTTACCTTATCCGCTGCAGACAAAGAAATGAGTCAGAATGTTCCTTTCATTTTTACCTGAATTATTTTGAACGAATATCTAATCCTTTAACAAGACCTTCTTTTAATTTTAATTAATTATTAGAAAGACCAAGAACTTAGACTCCAGACAGAAGGACGAGACACATAGTTTCCTAATTACTTTGGGTTATAAAAAGCCGAGCGGCATCAAGAAGTCCCTAAACTAGAACGCAAATCACCAAAAAAAAAATATTTGTAATATTTAAAAGAGAATTTATTTTTATTTCAGACTTTTCTTAAAACATTTTTTTTTTAAAAGATCTATTAGAAGTCTTTCAACTTACAATCAATAATTCTTTATCAAAAATTCCTCCAATTCCTTTCTGTCGATATCAATCCAGTTGTAAACTTTAACATCTTTGAATTCTTTATTCATTTTTAGTAAAGTTTTATGATATTCTGTATGGTACATGCGTAAGCAGACGTAGAAACTAATTCTTTTTACGTTTGGCATTGATTTAAGTAAATGTTTAAGAGTATCAACTTTGCTTGAATATGTCAACTTCAGATCAGTGATCGATGTTGATATTTCATCTGAAAAATCGTTTGGATTGTAAAAATGTAATTCTAGACTCTTGAGCTTTGGCATTTTCATTATGGCTTTGAATATTTTTTTATCGTAGCCTTCTGTGATCGTTAAGTGTTCAAGTTGATGGCTCTGTGATTCAATGAATTTCATAATTAAAAATTCTGGCCTAATCGTCAAACTTTTAAGTTTAAACTGAAATCGTTTCCAACAATCGTTTTCAAATATTTGATGTGCGTTTGGTTCAAACGTTAGATTTGTAAGTTTGTCGAAGTTTTTGAGCATTTTTGATAAAACTCTTCCAGTGGGAATAAAAGCATCGTTTTTAAACTCAAATTTTTCGATTGCAACAGAATTCATCAAAAATTGAGCAAAACTTTCGCCCAAGCCTTTGAATTCACCAAAATGCATGTTCAAATGTTTTAACTTTGGAAAATTTAAAACTTTGAAAGATGAATCATCAGGTTCTGTTGCAAACGGAAATGGGTCTCCACCACGGATTCTATTGATCAAAGAAAGGCTTTCAACCGATGATTCGATTGATGAGAGAAATTTCCATAAATCGATATCATTTCGAAAATGTACTTCATGGATTGAAACGCTTTTCCAGTCGTGAGCTTTGCTAAGAAAGAAGTCAAGTTCCGAAGTGGAAATGCATCCGTTGTTTTGTCGGACACCGACCATTTCAATGTTTTGATATTTTCTCGAGCTGTTTTTCAGAAATTTGGAATCTTTTTGTTTCAGCTCACGCTCGTCACTAAAAACAATTTTTATCCTTTTCATGAGATCATTCGACGAGCCGATGAAGTTATACCAAAGTGGGCTGACTTCTGAGATCTTTATCAAATTTTTGCCTCTGAGATGCCGAAGAATCATCTCAGGAATGCCAAGAAATCGAGAGAAATAATTTACTGGATCCAAGATATTCTCACTCAACTCAGACAATTTGGTTATTTTCATCTCAGGCTCATCATTTAAAAATTCTGTTGCTGCTGATTTTGTTCCCAGCGATAAATTATTTTCTTCAATCGGAACAGCAATGAAAACATTTTGCTGCAATGACACCTTGTCAGTTGCGTTCGTTGTTTTAATTTCTTCCATGATAATCTTTATCTAAAAAAAATTAAATTGAAATGAAAAAAAATATTTTTAGAATCTTCTAGAGAGCGAATGTCTTACCTTATCGAATGCAGAGAAAGTAATGACTCGATTCGTCAGAATGTTCCTTTCATTTCTACCTGAATTATAATAAACGAATATCTAATCCTTTCACACGACCTTCTTTTATTTATGGTTTTTCGTTAGAAAGACCCAAATCGTAGACTCGACGCGGACAGAAAGACGAGACTCAAAAAATGTGTCCTTTTTAAATTGCTCTAAGCTTTTCGTATTCCCGAAAAATCTTGATCACAGTCACATCAACAAAAAACCTTATTTTAGCATCAAATAATAAATTTAATTTTATTTCGGGTTTATTATAAAACAATTTTCTTTAAAAATGTTATTTGTAATTGCTAATCAAGAATTCCTCCAATTCCTTTCTGTCGACATCAATCCAGTTGCCAATTTTAACATCTTTGAATTCTCTATTCATTTTTAGTAAAGCTTGATAGGCTTCTCTGCCGAATATGTCAGAAAAGGTAAAGAAACTGATTCTTTTTACGTTCGGCATTGATCGCAGTAAAAACAAAATGCTGCAAACGTCACTCAAATATTTCACTTTCAGTTGAGTGATCGATGAAGATATTTCATTTGGAACTTCGGTCTTCGTGAGGAAATAATCGATTTCTAGTTTTTTGATTTTTGGCATCTTCATGATGGCTTTAAATGTTTCTTTGTCGTATCCACCAACTGAGATAGTCAACTCCTCGAGATGGTCGCTTTGTGATTGAATGAATTTCAAGTTCCAATATTTGAATACTCGATCTTGGTTTATTGTCAAACTTTTAAGTTTGAATTGAAATCGTTTCCAATATTCATCTTCAAATATTTCACTTCTCCTTAAATCAAGCGTTAAATTTGTTAGCTTCACGAAGTTTTCGAGCATTTTTGTTAAAACACTGCCCCGGGCTATTGGTTGATCATGACGATCATCACATTCAAACTCAAACTTTTCTATTGCAACAGATTTTATAAAATATTTTGAAAAAGTTTCGCCCATGGAGTGAAATTGACAAAAATTCATTTTCAAATGTTTTAACTTTGGAAACTTTAAAATTTTGAAAGATTCAATTTCTGAATAATCGAAGGGAAATGCGTCATCACGGAGTCCATTTCTGACAGAAAAGCTTTCAACTGATGATTCGATTGATGAGAGAAATTTCCATAAATCGGTTTTTCTTCTAAAATATGTTTCGATGATTGAAACGTTTTTCCAGTCGTGAACTCTTTTTAAAATGAAATCAAGCTCCGAAGTGGAAATGTAGTCGTGATTGCATAAATAGGGTCTCCATACACCATTTCTTCTTTGGATTTCAATGTTCTGATATTTTCTTGAACTGGTTTTCAGCAAATCGTAATCTTCCTTCTTTATCTTACGTTCCTCACTCAAAAGAATTTTAATGTTTTTCATTAAATCTTGTGATGATGCGATGAAGTTGTAATAAAGTGGACTGACTTCGGATAACTGTAATAAGTCATTGCCACTTAAATGATTGAGAATCATCTCAGGAAGGTCAAGAAATCGAGAGAAATAATTTACAGGATCCAAGATATTCGCAGTCAACTCAGATTCTGATTTTATTTTTGGCGATTTCTTGTTATTTCCGTTCATTGTTGAGCTTCTCTCCAATTCTATCTAAAAACAAAATTAAAATGGAAATAGATAAATTTATTTTTAAAATCTTCAAGAGAACAAGCGAGTGAATGTCTTACCTTATCGAATGTACAAACCAAAATGAGTCGAAATTCTTTCTATTTTTACCTGAATCCTAACAGTGATCCCATTTAATGATCTTTTTTTATTGCTTTTCATTGGAAAGTCCAAGAACTCAGACTCCAAGCGAACAGAAAGCCGAGTCGCAGATGATTTTAATTTCAGTGAGTCATAATAAAGAAAATCACAAAAAAGGTTTTTTTTTTCATAAATAAAAAAGTTTATTTCATTTTATTTCGATTTATTTCTTCTGATTGAATGAATTGGAAAATTTATCTTCAGCAATTTGAGTTATCTATTCGTTAAAACTTTCGACAAGACAATCATCGCTCCAGTTAACCAAGAATGTATCCAATTCCTTTCTATCGACATCAATCCAACGACAGCTGCCAACTTTAAATTTCTTATATTTCTCATCGCAACTTATTAAAAGTTGATAGCATTGTGTTCCGAATATGTCCGGGTAGACGTAGAAATTAATTCTTGTTACGTTCGGCATTGATTTCAGTAAATATTTAAGAGTGGTAACGTTACTTAAATATCTCAGCTTCAGATCAGTGATCGATGAAGAAATTTCGTTTGGAGAATCTTTCGGGCAATAAACTTTGTAATATTTGATGTCGAGACTCTTGAGCTTTGGCATTTTTAAGATCATGTCAAATATTTTCTTCTCATGGTTGAGACAGATCCTCAACTCTTCGAGATGATCGCTTTGTGATTGAATGAACTTCAAGTTCAGATAATTACGTTCTTGTTCCTTTATCTTCAAACTCTTAAGCTTGAATTTAAATCGTTTCAAACAAAATGAATGAATTTGAAATCCTTCGCTTCCGTTTGTTTGAAGCGTGAGATTTGTTAGTTTAACGAACTTTCCGAGCATATTTGATAGAACGCGTTGTGTAGAAATTTCATACGAATCTTTAAACTCAAAAGTTTCGATTGCAACAGATTCCATCAAAAAGATCGCGTAAAATATTCCCATGCGGGAAAAGTTTGTAAAATGCATTTTCAAATGTTTTAACTTTGGGAAAGTTAAAGCGTTGAATCCTAAAGATGATTCGTCATCAAATTTAAATGGATTTTCAGCGCAGATTCGATTAGTGATAGATAAGCTTTCAACTGATGATTCGATTGATAAGAGAAAGTTCCATAAATCGCGCTTTCGTTCGAAATATATTTCGTTGATCGAAACGTTTTTCCAGTCGCGAGCTCCAATTAGAAAGAAAGCAAGCTCCGGAGAGGACATGCAGTCGAATTCGGTGATCCGAGACTGTGCACTGCGTGGATCATAGCTTCGGCCGACTTCAATGCTCTGATATTTTCTCGAACTTTTCATCAACAAATTGTAATCATCTTGGTGCAGCTCACGATTTTCATTGAAAACAATTTTTATCTTTTCCATTAGAACTTTTGACGAGCCGATGAAGTTGTACCAACTTGGACTTACTTCGGAGATCTTTATCAAATCTTTGCCTCTGAGATGCGGAAGAATCATCTCAGGAATGCCAAGAAACCGAGAGAAGAATTCCAAAGGATCCAAGTTATTCGTAGTCAACTTACATAACTTGATAATTTTCTGCTCAGGCTCATCATTTGAAACTTCTTTTGTTTCTGCTTCAATTTCCTGAGACGGCTTGTGCATTTCGATCGTTGCCGAACTTTCCATTTCAAATTTTTATCTAAAACGAAAACAGAATTAAATTGAAATGAATAAAAAAATTTTTAGAATCTTGAAGAGAGCGTGTCTTACCTTATCGAATGTAGAAAACGAAATGAGTCGAATTGTCTCAGACAATTTGTCTGAATATTTCATTTGTTTTTACCTGAACCCTAATAAACTAATATTCCAGTTTAATGGGCTTTCCATAATCCATTTTTTGGTCTTATCCATAAGGATACCCAAACTCCGAAACGCCCTAATTACTGTCGGTATTAAAAACCTTTTCTTCAGTTGAAAATCTGAGTAGAATTCTTCCAAAAGTCGAAATTTGATGACACAACTTGTGTCACTCAAGAGAAAGCATAGAATCACAGAGAATTGTTTAAAACAAAAACCGATTCAAGTTTTATCTAAATTTTATTTAATGAAATTTTATAAAATCTTTTTGTAATTTAATTTCCTTCAAAATTTTTGACGCATTAAACCTTTATCGTTCTCGTTGATCATCAATTGCTTTCTGTCGATATCAACCCAGCTGCCAACCTTTAATTCCTCGAATTTTCTATCAATTTTTATTAGACTTTGATAGATTTTGCTTTTTAATAGATTTATGCGAGGGCTGACGTAGCAACTTATTCTTTTTACGTTCGGCATTGAAGTCAGTAAATATTTTAGAAAGACAACATCTTTCAATTCTCTTACTTTCAGTTGAATGATCGATGAAGATATTTCATATGGAATTTCGTTCTTGGTGATGAAATAATCGATTTCTAGACTCTTGAGTTTTGGCATTTTCATGATGGCTTTGAATATTTCTTTTTCCACCAAGTTTCCACCAGTTGAGATCGTCAACTCTTCTAGATTATTGCTTTGTGATTCAAGGAATTTCAAATTTTGAGACGGGTATCGTTCATAAATTAATGTCAAACTTTTGAGCTTGAATTGAAATCGTTCCCAAACTTTATCTTCAAACGTTCCATTCAATTTTGTTTCCAGAGTTAGATTTGTTAGTTTGTTAGAGTTTTCCAGCATTTTTATTAAAGCAATGCGCATGAGAAAGAGATAATCAAAAGGAGTATCACATTTAAACTCAAATTTTTCGATTGCAGCAGAATTGATTAAAAATTGAGCATAAATTTCTCCAATGGATAAACAATTTCCTAAATTCATTCTTAAATGTTTTAACTTTGGGAAACTTAGAGCTTTGAACTCTGGTGATGGTTCGTCATCAAAAGGAAATGGGTAACTTCCGCGATAGATGCTTTTGCTGACAGAAAGGCTTTCAACTGATGATTCGATTGACGAGAGAAATTTCCATAAATCGGATTTTCTTCTAAAATATGTTTCGATGATTGAAACGCTTTTCCAGTCGCGAGCTTTGCTAAGAAAAAAATCAAAGTCCAAATTGGAAATGCAATTGAGTTCGGTAAGCGGACAATGTGCTCTTTGCCATTTGTAGCTTCGTCGGACTTCAATGTTCTGATATTGTCTCGAGCTGTTCTTCAGCAAATTGTAATCTTCCTGTGGCCTATGTTTGCGACTCAAAACAACTTTTATGTTTTTCATTAAATCTTTCGATGATGCGGTGCAGTTGTACCAAAATGGGCTGACCTCTGAGACCTTTATCAAATTTGTTCCATTCAAATGTTGAAGAATCATCTCAGGAATGTCAAGAAATCGAGAGAAATAATTTACTGGATCCAAATTACTCGCAGCCAACTCAGTTTCTGTTTCCTGCGATGGCTTGTGCTCTTCGAACGTTGCTGGGCTTTCCATTTCAAATTTTTATCTGAAAAGAAAACAGAATTGAAATGAAATGAATAAAAATGTTTTCAGAATCTTCAAGAGAGCGATTGTTTTACTTTATCGAATGTAGAGAAAGAAATGAATTTGTCTGAATATTTATTTTGTTTTTACCTGAATTTTAATAAACAAATAATCCAGTTTTTTGGCCTTTTACTATTCATGGGTATTTTTCCAGGTGTCCTTAATTATTCTCAAAAGCAGGAGAGGTGAGCTTGGAATCATTATAATTTTGATTTAAAGGCTTTATTTCCGAGAATGCGTCCCAAAAAAAAAAAAATTCCATAACGCATTATCGGTGAGCTCATAGTTTTACTAAAACTCTTTGGAGTTTGAGCAATGAGTTCACAAAATTTTTCAGCTATTTGAGTTATGCGAAAGAATCTTAGACTAAGATTCTTAGAGCTGACCAGATTCGGGTCCACTTCGGAAGGTATCTAGTCCAACGGATAAAAAATTCTAAAATCTATTCATATAAACCCTAAGGTAAATTCGTAACAGACTGCCACTTGTTATTTTCGTTAAAGAGGTTTCGCAAGACTCACATAAAGTCCCGCCAGTAGCGTAGACGATACTGAGTAAAACTATGGCAGCACTTAGTATAAGAACCGGTGTCAAGCCTGTTTTTACCCAACGTACCTTCCCAAGCACGTACCTTCAAAATGAGTTTAGATTCAAAGTCGACAGAATATTGAATTGCTTTCCGAGTTTCATAGCTCCTAAGTAATTGAAACTCTATAATTTTTAAGGATTTTTTCGTAGAAAAAACCTTATTGGGGCCCCTTTGTCTGTCTGTTCGTTCGTCCGTCTGTGACCAAAAATCATAAGTTGCCATAAATTGCCAGAACTTTTGCTCGGACAGGCAGACAGACAGACAGATAAAAACTTATGGCAATTTATGACAGAAAAAGTTATGGCAACTTATGGCAAAGTTATGGCACTTAAAGTTATTTGCGTATATAATATAATATATATAATAAATTTATATCCAATGTAATATATATTATT
This sequence comes from Smittia aterrima, assembly GCA_033063855.1. Classification (NCBI taxonomy): domain Eukaryota; kingdom Metazoa; phylum Arthropoda; class Insecta; order Diptera; family Chironomidae; genus Smittia; species Smittia aterrima. The sequence continues at coordinate 27,280,259 of CP093831.1, forward strand.
GTTTTCGCATTAAGCAACAGCGAATAAGATAATGGTGGCGGAACTCATTGGAGTATTGTTGTGTACAGTCGACTTGAGAATAAATATTTTGCCTTCGACTAGATGTCAGCGAAGAAACTCATCAAAAACTTGAAAGAAGGAAAACTAGGGTCAGATGCAACAACAGAATTTCACGATTGTATTCAGCAAGATAACCAATACGATTGCGGAGTTCACTTAATCATGAATGCAGAGAACGTATGCGAAAAGTTCTTGAGCAGCGGTGAAGTTCAAAACACTCCACAAACTAAAACCACAACTATCCATAAATATCCCAACTACTCGCCACTTTCTAATATAATATAATATAATATATAATAAAATATTTTATATTTTATATATTATATTGTATATTATATTATAATATATTATATTGTATATTATATTGTGAGTGTATTGTCAGTGACTGTGAGAACATCGTCCAGACTCTGCAATTGTTTGATTAAAGTGTGCAGACGACATTTGTCGTGATTGTCTATTCAAAATTTCAAGTGAAATTAGTGAAACAAAATGTCCAAAGTGCAACAAAAAAATCAAGGCTAAGCACGTCAAAAATACGTCGTACATACGATTACATCTCGTATCTCGAGAAGGAGCTGAAGAAGGCTGAAAAGAAGCTGAAACGTAAGAAATCGGATGATTTGAGAAAAAAGACTAAAAATAAACTGACAGCAAAGCAATCAGATTATTTCATTACTAAATTTGGAAAACTAAATCGAAAAGATGGTAAGAAAATTATTATTTTTTAAATTCTTTTCTAATTTTTTCTTTGACAGTTGATACATTGAGAGGGACCGAATGGCTCGAAGACAGCATCATTGATTTTTACCTGGAGTATTTAATTGACAAGTTTAAGCTATCAAAAGAAGTTCTCATTGTTTCTTCGCTGAATACTCTACTTTTAAAAATGCAAGAACCCGGGGAACTTCTGAAAACCATTGAAGCTGATAAAAAAGATCTGATTGTTTTCGCATTAAACAACTGCGAATCAGATTTTGGTGGCGGAACTCACTGGAGTATGGTTGCATACAGTCGACCTGAGAACAAGTATTTTTCCTTCGACTCATCAAACAATTTCAACAAGAAATCAGCGTTGAAACTCGTCAAAAACTTAAAAAAAGGAAAACTAGGCAATGCATCAACAGAATTACAATTAAACGATTGTGTTCAGCAAGATAACGAATACGACTGCGGACTTCACTTGCTCATGAATGTAGAGAACGTATGCGAAAAGTTCTTGAGCAGCGGTGAAGTTCAAAACACTCCACAAACTAAAACCACAACTATCCATAAATATCCCAACTACTCGCCACTTTCTAATATAATATAATATAATATATAATAAAATATTTTATATTTTATATATTATATTGTATATTATATTATAAAATATAAAATATTTTATTATATATTATATTATATTATATTAGAAAGTGGCGAGTAGTTGGGATATTTATGGATAGTTGTGGTTTTAGTTTGTGGAGTGTTTTGAACTTCACCGCTGCTCAAGAACTTTTCGCATACGTTCTCTACATTCATGAGCAAGTGAAGTCCACAGTCGTATTCGTTATCTTGCTGAACACAATCGTTTAATTGTAATTCTGTTGATGCATTGCCTAGTTTTCCTTTTTTTAAGTTTTTGACGAGTTTCAACGCTGATTTCTTGTTGAAATTGTTTGATGAGTCGAAGGAAAAATACTTGTTCTCAGGTCGACTGTATGCAACCATACTCCAGTGAGTTCCGCCACCAAAATCTGATTCGCAGTTGTTTAATGCGAAAACAATCAGATCTTTTTTATCAGCTTCAATGGTTTTCAGAAGTTCCCCGGGTTCTTGCATTTTTAAAAGTAGAGTATTCAGCGAAGAAACAATGAGAACTTCTTTTGATTGCTTAAACTTGTCAATTAAATACTCCAGGTAAAAATCAATGATGCTGTCTTCGAGCCATTCGGTCCCTCTCAATGTATCAACTGTCAAAGAAAAAATTAGAAAAGAATTTAAGAATATATTATATATTATATTATAGATTGTATTATATATTAAATTGTTGGAGTCAAACGTGTACCCTTCCCAAGTCAACGGATCGTTCTTGAAATCGAAGAGCCTCTTTGAACTTGTTGTCTCGAGCCACATGAAAAGCTTGCCGAGGCAGAATATTTCAGAGGCCTCGCTATATCTCAGTGGTAGCGGATGTCAACCAAAGGCAGTCTCTGGAGCTGCAAAGCAAGTTTCTTCCAGAGCGATGCTTATGCTTGAGCTTTGTTCGTTTCCATCGGTGGTCTTCAATTGTTTGACTTGATAGAAGTCAATTATTCTCAAAACAGTTCTTTGCTTTAACTATAAATAGAATATTTGTTTTCAGCTTATTTTCAGTCTTCTTTATCAAATCATCCGATTTCTTTAGTTTCAGCTTCTTTTCAGCCTTCTTCAGCTCCTTCTCGAGATACGAGATGTAATCGTATGTACGACGTATTTTTGACGTGCTTAGCCTTGATTTTTTTGTTGCACTTTGGACATTTCGTTTCACTAATTTCACTTGAAATTTTGAATAGACAATCACGACAAATGTCGTCTGCACACTTTAATCCAACAATTGCAGAGTCTGGACGACGTTCTCACAGTCACTGATTTTAATGGAGTTCCGGTGCTCACGCAAAGCCTCTTCGGGATAGTCCTTCTTTCAAATTGTTTTAACTGCGAATTTCCTAAGGCCAAGAACTGCATCAGTCACTATTGAGTTTTCGTTTTCCCTAAATGGTTCATAACTCATGATGATTGCGCCGTCAACATGCGAGAAAGCCATGGCTGATTAATAATCAAATATTGTTTAAAGTTTGCACGGTAAATTTTGAACTCTGACTGAGATAAAAAAAAAAAAATTTGTGAAAAGGTAACTACGATTTCCTTGGGAACTAACGAAAAATTTTCCGAAATAAACATTTTTAAGAAATTGTTTACTCTTCAACTGGTCACGATAGAAATCCAAATGATGTCTTAACATTAAGACTCTCTTTCTTGATATGCGTTTAGTGCGAAAATATCGATTTTTCTTCTAGTTTTCGAGAAATATTTATTTTCATGAAATTTTTTTTTATGTCTGAAATTTGTAAGAAAAAGCGACGAATTCGTTTATCATTTTCGCTTTTTCAGAAAAAAATTTGCTTTTGCTAACGCTTTTCTCGCTTTTAGCGAAACTCCATCCTCCGGATGAAAAACCATAAAAATCATCTAAAGAAAAATATCGCCGTTCATTCTCCCTTTTTTGTTGTACTGAAACGTTAAGAAAATAAAACGTCATTAAATTTTCAAAACGTTTTTAAAGTAAATGTTCTTGGGCCGAAGTTAAAATATTTTTCCCTAAACTGACCTAGACAATGTTTAAAATATTGAACAATAAATTCCTGGTACAAAGTTTAAAATATTAAACCTGTTGAGCTCGACAGTATTTCAAACGTTGTACAATGCTGACCTGTTGAGCTGATTACTGTTTAAAAAATTCATTGAAATGTGAAGGGAAATGCTCCCCTTCTTTGAAAATGTCGCTATGCCGTTGTCGATGAAAGGAAATGCGGATTTTTAAAATCGATGTGAATATCAGTTTGAAGGGTAACAAAATCCTTTTAATAATTAATTTTTCAGGCTTTTGTTTGTGGCTTTGCCATTATTTATTCAATTATAATCCTTACCTTATTGAATGCAGAGAAAGAAATGACTCAAATGGTTTGAGATAATTTGTACCTGAATCTTAATAAACGAATAATCCAGTTTATTGGTCTTTTACTGTTCATGGGTTTCCATAAGGAGCGCCAAACTCCGAACGTCCTATTTACTGTGGATAATAAAAATCCTTTCTTCTTCAGTTAAAAATCTAAGTACAGTCTTCCAAAATGTCGAAATTCAATTTTATTCAAAACTTTTGACACATTTAATCTTTATCGTTTGTAATTGCAAATCATGAATTCCTCAAATTCCTTTCTGTCGACATCAATCCAGCTGCCAACTTTAACTCTTAATAGAAACTGATAGATTTGTGTATTGAATGTGACAGGAAAAATGTAAAAGCTAATTCTTTTTACGTTCGGCATTGATTTCAGTAAAAAGTGAAGAGTGCCAACGCTATCCGAATGTCTTAACTTCAGATCAGTGATCGATGTAGAAATTTCATCTGGAACTTCGTAATTGGATGGAATGTTACCAAAAAGTTCTAGACTTTTGAGTTTTGGCATTTTCATGATGGCTTTGAATATTTCTTTGTCTTGGCCAGCTGTGATCGTCAACTCTTCGAGATTATTGTTTTGTGATTCAAGGAATTTCAAATTTTGAGACGGGCTTCGTTCTTGGCTTAACGTCAAACTTTTGAGCTTGAATTGAAATCGTTCCCAACATTCATCTTCAAACGTTTCAATCAATTTTGTTTCCAGAGTTAGATTTGTTAGTTTCTTGAAGTTTTCCAGCATTTTTGGTAAAGCACTGGTCATGTTATTAAAATTTCTGTCATCTTTAAACTCAAGTTTTTCGATTGCAACAGCGTTTATGAAAAATTTAGCATAAATTTCTCCAATGGATGAACATTTTGCTAAATCCATTTTTAAATGTTTTAACTTTGGGAAACTTAGAACTTCGAAGGATTCAAAATTTGAAGATAATTCGTCATCAAATGGAAATCGTTTGTCACGATAAATGTTATGGCAAACAGAAAAGCTTTCAACTGACGATTCGATTGATGAGAGAAACTCCCATAAAGCGGATTTTTCTTTAAAATATGTTTCGTTGATACAAACGCTTTTCCAGTCGCGAGCTTTGCTAAAAATGAAATCACGCTCTGAAGGGGAAATGCAATCATATTCGGTAAGCGAATAATATGCTCTTTGACCTTTGTAGCTTCGCTGGACTTCAATGTTTTGATATTGTCTCGAGCTATTCTTTAACAATTCACAATCTTCCTGTTGCAGCTTACGTTTTCGATTAAAAACTATTTTTATGTTTTTCATTAAATTTTTCGATGAAGCGATGAAGTTATAACTGATTGGGCTGACTTCGGAAGCATTTATCAAATCGCTTCCACTCAAATGTTGAAGAATCATCTCCGGAATATCAAGAAGGCGTGAGAAATATTCGACAGGATCCAAATTATTTGCACTCAACTCAGATAATTTGATGATTTTCTTCTCAGGCTCTTCATTTGAAACTTCTGTATTTTCTTCTTGTCTTTTCTGCGATGGTTTCTTCTCTGCGATAGTTGCCGAACTTTCCATTTTGAATTTTATCTAAAGACAAAATAGAATTAAATTGAAATGAAAAATATTATTTTTAGAATCTTCAAGAGAGCGAGTGTCTTACCTTATCGAATGTAGAAAACGAAATGAGTCTTTTCAAATGAGTCGAATGGTCAGAATTGTTTCGTTTATTTTACCTGATCCATGACCTTTAACTAATTATGATTTTTCGTAAGAAATACCAAGAACTCAGACTCCAAGCAGACAGAAAACAAATTATTTTCTGTGAGTCATAAAAATTTCCGCCTTTTAAATCTTCAAAAGAATTCAATGAAAGAAAGAGTTGAAAACTTATTCCATTTCAATTTTAAGACGAAAGCTAAAAATGTCTGTAAAGTAATTAAATTATTATTTTCATGTCAGACTATCGCATGTTTTGAAGGTTTTTTTCTCAAACATTCAATAAATTTTTTATTGGACATAAATATTCATTTGCTCAAACTGTGATATTCAGTGGAACATTAAGTGAAAGGTTAATTAAAGCTAAACGACATCTTGCAGATTTTCCACTTTGAGCATTTTAGTTTGTCGTTTGTAGCAACGTCAAGAGCGAATAAGTGAATTGCAGAATCTAGAAATAAAATATTAAATTAAATGTCCTAAGCTTAAAGAAATGATCAAACCGTCAGCAATGTCTCGAAGTCAACAGAGTTGAAGATTCCATTAAAACCTTTCAATCGCTGAGCCATGATTAAGATTTTGAGAAGATCTTTTCGGTTTCTGGCATTTTGCGTGTACCATTCGACTTCGTAGACTGCTGAGGTTAAGTTCTCAAAGCAAACGTTAACGCGATTTCCCATCCAACAGAAAATGCAAAGTTGCGAGAATTCAGAGCAAACCAACAAGAACATTGTGATCGATTGAGTTGCATCAGAGTTTAGAGTGTACAAGCTCATGCATAAGATTATTGCTGCCAGCGAAAAATCAATTAAGAAACTGAATCTTAGAATCGCTTGAGCTTCGTTCATCCAATCCATGACTCGATAGCTTCGTAAAATTGTTTTCTTCACTTGCTCCTTAATCAAATTGTCTTCAGATCCTTTCAGAAACATTTTCTTAACTTGAAACGTCAAAGCGTCGATTTCAAAACATGAAAAATTCATGAGCAACAAAGCGTATCCAGTGTAAAAATAAAATAAGGTGATTGCGAGACATGTGATTATCGCTTGTTGAATGTAGTGAATGAACCACTTCAGAGTCATGAAGGAGTCGATCGGCAGGTAAACAAAATAGAAGTTGCAGGTCAACCGATACTTATTTACATTGTCAATGAGAAAAGGTGAAAAGACGAGGACGATAAAAGTTAGAATCAATATTCCTGCAGTGGCAACCGAGATTCGGAACTCTTTCTTCATGTAATCAATCGAGAGAGACCAATCGTCGTCAGTTGAACGAAGTTGCAATCTAAAAAAATCGATTTAGGTAAAAAGTTAATTTCAAACATTTCCGACCTTTCTTTGACAATCTTATCCATCGCTCTTTGAATCCTGGCTCGTAGAAGAAACATGATCGTCAAGTAACAAAGATGACGAGTGCCTTGAACTTTGAATTTATAAAAAAATGAAAACTAATTAATCTCTGAAATATTTTCTTACGAATTTAGAATTAGAAAATTAATCGATGAGTTGAAATCTTCTTACGAAAATATCCAATGTTCTCCATAAACTCAATCGCTGTTAAGCCTTCAGAGAATAAAACGTAGGAACTGACAGCGCTCAGAAAGTATGCATGAGCGATGACATTTAGAATGAAGCTACAGAAACGAAATCGTCACAATTAAATATTTTACAGTTTTAAAGATTTTACAAAATATTCCATTTCCCTTCTGCGTTGAGAGGATTCAGAAATTTCCACAAAATTCCAGCTTGAACTTTAACCATTCGAGTTGCATGAACGGAAGGTCCTTCGATGATTTTCATTTCTTTATTTTCCTGAATACTTTTTTACGTTTAACTCGGCTCACTGTCAATCGACGACTGAAAGTTGAAATAAATTCAATCACAAAAGCAAGTTTTTCAATAAAATATTTAAGAACAATTAGATTGGTTGTCTCCCTCAAACGGCCTGCGACACCCGCAACACATTCGCTTATACAAAATGTTATTTTTCCCCCCACTGACCTAGCCAATGTTTAAAATATTGAACAATAAATTCCTGGAACAATGTTAACGTGTTGAGCTTAGTTTTTCAAACATTGTACGATGCAATAGTATTTTATCATATGGCAGTAGCAGTTCGTACCGAACTTTCTGTAGGGTTTTTCATTCATTAGACTGGTTACTAGGGGTTGGACTCTACTGGGTTTACTGGTCCGAGGTGGACGCGAATCTGGTCAGCTATAAGATTCATGCACTCGATTCAAAATACTTTTTGCATGGATATTCCAGGTTTTAAAATTCTCTATCGACTGGTGAAGAAATTAATTCGCTAGCTCATCGCGTTCGCGAATTATCCCAATCACGGAATGTTCCATCCTTCGGATGAAAAACCCTAAAAATAAATTATTGAAATGTGAAGGGGGAGCATTGTTCGTTGAAAATGTCGCTATGCCGTCGTCGATGAAGTAAAATGCGTTTTTTTCCAATCGATGTAAATGTCAGTTTGAAGGGTAACGAAGTTCATTTAATAATTAATTTTTCATGCCTTTGCTTGTGTCTTTGCACACGTGCCATTATTTTTTTAATTATAATATGAAGATTAAAAGAACATTGAAGAAAAGAGATTTAATAAATTTAAAATTCGGTTTTTGCTCTTCAAACATTTAATCTTCTAATGAATTCAATGAAAGCAAGAGTGAAAAATTATTTCTTTTACGACGAAAGCTGAAAATGTCTGTAAAATAATTAAATTAATATTACTCTTTTTTTTAATTATATTTCAAAATCTGCTTACAAAAAGTTCCAATGTTCTCCATCGGGTCGATCAATATTAAATTTTCTGAGAACAGCACGAAAGGACTGACAGCGAACAGAAAGTATGCATGAACTGTCGACGACTAAAGGTTGAAATAAATTGCGTAAAATGCAAGTTTTTCAAATAAAATATTTAAGGAAAATTAGTTTGCACTGAGGTTATCACCGGTTTGTGAGCCGGAGTGAACTTTTTCCCACATTGGAAGAATCGAACAATGAATTCCTGGAACAAAGTTTAAAATATTGAACCTGTAGAGCTCGACATAAATTCAAACGTTGTACGATGCAATACTATTTTAAAAACAAATTATTCATTAAATGTGGAGGGGAGCATTTTTCTTTGAAAATGTCGCAATGCCGTTGTCGAGTCGATGAAGGGAAATGCGGTTTTTCCAATCGATGTAAATATCAGTTTGAAGGGTAACGAAGTTCATTTAATAATTAATTTTTCATGCTTTTGTTTGTGTCTTTGCACACGTGTTTTTAATGATTCAATTATAACATAAAGATTATGAAAAGAAAGATTTATAAAATTCTTTCATTAAGTTTACAAAGTGTCTCGATAATTAAGCGAAATTTTGATAATCGAAGTAACTTTAGTTTGTCGTTTGCAGCAAGGCCAACAGTGAGTAAGTGAATTGCAGAATCTGAAATGAAAAATAATGATTCATTAAGTTTATTCCAATATTTAATATCAAACCGTCAGCAGCGTTTTAAAGTCAACAGAGTTGAAGATTCCGTTGAAACCTTTCAATCGCTGAGCCATGATTAAAATCATGAAATGATCTTTTTGGTTTCTGGCATTTTGTGTGTACCATTCGACTTCGTAAATTGCTGAACTTAAGTTTTCAATGCAAACGTTAACGCGATTTCCCATCCAACAGAAAATGCAGAGTTGTGAGAATACCAAGAAAACCATGAAGAACATTGCGGTTGATTGAATTGAATCAGAGTTTAGAGTGTACAAACACATCGTGAAAATTAATGCTGCCAGCAAAAAATCAATTAAGAAACTGAATCTTAGAATCGCTTGAGCTTCGTTCATCCAATCCATGACTCGATAGCTTCGTAAAATTGTTTTCTTCACTTGCTCCTTGATCAAATTGTCGTCAGATCCTTTCAGAAAGATTTTCTTAACTTGAAGAGTCAAAGCGTCGATTTCCCAACATGAAAAATTCATCAGCAGCAAAACGTTTCCAGTGTAAAAATAAAAGAAGGCAATTGCGAGACATGCGATTATCACTTGTTGAATGTAATGAATGAACTACTTTGGAGTCATGAAGGAGTCGAACGGCAAGTAAACGAAATAGAAATTGTAGGGCAACTGATATTTGTTGACATTGTCAATGAGAAAAGAAGAAAAGACGAGGACGATAAAATTAAGAACCATTATTCCTGCAGTGGCAGCCGAGATTTTAAATTCTTTCTTCATGTAATCAATCGAGAGAGACCAATCGTCGTCAGTTGAACGAAGTTGCAATCTAAAATACCGATTTGAATATAAAATTAATTTTAAAAATTTTTAACCTTTCTTCAACAATCTTATCCATCGCTCCTTGAATCTTGGTTTGTAGAAGAAACATGATCGTCAAGTAACCAAGATGGCGAATGCCTTGAACTATAAATTTAAAAAAAAATTAAATTCAGAAAACTAATTACGGAATGAAGATTTTCTTACGAAAATATCCAATGTTCTCCATCAGGTCGAATGCTGTTAGATTTTCTGAGAATCGCATGTAGGAACTGACAGCGATCACAAAGTATGCATGAGCTAGGACATTTAGAATGAAGCTAAAAATTCATTACAATCACTGTGACTTTGTATTTTTAATGATATTACATTCTGCATTCACAGGATTCAGAAATTTCCACACAATCCCAACTTGAACTTTAACCATTCGAGTTGCAGGAACAGAAGGTCCTTCGATGATTTTCATTTTCTTTATTTTTCCGGAAAAACTTTTCACGTTTAACTTGGCTCACTGTCAATCGGCGAATGAGCGTTGATAGGATTTCTATGGAAAGCAAGTTTTTTAAATAAAATATTTAAGGACAACTAGATTGCACGGAGCGACATTAAGCAATTAACTTTTCAAGCCTTCGGCCTACAAACCCCTTCATCATATTCGCTCAGACAATGTTTAAATATTTAACCTGTAGAGCTCGACAGTATTTCAAACGTTGTACGATGCAACATTGTCAAGACTGTTATTAAAATAAATTATTTATTGTGAAAGCATTTTCCTTTACGTCGCTCTGACGTTCTCTATCAAAGCTAGAAGTGCGGATTTCTCTAACAAGGCTCATTTAATAATTCATCTTTTACACTTTCGTTTGTCTTTGCACACGTGACAATATTTATTCAGGTATAACATGAAGATGAAAAGAAGATTAAATTTTTGGGAGCACTAAAGAACTTCAGTTTTCTAAGAATTATTCTCTGGAGTTGGTAAAAATTAGCTGAAAATGAAACAATTAGTTGTGTTCAAATACGTTCGCAGTCATGTACTGCAACGTTTTATGTTGTGAGCCACAACTTGTGACGTCATGAATGCAGGAAGGCTTCACATTTTCTATAGGTTCCGTTCAAGGAAAAATTCAGTCGTTTACGTTTTTCTAAAAATAAAAAAGTATTCGAGTAATCTCGTTTTCCGACATTGATCCTTTCTGATCGTTATATTTTTCTTATCGCTTTTACATTTCTGATTTTCACGCGCTCTCGCAATAAAATCAGTTTTTTTTATTATTTTATTTTTAGGCATTTTATTATTTTAACATTTTGTGAAATTTTATTTTTTTGCATTAAACTGTCCGCGATAAGATCAATCATGTTTCATCAAATTACATTGTCACTCACAAGAATTATAATTTATTATTTATTCGTCCTTCGAGCGCAGCACATGACCATCCTCGATTGACCTGAACATTGTCTAACAAATTAAACCTGTTGAGTCAGAACGCAATGACGTTGACGGAAAGGGTTGGAAATGCATCAATATTAGTTCGAAGGTTAACAAAGGCTTCGTACTGGACATAAATATTTATTTTCTTAGACCTAGACAAAAGGACATCGCGAGTGGATTTTAATTTGTCGTTTGAAGCAAAGCCAGCAGCGAGTAATAATTTAGACAGTCACACACATCAACAAAAAATCTTTTAAGCATCAAATGAACTTTTTATTTCAGATTTTCACTAAAACATTTTTGATTCAGTTTATTTTTTAAAGTCAATCATGAATTTCTCACATTTCTTTCTGTCGACCTCTATCCAGTTGTCAACTTTAACTTTTTTAAACTTTTTATTCATTCTTAACAAAGCTCGATAGCCTTCTTCATCGAATATGGCAGGGAATATGAAGAACTTGATTTTTTTCACGTTCGGCATTGATTTCAGTAAAAACAAAATACCGCGAATGTCACTCAAATATTTCACTTTCAGTTGAATGATCGATTCATTTATAACTTCAGTATTTTTGAAAGCATCGTAAGTGTATAGGTTTAGACTCTTCAGTTTTGGCATTTCCATGACGGCTTTGAATATTTCTTTGTCGTAGCCAGCTGTGATTGTCAACTCTTCGAGGTTCTCGCTTTGTGATTGAATGAATTTCAAGTTCCGAAAGTCGCATTCAAATGACTTTAGCTTCAAACTTTTGAGCTTAAACTGAAATCGTTTCCAACATTCATCTTCAAACATTTCAATCATTTTGGTTGACAGCCTGAGATATTTTAGTTTGCCAAAGTTTTCGAGCATTTTTGTTAGAACTCTGTCCATGGAATAACTGCCATCATAAAATTCAAATTTTTCGATTGAAACAGATTTCATGAAAATTTGAGAATAAATTTCGCCAATGGAGGTAAAGTTAGTAAAATCCATTTCCACATGTTTTAATTTCGGGAACTTTAAAGGTTCCACAGATTCAAAATTTGAAGATGAATCGTCAAATGGAAATGGGTTTCCACCATGAAATCTACTCCAAACAATAAAGCTTTCAATTGTTGATTCGATTGACGAGAGAAATTTCCATGAATCGATTTTTCTTCTAAAATATGTTTCGTTGATCCAAATGCTTTTCCAGTCGCGAGCTCTATTAAGAATGAAATCAAACTCCAAAGAGGAAATGCAATCGGAATCGTGGATCCCCGGATATAGGTCGTGTCTTCGAGGGTGGAATCTTCGGCTGACTTCAATGTTTTGATATATTCTCGAGCTATTCTTAAACAAATTGTAGTCTTTCTGTTTCAGCTCATGATTTTCACTAAAAACAATTTTTATCCTTTTCATGAGACCCTTCGACGAGCCGATGAAGTTATACCAAAGTGGGCTGACTTCTGAGATCTTTATCAAATCTTTGTAGCTGAGATGCTGAAGAAACATTTCCGGAATGTCAAGAAATCGCGAGAAATATTCGATTGGATCCAGAGATGATTTGTTCTTTGCGATCGGATTAGCAATGAAAATATCTCGCTTCTTAGATACTTTCTTAGCTGCGGACGTTGCTGAGGCTCTCTTCATTTTAATTTTTTTTATCTAAAAACAAAATTTTTGAAATGAAGAAAAATATTTTTAGAATTTTCAAGTGAGCGAGTGTCTTACCTTATCGAATACAGAGAAAGAAATGAGTCGAGTTGTCTGACAATTTGTTTAAAGGTTTATTTTGTTTTTACCTGAATTTTAGTAAACGGATAATCCAGTTGGTCTTTTACTGTTCATGGGTTTCCATAAGGATCCCTAAACTCAAAACGCCCTAATTACTGTCGGTACTAAAAATCTTTTCTTCTTGATTTGAAAATCTGAGTACAGTTCTTCCAAAATGTCGAAATTTCATGACACAACTTGTGTACTTGTGTGAGAGCAACCAAAATAAAAAAAAAATTAAAACAAAAAGAAAAACTATCTTATCGATTTAAGTTTTATCTCAAATTTATTTATTTTATAAAAAAATGATTTTTTTGTAATTTAATTTCCTTCTAAACATTGATCGTTTAAATTAGAAAATTATTCTCTTGTTAGAAATCTCCTTACGTAATCTCTTCCCAATAACTTTGCATGAACGGAAGGTCCTTCGAGGAAATTCATTTCTTTTTTTTCCTGAATAACTTTTCACGTTTAACTTGGCTCACTATCAATTGACGACTGAAAGTTGAAATAAACAGCAGCAAGTTTTTTAGATTAAATATTTAAGAACAATTAGATTGTACTGAAGTTGTCTCCCTCAGACGGCCTGCGACACATGCAACACATTCTCTCATACAAAATGATATTTTCCCCTCTACTGACCTAGCCAATGTTTAAAATATTGAACAATAAATTCCTGGTACAATATTGAGCTTGTGGAGCTAGTGTTTCAAACATTGTACGATGCAATACTATTTTTAAAATAAATTATTCATTGAATGTGAGGGGAGCATTTTTCTTAGAAAATAGGTCGCTATGACGTTGTCGAGTCGATGAAGGGAAAAGGGGATTTTTCCAATCGATGTAAATATCAGTTTGAAGGGTAACAAAGTTCAATTAATAATTAAATTTTCATGCTTTTGATTGTGCCTTTGCACGCGTGCCATTATTTATCCGTTTATAACATGAAGATTATGAAAAGAAAGATTTAATAAAATTCTTTCATTAAGTTTACAAAGTGTCTCGAAATTTTGATAATCAAAGTAACTTTAGTTTGTCGTTTGCAACAAAGCCAGCAACGAGTAAGTGAATTGCAGAATCTGAAATGAAAATGTTAAATTGAAAGTACTAAACTAAAAATGAACAAACCGTCAGCAGCGTCTCGAAGTCAACAAAGTTGAAAATTCCATTGAAACCTTTCAATCGCTGAGCCATGATTAAGATCATGAGAAGATTTTTTTGGTCTCTTGCATTCTGATTGTACCATTTAACATCGTAAACCGCTGAAGTTAAGTTCTCAATGCGAATGTTTGTGCGGTTTCCCATCCGACAAAAAATTGAAAGTTGTACAGATACCAAGAACACCAACAAAAACATCGAGATCGATTGAATTGCAGTGGAGCTTAGAGTGTACAAGCACATCGTGAGAACGAAAGCAGACATTGAAAATTCAATTAAAAAACTGAATCTTAAAATCAGTCTGGCTTCGTTCATCCAATCCATGACTCGATAGCTTCGCAAAATTGTTTTTCTTACTTGGTCGTCATTTAATTCTTTTTGTTGAAACAATTTCTTAACTTGAAGAGTCAAAGCGTCGATTTCCCAACATGAAAAGTTCATCAGTAGCAAAATGTATCCAGTGTAATAATAAAAGTTTATGAGAGCGCAGGATGTCGTTACCGCTTGTGGGATGTAGTGAATGAACCAGTTTGGAGTCAAGTAAGAGCCAGTGGGGAAGTAAATGAAATAGAAGTTGAAGGGCAACTGATGGTCATTGACATGTTCAATAAAAAATACTGAAAGGGAGAGCAAGGACGCATAAACAATCGTCATCACTGCGCTGACAACAGAGATTCGAAACTCTTTCTTCATGTAATCAATCGAGAGAGACCAATCGTCGTCGGTTGAGCGAAGTTTCAATCTGAAAGAATTCAATGAGAGTGAGAAATTAATTTTGAACATTTCTTGCCTCTCTTTGACAATTGTATCAATCGTCGATCGAATCCTCTTTCGAAAAATAAGAATAATGACCAAGTAACCAATAAGACGACAGGTTTGAACTTTAAAAGATGTTAATAGTTAATTAATCATTCATCGCATCGAGACTTGCTTACGAATGTATCCAATGTTCTCCACCAACTGAATCGTTGTCAGATTTTCCAATCCAATTGCGAACAAGTAGCAACTAACTCCGATGAGGAAATGAACGAGACTCACAAAATGGAAAATAAATCTGGGAAAATGGAAAACTTTAGTTTCAATTAAATATTTTACAGTTTTAATGACTTTACAAATTATTTAATTTTCCTTCAGCATTCAGAGGATACAGACACTTTCTCATAACTCCAAGAAATTTAACCATTCGAGTTGCATGAACGGAAGGTCCTTCGACGATTTTCATTTTAGTTTTTCTTGAATAACTTTTCACGTTTAACTCGGCTCACTGTCAATCGACGACTGAAAGTTGAAATAAATTCAATCACAAAAGCAAGTTTTTTAAATAAAATATTTAAGAACAGTTAGATTGTTGTCTCCCTCAGACGGCCTGCGACACATGCAACACATTCGCTTGTGAAAATATTTTCCCCTCTACTGACCTAGCCAATGTTTAAAATATTGAACAATAAATTCCTGGAACAATATTGAACCAGTTGAGCTAGTTTTTCAAACATTGTACGATGCAATACTATTTTAAAAATAAATTATTCATTGAATGTGAAGGGGAGCATTTTTCTTTGAAAATGTCGCAATGACATTTTCGATGAAGGAAAATGCGTTTTTTCCAATCGATGTAAATATCATTGTGAAGGGTAACGAAGTTCATTTATTAATTAATTTTTCATGCTTTTGGTTGTGTCTTTGAATGAGCTCTACAGGTTCAGTTATTTAAACATTGTCTAGGTCAAAATAGGAAAAAATATCTTGCATAAATCGAAATTAAAAACATTTCCCTGAAGCATTTTTTTTAATTTTCCTAACGTTTCAAGAAAAGTAAATTCTCTTGGACGAGTCATATTAAAAATGTGCAGCAAAGCTCCTCCCCTTCTGGAACTCTCCATACAATTCCAGAAATAAATCGAAAAATAAATTCTGCTAGCGAACTTGGATAGCTCAGTATTTGTGCTGGTAAGCTAGCACCGTTAAATCTTCTTGATATGAATGTCTGACAATATTTTTATCCTGATTTGATTCAAGGTTATACATGTTCTTGATTGGATTCTCTTAGTCCGCCAGAGCATTATTTTAGGAAATTGTGCCTACTCCACAGCGTTCTTGCGATGTATTTCGATTGCAGTTTAAAAATGAAATATTTATCGGAGTTTTATTCACAATCCACTCATCACGCAAACTCCAAAGTAGCAACACATCAATGGAATGTAACATGTGTGTTCGCGTGACTGAAACAGGTGTTCGGCTGCCCACAACAATGCGCCGTTGACTGCTCTGAGTCTACTAATCTTCCTGAATTCATGACGTCACAACATTAAACGTTGCAGTGCATGAGTGTGGAAGTGATTGTACACAACCACTTGTTACTCGCTGCTGGCTTTGTTTCAAACGACAAAATAAAATCGACTTCACTTAATGTAATATTTATGGCTCGGTGTAAGCCGCGAAGAAGGCATAAATCTTTTATAGAAGTGCATCATCAAGTTGCGTCAGTCGGACAAAAAAGATAATTTATTTACCTTACAGACTTTTTCAGCATTTTAGCTTTCAATGAATTCCTTTTAAAGATTTAATATTTGAATAGCAAAAACCGAATTTTGAATTTATTAAATTTCTCCTTTCTTCTAATTACTTTTGACCTTTATTTAATAGCTGAATAAATAAACGCAAGTATGAAGAATGAATTATTAAATAAGCTTTGTTGGGAAAACTCGCATTTCCAACCTGATTGAGAACGTCATAGCGACCTAAAGGAAAATGCTTTCGCAATAAATAATTTATTTTAATAACAGTCTTGACACTACTGCATCGTACAACGTTTGAAATACTGTCGAGCTCTACAGGTCAATTATTTTAAACATTGTCTGAGCGAATATGATGGAGGGGTTTGTATGCCGAAGACGGAAAAACTAATGTCTCGACGTTTAATGTCCAAGACATTATGTCCCTTCGTGCAAACTAGTTATCCTTGAATATTTAATTTAAAAAACTTGCTTTTGCGATTGAATTTATTTCAACTTTCAGTCGTCGATTGACAGTGATCCAAGTTAAACGTGAAGAGTTTTTCAGGAAATAAAAGAAATGAAAATCATCGAAGGACCTTCCGTTCATGCAACTCGAATTGTTAAAATTCTTGAAGTTTTGTGGAAGTTTTTGCATCTTCGCAATTCTGAAGGAAAATGGAATAATTTGTAAAATGAAAAAAATACAAAATTTATAATTGTGACAAAAGTTTTCCATTTTCTCAGATTCATTTTTCTTCTTGTGAATCATGCAAATTTCCTGATCGGAATTAGTTGCTACTTGTTAGCAATTGGATTGAAAAATCTGACAACGATTCAGTTGGTGGAGAACGTTGGATACCTTTGTAAGCAAATCTCGATGCGATTAATGCTTTATTTATTTTTAAAATCTTTAAAAGTTCAACTTATTCGCCATCTTTGTTACTTGAGCATTGTGCTTATTTTTCGAAAGAGGATTCGATTGACGATTGATTCGATTGTCAAAGAGAGGCAAGAAATGTTTAAATTTAATTTCTCACTTTCATTAAATTCTTTCAGATTGAAACTTCGCTCAACCGACGACGATTGGTCTCTCTCGTTCAATTTTTTATTGAACATGTCAATGACTATCAGTTGCCGTACAACTTCTATTTCATTTTTTTTCCCACTGGCTCTTACTTGACTCCAAACTGGTTCATTCAATACATCCCACATGCGGTAATGGCAACATGCGCTCTCACATTCTTTTACTTTTACACTGGATACGTTTTGCTACTCATGAATTTTTCATGCTGGGAAATCGACGCTTTGACTCTTCAAGTCAAAAAATTGTTTCTGAAAGGATCTGAAGACAATTTGATCAAGGAGCAAGTGAAGAAAACAATCTTACGAAGCTATCGAGTCATGGATTGGATGAACGAAGCACGAGCAATCTTAAGATTCAGTTTTTTAATTGAATTTTCAATGTCTGCTTTAATCTTCACGATGTGCTTATACACATTGAGTTCCACTGCAATTCAATCGACCACAATGTTGTTGATGATGACTTCTGTGTCTGTGCAACTCTGCATTTTCTGTTGGATGGGAAATCGCACGAACGTTTGCATAGAGAACTTAACTTCAGCGATCTACGAAGTCGAATGGTACAATCAGAACGCAAGAGCACAAAAAGATCTTCTAAAGATCTTAATCATGGCTCAGCAATTGAAAGGTTTCAATGGAATCTTCAACTCTGTTGACTTCGAGACACTGCTTACGGTTTGATCTTTTTTTTTAGTTTAGTACTTTCAATTTATCATTTTCATTTCAGGTTCTGCAATTTACTTATTCGCTCTTGACGTTGCTACAAACGACAAACTAAAAAGCTCAAAGTTGAAACTCTGCAAGATGTCGTTTAGCTTTAATTAACCTTTCACTTAATGTAAACTAAATATCACGGTGTGAGCAAATGAATATTTATGTCCAATAAAAAATTATTTGAATGTTTGAGAAAAATCTTTCAGAAAACATCAAATTAACTTGAGCGGACCAAACATGCCATAGTCTGCTGGTAAGCAGCACAGTTAAATCTTCTTGATATGAATGTCTGACAATATTTTTATCCTGAACTGATTCAAGGTAATTCATGTTCTTGATTTAATCCTCTTAGTGCACCAGGAAAATATTTTAGGAAATTGTGCCTCCTCTACAGCGTTTGTACGATGTCTTTCGATTGGCGTTTGTGAATGAAATATTTATTGGATTTTTATTTACAATTCATCACGCAAACTCCAAAGTAACAACACATCAATGGAATGTGACATGTGTGTTAGAATAACTGACACAGTAGTGTTCGACTGCCGACAACCATGCGCCGTTGACTGCTGTGCAATAGTGTGAAAGTGACTGTACACAACTACACAACTACTCGCTGCTGGCTTTGTTTCAAACGACAAAATAAAAGCCAATCGCGATGTCCTTTAACCTAATGAATATATTATATATAATATAGCTCGTCCGCCGAGCCTCGGCGTAAGCAAATAAATATTAATGTTCAGTAAAACCATAGAAAAAATTTACGAAAATGACACATCAATCTTTTGAAGAAGAAAAATTACTCGAACGAAAATTATTTTTATCCTGTCTCCTCGTCCTGTAACTCTTGCTTTCATTGAATTCTTTTGAAGATTTCCACTAGCGATGTTTTTCCACTCAATGTAAAATTTTTGTCCAGGTCTGAGAAAATAAAACTTTATGTCCAGTAAAATATTTAAAAAAAATCTGAAAGGACACATCAATCTTTTTAAGAAAAAAGATTATCCGAACGAAAATTTTCTTTATTTTTTATTTCGGATTTTCACTAAAACATTTTTGATTCAGTTTATTTTTTAAAGCGAATGAAGAATGTTTCACATTTCTTTCTGTAGAGCTCTATCCAGTTGCCATCTTTAACTTTTTATTTTTTTAATGTTTGGCATTGATTTCAGTAAAAACAAAATGCCGTCAACGTCACTCAAATATTTCGCTTTCAATTGAATGAATGATGAAGATACTTCATTTAAAACTTGAAAAACTCTTATTTTTTTTTTGAAAATTTCATTTACATATTTTTCAAGTTGGAAACGAATGGAAAACATTTTTAAACTGAGGGTTTTCCAAACCTGTTCATTGTAAAATAAATCTTTTTCATATTCACTGCTCTTACTCCGCCGATGATATTCGTAAAATGTTTTATTTTAAACAAGCCAATTTAAAAGTGCAACCCATTTGAGATCCCTTCGAGAGACCTCCTGCGCGTACTTTATCATTAGTTTTTCCAATGTTGCGAAAACAACTTTTCCAATGTGTTTTGATCCTCTATACATGTAGATAAGGAAGCTTTATTTCATGGGCGGCGCTTCGTCATACTCTTCAAGCTCTCAAATACACCGACAGCTAAATGAACGCACTGTAAAGTGAACTGGCAAATATACTTGTTCGTATGTTTCACTTTCCTCGAGTTTTTCGTTTCGCTTTCCATCAATGCATATTACAAATTGCTTTGGATATCTCGTGAAAACACTCGTAAACGAGAAGGGTTTCCTTATTTGAAAGCGATCGCTGGCCATGCAGAATAATTGCTGAAAAACAGTCACAAACTTCAAACAAAAAAAACATTTTAAGCATCAAATGAAAATTTTATTTTTATTTCAGAATTTCCTTAGGACATGTCGCTTAACTCTATTTCTTCTGGTTGACTGAATTGAAAAGTTTATCCTTAGCAATTTGAGTCATCAATCCGTGAATGAGTTCAATCGAAGCGCGGCAGCAATCGCGAGTAGCTTTGGTCAGCTTGTCTTCATTTCGTTTGTCGCTTCCTTCAGCAGCCATGAAGTATCCGCGACTCAAGCTTGACTCGCTCTGTTCGAGCTTCTCAGACAAGTCGAAAATTTGGCCAGTCGTGTACTCAGCGTTGCTCAACAATCCAGAACTTCCAAGCGTGTTCACCCAATATTTGTTCCACAACGAATCCAACAATTTACGATCCAACGATGATTTGAAGTAAGTGACATCAAGTTGATAGTATTGCTTGCAATGCACGCCAAAGTCTTCGATCTTGTTGAGTGGAATTGTTTGATATTCAGATGACTCTTCGTTTGGAGGTTTGTAACCTTTAGGATAAGTTCGGAAAGCACCTAAGTTGACTTTTCCTGAAGAAACTGTGCGAACTGGATCAATAACAATTGCCACGAATGGTTCCTGGTAGTTTTGATTGAGCATTTGAGTTGACACATCAATTCCCGAGAGCCAGCAACCGTAGCCAGGATGCGAGTGATACCAACCAATCGCATTCTCCAAACGACCTAAAAGATTTTGTTAGAGAAGAACTCACAAAATTGTCTTAACTACTCACCAACTTCTTTAGCTGACTCAATGTATTGTGTCATGTATTCGTAAGCCTGAGCTTGAGCATTAACTCGAGTTTCTGTTCCTTCAACCGGCAAAGCGAACGCGTCCATGATGATCATCGAGTTTCCATCGACTTTTCCTAACATCAAACCCATAATCTCAAGAGATCCACCTGAGCGAGCGTGCATTACCATCTTGAGAAGTGCGAGAGCTGAGATCTTCACGTCTTTGAAGTAATGCGGATCTTTTTCCCATGGACGAGCCGATTGAATTTGTTGTTGCTGCTGTGCATCGTAACGAAAGATTTCATCGCTTGCAGGAATCGTTTCAACCTCGTTCTCCAACTCCCAAGTCTTCTTTGCCATGTCAGCATCCATCGTGACTTATTTAGGAAGATCTTACTTTGTTAATTATGTTTTATTTCGTGATTTGAAGTTTTCCTTTTTGTATTAGTAAATAAAAACTTAGTTGAGTGCCCCGAGGGTCAAGAAACTTTTTGTGATTTTAAAATCTTAAAAGAAAAACGAGCTAATTTGAAATTAATCATAACTCAGCCAGAACTAAGCCTAGTAAGTAAGATAAATTAAGTCTCTGCATTACTAACAATTATTTAATTCAAAGGTTATGGCAGAGCGAAGCCACGAAGACATGAATAATTCGATTGACCGCAATTCGAATGTCACCGAAGCATTCCAAAAACAAAAAGAGAAGGTAAACACTGATTAGCAATCAATATTCAAACTTTCTTACAAATCTTTATCTTCAGCTTTATCTGATGACTCTCGAGACTCATCTCTTCTCAAGGAACTTACGGAAGTTTAAGGAATCTTGCAATACGCTCGACAGAAACTTCGCTGCTCTCTTGCTCGATGCTGTTAATGAAATATCGACGTTCTTGAACGATGCTACGATTCAGGATAACGATGAGAAAGCTGACATCTTTGAGATCATTCCACACATTGAGAATGACATTTGCCAAGCTCATCGAAACTTCTACTGCAAAGCTTGTAATCAAGCTGTTCGAGCATCACCAAAGGCTTTCAACGATCACTTCTTTGGCAACAAACATGTAAAGAAGCTGCGAGAATTCGAGAGCACAATGCAAGTGAAACATGATAAGCAAATCATGAAAGCAGCTGTTCGAGGAGAAGTTGGTGTAGAAGTGAAAATTCCGAGAGAACGTCGAGTGTCTTCATCTGTTGCTAATACGAAGATGGAAGACAAGTTGTCTGCAGCTCTAAGCGACTTCATTCTAAACAACGATTTAGATGGATTCACTTGCACTTTGATTCAAGATGGAAATCGATTTATGCAGTCACCAGCAATTCCCAAAACTTGTGAATTGATCGCTCGACGAGTTACTCGACGTTTTCCTGAAGTTAAAGTTTATCCTTTTGGATCGATGGTTGTCGGTTTGGGTCAGAAAGGTTGTGACTTGGATATATTCGTAGACACCGGCAATTGCTACAACGCCAAACCTAGCAAATCAAAGATGACGAACATCATTCATCAGATTAAGCGAAGTCTCACATCAAACAACAATGAATGGGGCGAGTTTGAAACTGTGACACACGCTCGAACGCCGATCTTACGAATTTATTGTAAAATGTTCAATATCGATTGTGATCTTAGCTTCAGCAATGGATTAAGTCATCGCAACACTGATCTCATTCGATACTTCGTTAATATCCAACCAGTCTGCAAGAAACTCACTGCCTTCGTCAAGTGCTGGATGCAATCTTTGAAGCTTGGAGTCAATTCGTATATCGTCTCTCTTATGGTGATCTTCTATCTTCAACAAGAGAAGTTACTGCCTTCCGTTCAGCACTTGCAAAGCCTTTGCGAACCATTGCTCATCGATGATTGGCAAGCAAACTTCGCATTTCTTCCACCAGGACAAGCCAACATTGCCACTGACTTCTATCAATACTTAACAGGATTCTTTACCTTCTACGCCTTTGGCTTTGACTACGAAACAAAAGTTGTTTCAGTATTAACTGGAGAGTGCGTCGATAAAGCAATTTTCGATCATGGCAAGGAAGCAAGTTTGCCACCAGAGTTCAGACGATTCGCTACTTACATGTCTAAGCTTGATCTTGATGAAGCCGACGAAGTGGAAGATCTCTTCGCAAACTACAAGCCGCTCGTCATTCAAGATCCATTCGAGTTATGTCACAACGTCGCCAAAGGAATTCAAGCTGGAAAGCTTAAAAAGATTATCGACTACATGCGCCATACTGTCGAGCTTTTGTCGCAGCGTCAAGGCTATCTAACGAATTAATTTTCGAAACTAAATTCTTCTTGATTCAGAACGGACAGTTAACCAGAGGAAACATTGAATGTCACTCAAACTCTTATTGATACAAGATTAAGTTTTCTTTATACAAACCTTTCGTTCTAAATGCTAAAACAAATACAATCTCTCGATAAGAAAAGAAAAATGTATTTTGTTTGTTTTTACTCCGCTAAGCATGGTTCTTAGTTTTGAATTCGTTTGCGCGAGAGAAGAAAATGAAAAATCGCTCTCATCGAAAACAAGCGAAGTTATTACGGAGTTTTATTTCTTTTACCTTTTATTTTTTCTCTTCTCAGCTCAGTCATTCAACGGAATTGAAAGCGGTAACACGAATCGCGCGCGCGGCTTTTGCAACAGGTTTTTTTTTCTGAGAAAGAAGTTTCATAAATTTTTTTTCGTTCGTTGTTGTTGCTCGCGGTTCAATCACAAAACTCTCACGACAAACTAAGCGAAAAAGAAATGAATAATGAGACGAAAGAAGTGAACGCAAAAATGTTGAAATAACAAAGAAAGGAAACTAAGTGAAGATTTGAAAGATTACGAAAGATTTCTTTGTAAAATGCCGTTGTTGCAGAGCTCGACTGAGCTAAAGTGCTTTAAAGGATTAGTTTACTTCTACGTTGTGCTGCTTTCTGTAAGTGTTTGTTTGCAAATATCAAATATGTGCCGAGGCGTCGGCTAATGATTTACAACTTCAAGGTGATCAAGTTTAGCTTTACTGCAAGTTGTAATTTAAATTCTACTCGCGATTAGATTGTTGAGAGTGCGTGGCATCAGGTGAAGCTTCATTGAACAAGATCGACTTCTTTAAATTACAATTTAAATGAAGAGTATTCTTAGAAAGCTAATAAGCAGCTGCTGTCATGTCTTGACATTTATTTTATTTAACAGAACTAAAAGTATTTTGACCTATGAGCTCTTCCTTCCTGTATCGCTTCACAATAAATTTACCTCCAACGTTTTGGTCTCAATTTACTTGGAAAACATTCAACAATCATTATTTCTTCACTTGTCTGCGATCGCATTTCGCTCTTCACTCATGATCCTCCCTCACTCGGAGCAGCATGGAAACAAGAGAGCACAACATTAAAATTAGCCTTGCGAACCACATTCTCTGGTTTCAGGTTTGCTTGTTTAAATAACAAATGTTTTCGTTCTGTTTCATTTCCATGAGGGAAACACATACAACACTTTCGATGAGGTGTAATTGGAATTTTTAATTAATTTAAATTATAAACAATGCCCGTAGATTTATTGACTTTCTGGTTCTCGTAAAAAAACGATGTGGCCACTTTTTTGCAATAATTCGTTGGAGTTTGCGTTCTCCGTTGATCATGAAGTGATTTTTCATTGTTTATGACATAAGTGAGAGCAAATGAGTTGTGTAAAGTTGAGAAATAACTTCCTACGAGCTAGAACTTAGTAATTAAAACGTCGTGACTTCATCGCTTGATTTACGACGAATTTTAACTTATTAGAGTTAAACGAAACTTTCATCGCGAAAACAGAAGATTTCCAAAAGAGATTTATGGGAGAAATTAGTTCATGCAGCAAGGGCGAACCTGAGATAAATTGAAACTCCAGTAGACAAATTAATAAACTTCAAGTTACTCATCGACTTCTCGAGTTAGTTAGAAGCAAATGTTTATCATCGCGTCGAAATGAAAACTGTGTCACTCCGAACAGGGAATGCAAGCAATATTTATGTTTCATCTTTCGTCTCCTCTAAAACACATAAAAACCATAAAATGACGATTCATCAGTCGAAAATAGAAGGAACAGAGACATAAGCGAAGTTTCTTTTATTTGTTTTGAGATGATGGAAAGCGGGAAAGATTCTAAAACGTCTGACAGTGAAAAGTTCTTTCATAAAAAAATGATGAAATGATTAGCCTTTGACTGATTAGGAGCAGGAAGAAGTTTTAAAAGTTACGTCACATCTTCTGTTGTGACACATTCAATCACAACGACAGTTGATGCCTCCCATGAATCACAAAACCGTTCAAAAATGAATAACAATCAATCATCAGTGCAAGAACATTTTTGTAAATAAATATTTGGATCGGAATTGAGGGAAAGAGAATTCACGGAAAATCCAAATGTAATAAAAGAAAAATATTACGTGAAATGAATCACAACATGTGCGAGTGAGTGATTTCCCAGCGGTGTCTCCACGTTCTCGCTTTCAAACCACAACACGGCGCACTCGTGTCATGTGATCGAAATTTATCTTAATTGTTGGCAGCTTAGTCGAAGGATTATGTCGAAATCATAACACGAGATGCTCTGAGGCTTCAGAATTCCCCAACAAAGTCTCTCCTGTCATTCAAAGGCAGTGCCTCAAAAGGCTAATTAAAACTACTTCAAACACAAATAAATTCCGATAAAAATTTGTTAAACAAAATTCTTTCCCATTCAGAAAAGTCAAAAGAAAATTGTCGTAAATTTCGTTGAAAACTTCGCTCTCTCCCAATCTCGTTTACAGATGAGACTCGTGCGAACGTTGGGAAACATCAAACTGAATCTTTAATTCTACGAAACATAAAAAGGAAAATTCAGACATAAAAGTTACTATTTATAAGTTCGATGCGTCTGCGTTGAGCATGAAATGATTCTCAACGATCAAAATTGCACAAATTCACGCGGGAGCAGTCATTCCTGGCTTTTTATCTATTTTTAAGTTGAAACCTTTTCGCTTGTAAATCAGTTAAGTTAATCGTGAGTTGATCATTAACAGCAAACTTGAATTCATCGCACAATTTGACAAATTTACTTCGCTTTGACTTTCGAAGCGAAACTTCTTGATCTGATGTAAATGAAATTGAGGTTTCCACCTTTGTTTCCTTTCATAAGTCGCGCGAATGAATTTATGATCGTTCCGAGAGATCTCTGTTCAAAGTTTTTGTGTTTACTTAAGAGAAGACAATTTTCGTCATTTCCCAATTTATAATCTCGCTCTGATTCAGATCTCTTTTGTTTATTTTCTGCGCGAATGAAAATGATTTCCTCAAAAAATTATTCCTTTCTCGTTTTAAGCTCCTCAGTGTCGAAACGAACTTCTCGGCGTTCATTAAATTAACATATCAGCGCAGTTGAGCAATCGAGGCGATCTACCTTCGCGTCGACGAAATCGAAACATTTTCTTTTTCCTTTTTCTTTGTTTTATTTCAATCGAATGACGATCTGGTCTTCATCAAGCACAAAACATTCGACACTAATTTTATCGCTTCACGTAAAAATGATGTTTCAATCTCCAGATGTGCAATGAGAGATTTTACGCTTGTCGCGGTTTTAATCTTCACTTGTAATCTTCAGCCCTGGCACTCGCCGAAATGGAAATTGTTTACATTTCGAGGGAAAATCTCTGAGAAACCTCAAACGCGTTGCTCCTCCTTTAATTTATACAGTGCAAGGTGGAAGGCCAAATCTGCGATTCTCTATTTATTTATTTGATTCAATGAAGAGAATTTTTATTAAGTTTCGATCGACTTCGATAATTTATCTTACAATTAGAAATAAGTTAAAGACTTTTGGCAGACTTATTTATGCTTTGCTGGGGAGAAAATCGATTGAACATCGACAGGATGTTGGACAAATGCGATCGTTAAACTCAAAACGATTTCCGCGAGTTTTCGCGTCTGGTTTGTTAGCTTCGCGTGAAATAAATTTGCTCGAGATAACAAAAACACGCTAAAGTCTTAAAGATTTCATTTTATCTTATCACAAATTCTGAAATTCAAGAGAGAACCTTCTTCTTCCTTCTTTGCAGTTGTCTGGTGGATTACAAATATTTTTCGGCGCATCGTTCGCGTGGAATCATCTCAATTATTCTCTCGTGCTGGGCAACAACTTTTGGGTGCCGTCGACGATTTTATTATGCTTGGGACCAGTGACTTACTTGCTTTGTTGGCTGGGATGGAATGCAGTCAGCAAGAAGAATCGAAATTATCTGAAAGTTGTAAGTTAATTTAATTTTAATTTAATGAAAAAGCTTGAAAGAATTCTCATTTTAGTTTACGGCGCTTCTCGTGATATTAGTTTGTATTCAATTCGCATTGTCAGCATGGGCACTTGCGTTAAGAGAGGAACTCCCTGGAGCTGCCAAACATCCGATGGACACATCTTACGCTGACTTCAAAGATCACGTTAACGATCACACTCACATATGGCACAAGCTACAATACGAGTTACAGTGCTGTGGTGTTTATGAGCTCAGCGATTACTTCAGAACTGGAGGAAGTCACTCGGGAGTTCCTTGGAGTTGTTGTACGATTCCAACGCAACCAGAACATTCAGCCTGCAAGTCTTTCTATCAACGCGGTTGCATGCACATTCTCAGCGACACAATCCGCGATAGATTATTTTACGTATCGATCGTTCTTATAGTCGCAGCGATCGTTCAGTCAATGGGACTCTTCTGCATCATTCAATTAACAATTCTTTTACACGACGAAGAGAAAACTTCCGATCCCAATGACATGCCATCGACAAGTCGGTCGAGTGAGAGACGAAGCAGACGAAATAAAGAATTGCTTCCACTCGCGCAGAAATCAAATGTGCCTGACAATCAAAAATATTGAGTGAACTTATAATCAATTTAGAGTCTAAGCTCGTAGCTGAATAAATTTAGATTAAGATCTCGAATTTAGATTTATTTCGGAAAATATTCGTCGTAAAATTTAAAACGAAAAATTTGACGTACAAAAGAAAGTTGAACATTTTTCAATTTAGCTTTAAAAGAACTAATTTACTTAGTAGTTTAGAACAGTTGCGTAAAAATAGATTGAAGACGAATAAAGACAAGAAATGAAAATTAAATGAATTTTTAACGGAAAATTGAATTTTGAATTTCAAGCTTTGAGCTTTTGAAATGAGCTTTCAGCGATTGAGTGGAAAGTTCGGATATTAAATCTTTTCTCTGAAGCTTATATTACAAAAAAGCTTTAAAACTTTATTTCAATCAGAAATTTTGCTAATTATTCCTTGGACAAAATTTACGCAGAATTTATGGAAAGTTTTCCAAATTATTGTTTTTCAGAAAAATAAAAACATATTTTTCTCAGAAATTTTGTCATTGATCTAGACGAAAACAAGTTAAAACAGGTGCTAGACGCGTGTTTCGATCTGTAGTTGACATTTTTTAATTGAAGTTTAGTAGTTAGAAGAGCACGAAAGGCAGCGGATCAAAATCAAGATGATTAAAAAATATAAAAGTAAAGTTTTCATTCTGAAATTTATTCTCTTTATGGGCGCAGTTGTTCTTCTACAAACAACTATCTTAGCAGCTTTGAAAAATGGTTTTACTCTTAACTTTAGCAGCGAATTGTTTTCGGAAGAATCTCGTGCCAGGTAATTTTGCTTTTTATTTAATCAACTGAACTCAAATTAATTGAAACGCTTTCAGAAATTTCATTCCATGCAAAGACAAAGATTACGAATCAAGAATAATTCAGAATGGAATTTATTGGATGCTGAAGAATTACGTGAAAGCTACGAAATATTTTAAATGTGATGAGTCGATCACTTACACAACAAATGCAGATTTTTCCTTCTTGGATAATCTCGTGCCGCTCTTAGAGCGATGGCAAGGTCCAATCAGCATTGCTGTCTGGGCTCCAGGAAGTTTATTCAACAACACAATGGACTCGATTGCTTATTTGCGCAACTGCCACATGCAAAGTGAGCTTGTAAGAAAGTTCTCGACATTCCACATTTTCTTCGAAAGAAATCATTTTCCTGATTTTATTCCAACGACTTTCGATGAGTTTGAGCAAACTTACAAATGTCCAACTGTGAATCCTTTATACAACGCTTATGCTGTGAAGCTTTACAAGAGCATTAACAACGCAACATTCCCAATTAACGTGGCGAGGAATCTTGCTCGAGAATCAGCTTTGACTCATTTTGTTTTGGCCAGTGACTTTGAGCTCTATCCGAGTCCTGGATTAATCAATCAATTCTTCGCAATGATCGCTAGAGACCCGAAGCCTTATTTAGAGAAGAAAAAGTGAGTTAATCAAAAATTGTTTTATTGACACAACTGAAGCAAATAAAACTTTGTTTTTCAGCGTTTTCGTGCTTCCGGTGTTTGAAGTTGAAAGTGATCAACAAATACCTCAAACTAAATCTGAGCTTGCAGTTATGATTGAAAATAAAACTTCAATTTGGTTCCACTACGAGTTCTGCAAATATTGTCACTTGATCCCAAACTACGACAAATGGTTTTTGGATATAAACGACAAGGAAATGTCTGTTTTTCGATCAGCGAAGCGACGAGGACAACAAAGTTTCTGGGAGCCATTCTACATCGGCACAAATGATGATCCGCTCTGGGACGACCGATTAGACTGGGAAGGCAAAGCAAACAAAATGCAACAAGCTTACATAATGTGTCTCCTCGACTACAATTACAACGTTCTCTCAAACGCTTTTCTCTGTCACAAACCAGGAATTAAAACTCTTGCTTGGAAGAAGGATAACGTCAATCTCTTGTACGCGAAAGCAAAAGCTGATCTCATGCATTCACAAATGAAAGCCGAGTTGAGAATGCTTTACAAAGATCGCAAAGACTGTTACATCCTAAACACAACTTTTAGAAATGATCCAATAATTCCTGGAGACTTCCCTTCGCATCTCGTTTCTTATCATCAGCAACCAAATTTTGTCTTAAACTTATCTGAGCTTTTAATGAAAAGAAAAGTTGATAACAAAAACTAGAGAACAGATGTTGAATAAAATTCCCATTGCATTGTTAATTCATAATATTTTTTTCGATCGGTGATTTAAGTTCAGATTTTTATAAAAGTTTTTTTTCTATTGATTCGCCGTCTCTGATGAACCTTACGGTTCCTTTCTTATCTTTCGAAGAAAAAGAAAATTTATTTAATGACGAAGACGGAGATGGCGATAATATATTTGACAATGCCACGATGAACAGGGATCCCTAAACATTCGTCGCGATCAAAGATATGTACGTTGAAACTTTCGGAGAAGACAAAATGAGGATCATGCTGACGAAAAAAAGAAAAAATGGAGAAAATATTTTGCAAGTATCTGTCAAACATGGTCACGACAATGTGGAAACTGTGAAAGATTTTTGGACTTTTGTTCAAGTAATTTGTGATGTTCCAACTCAAAAAATGATTTTGTTGAAAAGGGATGAGAATGGAAAGACTTTATTTGGGTGGCAATTGAAGGCACTCGACTTCAATGGTAAAATGGAAATATTTGAAAAATTTATTCAAAATCATCTAACGAAAATAGAAAATCAACAATTAAAAAATGAAACTTAAGAAAACTAGCAGCAATATTCACATTTAAATACTTCCTCATTGGCAGAATAAATTACTTTTGTAAATTTTCGTTTGATAAATAAAACAAAACTTTTAACTCAAATTATTTTTAATAATTTTAATTTTCAGAATTTTAACAAGTTTCGAAAATTCGAACGATTTCTTTTCTTTTATAGCACATTACCCACACACATTTACATCACTGATAGAATTTGTTCTTCTCGATCGCGTGAATATTTCATTAGTGTTCCGCGAAATTTCATCATTCACAGAAGTTTTTCTATTTTGTTGAGTAACTTGTTGGAAATATTTAAACTGAGTTGTAAATTAAAAGATTATTCGTTTCCAGAAACGACAGTGTTAACTAATTGCAAAATGTCTAACATGACGACTAAAGAGTTGAGTGATCAAGATCGTGATTTCTTCACGAATATTCAAAATGGAGATGTCAAGGCCATTTGTGTTTCTATCGATAAGAACGAAGAAATTGCGCCGTTCGGTAATGAAAACAATGAATCAGCAGCGGTAGTTGCTCTCAAATCAAAACAACTCGAAGTGTACGAAGCTTTAATAGCGCGAGGTTGGTGTTTAAACTCAAATGAGAACTTTAATGAAATTGTGAATGAATTGGAAAAGAATTTGAAGAAAGAAATTCGCGAGATTCTTAGGGAGTTCGTAAAGAACCCAGACGAGGATCATTTGAAAACTTTGATCGACACTTTTCTTGATCGGAATCGTTACATTTTGTTTACCAACATTGAGGAAGGAAAATTATTGTTGGCGGATAACATCAAGTCTAGAAGCAGAAAAAAGATTGAAAATATCATTGAACAATTCCACGACGCTCTAAAAAGTGAACTTCGTGAGATCCACAAAAGAAATTTTATCAAGAATCCAAACGAAGAACATTTGACTGCTTTGATCACTCGAACGAGCATTTACTTTGGAGGAAGCTCAGCAACAACCAATCGACCAAAATATCTCGAAATAATTGCCGGAGCATACGAGCAACTGAACGAAGTGAAAGAGATTAAAGCAATCTTTAAAGTCGTCGCAAATATCAAGAACTTGGACATCATTTTCGACTTCGATCATGACTCAGTTCAACACGCAGACGCAACAGGAAACGAAAATGTTTATGGAAAGAGTTACGCTGACAAAGGAATCGTTTATCTCGGCGCAAAAGCTTTGAACGAAGAAAATCGAGGTGATCAGTCACACTCATTTCACAGAATTGACGGAACTTGCAAGAAACAAAAGATATCTGATCCAAATTCAGATGATGATGATGATGATAAAATTAAACGGTCAAAAGTTTTAGGAGTCTTAGCTCACGAGCTTTGTCATGTCGCAATCTTTCGCATTTACAACAATAATTACAAACCTTATCACAAAGATGATTCGGAAAATGAGCAAGAATTTGAAAATGTTCTTGAGCATTGTTGGGATAAACGTTTTTTAGAGGAAATTGTTGCACTTGCTCTCAGAGGATCTAAAGACCTCATGTATGATGAACTTTGTGTGAGAGTTCCTCATCTGCTCGCTTTGTATCAAGGAGACAACGATAAGATCAAATTTTTAAGAGAAACTTTTAAAAAGCTTTTTGATTATTTCGAAACGAAAACTTTGACAGATTTTGAAAAAGAAATTGATTTGATGTCAGCAGTTTGGAAATTAAAGTCAAAAGAACCTCAACATTTGACAGACTCAAAGATTTTTATTAAACCAACATCATTTGAGCTTGATTTGGATTCAAACAAAGTTTTCGAGATATCATCGAATTGCCCTGAAATGTCGATGAACTGGATTTTCCAAAAAACGACGAGCGTTGCCAAGGTTAACTTTTTATTCCTTGATCTTAGTCACATCAAAGAAGAACAAACATTTGAACTTCTGGTCGATGCTCATTCGTCTTGCATAAAACCAATAATTGTTATCGATTGTGATAATCAAGATAAACAAGAAATTGTAAAAATCGCTGATGAAATGAAGAAAAATGAAATAAACGAAAGAATAATTTTCGTTCACGATCAAGATCAATTGTTATTCAACGATGCGACTCTTCAAACTGCCAAACATTCTTGGCTTGATTTGAAAGAACAATCGAAGGAAAACCTAATCACAAGGACGATCACGTTTCAAGGAGAAAAACTTGTTTTAAAAGAAGTTATCGATCTTCATTGCGATGCTCTCAATTTTGTTCCGTTGAAAGAACTTTTGGACAATAATCTTAAGATCGGCAAGGACTTAGAACTTCTCAAAGTTGACATTCACGTTAAAAGGAAATTTCGAAACAAGAAATCTGAAGAGATCGGGTCAAGTCAGCTTTTAATTACCGCGGAGAACTCCAAACTTATTTTGCTGAGCGATGATCCAGGAATGGGAAAGACAACAGAGCTCAAGATGCTGACAATGAAATTAAAGAAGAAATTTGAAAAATCCTGGATCGCTTTTGTTGATTTAAAGGAACATTCAGAGTTTTATGAGAAAGACAAAAACTTCAAAACTGAATTTAAGTCCTCAAAAGAAATCGCAAACTTTCTCGCAAAGAAAATCTTCAAACTCAACGAATTCGAGAAAAAAGTCTTCGAACATTTATTTTCTGGAAATCGTGTTGTCTTGCTCTTGGATGGCTTCGATGAGATCAGCCCGAGCTTCAAGAAATTCGTCACAATGTTGATCAAATCAATCAAATCACATTCAAGAAACATTTTGATCACATCAACGAGACCTCACTTGAAAGAAGAACTTTGTAAAGAACTCGAAGTTGAAGCTTTCACTTTCATGCCATTAACTGAGGAAAATTGTCTTGAGATTCTTGAGAAAAACTTTAAGAAAAAAGAAATTACCGGAGAAGACTTAGAGAAGAAAATTGATCGAATGATAGAATTTTTTGAAAAATTAAAAATGAACTCCAATCCCGCGAAGAATCCTTTGATCTTAGGGATGGTTGCAAAAGTTTTCTCCGACGATCAATTTGTTCAGGACATGCAAGCAAACACTTTCTCGATCTACGAGAACTTTGTCAAAATCATGATCAGTGAATCGATGTTGAAAGGAGTTGACGCTAGAGATGAAGCGACGAGTTGCTTAATGTCTAAGATCGACATTATTCTATTTTATCAAAAAGAAGCTTTCAAAGTTCTTTTTGAAAGAAATGAAAAAAAATTCAGAGAATTTTTAAGTTTGTGCTTCAGTGAAGTTCAATCTCCGCCTAACGAGCAAATCACGAGAATTGCTTTAATGAAATCTGATGGCTCAGGAAAGTTTCAGTTGTTTCAGTTCATCCATCAAACTTTTGCTGAGTTCTTCGTCGCTGATTTCATTTTCAAAAACGTTTTTGATTTGAAAATTTTGAATGAACGAAAGAAGAAAGATCCAAAAATCCAAGAGCGAATTGAATCAATTTATAAAATACTTCGAGAAGTTTTCACTCATCTTTTTCGTTATGAAGTTGTGCAATCATTTATTGATGGAGCTTTCGAAAACTTAATCGTGAACTTTGAACAGATTGAAAAAGAAGTTTTGATGTCAACCTTTGATCAAATTTTCACGAAGGATGAGATGCCGGAATATTTTAAATCTTTTGTTGAAAAAAGTTTTTTAAACTTAATCACTGTCATCAGTCGATGTGCCGATAAACGTGATCTGAAAAGACTTTGGACATACAAATCTAATGATATTGTTAAAAATATTTTTGTGAAGGCAGCAAGATTTGGATTGCTCTACTTCAATAAAAAGTTGGCAGAGTTGGCTCATGAAGTTTTCAACAAGAAAGATTTTCTAAATTTTTTCACTGAGAGAACTGAATATGATGAAGATTTTGCTTATGAGAATGCCAGTTCGGGGGTCTTTGATTTGAATGAAAATGGAGACACCGTTGTTTCAATCGCTTACCGGAACGAAAACCCGGAAGTCTTTGATTTTTACCTCCAAAATGAACTTTTCCATTTGGCAATTGATCAGTTTCCAGAAGATTACCGAATAAAACTTAACTTAATGCGATTTATACGCGATAAGGACATCTCAGGATTTCTGGACGAAATGGAAAAAATTAAAGAAGTCGCCCAAGGATTGGAAAATTTACAAAAAGTTTTGAACTCATGGACAAATGACGAAAGAACAATTTATTATGAACTTTGCAGATACTTATTGACTCCTGAAGATTATGAGAAATTGTGGGAGTTGCTTCGAGGAATACTTGGAGAAAATGATTTCAAAGCTCTTATTAAAAAACCAGATATTGACGAAATGACTCCGCTAATGTTTAAAGCAAATTATAGACAGAAAGAAGTTTTAATTTCCTTCTGGGAACTTCTAAGTGAAAATCTAACCGACGAAGAAAAAGATTTTATTTTTATGGAAGAAAGCAGAGATGGATTTAATGCATTCGACTATGCCACTTGGAATGAAGATCCTGAAACATTCCTCGCGATCAAAGATTTGTACCTGAAAACATTTGGAGAAGACAAAATGAAGAGCATGTTGATGAGGGAAAGATGGAATGGAGAAAGAATTTTGATGATTTCTATCAGTAATGATAATGATGAAGAATGTTGCAATGTTGCAACAGTGAAAGCTCTTTGGACTTTTATTCAAGAAATCTTCGATATTTCAATTCAGAAAAGTATTTTTATGAAGGCAGATGTAAGAGGAGACACTTTCTATGAGGCAGTATTGAAGAGAAAAGACTGCAACGAGTTAATGAAGATATTTGAACAATTTATTGAAGAACATTTGACTGCACTTGAGAAAAATCAATTCAAATATGGAATCGTCAGAGGATGGTTGCGAAATTATTTCACTGAGAAAAATGAAAAAGGAGAAAACATTGTTTCGTTAATTTTCAAGAGCACCCAAAATGACTCTTCGCCCTATGATCAACAGTTGTCAGATGAAGAACTTTATTCAATTATCGATTCCTCAATATTCAAGTTTCTTTTTAAAGCAGACATCACAGCTTTGCGAAATGAACTGGAAAAAACTAAAGAAGTCGCTCTCGGTTTGAAATATTTTCAACATTTCTTGAACTCATGGACAAATTACGGAGAATCAATTTATTATGAACTTTGCAGATCCATTTCGACTACTGACATTAAAGATTATAAGAAATTGTGGAAGTTGCTTCGAAGAATTCTTGGTGAAAATGATTTCAAAACACTTATTAAAAAACCAGATAGTCATGGAGCTACTCCGCTAATGTTTAAAGCAGAGTTAAGAGTGAAAGAAGTTTTTATTTTTTTCTGGGAACTTCTAAGTGAAGATCTAACTGACGAAGAAAAATATTTTATTTTTATGGAAGAAAGCGAAGATGGATTTAATGCATTCGACCATGCCATTTCGAATAAAGATCCTGAAACATTCCTCGCGATCAAAGATTTGTACATGGAGACATTTGGAGAAGAAAAAATGAAGAACATGTTGATGAGGGAAAGAGAGAATGGAGAAAGCATTTTATTGACTTCTGTCAGGTATAGGCCCAAAGTTGAAACACTGAAAGCTTTTTGGATTTTCATTCAAAAAATCTTCGATATTTCAAATCAGAAAAGGATTTTTATGGAAACTGATGTAAATGGAAATACTTTCTATGATAAACTATTAAAAAGAGAAGACTTCGACGAGGTAACGAAAATATTTGAAAAATTTATTGATGAACATTTGACTGCGCTTGAGAAGGAACCATTAAAATATGGAAGAGACAAACTTTGGTTGCGAAAATATTTCACTGAGAAAAATGAAAAAAGAGAAAGCTTTGTTTCGTTCATTTTTAAGAGCCATCGAAGTGACGTCCTCTATTTACAAAGTGGAGATTCCTTCTCGTCATTTGATGAGCTGTCCGATAATGAACTTTATTCGGAGCTCGAATTACAAATTTTCAAGTTTCTAAAAGAAAAAGATCTTTCATCATTGCAAAATGACCTTGAAAAAGCTAAAGAACTCGGTTTGAAATTATTTCAACATTTCTTGATCTCAGAAACAACTGATGAAGAAACAATTTATTTGAATGCATGTAGAAGCTTGACGAGTATTGAAGATTTTGAGAAATTGTGGAACTTACTTCAAAGAATTCTTGACGAAAATGATTTCGTAATTCTAATCACAAAACGATCCAGCAAAAATAAAAAGACACCGTTAATGTTGAAAGCACAATACCATCAGAAAGAAGTTTTTAATTCATTTTGGAAACTTTTAACTGAAGGTCTAACTGATGAAAAAAAAGAAAAGCTTTTGATTGATGAAGATGGAGACGGCGATAATGCATTTGATTGTGCTACGCTAAATATTGATCCTGAAACATTTCTCGCGATCAAAGATTTGTACATGAAAACAATTGGAGAAGAGAAAATGAGGGACATGTTGACGAGGGACAAAAAGAAAGGAGAAAGTATTTTGCTTGTTTCTCTTAGAATTGATCAGGACAATGTTGAAACTGTAAAAGCGCTTTGGACTTTTATTCAAGAAGTTTTCGATGAATTTACTCAAAAAACATTTTTATTAAAAACAGATAAGAATGGAAAAACTCTTTTTGAAATAATTGTGAACAGAAAAGACTTTAACGAGAAAATGAAGATATTTGAGCCATTTATTGAAGAACATTTGACAGAACTTGAGAAGGAGCAATTCAAATATATTGGTTAACACAACCAAGTCATTAGCTCATGTCGAACAGGGTAATTTCAGGAAGAGAGAATAAAACATTTGATAAGTTTTAATATTTCTAAAAATATAATTTTGTTTTTGTAACGGAACAATTGACTTAACAATGGAAACACTTTCAATACATATTAAAAATAATTTTTTAAAAAAAGTTGCAATCAATTTCCAGGGAAACTTCCTGACCATTAAATATTCAACAAATTATGACCTAAACTCTTACATTAGAACAAGCTTTAAAAAATATTTAAAATTGTAAATATTTGGAAAATTTATTGAACATCATCTAACGAAAGTCTATAACTATAATATAAAATAAATATAATATAAAATAATGTTTGACAAATAAAAGATTTTTTTTCACTCAAATTATTTTTTATCAATTTTTTTTTTCAGAATTTCAACAAGTTTCGAAAATTTGACGATCTGAACGTTTTTTCTTCTTCTATACTATCGCACTCTACGCTCACACTTAAATACACATCGCAGATAATATTTCTTGTTCTCTCTCGATCGCGTAAACATTTCATTAGAGTTCCTCATATTTCACGGCTTGCAGACGTTCTTCTACTTTGTTCAGTAAATTATTAAAATAAATGAAACTCGATTGAAATTAAAGATATTTCTTTGCAGTGACGACTGAAGTGACAATTATTGAAGTGTTTAATGGAGACAGAAGAGTTGAGTGATCAAGATCGTGATTTCTTCGAGAGAATTCGAAATGGCGATGTCAATGCCGTTTGTGTTTTTATCGAAAAAAACGAAAAAGCGCCGTTCGATAATGAAAATAATGAATCAGCAGCGGCAGTCGCTCTCAAATCGAAACAACTCTCAGTGTACGAAGCTTTGATATCGAGAGGTTGGTGTTTAAACTCAAATGAGAACTTTAATGAAATTGTGAATGAATTGGAAAAGGTTTTGAGAAAAGAACTTCTTCAGATTCTCAAGGAGTTCGTAAAAAATCCAGACGATGATCATTTGAAAACTTTGATCGGCAATTTTCTTGATCGAAATCGTTACATTTTGTTTAACAACCTCGACGAAGGAAAACTATTGTTGGCGGATAACATCAAGTCTAGAAGAAAGAAAAATATTGAAAAAATAATTGAACAATT
Source organism: Smittia aterrima (assembly GCA_033063855.1). NCBI lineage: Eukaryota > Metazoa > Arthropoda > Insecta > Diptera > Chironomidae > Smittia > Smittia aterrima. Next base: position 27,318,496 of record CP093831.1, read on the forward strand.
CCACGACGCTCTAAAATGTGAACTTCGTGAGATCCACAAAAGAAATTTTATCAAGAATCCGAGCGAAGAACACTTGACTGCTTTGATCACACGAACGAGCATTTACTTTGGAGGAAGCTCAGCGACAACCAATCGACCAAAATATCTCGAGATGATTGCCGGAGCTTACGAACAGTTGAACGAAGTGAAAGAGATTAAAGCAATCTTTAAAGTCGTCGCAAGAACTTGGACATTATTTTCGACTTCGATCATAACTCAGTTGAACACGCAGACGCAACAGGAAATGAAAATGTTTACGGAAAGAGCTACGCGGAGACAGGAAGAGTTTATCTCGGAGCAAAAGCTTTGAACGAAGAAAATCGAAGTGAACAACTTTCAGAGGACAATTCTGAGACAGTTGATTTAAATGACGATGATAAACCCAGTCGCTCGGAAGTTTTAGGAGTCTTAGCTCACGAGCTTTGTCATGTCGCAATCTTTCGCATTTACAACAATAATTTCAAACCTTATCACAAAGATGATTCGGAAAATGAGAAAGAATTCGAAAAACCTCACAAGCATTGTCGGGAAAACCGTTATACTGAGGAAATAATTGCACTGGCGCTTAATGGTCCTGAAGACATCGTGCATGACGAACTTATTGTACGAGTTCCTCATCTGCTCGCTAAGTATCAAGGAAACAACAAAAGAATCGAATTTTTAAGAAAAACTTTTAAAAAGCTTTTTGATTACTTTGAAATTAAAACTTTGCAAGATCTCAAAAGGGAAATGGAGTTGATGTCAGCAGTTTGGAAATTGAAGTCAAAAGAACCTCAACATTTGACAGATTCAAAGATTTTGATTGAACCGAAAAATTTTGAACTTGATTTGTGTGTAAACAAAATTCTTGAGATCTCATCGAATTGTCCTGAAGTGACGATGAACTGGATCTTCCAAAAAACGACGAGCAAGCCCATCGCTAACTCTTTGTTCCTTGATCTTAAGCATCTCAAAGATGAAGAAACATTTGAACTTATGGTCGATGCTCATTCGTCTTGCATGAAACCAATAATCGTTATCGATTGTGACAACGAAACTGAAAAAGAAATCAAGAAAATTGCTGATGAAAAGATGAAAAGTGATGAAATTGACGAAAGAATAATTTTCGTTCACGATCACAAAGAATCTTTAATCAAAGATGCGAATTTCCTGGAGACTTCTCATTCTTGGCTTGATTTGATGGATCAATCAAAGGAAAACCTAATCACAAGGACGATCACGTTTCAAGGAGAAAAAATTGTTTTGGAAGATATTGTCGATTTTCATTGCGATGCTCTCGATTTTGTTCCATTGAAAGAACTTTTGAACAATTATCTCAAGATCGGCAACGAAATAAAATTCCCTGAAATTGACATTCACGTTCAAAGAAAATTTCTAGACAACAAATATGAAGAGATCGAGACAGTTCAAATTTTAAACATCGCGGCGAAGTCAGAATTAATTTTGTTAAGCGATGATCCTGGAATGGGAAAGACAACAGAGCTCAAGATGCTGACAATGGAATTTAAGAAAAAATTAGAAAGTTTCTGGGTCGCTTTTGTTGATTTGAAGGAACATTCAGATTTCTACGAGAAAGACAAAAACTTCAAAACTGAATTTAATTCCTCAAAAGAAATCGCAAACTTTTTCGCTAAGAAAATCTTCAAACTCAACGAATTCGAGGAAAGAGTCTTCAAACATTTATTTTGCGATGATCGAGTTGTCTTGCTCTTGGATGGCTTCGATGAGATCAGCCCAAGCTTCAATAAATTCGTCACAATGTTGATCAAATCAATCAAATCACATTCTGCAAATATTTTGATCACATCAACGAGACCTCACTTGACAAATGAACTTTGCAGAGAACTCGAAGTTGAAACTTTCACTTTCATGCCATTAACCGAAGAAAATTGTCTTGAGATTATTGAAAAAAACTTTAAGAAAAAAGGAATTACAGGAGAACACTTGAAGAAGAAAATTCATCAAACGAAAGAATTTTTTGAAAAGTTAAACATGAACTCCAATCCTGCGAAGAATCCTTTGATCTTAGGAATGGTTGCGAAAGTTTTCTCCAACGATCAATTTGTTCAGGACATGCAAGCAAACCATTTCTCGATCTACGAGAAATTCGTAAACATTATGATCAGTGAATCGATGAAGAGAGGAGACGACGCTAGAAAGGAAATAACGAGTTGCTTAATGTCTAAGATCGACATCATTCTGTTTTATCAAAAAGAAGCTTTCAAAGTTCTTTCCGAAGAGGAAAATAAATTCAGGGAATTTTTTGGTTTGTGCTTTAGTGAAGTTCAATCTCCGCCTCACGAACAAATTACAAGAGTCGCTTTGATGAAATCTGATGGCTCCGGAAAGTTTCAGTTCATCCATCGAACTTTTGCCGAGTTCTTCGTCGCTGATTTCTTGTTCAAAAACGTTTTTGATTTGAAAATTTTGAAAGATCGAAAGGAGAAGGATCGAATGAACCAAGAGCAAATTGGATCATTTTATAAAATACTTCGAAATGTTCTTGATTTCTTATTCAAGAAGAAGAAAAATCCAAAAATCCAAGAGCGATTAAGAGCAAATAATGGAATCGTTCGAATAGTTTTCTCCCTACATCATATTCGTTACGAAGTTGTGCAATCATTTATTGATGGAGCTTTTGAAAACCTAATCCTGAACATTGACCAGATTGAAAAAGAAGTTTTGATGTCAACCTTTGAACAAATTTTCACGAAAGAAGAGATGCCGGATTATTTTCAATCTTTTGTCAAAATGAGTTTTTTAAACTTAACCACTGTCATCAGTCGATGTGCCGACCAACAAGATCTGAAAAGACTTTGGACATACAAATCGTATAATGATATTGATGAAAATATTTTTATGAAGGTAGCAAGATATGGATCGCTCTTCTTCAACACAAAGTTGACAGAGTTGGCTCATGAAGTTTTCAACGAAAACGATTTTGTGAATTTTTTCTCTGAAAAAAATAGAAATGAAGAAACTGTCGTTATATTTGCTTATGAGAATGCCAACTCTGAGGTCTTTGATTTTTACTTAAAAAACGAATTTTTCCAATTGGCAATTGATCAGTTTCCTGAAGGTTATAAGATAAAACTTAAATTATTGAGGTTCCTACTTTGTGCCGACATCTCAGGATTTTTTGGTGAAATGGAAAAAATTCAAGAAACCGCGGAAGGTTTGGAAAACTTACAAAAAGTCTTGAAGTCAGAGATAATTCACGGATCAGACATTTATCTGGAAGCTTGCAGACGCATAACGAGTAATGAAAATCTTGAGAAATTAAGGAAGTTGCTTCGAAGAGTTCTTGGCGAAAAAGATTTCAAAACACTTCTCGAGAAATCCTACAGTTAAAGCAAAAAATCAGAAGAAAGAAAATAATTTATTCGTTTATCAGACTTCGAGTTGTCAGACTTGATCGGGACAATGCTGCCATGGTGAAAGCTCTTTTTAGTTTAATTCAAGAAATTTGCTATATTTCAAATCATAAAACGATTTTAATGAAGCCAAATTGTAATGGAAATATTTTATATAAACTTTATATTATAAAGTCATTGTGACAAGATTTGTGACGATAAAAAAATAAAGTAGTTTAAAGATTTATTGGATGAATCTTTTGATTTTCAGAAATTTTTTCATTCGTCGTCTGTGACGTAGTCGAATATTTTTTGACTCGCGTTCACATTTTCTTGGACATAGAAATGTGTGCTATCGCACGTTGCTCTAACACACTTAGACATTGCAGATAATATTTTTGCTCTTTCTCGCGTAAACATTTCATTAGAGTTTCGCGTAATTTCATGATTCTCAGACGTTTTTTTATTTTGTTCAGTAAATTATTAAAATAAATGAAACTCAATTGAAATTAAAGATATTTCTTATCAGTGACGACTGAAGTGACAATTATTGAAGTGATTAATGGAGACAGAAGAGTTGAGTGATCAAGATCGTGATTTCTTCGAGAGAATTCGGAATGGCGATGTCAAGGCCATTTGTGTTTTTATCGAAAAAAGCGAAAAAGCGCCGTTCGATAATGAAAATAATGAATCAGCAGCGGCAGTCGCTCTCAAATCGAAACAACTCTCAGTGTACGAGGCTTTGATATCGCGAGGTTGGTGTCTAAACTCAAATGAGAACTATAATGAAATTGTGAATGAATTGGAAAAGGTTTTGAGAAGAGAACTTCTTCAGATTCTCAAGGAGTTCATAAAGAATCCAAATGCAGGTCCAAATGAATTGAATTCAATGATCGACACTTTTCTTGATCAAAATCGTTACATTTTGTTTAACAATGTCGACGAAGGAAAACTATTGTTGGCGGATAACATCAAGTCTAGAAGAAAGAAAAATATTGAAAAAATAATTGAACAATTCCATGAAGCTCTAAAATGCGAACTCCGTGAGATCCACACAAGAAATTTTATCAAAAATCCAAACGAGGAACATTTGACTGCTTTGATCACACGAACGAGCATTTACTTTGGAGGAAGCTCAGCGACAACCAATCGACCAAAATATCTTAAGCTAATTGCCGGAGCTTACGAGCAATTGAATGAAGTGAAAGAGATTCGAACAATCTTTAAAGTCGTCGCAAATGTCAAGAACTTGGACATCATTTTCGATTTCAATCATGACTCAGTTGAACACGCAGACGCAACAGGAAATGAAAATGTTTATGGAAAGAGTTATGCAGAGACAGGAAGAGTTTATCTTGGCGCAAAAGCTTTGAACGAACCAAATCGAAGTGAACAACTTTCAGAGGACAATTCTGAGACAGTTGATTCAGATGATAATGATAAAGTAAATCGATCAGAAGTTTTAGGAGTCTTAGCTCACGAGCTTTGTCATGTCGCAATCTTTCGCATTTACAACAATAATTTCAAACCTTATCACAAAGATGATTCAGAAGGTTTAGCAGAATTCAAAAGGGCTTTTGAGCATTGTCGGGAAAATTCTTATTATGAGCTAATTATTGCACTTGCGCTCAATGGACCTGAAGACGTCGTGCACGATGAACTTATTGTGCGAGTTCCTCATCTCCTCGCTTTGTATCAAGGAGACAACGAAAAGATCAAATCTTTAAGAGAAACTTTTAAAAAGCTTTTTGACTATTTCGAAGTAAAAACTTTGCAAGATCTCGAAAGGGAAATTGAGTTGATGAAGGCAGTTTGGAAATTGAAGTCAAAGGAGCCTCAACATTTGACAGATTCAAAGATTTTTATTAAACCAACATCATTTGAGATAGATTTGGATTCAAACAAAGTTTTCGAGATTTTCTCGAATTGTCCTGAAATGACGATGAACTGGATTTTCCAAAAAACGACGAGCAAGCCCATCGCTAACTCTTTGTTCCTTGATCTTAAGCATCTCAAAGATGAAGAAACATTTGAACTTATGATCGATGCTCATTCGTCTTGCATGAAACCAAAAATTGTCATCAACTGTGATAACGAAACTGAAAAAGAAATCAAGGAAATCGCTGATGAAATGAAGCAAAATGAAATTAAGGAAAGAATTATTTTCGTTCATAATCACAAAGAATCTTTAATCAAAGATGCGACTTTCCTGGAGACTTCTCATTCTTGGCTTGATTTGATGGATCAATCAAAGGAAAACCTAATCACAAGGACGATCACGTTTCAAGGAGAAAAAATTGTTTTAAAAGAAGTTGTCGATCTTCATTGCGATGCTCTCGATTTTGTTCCGTTGAAAGAACTTTTGGACAATTATCTCAAGATCGGCAACGAAATAAAATTCCCTGAAATTGACATTCACGTTCAAAGAAAATTTCTAAACACTAAATGTGAAGAGATCTACCCAATTCAACTTTTAAATATCGCGGAGACTTCCAAATTCATTTTGCTAAGCGATGATCCTGGAATGGGAAAGACAACAGAGCTCAAGATGCTGACAATGGAATTTAAGAAGAAATTTAAAAGTTTCTGGGTCGCTTTTGTCGATTTGAAGGAATATTCAGAATTTTACGAAAAAGATGAAAAGTTCAAAACTGAATTCAGTTCACCAAAAGAAGTCGCAAACTTTTTTTCAAAGAAAATCTTCAAACTCAACGAATTCGAGGAAAAACTTTTCGAACATTTATTTGTCTTGGGTCGTGTTGTCGTGCTCTTGGATGGCTTCGATGAGATCAGTCCAAGCTTCAAGAAGTTCGTCATAATGTTGATCAAATCAATCAAATCACATTCGAGAAATATTTTGGTCACATCAACGAGACATCATTTGAAAAAGGAACTTTGCAGAAAGCTGGAAGTTGAAGCATTCACTTTGATGCCGTTGACAGACGAAAATTGTGACGAGATCCTTAAGAAGAACTTTGAAATAAAAGGAATTACAGAAGAAGACTTAAAGAAGAAAATTGATGATACGAAAGAATTTTTTGAAAAGTTAAACAAGAACCTTGAGCCAGTGAGGAATCCTTTAATCTTACAAATGGTTGCAAAAGTTTTCTCCAACAATAAAGTCGCTCAAGTCACTCAACCCAACATTTACTCGATCTACGAGAACTTCGTCAAAATCATGATCAGAGAATCGATGAAGAGAGGAGACGACGCTAGAGATGAAGCTGCGAGTTGCTTGATGTCTGATTTCAACATTATTAAGTTCTACCAAAAAGAAGCTTTCAAATTGCTCTTCGATTACGATGAACAAGCAAAAAGAGCTTTCAATGATGGCAATCACCAAATCAAGAATTGTTTTATGTATTGCTTCAGTGAAGTTCAATCTCTGCCTAACGAGCAAATCACAAGAGTCGCTTTAATGAAATCTGACGGCTCAGGAAAGTTCCAGTTCATCCATCGAACGTTTGCTGAGTTCTTCGTCGCAGAATTTTTATTCAAAAGCGCTTTCGACTTGAAAATTCCGGCACAGAAATTTTTCGCTTCTAGTCAGAGATTAAAATACATTTATGAAGTAATTTGTAGTCTCTTCGTAAGCAGTAGTCTCTACAAACCAGTGCGAACGTTTATCGATGAAGCTTCTGAGAACTTGATAGCGAACATTGAAGAGATCGATAGAAAAAAATTGATTTCAAAATTTCATGAAATTTTCTGGGAAAATGAGATGCCAAAGTTTTTTCTAAAGTTTGCGTCGCACAGTTTATTAAACTTAATCACTGTCATCTCTCGATGTGCAGAGAAAAAAGAGCTCAAAAGACTTTGGACATACAAAGATAAAAACGGAACAAATGTTTTCATGATTGCAGCGGAAACTAGTTCACTTTACTTCAATAAAAAATTGACAGAGTTAGCTCGTGAAGTCTTGCGTGAAGTTCTCGACGAGAAAGATTTTCTGAATTTTTTTACTGAGAAAACAAAAAGTGGAGACACTGTCGTTCAATTTGCTCTAAAGAGCGGCAACTCAGATGTCCTTAACTTCTACTTAAATTTCTCAACTTCTCTTGATCAACCTCCCGAACATTTTGAGATAAAAGTTAAATTGATTAAACTTCTTCGAAGTAAAGAAATTTCTAAATTTCGAGAGGAACTGGAAGATGTTGAAGAGAAACGAAGTTTAAAATATTTACAACGTTTACTGAACTCTAGAACAATTGAAAGAGAAACTTTTTATTGTCACGCTAGTAGATTCTTGTCAACTCTTGAGGAGTTTGAGAAATTGTGGAACTTTCTTCGAAGAGTTCTTGGCGAAAATGGTTTCAAAATTATTCTAAAGAAACCAAGTTTAAAACTTGGAGTCACTCCGCTTATGATCAAAGCTTGGAATTGCAAAAAAGAAATTTTCATTCCTTTCTGGAAACTTCTAACTGAAGGTCTAACAAACGAAGAGAAAGAAAAGCTTTTAAATGAAAAAGACAAAACTGGAAATAATTTATTCGATTTTGCCACGAGGAATAAAGATCCTGAAACATTCCTCGCGATCAAAGATTTGTACATGGAAACATTTGAAGAAGACAAAATAAAGATCATGTTGACGAGAGAAAGAGATTTTAAAGAAAGTATTTTGGTTCTTCCCCTCAGATGTCGGGACGACAATGTTGCAACAGTGAAAGCTCTTTGGACTTTTATTCAAGAAATCTTCGATGTTCCAACTCAGAAAACAATTTTAATGAAGAAAAATGAGAATCGAGAGACTTTTTATTGGAAAATTATTAACAGACAAGACTTCAACGAAAGAATGGAGATTTTTGAGCCATTCATTGAGAAACATTTGACGAAACGTGAGAAAGAGGATTTCAAATATGAAAACGTTGTCAAGTTTCAAAATTTTGATGCAATTGTTTTACGTCTCTCCGATTTAATTTCTTTAATAATTTCAACAGTTTTAATTGTAGGACTGATATATTTTATATACAGAACGTATTTAGATTACTTAGAAGCTAGTCTCTGAACGACGAGAAGGAAAAATCAGCTGTTACTCTCTCAACCATAGCAACAGCAATTTCTCGGCGAAAAGTCTCCTAGACAGCGCCACGCTTATTTGAATAAGAAACAAAATAGAAACATCTGTCAAACAATTCTTTCAATGTGTAGCTTTAAGCTTGTCAAGTATTCTAAAACTCAGTAGATTGTGAAGTAGGAGCGACAACGGATCAAAATCAAAATGGTTAAAAAATATAAAAATAAAGTTGTTGTTTTAAAATTTCTTCTTGTGATGGGAGCAATAGTTTTGGTACAAACGTTAATCATGGCAATTTTGAAAAGTAGTTCAACTGATAACTTAAGTAAACAACTTGAATTAGTCGATAACAACTCATTTCCGCCGAACTCCAAATTCAGGTATTGTCTTGTTTTTTGTTTAGACAGGTGATCTAAAAACCAAATTGAAAATGTTTTGTAGAAATTTCATTCCATGCAAAGACAAAGATTTTGAATCAAAAATACTTCAACATGGAATTTATTGGATGCTGAAGAATTATGTGAAGGCTACAAAATATTTTAAATGTGATGAGTCAATCACTTACACAACAAATGCAGATTTTTCCTTCTTGGATAATCTTGTGCCACTTCTAGAGCATTGGCAAGGTCCAATCAGCATTGCTGTCTGGGCTCCAGAAAGTTTATTCGAAATCACATTGGACTCGATTGCTTATTTACGCAACTGCCACGACCGCAGCGAACTTGTTAGAGAGCTCGCCACTTTCCACATTTTTTTCGAGAGACTTCACTTTCCCAAAACGATTCCGAAAACTTTCGATGAATTCGAGCAAATGTACATTTGTCCAACAGAAGAACCTTTCGCTAAGGTTGAAGCTGTGAAACAGTTTAAGGAAAAGTTCGAAGCAACATTCCCAATCAACGTTGCGAGGAATCTTGCTCGAGAATCAGCTTTAACTCATTTTGTTTTGGCGAGTGATATCGAACTTTATCCGAGTCCTGGATTAATCAATCAATTCTTCGCAATGATCGCTAAAGACCCAAAGCCGTATTTAGAGAAGAAAAAGTGAGTTAATCGAAAATTGTTTTATTGACACAACTGAAGCAAATAAAAATTTATTTTTCAGTGTTTTCGTGCTTCCAGCGTTTGAAGTTGAAAGTGATCAACAAGTTCCTCAAACTAAATCAGAGCTTGCAGCAATGAAGAAGAATAAAACTTCAGTCTGGTTTCACTACAAGTTCTGCAAACAATGTCACTTGATCCCAAACTACGACGAATGGTTTCTAGATACAAAGAATTCAGAAATGTCTGTTTTTCAATCTGTAAAAAGACGAGGAGAACAAAGTTTCTGGGAGCCATTCTACATTGGCACAAATGATGATCCGCTCTGGGACGAGCGACTGGACTGGGAAGGCAAAGCTAACAAAATGCAACAAGCTTTTATAATGTGTCTTCTCGACTACAATTACAACGTTCTCTCAAACGCTTTTCTCTGTCACAAACCAGGAATTAAATCGATAGCTTGGAAGAAAGAAAATGTTAATCCTGTATACCAAAAAAGATCAGCAAATCTGCTATTTCACGATATTAAAAACGATTTAAAAGTCCTCTACAACGACCGCGAAGGATGTAGGATCCTGAGTACGATATTCAGAGGGGAACCGAAAGTTCCTGGAGACTTTCCTTCTCATTTGATTTCTTTCAAAGAAGAGAAAAGAAAGTTGTCTAAATTTTAAACATTTTGTGGTTCGCTATAGTCATTGAGAATATTTAAAGAATAAAACGAAATCGCCTAACTTTTAAAGACACTCCAACCTCCAGATTCCGCCACTCTCGGACCTAGCTTCTGGCTGGCGGACTTAGAGAGGTTAAAAAGTAAGAAAAATGTTTAAGTATTAAGAATGGGAATTTTTACTTATTTTCTTTTGTATTTCCTTAACTGTAATAAATTCTGAGTCGTGAATAATAATTGCCATCTGATCCATTCACTCGTAAAGATGTTTACGAGCTTTTTCTTACAGACAAAAGTGAAACAGAAATTCACTTTTTTGTCATCGATAAGGAAGTAAATTATTCAGAAGTTCAGTTGTTACGGAAACACGAGAAGCAAAGAAACAAACTCAGAATGGTTGTTAAATATAAAAACAAAATCTTTGTCCTGAAATCGTTTTGTGTTGTGTCTGCAATGTTTTTTCTGCGAACAAGAATCGTCGCAGTCCTGAAAAATGATATTGATTCTACTGAGACTTCTAGCCACGAGTTGTTATTGCTAGAATCCTCAGCCAGGTAATGTTGTCTTGTTTATTTAAGTGAATTTTAATTAATTGAAACGTCTACAGAAATTTCATTACGTGCGAAGATAAAGGACACGACTCAAAAGTGTTTCAGAACGGAATTTACTGGATGTTCAAAAATTATGTGAAGTCGAAATATTTTAAATGTGGCGAGTCAATCACTTACACAACACCAACTGATTTCTCGTACTTGGATAATCTCGTGCCGCTTTTAGAGCGATGGCAAGGTCCAATCAGCATTGCTCTCTGGGCTCCAGGAAGTCTGTTCAACAAGACATTGGACTCGATTGCTTATTTGCGCAATTGCCACGAAAACAGAGAGCTCGTAAAAAACTTCTCAACTTTCCACATTTTTTTCGAGAGACAACACTTTCCCGGTTTTATTCCATCGACTTTCGATGAATTCGAGCAAACGTACAAGTGTCCAACAGCTGAGCCTTTCGCTAATAATTCAGCTGTGAATTTATTTAAGCAGACGTTCAATGCAACATTTCCCATCAACGTGGGAAGAAACCTTGCTCGGGAATCAGCTCTGACGCATTTTGTTTTTGCCACAGACTTTGAACTTTATCCGAGTCCAGGATTGATCGATCAATTCTTTGCTATGATCAGCAAGGATCCGAAACCATATTTAGAGAAGAAAAAGTGAGTTGGTCTAAATAATAATAAATTATGAAAATTGTAATTTTATTTTTCAGTGTTTTTGTTATTCCGATATTTGAAGTACAAAGCGATCAAAAAATTCCTCAAACTAAATCAGACCTTGCAGCAATGATAAAGAATAAAACTTCAATCTGGTTTCACTATGACTTTTGCAGAGGTTGTCACTTGATCCCAAAGTATGACAAATGGTTTTCGGATATAAATGATACAGAAATGTCTGTTTTTCAATCTGTAAAGAGACAAGCCAGACACAGTTTCTGGGAACCGATGTACATCGGAACAAATCACGAACCTTTGTGGGACGAGCGACTGGATTGGGAAGGCAAATCAGACAAAATGACACAAGCTTACATGATGTGTCTCCTCGACTACAATTACAACGTCCTCTCTAACGGTTTTCTCTGTCACAAACCAGGAATTAAAGTGAAAGCTTGGGTCAAAGCTAATGTCAATCCGATCTACACAAGAAGGACAGTTAAATTGCTAAATAATGAAATTAAAAAAGAGATAAAACTTTTTTATAACGACAGAGATGGCTGCTCCATCCAAACTTCAGTAAACAGAGGAGTTCCGGTTGTTCCTGGAGACTTTCCTTCGCATTTGATTTCTTTCAAAGATGAAAAAACGAAGTAAAATATCGCAAACAGAAAAATAAAGCTTAATTTATCTAGTTCATTCAATTCATGAGAACTTTTTCAAACCTGGATCACTGACATTTCTCATAATCTCTTCAATGAAGAAAAATGAGAATCGATAGACTTTTTATTAGAAAATTATAAACAGACAAGACACTTTATCGGCGATAAATGTTTCTCAGACATCGCAAAACTTATTTGAATAAAAAACATCTGTCAAACAATAATTTCAATGTCTAGCTTTAAACTTGTCAATTATTCTAAAACTCAGTAGATTGTGAAGTACGAGCGACAACGGATCAAATTCGAAATGGTTAAAAAATATAAAAATAAAGTTGTTGTTTTAAAGTTTCTTCTTGTGATGGGAGCAATAGTTTTGGTACAAACGTTAATCATGGCAATCCTGAAAAATAGTTCAACTGAAGACTTAAGTAAACAACTTGAATTAGTCAATAACAACTCGATTTTGACTAACTCGCAAGCCAGGTACGAGAAATGTTGTCTTGTTTAAACAAGTGAGCTAAAAAACTAAAATTTAATTAATTTTTTTTTAGAAATTTCATTCCATGCAAAGACAAAGATTATGAATCAAAAATACTTCAACATGGGATTTATTGGATGCTCAAGAATTATGTGAAAGCAACAAAATATTTTAAATGTGATGAGTCGATCACTTACACAACAAATGCAGATTTTTCCTTTATGGACAATCTTGTGCCGCTCTTAGAGCGATGGCAAGGTCCAATCAGCATTGCTGTCTGGGCTCCAGGAAATTTATTTAACAACACAATGGACTCGATTGCTTATTTGCGCAACTGCCACATGCAAAGTGAGCTTGTTAGAAAGCTCGCAACTTTTCACATTTTCTTCGAGAGACTTCACTTTCCCAAAACGATTCCAAAAACTTTCAAAGAATTTGAGCAAACTTACATTTGTCCAACAGAAGAACCTTTCGCTAAGGCTGAAGCTGTGAAACAATTTAAGGAAAAGTTCAATGCAACCTTCCCAATCAATGTGGCAAGGAATCTTGCTCGAGAATCAGCTTTAACTCATTTTGTTTTGGCGAGTGACTTTGAGCTATATCCGAGTCTTGGCTTAATCGATCAATTCTTCGCAATGATCGCTAAAGAACCGAAGCCGTATTTAGAGAAGAAAAAGTGAGTTAATCAAAAAATATTAATTGACTCAACTAAAGCAAATAAAACTTTATTTTTCAGTGTTTTTGTTCTTCCAGTGTTTGAAGTTGAAAGTGATCAACGAGTTCCTCAAACTAAATCAGAGCTTGCAGAAATGAAGAAGAATAAAACTTCAATCTGGTTCCATTATGAATTTTGCAAACATTGTCACTTAATTCCAAACTACGACAAATGGTTTCTAGATACAAAGAATTCAGAAATGTCTGTTTTTCGATCAGCGAAGAGACAAAGTAAACAAAAGTATTGGGAACCATTCTACATCGGTACCAACGACGAACCTCAGTGGGACGAGCGACTGGATTGGGAAGGGAAATCTAACAAAATGCAACAAGCTTTCGCAATGTGTCTTCTCGATTACAATTTTAACGTTCTATCGAACGCTTTTCTCTGCCACAAACCAGGAATTAAATCGAAAGATTGGAACGTTAATAATGTCAATCGAAAATTATACAAAAGAACTTCTAAACTCCTTCACAACGAAATTATAACAGAATTAAAAATCCTCCACAACGATCGTGAAGGCTGCGGCATACAAAACTTATTTCCGTTTCAACACAATGTTCCGGTTATTCCTGGAGACTTTCCTTCGCATTTGATTTCCTTTAAGGACGAGAAATAGGAAAAGTAAATTATCTTTAATGTAAGATTGAATTTTTGAATTTTTGACATCGAAAAAGAAATAGATAAAGCTTAATTTTTACTTTTTCAATATACAACTCATTTAAACTCCTCTGAGTGTCCACCACCAGGCTCTTGGGTGGCCACTTTAGGGAGGTTGAAGTGCTCACTCTTTCTTTAACTGAAACTTTCTTCTTTCTGGTTTTTCTGATCTAAGTCTGATCCGCACTCTCAAATAAGAAGAATAAGAACAAAAGTGAAACAGAAATTCACTTTTTAGTATCGATAAGCAAGTAAATTATTTTGAAATTCAGTTGTTACGGAAACACGAGAGGAAAAGAAACAAAACTAAGATGACTGTTAAAAATAAAATCAAACTCTTCATTTTGAAATCGTTTTGTGTTGTGGCTTCAATATTTCTTTTGCGAATATTAATCGTCGAATCCCGGATAAGTACTTCTGATGTTAATTTTAGTCATCAGGTGTTTTCGCGAGACTCTCAAGCCAGGTACGAGTATTATTGTTTTGTTTATTTAAGTGAACTTTTATTAATTGAAACGAGTCTAGAAATTTTGTTTCATGCGAAGACAAAGATTATGAATTAAAGATATTTCGGAGTGGTAACTATTGGATGCTCAAGAATTATGTGAAGGCCACGAAATATTTTAAATGTGACGAGTCGATCACTTACACAACATCTGCAGATTTTTCTTTGTTGAATAACGTCGTGCCAATCATAGAGCGATGGCAAGGTCCAATCAGCATTGCTGTCTGGGCTCCAGAGAATTTATTTAACATCACTTTGGATTCAATTGCTTATTTGCGCAATTGCCACGAGCGCAGCGAACTTGTCAGAAAGTTCTCGACGTTTCACATTTTCTTCGAAAGACAACACTTTCCATATCCAGTTCCAAAAACTTTCGATGAATTCGAGCAAACGTACAAGTGCTCAACAGAAGATCATTTCGTTGATACTTCGGCTGTGACGTTATTTAAGAAAACATTCAATGCAACATTTCCAATCAATGTGGCGAGGAATCTTGCTCGAGAATCTGCTTTGACTCATTTTGTTTTGGCGAGTGATATCGAACTCTATCCGAGTCCTGGACTGATCGATAAATTCTTCGCAATGATCGCTAAAGATCCGAACCAAATTTAGATAAAATATTTATTGACAAAGCTTAAGCAAATAAAATTCCTTAATTACAGAGCAGCAACTGGCGAAATTAATTATCTAACTTCATTACGCGGAAATCACATTTGAGTTGACCCCTCACTAAATGCTTCGTTTACTTTTCCAGTGCTTTCCAGTTCATTTTTTCTAAAAAGTAATTTAAAATATTTGTAAGGAAGTTCAAAGTCTCCTTCTTCGCAATCAATGAGAATTCCTTTTCCTGTAAGTGAGCTCGAGCAGTTCAGGATCACCAGCAACAACCAAGCAACGAAATTAAGAAGGAAAATAATGTTTAAACGATGGCCTTGGAATAAATATTAGAGTTAAGAGCGTCGAATGTCAAAAGAAAAGTAATTTCTCACCAAAATAAATCTCAAGAAGAGTCCACAAACCTCGCCAGACAAACACAGTGGCAACAATGCAAAGCAATATGAGGACATCATGAAATAAAATTTGGAAATCGAGAAACATTTTGCTCAATTTTCTAATGAAATCTTCAACAGCAAATATCGTCACAGCCATCACAGCTCCAATCACCTAAAATCATTAAAGTAATTTTATTAAAGCTTCATTTGTCATGCGAAAACTCACGAGCGATAGACAAGCTGATAAGAATTCATCCTCGGGCAAGAGATTGTAATGAATGAGAGTCCAAATGTCGCGCCAAACGACAACAGTTAATGCCATCAGGAAACAAGTGAAGATGCAATCGCCAGCGAAGCGAAAAGCTCCATCGGCTTTCTCCAATCAAAGAATTTTCATTATTTTTCTTTCTCTCGTGAGAGATTCGTATTTACCACTCGTTTGAAATATGTTGGAGTTTGAAAAACGTTTTCATTTTGATCGAACGTTACGACAAACAAAGCCGCGATGCTGTTCCTTAGCGACTTCGATAAAATCAGAATCATCGCGTTTTGAAAAACATTTAAAATAATTGAAAAATTGCTGTCGGACGATGTTAAGTCAGCAAATAACCACGAACCACGCCATAAGCTTATTGACGTCAGAGCGATCACCAGAGCGTTCACTTTTGTCACGATCACTTTGGCAAAGTGTTTTTTAAAAGTTAGAACTTTCGCGAGAGATTCTTGATAGAAAATCATTAGAAATTGTCCAAGAAATCCAATCGCGAAAGAAGTCGCCGCACTTTTCACTTGATCTTCTGGGAAAATGAAATTATTCCAGATCGTCCATGTCGTATACCAAAAGATGACAACCAAAGGTGCAACGACCAACAATGAAAACAAAACATCAAGAACACAAGCGAATGGTCTTAAAATTACTTTAGCAAACATTTTTCAATTTTTTAAAATTAACAATTCATCTGATCGAGTGTAAAGAACGAACTGAAATCTGTTTTGTTGATGAAACTTTGTTTCATTCTAGATTTGTTAGGCTGACCATTCACTTCCTGCATCTCAAAGCTTCACTTGCTAGACAACAATCTGTCCATCCAAACCGTCAATCACAATTGGTCAAAAATCAAGGTTCGAAATCTATTTGAGAAGGTCACGGAAGAGCGATTAATTAACTAAACGCACAGCTTTACGTGTCGGCAAAAAATGAAATCCAATTACCGTCAAGAATTTCATTGTTCAACTTGATTGTCCCATTTCGAAGCGACTTCCCCTGCTCGACTCACACAACGATCAATTTTTGATGAATCTTTCGTATTAGTGAAAAACGTTGGCAATAAAGGAAAGACAACATTTTCTCTCGATACAACGTACGCAAAGCAATCAAAATAATTGAGCTCCAACACTGGCAAGAGCCAACAACGGTCTCCATTACTTTAACAACTTTTCATCAGAGCACGAGAGTCAGGGTTGAAGGGAAAAGTGTGAAGGGAAATTCCCTCACCCTCGCACATTCAGTTCATCGCTCGCAACATCTGAGAAAACAGATTGTGAGCGTAAAATGTGGAAACCGTGAGAGAGAGAGAGAGAAAAAGCTCCGGGAAAACCACATTCACGAAAATATTTTCCGTCATTATTTTATTTGCTTTGCTTCGCTTCGACTGCATTTGTTTTCGATTCCGTGAAAAAAAGAAAAAAAAAAAGCGGAAAGAAAATCTCTTGAACTGTAAACGCTTCGTCTAAAGTGAATTATTGAACTCTTATTAGTGGCAATCAATTTATTTTCCCTTCCAAGTGATCGACGAGTGTCAACTCGTTTTCAATTATTCGTTTCGCAGTATGAGGCCGCAGTTTGTTCGTGATGATGGTGTCTGATTGCTTTGCTGCGTGCTTAATTTATTGAAAACGTGAAGTGAGTGGAAGGAGAGAGAGAGTTGTGCTCTCCATGGTGATAGCAAACGCTAGGACATGAACTCGCTCTAAATGTGCTTGATGATTGTCTATTATAATCCAAAACTACTGCTGATGGCAAATTCCTTCTTGTCGGTCCTATCCGCTGTCGGAATAAAAATCGCATAAAATTCTATGACATTTTAACCGCCCTCGGCTGAAACTGCGAAAACTCGGGCCGCCTTGTGAACAAGCGAACTTCACCGTAATTTTTTACGAGCGATGGGAAATTGAAATAAAATTGAATTATGTGAAAATTGTTGAACGAAGAAAATGAGATTTCTTGATAGAATTTCCGTGCGATTTGGGAGGAAAATGGCAAAAGCAATTTTAGGAATAAATCGTCGCTTGGAATAATATTTTCGCTGTCATCTGCGCTCAAGGATTTTTCAAGACGACACATAAGTGGGATAACGTCATTATCAAGCTTCTCTCTCAAGGTGAGTTTGTTTGATTTAGAAAAATTTCCTCGCTTCGAATCCAATTTTCAGTTCCATCAATCATCGCTCTCTCTGCTTCCATAGACAAACTTGTCAACCCAGATCGACAAACCTTTCCCTTTAAACTCTTTTGCTCTTTCCCTGGCGAATCTTCGTGAGCAAATATTTGATAAAAATAAATTAAATTTGAATATGATAATTTCCTTTCAAGAGCGAGAGATGCTTACCGCATCAGAGAGCAATCTGTCATCCTCGTCGAGCTGTCAGAATTTTTGCGGATTATGCGACTGATACGCTATAACAATGTTTAATTTATAAAATGGAAAATTAAGGCCTAAAGTTGATTCAGTAGAACGAAAGCATGCGAGCATAAACTGTTAACATTTCATGAGCCCAAGTAATCCATCATTGTGCTGAGATGGATTTGTTTGTGAAAGGACTTTCTCCTTTTCTTTGTGTAAGTGAAGACTTCATCTGATCATAAGAATGTTTGCATCTCACAGGACATGTGACAGGAAAAATTAGAAAGTTTTAATTAAATTTCATGTCATGGCGACGGGCTTACGTCTTCTAGTACGAAATAAATCCTTGATATCAGCATAAGAGAGAGAGAATGATGGATTACTTTCGATTTTTTTCCTTTCCTCCGTTTTCAAAGCAAAACGTTCGTTTCATGGCACATAATGTTTCGGGTGGCAAATGTGTACATTTCCAACACAAATGCGAAGTGAAAATGCTTTTTTCATTCCTCGGAAGTTTTTTGGGGAGAGAAAAGGGAAGAAAGGAAAATTCAATTTTAGGAATCCTAAATTTCTCTTCCATGATTATGCTGCTTTTGTGAGTGTTTGTATGTTTCATGTGGGGAAGGGAAAACGTAAAAACGTGAATCAGGAACTTGCGCAGAATGAATTATTGGTTCATTGCCTTCATAAAATAAAACTAAAGAGATTTCTTAAAGATCCTCCAACGCCACAAATTAATCATTGCGATGTAGTTTAGATTTATCAATGAGACTTCATTCACTTCGCAGTTTTGTGTGGTTGCTCTTGTTTCGTCCTTTTGCCGTTTATCGGGGGATGGAAACTTGAGCGCCCGTTGCCACACTCTCATTCTTAATGATTTACTTTTGCGGAACGTAAAATGACACGTTAATTAATCTCTATTTATTGTCAGAGACAATTATGTGCCCTTTTGTTTACGGCCGCCTTCGCTTCTCTCTTCACCATCCGGTGTCATTTTTCTGCGGGGATGCCAACATTTTCTTTTGTAAGGACAGAAAAAAAGGTTACGAGGTCGTTTAATTGTTTCAAACCACATAATGTTCCCCATGCAACTCCACCGCATTTTCTCTTTTATCGTTTTGCGCTTTCCTTCGATTTTTCCCGATCAATGCCGCAATCAAATGCGAATGAAAGAGAATTTTCGTCGTAAAAGGCAAATAACTGGGGTGAAATTGGTTTTTTATTGTTGTTCGAAGGTGTCGGGGTGGATGAATGGAAAACGCTCCGATGATGAATTCGAGAATCCTCTGATATCAATAAGTCCCTGAATAAATGAGTGATTGAGTGTGTGTGAGTGTTAGTGAAATTAAAGATTGTTTTCAAGTGAAATCAAAATCATCATCCCTTCGAAATGTTTGCTCACTCAAGTGCAATTTCCTGTTGCTCAACCAATCTCCCATCGGATTGAAATTTGATTTGAAAATGATTTGAATAATAATCTTGAAAGTTCGATCAATTGGAAAAGAGAGTCCGAGTCTCTCTCTCTCTCTCGAATGGTTTAATTCGATAAGAAACAAAGCTCTACTAACGACGATACCATTAAGCACTAATTTTATATCCTCGGAGTAATTTCATTGTAATAAAGGGAGACTCAGTTACGATATTTATGGCACAATAAAAATATTTCCTTCGCTATATGAGAGGGACTTCTAAGTTGGAGTGTAAACAAACATTAATAGTTAATAAAACTTGTTCACTCGACGAGGAAGGACTCTTCGTGCTTTCCATAATTTTATGCTTCCATTCTTTTTTTATTTTATGAGTAATTAATTGCTGTGGGACTCAGCAAAAGGCAAAGCTTTTGTAATGCGGAATTTTTTAGCTCAAATCCTTCGACTGAGCCGGCTGACGCTTCCCACTGGTACCACAGAACAATTAGTTTCTTAATTGATAAACATTTACATAAATTATTTATACAGTTCCGACTTACATGTTTACACATCTCTCCAGCATGTTTATAAAATAAGTTTTAATTTATATTAATTAATTTTTTCGCTCCTCTCGGATTCCATCGGAGTGAGCTAAGCAAAGCCCCGCTGCTGCGTTCAAAAATATAAATTAAGTATTGCAAGTTGGAAGAGAAGAGAAGAGATCGTGGTGTGAGAGCCTAATAAATCCGTCAATTTATTTACTGTTTTCGTTGGCAGCTTAAAAATGTTTTCTTTCCATTCAGAAGAGAAGTTTCAGCGAAATATTTACTTTAACGTCGAAGTCAAAACACTCGATATTCACGAAACATAATATTCTCTTCTTTCAAGAAAACGAAGTAACGAAGTTAAATGAATTGATTTATAAAATGTTTATTTAAATTTCAATAAAACTCATCGGCGGGGGTGAGAACAGAAAACTAAAGCGCGAGACGTGAAACTTAAGATGAATGAGAGTTTCAACATTCGGAAAAGAAAAAATTCTTTTCCTGGAGGAAAAATCGTTAATGGAAAGTCAGCAGTCGTTGTTTGTTCACGGGATCGAGTTTGATAATGGAAAGGAAAGAAACTTTGAAACTTCTCTTCCATAATTGAGCCGTTAATCTCACCCTAGAGCTGACGTTAATGCATGCATGATTCACTCGATGAATTGCTCAATACAAAACAGAAATTGATTTATATTTATTTTCGGTTTGCGCAAACAGTAAAAACGTAAAAACAAAACGACGAACATAAAATAAAAATTCATGTCATGCGAAGGAGAATTCTCAGTTGGATTCAGATTTGAATGTGGCGCGGAGTCGCTATCCACATATTTGATGGATAAAAAATGATCATCGACAAGCTCACTTCAACAATATTGATTTTGGAGCGAGAAATAGTTTGCTTTGTGTTTGTTTAAATCTGTTATGGGAATTTGTTAAGGCTCTCACGAGGAATGTGAGTTGAATATAATTAAAAAAAAGTTTTGCTCAAATTCGCAGCGAGAGACGAAACACGAATCCAACCGAAAATTAAATTGAAAGATCAGCGATAAATGCAAGCATCGACTTAATTTAAATAAAACACTCTCCTCGCATTTTTATTTCGAAGAATTTCTTCGTCTCCCGAGGATTAAGATTCAAAAGTATTTAAACATTGATAAAAACATTTGACATGCAATGGGAAGAAAATAAAACGAAACGAGACACGAATTTTGTTTTCGAAAGCTTATCAGCTTCTGCTGTCGTCTTACATGCATAATTACAAACACTGGAAACTACTGGATTAATCAAATCCACGAAATATATGACAGCGCTCCGTCGCGTCGTCAAACTAGGTGGCAGGTCTCATATCTCTCTCGAAGACATCGATAAAAAAGAAACAAACAATAAATGGAAAGGTGGATAAATAGAATACACATAATCAATTATAATCAATTGATTAATGGAAGAGAACTTCAACCGTTTCTCTATCTCTCACATTTTATCACAAAACAAACAAATAAAGAGTGATTTGGTCAGAATATAAAATTTCAGTAAAAGAAGGTTTGACACGATGTGAAATGATTTTTGTTTTCGTTTCGAGGCGGGAATGAGAATGATGTTAAATAATCAGTTCGACTTCTTGTAACAATATTGTCGGATTAACTCCAGAATTTCTTTCCAAAGAGAAACGAAGAGAACAAAATATGAATAAATTAAATGAGCTCGACTATAAAATTTATATTTTAATGTCTCTTTAAGCAGAGGTTTCAGTATCTTTCTCTGGCTAACTGGCTCTCGTGTCTCAAGATAATCGATTAGCTGGCCCCGAAATGCTGGAGAGAAAGATATTCACGCCAGTCCCTGTCACACAGCGAGCGAGCGAGTCTTTGAAACCTGAGAAACGAAACAAGAAAAAAAAGTTTTTTTTTTCTTTCTTACGCGACCGATTGTATCTCACGTTTTATTTATTGTCTTGGAGTGTTGTGACATTTATACATTCTTTTAATATTTGTTTTATTGATTGGCCAAAATTGATAGCTCCTCTCTCTCCAGAGCGGTTTGAAAATTGAATAAAATTAAATGAAATTTCTTAGATTTCTATCGCCGCAAAAAAATTATTTTATGACGAGCGTAGGAATGATTTTAACAATTTTTGTTTGATTTTTATTAGCGAGAACGAGTCTGCTCCTTTCGATTTAGAGTTGACAGATTTGAAGAGTCTCTCAATCGTCCTCAAGCGATGATTTAATCTGGAAAGCCTTTGACGTAACGTAGACCAAACGTAAAAGCAATCCAGAGCTCACTTGCTCAAGTTATCCAAACGAGAATCGTGCAATCCACGGCAACATTTATTTTTCTTCTTTTCTCTGCGTCGGTCTACGTTCGAACGTAACATTTCGCCGATTTTTCTTCAGTTGCAACCCGGAATTCGAAACAACAAGACGAGCTCCGTCTGCTCTCCGACAAATTATTTAATATTTCACTAATTGAGCAGCTTTGAAGAAACGAATTTATAATTGTTTAGTGTAGTTGAGTGCGAATATCAAGAATTTGTTCGGTTTAATTAAAGAAATTGTGTCGAACGAGTCGAAAAGTTATAAAAATTTCTAGTCTCAATACAAAATGAAAGATTTCTCAGACTTTTTGCATAAACAAGGAAAATGTTTTCGATTTTTTTCTTCCATGCAATGTTGAATTGAGATTAAACGAGTTCAAGTTGTGAATATTCTGACAATAAACGAAAGACACAAGAAAATAATTTTCCTTTGAAATTGCAACTGCAGTGAACTCAACTCAACGAGAATAAGTGCTCGGCCAGACAAGGATAAGGAAAGGATAATGTGCTTGCGACTTTCCTCCGCACTATGACGGCAAAATTAATGCTTTAGATCTCTCTCATAAAAAAAATCAAAGAGCAGAGCACGAGCGAAACGCTTTGAAGAAAATATAAATTGTAGATTGGTGACAAACAGAACGATGGCAAAAGAAACTACTGAAGCCAACTAGAAAGCCAGACTTGACTTCAATTGATGTGAAGTAGTGATATTTCCATAATAAATTGGAATAGGAGCTGAGAGATGAAGAAAAATCTACTTTCAGTATTGCTCGTATACATTTCACATCAAAGCAGCGTGTAAAGTATAATAAGTGCAGTGAACAGCAAAGCGAGAGAAGCTTGAGCGATGAAAGTGTAACTGAAAAGTGAATGAATCGTTAAGAGAGTACTCAGCTCAACATAGGCTTTCATCTATTGCAAAAGTTCTCAAAGGTACTTTGTGAGTTTTCAAACTGAAATATTACGATTCGATAACAGTCCGTTACCTGATAACGAAACGAAAACACGCGATACGCTGTTTGTTATCATAAAACCACTTACAATTCTCCTCGCTGCCTGTTTTAACTCTCGATACGCGAGTTTTTTTTCTGAGAGTTAAGCAGTGGAACGGTCTAGCAAATCGATTATTTTAATTAATCGGGAAATAATTGCTTTCAGAATTTATAATGCGAACTCTTTTTCTGGGAGCGAATCGATCATTTAGCGCTTGAACTTTTCGGGTTCGGGGGCATTGTCGAAGCGATAAACTCCTAATCGACAAGTTTATGTCGAAAGCAATTTGAGTTTGGCAAGATTCTCTTGAAATTCAATCAAAAAAACTTTTTCGGGTTCGAATGAAATTGTCGAAACGTAGAGGACTGATGTGTGCCTGACACTGATAAAGCGATCGATTTGATGAACGTCTTGTGAACGAATTTAATGAAAGGGCTTTCATTTGTGATGCAAGAGTGAACACTCTCGCGCCAATCGATTCAATCAATTTCCATCCAATTAAAAAGACTTATGTCGCTAATGAGCAGTTCTAAATGAGAATAGGAGACCTCTCAATGGTCGGAAAGGTCTCTCGCGTCTCAGGCAAAACACAAAATAAATGTCTCAGCCTTATCTTGTTCGCCGAGCCGTTCGATCATTTCTCGTGACGAATGAAACAAAAATCGAGAATTAAGAATTCAGTAATTTCGCCTTTTTTCCATTTCGCGAGTTAATGAAGAGTCAAAGTGAAGGCAAAAAATTTAATTTAAAATTGTTCACTCTTGATAACGACTTCGCTTGGCACGGCAAACTCTGAACTGGAAACTTTACTGCTTTAAAGAAAGAAGAAAAAAAAAGATTCAATAAATAAAACGAGCAACAAGACGCAACCCAAAAGCAGCGACAACAGAGACTCTGAGATTTTTATCTGCTTGTTGTCTTTCTCCTTCTTTTACTCGAGGTCCAATATGGAATTTATTTTCGTATATCTCTCACTCTGGCTGCATATTCGGAAGGCATCGAAGGAAATTGAATGTTTATTTTATTTAAAATAACAACAACAGATTTTCAAGTTAAAGTCTTTCTTTCCCTCTTGTGCTCGAAGTCAATTCGGAGTTTGAGAAATGAAATTCTTTGATGACCTTGTAGGAGGAAAATCAAATCATTCTTTACCTGAAATGCGAAGCTTCTTTCTCTCTCGAGAAATTACCGTAAAACTGCACAATCATGAATCGTTTTGAAACTATTATTTGTGTTGTTGCGTTCTCTTCGTTCTCCGGCCTGTCAAGATCACTTATTGGTGTTCCGAGGTGAGCGCTTAACGAGATCTCGTCATACTTGATGAATTGATTATTCCTCCGTCTTTCCACTGATTCGGTTGTTTAACTTGTTACATGACAATATTTATCAAGTATTTCTGTGAAGACTTTTCTCATGAATTATTCACCAATTTTTTTTGTGTCCGGGGCGCAGGAGACGAAATATACAAAATCAAGTCTCAACTCAATGGTTCTTGACATGTAAGTTTTTTTTTCTTCTTCTTCTGCTTCTCTTTCAAAAGAAATAATCATCACTCAAAGTTATTTTTTTTCTTACTTCGAACGGTGGAAAGCATCAAGATTCCGCATGATTGAGTAATTTCTGAGATGAAGGAACCAAAAATAAAATAATATCGTACGCAGATGAAGTATGTGGAGTCGTTGTCGAGCATTGGCAGAGAGCTCGACAAGCCTCTCGGCCATCAAATGATTGAATATTAATTAATTTGTTTGTTTTCTCGTTTGTATTTTCCACCAAACAAGACAAAGCAGACGAAAACCGCTGGAAATTATCTCAGAACAAAATACCGAACGAAAAAATAAGAAAACATTTGATGTGTGTGCTTAAGAAATCACTAGCAATATGTATAAACATTAATTTAGTCGAGGAAAGGAGAGACAGAGAACTGAAAGGCATTAACAAGAATAACAAGTAACTAACCTGCAGAGAAACCCAACTACGGTTCATAAAATTATTTTCCTTTCTTCCATCCCAAGCGAACGTTCGTCCAAAAGAGCCAACACAAGCGATTTTTTATTCAATAACAAGAATTATGCTCGAAGAAGCATTCCCAGTGTGAACTGAGGTGGCTATCTCTTTACCTTAAAGAATTAGTTGAGTGCGAAAAAATGAGTTGAAGGGTTTCAATTTCTTAAAAGGGAAATTCCATTAGTCGCGTCACGAGACTTTTTATTTTTCCGTAATTTCTCATCTCACCACAAAGCGCTTGATTACTCATTGGGAAAAATCAACATAACACCAATCGAAAGACAGGCAAAGTAGGAAGATGCGAAGTTGAATGAAGACAAGAAACAAAGAGAGAACGAAGAAACTTAAAGTTTTTTTTTATTTTGACATTTTTTATGTTGATTTAGATAGTACGAGGGAACTCGGTAGGGGTCTCCGTCTCGGGGAAGAATTCTTGGGAATGTGTCTCTTGTTTCATGTACCTACAGGTTCCGTTGAGTTGAGCGATGCATCATATCGACTTTCAAGATTTTTCCATTTCGGAGAAGACCATCATGAGCACTTTCCGCGTCAACCACAAGAAAAATAAAAAATTTGTTTTATTAAATTTATTCAGCAAAAGTGATTCTGCGGGTGTGGGGTGCGAGAGATTCAATGAATTGAGTCTGACAGCAAACAGCGAGAAACTTATGTGCAGGTGTCACCGGGGACTTGCGAGAAGTTCACATGAAATCTGATATTCCATTCAGAAAGTGTTGGACATTTTTCATTTTGCGCGAAAGCATCAGATTTCATGTTTTATGGCGCAGCCGGAGAATGGATTATTCGCGATTTCAAGTTTGAGTGGCTCTTGATAAACGAGATTTTTTTGTGTGTGTCGCAAGCTTATCCGGGCTAAGATTCTCGTTTGACATTTCTCAAGTGTTTGTTTGCTTAACCCTCACTTGGCATCGCTTACTGAGTTCCTAAAGGCAATCTTAGCTTATTAACCCTTCGATCATGTTTCTCACATTACGTCTTGCGATGCAATCCATGCCGAAACATTAAAATATCAAACACTTTTCACATGTGAATGCATTTTTATAGCTCAACATGTTTTTCCGAGAAAGAAGGAAAATCTCTCTCTGTTGCTCGATCATAAATCTTGAAATGATTTTTCATCATGGGAAATTCTGAGTTAGCATCAGATGTGCTCGTTTCGACAGAGAGAGGATGTAGAAATCGTTAAAGTATCCATCAGCATGAGAAGTCCCAGCGGCTCGCGTTCGGAATGTAAAAGTTAACATGCCAAAGCCCATAAAGTGGAAAACAATTTCAGCGTAAAATCGTCTTATTGTTGAAAGAATTATCTTCACAAATCTCAGCTCGAGAAAACGATGCAATTGGGATCAATTAAAATGAACTACGATACAGTCGAGTGGAGACGAAAGCGAAGTAATATCTTTTGCATTTCAATCATCTCTCGTTTCCGAGAACGCGATACTCATTTCCATAACTTCACAGTTCACACTCTTCAGCTATGCTTCAGTGCATTGTGTGCATTTAAATAATTTCAATCATCACACGAGACTCACCCAAGAACATATAAAATTTGTTTGTACAGATGTAACGTTTTTTCACTCCATCTACTAAATCAATGATAATGAATTATTGGATTTTAGTTTTACTGAGAAAGCGAACATGTAAATGAACGTTTCCCTCAGTTGATGGGGAGAGTTCGGAAGTTTTGTCATCAAATCTTAAGATTTGAAACTCTCTAAGATTTTTAAATCAATATAATATATATTTATAATATATATAATATAATATTTAATAAATCAATAATTTCTCAATCGATAACTTAATTACCAAACATCACTTTCGGATTATCCCCTAAACATGTTGAGAAAGAAAAGAAAGAAGGAAGGAGGAGAAACGTAACACATGTGCTTCGCATTCTAGTCATAATAAGCTGTCATTGAGCAAACTGTATATGTCCAGAGTCGAGGCAACAGGCAACATCCTTTGCACAACATGCATTGAGTAATTCTTCGATTATTTAGATTAATGTTAATAGATTTATGAACGTACATGTTGGATATTTCTCAGCAGTTCTAGGTTCTGTGATTATTCTATGTTTAAAAAGCTAATATCTCACTTTTTATGGACTCAACGCCATTCATCGAGTCGAGCGTTAATTTTTAGACTTTTCCTGCTCACATGCACTTTTATTGTTTCCAAACAGAACAGCCAGTCGTCAGGAAGTAGTCGTTAAGTTTTGAGTAAATATAATTAAACGAGAAGCAAATATAATTGATTGAGTTGGAAGAAATAATAGTGCTGACGTCCATAAAGAGTCGAAAGCAATTCACGACTTCTACATTGAGTTGATTGATTTTTTAATTTTTTTCCTGCTCCGACATCTTTCTTTTGGTCGAACGAAAAAAGAGCTGCGTCTGGTGTTCTCGCTTCTTTAATATTGTAAAATTTATTCACTCCACTTCTCTTCGCATCGCTCCGTGCATGTACAGAGAACCGCCAGAGTATATTTTGTGTTAACGATTTGTTTACACACATTTGAATTGAAAATATTGATACCATGTGTGTATGCCTTTGCCTTGTGCGATGGTCGAGAATCGGCTAAAGGAAAAGCGAAGAGAACAGAGACGATCGAAACGTAAAATTACTTTGAAAGTTTTTCATTCAAAATTACCTTCGTGTATAATGGAAACAAACGGGAGGGAATATTTAAACGATAGCTAGAAGCTGAGCCGCGTGAAGACAGATTTAGTGATTGTAAACATACTAATTATTTTGAAATTTTCCTCTTCTCTCGTTTCAGCAATTGCAAAAATATTTGAATGCGAAGGCAGCGAGTGCTAAGCGCTAAGCACACAAAAGCCGAGAAATTCAACGCGTAATTGCACAAAAAAAGAGAAAAAGAAAAGAGAAACATAATCACAATGAACAGGAACCGGCCAAATAAATCGACGTCGATGATTTGCTTCGTGATATTCATGCTGGCTTGCTCAGCGTCAGCAGAAAAAGGATATTACGGCAACGGCGGAAGTATGAACGACGGTGCTGACATGGAGGTTCACATATCGATGCCATCACAAAAAGTTGGCGTGCCACGATGTGAAGAGATCACAATTCCGATGTGTCGAGGCATCGGCTATAACATGACAAAGTTTCCAAACGAAATGAATCACGAGACGCAGGAAGAGGCGGGACTGGAGGTTCATCAGTTTTGGCCTCTCGTCGAGATTAAATGCTCACCAGACTTGAAGTTCTTCTTATGTTCAATGTACACTCCGATTTGCATCGAAGACTATCACAAGCCATTGCCAGTGTGTCGTTCGGTTTGCGAGCGAGCGAGGAAAGGCTGTGAGCCGATCATGGAGAAGTACAGTTTTAAATGGCCTGAGCGAATGCTCTGCGAGAATCTCCCGCGTCTCGGTGATCCCGATAATCTTTGCATGGAGCATCCAAGCTACTCAGAAGAGGAACACTCATCAAACAATGATAATTACAACACGAACTACAACAGCAACAGCAATATGAACACGAACAAGAAGCATCACGGCTCACAGTCGACGAATTCTAAAAAGTGCGCGAAAGGAGACAGAAAATGTCAGGAGTCAAGAACTGATCTGAAGAAAGATTGTGCCTGCAAATGCCGTGCTCCTCTCGTCGCATTGAGCAAGGATAGTCTTTGGTATAACACCACAGTCGGAAAGGTCGGAAGCGTGAACTCTTGTGGCATCCCATGCAAAGGTAAAATGAAAACTTTTTCTCAAGCTCAAGAGTCGAAAAATCTAATGCGGTTTCAACAATTTTCTAATTTCAGGCGCTTTCTTCTCTCAAGATGAAAAGGACTTTGCCAACTATTGGATTGCTTTATGGTCAGGATTTTGCGCTGTTAGCACATTCATGACCCTCACGACCTTTCTCATCGACACTGAACGATTCAAGTACCCGGAGCGTCCCATCGTCTTCTTGTCAGCTTGTTATTTCATGGTGTCGATGGGATACTTGACCAAACACTTTATCGGTCACGAAAAGGTGGCGTGCGATGGACAAGTGATTAAATACTCATCGACAGGTCAAAGCTCATGTACAATTGTGTTTCTCCTCGTTTACTACTTCGGAATGGCGTCGTCGATTTGGTGGGTGATTCTAAGCTTCACTTGGTTCCTCTCTGCTGGTTTGAAGTGGGGAAACGAAGCTATCAGTAAGATCTCTCACTTCTTCCATCTCGCCGCTTGGTTGATTCCAACACTTCAAAGCATCTCAGTGCTCGTTCATCCAGCGGTTGATGGCGATCCTTTGGCTGGAATCTGCTACGTCGGAAACACTTCAATCGAACATCTCAGAAACTTTGTACTTGCGCCGTACTTTGTTTATCTCGTGATTGGAACGACTTTCTTGCTTGCTGGGTTCGTGTCGCTCTTCAGAATTCGTTCAGTTATAAAGCAACAAGGAGGAATCGGAGCTGGCTCGAAAGCAGATAAACTTGAGAAGCTCATGATTCGAATAGGAATCTTCAGCGTACTTTACACTGTCCCAGCTACAATTGTCATCGCGTGCCATCTCTACGAGTCTAATTTCCACGATGATTGGATGACAACGCTCTCTTGTCCTTGCGTGGAGCAAAAAGACGAGTGGAGGAAGCAACCAGTTTATTTAATTCTTATGCTAAAGTACTTTATGACCCTCGTCTGTGGAATAACATCGGGCATTTGGATTTGGTCTGGAAAGACGCTCGAGTCATGGCGAAAGCTTTGGAGAAGAATATGCGGAACGAAGCCTGATCATTCAGGAGCTGGACAAGTTCTCATTAAGCCACGTCCGCAACTACCTCAGCCCTACGTGGCTACAACAATGCAAGGCTCAGCAGCATCTGCTTCACTTCTCACAGCTCCCTACGCTCAGACAATGGGAAGCATGGCATCAACAAGTCATCATCATTTGCATCATCACGTTCTCAAACATCCGATGAGTCATGTGAGTCTAATTGATTTTAAAAATTGAAATGATTTTCTAATTTTTTTCAATCATTTCAGGTATGACCTCAAATTTGCGAAGGCGGTCCTGGCACTACGATCGATAACGGATCTTTGGTTGATGCGAGGGCAGTCTCAGTAGTTGTATCGACTGCTAAAATGACATCAGTCTCGCATCCAGGAGGTCAAGCGCTTAGCGACTACGGACCCATTTAACGACCAGTCGTCTTAACTGAGAACCCGTACGTCACTTACTACAAGTGCAGCATGCCGCCAAATCAATAATCCACCATTCACATCGACCAAATTGCAGATTACTTTTAAGAACCATGAAGCATTTTCAACGCACAAAGCATGCTCTCTTATCTAGTCGGGGTTTCAAAAAAGAAAAAACATTCGATGATGCTTCAATCGACTTGCCATGGAGGTTTTCGCTAATAAGATTCCGAAACCGAAACCTGTAGTGTACTTATTTTATAAATGTAGACCTTACTATAAGCAAACTCAATCTGAAGAAGTATCCGATGCTAATAATTAATTTATTGTAAATATTTGTCATCTTCTGAGCTTTATCATTGTACATAGAAATCCGCATTTTCTTTTCCTTAAGCCATCGCTTCAGAGATCGATATTTTGAAAATGTTTTGTGCAATTTTATGTTTTGCTCGTTATTCGAAAAAAAAAATGAAAAGAAAACTTTTAGTTTAATTCTATCAATGTTGCATTAACAAAGAGAACAAAAATATCATTAGCTATCACTTTCGAGTTTTGATTAAATGTAGTTTGTTATCGGCTATCATCGTGGAATTTGCTACTTAAAATTTAGAGAATCTTTCAATTTAAAAAAAGAAGAAAAATATTTTTTTGTGATTGATGTGAAGGGGAGTTTGTGATGTCGAGGAGAGACTCTGATGATTTTATCGCTTTCTCGCTTGATTGATTGCCTTCATTGCATCCGCGCATCAAAGATTGACCAGTGAAGAGTTTCTGCTTCTCCTCAAATCACAAGACTTCCCTGAAACTGAAAGATCAAATGGAAACAGTGAACAGCAATAAATGAAAAGTCTCATCTCTTTCCCAGAAAGAATCATTGAAGGTGAAAATAAAATTTCAGATGCTCTTCTAATAAAAGAAATCTTTTTAAAAAGTAACCAAAAATACGTAAGAAATTATCAAAAAAAAAAGTTTATTTGAACGAGAGAAAAGAATTTGTGAGTAGAATTTAAAATTTAAATTAAAAATTTTCTTCAACGACATAACAAAGTTTGCCATAATAAATTTTAAGAAATAATTTCATCGCAATCAAAAAAAAAAGTTCGAGATCATTTGAGATGAGCAAATCAAATTTTTTCAAAATTAGAAAATAAGTTTTTAACTTCAATGATGCAAAAACTCTTCGTTCGTTTAGAAATAATTGAACTAGATTTTAAAGAAAATGCATTTTTGTACAGATATGGACTGTATACGATAATAAGTGAAAAATTATTGATAAATAATCATGAATAAAACATTTTCAAGAAATACTTTTCGTTGTTTCCTTCAATCTTTGTCTTTAGGTTGAAATGAAATGAAAATTAACAGAAAAGTCATCATCGACGCGAGAATCTTAACAAAAAGAGTGAGATCGATTGAAAAGAAGTTTTTTGCAGTGAAATTCTTTGGAGAATGTTTGATGAGGAGAGAGAAGTCTGTGATTTGCTTTCGGAGCTCGTCGTCATCAATGAAAACGTGAATCTCGTGGAGAATCATCGAAGTTTTGTCCTGGAACTAAAAGAAAATATTAGAAATTCATTTTTATAGAAAAATCCTTTCTCACTTCTTTGATGCAGTTGTTCGCTGAAAACAGCAAAAGTGATATCACAATCACGGCTGGGAGGAAACAGATTGCGCACGCTGAAAAATTATTAAATTTCTTAACATTTCAATTTTCATTTAATTTCCGCTCACGCCAAAGAAAATTTGTTCCACTTGCGAAGACATAAACCCAATAAAGTTCTGAGGTGACTTCGATGAAATTCTGCCCGAAATTTAAGACTTGAGAGACTCCGAAGATTTTATTCACGCAAATTATCATTTCCATTAAATGTTTGAATTGTTTCTTCGAGTCTGATAAAGTTTGAAGGATCACAAGACGAGATTTGCATTCCGTTGAGTTCTTTAAATTCAAATTCACATCTTCCAACATAAAAAATATTACGTCGATAAAGAAAATGTTTTGAAGATGACGAGTTCGTGTCATTAACAAGCTGAAGACTGTGTAATACCAGAAATTGCTCCACTGATCATCGGTTTGGATATTTGTTATCACAAGAAGCTCACTCGAGATTGAGATCAGAGAAAAGACGATAACTTTGATTAGAAGAGTCCTCTGCCATTTAATTGATTTCTTCTGATTTCCGATTGAGAGAACTTTCTTATAATTCCACCAGAAAGTCAGAAAATATTTCCTTTTCAGAAACGATTCAATGATTATCACGAGATGAGCGATTAACAGCGAGAAACAAACTAAAATGTCATTGATTTTCCCAATCATAGTCAACGCGTAAAGAACTTCATCATTGAATATTCCGACGTAAAAAATCAAACTCAAAACGACGCAAAAGTTAACGAGTGGCCAGAGAAACGTGAAAATTGATTTTCGCGGATCTTCATTCACTGGATAAAATCCAATTATCCGGAACAACTCGAGACAAATCCGAATCATTTCAACTCCAAAAACTAACTCAACTTCGTTTGTTAATTTCGAGGAAATTATGAAAATAAAAATGATTGATAAAATAATTGCTCGATCGTTTAATCAAAAATGGGAAAGTCCAATATTTGTTATCGAGTTTATTTATTCAAAAGGAAGTGACGATAAAGTTTGTTAAAGACTTCCAGTAGCGTTATCACGCTTTGATTACGTTTTATTCTCGTGACGAAGAAATTTTAATTCAGTGGATACAGCAATCTTATCTTCAAATGAACTGCCTTGAGAGCCGAATGTCGATAAGATTTTCTCGTTATAAAAGGCTCGAACCTATCTCGAGTTCCTTAGAGTTTATTTGAACTAAGCACAATGAAGTCTCTCGTGATTTTTGGACTGTTTGTCGTCATCAACAGTTGCTTTGCTTCGCCTGCTGATTATCGATGGAATTTAATTCCAAATGGCGACGGACAAATGCATTTAATTGACGCGAAGCCAGTGGAGATCACTCCGGAGCCTTTCTTCAACGCTGAGACTCAAACTTTCTTCTTGCTCTTCACTCGATCGAATCCAACTGTCGCTCAAAGGATTACTTGGACTGCTGCATCGATCAGTGGCTCACACTTTAATAATGCTCATCCAGTTCGATTCTTGATCCACGGATTCAACTCTGGACCAAGCTCAGGAGCAAATATCAGACCAACTGCTGAATATTTGCAACGTGGGGACTTCAACGTCATTGTGTAAGTAAAAATTCTTTATCTCCGTTTGAAGCTTTATAATTTTTGAATTTTTAAAGTGTCGACTGGAGCGTTGGAGCTGGAACAATTAATTATGTTGGAGCAAGAAACAACGTTCCAGCTGTTGCCACTCAAGTCGCGCGACTTGCAAATTTCTTGGTTTCAAATGGATCAACTCAATGGAATCGTCTCCACATCACTGGTCACTCACTTGGAGCTCACATTGCTGGTCTCGCTGGTAAACGAACTGCAGGAAGAGTTCAAATCATCTACGGCCTTGACCCAGCTGGTCCCTTGTTCTCTTTAAATTCACCAAACGATCGATTTGCTGCTGACGATGCAGTTTACACTGAAGGCATCCGAACGAACGCTGGAAATTTAGGATTCGATCAACCTCTTGCTCACGCTGATTTCTATCCCAACTGGGGATCAAGTCAACCAGGTTGCGGTATCGACGTCGCAGGAAATTGCGCTCACTCTCGTGCTCATCAAATCTTCGCTGAATCAATCAACACAAACCGTTTCGTCGGAAGAAGATGTACGAACTATCAACAAATCACAAGTCGCAACTGCCCAGGAACTGGAGAAACAGCTTCGATGGGATTTGAAGGTCCAAACCTTGCTCGTCGCGGTATCTTCTTCCTTACGACCAACAGCAACTCACCTTTCGCTCAAGGCTAAACTCATTTTCTTTCTAAATGTTTTGACAAATAAATTTATCGAAATCTTATTCAATAATTTTATGGTTATTGACTTGATGCAGAATGTGAGTGCTTTAAATAAACGTGATAAGCTTATCAGAAGAATTACGTTTTGTTTGTTGAGGATTAAGCAATCTTATCTGCATGATCCTCAAAGCTACAGATTGTCAATGATTTTGTATAAAAAGAAAAACTTTTTTTTAGTCGTCAAAGTTGTTTCTGAAACTTCGTCGAAATGAAGCTTCTCGTCGTTGTTGGACTTTTAATTTTCGCTGATGGTAAATTTAGAATCAAAGTTGAGATAACGAAGTTTCAAATATTTCTTTCATTTAGTTCTTTCAGCATCGCCTGTTGATTATCGATGGAATTTAATTCCGGATGGCGACGGAAATGTTGTTTTGATTGATGCGAAACCTTCGGAAACTCTTCTCGATCCTTTCTTCAATCCGGTCACTGAAACTTTCTTCTTGCTCTTCACTCGATCGAATCCGACTGTCGCTCAAAGAATTACTTGGACTGCTGCATCGATCAGTGGCTCGAACTTCAATGCAGCTCATCCTGTTCGTGTTTTAATTCACGGATTCAACTCAGGACCAAGCTCAGGAGTGAACCTCAGACCAACGGCTGAATACTTGCAACGTGGGAACTTCAATGTTATCGTGTGAGTGGAATTAAATTTCTTATCGCAAGCATTTCAATAATATTTTCATTTTTAGCGTTGATTGGAGTATTGGAGCTGCAACAATCAATTACGTCACTGCAAGAAATCGCGTTCCACAAGTCGCTGATCAAGTCGCGCGACTTTTGAATTTCTTGGTCTCGAATGGTTCGACTCAATTGAATCGAGTTGTTATCGCTGGTCATTCTCTGGGAGCTCACATTGCTGGAATAACTGGCAAGAGAGTGACAGGAACAATTGAAGTTATTCACGCGATGGATCCAGCTGGTCCCTTGTTCTTCATGAATGCTCCAAATGAAAGATTTGCTGCCAACGATGCTCGTTACACTGAAGGAATTCGAACAAACGCTGGAGTGCAAGGCTTCGCTGAGCCACTCGCTCAAGCAGATTTCTATCCAAACTGGGGAACAACTCAGCCAGGTTGCGGAGCTGACACAACTGGAGGATGCGCTCACTCTCGTGCTCATGCTCTCTTCGCTGAAAGCATCAACAGCAATCGATTCGTTGGACGAAGATGCTTGAACTACCAACAAATCGTGAATCGCGTTTGCACAGGAACTGGAACAGCTTCGATGGGAGGAGATCCAGGAAATATTGGATTGACTGGAGTTTTCTTCCTTGAAACAAATGGTGCAACTCCATTTGCTCGAGGATAAAATGAACTTTTTAATTGCGAGTAATAAAATCTGATAATAAATAAATTTGATTTTCTTATCTTGATCAGATGGAAACTGCTCTTTGCTGTCATATTTGTTTTTGTAAGTTTTCTGCTTGTTAGATGTCGAGCAAAAAAATCTGGAGACATTATTGAATGACTGGAACAATAAAATTCTAGGAGGAAGGCCTATGAATCCTATTTATCATTTAGAAAAAGGTTGAAAGGATTGCAAATTTTCATTTGACTTCAATAAAAGACTTAAAATTTACATCGGTTCATAAAAAGGCGTTTTTCATGATCCGCACTAAAGAAAACCAAACTGAATTGTTCGTTAATTAGGTTTCAGTCTGAATCGTTCAGGTAAAAATAAAAGGAACATTTCGACAACTCGACTCATTTCTTTCTCTACATTCGATAAGGTAAGACACGCTCTCTTGAAGGTTCTAAAAATATTTTTATTTATTTCAATTCCATTTTGTTTTTAGATAAAATTTAACAATGGGAAATTCAGTAACGATCTCAAAAAAGAAGTCATCGCAGGAAACAACAGATCCTTTGGTTTACTTCTCTCGTTTCATTGACATTCCTGAAATGATTCTTCAGCACTTAAGTGGCAAAGAAATAGTAAAAGTTTCCGAAGTCAGTCCAAATTGGTACAACTGCATCGCATCATCGAGAGGTCTAATGGAAAACGTTAAAATTTTTTTCAATGGCGAACGTGAGTTAAAACAAGAAGATTGTGAATTGTTAAAGAATAGTTCGAGAAAATATCAGAGCATTGAAGTCCATCGTCAAGCCAACTCTCAAGACGGAGATATTCTCTGGGCCATGACTAGAGACATCAACGTCGACTTCATCACCAATTCGGAGCTTGATTTCTTTCTGAGTAAAGCTCGCGACTGGAAAAGCGTTTCAATCAAAGAAACACTTTTTAGCCGAAAAATCGATTTGTGGGAATTTCTCTCATCAATCAAATCATCAGTTGAAAGCTTTTCTGTCATCAAGAGATCCCGTGATGGAGTGCTATTTTCTTCTGATGATAATTCTCTATATAGAGCTGAGTCTCCAGATTTTGAATTCCCTTCTTTCGAACCTTTAGAGTTCCCAAAATTAAAACATTTGAAAATGCATTTCCGTGACTTTTACCTCGGTGGCAAAGTTTACGCTCAATTTTTCAAAAATTCTGTTGAAATCGAAAAATTTGATTTTAATGTTCATTGTCTTCCAATTTCCATGGACAGTGCTGTAACAAAAATGCTTAAAAATTCCAAGAAGCTAACAAGTTTGACGCTTAAATCAAGTCCAAGGGAAATTTTTAAAGACGAATGTTGGGAACAATTTCAATTCAAGCTCAAAAGTTTAACGATTGGTGCTGTAGATGATCGCCAACTTGGCATCAATTTTCGGGGTTTCCTTGAAGCACAAATTGATCATCTCGAAGAGCTTACGGTTGATATTGGCTACGACAGAGAAATGTTTGACAAGATCATGAGAATGCCGAAGCTGAAAAGTCTTTGCCTTAGAAATTTTGAAGTTTTTTCGAAGGACGAAGTTCCAATTGCAATTTCTTCGTCGATCACTCATCTCAAATTTGTCGAATTTGGTAAACCTGAAACTCTTAAGTTTTTGTTGAAATCAATGCCAAACGTTAAAAGCCTAAGCATTGACAGAATTAACAAAGAAATCGTTCAAACTTTATTTGAAATTGATAGAAAATATGAAGAATTGAAAGTTGTCCGTTTGAATGATGTTGAGGAAGGCGATTTGGAATCATTATTGATTGACGAGAATAAGAAAGTCTTTGTAGAGAGTTGTGAAAATTTTTATATTTTTATGCTCCCGTTTGAATTAAATTATGAAGAGCTGTAAATTTTTTAAAAAATAAAAGAAATATTTCGAAAACTACTCATTTTTAGGGTTTTTTATCCAAAGGATGCCCGCTTTGTCCGTCGTCCGTGATTGAGATAACTCGCGAACGCGATGAGTTCGCGAATTAAATTCTTCACCAGTCGATAGAGAATTTTAATTAGTTAAACTTTTGAGGAATCTTAGCTAGCTCCTTAGAATCGGGCCCACGGGCCCAAAACCTGTAATCTCCATACAAAAAGTCGATTTTTGCTTGTGATTCGATTTTCTCGAGAACGGGCTAACTCTTTCCGATGTTTGCCGTTTGGTTCTATTTACAGATAAAACAAAAACCTCCTTAGATGGACTTGATAGCTCAAGTTATTTGGGCCTGGGATTTGGTGAGCTCTATACAAATTTTTCGATTTTTTCAGATTTCTTAACATTTTTGCTGACACTTCTTCACAAGAAATGTTTAGTGTGCTGAAACTAATGCTTGGATCTGACCAGATATGAGTCCACCTTCGACCAGCGCCAAGTAAAACTTTTTTTCCTTTGACATTTCGACTATGACGTGTTTACATAAAGTGGGCAACTGAATAAAGGAAACAATCTCAGAAAATCCAAGTTCCACACATTGATTCCATTTCTGATAAGTTAAGATAGTAAAGTTCTACCCCTTGTAAACAGTCCAATGAATGAAAAACCCTACAGTAAGTAACTGCTATTGCAACTTGGTTTTTTGAGCCGGTTTGTCGTCGTCGTCGTCTGTGATCGAATTTTCTCGGGAACCAGGACAGCCAGCGACTTTCGGTTTTCGCCATTCGGTTTGGGTGGTGAGTGTGACCAGTGAATTCTGAGACAGAGACAGACAGTGAAATAGACGGACAAACGGACAGAAAGAAAATTGACATTTCTTGAGAATGGGAGCAGCTAGAGACATCTGATTTGGACCGATCGTTCACAAGTAACTTGAACAAGTGGGAAATGGAAGACGTGACACTCTAAGGAGATAAGCCTCAAAGTTAGTTTGTTATCATTCTGCTGTTCCACTTTTTTACATTCGATAAGGTAAAACTGTTTTCTCATTTGATTAAAATTTACAACGAAATATTCAGCAACGTTTCATTGGCATTCCGAAAATGGCTCTTCAGCATCTCAGCGGCAAAGATTTGACGAAGAATTCCGAAGTCCGTCCAAATTGGAACAATAAAATTGTAGGAGGAAGGCCTACGAATCCTATTTATCATTTAGAAAAAGGTTGAAAGGATTGACACTCTACTGAAATTTCATTTAAACTTCAATAAAAGACATAAAATTTACATCTGTTCAAAAGGCGTTTTTTTATAATCCGCAATTTAGAAAATCAGGCAGAATAATTCGTTAATCCTGGATTTAGCTTGAATCGTTCAGGTAAAAATAAAAGGAACACTTCGACAACTCGACTCATTTCTTTCTCTACATTCGATAAGGTAAGATCTTATTTGAAATTGATAGAAAATATGAAGAATTGAAAGTTGTCCGCTTAGTCTGCTTGACAGATGTTGAGGAAAATGATTTAAAATTTTTATTGATTGACGAGAACAAGAAAGTCGTTGTCGAGTGTGATGACAATTATCAAAATAGGGTGGCCTCGTTTCAGGCATTTCTATTCCCCAATAACTGAAGCACCGTAAATTTTTTGAAAAATAAAAGGAACATTTCGAAAACTTGACTCGTTTTCTTTTTATCTTTCGATAAGTTAAATCTCTTTTCTCTTTTAATAAAATGCAACGATCGCGGATAACAAGTCATCGCAGAAAACAACAGATCCTTTGGTTGACTTCTCTCGTTTTCTTGGCATTGCTGAGATGATTCTTCGGCATCTCAGCGGCAAAAATTTAAGGAAGATTTTTGAAGTCAATCTCAACTCAAACTTTTTAAATAATTAATATATTTAATATTTTTATCAGTAACAATTCAACTTGAGGTAGATCGAGAAAATTTTCAGAGCAAGGTTTTTTAGAGCTGGTCCTTACACTTTCGGTTTAATATTTTCAAACTTCTGTCAAATTTTATTCAATAAATTGCATAAATATCTTGTCAAAGAATTTTTTTCTCTAATAGTTTCTCATAAAGAGTTTTTCCGTTCTCATTTGTTTTCATCAATATCTTCTTCTGAGTCGGAACATCAAAGAGTTCTTGAATAAGAGACCAAAGAGCTTTTAACGTTGCAACATGTTCTACAGAAATAAACCTGACAGGACTCAGCATGTCCCTCATTTTCTCTTCTCCAAGAGTTTTCATGTACAAATCTTTGATCGCGATAAATGTTTCAGGATCATTATTAAGCGTGGCACAGTCGAATGAATTATCTCCATCTGCGTCTTCTTCCATCAAAAGCTTTTCTTTTTCTTCGTTTGTTAGACCTTCAGTTAGAAGGCTCCAGAAAGAAATAAAAATTTCGCTCTTACGCAATTGTGCTTTAATCATTAGCGGAGTCGATCCATGACTATCTAGTTTCTTGATTAGAATTTGGAAATCAATTTCGCCAAGAATTTTTCGAAGCAACTTCCACAATTTTTCGGCTTCTGGCACACAAATAAAGATTTCTTTTAATTCTTTCGTGTTTGCATTGACCGAACAAGGAAGATGTCCGTGAAATCTGAATAAATTTGAATAATCTTTCTTGGAGTTTCCGGAGGTCGACTCGTGTGTCAAACAACTTGATAGCAGTCCTTGCGTCACAGAGTAATCACAAATTGTGTTTTACCAAAACAAATAAAAATAGAATTTCTTTATTGAATCATCTCATCGCCCGACGACAAGTAATTTGTGATAAGAAATTCAAGATTTAAATTCATGAGATTTGCATTCGCAGCTTCAGTTTGGTCTGAACCTTTAATTAGAGAACATGGAGCTCTTCAAATATTTGCTGATTATTTGCTGCCTTTGCGGATACGTCGAGAGCTTTCAACTGGAATGTGTGTTTATGTACCAAAGGTGTAATGTGGAAAAACTGAAAGTTCTTGAAAACGACGTCGCCGTTACCTCAGTTTCGGGACCTACCGATGTCGAAAGAAACGTAACCATATTGTTTTGGATAGATCAAGAGGTTGAAACTGAAATTGTTCCTACAAAAGTTTGTGATTTCTTTCAAAACTTGATACATTTCTACATTTTTGGCGACAAAATTAAACGAATTAATCGAGCAGTCTTCACAAACTGCAAGAAAGTGATCAGAGTTTATATCATCTACACTTCTTTGACAACATTACCTGAAGATCTCTTTATGGATTTGATCTCATTAGAGAGAATCTACATTGAGAACAACAAATTAGTTTCGTTACCAGCTGATTTGTTACTGAACAATAAGAAATTGACTCTTTTATATGCACGAAATAATAAATTACACACAATCGACACTGTTCTGCCCTCAACATTGACAGAAGTTACCTTTCGTAATAACACTTGTATCGACAAGGCTTTTCCTTACGACATCTCAGATTTTGAAGTTTTCAAAAACGAAGTTGCCTCCAAATGCGCCAGTTCAATGGCCAAAGAAAAGACGAGAACTATTGAAAGTGGAAAAGTCGCTTTGGATACAACCACAGAGCAGCTGAAGGCCACGATCGAAAGCATGAAAATTGTATTGACAGAGAAAGAGACAAACGTCAGTGAACTTGAAGAGAAACTTGTCGTTTCTAGTGAGAGCAACAAACTTTTACAAGAAAATCTCGAGAAAATGGAGGCATCGCTTCGATCACAGGCTATCGCGTTTAACAAAACTTTAGCAGAAAACAAAAAGGAAATTGAGAATTTGAAACAAAATAAGGAAACTTGCGAGAGTGAAAAAGTTGCTTTAGTCACCAACATAATGCAAAAGAATTCAACCATCGAAAATTTAGGGATTGAGATCGAAGCTTTAAAGAAGAACAACACTCAAGAGTTAACGAACTTGGTAAACACATTAACAGAGAAAGAAACAAACGCCAGCAAACTTGAAGAGCAACTTTTCAATTGTAATCAGAACAACAAACTTTTACAAGCAAATCTTACGCGAAACGACAATTTTAAATTCAACGAAACAAATGCGTCACTTGAAAAATGTTTAAAGGATCTGTCGACGTTTAATGAACTCAATGAGGAAACTGGGATATTGAAGAAGAAAAAGGAAACGTTTGAAAGAGAGAACCTTGTTTTGTCAACAAACATCACTCAACTCATGTCGACGATAGAGAATCTGAAAAATGAAATTGAAGAGCTACAGACTGACAACGCCGCCAATGGAATGGAGAAAAGCGCAGAATGGTTGAGT
The DNA here is from genome assembly GCA_033063855.1 of Smittia aterrima. Taxonomy (NCBI): domain Eukaryota; kingdom Metazoa; phylum Arthropoda; class Insecta; order Diptera; family Chironomidae; genus Smittia; species Smittia aterrima. The sequence continues at coordinate 27,360,287 of CP093831.1, forward strand.
CTCGAGTCTGAAAACAAAAGATTAAAATCAAACTACGAGGATTTGATGAGAAATATGGCAAATCTAATGAAACCACAATCACCTGTCGCTTAACAATTGATATTAAGAATAGCAGCCTGAGGCGCCAGGACCTCCTTACTTAGTCGTCTCGGATGCAGCGAGTCCACCTCATGCAGAGAAAACACTTTTATTTCACATTTCTGTCATAGCTTTCAAATCGCAACGCAAAATAAAAAACATTTCTATTTAAAAATTTATTCGAAGATTTGATTATCTTTCTTGGAATTTCCAGATTGCGACTCGTGCAAGCAATGATAAGAGTCTTAATGTTTCAAGTAATTGTGTAAGTATTTGTCTGTAGGCAATTAAAATTGACATGAGAGAAGAAAAAATAAAATTCCTTTGATTAAGCAATGCCCGGTCGGTCGCAATACGCAACAAGCCCCGAAGTACATTTGTCATCTTTATCAAATGTCAAATCTTCGATGTTTACCGTTATTCCAGCTGCCGAAATTTATATAATAATATATGAGACTGCTTCTTTGAGAATTTTTTGCATTTCACGGAAACGATCGACGGGTTTCTGACCAGTCCTGATGACCACATTGGATTCATTTCTGACCAGTAAACCAAGTAAAGTCTCCCCCCATGTAAACAGTCCAACGAATGAAAAACCCTACAGTAAGTTCGTTACGAACTGCTTCTGCCACTTGGCTTTTTGAGGCTTTTTCTTTGATAGGATGTGGCCGGTTTGTCGTCGTCGTCTTTGATCAGATTTTCTCGGGAACCAAGACAGCTAGCGACTTCGGGTTTTCGTCATTCGCTTTGGGTGGTGAATGTGTCCAAAGAATTCGGAGACAGATTCGGACAGATGAATAGACGGACAGAGGACAGAAAGGAAATTGACATTTCTTGAGAACGAAAGCAGCAAGAAACTTCCGGTTTAGACCAATCGTTTACAAGTAACTTGTACAAGTGGAAAATGGAAGACGTGACACTCTAAGGAGATAAGCCTCAAAGTAACTTTGTTCTCATTCTGCTGTTCCACTTGTTTACATTCAATAAGGTAAAACTGTTTTCTCATTTGATTGAAATTTCAAATTTGCAACGAAATATTCAGCAACGTTTCATTGATATTCCGAAAATGGTTCTTCAGCATCTCAGCGGCAAAGATTTGACGAAGATTTCCGAAGTCAGTCCAAATTGGAACAATAAAATTTTAGGAGGAAGGCCTACGAATCCTATAAAAGACTTAAAATTTACATCGGTTCATAAAAAGGCGTTTGCGGGGATGACCCGCACTAAAGAAAACCAAACTGAATTGTTCGTTAATTAGGATTCAGCTTGAATCGTTCAGGTAAAAATAAAAGGAACACTTCGACAACTCGACTCATTTCTTTCTCTACATTCGATAAGGTAAGACACGCTCTCTTGAAAGTTCTAAAAATATTTTTATTTATTTCAATTTAATTTATATAATATTTTGTTTTTAGATAAAAATTTACAATGGAAAATTCAGCAACGATCTCAAAAAAGAAGTCATCGCAGGAAACAACAGATCCTTTGGCATTCTTCTCTCGTTTCATTGACATTCCTGAGATGATTCTTCAACATCTCAGCGGCAAAGAGTTGATAAAAGTTTCCGAAGTCAGTCCAAATTGGTACAACTGCATCGCTTTATCGAGAGATCTAATGGAAAAGATAAAAATTGTTTTCGATGGCAAACGTGAACTGAAACAAGAAGATTGTGAATTGTTAAAGAAAAGTTCGAGAAAATATCAGAGCATTGAAGTCAATCGTCAAGACAACTCTCAATACAGAAGGTTTCTCTTGGCTATGTTTAGAGTCACCAACCTCGACTTCATCACCAATTCGGAGCTTGATTTCTTTCTGAGTAAAGCTCGCGACTGGAAAAGCGTTTCAATCGACGAAACATGTTTTAGACGAAAAATCGATTTGTGGAAATTTCTCTCATCAATCAAATCATCAGTTGAAAGCTTTTCTGTCATCAGGAGAATCCATTGTGGAGCTGGTGGAATCCCATTTCCTTCCGACAATGATTCTCTACATTTCGTTGAGAATTTTTCTAGAGGTTCTCTAGATTTTGAATTCCCATCTTTCGAACCTTTAGAGTTCCCAAAATTAAAACATTTGAAAATGCATTTCAGTCAATTTTTGTTCGATGGCAAAGTTTACGCTCAATTTTTCCAAAATTCTGTTGAAATCGAAGAATTTGATCTGAATGTTTATTATAATCAAATTTCCATCGACAGTGCTGTAACAAAAATGCTTGAAAACTCCAAGAAGCTAACAAGTTTGACGCTTAAATCAAATCCAAGTGAAATTTTTAAAGACGAATGTTGGGAACAATTTCAATTCAAGCTCAAAAGTTTAACGATTGGTGCTGAAGATGATCGCCAACTTGGCATCAACTTTCGGCGATTCCTTGAAGCACAAATTGATCATCTCGAAGAGCTAACGGTTGACATTGTCAACGACAGAGAAATGTTTGACAAGATCATGAGAATGCCGAAGCTAAAAAGTCTTTGCCTTAGAAATTTTGAAGTTTTTTCACGGGACGAAGTTCCAAATGCAATTTCTTCGTCGATCACTCATCTCAAATTTGTCGATCCGGGTAAACCTGAAACTCTTAAGTTTTTGTTGAAATCAATGCCAAACGTTAAAAGTCTTCACATTGAGAGAATTGATAGAAAAATCTTTCAAACTTTATTAGAAATTGATAGAAAATATGAAGAATTGAAAGTTGACTTATTGTGCTTGAATGATGTTGAGGAAGACGATTTAAAATTGTTATTGATTGACGAGAATAAGAAAGTCGTTGTCGAGTGTGATAACAATTATCAAAATAGGGTGGCCTCGTTTTAGGCATTTCTATTCCCCAATAACTGAAGCACTGTAAATTTTTTGAAAAATAAAAGATAAAAAACTCTTATTTGATAAAAAAAACAACGATCGTGAATAACAAGTCATCGCAGGAAACAACAGATCCTTTGGTTGACTTCTCTCGTTTTCTTGGCATTCCTGAAATGATTCATTGGCATCTCAGCGGGAAAGATTTGACGAAGATTTCCGAAGTCAGTCTCAACTCAAACTTTTTAAATATTTATTATAATTATTGTTTTCATCAGTAACTATATAACTTGAGGTAGTTCGAGATAATTTTCAGAGCTAGGATTTTTAGAGTTCCTCAACCCTTTCGCTAATATTTTCAAATTTCTTCTTCTCAAGTTCTGTCAAATTTTCTTCAATAAATGGCTTAAAGATCGTCATTCTCTGGTCGAAGTATTTTTTCTCGAATAGTTTCTCATAAAGAGTCTTTCCGTTCTTATCTGTCTTCATCAAAATCTTCTTCTGAGTCGAAACATCGAAGAGATCTTGAATAAGAGACCAAAGAGCTTTTAACGTTGCAACATGGTCTACAGAAGTAAACCTGACAGGAGTAAACAAAATATTTTCTCCATTCTTTTTGTCCCTCTTCAGCATGTCCCTCATTTTTCCTTCTCCGAGAGTTTTCATGTACAAATCTTTGATCGCGAGAAATGTTTTATGATCAATACTATTAAGCGTGGCACAGTCGAATGAATTATCTCCATATTCATTTTCTATATTCAAAATTTTTTCTTTTTCTTCGTCCGATAGATCTTCAGTTAGAAGTCTCCAAAATGAAGTAAAAACTTCTTTCTTGCACAAAATTGCTTTCAGCATTAGTGGAGTCGTTCCATTTCTTTTTGGCTTCTTGAGAAGAGTTTTGAAATCATTTTCGTCAAGAATTCTTCGAAGCAAGTTCCACAATTTCTCAAAATCTTCAATGTCTGCAACCGAAATGTGTCTGCAAACTTCATAATAAATTGATCCTCCGTCGATTGTCAATGAGTTCAAGTAATGTTGAAAATATTCCAAACCAAGCGCAGGTTCATTTATTTTTTCCAGTTCACTTCGCAAAGCTGTGATGTCTGCTTTTGAAAGAAACTTGAATAATAATGAATTAATAATTGAATAAAGTTCTTCATCTGACAATTGATCGTAAGGCGATGAGTCATTTTGATTGCTCTTGAAAATTAATGAAACAATGCTTTCTCCGTTTTCATTTTTCTCAGTGAAATATTTCCGCAACCATCCTCTTGTTTCATCTTTGAATTGTTCCTTTTCAAGTGCAGTCAAATGTTCTTCAATAAATGGCTCAAATATTTTCATTATCTCCTTGAAGTCTTGTCTGTTCAATATTTTCTCATAGAAAGTGTCTCCATTTGGATCTCTCATCATTAAAATTCTTTTCTGAGTCGAAACATCGAAGATTTCTTGAATAAAAGTCCAAAGATGTTTCAATGTTGCAACATTGTTGTTGTAAGGATAAAATTTGACCGAACCGAGCAAAATACTTTCTCCAAACTTTCTTTTCCTCGTCAACATGATCCTCAATTTGTCTTCTCCAAATATTTCCAAGTACAAATCTTTAACCGCAAGAAATGTTTCAGGATCTACATTAAGAGTGGCACAATCGAATGCATTATCTTCATTTTCGTTTTCTTCAATCAAAAACTTTTCTTTTTCTTCGTCTGTTAGATCTTCCGTTAAAAGTCTCCAGAAGGGAATAAAAACTTCTTTCTTGTTTTTTATTGCTTTCCACATCAACGGAGTCGTTCCAATCCTCATGGGTTTCTTGAGAAGAGCTTTGAAATTATTTTCTCCAAAAGTTCTTCGAAGCAGCTTCCACAATTTTTTATAATCTTCAATACTTGATAAGTGAAGGCAAGCTTCTAAATAGTTTGTCCTTTCATGAATTCCATGAATTGTCTCTGAGTTTAAGAAATTTTGTAAAGTTTCTAAGCCTTGCATGGTTTCTTTTATTTTTTCCACTTCGTCAAAAAATCCTGAGATATCCTTAAGACGCAGAAATCGCAATAATTTAAGCTTCATCCGATAATCTTCGGGAAACTGATCAATTGCCAATTGGAAAAGTTCGCTTTGAAGGTAAAAATCAAAGACTTCAGGGTTTTTATTCTTATAAGCGATTGAAACGACGGTGTCTCCATTTTCAGATTTCTCAGTAAAAAAATTCAGAAAATCCTTTTCATCGAAAACTTCATGAGCCAACTCTGCCAACTTTTTATTGAAGTAGAGCGATCCTCTTTCTGCTGTCGCCTTGAAAATATTTTCATCAATAAAATTAGACGATTTGTGTGTCCAAAGTTGCTTCAAATCTTGTTGGTCGGCACATCGACTGATGACAGTGATTAAGTTTAATAATCTTTTCTCAACAAAAGATTTAAAATATTCCGGCATCTCATCCTTCGTGAAAATTTGATCAAATGTTGACATCAAAACTTCTTTATCAATCTGTTCAATGTTCGCGCTTAAGTTCTCGAAAGCTCCATCAATAAATGATTGCACAACTTCATAACGATAACGACGAGTGAAAACTTCTCGAACGATTCCATAAATTGATTCAATTCGCTCTTGATTCATCGGATCTTTCTCCTTTCGATCTTTTAAGTCGAAAACGTTCTTGAATAAGAAATCAGCGACGAAGAACTCAGCAAACGTTTGATGGATGAACCGAAACTTTCCTGAGCCATCAGATTTCATCAAAGCAATTCTCGTGATTTGTTCGTCAGGCGGAGATTGAACTTCACTGAAGCACAAATCAAAATATTCCCTGAACTTTCCATCTTTGCTTTCAAAAAGAACTTTAAAAGCTTCTTTTTGATAAAACGAGTTAATGTTGAAATCAGATTTTGGTCTCAGACAACTGGTTAATTCCTTTCTAGCGTCAATTCCTTTCAACATCGATTCACTGATCATTATTTGGATAAAGTTATCGTAGATCGAAAAAGTATTTGCTTGCATGTCCTGAACAAATTGATCGTCGGAGAAAACTGTAGCAACCATTTGTAAGAGCAAAGGATTCTTCACCGGATTGGAGTTCATGTTTAACTTTTCAAAAAATTCTTTCGTTTGATGAATTTTCTTTTTTAAGTCTTCTTCTGTAATTTCTTTTTTCTTAAAGTTTTTCTCAAGAATCTCAAGACAACTTTCCTCGGTTAATGGCATGAAAGTGAAAGCTTCAACTTCGAGTTCTTTACAAAGTTCATCTTTCAAGTGAGGTCTCGTTGATGTGATCAAAATATTTGCAGAAAGTGTTTTGATTGATTTGATCAACATTATGACGAACTTCTTGAAGCTTGGGCTGATCTCATCGAAGCCATCCAAGAGCAAGACAACTCGATCATCGCAAAATAAATGTTTGAAGACTTTTTCCTCGAATTCGTTGAGTTTGAAGATTTTCTTAGCGAAAAAGTTTGCGATTTCTATCGACGAATGAAAATCAGTTTTGAAGTTTTTGTCTTTCTCATAAAATTCTGAATGTTCCTTTAAATCAACAAATGCGACCCAAAAACTTTTGAATTTCCTCTTTAATTCCATTGTCAGCATCTTGAGCTCTGTTGTCTTTCCCATTCCAGGATCATCGCTTAACAAAATTAGTTTTGAAGACTCCGCGATATTTAAAAGTTGACTTGGGTCGATCTCTTCAGATTTGTTGTTTCGAAATTTTCTTTGAACGTGAATGTCAACCTTGAGAAGTTCTAAGTCCTTGCCGATCTTGAGATAATTGTCCAAAAGTTCTTTCAACGGAACAAAATCGAGAGCTTCGCAATGAAGATCGACAATTTCGCTCAAAAGAATTTTTTCTCCTTGAAAGTTTATCATCCTTGTTATTAGGTTTTCCTTCGATTGTTCTTCCAAATCAAGCCATGAATGAGAAATCTCCAGGAAATTCGCATCTTTGATTAAAGATTCTTTGTGGTCGTGAACGAAAATTATTCTTTCGTTGATTTTATCGTTTCTCATTTTGTCAGCGATTCTCTTGATTTCCTTTTCTATTTCGTTATCACAATCGATGACGATTATTGGCTTCATGCAAGACGAATGAGCATCTTGCGTGGACTCATACGTTTCTCTATCTTTTAAGTGATAAAGAGCAAGGAATAAAAAGTTGTAATCAGAATTGTTCGTCGTTTCTTGAAAGATCCAGTTCAATGTTAGTTGAGGACAGTTCGATAAAATCTCGATGACTTTGTTAGCATTCAAATCAAGCTCTAACATTCGCGGTATCATCAAAATCTTTGAGTCTGTCAAATGTTGAGGTTCTTTTGACTTCAATTTCCAAACTGCTGACATCAACTCAATTTCTTCTTCAAGATCTGGCAAAGTTTTCGTTTTGAAATAATCAAAAAGCTTTTTAAAAGTTTTTCTTAAAAATTTGATCCTTTCGTTGTCTCCTTGATATAAAGCGAGCAGATGAGGAACTCTCACAATAAGTTCGTCGTGCATGACGTCTTTATCACCATTGAGCGCAAGTGCAATAATTTCCTCAGTAAAAGGATTTTCCCGACAATGCTCAAGAGCTTTTTCAAATTCTTTCTCATTTTCTGAATCATCTTTGTGATAAGGTTTGAAATTATTGTTGTAAATGCGAAAGATTGCGACATGACAAAGCTCGTGAGCTAAAACTCCTAAAACTTCTGATCGATTTACTTTATCATCGTCTTCTGAGAAAAGTCTACTAAGATCAATAAAATCTTCTTCGTTTAAAGCTTTTGCGCCGAGATAAACTATTCCTTTGTCTGCGTAGCTCTTTCCATAAACATTTTCATTTCCTGTTGCGTCTGCGTGTTGAACTGAGTCATGATCGAAGTCGAAAATGATGTCCAAGTTCTTGATATTTGCGACGACTTTGAAGATTGCTTGAATCTCTTTCACTTCATTCAATTGCTCGTAAGCTCCGGCAATTAGCTTGAGATACTTTGGTCGATTGATTGTTGCTGAGCTTCCTCCAAAGTAAATGCTCGTTCGAGTGATCAAAGCAGTCAAATGTTCCTCGTTCGGATTTTTAATGAAATTTCTTTTGTGGATTTCACGAAGTTTGCATTTTAGAGCGTCATGGAATTGTTGAATGATATTTTCAATATTTTTCTTTCTTGCAGATTTGATTTCTTTCGCCAACAATAATTTTCCTTCGTCGAGGTTGTTAAACGAAATGTAACGATTTTGATCAAGGAAAGTGTCGACGAGTGAAGCCAGTTCATTTGGACCTGCATTTGGATTCTGTTTCAAGTTCCTGAGAATCTCAAGAATTTCTTTCTTCAATTTCTTTTCCAATTCATTCACAATTTCATTAAAATTCTCATTTGAGTTTAAACACCAACCTCGCGATATCAAAGCTTCGTACACTGAGAGTTGTTTCGATTTGAGAGCAACCGCCGCTGCTGATTCATTGTTTTCATTGCCGAACGGCGCGATTTCTTTTTTCTTATCTATAAAGTCACAAACGCCCGTGACATCTCCATTTTGAATTTTTAAGAAGAAACCACGATCACTAATCTCATGATCACTATTCACTGCCACTGCCATGGTCAGACAATTCGGGATTCGGTATCGTCACTGAAAAGAAAAATCTTTAATTTAGGTTTATCTGCCTTATTTTTAATATTTACGGAATATAGATTGCAAAAATTTCACGTCTGACAATCGTGTGACTTTGTTCGATTCTATTTTTAAATTGAAGAAAATTTGGTTGCCACACGGAATAAAGTTAGAGGTTTGTTAATTTTTCCCTTTCTGCATGTTCACCAGTCTTAGATACATCTCCTCCTGAGATTACTTCGGTCAAATTACCACAGTTAATTTTAATCTAGTTTCAGAATATTTAAAAGCTCAAGCGAGTTATAAATTTTCTTCTTCTCTCATGATCACTTTGTGCTTTTGAATGTGACTTATGAGATAAGAAGTAACAAAGTATCCGACAATTTGTAAGCTTACGAGCAGAGGAAAAAAGCTTTCGAGCTTTTCCATCATTTTCATTTCAACGTTCAATATTTTTCAAACCAACGTTTTCAAGAAAAACGCTTCTAGCGCTTCGACGTCAATATTCCGAAACAAAATTGTTTTGTAAAAATTCGACAATTTATAAATAAGATCGACTGCGGTGAAAATATTCGAAAAACAGAATTGAAAATCATTCAATTCACTTGATAACACAATTCTAATTGAGATGGCGATAACTAGAAAAGCCTCAATCCAAAAAATTAAAGAAAAATTCTAAAATCAAATCGAAAAGATAAAAAATCTATTTTTCAAGCATTTTGCAAAAAAGTTCGCGACATTTGACATCAGAAGGAATAAAAGATAATAAAGAACTGAGTGTCAAAACAGTTTGTGCTTCATTAAATTCGCTGAAATCAATAAATGCGAACAACAAAATATTTTTTCCGTGAATCAAGAGAAAAAAAAACAATAAACAGATGAAAAAGAAAAATTAAAAGTTCAGAACATTAATTCAATCATAAAGAAACAAGAATGTCGCGATTAAATAAGAAGCCGATGCTGTTGGATAATTTATTGCGCGAGAAGGAAAATAAAAGTTCTGTGGCTATCGGGACGGTGATGAAATGGGGAGATTGCAAGTTCACATCGATCCGTTCATCATGTTACAGTAAGTATCAACTAATTTCATCTAAATCTTTATTTAAATACTTTTTCTTTTAAGATATGGGAGCTCTGAGTTCAACGAGTCCAATTCAAAACTCCGCCGAATCGCCCACGGAACAAAACGAGTTAAATGACAATAAAATTACTGTTGAGCAAGTGCCGAAGCCTCGTAAATTCTTTAAAAGTCGTAACTCAGCGCCGTCGACTGATATCCAACAGCAGATGGTTATGCAACAGCAGCAGCAATCGTCTTACCATCATCAACAACAACAATCTTATCAGAATCATCAAGCGCAAGAGCAATCTTCAGCTGATGACGAAGATCAGAGACAAACTCCAGTGAAAAAGAAGCGCAAGTCGCCTTTGAAGAAAGCTCCGAAAGTTGAGAAGCCACCGAAGCCAGAAAAGATTCCTAAACCGAAGAAGGAGAAGAAAGTTAAAGTTGTGAAGGAAGTTGCTGAGCCAGTTTCTGAGCCGGGATCTTCAGATGCTGAGACTTCATCTCCAACAAAACGTGGAAGAGCGTACATCGAACCAACCAGATCGTCGGGACGTTCAAGGGCAAGATGTGTCAATTACAACGAAGATGCTGGTGAAGATGAATTCTTCTCTCGAATCGAACGACGAGTCGCTCCTCGAAATGCAATGTCAGCGACAGTCACATCAGCAATCGACGAAGTTGTTACTCCCCCAGCGATCGAAGCAGAGCCTGCTCCTGTTGTCGAGACTGTTCCTTTGCCACAGCAAAGTCCCGTACTTCATCCACCGATTGTCTTACGAATTTCTAAGGTGAGTTGTAAACATCTGTAGAACTATCACTAACACAAACGAAACATTTCCCGTCTCGCTCATTTTCTCAAATTTCGGAGAAGTAATTTTTTCTCTAGCAAGAGTGTTGTGTGTGTTCGTGATAAATAGACGATTTCTTTTTCAAGCGAGGTTTCATTAGTTTCTCCGCAAGTAACTGAATATTATCGTCGAGTGTTTGTTGCTTACATCAGCTAAGAAAATTTAGCTGATCGCTTTAATTTAAAAACTTTATTTGTTATCACAAATTCCTCGAATGAGCCAAAGAAATATGAAATGTTATTTCAACAAGCGACGACCGACGCCGAATGTAAGTTTGTGACGTGTTTGAGTGCGATCATGAAAGTTCAGAAAATTTTACAGTAAAGCAAAGCCACACGGCCTCATTATCTTATCACCGACTTTTTCTTATGCTTGCATCATAAGAAACAAAAAACATTGAAATGAGAAAATCGCGCCAAAGCTTTAAAAAATATTTGTTTGTATTTGAAATTTTAATTTTTTGTATTTTTTTAGGGAACTTCTCGTCTGATCAGCACTGACAATGAAGAAAATGTAAAGTCGCCGTCGAGTAGTGATGAAAACAAGAATGAAATGAACACAGCACCGGAACTAACAACGACGACTGATGAATTGATCGCTGTTTTATCGGGAGAAGTGACAGAAGAGCCATTGAAACAACCGGAACCTAAGACCGAGAAGCTTAAAATAAGAATTAAAAAAGATTATATTCGTTCTTACAACGACAGTTTGAAGGAAGAGCAAGCCCCTGTCGTTGAAGCTGAACCTGTGCAACCAGAACCATCAACAACTCGAACTACTCGACGACGCGGTAAACTTCCCGAAGCTCCTCCTTTAAGAATTTCGCCTTTGGTTTCTGAATTCGATTCACAAAGTTCAATTCTCGGAAGTGTTAGCTCTCAGAATACAGCAACGACTGGCGGAACGAGTAACGTTGATTGTAAAGTGATTCGAAGCCGAGGATCGAGTGTTGTTACGAGCGATATGGATGGAACTTCTCAAGCCTCTCTAGCAGCTGCTCCGCCATCAGGATCAGAGAACAACAGCAGCAACATTGCGATGGATGTGAGTGGTTCGATCGAAACAAAGTCACCTCCACAGAAGGGAAGAGGACGAGGACGTAAAAGAGTTGCTACAGATGAAATCTTGAAACCTCCAGAGCCTGCTCCTGTGTTGACTCCTCCAAGTAAAGCTGCAGCCGTTGGAAGAAAAACGAGAAACACAAGAAACAACAAACAGGAAGCAGATGCGGCAGAAACTTCTGATGCAACTAACTCTGTGATCTCAGAAGAAACAACAAAAGTCACTGGACGAGTTACAAGAACCACACGAAATGCAACAGAATCTTCTGAGAAATCAGAAGTTGTGTCAACTCCAACGCCAGCACCTCCTCGTTTCTTTACTCGCAAGCGTAAAAATCAGACTCCACAAGAAGAAGAACCAACTGCATCGCCGATGGATGAATCGGATCAATCAAGTGCTTTAAATCTTAGTCAGAAGTCGTCAGTTGTCCCATCCGAAGTCAGTACAACATCAAGTGGAGTCGATCGACATTCATTAGCTCCTTCGACTGCTTCATCTTCATCGGTTCCGTCTGTTCCTGAGTACAAACACAAGAAACTTGTTAAACGTTCTTGGGAGCAGGACAAACTTCAACAAACAGTTGCTCCTCAAGATACACAAGAACCACACTCAATGGTAACTCGTAGTCCAAGCAAACAAACGAATGTAAATAATAATCATGAAGCATCTCAGTCGACCGAAAATCCAGGCGTGAAACTTTTAATTTCAAAGAAGAAAGGAAGCATCTTTAAGAGTCGCGCAATGGAGAAAGACGAAGACAACAACAAGAAACGATTAAACCTTTACAAACATAAATGGGATGACGAAGACGTTGAGATGATGGACAAACCAATCGATGCCACAAAGAAACCGGAAAGTCTCAGCACAGTGAACAGCTCCACGAATGATGGTGAAGCCTCAGCGACAAGTCGTTTCTCAAAAAGTCAAAAATCTGAGAGTGTCGAGAAGGATCGAACATTCGATGATTTCGAAGACGACTCAGCTGCAACTGATCTGAGAAGTGATGGGAAGAATAGTTATCAAGTTAAAGTTCGTAACGTGAAGAAAGCTCATCAGATTCAAGAAATCGGAGAGTTCCAAGAGATGGACGACGATGTCGAATATTTACTCGATGCTCTTCAACCAAATATTCAAGTCGCGACTCGATGCTTATCAGCTCTTCAACTCGCATCGAAATGCATGACTCCGTCTTTTCGAATGCACATTCGTGCTCATGGAATTGTGCCAAAGTTCTTCAAGGCATTGGAGGACTCACCAAGCGATCCGAGCTTAGGACTTTGTACAGCGATGGTGATGTTCGCGCTATCACAAGATACTTTGAAAATGGATTTGAATCGTGGCTCTCTTGAGCTTATGCTGAATCTTCTTGAATGTGAGAGCAGTCTTAAGCAATACCCGAAAGATATTGCGATGAACAAAACGCATCTCGAGAGAAAACAAAAAGTTCGTGAGCTTTGCGAAGAAATTCAAAGTCAGGGAAAGTCAATTCATCTCAACTTGGATAACATCACAGCAGCTCAACTTGCAATGGAAAGTCTTCTATCGCTCACTTCAAAACGAGCTGGTGAATGGCTTAAAGAAGATCTTCGTGAGTTAGGCGGCATCGAGCATATCATTCGAACAGTCTGCGAGTGTTGTAATCAGATCACAGAGTTCGTTGAAGAATGGACAGAGCCGCTACTCGAAAAGCTCAACAAGATTGAACGATGCCTTCGAATTCTCGAGAACGTAACCAGCAACAATGAGGAGAATCAAAAGTACACTCTGCACTACAAATCACAAATCTTCGTGAAGACGCTTTGTCGGTTCTTCAGTTTATTGCAGAAGGAACTTTCAATTTATCCAACAACTGATGGAAGTCCTAAAGAGTCGGAAGGTGTTGCAATTAGAGAAGCTCTCATTCCACTTCTTAAAGTCATCATCAATCTAACTCATCCGTTTAACGACAGAGGTTTGTTGAAAATATTTTCTTTTTCGTTTCGATTGTTTCTAACAAAAACTTATTTCAGCAATTGGCAGCGTTTTCTTCGGCGATGTTAAGGACATTTTCCCTGTTTCCCTTCACATTTTACTGTTCGCTCCCAGCTACGTTCCGAAAAGACTTCAATTTGACATAAATGTTTTAGTAAGTTTGGAATCTTTCTTCAAGAAAATGATTTTTTATTAATTTTAATATTTCATTCAACAGACTCTTGTACTTCTTAACAATCTTGCACAATCTAACGAAAAGAATCGTCAGAGCATTATGCAATTGTCTATCCCAACCGAAGAGTTTGGTCGTGAGAAGCAGCCAGCAATTAAATCGATCGTTGAATATTTTTACAAATGCGAAGATAATGCGAGGTAAGCTTTAAAGTTCAAGAAATATTTCTTTGAATCTAAAAATCTTTTTATTCCTTTAGAATGATTAAGAAGATGACCGACGAGATCCTCGACAATCAAAAGTCACAAGACGAGGCCGTCATTCAAAACTCAGGCAGTCACATGGAGCACACGATTCTTGCCAGCATCACAAGTATTCTCATCGGATTTGTGGTCATGGACAATGAAAGCAACGAGCAAACAGTTAGGAAATATCTGCGCGATGGAAAGTTCTCGGGAATGGTCGGAACACTTGTGCAGTATTACGATTTCTTGAATCTCACAATCAGCGTAAGTTACAAACAAGTTTTTAAATTCGTCAAACTTTCTTATTTCATTTCTTTCTCAGTCTGAAGCATCTTCGTTGGCTCAGGTGAAAACCATCAAAAGCGTGATTGATTACTTGCGTAATTGCGATCCTGAGTAAAACCTTAAATCGACTTCTTTCGCATCATGTAGACTTAAATTTCATTTATTTACGTTTATCAGTCTATGTACTTAAAGTTTGTCTAGAATTTCTCGATTTTATTTAAGTAACTTTTGTCTCCAGTTGGCAGTCGAATTTTTAAATAGATGTTAGATTAATTTACTCGATTGCTGAATAGTTTTGTAAGGAATTCGATGTCATTTAAAGAAGTTGACAAATAAACAAATTGCACAAAATAATTAATTTATGAAAAATCTGTTTTATTGAGAAGACTTTCTTACAATACAAGACTTCCAAGAGGATCCCACGCTGGAAGAATCTTTGGATCAATTTCAAATACTTTCAGGATTTTATCGTTCACAAGTTTCTTGTCGATTGTCACTTGAAACACAAATTCACTAAACCATTGTACGCTCATGGTTAAATATTTCTTTTCTTCATTTGAGTTCTTTAAATTTTCTACTCGAAAACTTTTTGGTATTCCATCGCGATCAAAATTCACGCCTGAGATTAATAAAGCGTGAGTTGCATGAGATTCTCCGACTGTTAAGCGATCAGCCTTTGAGAGACTTAAGTCCACATCCACGTCAAATAAAAGTTTGTAGTTTGTTCTAGAGTTTGAAAGGATAAAATTGAAAACAGGAAAGAGTGAAAATTGTTTAAGAAACTTACATATCGAGATCAACAATTCCACTTGAAGTCTTCCTCCTCTTTAAGTCACACGCAAACCAAACAGGTTCACCAGCTTTGATGCTCTTTGCGACGAGATCAATCAAAACATCGACAGGTTGATTGTTGTAGAAGACTGCACGACCTCCGACGACATTCCCCAAGCAATCGACTGTGTAGCCTTTGCCGAATTCGTTCGACGGTCTAGGATCAGTTACGAGACAAACTTTGTCGTCGACGTTGAAGATTGTTTTCACATGCTTCTCGTAGAAATCGATTGGACTGATTGGCCCAACTGAGTTGTACTTCTTATTCTTGTCGTAGTATTCCCAAGTGAATGTCGCTGGTGGAATGCCAAGACAAATTCCAACGATGTTGTAGATCTCATGCATTTGCTCATCAACTTTCGTTTGCAAGTCGCTGTCGGAAGCACCAGACGAGAGAAGATCTCGGAGTTGTTTAGCATACTCGCGAAGCTTTGATTTCAAAATTGCATTCATGCGAGCAGACGATTCGCAGCTAAAGCTTTCAGGGAAACACTTCTTAGGCATAACTCCATGTTTGTTGATTATGCTAACAATCATATCCCATTGACCACCATCTCCGATTGGATCAGTTAGCAAAAATGACATTAGTCGACCATCCATGGCATCGTCTACTTTTACTGTTTCAATTATGTTGTTCAAGAAGTAATAACTCCGCTCGATCTTGTCCCAGTAGTAAATGTAAGCTTGAGAGAACTCAAACTTTTCGAGATTGAAATTGTCGATGAAAGGTTGTTGCATGAGAATTAAAGCTGCGAGGTCCCATTGTCTAGCAATGCTCGATTTGGTTGGTGAAAGATTTCTCTGGAGGTCAACAGTGTGTTGAAAAATAATTTCATTCGATTCCAAGCTCGAGCGAGATATTGAAGCTTCGAGTGGATCTAATCGCTGGCAGATGCTTTGTGCTAGTTGCTTCTTCGGACATTTAAAGAAATCATTACGAAGCTTGTGTAGACTTCGAAGACTGATTGGAGCGAGCGATTTTGGTTTGATGATCAAATTATTCTTTGGCTTTAAGTTGACGTTGTTTGTCTTTACTTTTTCTTGGTCCTTTTTGATGACTAGTTGAAACTGACTTCCTCCTTCAATTTCCATGAGCTCATAAGTTTCCTCGACAGCTTCTTCTTCTGGCTCGACAGGGCTCAGCCAAATTTTGTCATTAACCGAAAGTTCTTCTTGATCTAACAGTCCAATCGATGGAAGATCAATTGCTTCGTGTGTCACGTCAACATTGTGGAAAGCTTCTTCTTGAATGTCTGTTGAGTTCTTCTTGAGAATCGTCTTAAGTTTAGTTTCATAAATCATCAGCTTCGTTTGATAGTGCGCGAGTTTCGTTGGTCCCAAGTGAAGTGAAGGAATTGCTGAGTTGAGGAGTTTCTTACAAATTCCATTGAAGCTCTTCTCATCGAAATGAGTTCGACAGACTCTCAGCTGCTTGAAGACGTGAGCTGGATCCTTTGTTAGAACTTTTTCGCTTAGAATAGCTCGAACCCACTTCATGTGACGTTCCGGTTCTCTGCTTGGATCTGGAAAAAGATGAAGCGACACTTTAGCTCCAGACCTTATCGTTAAGCAACCAGGAACTATGCAAGTTGTCATCTTTGAGCTAAAATTGAAAATAACGAATTAGACGCTTTTTGTTTGTTTACATTTTGAATGGAAAATTGAAAAATTCTTAAGAAAAGATCTTTCAGTTGAACTGAGAGCATTTCTGTCTTCTACTTACATTTGTTAGTAGTTATGCGAGTAGGGAAGAATAGTTTTAAGTCAGAATTCCTTGTTTCATTAAATTCAATTTTAAAATTCAAAATCTCAAACTGATCGTAGGATTTTCCTTCGAAAGCGCTTTCTCCGATCTCAACTTCCAAGTTCGCGTAGGATTCTCAAGGGACTTACTCAGTTCTCTAATTTTTCAAATAAATCTCCTTCCTGAGCTAAATTAAAGTTTCTTTGTTATCCAATTCAACGATTTCATCAGAATATTGCAGAATGAGTTTGAGTAAGTAAAAGAAATTGGTTTGCTGTGTCAGTTGAAGGAAAAAGAAAATTTCCGGCTTTGTCTCTTCTCTTCTCACTTTCACTTTATCGCTGTTAGTCTTTCAGCTATCAGTTTTATTATTTGCGGTTGATTACTCCCCAAACTGATAACTTCATTTTAACTTGAACGTTTATCAATTAGATTAAGTCTTTGTTCTCAAAACTTCGCAAAAACGAAAAGTGCAATTGTCATCTTCAGTCACTAATACTAACTTAATTTCTCTTCCCAAAAGAACCGTTGTCCGTCACAGCTCTTCAAGGATTGCGAAACGAATTCTACAAATGCCCTAAAAATCGTTTGGCTCAAAATATTTGCGTTCAAAAGGATCCGCTCGAAGTTGCTGTCTGTCGTCCTCGCTTGGAAGGCATTCAACATGTCTACAATCACAAAGTCGAAGAAGTTAAGCCCGTCGTTGATCAGAAGAGCAGCGGACGTTGCTGGAACTTTGCAATTCATAATACGATGAGAGTTCCGTTCATGAAGCAATTGAATTTGGAAGAGTTCGAGTTCTCTCAAGCTTATTTCTTCTACTGGGACAAGATCGAGCGCAGTTATTACTTCTTGAATAACATCGTCGAAACCGCTAAGCGAGGAGAAGAAGTTAGCGGTCGTTTGGTTTCGTTCTTGTTGGGAGATCCAATCGGAGATGGAGGTCAATGGGATATGATTGTTAGCATAATCAACAAACATGGAGTTATGCCTAAGAAGTGTTTCCCAGAAAGCTTTAGCTGCGAATCGTCTGCTCGCATGAATGCAATTTTGAAATCAAAGCTTCGCGAGTATGCTAAACAACTCCGAGATCTTCTCTCGTTTGGTGCTTCTGATAGCGCTTTGCAAACGAAAGTTGATGAGCAAATGCACGAGATCTACAACATCGTTGGAATTTGTCTTGGCATTCCACCAGCGACATTCACTTGGGAATACTACGACAAGAATAAGAAGTACAACTCAGTTGGCCCAA
The DNA here is from genome assembly GCA_033063855.1 of Smittia aterrima. Taxonomy (NCBI): domain Eukaryota; kingdom Metazoa; phylum Arthropoda; class Insecta; order Diptera; family Chironomidae; genus Smittia; species Smittia aterrima. The sequence continues at coordinate 27,378,208 of CP093831.1, forward strand.
TCAGTCCAATCGATTTCTACGAGAAGCATGTGAAAACAATCTTCAACGTCGACGACAAAGTTTGTCTCGTAACTGATCCTAGACCGTCGAACGAATTCGGCAAAGGCTACACAGTCGATTGCTTGGGGAATGTCGTCGGAGGTCGCGCTGTCTTCTACAACAATCAACCTGTCGATGTTTTGATTGATCTCGTCGCAAAGAGCATCAAAGCTGGAGAACCTGTTTGGTTTGGTTGTGATGTTGGCGCTAGATTCGCGAGACATCAAGGCGGAATTGAAGATCTGGAAATGTAAGTCATTGTTACTTTAAAAATGTATTTCTCTAACTTTAATCTTTTCTCTAGCTTGGACTACAAGACTCTTTTCAACTGTGACGTCGCTCTTGGACTAAGCAAAGCTGATCGTTTGATCTACGGAGAATCTCTTATGACTCATGCCATGACTTTCACTGGCGTTGGAACCGATGAAAAGGGCAACGTTACAAAGTTGCGTGTCGAGAACTCTTGGGGAGAGAATCGCGGAGGAGACAAAGGTTACTTGTTGATGACCGCTGAATGGTTCCATCAATACGGATATGAAGTTGTTGTCGACAAGAAATATGTTAGCGATGATGTTATGAAAGTCTTCAAAACAAAGCCGATCGTTCTTCCAGCTTGGGATCCAATGGGAAGTTTAGCTTTGTAAAGTCGTCACTGAAATGAGCATTTTTCGAACACACAAAATATATTTTCAAGTAATTTCTGAATAAAACATTTATTTGCTATTTTCCACAGACTTTCTGTTTGCTCTTGTAATCTTATAAGTGTATTGAAGCTTTGACCAGATACCGAGACACATTTTCCTTAGCCGCTCGTCTTCGTGCTGCAATGCAAACTCGTACTGCGATCGAATGATTCTTTTCGCTAGTTTAAAACTGTGTTGTTGAATCATTGAAATGCTCAAGTAGAGAAGACAACGTGAGATCAATGCTGGATCCTCTAATCTTATTGCTAACTTCATTTGCTGCATTGAAATCTTTTGAGCTATTTCAGAACGATCATCGAAGTAATCTCCTAGAGCAGAAAACGCTCCTCCAAGTGTTGATAACCAACTCATCATGTGATCGATTTCTAATTGTTCCCAAATTAGAATTCTAACGATTTCTCCCCTAAAAAGAATAAATTTAATGAAAATTCTGAGTAAAGCTCAAGGAGAATGATTACTCACCATGTTTTGTCAAGATACTCTTTCGAGCATGGATGGAGTTTAATGACAAAAGGAATGTTTGAGCTCTTGATGAACCTCGCTACATTCTGATGATACGTTGGACAACAGTTCAGCTCGTTAAGGAACAGATGGAACATAAATGGATTCAAATGGAAATCCCGCGATGCTTTTAAAGTTTTTGAACTTCTCTTGTGAAGTAAATACGAGTTGATCTCCGAGTCCCTGTCGACTATGAAGCAAGTGAACAAACTAGAATCACAATTCTGAACATAAAATTTAATCTTCATCTTTAATTTTCACTTATTTTAAGTTATTTAGATTTGCACAAAATTTTGTTTTGGTTCGTGATCAAAATTGAACTTTTTCGTGTTCTCAGACGCTTTCAATTATCTTTCCCCTTCAATAAAGTTTTTGTGGAAAGAAAAAATGTTTCAAATTCTAAGCAAATCAGTGACTTCGTCAGCAAGAAGTCATCTCACATCAGAGATAACATTAGTCTCTCGATTAACCGGATGTCGTTTAGCATCGTCAGGTAATATTTCACAACTTTCAACTTTATCATTTGAAATCCATCACAACAACAATTTCAGATACAGCGCAGAAAGGAATCTATAACATAAAAGATGAGATCTTGGATGGACGACCTCTTTATCTCGATGCACAAGCTACGACGCCTTTAGATCCGCGAGTCCTCGACAAGATGATGCCTTTCATGACGAATTATTATGGAAATCCTCATTCACGAACTCATCATTACGGCTGGGAGACTGAAACCGCTGTTGAAGTAGCAAGAGAACAAGTCGCAAAGCTCATCGGTGCTGATCCAAAGGAAATTATCTTCACAAGCGGTGCGACAGAGTCGAACAACATCGCTGTCAAAGGAGTTGGAAGATTCTATTCGTCAAAGAAGAAACACATCATCACATCCCAAACCGAACACAAATGTGTACTCGACTCTTGTCGAGCTCTAGAAGGCGAAGGATTCCGAGTTACTTACCTTCCGGTAAAGACGAATGGCATCATCGATTTGGAAGTGTTGGAAAAGGAAATTACTGACGAAACTTCTCTTGTTTCTGTGATGGCTGTGAATAACGAAATTGGCGTGAAACAACCGATCGCAGACATTGGAAAGTTGTGCAAGTCCAAGAAAGTCTTCTTCCACACAGACGCTGCTCAAGCTGTCGGAAAAATTCCGTTGGACGTTAACACGATGAACATCGACCTGATGTCGATTTCCGGTCACAAAGTTTATGGTCCCAAAGGTATTGGAGCAATTTATGTTCGACGTCGTCCAAGAGTACGAATTGAGCCTCTTCAAAGCGGTGGCGGCCAAGAGCGTGGTCTTCGATCAGGAACAATCCCTGCTCCATTGGTTGTTGGATTTGGAGCTGCTTGTGATATTGCATATCGTGAAATGGCTTACGATCATAAGTGGATGGAGTTCCTATCGCAAAGACTTCTTACTCGCATTTTTGACGCGCTTCCAAATGTCATCAGAAATGGCGATCCTCATGAAACTTATCCCGGTTGCATCAATTTATCTTTTGCGTTTGTTGAAGGCGAGTCACTGTTGATGGCTCTGAAGGACGTCGCCTTATCCAGCGGCTCAGCTTGCACATCTGCTTCATTGGAACCATCTTACGTTCTGAGAGCGATCGGAACAGAAGAAGATTTGGCTCACAGTTCAATTCGCTTTGGCATCGGAAGATTCACGACTGTTGAAGAACTTGACTACACAATCGACAAGTGCATCAAGCACGTAACTCGATTAAGAGAAATGTCGCCGTTGTGGGAAATGGTTCAGGAAGGCATTGACATCAAGGAGATCAATTGGAGCCAGCACTAAACAGAAATGGAAATGCATAGAATGCACGCTTTAGTTTAAAAGCAATTTGGTTTTCTACGACGAACTAAAAAGTTGCGTTCTCAATCAAATCTTTCAAAATGTTATCAGTAAATACAATAAAACAGATATTATCTGAAGCATTTATTTCTGGAACACGACTAAAAGTTTTATCTGAAGTTGACAGCAAAAGAAAAATATTTTTTACATAAAAATTAATGTTTAAAAAAATATTTCTCAAAACATTAATTTTTCTTTACATGAAATTTTAAAAAACTTTAAATTCTCTTAACAAATTATTTCTCAACTGAAAAAGACTATAATCGGCTCTCTTGCCGCTTCTACGTGTTTTTCATTGAAGGCTCTCGCGATCATGTTGCGCCAGAAAAGTTTTTATTTCTTCACTCTCCACTGTGTTTTGAAACGCCGTCGAGTAAAGATGTGTTTAAGATTATTAACGAAAACGAACAGTGAGCCTAACGTTGGCTCAGCGCGAAAATAAATAAAATAAAATAAATACGACAAGTCAGATAAATAATTGTGCTAACGCGAGTTAACAAGTGACATTCACCGCTAATTTTCGATAGTCGTTAATTGACTCAGAGTTAATTTCGCCGAATCGTCAGTGAAAAGAAATATTGATCCAGAGTCGTTGGTTGGTTTTTCTCAAAAAAAAAAAAATTCTTTAAAGCAAAACAAGTTGTTACGAATAAGAAATCTCGCTGCGCACACAAGAGTTTGTGTAATTTCAGGTTTCTTTCTTAACACACACACAAATGAGAGTTATGTGATTTTTTATCTACGTTCAAAAAATATCTTTTCTTCTCTTCCACCTATAACTTGAAGTTTACTAAAAAAGCGATGATAATGAAGCAACATAGATAAATTAAATAAATAATAGAAATTTATACACTTGACTCTCGACACAAAAAAAAAGAAGAAGAAAAAAGCGAGCGTGAAGAGTAAATAGCGAGGTATTTACACAATTACATCAGATATAGAGCCCTCGAAAACAATTAAAACGCGACAGCTGAGAATGAATGAGTGTTATCGACAAGTGCATGTGGAGGAAAAAGTAATTAATATTTTTTTTTTGTTTCGTGCCGTCCGCTGATCGAAGTGAATTGTTAATTTAAAAGAAGAAAAATCACGACACTCCTCGTTGTCCAAGAGACTCTTCATTGAAGATTCTGTTGCAACCGCGCTTAATTGCTTAATTGCTTTTCAATTAAACATTTTTCGCGCAGTTTAAAGGTTTTTTTCATTAACTTTTTTTATTTTGCTTTTCTGTTTCGCGATGAGGAAAGACCGAACGGGCTATTAGTGAATGGCTTCGTAATGAGTAAATTTTTGACGAAGTAGACTCTTTCCACGGATAATAAGAAAACATTAAATTTTACAAAAGTCATTGAGTAAGTGAAGCAGACGAGGAAAAATGTTGAGCAGCAGCAATCGCTGTATTAGCGAATGCCGAAAATTCTCGCCGAACATCTTTAACAAAAATAAGTGCACACTGTGCTTCTCGAAACGCGAGGAGCACAATCCATCGGCCCTTGATTTCAATCGGGTGAGTAGTCGTCGTTGACACACAAAAAGTTTTCATCTCACAACTCTCGGAAAGGAAGGAACGAGCGAGAATCAAAACAAATGATTTTTTTTATTTTTCGGGAAAGCAAAGAATTCTCACAAAAATGTTTTTAACAAAAATTATAAGAATCCAATATAAAATTTATGAGCTACGTCGTTGTATGAGTTCGACCGGGAATGTCGATGTAGTCGAGAGAATTCTTTACATAGCTCCTCCAGCTCCACTGAAAAAATATATTTTGTGTTTGTGCGCGAAAATAAAAAATAAACAACGACCGGGAGAGCGAGGAGAATAAAATCAAAATTTTTAGGCCAAATATTTGAACGAGCGAACTCAGCGAGAGACTTGTTAGGCTCGCGGGGCGAACGGGCACTTGTTGCAGTTTATGAATAAATTTTCGAATAAAAATAAAACAAATGAGACAATTGCCAATGAAAGTTTTCGACGTGGGAGTTTATGAAAGATATAAGAATTAATTATTTTTCATTCAATCTCAAGTCAGTGAGAGAATTTTAAATGCGATGTTGAAATAGGGAATGGAATTTCTTGTGGTGACACCATTTTATCATTTTTTTTGAGAGGAAGGGATTTCGCTTTTCGATTTCCACTGAAATATTTCGGAATGTGACTTAAGTTAAGTACTGAGCCGAGACCAAAGCAATCCACATGTGCAAACAAGCTTTCAAGCCACTTTTGAATGAAATTTTTCATTGAGAGAATCAACTTTTCGATCGAGAAGCGCGATAAACAAAACACAATTCGAAAAAAAGTTTCCCATGTCAAAAATATTTGCTTAACGAGTTTTCACTTTCTTAAAAGATCTTCGCTCTTAAAATCTTTGGTAAGCCGCGAGAATTTGAGTTGAGAAACGAATTTATCTAAATTATATTTTGCCCAAATCCGCACGAAAACAAATTTCACTTTCAAAAAAAAAGTCTTCAAAAGGAAATTCGGAATTAAAAGCAATTTTTCTTCTCTCTCCCCGGCTCAAGTTTCAAAGTCAATTTGGAGTTTTATTTTCGCTCACAAATTGAGTCATTCGTCGATTTTAAACTGATCAGATCTATTGAGTTTCCATCGACGTTTGTTGGGGATGAGGAAACAGCGCGACCGCAAAAGTCAAAACCACAAATTTTCAATTTCATAACTGTCAAGTTAATGATGAAATACCGCTCGAGTTCGTTTCGTTTAACAACAGTCCAAAGACTTCAAATCGATTATCAAACGAGAAGTGAAGCTTTTTAAATAAAAGAGTTTTCTGTAATTAGGAAAAGCGCATTTTTTGTTTTGAAAGAAAAGTGAAATTGATCGTTCAAGTGGCATTTTTGAAAAACGCTCGCGCGATCAGCTAATTAGCGACTCTTTTAATTGGATATTGCTCTAGATAAAAAAAAGCGTTTAAGCGCGAAGTCGATGGAGGAAAAACTGCTTTTACTACGTGAGCAATATTATCGACAATCGAGCGAGCGTGTAGTGAATTGAATTCACAATTAAAATTGAAGCATTCGCGGTAATTCAAACCCTCACGCGTCAATAAGACATTGAAAGTGTCGAATGGCTTCCAGGAAGTAATCAATAATCACTAAAGTCAGTTTCTCTCACTCCAATGCGCCAGCAAAATGCAAAACTCAAAGAAACTTCATTAGGCGAAAACTTCAAAAAAAAAACTGATTTTGTAACGATCGCGGGCGGAATTTCTAGCAACACATAAAATTGAAATATTGTTTTGGAGCGAGAGACCGGAACAGTCTTAAAGGTTCGATATATTGCAGACTCATGTTTACTGTCAATAGATCTTTGGCGCACAAACAACTCGTTAAACAATTCGATGATTTGGCCAAGGACAAGAGAACGAATGAGCAACAATAAATGACGAAATGTCTTTTGCGCTTTGCGACGGCGCTAACGAAGAAACGAAAAAGACTTTAAATTAATTAATTAAGTGGAATGTGTCGATAAGATAATGAGTAAATCATTGTAGTTCCTTTTATGACTCAGGATGACGACAAAGCGAGAAAACAAAACCAAAAGCGATGGCGCCAGGTTGGAAAGAAAGAAAGAAACCAAAAAACCAGAATTCACAGCTTTTCTGATCAAATTGGATCGGAATTCAGTGAAGAGACTTTCGCATCTTCATTAATTGAATTACTTGTGCTGCTTTAAAGTTTAAGCTCACTCACAAACAGATTTTCTATTTAAAGAAATCTTGAGACTCGCGTGCTGCAGTAAATTCAAAATTCTCCAGTTTTTCTTTTCCTTTCTTTAAATAAACAGAACTCGTTGGTGCATTCTGCTTTCTCTCTCTCGTCTCCCGTCCACACAAATTTTTCGGTAAAGTGCCGATTCGACTAGATTCAATTAATCATTACCAAACCAGTATTGGCAAATGCTTTTGTTCGGCTCTGTGTGAAACATGATCCAAGTTGGAGGTCAACAAAACTTTACGCACGAAACCTGGAGCGCGCGTTTGTCATGTCTTAATAAAAAAAAAAGACTCCAACCTAACATGCATGCTTAACAAATTAATGCATTTACAACGTCGACGACGAAAAAAGAATTAAGGTGCGCACACGAGAAACTTTGCTTTTACCTCCTCGCCCTCTTTCGATTGTCTTTTCTTTCTCGATGCCATTGCCAGTCCCCGAAAAATAACTTATTGAACAAAACTGAGCTTTATATGCTCGAGAAGAATGTCGAAACTAGACCAAACGCCCCATTAACTTTGACAACGACCAAAGTCATTCATAATTTCTGATTTTCTCTCTCTCACAAAACCATCGCAAGTACATTTCGCGAGATTCAACTATTGACAATTTGCATACAAGGCCTGAGCTCTAAGAACTCAATTAGTGTCGTCACTTGGCTATTGAATCGACGCCAATTAGGGCTGAAGCATAAAGGGTTTTTTTTGACGAAGGGGAGAGAGAGAGAGGAAGACAATGTGAAACGCTTTGGAATGAAAATTTATGCAAAGTGTTTTGAACTATATGCTGAAAAAGAAAAAAGCTTTATAGCCACTCGAGAGAGAGGTTTACCATAAAACAGCGATTTTCTCGCGCGCACAAAGGCTTCGAGAAAAGAAAGAACGAGTCAGAATTAGCACTTTGAATGTGTCTATAGATTGTTATATAAATATTTATGACAACTTTTAAACCTACATTTCAAGACAAGCTGTCTAAAGTTCAACTTATTTAAGACTCTCACTCGAGTTCTCGAGTTGAGTTGGAGTTGAGTTCCCTTCCAAGTTAGAACTTTACTATTTCTCTTTCTAAATTTAGCAGGATTACGACGTTTCGTTTCGTCGTTGATCGAGAATTCATTTGAAGACAAGAAACTGGCAGCTTCGTAGGTTCGGAAACGAGTCTTGTCTCTTGGCTAGTCATTAGCTCGTAAAGCTACGACTCTTTCATCGGAACATGAATCAATCCTGCGCTACCCGTTTTGTATTGTGCCACTTTATGCGTTTGCTCGTTTCGTTCTGCAAATGTTGTATTGTCTCCATCGAAAGCTGTTGACTGGGTTAATTATAAAATGAGAATTCCTTTAAAAATTGTGACAGAAAGCTTTAGAAACTTTTTGACGCTGCTCGAGTTTCTCTGTTGAGTTTGAGTTTGAATACAAAATTTATTTGTTTTAATTTTATTTCTCGTTGTTGTTTTTTTTTTAACTTTTTGTTAATAAACAAGGTCGACTCGCTGTTGTTCACGAACCGAAAAAATGTTTGTCACTCAAACGGTGTCACTTGATTATTAATTCAAAGTCGTACACGAAATAAAAGTAGAACTTGGAAGTAAAATTATTCACGCGCAAAATTCGCGTTAAAATTCCATCGGAAACACTTTACACGGAAACCTCAGTGACGAACGTTAAGTTATTTGGCATCATCACGTCATGATCGGCTTTTCTCTTCTCTCCAGAAATGATCTTGTGACTAGCTCGACCGAAGTTCGTCGTATTTCTCTGTTTACGTCGCGCGCATATTTCAGCACGACCAAGGATGCTTCATGCATAAAATATCTTTATAATTTCTTCGAGACAGAAGAGAGAAACGTTATTGATAGCCGGTGCCACTCCGATGAGTCATCTCCTCGAGTGTGAAGTTCGGCCTTTGCCTTATATTGCTCTTTTCGGTTGAAATGCATGACTCGTTGTAATGTACACTCTTAAGTAAATTGAGGAGTTACATGCTGCTTGAAATAGCCAGATTCGATGATTTTAATTGAAGCCTTTCATCGCCACAATCGGCGACGCTTAATCTGTTTCGTTGCTTTATCTGCGCTGGTCACGCAAATCGACATTATTCATGTCATGTTTGATTCATCAACACATTCATTCGTGGACTTTTCATCAATAATTTCGTGGAATGATTTCAAGATCGTGGTATAGGTTGAGCGAGGCGATTGAAATTCTTGGGAAGACAAGATGAGGAACATGAAGTATCAATTTGTTATATAATTACAATTTACACATGAATAACACATCCTCATGTCTTCGGCGATCTTAGACGATGGCAAACGAGCGGGCAAATTGAAAGGCACCAACCGCTGGATACAAGAAAACGCTTTTTACCGTTAAAATGTATTCATCTCTCCAATAAATTGTATGCGCACCATGTAAGTGTGTGGACATTCGGAACCGACGACAATAAGCGTCTTTTCGGAAACTAAACAAGTGGAACAAGCAGATCGAGAACGAACTTAATTTGAGGATTTTTCTTTGGATTAAGTAAACAGGATTACAGTGACCTGGATTAACTTAATCCGGATTAATTTGTCTGTCTGTCTGTCGGTTAGGTTTAAATTTTAAGAATATTATATTATATTATTTATTATATTATATATTATATTAAATAAATATTTTATTGGAATATTTTTGTCTGTCTGTACGTCTGTCCGTCCGTACGAACTCCGCAGAAAAATCCTCGAAAATAACTACAAAAGAACCAACTACACGAATGATATTCTCGAAACCAACCAAATCGGGGCAGAAGGGGCTGTCCATGAACTCAAGAGAAATTTATTATTGAAAAGAATCTTTCAATGATCACAAACAGAATGTGGAAGAAAAATTGAAGATTGTGTCTCATTTTACGCTTCTCGTTACGACTCGTTTTAAATACAAAGTTTTTCTTTTTTTCGTTGGTCGCAATAGATCGTAAACATCACAAACAAAAAATCCAATTATCGACACTGATTACATTTTTCTCTTTCTTTACATCGAAATTCTGTTTTTTCTTTCTTTCTTTCTATTATTTAAATTATTATTTATAGCATGAAACTTTTCTACGGGGCTTTTTACTGTTTTTGCATTTTTTACCTTCTTAAAGTCAATGGCAAAGAAAAGACTTTGAAATTGTCGTTCTACGTGTCGACCGTAGTTGGGCCTTTAAATTACAGATTTGTTTCGAAGCTTTCAAGTTCACGAGGGGCGAGCGAGTGAAAAAATGTAAAGAAACCGGGCGCTGGCTTGATGAGACTTAGAAAGATGCGACCTAGTTCCGGCATATATGTTGAAAAATGAGCAGCGAGCAAGCGAGAGAATAATTAAGCGAGGTCTATGGACAAACGCGATTATGTTTGTAACAAAAAACAGCCGGAGACGACTTACAAGTTGTGGCCAAGATAAAAATAGATAAAAGTCCACGTAGATCGTCCATGAAAATCTCATGTTAGCTGCTCGCGTCCCACTATCGCAGCTAATCCCATTAGATAAGTCTTAGTCGATGAACCTGTTTAGCGTCGTCGTCAGCAATAAAATGAAATTCAAATGAAAGAAGAAAAGAGGAAATTGAATGAGAAACACTTGCCTTTGTTCGATGAATTGGTCATTTCTTGTAATTTGTCATTCACACAACTTAGTTTGGTTTTGAACGAGAGAAATATTTTAATTTAAACGAGCGATCAATGATCTTGAAGATGCAAAAGAGTCTTCCGGGATTGCGGAGGCGATTCTCATTGAACTTGAGTGCTTCGCCTTCCTCTTCAAGCCATCAATCAGAGATCTCTTTGCCAGAGTCTTATCTCTCATGATTTGCAAGTTATTGCTCGCGTTCCTCGCATGATTATTTTTCGGGGTTAATTCGATTAAGACCTCTCAATAAGAAAACCCTACCGAGTCGCTCGGATTTGAAAGTTCGCGGAGAGAAATCGCGAAAAGCTGCAAAATCGCAATTGCTGCGCATTGTTAACGCTCTCTATCTAATCAGATCATTAATTGACTGATGTAGTGGAACATTTATACATGGAAGCGAATTATTTTTCGAGAACATGCATGCAATTTACGTTTTCAATTCTCTTTCTCGGTTTTCTGGAGCGAATTTACATCTACACACAATTCAGAGCGAAAAAAGTGCATTCAAGAAAATTACTTCGAGCAATCTTATTGCTTATTACGAAAAAAAAAGTGAAAAGGGGAATAATTAGCGAGAGGAGATTGTAATAAGAAATTGTAAGACTAAACAAGATTTGCATGTTTAACTTAACTTCCAAGTATGTTAAATGATCCGTGACAAGCAGAGTTTTGTGTCCAAGCGCTTTCTTTCTAAATATTTATCGAGACTCACTCCCTGATTATCCCATTTTAACAGTCAATTTCATGCTTCATTAATTAATATCTTTTATGCTCCAGTTCATTTCCTTTCTACACTTTGCTTTCGCTTGTTTGCTCTTGGGAGAGACTCTCGTGAGTTGTGAGAAATGAGAACGCACTTTGAATAAATTATATGCATTTTTAATTAATTAACTAACTCATTTTCTTTTTTTCTATTTCTTTATAGGCCTCGAGGAAAATATCAAAGTGTGGTTACTTGTTCGTGGCACCTCATGATTGGGACTGGGGAAATCCGTTATATAGAACGAAAGTAAGTTTCTTGTGATTAGATTCTCTCTCTTTCTTCATCTCTTTCGATTAAAGTTTCATATCAAACTATAATTAAAGTGTTTAGCTTATGCGGTGAAATTACGCAAATCGATAAATCTTAATTAGCTTTTACCTTATCGAGTTAATTTATCTTGCTCGAAGAGTTCGAGAGAAATTTTCATCTCATAACTTCAAAATCATAAACTCGGAGCTCGCTGAACTAGAAAACTGCACCACATCAGTAGATAGATCGATAAGAAGTGATCGAATGGTGCAGGAAAATTACAAAACAATTACTCAGCAAGACTCGAAGCCTCGCTTAAAGCCACAAGCGATCGGGGAGAAAAAAAAAAGAATTCTCCGCTTCAATATTTTATTATGATCATCGTCAAATCTCGCGCATAGAGAAATGCCGCAATCTTTCGCGCGCCCAATGTAATACAGTTGAAGAATGTTTGGAAAACAAGTCGAACGAGAGAGATTGTGGCTGTTGGATAAACGTATCGATATCGCGTTAAGTTATAGAGAACTCATCACCGTTCGTGTTAGCATGTAGAGAGAGAGACGAGAAGAACCGAGTAAACAATCTTAAACTGCGCGATATCTCAGCCTTTCAACAACAAATGCAATAGATTTTGTGTTTTCTTAGTCTTTAAATCGTCTTAAGACTGAGGAGTCATTATAATTTTAGAAGATTACAAAGAAAAACGAAAAAACGCGATTGGAATTATAATAACATATCAGGAATTGAGTTTGTTTTCCCAACGCGAAGATATTTCATTTGATGCTTCGATGCATGAGAGCTTCGTGCCAAGTGAGATTACTTGGCTTAGTTTCGCATTTCTGGGCTCATAACCTCTTAGATTCGGAACAGTTTGGAATGTGAAACATTCTGATTTCAATGACAATTTAACTTCAAGCCCTAAACTTTTCCCAACGAGAAGATATTTCATTTGATTCTTCGATGCATGAGAGCTTCGTGTCTCATCAGATTACTTGGCTTAGTTTCGCATTTCTGGGCTCATAACCTCTTAGATTCGGAACAGTTTGGAATGTGAAACATTCTGATTTCAATGACAAAACAATTTAAATTCAAACAAAGAAAGTTACATCATTGACTTCAAGCCCTAAACCTAAACCTAACATATCTTAATATAGAAAATGTTTAGCTCATAAGCAAAACGTAACTCAATAGCCTTCAGTTATTTATAGTTTCATATGCAAAATTTTACAGACTGTGACAACGAAATTGAAGAAATAAAAAACAAATCGAGAAAGACAAGGCCTCTCTCGAATAAGAGAAATAAGTTACGACACATTATTTAGGAAACATAATATCCATGAAAGAAAATATGTAATTTATGTAATTTTATGCTCTGCCTTCTTTATCCGACTCGAAAGCTGCAAATTTCCGTATTAAACAATCAGCCAAAACTTTATTTTTTCGGGCTCTATAATCTAAACTCTACCTTATTAGGAGTGCTAAGAGAATCGTCTCGAAATAAAGGTTGTGCGCTATGAAATCTTATGAGCCGAGTGATTCCCACTCCCCAACAACAAACAGCAGAAGAGATCATTTGAGATGATGCTTTTCAGTCCTCACACCGAAAATGATTTTGATGAGGAAAAGATTGCTGGTTGTGCCATAAGAGAAAGAAATTAATCATCCGAAAATAGAGTCGCTCCGACATTTAGCGTTCAAAACGATTTCGGTAGATGGCAAAGTGATCTTATGAGATTTGCCGCTGTGGGAGGGTGAGAGACACATCTCTCGCGAAGAATCTTTTTCTAGGCAGCGTGAGATCTCATAATTTATGTCGAGGTGTTAATTTATCGGAGAATTTCTCGTTCAATTTCACGGTAAATTTTATTTTCGTGTTTCTCTTGATCGCATGCGATTCTTTTGAAAAGAATTTGATGTTGGTGCAATGAATTGTAATTTAATTTGAAAGATATTGAAAAAGCGTTTAAGGAATTCTTTGTTTTTTCATCTGTCAGTCTCCTCTCGTATTGCGTGAATGGAATGTGGCAAGTGATCGCAATCTTCTGAGACAGTTGAATCTTTACATGCCAGCGGCCGTCAAGGAAAATTCGTCTTATCTAATGAACACGAGCGCGAACACTTCCCATCCGAAAAAAGTCTTTGAAAAAACAAATTTCTTTCGGGCTCGTTGCATAACTTCGCTGTTAACATTCATTGTATACATGAATCCATCATGAGAGAGTAAAAAAAAACATAAACGAATGAAAGAAAACACAAATTTTGTGTAATAAAAAGCGACAGAGTTTTCTGCCTAATGGTGCAATGACCCGTCAATGATCGGTCGGAGAGAAAGATTGCTTGCCGCGTTTACATGCACAACAAAAAGAAAAGCCCGTTTTGATGTGTCTGCCAAAGCTCCGCGTCCGCATTTGTGATGAAGTTTTTTTTTTCATTTTCAATTTCTTTTTTTTTCGATTTTGGATTGAAATGATTTTCTTCTTTTCTTCGACTGTTATGTCCACAATTGCACAATCGATTCACGTTTCGCAAATGAGCTATGAAGTGCCCGAGTCGCAAATGCACAATCGAAATATTTAGGATTTCTCTAGTCGCTTCCTGAACATCATCGCGCAATAAACATTCTTACAATCAAAGCGAAAGAAGAAAAAACTTTTCCGCTGGCAAAACGGCGAAGAAGGAATGAAGCAAGAATCGTCCAATCGATCTGTGAAAATAAGGCGACGACAAATTGTGAATTGTTTTACTTCCATTTCACACATTTTGTCGTCGTTGTCGGGTGAGAGAGAGCCGAAGCAAAGGGAGTATGCAAATCACATATGGCTCATGTTGATATTGACTTTATGCTATTCGCTTTCTTTCTTTTCCTTCGGATCGTTCGCATGGGCATGTGAATGGACATAACAGGCAACAATGAGCAGAGACTAAAATAATAATTATGGAACTTTCATATTTCTCTCTCCTCTTCTTCTTCTAAGCTTCGCCGTGTATTATGCCGCGCGCGCGATTAAACGCAAAAGATATTTGAGCCAAATAATGTTCGAATATTCGAATCACTCGTCTCGACGCGCTTGGAATTTATTTCCAACTCTTCAAGCGGGGATTTCTCTTCTCACGTTTGCGTAACTTTCGCCGAAAAGCCTTCGGATTAGGACAGTGTCGAAAAATTGAAGTTTTTCACTCAAAACTTTTGGCAGCTTCACTTGTTCAGCTCCAACAGTTTCAAATACCAATTATGTCTTAAGAAGAAAAAACAAAAATCTTCGCTTCTCATGCGGGATGAGGAAGAAGTCGCGCATTTGCGTGGTGAGAAAAAGGCGCGCGAAGAAAGATAATTTCGATCGATTCGATTGTTCGGTTAGTGAGTTTGCGGTAAGGAATTCATCGACAAAAAGAACAATTTGATGGTTTGCGAGTAAGAGAGAGAGAAAGAGAGAGATCATTAGACCAACGTACAGTTAATCTCCAATGAAAAAAGATTAAAAGTCAATCTCTTTAAGAAGGAATGAGATTTTAATTAAATTTTATTTTGATTTGCTTCCAGCGGTGGCAACGTCGATGGTTCGTTCTGTTCGATGATGGCGAGCTGACTTATGCGGTTGATGAAAGCGTGAGTATTTAACTGATCCGACTTATCGTTGATAGTTCCGTTCCGAGCTCATCCTAATGAAAAATCAATCTTTTTCCCTCCCCAAGCCCGAGACAATCCCGCAAGCGATCATCAACATGTCGGATGTTATTGAAGTTGCCGATGCAGAACAAATCACTGGACACACAAACTCAATTCTTATCCAAACGCCCGATCGTTCAACGTTCGTAAAGGGCACGTGTCAGGAGGAGTCGAAATGGTGGTACAATGTTCTCGCGCAGTTGGTCAAATCAAAGGTTCGCCACCACAAACGAAATACCTTCATCCTTAAAGGTCAATCGCAGAAATGTAAGTTTTTGATCTGCTCATGTGTTGTTTGATTGATCAAAAGAGTGAAGTGGGAATTATGTGGGAATTGAGTGACATAAGCGGATGTTTTTTTACTCCTCGAACAATAAGAAACTTGCTCACGAAAAAGGGCATCAGGTGAATTCATCGCAAAAGTCTTCTCGACAGAATCTGTCCCTGACATTTGGACGGAAATACCAGACGCGACCCTATTACAGACTCACTCACTCACTTATAGGCCGTAGCTCCGTTAGATTGGCATTAAGGAAAAGATATTCGCGGTGAGACTTAATTCGAACGTTCGCTCGAATGCAAAACAATTCGCCAAGGCTCGACGAAGTGCCTCTAATTGGAGTCAATATTAATTCTGATTGTTGTGGAGCGCCAAGCTTCGAATATTGTCGTCGCTCTTTTGTCGTGTTGAGAAAGCTTCATCGAATCACGTTCGATTTGTATCTCAGATTCCACGACTTCACCTCAAACTCGAAACTGCTAAAAATGTGCATAAATTTGTATAAAACATTCTTCATTCATTCAGCCCGAGTATTGATGGAATAATAGCAACTGCCACGTTATTATGAATGGGGAAACAATAATTATAATGTGTGAACGTATCCCACACACTCTGAGCTGCACTCGATGAATGGCAAATTGGAGAGATCTCCCCCTCTCCATTGCCATACTTGGGGGTCGTTCGTGTACATTGTTAACTTTTTTTCAATGGGAAGACACATTTGAGTTTGATTTCTTACAATTTTTTTTTATTGCTTCATTGAAGTGCTGAAAAATTATGAATTGTTGGTACGCTACACCTTTTTCAACCTCCCGAAGTTGAACTCTACGAGCCCCAAAAAGGTGCTTGACTTGACTTCTTTCTCTCTCTCTTCGATCATGGCGATCGTTGCGAGGCTGATAATCTCAGACAATTGGCTTGGCTACAAGCAGCCCGTCAAATGATATACATTTTCACTCTACGCCGCGCTCAACCTTCGACCAATAAATCTTTTTTTTTTACATTAAATAATAATCTTTCCTTTAATCTTGGTTCCAGTTTACAGCGATCAACCGATTTCCAGCAAGTCGCCACCAACGAGAGACAAATTGCAGCCAGAGAACAAAGCGCAGGTTCGAGGTCGAACCCGAGACACGGACACTACAGGTTAATATGAATTTTTATTTTCATTTATTCAATTACGATTCCAAATCGATTCACAATGCGGGTGAGCGAACGAGCTCTCTCTCTGGATCTACACGCGGCCCCATTAAATCGAATTTTCATTTCCATTTCTAAATCACTCTCGGAATGAAATAATTGAAAGTCTTGTCGATTAGATTTTATGCTCTCGCTTGTGGTTTCATCGTCAACAGTGTAATTATAAAGGGCTAGCGCGCGATGTCAAGGTCCGCCATAGGTGGGCACGAATATTTCTTGCTACCTTCAACGCTTTTTGCTGTGCCTGGCTTTAATGAAAAGAGATTCTGAATGAGAACTAATACTGAATTAATTTTGCATTTTCTATTTTGCTCTTCGTCGATTCGTTTCGTTGTCGGGCCATGTACAATTCACAATTGCAGGTGAGGTGAAAGTGAAGGTTTTCATTGTGATTTTTATCCGCGATGTTGTTTCCATTTCTTCGTCGCTTTTTGTTTTAAAACATACATCGACGGTTCGATCTCTTCTGTGAAGGGATATCTCGGCTTGTTTGCCTTCCCTTGAGAAATTTCTTTGGACGCCTTATTGGTGACTCGTAATTATTATGTTTTACTTCGGATTTTCTACTCGTGATAGCAAAGCCTGTTCACCATCTAACACAGACGAGGGAAAGAGAGAGAAATCGTCGATAGGAAAATGCACTTTAACTTTCAATAATATTCAATAAGTTGGAGCCGCGCCATTAAGTGAAAAATTATGCACTTTTAACAGCCGCTCTGCCTTGCAGTCATTAATTTCCTTGAACGAGTGGAATTCGATGCATTTCGTAAGCGACTACACGCTCAGATCGACGGGTGAGTCGGTCGTGGCCGAAGTAATAACTTTACGTGAGCGTGACACTGTCCATCGACATTACCTCGTCCAATTTTTTCATCATTATGTTGTTGGTTGATGTACATGCTTATTTCGCGAATAGCAAAAGTGAATTACCTGCACTCGATCGATCGATCGATCGATGATCTCTCAAACGAACCATAAGACGAAGATGAAGAAGAAAACGTATGAAATAACAATTGCAACAAGTTTAAAATCGAAACGAGAAAGTAAAAAAAATAAATGAGAGATTGCACAATAACAGACCCCGAACAGCATCAATTTCTTATTGATTCCGAGAAGAAGAAAAAAATTGAGAAGAATGTGCATCATCCTAACCTTTCAGTTGATTTTTTTTTGGGTGTGTGTATGTGTGTTGAAATCTTTAATCTTTTTTTAAAAGATTTCTATTGACTTGGGTTTGCAAAATTTAATTTGTTTGTTTATCTGAAAATTGAAGTTATTTCAAATTATTCAAATATAATATATTTATTATAATATATATTATAATATATATAATATATTAAAACTTCAAAAGCTTTTTCAATCAAAAATCTTCTCTTCTCCTAATTTTTATTTCGATGTTTACAAGCATTTCTGTTATTGGCATTTTTTTATGCAATTCATCTTTGGCGAAAAAAATAAATGGGCAGCTTCTCCTCATCTTTAGAGAACACCATCATTTATAATGCGAAGGAATGATGGTAGAGAGACGATGTCGATTGGAATTTTTTGTTTCGTCTCTCAAGAAGCAGCGAACGATGCAATGATGTATGTTTGGACAAGTTGCTGTGAGGCTTAAGCCAGATGAATTAAGTGCTGGTTCATTGGCCTGAAATGGTAAATCGCCGTGGATCATGATGATGACATGTGTGACCCTCCTCGCTCTCAACTCTCTGTGGCATTTATCTCCCGATTTGGAAGTGTAATTTAATCTTCATAATTGTCACACAAGCCCATAATCTTGAATTGATCTTCCTTGCATCATCCAACACAGACGACCAAGCCTGTGTTGTTTCCACGCTTCTTTTACCTTCAAATTGCCCAATTGAGGCTTCTAACATCACTCACTGCAATTAGGTGCATGCAAAGATCGTTTCCCTTATGTTACATTCGAACGATGCTTCGATAATTTATATTTCTCAAAGAAAATTTTTATTTTTCTCACTCATTCCTTCATTTGTTTCATGTTTTGCTCGTTTTGTTTTGACTTGGAAGGTTTAACTATCACACACTAAAGGAGCAACAAGTTTTTTTTGTTTTCTTGTGAAACTTTAACGTTTGTGGTTTTAGTTTATCAAAGCCTTGGATTATTTTCAAATTTAAAAAATGATAAAAGAAATATTCCGAAAACAACAAAAATCTTATCTCCCATCAAACGAGACTAATCATGAACTCATTTACACTCACACACTCGCTCAGATATGCTTTGTGATTATATTTTCATCGACGCGAAGAACGGATGAAGTGCTCGTAAATGGCCATGGTCTCGATCATAAATAGATAGAACGAGCCAAGCGAGTGAACTGGAAACAGAATCGCTACAGTTACAAGCGAGAGCCGAAACAATTTTTCGGATTTGGTTTCCATCGCCATAACTTCGTTTGCTTGTCCGATAATAGCTCTGCAGTGCAGATAGCAGATTCCACATCGAGAAAACTTGACAAACGAGCTGGCAAAGAGCTCTGGCCGTAGATACAGATGAAATCTATGTGTAGCGAGTTTAAACAGTTTCGAGTAAAAAACACTTCGCATAACTTTTGCTGTTGATGCATAAAATATGGCAAAAATATGCAGTAATTGCGGTTTTTTCTCCGTAGCTTGCGAAAACAAAATTGTAATTGGAAAATAAATATTTGCTTGAGCAAGGGTAGCAACTTTCCGCTTTACACTTGCTGCTAGGGAAAACTTGACTCCTATGGCTTCAAGCAATCGCTCTTTTGTTCTTGTCTTGCACGATCGATACGAAAACCTTCTGGAAACAATTACTTAGCATGAAAATTCAATATCGCCGCGAGACATTCAGCAACTGAATTTATTAGCTTGACACCGTCCGCTACCGTCGCGAAGTAGACATTGAAGAATCTGATCAACTCACGAAGTTTATTGAGTTGCGAAACTGCTCAATGCTGAGAAGCATTAAAATCATTAATTGGTCATAATTGATTGGGGCCGGATGCAGAAGTCGGATTGCCAAATCATTGCGCGGCACAAATTTCACATTTTTATTTTTTTCCCCTTCCTCTCTCATTTTGAGACCTCGCAGCAAGTGTTTTGCTTCAGATCTAGTTCCTCGATTGAGTCTCGTATCATCAGAGAAGACGAGGAAGAAGAAATAAAAAGTCTATTTAAGGTACGAGACGATCTCTGGTGGTGAGCGAGAAGATTAAACAAGGAAGATTGAATTTATCGATGTTCATGCTTTATCGCCAATACCGGAGAGTGCGACTAGTTATGCTCAAATTAATATGTAAATCAATTTGATTGTAAGAGAAGAAAAAAAAAAGCAGCAGCGCAAACGTAAAAGAGAAATAATTGAAAACAACAAGTGTAAAGGCCGTGAGCTTCGACATGATACCGAGCGGCGAATAATTTACGATCGCGCGACTCATTTTCACTCTCCTCCACGACTCGCCTAGCAAAGCGCCTGAGAATATTGAAAAATTAATATTTATTGACATCATTTATCTTTGCTTGTGGTTTCGCTGTTGTATTGTGTGGCATGACACCACAGAAAATCTTAAAAGCCTCCACTCGAGAGCATCTAGCTAAGCATAAACGCTGTAAATGTTTCTTTAATTTGCGCCCTGTTCACTTACATTTCTCGCCGAACCTGTAAGGAAAGATGCCAAGGTCTTACAGTCACAATTCATTAATTCGCGGCGACTAAGTTGTAGAAATTGCGGGGAAACGATTGAGCGAGTATGCAATGTCGTTTTGTGCACAAATCGTTTGAGCGTTTAATATTTTTTTTTTCTCCAATTGTACCTGTTCACCTGACATGAGATTTGCGCCGGAGACTTTTTAAGCCTCAGCTTGTCCGATTTTTTTTAAGCGCAAGCAGAAACAACTTCTCAAGCCGCCTTTTAGTTTTATTTGCGTCAAGATATTAATTTTCATTTATTGTTTTCTTGTTCTAAGCAAAAAAAAAAGTTAATGAAAATATTTTCTACATTTTTTTTTTATTGACGTGGGTCTCTCGTTCGCTTGCTACGTCTCTCGTTTCCAAAGCTACCTTCTTGATTTCGAGCTGAAGCGATTAAATTACGATTTTGATTAATGAAGTTTTGCGAGAGAGGTTTGCACGAGCTTCGACTCGACTCGACCGGTGAATTAATAAAACGATAGTTGACGATAGAGAAATATTTTTCAAGTCATTACAATGTTTCGTTGCATGCTTGGGACAGACAAGCAGCGACCAGATGATTTCGCAATTCAGCCCGCAGGATGAATAAGAAATAAAATAAAAAAAAGTTCCACCTCGCGTCCGCTGACAGAGAACTAATCATTAAAATATCCGTGCAAACATTAATTTATTGTGTAATTTTCATATTCGTCGTAGTCGTTTGAGTCTCAACTCGACGAGAGATATTTTGCGAACGTTCCTCGTGAGTCTAATTCATTGCGGTCATGAAGGGCATAGTAATTATAAGACGCGCTCGTTGGGAAGTTAGCGACGGCAGCTATGAAAATGATTACCTTTATCACGGTTAGCGGACGCGATTCAAAATGAATATTCAGCAGTTTTTATGTTAACCGGGAATTCTGAGAACTCGCGAGAGAGTGAGAGAAAGAAAGAAGAATCGCTTTTAATTTGAAAATTATTCTTCTGGAAGCGCGAAGCACGTAACAAGCGACTTTTAGAGGAAATTATGCTTTGACGACGCCCAACTTTAATTTCATCTCAATTAACGCTGGAAAATCTGTGTCCAAGTCCACGAGAGAGAAGAACACAATAACCCGGAGATCGTTCTAACGTCTAAACAGTTTTCTGGTGTAATTCTTCATGCATTTTCAATGTTCCGCGACTAATTTGCCATTCGCGAGTAAATGGTTTTTTTTTTCGTTGCTGATTGTTTTGTTTATTGTTCTCTTTGCTCTTGTGGTCGGCTCTTCTTTGCTGAAGCTTAATTTGCTCAAGAAGCCTTACGAAATCTTTATATTTACGTTTTACCAACTCGGACCGAATCAATAGTCACGTTTTTTTCATTTTTCCTTCTTTCTCTCTCTTCAGACTCTTCAACATTGTTTTATGAGAACGTAATCAGGGATGAGAAGCTCAAAGATATCGCGAACAAGATCACTAACATTTCGAGTCAAGAGAAGGATCTTAAAAACCGATGGAGCATAAGTGAGGTTCAATTGGACGAGACGCCAACAAGAGATGACATGAATAACAAGCAGAAGAGGCCACAAAGTCTGTCGATTGTGTCGTCGGCTCCTTCAATCATCTCCGTCGTGAAGAAGAAAACGGGTCCAGCGGAAATTATAAATTACAGAAAAAGTTCTCAGTCGCATGAGCGTGGTGATCCGGACGGCGATTGCGGGATGGAAGAGTCGCAGGCAAGCTATTGCAATAAAGCCGGCGAACTTCGTCTGAAGCTTCCATCCGAGGAGATTCTTCATTGCAAAAGCGGTTGGCTGATGAAAGAAGATCACAAAGACTGGTCGAAATATTGGTTTTCACTGAAAGGCGGCGGACTCTTCTATTACCGCGATCCAAGCGCTGAAGAGCGTGGCGTACTCGACGGAGTTCTCGATGTCAACAGCATCACAAGCATCAAAGAAATAACCACAAGTCGTAATCACGCTTTTCAATTAACGGTAAGACGATACTTAATAGTTTTATAATTTCTATATTTCCATCTCAGTTACTGTTCATAACACGCCATTCTCTTCAAGAGATTAACTCGCGAAGGGTTCGCAACACTCGATTCTAATTATTTTCTCTTTTTTTGTTTAGACATGGGACAACAAACGCCTGAACCTTTCGTCGGTAACATCAAATGTAAAGAACAACTGGATCAACGCTTTGAGAAATGCTTCGGGTCTTGTGGAAAGTGCAATCAAGCAAACGCTTGAAGAGACGAACTCTCCGTCGAGCAACAACAATGTTGAGATCATTACGTCGCCGAGCACGAGCAGAATCTTAAAGAAGCTGGAAATGCCATCGTTTCAAGACGAGAATGGCATCAGCGTGGAGAAGAAGCCGAAGCATTCGATTTCATCGCCAGTAACGCCATGTACGCCAATGACTAGTCGACCGATTCTCTTCTCATCGGATGAGGAATATAAAACAGCATCCGAGGGTGGCCGAAGAGAAAGCATCGACTGGGGCTCACCACTATCACCTTCCAACCCAATTCAAATTACCTTATCACATGCCAAAGAAAATAAAATCCGTTCCAACTTAAGAAATAATCATCAGAAACGAAGCTTATCATCCCCACCGACGTCCAGACGCAGTACAATCGACAGCGCCGAAGATTTCGCGACCATTTCAACAGTTCAGGAAGAGATCGTCGCTGAGAGTGAGTTCAAACTTAGATTGACGGCAGCCGAGAAGAAAATCTCAATAATGCACGACGAAGCGCGAGAACGAGACACTCGAATGGCTGAGCTTCTCGCGAGTCTCGAGAAGACAGAGATGGAGCTAACCGTTCGACGTAAAGAAAACGAAGAGACGAAGGAGAAGTTTGTAAAAGAGCTGATGGAGAATCACGAGAGCGCCAAGAAGATCGTCAATAATTTGACTGAAGAGTTAATTGAAAGTAAAAATAAAATCGCCGAGGTTGAAAATCAACTGCAGCGTGGCATAGAAGAAAACGATTCGCTTTACCGCAAGTTAAGAAGCTTTGCCGCTGCTGTGCCATCGACTTCCACCACTAGTCTTTCAAATGCCAACATCAACAAAGCTACCAGCGATCGTATTCGTCGAATGGATTCGTTTAGTGATCTCACGTGCTTGAACGACGTTGATCCCGACGAGTTGGACAGAGATTCTCTTATAAGTGAATATCAAGAGCTCAAGCAGCGCTTCGAGAAAGTCGTGAACGAGCTAAAGATGATGAAGCGAGAACTTCGAGAGTCGTACAGCTCCTACGATAGTTTAGATCTAGCACACACGAGCATGCGTCAAGACTTAGAGAGAAATAAAAACGAGAATCAATTAAGAACGAAGATGATGGCTGACCGGATTCAAGATTTAACGAACAAGTACGCGGCGGCTGAGAAGCAAGTGCGAAGTTTAAAACAAAAACTTATGAAGTCGGAACGAAAGCGAACGTCATCGTTGAAAGGAAAAGAGACGCTTCAGTTGCAGAAAGAACTGGAAGGAAAAGTCATAGAGCTCGAGGGAAAATTCGAAATGAATCTTGATGTTGAAATGCCATCGCCAAGTTGCAGTCTTAGAGCTTCACCGGCTCGTTGTGAAACGCCTGAGAAAAGATCAACCGCCAAATTGCGACGAAAGTCATTGGATTCGGTTTCCAGTCAACCGATGCAGCTACTGGTGAGACTGAACGCTCTCGAGAAAAAGTTAGAAAGCAACAGCAGCAATCTGAGCCTCTCGACGATCTCAAGTGACTCGGTTAACACACAAAAAACTTCCGAACAATTGATTGACTGCGTGAGAAATTTAGAAAACGTGATCGCATCGAGTCGACTAATTCTCGAAGACGGATTACAACAAATTCACGTACACAACAAGTCATCACGCTCGCGATGCGCTGAGACGCTAAGGATCGAACAGCTGTTAAGTGACAGCGTTAAAGTGCTCACAGAATGTCAACCTACAGACCAATCGATAGCTCAGCTAACAGGTGATGAAATCACTCAAGAAACTGGTTCTGTTAAGGTTGCGCTACTCCAACTTGAAACCCAGCTCAAGGCTAAGCTTAGTGAGCTGTTGAAGCAGCGTCGAATTTTGCGCGAGACCAACAAATTGACACGCAAGAAAGACTTGGAGTTGCTCGCTGAGAGATGTGCATTTGAAAGCGTTTGCTTTGGCAAGTTGCGAGACTCGCTCTCTCGCGCTGATCAATTAGACAAATTCGTTGAGCATCAAACGAAATGCGAAATCGCTGAGACGACGCAACTCATGACATTGCTGAAAGCGAAACTTTGCGGTAAGGCGACCACGATTAAAAACGGAGGAAGCTTAGACGTTTTGGCGCAAGTTCTCGCACGAAGACTTTTACTTACCGCATCGAAACTGGGTCAGATGAGTGACTTGATATCTTCGACGGCTTTCCCAGCATCTGTTGCCGACTCGAATTTCTTGGAAGAACTTTTGCGCCAGCAAAACGAGCTCAACTTGATCACAAAGCGTTACAAGATAAACACGATCGAGAATCTTGCGTACGACTTAGCAGCGGAAACACTTAATTATATTTCGGCCAACAACACGGTACAAGGTGCAGTTCAAGAGGCTTGGCGTTACGCTCAGGAAACCGTAAACGCTGAACTAATCCAGTACGAGATCAGTCACATAATGCAGAAAACCGCAAAGCGTTATGAAAACTCTTTAGCGCCTTCCTTTGGCTACGCACTCACAACTCAAGAGAGAATCAGTTTTGAGATGTTCGCCGATGCTGTTCAAGATTCATTGAGGAAAGAAATGGAGTCGACAATAGCTCAACTCACTCAATGTTACGAAGACAATTTGACGAAGATGAAGCAGGGCCAATGGCGCTTACATCTCGAGCAAGAAAGTAAAGCCAGCGAAGGTCGTCAGCTTCTCATCGAGTTCGCTGATATTATCGCACAAAAAGCTTTAATTGATGCGAGAATCGCTATCATTCGTGGCGATGCTGTTAGCAGCAATTTCAATGACGACGCTGAACTATCGAACGAAAAGAAATCTTTCAACGGAGTCGCTGCAATGCAAAAGTACGAGAATCTCTTCGTTGAGTTATCGGAAGATATGGACATCGCCAATACCGATGACATTCTCGCTGAAGCTGATTTCAATTTCATGTTCAGAAACTTCGCGTTCGCCTTCACAATTAACAAACAGGAAATGAACGACTTGTCGAATGTCATCATTAGAGTGGAAGAGACTTTACTTCAACTTCACAATAAGTTGAATCCTAACGCGAACATCAATCACATTCAAAATCTAAATCTCGAGAGCATTAAGAATATTGCAACGAAGCTTAACGAGTTCCATCAGACAGCGGAGAAGTCACTGTTTGCTGTCGAGAAGATTCTATCTTCACCTTGTCATGAATGTGATAAAATGCACGAGACTCTGATGGAGATGACGACACAACATGACGAAGAGATTCAAGAGCTCAAGCAGAAACATTCGGGAATTCTTTTAACTCTCAACGAGCAGATTGAAGAGCAAGCAACTCTCGTAAAGCAATTAAGATCGGAATTATCGTCCTACGAGAACATGTGTCACGATAAGGCTCATTGTAGTGAGCTTATGCAACAACTCAGTGATACAAACGAGAAGTACTGGCACTTCAAAGACGAGGTTGATGAGTTGACACAGAAATTGTGCAATGACAGAAAGAAAATTAGCGAAATGGAAAAGAATTATGAGCAACTCTATAAGCAATTCATTCGAGAGCAAGAGATTAACAAAAAGCTTGAGAGTCGCGTTGATGTTATGGAACTTGAAAGTTCTGAAAAGGTTGATCAACTTCATCAGTTCTATCAAGCGCAATTGTCATCGGATCAAGCGGAGAGAGATCGAACATCGGACGAAGAAGACTTACGAGAAAAGTATCAAAACGAAATTGAACAATTGAGAGTAAGTTTTTGAAAGTTTTTTTTTTACTTTGGACATTTGATTAATTGCGCAATTTCCTACAGACACTTTGCGAGAAAGGCTTATCTGCAATGGAATCGTCCCACAAACGAATTATTTCCGATTTGGAAGCGAAACATAAAGCGGAGACTCAACGATTGCTCAACGAGAAAGAAAGCGCTTTAGCCGAAGAAACTCAGGTAAGCTTCGACTTTTCGTCGTTAATCTCTAAGAAGATTTCAAAGACTTTTTTGTCTTCTTCTTTAGGCAACACTTCAAGCTCTCGAATCAATGAGGAAAGCTCATGTTAATGAAGTGCAACGTGAAGTTAATCGCTTCAAGCAAGAGTTTCTTCGAAAGTTCAACAGTGAGAACAAGGAACACATCGAGTCACTTGCTGCTTACAAAGAGGAGAAGGAACTCGAAGAAGTTCGTCAGGAAATTTTATCGCTCAGCGAGAAATATTCTCAGAAATGCGTTGAAGCGATTTCGATTGAAGAGAAACTTAGGCACTCCAACCAAAAACTTCGACATGCTCAACAAATTATCCAAAACTACGAAATGAAATCAAAAAACTTACGAACATGTCATGATGAGTTAGAGAACGAAATTGATTCATCTCACTCAAGATCCGATGATGTAAGTTCACTTCGAATCGATTGAAGAAAATATTTCGAGCTTTTAAAATCTTTCAGAGCTTTTCATTGGAACAAATTAACGCGAAGCCAGATTCATTAACCACGTCCCGAGACGAATCCAAAGAAGCCATTTTAAACTTACCATTAATTCCTATAATTAAAATTAAAACTGAGATGCATCCTCGACCGAAGTTGAATGAAGGTGAGAGAAGTTTGAAATTACAAAAAATATTTAAACTAAATTTTCTTTTTCAGGATCAAAGTTTGGATATTCAACATCA
This sequence comes from Smittia aterrima, assembly GCA_033063855.1. Taxonomy (NCBI): domain Eukaryota; kingdom Metazoa; phylum Arthropoda; class Insecta; order Diptera; family Chironomidae; genus Smittia; species Smittia aterrima. The sequence continues at coordinate 27,405,343 of CP093831.1, forward strand.
TCAAAGGATGAAGACGCTCTGTCGGTGCCAGAGGTTCCTTCGTCTCCTTTAGACTTAAAGGAGATGGAAAGAAGCTTCGAGTTGGAGATTTGAGCGATGAAAAACCTTTCTCCCACGCCCTCCCAAAATCAGAAAACTTGTGCAACCTTCCTTGTGATAGTAAAAGACGCGTTTGTTTTTTTTTGGTGTTATTTTGAATGAAGAATATCAATTTGTTTAATTATTAACTCGTCGAGTTACTCGATTTACGTAGTGGCCATGTTTGTAAAGCCTAATATTCATTTGATTCCAGTGCCGTCTCGCGTATATTATTCAAGACTGGCACTGCTCATTAATCATTTAAAATTATTCGGGGATTAAACCAACAAAAAAGGAAGTCAAATGAAAGAGAGAATTTATTTATTTATCAAAACACAAAAATGATTGTACTCGAATCCCAGTTATTCTCATGTTGTCATTTTAATTCGTCCCAGTATTCATTTCCCGCCTTGTTTCGAGAATAAAATAAAGAAAATTAACAACAAATTAAGTTTTTCTTTTTATTTGCTATTGGAAAAGTAGAAATTGCGAAATTATTTAGAATTCTCCTTTGAATGGGAAATCAGGATGGTCGACGTCTTGAGACATTTTGCAGACACGATCGACGAAACCGAAGCCTTCAATCTCTTTAATGTCTTCGTCAGTTAACTTGAAGTTGAAGACATCGAAGTTGCTGATGATTCTTTCCTTCGTGACTGACTTGGGGATGACGGCATTTCCGATTTGAATCTGATAGCGAATGAGGATCTGAGCCGGTGACTTGTTGTACTTCTCAGCGATTGCGAGCAAGTTTGCTTCCTTCAAGACGAATCGATCATCAGCAGTTGCCCAAGGACGTCCAGGCGAGCCAAGAGGAGAGTAAGCGGTGACAACAATATTCTTGCTGCGGCAATGAGCGATCAACTCTTTGTTGAGCAAATAAGGATGAACTTCAAATTGATTGGTGACTGGCTTGATTCTTGCGTTGTTGTAGATCTTATCGATTTGCTCGATGTTGAAGTTACTAACTCCGATTGACTTTGTTAAGCCAGCGTCGACTAATGCTTCCATTGCGTGATAAGTTTCAACGATATCAATGTTTTCGTGAAGTGGTTTGCCAGCCGAATCCTTTGGGAACAATTCAGTTGACTTGGTGTAAGCAATCGGCCAATGAATGAGATACAAGTCGAGATACTTCAGATTCAATTGCTTCAAAGTGTGCTCGAGTGCACCGCGAACGTCTTTTGGATCATGGAAAGTATTCCACAATTTGCTGGTGACAAACAAATCTTCTCTAAAAAGTTTAAAATGAAATTTATTTTCTGATTGTTTGACTCAATTTTGCTCAACAAACCTCTTAACGACTCCTTCAGCGATCTTAGCGTTGATTCCCTCACCAACTTCATGTTCATTCTCGTAAACGTGAGCTCCATCGATATGACGATATCCAGCATCGATTGCGTCTTTAACCGCCTGAGCGACTTCTCCAGGAGCAGACTAAAATATTAAAACGTAATTTAAGAAATCGATTGAAAAATTGTTTTGAAATTGCATAAACTCAGGGAACGCGGGAAATGAAATTTGATGCCGGAATCGAAATTTTCTTCTTTTTCATTTCTAAATCAAACTTTGGCCTACACTTTCTCATGAATGAAAACAATCTTCAACAATTTCTAGAAACAGATCTTCGATGTGACCTTGAAAATGAAACTAGAAAAAAATGCTTTCCGGCTTCTCGTATCTCATCATGACAATGATTCGGCATTTTCTCGAGCACGTCGATTGATAACAGAGCTGATAGCATCAGATTACAAATGAAAGTACTTACGTTCCACGTTCCTGTTAATAAATTAGAGAAAAATTGAATTATTGACGAGTCAAACTAATTTTCTCAATGAGGTTTCGAAACTTTCGATTAATTGATGAATTAACAATTACTCACCAAGTCCGAGGACTGGGAATGATTTGCCATTGCTTAGTTGAACAGTTGGAGCTGCCATACTTGATTAACAATAATTAAAGAATTCACGGGAAGTTAAAATTGCAGAACTGAACAATTCGTTGACTGAATTGGAACTGACCGCGAAAAGAGAGAAAATTTTAATATAAACTCTCGCTCACGAACACCGGTTGGATTGAGTGCGTTCAGCAAAAAAGTATTCTCACTCTCAAAAAGCTTTCGGCGCTCTCAAATTGACAGATGAATTGTCTTGGACAACATTAATTAAGAAGCATAATTTATGCTTTTAGATATTTACTAAATTGGATTACTTTGAGAGTCAGACGAAGTAGAATTGATGATTTATTTGTTTAAGTGTAAATTTTCTTTGGATAACTCGACAAACTATTGAAACATCGTTAACAAGTCAACAACATCAATCACGGATTCAATTTACTATCTACGCATTATAGAGCGTAGAAAAGTTAGCTCGACCGTGTCAATCAACATTTTTGGAAATAAATATTCTTTTACTTCTTCCCATTTTTGAGTGACCATTGTCCTAAGAATATTTTTGTTTTTTCATGGTCAAGGACACATCTGTTCGAGTAACAAAAATTCAAAAGTCTCTGGTGACAGTATTTAAATAAATATTCCATAATCACGCAAAGGAAGTTCATTCTAAGTTTAGACGCCAACAAGTACACAACAGAAAGAAAAATTAAAAGTTGATAATGGCCGAATATTTTTGTGAAATCATAGAGAACATCAAAACTGAACCAAAAGATAATTTTTCGTTAGCCGATTGTTCTCAAGTTATCGTTGATAACATCAAACACGAACCAGAAAGACATTTCGTCTTCATCTTGCCGGATGATCCGGAACCAGAGTTCAAAGTGAAAGAAGCGAAGATAATTGTGAAGAAGTTTGACAGAAAATGGGAAACGCTTCCAGCAAAGATTTTCGAATCTTATTTCGTTTGCGAGAAGTGTAATTACGCGACTAAAGAATCCGAAGCTTTAGAAACTAAATGTTGCTTCTGTGATCTTAAATTTGACTGCAAGAACTGTGAGACGAAACATATCGATCAAGATCATCCCAAACAAATAGAAACAAATTTAATTAATGAGACTCACGACTCTGTCACAACAAATTTGACAAGCCATCAAAACGAGGTTATCGCCAAAGAACCTGCTACAAAGTCAAAAAGCGAAATTAATTATTATTTCGACAAAGATTTGTTCATGACGAAGTATCAAGTTTGCTTCAGCGAAGAACTTAATCGCGAAGTCATTCGTCTTATCGATCCTCCCGGAAGACAACACGATTGGAGTTTGTGGAACGAAGAAGTGATGAATATTAAAGAAATTGATGCTCATAAAAGAGGAATTGATTGCCGTCCAACTGTGAATTCTCCAGCACAGAAAGACAAACGGCGAACTTTTTCTTTAGTTTTCATTCATCGCCCAGTGAAAGCTTCATCAAGAGTAAAGATTCTGAGAGGCTCGAAAGCAAAATTCAAATCTTGTAACTTCAGAATCGAGTTTTGCGAATGGACTCATGAAATAATAAAGCAAATGAAAGACGATTCTCTGCAAACTATAAAGCTCTTGATGTTCTTTGGCCGCAACGATTGCAGCTGTGAGAAAAATTTCATTGACTACGAAGCAGAATTGACGTCTGAATTGATGGCTCGAAGAAAACTTGAGACTCAGCTCAGTTTGTCGTTGCAATAGACAAAATGCACTGACTCACATTAAAATCAAATTACATCTTCGTTTTTCAATTGTCTCAAAAATGTTAATCAAAAATCAAGAGAATATTAAATATTTTAATAAAAAACCTTTTTAGCTTAAACTGTGAAAATTGTGTCTCAACTCTTTTTAAATCAACGACACTTGCCAGCGATTTGATTAGTCATTTGAATAAATTCGAAAATAAAACGAAGTAAAATTGATGATTTATTTGTTTAAGTGTAACCGGTCAACAACATCAATCAAGGATTCAATTTACGCATTATATCAATCATTTTATTCTTTCATTACATTCTAGGCTGACCATCAAATAAAAACAAAAGTGAGAAAGTTATTCTCATCAAACATGAACCATAATTTCAATGACATTTCGTTTGCATTTTACCAGACGACCCCGAGACAAAAATTGAAATGAAAGAAGTGAAGATAATCTTTGAATTTTGTAAAATAAAAATCGCGAGAACTGAAATTAAATCCTGGTCAGCCTTAAACGACTCAACTATGAAAATCATTTAAATCCTTTTAGTTTGTGATTGTCTCTGGACTCGAAATGACGAAGTTTTTACTAGCAGTCGTTTTCGTAGTTTTAAAAATAATTTCAATCAACGCGAAGCTCGAAACTTTGCAACAGGAAAAACTTTCAGAAATCGTTAAAGTTTTTCACGAGATCAACGAAAATGTTTTCGCGAAAGAAACTTCGTTTGTTCGAATTATTTCATCGGAAACCTTTAAATTTTCAAAGGAACTCTCTCAGCTACACGAAAAGTCAGTGACAATTGAATTGATTCAAAGTTCAAAGCTGAATAATTCAACTCTAATGCCATCGCTCGTCAATGTAATTTGCGTCGAATCAAGCAACGAATTCAAGGAAATTGTTGAAAAGTTTTCGTTCAACTTCTCAGGATTCTTTTTAATAATTTTGATTGACTGCGATCTTAAGATTGAGAACGAAATATTTGCAACATCTTGGCGTCGTTACATGCACAACGTAAACATTTTATGTTCCGAGAAAAACAAAAATATTTCCATCAAGACCTTCATGCCATTCCAAGAGCACTCATGTCAAAATACGTCGTCAATCAAATTAAAGTTTGACCAAGGAATTTCGTTGGGAAATATTTACCCGGAAAAGCTCAACAACATTTACGATTGTCCGATAAAGCTCGCGACATTCTTCTACCCGCCAATCACGATGCGTGACTCATTGGACAACGGCTCATCGAGATATTACGGCAGCGAAATGGAACTTATCTTCGCCCTCTCGAACGCTCTGAACTTCTCGATCGACATGACGTACATTCCACATTCTGGCTTCACTGGATTGCTCTACGAGAATGGAACTGCGACTGGAATCATGAAGGAAACAATCGAAGGAGAGAAGGATATGCTGCTTGGATTTTATTACTTGACTTACTTACGAACTCAGCACATGAGCTTCACTCAATCGCATTACAGCATTCCTTTGGTAATTATGATTCCTTCCGGTGAGAGTTTGACGCCGTTTGAAAAGCTTTTCCGACCTTTCGAGAACACTGTTTGGATCTTTCTCTTCATCACTCTCACGACTGGAATTGTTGTTATTTTTATTTTTGGTTTTATGAGTCAGACATCGAAAGATTTCATCTTTGGAGATCGAGTGAGGAATCCTTATCTGAACATGCTGATTGCTATCGTTGGAGGAAGTCAACACATTCTCCCGAAGAGGAACTTTGCGAGGAGCTTGCTGATGATGTTCTTGCTTTTCTGTTTGGTCCAGAGATCGATTTATCAAGGTTCGCTTTATATTTTCCTGCAATCGGATGGAACAAAACCAGACGTAGCGACAATTGATGAGATGATGGAAAAGAATTTCGTTTTTTATGTTCGAGAAACTTTAGAGCACAACATTAAGCACATGAGCTTCTATCAAAGGTTAGAAATTAATTAATTTGAGAAACAGAAATTAATTGTTGAATTCATTTCCAGACGAAAAGTTGTGAAGTTTGCAGATTACCCAGAACTAACGATGAGAACTCTTGATTCGACGTTCAAAGGCGGAGTCATTCAACCTCTTCTCGAAGTTATTTTCTTGAATCAACAAAACTATCAAAACTTCACTTTTCACGTGCTCAAAGAATATTTGCTCGACGTGCAGATCGTGATTTACTTTCCGAGAAACTTTTATCTCGTCGAGCCGATGAATGACAAAATTGGAATCTACAAAGCAGCTGGTTTGGTTAACCTTTGGATGGAGCGATATATCGACAAGAGTTATCTGAAAATCAAACCTCAAACGACGAAAGCTCGAACCATGAACATCAAACAACTTTTCGGAGGATTTCAAATTCTACTAATTGGAGCGTTAACTGCAAGTTTTGTGTTTGCTATTGAGTTGATGAGCAAATTTCAACGCTTTGAGAAGTTTCGAAAGATTTTAAAATCGACAAATTGTAATTAAAAACTTTATTTTCAGAATTCAATAAGACAATTTCATTTTCTTCACAATCAATAAATATTCCTGCAGCTCTTGATGATCAATATCTGTGTGTCGCTTCAGATGATTTCTCATGTAAGCATCGCGATTAACACGAAAACTGCAATCGTTGACTGGACACTTCGATGGTTCCTCGTGTTTCTCTTTTTGATGTCGTGTCAGTCTTTGTCTGTTACTGTAAGCTTTGACGCAGCCAGGAGAATCACATTTGAAATCTTTTATTCCCAAGTGATCATTGCGTTTGTGATCTTCGAGTTCTTTCGGTCTTAAAAATTTCTTGACGCATCCTTCAAAATCGCAATGAATTTTTTTCTCCTTCTTCTTGTGGTGCTTAGAATGAGAGTGAAGACATTTTTTTGTGTAGAAGCTTTTAGCACAAACTTCACAAACAAATTTCTTTGCTTTTCCAGGCGCAGGATGTTTCTCAAGAACATGATTTCTAAGATAAAAGATTTGTGCAAAAGTCTTTTCGCAGATTTTGCATTTAAATTGGAACTTTTTCGTGGCATGAACAGCGAGGATGTGATTTTTTATAAGAGATAGTTGTGTCTGCTGATATCCACACAAATCGCACTCAAACTTTTCTAATTCCCTGAAAAAAGAATTTAAAGTAAAAAAATAAATATTTTGATAATTGAATGACTTACTTTGAAGGTTCAATTAAAGTCTCAGGATGTCGTCTTAGAAAGCGATCAACCCAAGTGTTGACAATTGAGGGACGAAGCTTCCGTTTTTGAAGTTTTATAAAATGCGAAGCAATCTCGCAAATGTTGGAATGATTCTTCGTGTCGCCCAATTCATTACAAGCAACGATCCAATCGGCAAGTCTCATCTCTAATGCGTGAGAAATAAGTGGCTGCTTTGACATTCTCTTGCTTCCAAATTTTTGTCTGTCACTTAACGTTTGATTAGGAATTTTGTACTTCTTAGCAATCGAATAGGCAGTGGCTCCATTTTCAACTTCCTTCAATGCAAGTTTCATGGTTTCCTCGGAAAATGATTTTTTTCCAGCTTTTATAGCTTGTTCCTCGATCCAATCAGTTTCGTTCTCTGATTTATCTGAAGCTTTGTCGTCCGGAAGATCCTCAGTTGTATCATCAGCGTTTGATTCTAAACTCAATACATTTGGCAGTAGCACATCAGGATTTCTCTTTAGAAAACTTCGGAACCAGTTGTCATTGAATTCATTTGAGATCGTGGATGAGTCGAGTTTGGATAAATGATTTGCAGCATCGAGAACATTTCGCTTCGTCTTTGGATCACACAATTCGCCAGAAGTCTTGATCCAATTTACAATTTTCCGATCAAATTCTTGAAGAGAAACCGATCTGTCCTCAAAATCTTTCAAATGTGATTCCGAAATGTTGAACTTCAATGCTGCGTCTGTGATGGAAGATCCTTTATCAATTTCCTTTAGAGCTTTGTCAAGATCGTTTTGCAATTGATGAATTTGTAATTCTCCTTTTCTAATTTCTTCTAAAACTTCCTCGAAATCATTTTCCGACTGAGGAATTATTGGTTCTTGGTGATCAGATCCTATCGAAGCGTTATCAAAATTGTTTGGCAGTTGAGGAATTTCCAATTCTCGATGATCACATTCAGCGTTGATTTCTGCATCAGCTTCATTGTTCCAGTCATCTGCGTTCCATTCGTAATCTCCTAAATCTTCTTCTTTAATCGCCAAAATGTTGACGACAGGATTGAAGTCGATTTGTTCCATTTTAATTTCGCAAAGTTCAAATTGTTCGCAGTTCAAATGCTTTTGGATGATCGTTGATCTGAAGTGATGGAAGTCATTTACTTGAGCGTAGCAGGGAATGCAGAGAGAATTCAATGAAGCTGTCGGCAATCGAAGAACCTTGAAAATAAAGATTTTAATTGAAGAAATTAAGATTTAGTTTTTGTCTGCTTACATTCGAAGGGAAAATTTCGTTTATTTTCATCTCGAGATCTCCTTTCACTGATTTACTTTCTGTTACATTCTCAAGATGCTCTAGGCAAAGTCTGCAACTACTTTGAGGATTCGCTAAGGCTTCCTTCTGGCAATCGTCCCTGAACACTTTTAATGTTTTTTGTTTTCCCAGCTCTGGGTGACATTCTTGATTATCAGCTTGTGGAGCGAAAGAACTTGCTTTAGATACTTGAGATGTTACGGGATAATTCAATTCTGGACGACGCTTCTTGAACCCATAGTACCATTCACGACCGACAGGAGCTTGTTCAGTGTTCTTACGCAAGAGAATTTGATCTGCTGCTCTCATAATCTGGCGTCTCTGTGCTGGTTTTCCGCTTTCAGCACATTCACGAATCCATTTGACAATTTCGGACTCTTCAGTTTCGCTCAATCTCGTTTGGCTTCCAATTTTTTTCTGATGTTTTCCTTTAACTTTATCACTTAATGTTTGAAGTGGAATTTTAAATTCTTTTGCTGCTCGATAGCATGTCATTTGACCACTTTTGATAGCTTCTAGGGCTGCTGTTAGTTGCTCTGAACTATAATTTAAAATTTTGCGTTTCTTTGACATTTTTCTGCTTTTTATTTTCTCGTTCAATGTTTTCTCCGGGATTTTGAATTTACGAGCTGCTTTATAACAAGTCAATTGACCACTTTTGATACTTTTAGGACTGCTGTCAGTTCTTTTGAACTGTAATTCATGACTTTTCCCAACAATTTATTATATTCGTAATTTTTGTTTGTTTTGATTTTTTGCTATAATTTTTTTTTCTGCTTTCTAGCAATTTTAAAACAGCCGTTGGGATTTTAGATGAAAAACTTTATTTTCCGAATTCAATAAGACAATTTCATTTTCTTAACAATCAATAAATATTCCTGCAGCTCTTGATCATCAATATCTGTGTGTCTCTTTAAATGATTTCTCATGTAAGCATCGCGGTTAACACGAAAACTGCAATCGTTGACTGGACACTTCGATGGTTCCTCGTGCGAGTCCTTTTGATGTCGCTGCAGACCTTGTTTGTTACTGTAAGCTTTGTCGCAGCCAGGAAAATCACAATTGAAATCTTTTATTCCCAAGTGATCATTGCGTTTGTGATCCTCGAGTTCTTTCAGTCTTAAAAATTTCCTGTTGCATCCTTCAAAATCGCAATGAAATTTCTTCTCCTTCTTCTTGTGATGCTTAGAATGAGTGTGAAGACATTTTTTTGTGTAGAAGCTTTTAGCACAAACTTCACAAACAAAGTTCTTTGCTTTTCCAGGCGCAGGATGTTTCTCAAGAACATGGTTTCTAAGATTATAGATTTGTGCAAAAGACTTTTCGCAGATTTTGCATTTAAATTGGAACTTTTTCGTGGCATGAACAGCGAGGATGTGGTTTCTTACAAAAATCTTTTTTGTTTGTTGATATCCACACAAATCGCACTCAGACTTTGGTAATTCCCTGAAAAAAGAATTTAAAGTAAAAAATAAATATTTTGATAATTAAATGACTTACTTCGAAGGTTCAATTAAAGTCTCAGGATGTCGTCTTAGAAAGCGATCAACCCAAGTGTTGACAATTGAGGGACGAGGCTTCCGTTTCTGAATTTTTATAAAATGCGAAACAATCTCACAAATGTTGGAATGTTCCTTCTTGTCGCCCAATTCATTACAAGCAACGATCCAATCGGCAAGTCTCGTCTCCAGTGCGCGAGGAATTTGTGGCTGCTTTGATTTTCTTCTCTTGTTTCCAAATTTGTGTCTGTAACTTAAAGTTGTTTCAGATATTTTGTATTTCTTTCCAGTTTTATAGGCAGTGGCTCCATTTTTAATTTCTTTCAAAGCAAGTTTCATCGTTTCCTCGGTGAATGATTTTTTTCCAGCGTTGACAGCTTGTTCCTCGATCCAATCAGTTTCGTTTTCTGATTTATCTGAAGCGTTGTCGTCTGGAAGATCATCAGTTGTATCATCAGCGTTTGATTCTAATTTCAATACATTTGGAAGAAGCACATCAGGATTTCTCTTTAGAAAGCTTCGGAACCAGTTGTCATTGAATTCATTGGAGATCGTGGATGAGTCGAAATTTGACAAATGAGTTGCAGCATCGAGAACATTTTGTTTCGTCTTTGGATCACACATTTCGCCAGAAGTTATGATCCAATTTGCAATTTTCCGATCAAATTCTTGAGGAGAACTCGATTTGTCGACAAAATTCTTCAAATGTGATTCCGAAATGTTGAACTTTAAAGCTGCGTCGGTGATGGAAGATCCTTTGTCGATTTCCTTTAAAGCTTTGTCAAGATCGATTTGTAATTGATGAATTTGCAATTCTTCTTTTCTAATTTCTTCGAAATCTTCTTCGAAATCGTTTTCCGACTGAGGAATTTTTGATTCTCCTTGATCAGATTCAATTGAAGCGTTATCAGAATCGTTTGGCAGTAGAGGAATTTCTCGTTGATCACTTTCATAGTTGATTTCTGCATCAGATTCATTGTTCCAGTCATCAGCGTTCCATTCGTATTCTCCTAAATCTTCTTCTTTAATCGCCAAAATGTTGACGACAGGATTGAAGTCGATTTGTTCCATTTTAATCTCGCAAAGTTCAAATTGTTCGCAGTTCAAGTGCTTTTGGATGATCGTTGATCTGAAGTGATAAAAGTCTTCCACTTGAGCGTAGCAGGAAATGCAGAGAGAATTCAATGAAGCTGTCGGCGATCGGAGAACCTTAATGATAAAGATTGAATTAGAAGGAATCAAGATTTAGTTTAATGTTTGCTTACATTCGAAGGGAAAATTTCGTTTATTTTCATCTCGAGATCTCCTATTACAAATTTACTTTCTGTTTGATTCTCGAGCAGCTCAAGACAAAGTCTGCAGTTACTTTTAGGATTCACTGAGACTTCGTTCTGGCAATCGTCATTTTCTCTTGATAGTTTTGATGTTTTTTGTTTTTCCAGCTCTGGGTGACGTTGTAAGAATCCATAATACCATTTTGCAGAAAGAGTTTCGTGCTTTCCATTCTTTCGTCGAAGAATTTCTGTCGCCGCATTCAAAACTGCTAGTTTTTTTGCTGGTTTTCCGCATTCAGCACATTCGACGATCCACTTGACAATTTCAGACTCTTCAGTTTCGCTCAATCTCGTTTGGCTTCCAATTTTTTTCTGATGTTTTCCTTTAACTTTATTACTTAATGTTTGAGCTGGAATGTTAAATTCTTTTGCTGCTCTATAGTATGTCATTTGGCCGCTTCTAACAGCTTCTAGGGCTGCTGTCAGTTGCTCTGAACTATAGTTTAAATTTTTGCGTTTCTTTGACATTTTTTTGCTTTTTATTTCCTCTCTTTTTATTATATTTTTGATTTTTGTTTGTTTTGATTTTTTGCTATAAAATTTATTTCTGCTTTCTAGCAATTTGAAAACGACCGTTGAGGTTTACAATGAAAAACTTTATTTTCCGAATTCAATAAGACAATTTCATTTTCTTAACAATCAATAAATATTCCTGAAGCTCTTGATGATCAATATCTGTGTGTCTCTTTAGATGATTTCTCATGTAAGCATCGCGATTAACACGGAAAGTGCAATCGTTGACTGGACACTTCGATGGTTCCTCGTGTTTCTCTTTTTGATGTCGTGTCAGTCTTTGTCTGTTACTGTAAGCTTTGTCGCAGCCAGGAAAATCACATTTGAAATCTTTTATTCCCAAGTGATCATTACGTTTGTGCTTCTCGAGTTCATTCGGTCTTAAAAATTTCTTGACGCATCCTTCAAAGTCGCAATGAATTTTTTTCTCCTTTTTCTCTTTGTGATGAACTGCGTGAACTCTTAGATTTAACTTTGTGTAGAAGCTTTTTGCACAAACTTCACAAACAAAGTTCTTTGCTTTTCCAGGCGCATGATGTTTCTCAAGAACATGATTTCTAAGATTACAGATTTTTGCAAAAGACTTTTCGCAGATTTTGCACTTGAATTCGAACTTTTTCTTTGCATGAACAGCGAGAATGTGATTTCTTACAAAAATCTTTTTCGTCTGTTGATATCCACACAAATCGCACTCAAACTTTTCTAATTCCCTGAAAAAAATTAGAATTTAAAGTAAGAGATTAAATATTTGGTTTTTTGATTGACTTACTTCAAAGGTTCAATTAAAGTCTCAGGATGTCGTCTTAAGAAGCGATCAACCGTAGTGTTGACAATTGCGGGACAGTGCTCTCGTTTCTGAACTTTTAAAAAATACGAAATAATCTCGCAAATGTTAGAATGATTCTTCGTGTCGCCCAATTCATTACAAGCAACGATCCAATCGGCAAGTCTCGTCTCTAATGCGTGAGAAATAAGTGGCTGGCCAGACTTTCTTCTTTTGCTTCCAAATTTGTGTCTGCTACGTAAAGTTCTTTCAGATATTTTGTATTTCTTAGCAATCGAATAGACAGTGGCTCCATTTTTGACTTCCTCCAAAGCAAGTTTCAATGTTTCCTCGGTAAATGATTTTATTCCAGCGTTGACAGCTTGTTCCTCGATCCAATCAGTTTCGTTCTCTGAATTATCTGAAGCTTTGTCATCTTTAGGATCATCAGTTGTCTTATCAGCTTTTGATTCTAAACTCAATACATTTGGAAGTAGCACATCAGGATTTCTCTTTAAAAAACTTTGGAACCAGTTGTCATTGAATTCATTTGAGATTGTGGATGGGTCGAGTTTGGATAAATGAGTTGCAGCATCGAGAACATTTCGTTTCGTCTTTGGATCAAACATTTCGCCAGAAGTTATGATCCAATTTGCAATTTTCCGATCAAATTCTTGAGGAGAACTCGATCTGTCACCAAAATCCTTCAAATGTGATTCCGAAATGTTGAACTTTAAAGCTGCGTCGGTGATGGAAGATCCTTTGTCGATTGCTTTCAAAGCTTTATCAAGATCGATTTGTAGTTGATGAATTTGCAATTCTCCTTTTCTAATTTCTTCTAAAACTTCCTCGAAATCATTTTCCGACTGAGGAATTATTGATTCTTCGTGATCAGATCCTATCGAAGCGTTATCAAAATTGTTTGGCAGTTGAGGAATTTCCAATTCTCGTTGATCACATTCAGCGTTATTGTCTGTGTGAGCTTCATTGTTCCAGTCATCTGCGTTCCATTCGTAATCTCCTAAATCTTCTTCTTTAATCGCCAAAATGTTGACGACAGGATTAAAATCGATTTGCTCCATTTTAATCTCGCAAAGTTCAAATTGTTCGCAGTTCAAGTGCTTTTTGGTGATCGTTGATCTGAAGTGATGGAAGTCTTGCACTTGGGTGTAGCAGGGAATGCAGAGAGAACTCGATGAAGCTGTCGGCAATCGGAGAACCTTGAAAATTAAGATTTTAATTGAAGAAATTAAGATTTAGTTAATGTTTGCTTACATTCGAAGGGAAGATTTCGTTTATTTTTAACTCGAGATCTCCTATCACTGATTTACTTTCTGTTTGATTCTTAAGATGCTCAAGGCAAAGTCTGCAACTACTTTGAGGATTCGCTGAGACTTCCTTCTGGCAATCGTCTTTTTCTCTCGACACTTTTAATGTTTTTTGTTTTTCCAGCTCTGGGTGACATTCTTGAATATCAGCTTTTGAAAAGAAAGAACTGGCTTTTGATACTTGAGATGTTACGCGATAATTCAATTCTGGATGACGTTTCTTGAATCCAGTGTACCAATCACGTCCGACAGGAGCTTGCTTAGCGTTCTTTTTATTTAGGATTTTATCTGCAGCTCTCATGACATCGATTCTGTTGCGTGGATATCCCCGAGTGGCACATTTATTAACATAATTGACGATTTCTGTTTCTTCAGCTTCAGTCAAGCGTGTTTGTCCTCCAACTTTCTTCTGATATTTCCCTTTAATTTTGTTTCGCAATGTTCGCTCTGGAATTTTAAATTCGCGAGCAGCTTTAATAAAAGTCATTTGACCACTTTTGATAGCTTCTAAGGCTGCTGTTAGTTGCTCCAAGCTATAATTAATGTTTTTTCGTATCTCTGACATTTTTCTGCTTTTTATTTTCTCGTTCAATGTTTTCTCCGGGATTTTGAATTTACGAGCTGCTTTAATAACAAGTCAATTGACCTTTTTCGATAGCTTCTAAAGCTGCTGTCAGTTCTATTGAACTGTAATTCATGACTTTTACCGACAATTTATTATATTCTTGATTATTGTTTGTTTTGATTTTTTTGCTATAAAATTTATTTCTGCTTTCTAGCATTTCAAAATGACCGTTGAGGTTTACAATGAAAAACTTTATTTTCCAGATTCAATAAGACAATTTCATTTCCTTAACAATCAATAAATATTCCTGCCGCTCTTGATGATCAATATCTGTGTGTCTCTTTAGATGATTTCTCATGTAAGCATCGCGATTAACACGAAAACTGCAATCGTTGACTGGACACTTCGATGGTTCCTCGTGTTTCTCTTTTTGATGTCGTGTCAGTCTTTGTCTGTTACTGTAAGCTTTGACGCAGCCAGGAGAATCACATTTGAAATCTTTTATTCCCAAGTGATCATTACGTTTGTGCTTCTCGAGCTCACTCGGTCTTAAAAATTTCTTGACGCATCCTTCAAAATCGCAATGAATTTTTTTCTCCTTTTTCTCTTTGTGATGAACTGCGTGAACTCTTAGATTTAACTTTGTGTAGAAGCTTTTTGCACAAACTTCACAAACAAAGTTCTTTGCTTTTCCAGGCGCAGGATGTTTCTCAAGAACATGATTTCTAAGATTACAGATTTTTGCAAAAGACTTTTCGCAGATTTTGCATTTAAATTCGAGCTTTTTCTTTGCATGAACAGCGAGAATGTGATTTCTTACAAAAATCTTTTTCGTCTGTTGATATCCACACAAATCGCACTCAAACTTTTCTAATTCCCTGAAAAAAATTAGAATTTAAAGTAAGAGATTAAATATTTGGTTTTTTGATTGACTTACTTCAAAGGTTCAATTAAAGTCTCAGGATGTCGTCTTAAAAAGCGATCAACCCAAGTGTTGACAATTGAGGAACGAAGCTTCCGTTTCTGAACTTTTATAAAATGCGAAACAATCTCACAAATGTTGGAATGATTCTTCGTGTCGCCCAATTCATTACAAGCAACGATCCAATCGGCAAGTCTCGTCTCTAATGCGAGAGTAATAAGTGGCTGCTTTGATTTTCTTCCCTTGTTTCCAAATTTGTGTCTGTCACTCAAAGTTGTTTCAGATATTTTGTATTTCTTAGCAATCGAATAGGTAGTGGCTCCGTTTTCAACTTCCTTCAATGCAAGTTTCATGGTTTCCTCGGTAAATGATTTTATTCCAGCGTTGACAGCTTGTTCCTCGATCCAATCAGTTTCGTTCTCTGAATTATCTAAAGCTTTGTCATCTTTAGGATCCTCAGTTGTCTCATCAGCGTTTGATTCTTCTCTCAATACACTTGCAAGAAGCACATCAGGATTTCTCTTTAGAAAACTTCTGAACCAGTTGTCATTGAATTCATTTGAGATCGTGGATGGGTCGAGTTTGGATAAATGATTAGCAGCATCGAGAACATTTTGTTTCGTCTTTGGATCAAGCATTTCGCCAGAAGTTATGATCCAATTTGCAATTTTACGATCAAATTCTTGAGGAGAACTCGATCTGTCGCCAAAATCTTTCAAATGTGATTCCGAAATGTTGAACTTTAAAGCTGCGTCGGTGATGGAAGATCCTTTGTCAATTGCTTTCAAGGCGTTATCAAGATCGATTTGTAATTGAAGATTTTGCAATTCTCCTTTTCTGATTTCTTCCAAAACTTCCTCGAAATCATTTTCCGACTGAGGAATTGATTCTCTTTTTTCAGATTCTATCGAAACGTTATCAGAATCGTTTGGCAGCTGAGAAATTTCTTTTTGATCACATTCATCGATGTTGTCTTTGTTTGCTACATTGTTCCAGTCATCTGCGTTCCATTCGTAATCTCCCAAATCTTCTTCTTTAATCGCCAAAATGTTGACGACAGGATTGAAGTCGATTTGTTCCATTTTAATCTCACAAAGTTCAAATTGCTCGCAGTTCAAGTGCTTTTGGATGACCGTTGATCTGAAGTGATGGAAGTCATTTACTTGGGCGTAGCAGGGAATGCAGAGAGAATTCGATGAAGCTGTCGGCAATCGAAGAACCTTGAAAATAAAGATTTTAATTGAAGAAATTAAGATTTAGTTAATGTTTGCTTACATTCGAAGGGAAAATTTCGTTTATTTTCATCTCGAGATCTCCATTCACTGATTTACTTTCTGTTTGATTCTCAAGATTCTCTAGGCAAAGTCTGCAACTACTTTGAGGATTCGCTAAGGCTTCCTTCTGGCAATCGTCCCTGAACACTTTTAATGTTTTTTGTTTTCCCAGATCTGGGTGACATTCTTGATTATCAGCTTGTGAAGCGAAAGAACTTGCTTTAGATACTTGAGATGTTACGGGATAATTCAATTCTGGATGACGCTTCTTGAACCCATAGTACCAATCGCTACCGACAGGAGCTTGTTCAGTGTTTTTACGCAAGAGAATTTGATCTGCTGCTCTCATAATCTGGCG
The DNA here is from genome assembly GCA_033063855.1 of Smittia aterrima. Lineage (NCBI taxonomy): Eukaryota > Metazoa > Arthropoda > Insecta > Diptera > Chironomidae > Smittia > Smittia aterrima. The sequence continues at coordinate 27,422,035 of CP093831.1, forward strand.
TCTCTGTGCTGGTTTTCCGATTTCAGCACATTCACTAATCCATTTGACAATTTCGGACTCTTCAGTTTCGCTCAATCTCGTTTGCCTTCCAATTTTTTTCTGATATTTTCCTTTTATTTTATTACTTAATGTATTCCATGGTATTTTGAATTGACGAGCTGCTCTATAGCATGTCATTTGGCCACTTTTAATAGCTTCTAGGGCTGCTGTCAGTTGCTCTGAACTATAATTTAAAATTTTGCGTTTCTCTGACATTTTTCTACTTTTTATTTTTACGGTCAATGTTTTTTCTGGGATTTTGAATTACGAGCTGCTTTATAACAAGTCAATTGACCACTTTTGATAGTTTATAATGCTACTCTCAATTCTTTTGAACCGCCATTCGAATTTTTTTCCGGCAATTTGTTATTTTCTTGGTTTTTGTTTGTTTTGATTTTTTGCTATAAAAAATAAATCTTCTTCCTAGCAATTTCAAAATGACCGTTGAGGTTTACAATGAAAAACTTTATTTTCCAGATTCAAGTTGACAATTTCATTTTCTTAACAATCAATAAATATTCCTGCAGCTCTTGATCATCAATATCTGTGTGTCGCTTCAAATGATTTCTCATGTAAGCAGCGCGACCAACACGAAAACTGCAATTGTTGATTGGACATTTCGCTCGTTCCTCGTGTGAGTCCTTTTGATGTCGAATCTGTCTTTGTTTGGAGTTGTAAGCTTTGTCGCAACCAGCAAATTGACATTTGAAATCTTTTATTCCGTAGTGATCACTGCGCTTGTGATCATCGAGTTCTTTTGCAAATAAAAATTTCTTGACGCATCCTTCAAAATCGCAATGAAATTTCTTTTCCTTGTGAAGCTTAGAATGTGTGTGAAGAGCTTTCCATGTGTAGAAACTTTTTGCACAAACTTCACAAACAAAGTTTTGGGCTTTTCCAGACGCGGGATGTTGCTCAAATGCATGATCTCTAAGACACTTGATTGAAGTAAATATCTTCTCACAAATTTTGCATTTGAACTTTTTCTTTGCATGGAGAGCGAGGATGTGATTTCTTACAACAGACTTATTCGAGTATTGGTATCCACACACATCGCACTCAAATCGTTTTTTTAATTCCCTGAAGAAAGAATTTAAAGTTAGAAATTAAATATTTTGATAATTGAATGACTTACTTCGAAGGTTCAATTAAAGTCTCAGGATGTCGTCTTAGAAAGCGATCAACCCAAGTGTTGACAATTGCGGCACAGTGCTTTCGTTTTTGAAGTTTTATAAAATGCGAAACAATCTCGCAAATGTTGGAATGATTCTTCGTGTCGCCCAATTCATTACAAGCAACGATCCAATCGGCAAGTCTCGTCTCCAATGCGAAAGGAATTTGTGGCTGGTTTGACTTTCTTCTTTTGATATTGATACCAAATTTTAATCTGCGACGTATAGTACTTTGCGCAATTTTGTATTTCTTTGCAATCGAATAGACAGTTGCTCCGTTTTTCACTTCCTCCAAAGCAAGTTTCATGGTTTCCTCGGTAAATGATTTTTTTCCAAAGTTTTCAGATTGCTTTTTGATCCAATCAGTTTCGTTCTCTGAATTATTTGAAGCTTTGTCGTCTGGAAGATCATCAGTTGTCTTATCAGCGTCTGATTCTAATCTCAATACATTTGGAAGAAGCACATCAGGATTTCTCTTTAGAAAGCTTCGGAACCAGTTGTCATTGAATTCATTTGAGATCGTGGATGAGTCAAGTTTGGATAAATGAGTTGCAGCATCGAGAACATTTTGTTTCGTCTTTGGATCACACATTTCGCCAGAAGTTTTGATCCAATTTGCAATTTTCCGATCAAATTCTTGAGGTGAACTTGATTTGTCGGCAAAATCCTTTAAATGTGATTCCGAAATTTTGAACTTTGAAGCTGCGTCAGTGATGGAAGATCCTTTATCAATTGCTTTCAAGGCTTTGTCAAGATCGATTTGTAATTGATGAATTTGCAATTCTCCTTTCCTAATTTCTTCTAAAACTTCCTCGAAATCATTTTCCGACTGAGGAATTATTGATTCTTCTTGATCAGATTCAATCGAAACGTTATCAGAATCGTTTGGAAGTTGAGGAATTTCTAATTCTCGTTGATCACATTCAGTGTTGGTTTCATTGTTCCAGTCATCTGCGTTCCATTCGTAATCTCCTAAATCTTCTTCTTTTATTGCCAAAATGTTGACGACAGGATTGAAGTCTATTTGTTCCATTTTAATCTCGCAAAGTTCAAATTGTTCGCAGTTCAAATGTTTATTGATGATCGTTGATCTGAAGTGATGAAAGTCTTGCACTTGAGCGTAGCAGGGAATGCAGAGAGAATTTGATGAAGCTGTCGGCGATCGAAGAACCTTGAAAATAAAGATTGAGTTAGAGTAAATCAAGATTTTGTTTATGTTTGCTTACATTCGAAGGGAAAATTTCGTTTATTCTTATCTCGAGATCTGCTTTCACTGGTTTACTTTCTGTTTGAATCTCGAGCAGCTCAAGGCAAAGTCTGCAGTTATTTTTAGGACTTTCTGATTGTAAAGCTCGTTTAGAAATGCCTGGATGTCTTTTGAGAAAGCTTCCGTACCAACCAGTGGAGAAATGAATATATTTCGAGTTTGATTGTTGTTGAAACATCAATGAAGCTTCCTTTATTATTTCTTTTTGTGTTTTTCGAATGCCCGAGTTGGTGAATGATTTAATCCAAGTAACCAGCTTCTTCTCATTTTCAGAAGAAAGATACGGAGCGACACCAGATTTCTTTAAGCCGCGACCTGCGGCACGAGCACGCAAAGTTGATTGAGGAATTCCATACTTTTTGCCTACCGAGTAACAGCTTGATCCTTCTTTTACTTCTTCTAGAGCATATCGCAAATCTTCTTGAGAATAGTTTCTAATCTTTTCTTTTCTACTTTTTATTTTCTCACTCAATATTTTCTCCGGTATTTTAAACTCACGAGCTGCTTTATAACAATTCATTTCACCACTTTTGATAGTTTATAATGCTGCTGTCAATTCTTTTAAACCGTAATTCGAATTTTTTTTCGACAATTTGTTAATGTGTTGATTTTTGTTTGTTTTGATTTTTTGCTATAAAAATAATTCTTCTTTCTAGCAATTTCAAAATTACCGTTGAGGTTTCAATGAAAAACTTTATTTTCCAGATTCAAGTTGACAATTTCATTTTCTTAACAATCAATAAATATTCCTGCAGCTCTTGATCATCAATATCTGTATGTCTCTTCAAATGATTTCTCATGTAAGCAGCGCGATTTACACGAAAAGTGCAATTGTTGATTGGACATTTCGCTCGTTCCTCGTGTGAGTCCTTTTGATGTCGAATCTGTTTTTGTCTGTCTTTGTAAGCTTTGTCGCAACCAGGAAATTGACATTTGAAATCTTTTATTCCGTAGTGATCATTGCGTTTGTGGTTGTCGAGTTCGTTTGCATATAAAAATTTCTTGTTGCATCCTTCAAAATCGCAATGAAATTTCTTTTCCTTATGAAGCAAAGAATGAGAGTTAAAAGATGATTTTGTGTAGAAACTTTTCGCACAAACTTCACAAACAAAGTTCATTGCTTTTCCAGGCGCGGGATGTTGCTCAAGTGCATGATTTTTCAAACACTGGATTGAAAGATAAGACTTTTCGCAGATTTTGCATTTAAATTCGAACTTTTTCTTTGCATGAACAGCGAGGATGTGAATTCTAACATAATTTCGTTTTGTCTGTTGATATCCACACAAATCGCACACAAATCGCTTTTCTAATTGCCTGAAAAAAATAAAAAATTAAAATTAGAAATTAAATATTTTGATAATTGAATAACTTACTTCGAAGGTTCAATTAAAGTCTCAGGATGTCGTCTTAAGAAGCGATCAACCCAATCTTCAACAACTGCGGGATAGTGCTTTCGTTTTTGAATTTTCAAGAAATGCGATGCAATCTTACAAATGTTAGAATGATTCTTCGTGTCACCCAGTTCGTTACAAACTACGATCCAATCGGCAAGTCTCGTCTCTAATGCGATAGGAATTTGTGGCTGCTTTGACTTTCTTCTTTTGCAACCAAATTTTAGTCTTTCACTTAAAGTACTATGCGCAATTTTGTATTTCTTTGCAATCGAATAGACAGTTGCTCCGTTTTTCACTTCCTCCAATGCAAGTTTCATCGTTTCCTCGGAAAATGATTTTATTCTAGAGTTTTCAGATTGCTTTTTGATCCAATCAATTTCGTTCTCTGAATTATCTGAAGCTTTGTCGTCTGGAACATCCTCAGTTGTATCATCAGCGTTTGATTCTAAACTCAATACATTTGGAAGAAGCACATCAGGATTTCTCTTTAGAAAACTTCGGAACCAGTTGTCATTGAATTCATTTGAGATCGTGGATGAGTCGAGTTTGGATAAATGAGTTGCAGCATCGAGAACATTTTGTTTCGTCTTTGGATCACACATTTCGCCAGAAGTTATGATCCAATTTGCAATTTTCCGATCAAATTCTTGAGGAGAAGCCGAACTGTCGCCAAAATCCTTCAAATGTGATTCCGAAATGTTGAACTTTAAAGCTGCGTCGGTGATGGAAGATCCTTTGTCGATTGCTTTCAAAGCTTTGTCAAGATCGATTTGTAATTGATGAATTTGCAATTCTCCTTTTCTAATTTCTTCTAAAACTTCCTCGAAATCGTTTTCCGACTGAGGAATTATTGATTCTCCTTGATCAAATTCTATCGAAACGTTATCAGAATCGTTTTTCGATTGAGGAATTTCTAATTCTCTTTGATCACATTCAGCGTTCATTTCGGCATCAGGCTCATTGTTCCAGTCATCAGCGTTCCACTCGTAATCTCCTAATTCTTCTTCTTTAATTGCCAAAATGTTGACGACAGGATTAAAGTCGATTTGTTCCATTTTAATCTCGCAAAGTTCAAATTGTTCGCAGTTCGAATGTTTATTGATGATCGTTGATCTGAATTGATGAAAGTCTTCCACTTGGGCAAAGCAGGGAATGCAGAGATAATTCGATGAAGCTGTCGGCGATCGAAGAACCTTGAAAACAAAGATTGAGTTAGAAGGAATTGAGATTTAGTTTATGTTTGCTTACATTCGAAGGGAAAATTTCGTTTATTTTCATCTCGAGATCTGCTTTCACTGTTTTACTTTCTGTTTGATTCTCGAGCTGCTCAAGACAAAGTCTGCAGTTATTTTTAGGACTTTCTGATTGTAAAGCTCGTTTAGAGATGTCTGGATGTCTTTTGAGAAAGCTTCCGTACCAACCATCGGAGAAATGAATATCTTTCGAGTTTGATTGTTGTTGAAACATCAGTGAAGCTTCCTTTATTATGTCTTTTTGTGTTTTTCGAATGCCCGAGTTGTTGAATGATTTAATCCAAGTAACCAGCTTCTTCTCATTTTCAGAAGAAAGATACGTAGCGGCACCCGATTTGTTTCCGCAGCGACCTGCGGCACGATCACTCAAAGTTGATTGAGGAATTCCATATTTTTTGCTTGCCGAGTAACAACTTGATCCTTCTTTTACTTCTTCTAGAGCATATCGCAAATCTTCTTGTGAATAGTTTCTAATCTTTTCTTTTCTACTTTTTATTTTTACGTTCAATGCTTTCTCTGGTATTTTAAACTCACGAGCTGCTTTATAACAATTCATTTCACCACTTTCGATAGCTTCTGATGCTGCTCTCAATTCTTTTGAACCGTAACTCGTATTTTTTCACGTCGATTTGTTATTTTCTTGGTTTTTATTTGTTTTGATTTTTTGCTATAAAAACTATTTCGTTTCTAGCAATTTAAAAACGACCGTTGAGATTTTTAATGAAAATCTTTATTTTTCGAATTCAAGTTGACAATTTCATTTTCTTAACAATCAATAAATATTCCTGCAGCTCTTGATCATCAATATCTGTGTGTCTCTTTAAATGATTTCTCATGGAAGCAGCGCGATTTACACGAAAACTGCAATCAATGACTGGACATTTCGGTCGTTCCTCGTGTTTCGCACTGCGATGTCGCTGCAGTGTTTTTTTGGTGCTGTACGCTTTGTCGCAGCCAGGAAAATCACATTTGAAATCTTTCAATCCGTAGTGATCATTGCGTATGTGATCCTCGAGTACATTCGGTCTTAAAAATTTCTTGACGCATCCTTCAAAATCGCAATGAAATTTTTTCTCCTTGTGAAGCAAAGAATGAGTGTTAAGAGATTTTATTGTGTAGAAGCTTTTCGCACAAACTTCACAAACAAAGTTCTTTTCTTCTCCAGGTGCAGGATGTTGCTCAAGTGCATGATCTCTAAGGCACTTGATTGTAGTAAAAGACTTTTCGCAGATTTTGCATTCGAACTTCTTCTTTGCATGAACAGCGAGGATGTGATTTTTTATAAGAGATCGATTTGTCTGTTGATATCCACACACATCGCATTCAAACTTTGCTAATTCCCTGAAAAAAAAAATTAAAGTTAGAAATTAAATATTTTGATCATTGAATGACTTACTTTAGAGATTCAATTAAAGTCTCAGGATGTCGTCTTAAGAAGCGATTGACCCAGTCTTTAACAGTAGCGGGACAGTGGTTTCGTTTTTGAATTTTCATGAAATGCGAAGCAATCTCACAAATGTTTGAATGTTTCTTCGTGTCGCCCAATTCATTACAAGCAACGATCCAATCGGCAAGTATCGTCTCTAATGCGCGAGGAATTTGTGGGTCTTTTGATTTTCTCTTGAAACAAAGTTTATGTCTGCGACTCAACGTTCGTAAAACAATTTTGTATTTCTTTGCAGTCTTATAGGCAGTGGCACCGTTTTCAATTTCCTCCAAAGCAAGTTTCATGGTTTCCTCGGTAAATGATTTTGTTCCAAAGTTTTCAGCTTGCTCCTCGACGTTTGATTCTAATCTCAATACTTTTGGAAGTAGCACATCAGGATTTCTCTTTAGGAAACTTCGGAACCAGTTGTCATTGAATTCATTTGAGATCGTGGATGAGTTGAGTTTGGATAAATGAGTTGCTGCATCGAGAACATTTTGTTTTGTCTTTGGATCACACAATTCGCCAGAAGTTATGATCCAATTTGCAATTTTCCGATCAAATTCTAGAGGTGAAGCCGATCTGTCGGCAAAATCCTTTAAATGTGATTCCGAAATGTTAAACTTCAATGCTGCGTCGGTGATAGAAGATCCCTTGTCAATTGCTTTCAAAGCTTTGTCAAGATCGTTTCGTAACTGATGAATTTGCACTTCTCCTTTTCTAATTTCTTCCAAAACATCCTCGAAACCGTTGACTTCTGCATCAGCTTCATTGTTCCAGTCATCAGCGTTCCATTCGTATTCTCCTAAATCTTCTTCTTTAATTGCCAAAATGTTGACGACAGGATTGAAATCGATTTGTTCCATTTTAATCTCGCAAAGTTCAAATTGTTCGCAGTTCAAGTGCTTTTGGATGATCGTTGATCTGAAGTCATGAAAGTCTTGCACTTGGGCGTAGCAGGGAATGCAGAGAGAATTTGTTGAAGCTGTCGGCAATCGGAGAACCTTAAAGATAAAGATTTTTTTTAAAAAAATAAGATTTAATTTATGTTTGCTTACGTTTGAAGGGAAAATTTCGTTTATTTTTATCTCTAGATCTTGTTCAACTAATTTCGCTTCTGTTTCAATCTCGAGCTGCTCAAGGCAAAGTCTGCAACTACTTTTAGGTTTTTCTGTTTGTAGAGCTCGTCCATTTACACAACCAGCAATACGAGAACGCAAAGTGACTTCAGGAATTCCATATTTTTTGCCTATTGAGTTACAGCTGTATCCTTCTTGCACTTCTTTCGGAGCATTTCGTAAATCTTCTTGTGAATAGTTCCTAATCTTTCCATTTTTCCTTTTTATTATCTCGCTTAATGTTTTCTCTGGTAATCTGAATTCACGTTTTCGTCCAGTCCTCGGGAGATTTTTAACTGTTCCATATGTTTTAAACTTCTTGAGAATGTTGTATACTGTAGATTTTCCAATTCCTGTTTCAGCTTGAATTTTCCGATGGGATTTACCCTGTCGTGAAAGATTGACAACAAGTAATCTCTGATGTTCACTCAACTCACAAGTCTTGACCATTTTCTTTGCGTTTCTTCGTTTGAATTATTTGTACATAAAAAGAATGTGAACAATAAATGTACTATTAAACTTGATATTATCCGAAATAACTAGGTTTTAATTTCGATTGAGGTATTTACTTTTGTTGATCCGTTAATCAATAATTATTAAAATTTTAACACACAAGTAAACAAGAAAAATGAGCTTTATTTGTGTTTTCTTAGTTTTTCGAAATTCGTTTTAGTCTATCTTCGCATTTAATGTTTTATTGTTTTCTCCAGTAATTTGAATTCACGACCTGCTTTATAACAAATCATTTCACCACTTTCGATAGCTTCTGAGGCTGCTGTCAGTTCTTTTAAACCGTAATTTGTATTTTCTTCGACAATTTGTTATTTTCTTGATTTTTGTTTGTTTTGATTTTTTTGCTATGAAAATAATTCTTCTTTCTAGCAATTTAAAAACGACCGTTGAGGAATTAATGAAAAACTTTATTTTCCGAATTCAAGTTGACAATTTCATTTTCTTAACAATCAATAAATATTCCTGCAGCTCTTGATCATCAATATCTGTGTGTCTCTTCAGATGATTTCTCATGTAAGCAGCGCAGTTTACACGAAAACTGCAATTGTTGACTGGACATTTCGCTCGTTCCTCGTGCGAGTTCTTTTTATGTGCTATCAGTACTTGTTTTGTGCTGTAACCTTTGTCGCAGCCAGGAAAATCACATTTGAAATCTTTCAATCCGTAGTGATCATTGCGCTTGTGACCCTCGAGTTCTTTCGGTCTTAAAAATTTCTTTACGCATCCTTCAAAATCGCAATGAAATTTCTTTTCCTTGTGATGAACTGCGTGAACTCCTAGATTCTTTTTTGTGTAGAAGCTTTTTGCACAAACTTCACAAACAAAGTTTTTTGGCTTTCCAGCCGCAGGATGTTTCTCAAGTACATGATTTCTAAGACTATGGATTGTTGCAAAAGACTTCTCGCAGATTTTGCATTTAAATTCGAACTTTGTTTTGAGGTGAACACCGAGGATGTGATTTCTTAAACTAATTTTATTCGTGATAAGCTTTCCACACACATCGCATTCAAAGATTGATCTGTAAAGTCAGAAAAGTTAGTAAATAACGATTTTTGATTTAATTGGACTTACTTTTGGAATTCAATTGCAGTTTCAGGATGGTGCTGCAAGAAACGATTGACCCAAGCTTTAACTGCTGGAGGACTACCTCGATTTTGATTTTTAAAGATGTTTGAGACAATCATACAAATGTCAGAGTGTTTCTTCGTGTCGCCCAATTCATTACAAGTAACGATCCAATCGGCAAGTCTCATCTCTAATGCGGGAGGAATTTGTGGGTCTTTCAATTTTCTCTTGAAACAAAGTTTATGTCTGCGACTCAACGTTCGTATAGCAATTTTGTATTTCTTTGCAGTCTTATAGGCAGTGGCACCGTTTTCAATTTCCTCCAAAGCAAGTTTCATGGTTTCCTCGGAAAATGATTTTATTCTAGCGTTTATAGCTTGCTCCTCGATCCAATCAGTTTCGTTTTTTAAATTATCTGAAGCTTTGTCGTCTGGAAGATCCTCAGTTGTATCATCAGCGTTTGATTCTAAACTCAAGACACTTGGAAGTAGCACATCAGGATTTCTCTTTAGAAAACTTCGGAACCAGTTGTCATTGAATTCATTTGAGATCGTGGATAAGTTGAGTTTGGATAAATGAGTTGCAGCATCGAGAACATTTTGTTTCGTCTTTGGATCAAACATTTCGCCAGAAGTTATGATCCAATTTGCAATTTTCCGATCAAATTCTTGAGGTGAAGCTGATTTGTCGGCAAAATCCTTCAAATGTGATTCCGAAATGTTGAACTTCAATGCTGCGTCAGTGATGGAAGATCCTTTGTCGATTGCTTTTAAAGCTTTGTCAAGATCGATTTGTAATTGATGAATTTGCAATTCTCCTTTTCTAATTTCTTCTAAAACTTCCTCGAAATCGTGATCCGCCTGAGGATTCGATTCTCCTTGATCAACTTCAATCGAAACGTTTTCAGAATCGTTTGAAAGTTGAGGAATTTCTAATTCTTTTTGATCACATTCAGTGTTGATGTCTGTGTTTGCTTCATTGTTCCAGTCATCAACGTTCCATTCGTAATCTCCTAAATCTTCTTCTTTAATCGCCAAAATGTTGACGACAGGATTGAAGTCGATTTGCTCCATTTTAATCTCGCAAAGTTCAAATTGTTCGCAGTTCAAGTGCTTTTGGATGATCGTTGATCTGAAGTGATGGAAGTCATTAACTTGGGCGTAGCAGGAAATGCAGAGAGAACTCGATGAAGCTGTCGGCAATCGGAGAACCTTGAAAATAAAGATTGAATTAGATGGAATCGAGATTAGTTTAATGTTTGCTTACATTCGAAGGGAAAATTTCGTTTATTTTCATCTCGAGATCTCCTTCCACTGATTTACTTTCTGTTTGATTCTCGAGCGACTCAAGACAAAGTCTGCAGTTACTTTTAGGATTCGCTGAGACTTCCTTCTTGCAATCGTCATTTTCTCTGAACACTTTTGTTGCTTTTTGTTTTCCTAGCTCTGGGTGACGTCGTAGAAATCCATAATACCATTTTTCTGAAAGAGTTTCGTGCTTTCCATTTTTTCGTCGAAGAATTTCTATCGCAGCATTAATCACCTCACGTTTCGTTGCTGGGTTTCCGCTTTCAGCGCATTCAATAACAAATTTGACAATTTCAGTTTCTTCCGATGAGTTCAGACGTAGAGGCTTTCCCACTTTGTTACTTCCGTCTTTGAGGCTGTGTCTTCTAATTGTTCTGAGTGGAATGTTGAATTGTTTATTTGCTCTGTAACAAGTCATCTGACCACTTCGGACAGCATCAACTGCCACTTTCAGGTCGGCTAAAGTATAGTTTGCTCGTCGTTTTACCATTTCTTTAAATTTTTAAAGTAATTCTTGATTTTTGTTTGTTTTGATATTTTTGCTATAAAAATAATTCTTCTTTCTAGCAATTTAAAAACGACCGTTGAGATTTTTAATGAAAAACTTTATTTTCGAATTCAAGTTGACAATTTCATTTTCTTAACAATCAATAAATATTCCTGCAGCTCTTGATCATCAATATCTGTGTGTCTCTTCAAATGATTTCTCATGTAAGCTGCGCGATTTACACGAAAACTGCAATTGTTGATTGGACACTTCGCTCGTTCCTCGTGTTTCTCTTTTTGATGTGCTATCAGTTTTTGCTTGGTGTTGTAACCTTTGTCGCAGCCAGGAAAATCACATTTGAAATCTTTCAATCCGAAGTGATCATTGCGCTTGTGACCCTCGAGTTCTTTCGGTCTTAAAAATTTCTTTACGCATCCTTCAAAATCGCAATGAAATTTCTTTTCCTTGTGATGAACTGCGTGAAGTCCTAGATTCTTTTTTGTGTAGAAACCTTTTGCACAAATTTCGCAAACAAAATTCTTTGGCTTTCCAGCCGCAGGATGTTGCTCAAGTACATGATTTTTAAGACTATAGATTGTAGCAAAAGACTTTTCGCAGATTTTGCATTTAAATTCGAACTTTGTTTTGAGGTGAACAGCGAGGAAGTGATTTCTTAAACTAAACTTATTCGTGAAAACCTTTGCACACACATCGCATTCATAGATTGATCTGCAAAGTCAGAAAAGTTAGTAAACAACGACTTTTGATTTAATTGGACTTACTTTTGGAATTCAATTGCAGTTTCAGGATGGTGCTGCAAGAAGCTATTGACCCAAGCTTTAACTGCTGGAGGACTACCTCGATTTTGATTTTTAAAGATATGCGAGACAATCATACAAATGTCAGAGTGTTTCTTCGTGTCGCCCAATTCATTACAAGTAACGATCCAATCGGCAAGTCTCATCTCTAATGCGGGAGGAATTTGTGGGTCTTTCGATTTTCTCTTTAAACATAGTTTATGCCTGCGACTCAACGTTCGTAAAGCAATTTTGTATTTCTTTGCAGTCTTATAGGCAGTGGCTCCGTTTTCAACTTCCTTCAATGCAAGTTTCATTGTTTCCTCGGAAAATGATTTTATTCTAGCGTTTATAGCTTGCTCCTCGATCCAATCAATTTCGTTCTCTGATTTATCTAAAGCTTTGTCGTCTGGAAGATCATCAGTTGTCTCATCAGCGTTTGATTCTAGTCTCAATACATTTGGAAGCAGCACATCAGGATTTCTCTTTAGAAAACTTCGGAACCAGTTGTCATTGAATTCATTTGAGATCGTGGATGAGTCGAGTTTTGATAAATGAGTTGCAGCATCGAGAACATTTTGTTTCGTCTTTGGATCAAACATTTCGCCAGAAGTTATGATCCAATTTGCAATTTTCCGATCAAATTCTTGAGGTGAAGCTGATTTGTCGGCAAAATCCTTCAAATGTGATTCCGAAATCTTAAACTTCAAAGCCGCGTCAGTGATGGAAGATCCTTTGTCGATTGCTTTCAATGCGTTATCAAGATCGATTTGCAATTGATGAATTTGCAATTCTCCTTTTCTAATTTCTTCTAAAACTTCCTCGAAATCGTGATCCGCCTGAGGATTCGATTCTCCTTGATCAACTTCAATCGAAACGTTTTCAGAATCGTTTGAAAGTTGAGGAATTTCCAATTCTCGTTGATCAAATTCAGCGATGTTGTCTGTGTTTGCTACATTGTTCCAGTCATCTGCGTTCCATTCGTAATCTCCTAATTCTTCTTCTTTAATTGCCAAAATGTTGACGACAGGATTGAAGTCGATTTGTTCCATTTTAATTTCGCAAAGTTCAAATTGTTCGCAGTTCGAGTGCTTTTGGATGATCGTTGATCTGAAGTGATGAAAGTCATTAACTTGGGCAAAGCAGGAAATGCAGAGAGAATTCGTTGAAGCTGTTGGCGATCGAAGAACCTTGAAGATGAAGATTAAGTAAGAAGAAATTAAGATTTTGTTTATGTTTGCTTACATTCGAAGGGAAAATATCGTTTATTTTCATCTCGAGATCTCCTATTACAAATTTACTTTCTGTTTGATTCTCGAGTAGCTCAAGACAAAGTCTGCAGTTACTTTTAGGATTCTCTGAGGCTTCCTTCTTGCAATCGTCATTTTCTCTGGATACTTTTGATGTTTTTTGTTTTCCCAGCTCTGGGTGACGTTGTAGAAATCCATAATACCATTTGTCTGAAAGAGTTTCGTGCTTTCCACTTTTTTGTCGAAGAATTTCTATCGCAGCATTAATCACCTCACGTTTCGTTGCTGGGTTTCCGCTTTCAGCGCATTCAATAACAAATTTGACAATTGCAGTCTCTTCCGACGAGTTCAAAAGTAGAGGCTTTCCCACTTTGTTACTTCCGTCTTTGAGGCTGTGTCTTCTAATTGTTCTGAGTGGAATGTTGAATTGTTTACTTGCTCTGTAACAATTCATCTGACCACTTCGGACAGCATCAACTGCCACTTTCAAGTCGGCTAAAGTATAGTTTTCCCGTCGTTTTACCATTTCTTTAAATTTTTAAAGTAATTCTTGATTTTTGTTTGTTTTGATATTTTTGCTATAAAAATAATTCTTCTTTCTAGCAATTTAAAAACGACCGTTGAGATTTTTAATGAAAAACTTTATTTTCGAATTCAAGTTGACAATTTCATTTTCTTAACAATCAATAAATATTCCTGCAGCTCTTGATCATCAATATCTGTGTGTCTCTTTAAATGATTTCTCATGTAAGCTGCGCGATTTACACGAAAACTACAATTGTTGATTGGACACTTCGCTCGTTCCTCGTGTTTCTCTTTTTGATGTGCTATCAGTTTTTGCTTGGTGTTGTAACCTTTGTCGCAGCCAGGAAAATCACATTTGAAATCTTTCAATCCGAAGTGATCATTGCGCTTGTGACCCTCGAGTTCTTTCGGTCTTAAAAATTTCTTTACGCATCCTTCAAAATCGCAATGAAATTTCTTTTCCTTGTGATGAACTGCGTGAACTCCTAGATTCTTTTTTGTGTAGAAACTTATTCCGCAAACATCACAAACAAAATTCTTTGGCTTTCCAGCCGCAGGATGTTGCTCAAGTACATGATTTTTAAGACTACGGATTGTAGCAAAAGACTTCTCGCAGAATTTGCATTTAAATTCGAACTTTGTTTTGAGGTGAACAGCGAGGAAGTGATTTCTTAAACTAAACTTAATCTTGAAAAGCTTTGCACACACATCGCATTCATAGATTGATCTGCAAAGTCAGAAAAGTTAGTAAACAACGTATTTTGATTTAATTTGACTTACTTTTGGAATTCAATTGCAGTTTCAGGATGGTGCTGCAAGAAGCGATTGACCCAAGCTTTAACTATTGAAGGACTACCTCGATTTTGATTTTTAAAGATATGCGAGACAATCATACAAATGTCAGAGTGTTTCTTTGTGTCGCCCAATTCATTACAAGCAACGATCCAATCGGCAAGTCTCGTCTCCAATGCGCGAGGAATTTGTGGTTCTTTTGATTTTCTCGTGAAACCAAGTTTATGTCTGCGACTCAACGTTTGATTAGGAATTTGGTATTTCCTTGCAGTCGCACAAATTTTAGCTCCATTTTGAATTTCCTCCAAAGCAAGTTTCATCGTTTCCTCGGTAAATGATTTTATTCCAGCGTTGACAGCTTGTTCTTCGATCCAATCAGTTTCGTTTTTTAAATTATCTGAAGCTTTGTCGTGTGGAAGATTCTCAGTTGATTCATCGGAAATTGGTTTCCAATCCAATACATTTGGCAGAAGCACATCAGGATTTCTCTTTAGAAAACTTCGGAACCAGCTGTCATTGAATTCATTTGGGATCGTGGATGAGTCGAGTTTGGATAAATGAGTTGCAGCATCGAGAACATTTTGTTTCGTCTTTGGATCAAGCATTTCGCCAGAAGTTATGATCCAATTTGCAATTTTCCGATCAAATTCTTGAGGAGAACTCGATTTGTCGCCAAAATCCTTCAAATGTGATTCCGAAATGTTGAACTTCAATGCTGCGTCCGTGATGAAAGATCCTTTGTCGATTGCTTTCAAGGCTTTGTCAAGATCGATTTGTAATTGATGAATTTGCACTTCTCCTTTTCTAATTTCTTCTAAAACTTCCTCGAAATCGTGATCCGCCTGAGGATTCGATTCTCCTTGATCAACTTCAATCGAAAAGTTTTCAGAATCGTTTGAAAGTTGAGGAATTTCTAATTCTCGTTGATCACATTCAGTGTTGATGTCTGTGTTTGCTTCATTGTTCCAGTCATCAGCGTTCCATTCGTAATCTCCTAAATCTTCTTCTTTTATAGCCAAAATGTTGACGACAGGATTGAAATCGATTTGCTCCATTTTAATCTCGCAAAGCTCAAATTGTTCGCAGTTCAAATGCTTTTGGATGATCGTTGATCTGAAGTAATGAAAGTCATTTACTTGGGCGTAGCAGGAAATGCAGAGAGAACTCGATGAAGCTGTCGGCAATCGGAGAACCTTGAAAATAAAGAATGAATTAGAAGAAATTAAGATTTAGATAATGTTTGCTTACATTCGAAGGGAAAATTTCGTTTATTTTCATCTCGAGATATCCTTTCACTGTTTTACTTTCTGTTTGATTCTCGAGCGACTCAAGGCAGAGTCTGCAGTTACTTTTAGGATTTTCTGAGGCTTCCTTCTTGTAATCGTCATTTTCTCTGGACACTTTTGATGTTTTTTGTTTTCCCAGCTCTGGGTGACGTCGTAGAAATCCATAATACCATTTTGCTGAAAGAGTTTTGTGCTTTCCATTCTTTTGTCGAAGAATTTTTATTGCAGCATTAATAACCTCACGTCCCGTTGCTGGGTTTCCGCTTTCAGCGCATTCAATAACAAATTTGACAATTTCAGTTTCTTCCGATGAGTTCAGACGTAGAGGATTTCCCATTTTGTTACTTCCGTCTTTGAGACTGTGTCTTCTAATTGTTTGGTTTGGAATATTAAAGTGTTTACTTGCTCTGGAACACGTCATCTGACCACTTCGGACAGCATCAACTGCCACTTTCAGGTCGGCTAAAGTATAATTTGCTCGTCGTTTTACCATTTCTTTAAATTTTTAAAGTAATTCTTGATTTTTGTTTGTTTTGATTTTTTTGCTATAAAAATGATTCTTCTTTCTAGCAATTTAAAAACGACAGTTGAGATTTTTTATTTTTAATAAAAATCTTCATTTTCAAATTTTTCAATTTATCAAGCTGAAAACAGAAAATAAAGAAATCGAAAAGAGTTTGTCATTTGTTTGATATAAAATCAATAATTTATTGATCTAGCATTTTAAAGAATTTTCTAAATAGATGTTAAAATTAACATTTAAATTCATCCAATTTGTTGAGAAGTAAAAGAACTTTCCTTTTTGATTTGACTCCACCGGTTGCGAGAATTGAATGAAACGAGAATTGCAAATGACTAAACACTCGTCGTTCGTCATAAAAAATAATAAATAGCTTCATAGATGAGACAACATTGAATTTGATTCTCAATTAAAAGTGAACATTAATAATTTCTTCGTTTGAAAATACGCAAAATGTACATTTTGGGTGATTGGCGCTGACTAAGTTGATAGTTTACTTTACAATAATCTTGAAATAGTTTTTCTATAGTGAAACTGTAAATTGTGTGGGGGCGAGGACTTTAGCCTTCGCATAATTCGTAAAAAAATACTTCAAACAGAAATTAAATTAAATACATCTCATCGTAGCTTGATACTTCTCGATATATTTAAAAAGATTATTGTATCAGACTTTTTCTTTTCAATTAGAGCCATCGAAGTTAAATCAAAAACAAGAAATGTGTGGAAGTGTGCATGTGACGTCAATGGTAACAAATCTAAATAATTCCGATTTTCTTTTTTACTTAAAAATCACAAAAGTCACGTGATGACCGGTCCCTTAAATTCCTGATTCGGCGATGCCTTCGTCATCTGTGGATGAAAGAGAATTTGAAGTTTAAGAAAAGATTTTTGAAATGTTTCACAGGAAAAGTCAAACAAATCAATCACAAACATAAAAAATATTTAACATAAATTTGTTAATTGTCTTGTTAGTTGATGTAAAATGTTCTTGTGTCTTGTTAAAAATTATTTTTCTTGAGTGTTCGTGCAAATGTCTCAACCAAAACTGAAATATTTTTACCAACCCATTTGATTGACTTTTAAACCGATCTCATCGAAGCCATTAACACCAACACCATCGTGCAAACATTTGTTGGCATCCGATTGAATCTTAACAGCTACGAGATCATTATTATTGTTGTTACAAGTTGTGAGAAGTTTCTGCTCAGAGTTTGCTTCTTCATCGTCTTCATCATCCTGCAATGAGTCTCCGTTTGTATCCATTTCGTTGTCGCTGTTGTCATTCGATTGGTTGTGGCCGTTAATCTCGACAATTACTTCATCCTGACAAGCAATTAAGACTTTAGCGCCGCTAACGCCTCCGCTGATGATACTAGAGTCGCTACTTCGCTTGCTAGTATCATCGTTCTCTTGATGTCATCTCTCGTCCTTCCAACCTTGATCACTGTCATTTATAATTGTTGTTGTGGTATTTTCTGTTGTGTTTGTATTCGTTGTGGTGTCCAAAGTGTTGTCATCGTCGTTGTTTTGTTCTGGCTCGTTCTCAACGAGAGCCTTCTCCTCATCGTCATCATCGTCAATTCCTTCGTCTTCTTCGATATCTTCTTCAAGAGTCTTTTTGTTTTCGTCTTGAACTTCAGCTACAGCATCTTCAGTTGCATTATTTACTTCTAAATTTTACAATAATTAAACGATGGATAGTTCGCGAAAGGAAAATTATTTGTCAAAAGGAAGGAGAGAGAGAAGGAAAGAAATAAGAATTAATTAAACTTCCAGCACCAGAGAACATCGGTTGAGTGTCTTAAGGTCTTAAGTGCGCCTTTCTCTCTTAATTGTTAATATCAATCTACAATCCCTTGAATAGTTTCAATTAAATTATCCTGTGCTAACGTGTCCTCTACTCTTTCTCGCACAAAGATTATTCTTTGTTATTTAAAAAGATTTTTTTAAGAGCAACTGCGTTTGTCAAAAAAAATTGTTAGAAATTCGACAGAAAGCTTTTGAGTTTCAAAGTGGGAAAAAGCTTTTTCAAAGTTAATCGCCACAATTAGGAAGAACTTACCTTCGTAACCTTGATTATCGTGGATCTCACGTGGTGGTAAATTGTTCTCATTGCCTTCAAGTACAGCCATTAAGCATTGATGAATACAAATGTATTGTTGTTCCGTCTGCACCATCCAAACTCGTTCTGTTATAAAGAATTAAATGAAGAATCGTTTCGAGTCAATTGAAGATCAAATAAAAACCTTTTCTCATGAAATAAACGATTCCAAAGATGTCGACATAGTCCGCAACTTGAATTTGTTGCAGAATTCTATCCAAAGTGATGAATGTTCCCGAACGACCAACGCCCGCACTACAATGAACGACGATTGGACGAGTTTCCGGTCCAACGCGTTCTCTAAAAGCTCTTACAAAGCGAGCAAGCGTTTGAGGTGGATTTGGCACTCCGAAGTCAGGCCACGTTGTGAAGTGGAAATGGCGAAGAACTCGTTGAACATCACCCTGAAGAGGAAATGTTTAAAATTAAAAGAACTTTTATAAAATTTGGGTTCACTCACTCTTTGCATCATAAACTCTGTGACGATCCAATCCGGATAATGACTGTCATTAAGCAGCGTGACTTTGATGTCACCATAGTAGACTGGCACTGTATCCATTGGCCAGTAGTGGTCACTGTAATTAAAATCTCGTTAACATTTAACTCCTTTCGAGCTTTTCAAACAACTCTCACCATTTCTCGCGACCTTTCTCGTAACATCTCGTTAACATTACTATGGCTCTCGAATTGCTTTCCCAGCACATTCGCCAGAAGTCATCTCGAGTTGAATGAAGTGGCCCTTGCGTGACAATAAACTCTCGAGGAGAGTTATGACCGGGCACGTAGTTGGCATTAATGTAATCGGATCCTTCATCGTCGTCGACTGGTTGCAACTTGAATCTCGAGTGATCATAGGGAAGAATGTTTGTGAAACGGTTTTTAGGACGATTGCAAGGCAAGTCAGCGAATGTGCAAGGTTGATCTCGTCCAACGTGTTTAAGTTCTTCAAATTCTTCGCTGAATCTGTTTTGAGATTAAAAGAAAATTTAAATATTTTCTGAAGAGAAAAAGAAAAGGTTTCAATTATTTACCGGAAGTCAGAATCAGCTGACATCAATCGATAATGTTCAGCAAAGTTTTTGATTAATACTGGTCGACTTGTCTCCATTGTGCTGTCAGGTAGAGACATGTTGTCGTTAGCTCTTGCATCCAATGCTCGCTTACAGCCGAATCTTCGTCGTCTCACGACCATCATGGCCAAGAACACGATTAGAATGAGAAGCAATGGCACTGCAATCGCCACGAACAATGATGTGTTGTCTTGATCTGAAACGATTCGTTAAATTCATTAGAAAAGATTCGAAATTTAAGAATTTCTCAGGGACAAGCGAGGCTCCTACCTTCAGCAACTTTTATTTCTTCAAATTCTTTTTGAAAGCATGAGAGGGAAAGCAAATTTAAATTGAAAATTTATCGAAAGCAAAGTCAAATCGAAATCATAAGGAAAACAAAAAATCTTCGAACTACAAGAAAAGCTCTTCAGCTCACCCTTGATCACTCTTATTCCTTCTGATAATTTTCATGTTTTGCAATATTTAATTTGAAGAGAAATTTAGAAACGAAATTATTAAAGGAACTTTTTGTGAACTTACCGGTTTGGATTGGGAAACTGTAAGCTGTGTCTGTGAATTTATCAGGAGCAGTGAACGCTCGGATTTTAACTCGATAAGTCGTTCCAGACTTGAGTGGTCCATTGCAATAACCTTTCAGACGATTGTCGCAGTTCTCAGCTCCAATAATGAAATCCTCGACGTTAACTGAGCTGTTCTTGAAAGGATAGTAAGGCTCAACAGCTTGATACGGCGGCCAGATCGAGTAAGACTGAACATCGTGCCAACTTGGCATTTCAAGACCTGACGAGTTCTTGCTGTCATCCTCAGCAACGATGACTGTGTACATGATAACGACGCCGTTCGTGTCTAAGAAATAATTCTTCCTGAATCGAATTTGAATTGTGTTTGAACTTCTGTGAACTTCAGTTGGCACAACTTGATTGCCTGGCTTTGGTGGAGCGAGAATTGGCATCTTTTGTTTCCAAATCGTCTCAGGTCCGTAACCAACTGTTGTCTTCGCTTGAATCTTGAAAATGTATGAACTTCCTGGAGTTAAGCCTCGCAACGTTCCTCGCAAGTTCTCAGGATTGAAATTCTTGACTTGAGATTGCGAACCATTCTCGAGACTGTAAGAGATCGAGAACTGTCGAATAACTCCATTTTGCTCAGCGACTGGTAAACTCCATTCAAATACAATTTCACTTGGTTGAACGTCGATCGGATTAAACTTGTGGACTCGTCCAGGAACTGACTCTTCAGTTGTAAAAACTGCAGACACTGGAACGCTATTTCGTAAGACGCTTAGCTCTGTTCCCGATCGAACAACGACTGTGAACGTGTAGTTTCGATGAGGCTTCAAGTCATTTATTGTGATGTGCAGATCGTCTGTGATGTTCGAGACGTAATTGTTGTCAACCAAATACTGAACCTCGAATGAGGTGAACTCGCCTTGCGGCTTATCCCACAACAAAGCGATCTCAGTGTCAGTTATTTTCGTTGCGTTAAGTATTGTTATCGGTTCTGGATGTAACCGGTCTTGACGTTGAATCGGCTGACTAGCGACACCGCCGCTCACAGTCCACATTTTAATATTGTAGAGTCTCCCAGGCATGAGCCCAGTGAATGTCACTTTGCGGTTTGTGTCGTTCGACAGCTTCTCTTTCTCAGGAATGTTTGGATCGCCAATCGAGAATCTGTAGTGATCAAACTTGATTCTCGAGTTTTGCGGGGTTTGTGTGTACGTGAGGGTGACAGAGTTCTTCTCATTTGGATCAAGTCCACTGACGATGAAAATCTCCGATTGAATCAACGGCATTGTTCGCACGAGAAGCGATGAAAGGTCACTCAAGAGCATGTAACTGATGACTTGAATCTGGAAATTGTATTCAACGCCAGACATCAAATCATCAATCAGAATGGAAACCAGCGGCTGTTCCTCTTTCACTTCACCATTTCGATCGTTTTGAATGATTGGACCTAAAAGAAAAATAAAACAGAAAAAAAAGTTTTTCAATGAAAGAGAAAATAAAAAAAACTTTTTCGATTAACTCACTTATGCTTTGTTCTGAAACATTTTTCGAGTGAATGTGGTCGGGTGAGTCAGTGGGCCACCAGTTGATCACATAAGTCTCCACTCTGCCTTCAGGTCGAGGCCATTCGAGAGTTATATTGTTCGAGTCAACAAGTGGAACGATGTTCGAGACGGGATTCGGTCTCACCGTTTGATTTACGTGCTGAGGATTTGGACTCTCAACTCCGTAGCTCGCTGTATTGACTTGAATCGTATACTTCTCTCCTGGCGTCATATCAGTAACATCAGCTTCCGTTGAGTTCACAGATGGCAAACGAACCCATTGCTTGTCACTCTCCGTTCGATAACGAATCGAATATTCTGTGAAAATTGAATTTTCCGGCGACGACCAATGAACCAACACTGAGTTGCTCGTGACTTTTTCAATCGTCATATTGCGTGGTGAGTTGGGATCTGAAATTGAATTTAAAGTCAGTGATTTCATTTGCATTTTACTGCTTTTTAAACTCACAAACTGCCTGAAAGTATTCATGAGGTTCGCTTTTCAGTCCATTGCTCAAAGCGAAGACTTTTACGATGTATCCGGCTCCCGGATAAAGATTCTTAAACACGAGTCGTGTGTCTTTCGTAAGAACAGTCTTTGTGTCGTCTGTGTCGTTCCTCGTGTACATCACTTCGTATTGCTCTTGCTTCGAGTTAACGTCGCTCTTCCAACTAATGTTGAGTCCCTCACGGATCGACTTTAAGTCTTCGATGATTGGAGCGGATGGTCTTGTAACGACGTAAATCGTCGTTTCGTTGGATTCCATTTTCTTCGAAATCGATTGAACTGTTATTGAATAGTTTCGTCCCGGCAATAAATTCTCCAACGTGTAACGAATCTTGTCAGTCGTCATTGAACTCGAATCGCCATTCGCTGAGCCATCGACTTCATGATAACTAATGCGATACTCTTCTTGAGTGCTTGAGTTGTCCGGTGTCCACATGATAATGACAACTCCATTAAACTCAGCGAGATTAACAAGATTCTGGACGGGAAGTGGTTTCAAGGTGACATCAGCTGTTGCTGGCCACGAAGTTACCTTGCCCGAGACCGTCTTCACCACAACCTGATATGTTTTTCCTGGCTCTAAGTTGTCTTTGAATTCAAGAGAAACCGGAGTTTCGTCTGTCTTTAAGACTCCTTGTTGTCGTCGCGTCGTTGAGAGCGACACTTGATATTTGTCGAATTCGCTGTTGCCTCGCGGCGGTTCCCACAGAACTCTAAATGAGTTTTCTGTGATTGAATCCCTGTCAAATGTTACATTTAGCGGTCGCAATGGAACCGTTCGATATTGCGCAGTTGTGGGAAGTGAAATTTCGTCTTCCGACATCGTCTGAACTGATATGTTGTAAGCTCGTCCAGGAGTTAATCCTTTGAAAGCTGCTTGAGCAGGCCCTGGCGGCTCTCCTTCCTTCTCCACATACAAAACACTTTCAATCGCATCAGGTGGATCAATCGAGACCTTGTAATGCGTGTAGATCCCCGCTGGGTAAGGCGGTTGCCATAAAACCAGCAAAGTCGTCTCATTACGGAACCAAACGATGAACTTTCCGGGAGTGTTCGGCTCTAAATTACGGGAAGGGGGATTGATATGTTAATTAAGGTTTCAAGGTTCTTCGCGTAATGATTCGGCGATGCAAATATTACTCGAGAGAGTTAGTCAGTTAGCTCTTGCATCGACAAATAAAATAGATTACCTCGTAATATTTTAATATCCAATAAATCTTTGTGTCTAAGCCGCTCTACATGTTTGCATATTTACATTCGTAATTGATTAGTATTGTATGTTAATTCATATTTTGCGTAAACGCGCGCACCGTTTGTGTAAGCGTTAGATAATTGAGGGAAGAGAAATAAATAAGTGGAGTTAGATAATTATCAAGTACCTTCAATAATTAATTCTACGATTAAAAGCGAAGATAAGAAAAAACAAAAGGTCTAATTAAATCAAACGATTCAGCAAAAAAAAATGTTTAAACTATTTTTGAGGAAAATATTTTTTCATTGAAAATTAAAATTCTCTCACAGATCAAAAGAAAAATTCTCGTTTTTAGAACCGAAAGAAAAAATAATGTAAATAATAAAGTGTACCGTAGACCAACTCAAAGTGCTCTGCTTTACAAAAATCCTCTAACTTTCCAAACAAAACCGAACAATCTATAAAAATTCAAATCGAAAACAAGAAAAATATGTTAATGCACTACACCAAGAAAAATAAACAAAACTTTGTTATTTGTGTGGCAATTATTTGAAGATGAAAGAGTCTCACTCGTTGTGAAGTTCCTGCTCGTGTAAGCGACGGATTCCTTTCCGTCGAAAATCGTGTACGCTTGAATTTGATATGTTGCTCCTGGAGTCAAGTCTTTCATCTGATATTGAAACGAGTCGTCATCGATCAAAATCGTTTTGTTCGCGTATTGATAGTCGGATAAGCCGAGGATTTTCAGCTTGAACGAAGAGTAATTCCCTTGACTTGGTGGACTCCATGAGATGACGGCATTCTTTCCGCTTCGAACTGTCACTGACAGATTTGAAGGTGGATCAGGAGCTGAATGATTAAAACGAGAAGTTCGAGTTTATTCGCAACATTGACAAGGTCGAGTGAGCGCTGTGATATTTACCTGTCGTAATCGAGACTCTCCACGTTAACCAGTCGCGATGTGTTTGGTTTGTGTAGAAAAGCCAAAAGTTATAATTCGTCCCCGGAAGCCCATTAGAGAACTGAATGGAATCTCCGATGTCCCGTGACGATATCGTCGTGTTTGGTGGTGGATATCCATAGGGCGGATCGTACACTAAACGATAAAATCCATCTTGTTGCTTATTCACATCAGAGATTTCTATCACGAGGTCAGCACAAAAGCAATTCTGCAACAACAAAAAAAGAGCAAATAGTAAATTATGAGATCGACTAACAAAGAGTTCCGATTGCGAAACTGACAATTGATTGGGGACATTCTTCGAATCGGACCATTGAGCATTTAATCGTTGCGACATATAAAGTCACAATGAGTTAATTGTGAGTCGAACAACAATTTATCGAACCGGTAATCACTTCAATGACTTTTTGTTATTTATTTAACAAAAGTCGGTTGTGAAATTAAAAATTCTCTTTCGGCTGCGAATGAAAGTTTGAGATTGATGCAACCCTCAAGACTTGACAAATTTGATGGAAATTTGTTGAGAAATAATTTAAATGTCTTCTTCAATCATGAACGCATGAAGGATCCGTCAATTTATCTCTTCCCGTCTCTTTCGTTATCGCGAGAGGGGAAAATGTTTGTGCCTTGTTTTTTCGTCGTTTAATATCCATTTGTTCCACCACATGCAACTCATTTCCTTCCTCACAAACAGCAAACGCTGCTGGATGAAAAATCTTTCTTCTAAGTGCTCTCACGAATTGATAAATTCACTTCTCTCGTTCAATAACGTGTCAATTTAGAAAGTCCATTGGCTGAGATATTTTTTCCTTCATTCATTTTTTTTGTCATCGCTCGATAAAGTATTTGGCATGGCTGAGTCGAATCCGCAAACGATCGGAAACATTCAAGTGCGCTGTGCCTTTGCTTTCGTTATGCATGTAAATTTGTTTTCTAAAAACGATTGAGAAATTCAAATGACCACGAATAGAACTGAGAAACAACTTTCCGTTGCTCAAGAAGTTGCACAAACTCTTTTCGTTTCAAATAATAATTTGTCCAGGAAAACACATCCAGAGCTTTGATTGCTGGGGAGAGTCGTTGCATGTTAAACCATAATTTCTTTGTCTTGTAACAAAGTTTGTTTCTTTGTCTCTTTCATGTAACAACGCGGAGCTCACATGTGTTCGCTATAAAACGATTAATTACAGAGATTTTTTTTCGCGCAAACTGCTCAATTAAGCGTAACAAGTTAATAATTGCACATGCAATCGGTGGTTAGCATGACGTCATTGCTTGAAAGCTATAACTTCCCTTTTGTTTGATTGATTTCTTGTCTTTGAAACGCAAAACCGCGATTCAACGTTTTTTATTTAATTTCCTTTCAGTTTGTCTGAGAGCTCTTGGTGAGACAATGAATGAAGCTCGACAGCAAATATTCAATAACGAATAAAAAAACGATCTAAGAGGGGTGCGAGAATTATGTCATCGAAAATGTTTTATGAATTGTTTTTTGATTAAATTCTGAACTGACATCAGCAGAAAAAAAAAGTGATTTCAATGCTGACTTGTCATTTAAACATACGAAGCTCCGGAATTGAGTTTTTTCAGGCGTGGAAATAAAAACAAAACAGAGAACATAATAAAAATGTCTTTAGCTCGGGAAAATATATTAGAACGACACTCGAGGAATCATGAGCGGCTGAATGAAACGTGAAAGCATTTAACGAGATTAAATGATTTGTTGAATGGCAATTCACGTTTCGCAATCATTTTACGACAATTCTGCGGTTACCAACTCTGCCGGTTGGGAAAATTTTCTCTCGAGTCACATTCAACACTTTTAAACAAACACACACACACACACTCACTTTCCTCAAAGGCCAAATAAGTGGTTTTCGTTTCTTTTCTCTACACATTAAAGCCATTTCGAAAAGAAATGCTGCTTAACTGGAGAAACGTTTGTTTCTCTTCTGCGGAATTCGCAGATTTCATTTTCACGCTTCGCAGATATAAAAGCAAAAGCAAAAAATGATGGAAATGTTGTTTTTGTGCGAAAGGAGAAGGAAACATCAAGAAGGAATCACGTACGACACAATCACCTTATTCTTCTGGATTAAAAGGGCGCTTTATGGTTGAGGCGTCAATGAAAGGAATTGGATCGCACTACGAGAGAAGTTTTCAGGGGTTGAGCATGATAATCTTAAGTGGAAGCTGAAATGTTTTTCTTTCGGTTTGATTCCTCTGCTTTATATCAATCTTCACGTCCCAGAAGTTGAGCAACATTAGATCGACGTAAAAAATGCTGTTTACATTCATTCGGAGTCGATAGGAGAGCAGCACTCTCGTGAATAAAGATTTTTCCCTTGATATTAGAAGCTAAATACTTGAGAGGTCTTTAATTATTCAGTAGACGCTGAAGATATTGTTTGGAGATAACTCTGAGAAATTGAATTATCCATTCATTAGCCAGCACATAAAATTGAATGATAAAGAGTTGCCGAAGCTACTTCTAGGCCTAAAATCTTCCTCTTGCCTCAGGCAATTCAACATTCTGATTAAGAATTCTCTTGGAAAATTTTTGGAGAAACTTTTTGGTTTAAACTAGAAAATCCCACAAACGCCGCTTCGCTAATTTACATTTCGAGAGATAACGAGATTGAAATCCGCAAAGTTTTTGCTTTAAATGCGCATCGTCAAAAACTGAAGTTTTCAAATTATTTATGCAGAGTTTCTTATTGCGAAAATTGAATTTCAATAGCGAAGCGAAGCGTTGTTGAGTTTTTCAACAGCGAAACGCGAATGATGATTCAGTGATGAGGCAAGAAATAATTTCAATGAGACGTGGGCGAGTCTCGGAATTCCTCTGATGCCATCAAAAGCGGATTTGTTGGAACCTTGAAGGCTCGAAAAGAATTTTTGCTCATCAACCGCAAGACATTAAAATACCAAACAACGGAACTAACAAAACTTACAAGTTTCACTTTTCCTCCTTGCACAACAAAATTTTATTTACAAAAAGCATTAAATATTGAGTAGAGAGGGTGCCGAGGGAAATTAGAGCAGTTTCTAGTATCGGCTAGATTGAGTCGGAGAGTCCCTAATGAATTTTCGATTTCCCTTCATCACGATCGACATCTTTCCGCGTTCACATAGTCGAGGGGGCGAGCAATGAACGCGCATTTATATTTCGATCAGGAAGGAAGAAAAGAATTTGTTAGTTTGTCTGATTTTGGGGTGAGAATTCCACCGCGAGCAAACCCCTCCTCTCCAACTTGTCAATTTGGGTTTGATGTGACATCGATATTACTTTGAAAAGAAAAAGCGAAGGTGGGTGCACTTATCAAAAAAAGAAAAAGAAAATTAAATTTAAAGTCATAAGAAGTCTCCATTTCCTCTGCCATTTGCAAGCAAAGTAATCTTTCAACCCTCAGCTTTGCTTTCCACGTCTCCCTTCTCCTTTTTCTACCTTTCACTTGATGTATGATTCGAATCCGCCCTTGAGGATATTTACGAAGAAGAGAGAAAATATTTACCGATTTTGTTCCACTTTTATGTGACGTGTGCGTGTGTTGTTTGCAATGTTTTCGCAAATTGATGAAGAGAAGCAAATGAGCTCATGCATTCCAAAAAACATCAAAAAGAAGTAACAATGCTCAGCTCTGCTCTGCAATATTCCCGATAATGACATTTTTTTACGTCAATAAAGAGCTAAACAAAGGGTGAGCACGAGTCTCGAATTCAATTTAGAGAACGTTAAAGTCCAATTTAATCTCAACCCTCTCAGCCTCACCCATCGAAGCATCAGCCGAAATTTAATCAACGAGTCGAAGAATAGAAATTCCATGCATTTTCCGACAATAACAATCATATTTATTCGATTCTGTTTCCATGGCCAGATTCGCTCGACCAATTCGAGATCTCCGAGTCTCGGCAAATAAAATCTCTCTTAGCTCACTTCAAGTTTTTGTTTGCTCGTCCTTTCAATTTTTTTTAACAAATAAAACTCTTTCAAAGTTCAACTGCTCGTTACTGGTAATGGTTAGACGGATGAAGAAAAATGTTAAAAAGCAGCAAACAAGGTTATCTTGATGGTATTATTGCCAGTGAACTCACACTCACGTCGAGACCACCAGAATCCAGATAATCAACTTTGTTTACTTTGCTTGTTAGATTTGATTCGATTCTCGCCCAAAAAATTTCCATGTCGAGGGAGGATTTTCGACAGGACGAAGCTTATCTCGTTTTTGAATTTGTATTCGTTCCCTTGGCGTCGGAGGAGATAACAAAATGTTAATGATTGTACAAAAACACATAAAACACGAGACGTGAGATAATTTCTTTGCAAGGAAATTTAATGGCGATTACTCTTCCAACCTTCTCCGAGTCAGAGCTTCGGGAAAATCTTTGTCAATTCGTAGTCAACGAAGAAAGTTCGTTGCCATCCCTGAGTTAACTTTATTACCTCGATAGTAAAGTCTCGTGTGTCTAACTAATTTATTTTCTTCTCGCCGGAGAAGTTCTCGCAAGGAAATTGCACATTTTACATTTTTCTTTCATAAATTATTACAAATTGCATTTGAAGTATCTGCTCGAGTCGAAAATCAATACTTTAATTAGATTTCCAGAAGAGTTCGGAACTTTATCAGTTCTCAGAATCAAGAAAACTCGCATTTGATAAGATTCGAATCCAATGACTCATGAAATTGATTTGTTGCAATTCTACGCTCGCACTGAAGCTTCTGATTGCACATTAAAACCCGAAATACGATTGTCATGGACAATATTTCCTTTCCGAGCCATTAATTGCATGACTTTTATTATCATTAGTTTGTTGATCTAGCGAATCTCTCACTGGCCATGCACGATTTTCATCAGCGAACGGTAAACTTTCGGAATTTTTTTCCCACTCTCGACGTGACAATCAGAATTAGCTCAATATAACTGAATGTCTGTCGGAGCAAATAGAGTGAGGTGAGTGGCAGACTGAGCAGACGTCAGAATGGGGAAAACACTTGTGAAATTATAAAGCGCATTTCGGCTTTTGTCTTTCGTCAGCAGACTGTGCAGTTTTTGTTATTGCACGAGACTCGAATGTGCATTGCTTTTGATTTGCGAGTTATTAAATTTATGCTGAATCGTGCTGGAGGAATTATTTTACATTTGTCAAGAGTCTCGTGTCGTCTGATGCTATTGACATTCAACTTGAGTCATACGAACAATTAAACGTAAGCAGAATTCATTTGTCAAGTGTTGTTCAACTAATTTGATAATAAAACAAAAAAACTTTTATCAATTGAAAAGTAACAAATTGAAGGAGGAGATCGAATTGAAAAACAATTCGAGTCGTGTCTGGTAGTTGACAAAAATATTTATCATGTTCTCGCATATGCTTCAAATGCGAATTTGAAAGGGTCGACTGCTGGTGACATCATCAATCACTCAACAAAAATCTTTCCATTGCACAATTGAGACGTCGCCGGAACAAACTTGTGGACTCCATGTCGTCCTCGATGCCATTACTGCAAATGATTTCTCTTAATTATACGAAAAGTATTTAAGAATCATTAAATCATGAGACTCATAAATCACAGCGGGGAGAAAGAATTTCCGTCTACACCCTTCAACGTCACTTTTTTCATTCATCACGATATCACTATCCACCCGAAATTTGCGGGAATATATTACAGGAAACGGTTTTGATTATGGAGTCGAGTTTGAACGAGCTCCAACCGAACATTTTATGTCGAAAAAAAAAAGTCCATTAGCATAGTTAGGGAATGCTCGGGCGTGAAACGTTGCTAATGAATGAAAAATTTCCTCCCCCATTTTGTGCATTAAAGTTTACATTCCATGCTCGACATGAAGCCCATCGTGTTGCTGAGAAGGTGCAGTGCCGAAGCTTTTTATTTGCTTAATTGATTGCATTGGAAATCAGAAACAGAGTTCGAGGCTTTTTGTTTTTCGTTCTGAGTGTACCAAGGTGTTTACCTCGGTTCGGTTTACAAAAAGAAGAATCTGGGTCGAATGAAAGTGGGAGTTTAAAAGAGATTGATGAAGATTCATCGGTCGATTCCATCAACCCCCCAAGTAGATCACGAGAGCGTCATGATTCATCATGAAAATTATTTATCCGACGAGAACATTTTTCAAGAAAAAGTTTTTCTTCAAACACGGAAATTAAAGAAAGAAGAGAACTTGTAAATTTTAGTAGTAACTCGCCATGTGTTCGAGCATTTGTTTCACACAGACTCATGACGAAGCGGAATCACATGTTGGGTTCTTTCACTCGGGGCCGAGTTATTTATTGCTTTCTTCTCATCGTGAAATTCGAGGATTACGGGCCGAGTTTTGTGATAGCAAACGAAGAGATATGCGAGCGGACGAAATTGCCAACCTATGATGACATAAACGAAAAAGACAACTTCAGACGACAATTCCGGGTTTTCTCCGAAAGTTATTTCATTAAAGTTGTTGCTGGGGCCACGATGAGCCCCTTGAGACTTTTATTTCTAAAAACAGATTCTTCGCGTCGAAAACAGAAAACAGATTCGAGACAAGAAAGTTTTTCCATGTCCATGAATTCTAAAATTTTCCACTTCCTCTTCAACAAATGAAAACTTTGAAATCTCGAAGAGAACGTGACTTGATATGTTTTCAGTGTGCACTTGTTTTAAACAGAAAAATATGTGAACTAGAAAGAAAGGTTGTCGATCTCTTTTAGTTACTCGTAAGCTTCTCATTTCAAAAACGTTTTATTACAAACAATTCCCTCTTGGTCGGTTCGTCCCAGGTCTCGCACATGTCACAGCATAAGCTGAAAGAAGAAAATGTCCCCGCAATTACTCGAAGAGTGTAAATTGGATTTCCGAATGCATCAAAAGCATTTGTATTTCACACATCTCTCGCTTTCCCACATAAAACAAGTGAACTGATATTTGCAGTTGCGTCACATCAGACCGGAGATGAGATGAAAGGCGAAAAACGAAATTTAATGTGAGAAAATGTGCAATATTTGTCGGCGGAGGATAATTGCATCGTTGCCATTGTTGTTGGAGTTTTCATTTTAATCTGAAGTCGCTATGTTCTCCGCTAATTTATTGCTGCATCATCCGTGACTCCCTCGACGAGTTGTGTCTCTTTAAAAACTTGTCACACAGACCAGCGCAGCTTTCGAGCAAGCGTAACCATCAAATTCCATCGCTTTGATGTCCATCGGCATTTTCAATTGAGAGTAAAGTCAAGGGGAGACCGACATATCAGTGCAAACACATCAAACACTAGATCGCATCAGCAGCTTTTAATGTATTCACATTAACACAAACACGATGGAACTGGTTTCTTTCAGTCGCTTGCCATTTCACAAAATATCTTTAGTTGGTAGAAATATTTTTTCTTTTTTTTTAGGGAGCAACTGCTAGACAAAAGTCGTGTCACACTTTTTCATTTAACGCCGCATTAAGCGCGTGTAGATAAATTAAAATCGTACAAGGGGATTACCAACGATTGTTGTCGTAAAAAGTGCGGCAAGTCACATATGAAGGGCGACGCAGGTTTGCAGAGAAACTTGTAAATTAATGAGCAGGTTGAGGGTCGTCTTGCGTCACCAGACGTCGACATCATTAAAATAATTGGCTCTCTCGAGACAAAACGGAAATCAAGATATCAAGCCGTGTCATTTCCATTAGAGATGCAGTTTCTGTGTAAGGTGCATTATGTTTTGTTTGAAAGTAAAAACATAAAACACACAAAAGCTTCTTCTCAATGGGCCTCGCGAGACTCACTCTTTGTTGTGCGTTTCTGTAAAAAGTTATCGAGACAAAGAGGTAACCGAAGTGCTATTAACAATGCTTGCTCTTGTGTGAGTGTTGAAATGACTTTTTTCCGCAGCGAATGATTGAAAAGGTTCAACGTTGTTGTATGCAAAACTACATCAACAGTAACAAACGGGTTTTGCTGTCTTTTGCACACACATTCTTCACTCTCGAGTAAATCTATTTCATTCCAAAGCATAATTCGACTTTTTGTTTGTTTTCATTTCACTTTGAAATAATGTTCGCGTAGATTATTAAATCGCAGCTCACATCAAATGACAATCAATTGCTGCACAGCACGAACGTCGATCTTGGCTTTGCATAATAAATTGGCGGACTTTTTTGGATAAAATAAAGTCACACACTTTAATTTTAATTTGCATATTTCCCTCTCAAAACGTTTCAATGTGTGTACGCGTAAGCAAAGAAACAAAAAAAAACTATTTTCGAATTCTTGCTTTACGAGTAAATATTTCGGCGAAATCCGAGAGTTTCTGAATGATTCGCTTTTGAAGGTGATTTTATAATTGGGGGGAGCGGTTGACATGACGATTATGAAGTTGAAAGTTTGCGGATGGGGAAAAATGAGGTTTATGTGGTGACTAGAAAGCAGAAACCATTTACATTTTAAATTCATGAATTTAATTGGTTTTGCGGATTGATTCGTAGTCGCCCTAATCGAAGAAACATGATCACTCACCTGTAGGCTAACGAAAATAATCCATAAATGTACAAGACTAATGACGAATGTTGAGTAATTGTGAGTTGGATTCATTGCTGCCCTTTTCTTTCTGTGCCAACTCTTAATATCGAAGAAGACACTTTCCTGTTGGTTTCTTTTCTTTTGACGCTGATTTGTATTTCGCGTCGATGTGTGCGGATCGAATTCGCAGAAACGTTTCACTCGGAATATTATTTATTTTACGAAACTTTTAAAAATTAATTTAATGATATGAAGTTAGCGGGAAAAGTAAAAGAAAACTTGAAACTTTCCGCCGAAACTTTTTCTGTCGCTTGCATTGCAATTCTAATTATTCATGCACAAAGCTTAGTTTGATCGAAGCCAATGACACATTTCAGCTTCTCTGTTTTCAATTCCATCGCTGCAACAGCTTGAAAGACTTTTCACTTTAAACTTTTCCGCCTTTTTCCACTTCGCGAAATCGGAAAATTCACACTTTTCCAACAATCAGCGAGATAATTACTTTTCCTTATCGTTTCGATTGCCAACAAGCATAAACCAGTTGGGAAAACATAATAAAAGATTTTATGATTTTTTCTTCTTCTCTTTCTGCACAATACTAAAAGACTTTTTTTTAGTATCCAGTGAAGGTATTTGAATATTTATTTTTCACTTGTTTATCACTTGTTATTGCGAATATTTTGACTTATCCCGCTTTGGAACCGAGGTTGAGTGATGAACTAATAATATTTTGTGTGAATTTGATGGCTGATTGACGAGAAATAAAATTATAACTGGGAGAGAAGTGGATTGCGTTTGACGATTGCTCAAAAACTAATCTGTGTGAGTTATGAGGGCCGAGGGGCATTCATGAGAGTTTGAGTTAGCGAGGTTTGCGTGTCAGGCAGAGCAAGAAATTTTATAGCAAAAATATCAAAACAAATCACAAAGTAAAATGGCAAAAAAGAAAGAATTAAGTGAGGCACAGCGAACTCTTATTATTGATTTAATTCATGAAGGAAAATCTTATCGTAAAATTGCGGAGTTGATGAAAATTCATTTTACAACAGTCAGTCATACAGCCACAAAATATTTGAAATATGGAACTGTGAAAACTTTGCATAGATCAGGAAGAAAACGCAAGACAAAATTAAGAATCGACCTAAAAAGTTCTCCTAAAATCTCGCAGGAAATTAAAGACACACACAACGTTGACCTGAGTCCGTCAACCGAAATCATAGAATATTGTCAGAAGGAATGCTCAGACAATCCTAAAAGTAACTGCAGACTTTGCCTTGAGCATCTTGAGAATCAAACAGAAAGTAAATCAGTTAAAGGAGATCTCGAGATGAAAATAAACGAAGTTTTCCCTCCGAATGTAAGCAAACATTAAACTAAATCTTAATTTCTTCAATTAAAATCCTTATTTTCAAGGTTCTTCGATTGCCGACAGCTTCATCGAATTCTCTCTGCATTTCCTGCTACTCCCTAGTAAACGACTTTCATTACTTCAGATCAGCGATCATCAAGAAGCATGAAAGTTACTCGAACTGCGTACAATTTGAACTTTGCGAGATTAAAATGGAGCAAATCGATTTCAATCCTGTCGTCAACATATTGGCAATTAAAGAAGAAGATTTAGGAGAATACGAATGGAATGCTGATGACTGGAACAATGAGCCTGATGCCGAAATGAATATTAAATGTGAACAAATAGAATTGGATATTCCTCAATCGCCAAACGATTTCGAGGAAGTTTTGATAGAAAACAGAAAAAGAGATTTGAAAATTCCTCAATTACGAAACGTTCTTGACAAAGTTTTGAAAGCAATCGACAAAGGATCTTCCATCACCGACGCAGCTTTAAAGTTCAACATTTCGGAATTACATTTGAAGGATTTTGCCGACAAATCAACTTCACCTCAAGAATTTGATCGGAAAATTGCAAATTGGATCATAACTTCTGGCGAAATGTGTGATCCAAAGACAAAACAAAATGTTCTCGATGCTGCAACTCATTTATCCAAACTCGACTCATCCACGATCTCAAATGAATTCAATGACAACTGGTTCCGAAGTTTCCTAAAGAGAAATCCTGATGTGCTACTTCCAAATGTATTGAGATTAGAATCAGACGCTGATAAGACAACTGATGATCTTCCAGACGACAAAGCTTCAGATAAATCAGAGAACGAAATTGTTTGGATCGAAAAGCAATCTGAAAACGCTGGAAAAAAATCACTTACCGAGGAAACGATGAAACTTGCATTGGAGGAAGTCAAAAACGGAGCCGCAATCATCCCGACTGCTAATAAATACAAAATTAGCAAAAGCACTCTCTACTACAGAATAAGAAACGGTCACAAAATCAAACAAAAACCGAAACCGCAAATTCCTCGCTTATTAGAGATGAGACTTGTCGAATGGATCATTCTTTGTAATGAATTGGGTGACACTAAAACACATTCCGACATTTATGAGATTGTGTCGCATATCATAAAAATTCAAAATCGAAATAACTCTACCTCAATAGTTAAAGATTGTGTAAATCGCTTTTTGACGCGGCATCCTGAGACTTTAATTGAACCTTCGAAGTAAGTCATTCACATTACGAAATGTTTTATTCCTAACTTTAAATTTATTTTAGTAAATTAGAAAAGTTTGAATGCGATATGTGTGCACGTCATTTTAAAGAAAAGAGCAGTTTAAGGCAACACCTCGCAATTCATCTCAAGCCAAAGAAAGAGTCCAAATGCAAGATCTGTGAGGAAACATTTACTACAATCAAAAGTCTTAAAAGACATGCAGCAGAAGAACATCCTGCACCTGGAAAAGCAAAGGATTTAGTTTGTGATGCTTGCGGAATTTGTTTCTACACAAACATCAGTTTATCATTACACGCAGTTATTCACAAGGAGAAGAAATTTCTTTGCGACTTTGAAGGATGCAACAATAAATTTTTAAGTGCGAAACAACTCGAGAATCACAAGCACAGTGATCACTACGGAATAAGTGACTTTGATAAATTTAAATGTGATTTTCCTGGCTGCGGGAAAACTTTCATCCACGAATCGAGAATGAGAACACATAAACGGGAGACACACGAGGAGAAACCGAAATGTCCAGTGAACAATTGCAATACTCATATTGGTCGTGCTGCTAACATGAGAGATCATTTGAGGAGACACAAGGATATCGATGATCAAGAGCTTCAGAAATATTTATTGATTTTTAAATAAATAAAGATCTCGTCTTGTAAAATTCTGAAAATAAAGTTTTTCGTTTAAAATCTCAACGGTCAATTTGAATTTGAAGGAAAAAAATTATTTTTATAGCAAAAAAATCAAAACAAACAAAAATCAAGAAAATAATAAATTGTCGAGAAAAATCTTGATTAATGGTTTACGAGAATTGACAGCAGCTAGAATTGAAGTTAACTTCAAGGTAAACAAGCAGTTTTGCAAATTTCAAAGTCACTTATTAAAAATGCCGGCAAATAAATACTTAAGCGAAGCTGAAAAATCTGTTATTGATGAATTGAACCAACTACAACTCTCCAAGGCCGCCATAGCAAGAAGAATCAAGAGAAGTCGTCGCGTTGTGCAAAATTATCTGGAAAAACGAGAAAGTTACGGTCAAAAGAAAAAAACAAAAGGCAATTCAAAGATCAACCATCGCCAAAAGAATCAAATAATTAAACTTGCATCAACCGGAAGATTCACCGCAAATGAAATCATCAATAAACTAAATTTGCCCATCAAAAAGAATGCAGTAGCTAAAATTTTGAAGACCGAACAAGAATGTCACCCAGAGCTGGAAAAACAAAACACATCAAAAGTATCCCGAGAAATAGAACATTGCCAAATGGAAGACTCAGAGAATCCTCAAAGTAACTGCAGGCTTTGCCTTGAGCATCTTGAGAATCAAACAGAAAGAAAAACAGTGAAAGGAGATCTCGAGATGAAAATAAATGAAATTTTCCCTTCGAATGTAAGCAAACATTAAACTAAATCTTAATTTCTTCAAACTCAATCTTTATCTTCAAGGTTCTTCGATTGCCGACAGCTTCATCAAATTCTCTCTGCATTTCCTGCTACGCTCAAGTAAATGACTTCTATCACTTCAGATCAACGATCATCAGAAAACACTCGAACTGCGAACAATTTGAAATTTGCGAAATTAAAATGGAACAAATCGATTTCAATCCTGTCGTCAACATTTTGGCGATTAAAGAAGAAGATTTAGAAGAATACGAATGGAATGCTGATGACTGGAACAATGAAGCTGATGCAGAAATCAACGCTGAATGTGATCAAGAAGAATCGATAAATCCTCAATCGGAAAATGATTTCGAGGAAGTTTTAGAAGAAATTAGAAAAGGAGAATTGCAAATTCATCAACTACAAATTGATCTTGACAAAGCTTTGAAAGCAATCGACAAAGGATCTTCCATCACGGACGTGGCTTTAAAATTCAACATTTCTGAATCACATTTGAATGATTTTGCTGACAAATCGGCTTCTCCTCAAGAATTTGATCGGAAAATTTCAAATTGGATCATAACTTCTGGCGAAATGTGCGATCCAAAGACGAAACGAAATGTTCTCGATGCTGCAACTCATTTATACAAACTCGACTCATCCACGACCTCAAATGAATTCAACGACAACTGGTTCAAAAGTTTCCTAAAGAGAAATCCTGATGTGCTACTTCCAAAAGTATTGGATTGGAAAACAATTTCTGATGATATTACTGAGGATTTACCGGATGATGACACTTCAAATATTTCAGAGAACGAAATTGATTGGATTGAGGAACAAGCTTTAAACGCTGGAAAAAAATCATTTACCGCTGAAACATTGAAACTTGCTCTGGAGGAAATTGAAAATGGAGCATCTATTAGATCGACTGCAACAAAATACAAAATTAGCAGAGGTATTTTATCTCGCAGACACAAATTTGGCAGCAAAAGAAAAAAATCTTTGCAGCCGCAAATTCCTATCGCATCAGAGACAAGACTTGCTGAGTGGATCGTTGCTTGCAACGAACTGGGTGACACGAAGGATCATTCCAACATTTGTGAGATTGTATCTCATCTCTTCAAAATTCTAAAACGAAAGCCTTTTACTTCAAGTGTCAACACTTGGGTTGATCGCTTTCTAAGACGACATCCTGAGACGTTAATTGAACCTTCGAAGTAAGTCAATAAAATAACAAAATATTCGATTTCTAACTTTATAATCTTTTTTTCCAGGGAATTAGAAAGGTTTGAGTGCGATGTGTGTGGATACCAATACTCGGAAAAGTCTGTTGTAAAAAAACACATCCTCGCTGTTCATGCAAAGAAGAAGTTCAAATGCAAAATCTGTGAGAAAACATTTGCTGCAATCCCAACTCTTAAAAGACATGCAGCACAAGAACATTCTGCGCCCGGAAAACCAAAGAATTTTGTTTGTGATGTTTGCGGAATGGGTTTTTACACAAAAATCAGTTTAACAAGACACACTTATCGACACAAGGAGAAGAAATTGCATTGCGATTTCGAAGGATGTTACAAAAAGTTTTTAAGACCGAAAGAACTCGATGATCACAAACGCAATGACCACTACGGATTGAAAGATTTTAAATGTGATTTTCCTGGTTGCGACAAAGCTTACAAGACCAACCCAAGACTGAGACGACATCACAAGGAGACACACGATGAGAAACCAAAGTGTCCAGTCAACAATTGCAGTTTTCGTGGAGGTCGCGCCGATTACATGAGAAATCATTTGAAGAGACACAAGGATATCGATGATCAAGAGCTGCAGGAATATTTATTGATTGTTAAGGAAATGAAGTTGTCAACTTGAATTCGAAAAATAAAAAATTTCAATGGAAAACTTAACGGTCGTTTTTAAATTGCTGGAAAGAAATAAATTTTATAGCAAAAAATCAAAACAAACAAAAATCGAGAAGTGGAGTGGATGGAGGTGATCAGATGTTTTCTAATAAGGCTCCAAAACGATTAAATATTCTAAAAGGCGGAAGACCATTGCGTTTGACCTCATCAGAAGAGTCCGGACTAGTCAAATGGATTGTCGAATGTGCTGAATGTGAAAAACCAGCAAAAAAACGATCTGTGATAGAAATACTTCGACGAAAGAATGGAAAGCACAAAACACTTTCAGCAAAATAGTATTATGGACTTTTTCAACATCACCTCGAATCCTCAAAGTACTTGCAGACTTTGTCTTGAGCTGCTGGGAAATCAAATAGAAAGTAAATCAGTGATAGGAGATCTCGAGAAGAAAATAAACGAAATTTTCCCTTCGAATGTAAGCAAACATAAACTAAATCTAAATTTCTTCAAATAAAATCTTTATTTTCAAGGTTCTTCGATTGCCGACAGCTTCAACCAATTCTCTCTGCATTTCCTGCTACGCTCAAGTTAATGACTTCCATCACTTCAGATCAACGATCATCCAAAAGCAGAGTTTGAACTGCGAGCAATTTGAACTTTGCGAGATTAAAATGGAACAAATCGATTTCAATCCTGTCGTCAACATTTTGGCGATTAAAGAAGAAGATTTAGGAGATTACGAATGGAACGCAGATGACTGGAATAATGAAGCTGATGCAGAAATCAACACTGAATGTGATCAAAGAGAATTAGAAATTACAGAATCGAAAAACGATTCTGATACCGCTTCGATTGAATCTGATCATGGAGAATCAATAATTCCTCAGTCGGAAAACGATTTCGAGGAAGTTTTAGAAGAAATTAGAAAAGAAGAATTGCAAATTCATCAATTACAAATCGATCTTGACAAAGCTTTGAGAGCAATCGACGAAGGATCTTCCATCACCGACGCAGCATTAAAGTTCAAGATTTCGGAATCACATTTGAAGGATTTTGGCGACTGTTCTCATGAATTTGATCGGAAAATTGCGAACTGGATCATAACTTCTGGCGAATTGTGTGATCCAAAGACGAAACAAAATGTTCTCGACGCTGCAACTCATTTATCCAAACTCAACTCATCCACGATCTCAAATGAATTCAATGACAACTGGTTCCGTAGTTTTCTAAAGAGAAATCCTGATGTGCTACTTCCAAAAGTATTGGATTGGAAAACAATTTCTGATGATATTACTGAGGATCTCTTGGATGACGACACTTCAAATATTTCAGAGAACGAATTCGATTGGATTGAGGAACAAGCTGTGAACGCTGGAAAAAATAAATTTTTCGATGAAACATTGAAACTTGCTCTCAAGGAAATTGAAAATGGAGCATCTATTAGATCGACTGCAACAAAATACAAAATTAGCAGAGGTGCTTTATCCCGCAGACACAAATTTGGCAGTAAAAGAAAAAAATCTGGGCAGCCGCAAATTCCTATCGCATTAGAGACGAGACTTGCCGATTGGATCGTTCTTTGTAACGAACTGGGTGACACGAAGGATCATTCAAACATTTGTGAAATTGTATCGCATCTCTTCGAAATTCTAAAACGGAAGCACTATCCTTCAATTGTCAAACCTTGCGTTGATCGCTTTCTAAGACGACATCCTGAGACGTTAATTGAACCTTCGAAGTAAGTCAATAAAATAACAAAATATTCAATTTCTAACTTAAATTTTTTTTTTCAGGAAATTAGAAATCTTTGAATGCGACTTGTGTGGATACCAATACTCGGAAAAGTTTGTTGTAAAAGAACACATCCTCGGTGTTCATGCAAAGAGGAAGTTCAAATGCAAAATCTGTGAGAAAACATTTGCTGCAATCTCAACTCTTAAAAGACATGCAACACAAGAACATCCTGCGTCTGGAAAACCAAAGAATTTTGTTTGTGATGTTTGCGGAATTCGTTTATACACAAAAATTAGTTTAACAAGACACGCAATTATTCATAAGGAAAAGAAATTCCATTGCGACTTCGAAGGATGTGACAAAAAGTTTTTAAGACCAAAAGAACTCGAGGATCACAAACGCAATGATCACTACGGATTGAAAGATTTCAAATGTGATTTTCCTGGCTGCGACAAAGCTTACAGCACCAAACGAAGATTGAGACGACATCACAAGGTGACACACGATGAGAAATCGAAGTGTCCAGTCAACAATTGCAGTTTTCGTGCAGGTCGCGCTGATTACATGAGAAATCATTTGAAGAGACACAAGGATATCGATGATCAAGAGCTGCAGGAATATTTATTGATTGTTAAGGAAATGAAATTGTCAAGTTGAATCCCGAAAATAAAGTTTTTCATAAAGTTTAAATAAAAAATTGGGATTAGGAACGGAAAGAGATTGCTTAAACTTGGGTTGATTGCTTCCTAAGACATACTGAGACTTCAATTGAAAATTTATAGTCATTCATATCGAAATGTTAAGTTACTGAATTTAAATTTTTTTCAGTAAACTAGAAATGTTTGAATGCGATTTGTGTGCACGTCAATTCAAGGAAAAGGCTAGTTTAAGGAAACACCTTCTCGCTATTCATTTGAAGACAAAGTTCATCTTCACGGAATTAGAATTTAAATCTGATTTTCCTGGTTGCGGGAAAACTTGCTGAAATTGCAGAAATATTCATTGATTTTTAAATAAATTAAGATTTCAACCTGTTGAACTCTGATAAGTTTTTCCAAGAAAAATCTCAACGGTCATTTTAAACTGTTGGAAGGGAAAAAGAAGAATTTTATAGCAAAAAAATCAAAACAAACAAAAATCAAGAAGTTGAAGTTGAGGTGATCAGATGTTTTCTAATAAGGCTCCAAAACGATTAAATATTCTAAAAGGCGGAAGGCCGTTGCGTTTGACATCATCAGAAGAGTCTGAACTAGTAAAATGGGTTGTCGAATGTGCTGAAAGCGGAAAACCTGCAAAAAAACGAACTGTTTTGAATGCTGCGACAGAAATTCTTCGACGAAAGAATGGAAAGCACGAAACTCTTTCAGCCAAATGGTATTATGGATTCTTACAACGTCACCCAGAGCTGGGAAAACAAAAAACATCCAAAGAATCCCGAAAAAGTGACGATTGCAAGAAGAAAGCCTCAGACAATCCTCAAAGTAATTGCAGACTTTGCCTTGAGCTGCTCGAGAATAAAACAGAAAGTAAATTTGTGTTAGGAGATCTCGAGATGAAAATAAACGAAATTTTCCCTTCGAATGTAAGCAAACATTAACTAAATCTTGATTCCTTCTAACCCAATCTTTATCTTCAAGGTTCTTCGATTGCCGACAGCTTCATCGAATTCTCTCTGCATTTCCTGCTACGCCCAAGTGAATGACTTCCATCACTTCAGATCGACGATCATCCAAAAGCACTCGAACAGCGAACAATTTGAACTTTGCGAGATTAAAATGGAGCAAATCGATTTCAATCCTGTCGTCAACATTTTGGCGATTAAAGAAGAAGATTTAGGAGATTACGAGTGGAACGCTGATGATTGGAACAATGAACCAAACACAGACGACAACACTGAATGTGATCAACGAGAATTAGAAATTCCTCAACTTCCAAACGATTCTGATAACGCTTGGATAGGATCTGATAACGGAGAATCAATAATTCCTCATTTAAAAAACGATTTCGAGGAAGTTTTAGAAGAACTTAAAAAAGGAGAATTGCAAATTCATCAATTACAAATCGATCTTGACAAAGCTCTAAAGGAAATTGACAAAGGATCTTCCATCACCGACGCAGCTTTAAAGTTCAACATTTCGGAATCACATTTGAAGGATTTTGCCGAAAGATCGAGTTCTCCTCAAGAATTTGATCGGAAAATTGCAAATTGGATCATAACTTCTGGCGAAATGTGTGATCCAAAGACGAAACGAAATGTTCTCGATGCTGCAACTCATTTATCAAAACTTAACTCTTCCACGATCTCAAATGAAATCAATGACAACTGGTTCCGAAGCTTTCTAAAGAGAAATCCTGATGTGCTTCTGCCAAATGTATTGGATTGGAAACAAATATACGAGGAAACAACTGAGGATCTTCCAGACGACAAAGCTCCGGATAATTGTGAGAACGAAATTGATTGGATTGAGGAACAAGCTGTGAAGGCTGGAAAAAATAAATTTACCGATGAAACCATGAAACTTGCTCTTGAGGAAATTGAACGTGGAGCATCTTTTAGATCGACTGCAACAAAATACAAAATTTCCAGAAGTACTTTATATGAAAGACACAAATATGGCGATCCTAGAAAAAGGTCAAACAAACCAATAATTCCCCAAGCTTTAGAAATGAGACTTGTCGAATGGATCGTTGCTTGTAACGAACTGGGTGACAAGAAAGAATGTACAAACATTTCTAAAGTTTTGTCGCATCTCTTCAAGAATCGAAATAACCAGGAAGCAAGAGTTAAAGATTGGGTTGATCGCTTTCTAAGACGACATCCTGAGACTTTAATTAAACCTTCAAAGTAAGTCATTCAAATAACGAAATGTTTTGTTTCTAACTTTAAATTCTTTTTTTTAGGGAATTAAAAAAGTCTGAATGCGATTTGTGTGGATATCATCATACCAATCGATCTCTTGTGAGAAATCACATCCTCGCTGTTC
Organism: Smittia aterrima; assembly: GCA_033063855.1. Taxonomy (NCBI): domain Eukaryota; kingdom Metazoa; phylum Arthropoda; class Insecta; order Diptera; family Chironomidae; genus Smittia; species Smittia aterrima. The sequence goes on from CP093831.1 coordinate 27,465,169, forward strand.
ATGCAAAGAAAAAGTTCAAATGCAAAATTTGTGAGAAGATATTTAATTCAATTCAGAGTCTTAGAAATCATGTACGGGAGAAACATCCTGCGCCTGGAAAAGCAAAGAACTTTGTTTGTGAAGTTTGTGCAATAAGTTTCTACACATGGAAAGCTCTTCACACACATTCTGTGCGTCACAAGGAAAAGAAATTTCATTGCGATTTTGAAGGATGCGTCAAGAAATTTTTAAGTGCAAACGAACTCGAAAATCACAAACGCAATGACCACTACGGATTGAAAAATTTCAATTGTGATTTTCCTGGCTGCGAAAAAGGTTACAGCACCAAACAAAGACTGAGACGACATCAAAAAGAGAAACACGAGGAACGAGCGAAGTGTCCAGTCAGCAATTGCACTTTTAATGTAAATCGCGCCGGTTACATGAGAGATCATTTGAAGAGACACACAGATATTGATGATCAAGAGCTGCAGGAATATTTATTGATTGTTAAGAAAATGAAATTAGTAAATTGAATTCGGAAAATAAAGTTTTTCATAAAGTTTAAATAAAAAATTGGGATTAGGAACGGAAAGAGATTGCTTAAACTTGGGTTGATTGCTTCCTAAGACATACTGAGACTTCAATTGAAAATTTATAGTCATTCATATCGAAATGTTAAGTTACTGAATTTAAATTTTTTTCAGTAAACTAGAAATGTTTGAATGCGATTTGTGTGCACGTCATTTCAAGTCATTTAAAGACAAAGTTCATCTTCACGGAATAAGAATTCAAGTGTGATTTTCCTGGTTGCGGGAAAACTTGCTGAAATTGCAGAAATATTCATTGATTTTTAAATAAATAAAGATTTTAACCTGTTGAACTCTGATAAGTTTTCCAGTTGAAAAATCTCAACGGTCGTTTTTAAATTGCTAGAAAGAAGAGTTATTTTTATAGCAAAAAATCAAAACAAACAAATATTAAGAAGTTGAAGTGGAGGTGATCAGATGTTTTCTAATAAGGCTCCAAAACGATTAAATGTTCTAAAAGGCGGAAGGCCGTTGCGTTTGACCTCATCAGAAGAGTCTGAACTAGTCAAATGGATTGTCGAATGTGCTGAAAGCGGAAAACCAGCAAAAAAACGATCAGTTTTGAATGCTGCGATAGAAATACTTCGACGAAAGAATGGAAAGCACAAAACTCTTTCAGCAAAATGGTATTATGGATTTCTACAACGTCACCCAGAACTGGAAAAACAAAAAACATCAAAAGTATCTAAAGAAAGTAAAGAGTACAAGAAGGAAGTCTCAGAGAATCCTAAAAGTAGTTGCAGACTTTGTCTTGAGCTGCTGGGGAATAAAATAGAAAGTAAATTTGTGAAAGGAGATCTCGAGATGAAAATAAACGAAATTTTCCCTTCGAATGTAAGCAAACATTAACTAAATCTTGATTCCTTCTAATTCAATCTTTATCTTTAAGGTTCTTCGATTGCCGACAGCTTCATCGAATTCTCTCTGCATTTCCTGCTACGCCCAAGTTAATGACTTCCATCACTTCAGATCAACGATCATCAAAAAGCACTCGAACAGCGAACAATTTGAACTTTGCGAAATTAAAATGGAACAAATCGATTTCAATCCTGTCGTCAACATTTTGGCGATTAAAGAAGAAGATTTAGGAGAATACGAATGGAATGCAGATGACTGGAACAATGAAGCAAACACAGACATCAACATTGAATGTGATCAACGAGAATTAGAAATTCCTCAACTTCCAAACGATTCTGTAAACGCTTGGATAGAAATTCCTCAATCGGAAAATGATTTCGAGGAAGTTTTGAAAGAAATTAGAAAAGGAGAATTGCAAATTCATCAATTACAAATCGATCTTGACAAAGCTCTAAAGGAAATTGACAAAGGATCTTTCATCACCGACGCAGCTTTAAAGTTCAACATTTCGAAATCACATTTGAAGGATTTTGCCGAAAGATCGAGTTCTCCTCAAGAATTTGATCGGAAAATTGCAAATTGGATCAAAACTTCTGGCGAAATGTTTGATCCAAAGACGAAACGAAATGTTCTCGATGCTGCTAATCATTTGTCACAACTTGACTCATCCACGATCACAAATAAATTCAATGACAACTGGTTCCGAAGCTTTCTAAAGAGAAATCCTGATGTTCTTCTGCTAAATGTTTTGGATTGGAAACCAATTTCCGATGATATTACACAGGATTTTCCGGACAAAGCTTCAAATAATTCAGAGAATGAATTTGATTGGATTGAGGAACAAGCTGTGAACGCTGGAAAAAATAAATTTTCCGATGAAACATTAAAACTTGCTCTGGAAGAAATTGAAAACGGAGCATCTATTAGATCGACTGCAAAAAAATACAATATTGGCAGAAAGGTTTTATATAACCGAAAAAAACATGGAGATCCTAGAAAAAGGTCAAACAAACCAATAATTTCCGATGTTTTAGAGAAGAGACTTGTCGAATGGATCGTTGCTTGTAATGAACTGGGTGACAAGAAGGATCATTCAAACATTTGTAAAGTTGTGTCGCATCTCTTCAGAAATCGAAATAACCAGGAAGCAAGAGTTAAAGATTGGGTTGATCGCTTTCTAAGACGACATCCTGAGACTTTAATTGAACCTTCAAAGTAAGTCATTCAAATAACAAAATGTTTTGTTTCTAACTTTAAATTTATTTCAGGGAATTAAAAAAGTCTGAATGCGATTTGTGTGGATATCAACATACAAATCGATCTCTTGTGAGAAATCACATCCTCGCTGTTCATGCAAAGAAGAAGTTCAAATGCAAAATTTGTGAGAAGATATTTAATTCAATTCAGTGTCTTAGATATCATGCACGGGAGAAACATCCTGCGCCTGGAAAAGCAAAGAATTTTGTTTGTGAAGTTTGTGCAATAAGTTTCTACACATGGAAAGCTCTACACACACATTCTGTGAGTCACAAGGAAAAGAAAATTCATTGCGATTTTAAAGGATGCGTCAAGAAATTTTTAAGTGCAAACGAACTCGAAAATCACAAACGCAATGACCACTACGGATTGAAAGATTTCAATTGTGATTTTCCTGGCTGCGACAAAGGTTACAGCACCAAACAAAGACTGAGACGACATCAAAAGGAGAAACACGAAGAACGACCGAAGTGTCCGATCAACAATTGCAGTTTTCGTGTTGGCCGTGCTGATTACATGAGAGATCATTTGAGGAGACACACAGATATTGATGATCAAGAGCTGCAGGAATATTTATTGATTATTAAGAAAATGAAGTTGTCAACTTGAATTTTTGAAAATAAAAAATTTCAATGGAAAACTTAACGGTCGTTTTTAAATTGCTTGAAAGAAAAAAAGAATTTTATAGCAAAAAATCAAAACAAACAAAAATCTAGAAGTTGAAGTGGAGGTGATCAGATGTTTTCTAATAAGGCTTCAAAACGATTAATTCATCTAAAAGGCGGAAGGCCATTGCGTTTGACCTCATCAGAAGAATCTGAACTAGTCAAATGGATTGTCGAATTTGCTGAAAGCGGAAAACCAGCGAAAAAACGAGCAATTTTGAATGCTGCGATAGAAATACTTCGACGAAAGAGTGGAAAGCACGAAACTCTTTCAGAAAAATGGTATTATGGATTCCTACAACGTCACCCAGAGCTGCGAAAACAAAAAACACCAAAAGTATCCAGAAAAAGTGATGATTGCAAGAAGGAAGCCTCAGAGAACCCTAAAAGTAGTTGCAGGCTTTGCCTTGAGCATCTTGAGAATGAAACAGAAAGTAAAACAGTGAAAGGAGATCTCGAGATGAAAATAAACGAAATTTTCCCTTCGAATGTAAGCAAACATTAAACTAATCTTGATTCCTTCTAACTCAATCTTTATCTTCAAGGTTCTCCGATCGCCGACAGCTTCATCGAATTCTCTCTGCATTTCCTGCTACGCCCAAGTAAATGACTTTCATGACTTCAGATCAACGATCATCAAAAAACATTTGAACAGCGAACAATTTGAACTTTGCGAGATTAAAATGGAACAAATCGATTTCAATCCTGTCGTCAACCTTTTGGCGATTAAAGAAGAAGATTTAGGAGATTACGAATGGAACGCTGATGACTGGAACAATGAAACAAACACAGAAATTAACATTGAATGTGATCAAACAGAATTGCAAATTCCTCAACTGCCAAACGATTCTGATAACGCTTGGATAAAAATTCCTCAGTCGGAAAACGATTTCGAGTTAGTTTTAGAAGAACTTAAAAAAGGAGAATTGCAAATTCATCAATTACAAATCGATCTTGACAAAGCTTTGAAAGCAATCGACAAAGGATCTCCCATCACCGACGCAGCATTAAAGTTCAAAATTTCGGAATCACATTTGAAGGATTTTGCAGACAGATCGGCTTCTCAAGAATTTGATCAGAAAATTGCAAATTGGATCATAACTTCTGGCGAATTGTGTGATCCAAAGACGAAACGAAATGTTATCGATGCTGCAACTCATTTATCAAAACTCGACTCATCCACGATCTCAAATGAATTTAATGACAACTGGTTCCGAAGTTTCCTAAAGAGAAATCCCGATGTGCTACTTTCAAATGTATTTAGTTTAGAATCAAACGCCGATGAATCAACTGATGATCTTCCAGACGACAAAGCTTCAGATAAATCAGAGAACGAATTTGATTGGATTGAGGAACAAGTTGTGAACGCTGGAAAAAAATCATTTACCGAGGAAACAATGAAACTTGCTTTGGAGGAAATTGAAAACGGAGCATCTATTAGATCGACTGGAAGAAAATACAAAATTGATAAAAGCACTTTATCTCGCAGACTAAAATTTGGCATCAAAAGAAGAAAGTCAAAGCCACAAATTCCTATCGCATTAGAGACAAGACTTGCTAAGTGGATCGTAGTTTGTAACGAACTGGGTGACACGAAGGATCATTCAAACATTTATGAGATTGTGTCGCATCTCTTCAGAATTCTACAACGAAAGCTTTATCCCACAACTGTTGAAGATTGGGTTGATCGCTTCTTAAGACGACATCCTGAGACTTTAATTGAACCTCTAAAGTAAGTCAATTAAATTACAAAATATTCAACTTCTAATTTTTTTTTTATTTTTCAGGAAATTAGAAATGTTTGAATGCGATTTGTGTGCACGTCAATTCAAGGAAAAGAGCAGTTTGAGGTATCACATGCTCGCAATTCATTTCAAGACAAAGAAAGAGTTCAAGTGCAAAATCTGTGAAAAAACATTTACTACAATCAAAAGTCTTAAAAGACATGCAGGACAAGAACATCCTGCGCCTGGAAAAGCAAAGGATTTCGTTTGTGATGTTTGCGGAATAAGTTTTTACACAAAAATCAGTTTGAGATTACACTCAGTCCATCACAAGGAGAAAAAATTTCATTGCGATTTTGAAGGATGCAACAGGAAATTTTTAAGACCGAAAGAACTCGACAATCACAAACGTAATGAACATTACGGGTTGAAAGATTTCAAATGTGATTTTCCTGGCTGCGACAAAGGTTACAGCACCAGACAAAGACTGACACGACATCAAAAAGAGAAACACGAAGAACGAGCGAAATGTCCAATCAACGATTGCACTTTTCGTGTAAATCGCGCCGGTTACATGAAAGATCATTTGAAAAGACACACAGATATTGATGATCAAGAGCTGCAGGAATATTTATTGATTGTTAAGAAAATGAAATTAGGTAATTGAATTGGAAAATAAAGTTTCTGGATCAAACACGAAGAAAGATTGCTTAAACTTTTGACCCAACGATCATTTTGAAACTGATGGGAATAAAAAAAAATTATAGAAAAAAAAAATCAAAACAAACAAAAATCTAGAAGTTGAAAATAAATGTTTTCTAATAAGGCTTCAAAACGATTAATTCATCTAAAAGGCGGAAGGCCATTGCGTTTGACCTCATCAGAAGAATCTGAACTAGTCAAATGGATTGTCGAATTTGCTGAAAGCGGAAAACCAGCGAAAAAACGAGCAATTTTGAACGCTGCGATAGAAATACTTCGACGAAAGAGTGGAAAGCACGAAACTCTTTCAGAAAAATGGTATTACGGATTCCTACAACGTCACCCAGAGCTGCGAAAACAAAAAACACCAAAAGTATCCAGAAAAAGTGATGATTGCAAGAAGGAAGCCTCAGAGAACCCTAAAAGTAGTTGCAGACTTTGCCTTGAGCTGCTCGAGCATGAAACAGAAAGTAAAACAGTGAAAGGAGATCTCGAGATGAAAATAAACGAAATTTTCCCTTCGAATGTAAGCAAACATAAACTAAATCTTAATTTACATACTTTAACACAATTTCACTCATTAAGGTTCTTCGATTGCCGACAGCTTCATCGAATTCTCTCTGCATTTCCTGCTACGCTCAAGTAAATGACTTCCATCACTTCAGATCAACGATCATCAAAAAACATTTGAACAGCGAACAATTTGAACTTTGCGAGATTAAAATGGAACAAATCGATTTCAATCCTGTCGTCAACCTTTTGGCGATTAAAGAAGAAGATTTAGGAGAATACGAATGGAACGCTGATGACTGGAACAATGAAACAAACACAGAAATTAACATTGAATGTGATCAAACAGAATTGCAAATTCCTCAACTGCCAAACGATTCTGATAACGCTTGGATAAAAATTCCTCAGTCGGAAAACGATTTCGAGGAAGTTCTAGAAGAAATTAGAAAAGGAGAATTGAAAATTCATCAATTACAAATCGATCTTGATAAAGCTTTGAAAGCAATCGACAAAGGATCTCCCATCACCGACGCAGCATTAAAGTTCAAAATTTCGGAATCACATTTGAAGGATTTTGCAGACAGATCGGTTTCTCCTCAAGAATTTGATCGGAAAATTGCAAATTGGATCAAGACTTCTGGCGAATTATGTGATCCAAAGACGAAACAAAATGTTCTCGATGCTGCAACTCATTTATCCAAACTCGACTCATCCACGATCTCAAATGAATTCAATGACAACTGGTTCCGAAGTTTTCTAAAGAGAAATCCTGATGTGCTACTTCCAAATGTATTGAGATTAGAATCAAACGCCGATGAATCAACTGATGATCTTCCAGACGACAAAGCTTCAGATAAATCAGAGAACGAATTTGATTGGATTGAGGAACAAGTTGTCAACGCTGGATTAAAATCATTTACCGAGGAAACAATGAAACTTGCTTTGGAGGAAATTGAAAATGGAGCATCTATTAGATCGACTGGAAGAAAATACAAAATTGATAAAAGCACTTTATCTCGCAGACTAAAATTTGGCATCAAAAGAAGAAAGTCAAAGCCACAAATTCCTTTCGCATTAGAGACGAGATTTGCTGAGTGGATCGTAGTTTGTAACGAACTGGGTGACACGAAGGACCATTCAAACATTTATGAGATTGTGTCGCATCTCTTCAGAATTCTACAACGAAAGCTTTATCCCACAACTGTTGAAGATTGGGTTGATCGCTTCTTAAGACGACATCCTGAGACTTTAATTGAACCTCTAAAGTAAGTCAATTAAATTACAAAATATTCAACTTCTAATTTTTTTTTATTTTTCAGGAAATTAGAAATGTTTGAATGCGATTTGTGTGCACGTCAATTCAAGGAAAAGAGCAGTTTGAGGTATCACATGCCCGCAATTCATTTCAAGACAAAGAAAGAGTTCAAGTGCAAAATCTGTGAGAAAACATTTACTACAATCAAAAGTCTTAAAAGACATGCAGGACAAGAACATCCTGCGCCTGGGAAAGCAAAGGATTTCGTTTGTGATGTTTGCGGAATAAGTTTTTACACAAAAATCAGTTTGAGATTACACTCAGTCCATCACAAGGAGAAGAAATTTCATTGCGATTTTGAAGGATGTGACAAAAAGTTTTTAAGACCAAAAGAGCTCGACAACCACAAACGTAATGAACATTACGGAATTAAAACTTACAAATGTCAATATCCCGGCTGCGACAAAGGTTACAGCACCAGACAAAGACTGACACGACATCAAAAAGAGAAACACGAAGAACGAGCGAAATGTCCAATCAACAATTGCACTTTTCGTGTAAATCGCGCCGGTTACATGAAAGATCATTTGAAGAGACACAAGGATATTGATGATCAAGAGCTGCAGGAATATTTATTGATTGTTAAGAAAATGAAATTAGGTAATTGAATTGGAAAATAAAGTTTCTGGATCAAACACGAAGAAAGATTGCTTAAACTTTTGACCCAACGATCATTTTGAAACTGATGGGAATAAAAAAAAATTATAGAAAAAAAAATCAAAACAAACAAAAATAAAGAAGTTGAAAATAAATGTTCTAAAATCATGGAATGTGGCCAAACAGAAGGCTCTGAGAATCCTCAAAGTAACTGCAGACTCTGCCTTGAGCTTATCGACAATGAAACAGAAAAGAAATTAGTGAAAGGAGATCTCGAAATGAAAATAAACGAAATTTTCTCTTCGAATGTAAGCAAACATAAACAAAATCCTAATTTCTTCTAATTTAATCTTTATTTTCAAGGTTCTTCAATTGCCGACAGCTTCATCGAATTCTCTCTGTATTTCCTGCTACGCTCAAGTAAATGACTTTTATCACTTCAGATCAACGATCATCAAGAAGCATGAAAGTTACTCGAACTGCGAACAATTTGAACTTTGCGAGATTAAAATGGAACAAATCGATTTCAATCCTGTCGTCAACATTTTGGCGATTAAAGAAGAAGATTTAGGAGATTACGAGTGGAATGCTGATGACTGGAACAATGAAGCTGATGCAGAAATCAACACTGAATGTGATCAAAGAGAATTGGAAATTCCTCAATCGGAAAACGTTCTCGGCAATGTCTTGCAAGCAATTGACAAAGGATCTTCCATCACCGACGCAGCTTTAAACTTCAACATTTCGGAATCACATTTGAAGGATTTTGGCGACAAATCGAGTTCTCCTCAAGAATTTGATCGAAAAATTGCAAATTGGATCATAACTTCTGGCGAAATGTGCGATCCAAAGACGAAACAAAATGTTCTCGATGCTGCAACTCATTTATCCAAACTCGACTCATCCACTATCTCAAATGAATTCAATGACAACTGGTTCCGAAGCTTTCTAAAGAGAAATCCTGATGTGCTACTTGCAAAAGTATTGATTTTAAAATCAAACGCTGATGATACAACTGAGGATCCTAAAGACGACAAAGCTTTAGATAACTCAGAAAACGAAACTGATTGGATCAAGAAGCAATCTGAAAACGCTGGAAAAAAATCATTTACCGAGGAAACGATGAAACTTGCATTGAAGGAAATTGAAAACGGAGCAACTGTCTATTCGATTGAAAAGAAATACAAAATTGCCAGAAATACTTTGATTCGCAGACAAAAATTTGGTATCAATATCAAAAGAAGAAAGTCTGACCAGCCATTAATTTCTGTCGCATTAGAGATAAGACTTGCTGAGTGGATCGTTCTTTGTAACGAACTTGGTGACACGAAGAATCATTCAAACATTTGTGAGATTGTTTCGCGTTTCATAAAAATTCAAAAACGAAAGCACTGTCTTGCAATGGTTGAAGATTGGGTTGATCGCTTCTTAAGACGACATCCTGAGACTTTAATTGAACCTTCGAAGTAAGTCATTCATTTATCAAAATATTTAACTTCTAGATAACTTTAAATTCTTTTTTTTTTCAGGGAATTAGAAAAATTTGAGTGCGATGTGTGTGGATATCAACAGACGAATAAATTTGTTCTAAGAAATCACATCCTCGATACTCATTCTAAAACAAAGAAAAAGTTCAAATGCAAAATCTGTGAGAAGGCAATTATTTCAATCTCTAGTCTAAAACAACATGAACTTGAGCAACATCCCGCGCCTGGAAGTACAAAGAACTTTGTTTGTAAAGTTTGTGCTAAAAGCTTCTACACAAAAAAATATCTTGACCTTCACGCAGTTTATCACAAGGAAAAGAAATTTCATTGCGATTTTAAAAGATGCAACAAGAAATTTTTAAGACAGAAACAACTCTACAACCACAAACGCAATGAACACTATGGAATTAAAAATTTCAAATGCAATTTTCCTGGCTGCGACAAAGCTTACAGCACCAGACAAAGACTGAAAAGACATCAAAAGGAGAAACACGAGGAACGACCGAAATGTCCTGTGAATTATTGCACTTTTCGTGTTGGTCGAGATGCTTATATGAAAGATCATTTGAAGAGACACACAGATATTGATGAACAAGAGCTGCAGGAATATTTATTGATTGTTAAGAAAATGAAATTGGTAACTTGAATTCTTGAAAATAGAAATTTTCAATTTAAAATCTCAACGGTCAATTTGAAAATTGCTAGAAACGCAAAAATAAATTTTATAGCAAAAAATCAAAACAAACAAAAATTAAGAAGTTCAAGATAAATATTTTTAAATCATGGAATATTGCCAGAGAAAAGGCTCAGTAAATTGTCAAAGCAACTGTAGACTCTGTCTTGAGTTGCTGGATAATGAAACAGAAGGAAAATCAGTAAAAGGAGATCTCGAAATGAAAATAAACGAAATTTTTCCTTCGAATGTAAGCAAACATAAACAAAATCTTAATTTCTTCTAATTCAATCTTTATTTTCAAGGTTCTTCGATTGCCGACAGCTTCATCGAATTCTCTCTGCATTCCCTGCTACGCCCAAGTAAATGACTTTCATCTCTTCAGATCAACGATCATCAAAAAGCACTCGAACTGCGAGCAATTTGAACTTTGCGAAATTAAAATGGAACAAATCGGCTGTAATCCTGCCGTCAACATTTTGGCAATCAAAGAAGAAGATTTAGGAGAATACGAGTGGAATGATGATGACTGGAACAATGAAACTTACACAGATTTCAACATTGAATGTGAGCAACGAGAATTGGAAATTCATCAATCGGAAAACGTTCTCGACAATGTCTTGATGGAAATTGACAAAGGATCTTCCATCACTGACGCAGCTTTAAAGTTCAAAATTTCGGAATCACATTTGAAGGATTTTGGCGACAGTTCGGATTCTCCTCAAGAATTTGATCGGAAAATTGCAAATTGGATCATAACTTCTGGCGAAATGTGTGATCCAAAGACGAAACAAAATGTTCTTGATGCTGCAAATCATTTATCCAAACTCAACTCATCCACGATCACAAATGAATTCAATGACAATTGGTTCCGATGTTTTCTAAAAAGAAATCCTGATGTGCTACTTCCAAAAGTATTCATTTTAAAATCAAATGCTGATGAAACAACTGATGATCCTAAAGATGACAAAGCTTTAGATATTTCAGAGAACGAAATTGATTGGATTGAGGAACAAGCTATAAACGCTGGATTAAAATCATTTACCGAGGAAACCATGAAACTTGCTTTGAAAGAAATTGAAAATGGAGCCAATGCCTATAAGACAGGAAAGAAATACAAAATTGGCAGAAATATTTTGATTCGCAGACATAAACTTCAAAGCAAGAGAAGAAAGTCAAAGCAGCAGCCACAAATTTCTCGCGCATTGGAGACGAGACTTGCCGAATGGACCGTTCTTTGTCACGAACTGGGTGACACGAAGAATCATTCCAACATTTGTGAGATTGTTTCGCACTTTATGAAAATTCAGAAACGAAAGCACTGTCTTGCAATGGTTGAAGATTGGGTTGATCGCTTCTTAAGACGACATCCTGAGACGTTAATTGAACCTTCGAAGTAAGTCATTCAATTATAAAAATATTTGATTTCTAACTTTAAATTCTTTTTTCAGGGAATTAGAAAAGTTTGAATGCGATTTGTGTGAATATCAACACACAAAACGATCTCTTGTAAGATATCATATCCGAGCTGTCCATGCAAAGAAAAAGTTCAATTGCAAAATCTGTGAGAAAACATTTAAAACAATCAATTGTCTTAAAAATCATGTTCTTGAACAACATCCTGCTCCTGAAAGTACAAAGAACTTTGTTTGTGAAGTTTGCGCAAAAAGCTTCAACACCAAAAGATTTCTTCACTTTCACGCTAAGCTTCACAAGGAGAGAAAAATTCATTGCGACTTTGAAGGATGCAACAAAACATTTTTAAAATCGAAAAAACTCAAGAAGCACCAGCGCAGTGATCACTTGGGAATAAAAGATTTCAAATGTGATTTTCCTGGCTGCGAAAAAGGTTACAGCAACAAGCAAAGACTGACGCGACATCAAATAGACTCACACGAGGAACCATCGAAATGTCCAGTCAACGATTGCAGTTTTCGTGTTGGTCGCGCTGCTTTCATGAAAAATCATTTGAAGAGACACACAGATATTGATGATCAAGAACTGCAGGAATATTTATTGATTGTAAAGAAAATGAAATTGTCAACTTGAATCCTTGAAATAAAGTTTTTCATTAAAAATCTCATCATTTTCAAACTGCTAGAAACGAAAAAAAATTTATAGAAAAAATATCAAAACAAACAAAAATTATAAATTGAAAGATAAATCATGAATTACAGTGTAAAAGAACTGAAAACAGCTCTAGAAGCTGTCAGAAGTGGTGAAATGACATTGATTCAATCATCTCGTAAGTTCAAAATCCCTGTGCGAATATTGAAAGACAAAATTAAAGGACAAACAGGAAAAAAATATTTCGCAAATTATACTGAGAAGGATATGCAAGCTGCAATCGATGAAGTCGCTTCTAATAAAACTAGTTTCGGTAGAGCAGCTCGAAAGTATGGCGTTCCTAAGCAAACTCTTTTTCACCGCTTCAAAGGAATTAGCACAGCGCAACATGGAAGAATTCAAAACATTTCAGAAGAAGCTGAAAAGAAAATTGTGGAAGTGGCTGCAATTTCACGCTAAAAAAGGCGATCCACGAACACGTAAACAACTAATGGAAACTGCTGAAGAATATGCATCGACTTATGAGTCTTGCCAGCCTTTTAAAAATGGCTCTCCGTCTGACGGTTGGGTCAAGGGATTCTTAAATCGCAACCCGAATGCGTCAATCAAAACTTCATCAAGAGATTCAGCGAACATAACTCTTCAAAGCAACTGTAGACTCTGTCTTGAGTTGCTGGATAATGAAACAGAAGGAAAATCAGTGGAAGGAAATCTCGAAATGAAAATAAACGAAATTTTTCCTTCGAATGTAAGCAAACATAAACAAAAACTTGATTTACTCTAACACAATTTTACTCTTTAAGGTTCTCCGATCGCCGACAGCTTCAACGAGTTCTCTCTGCATTTCCTGCTACGCTCAAGTTAATGACTTTTATCACTTCAGATCAACGATCATCAAAAAGCACTCGAACCGCGAACAATTTGAACTTTGCGAGATTAAAATGGAACAAATCGACTTTAATCCTGTCGTCAACATTTTGGCGATTAAAGAAGAAGATTTAGGAAATTACGAATTTAATGCTGATGACTGGAACAATGAAGCTGATGCAGAAATCAACATTGAATGTGATCAAAGAGAATTGGATATTCCTCAATCGATTTCGACAACGCTTGGATGGAAATTGAAAAAGGAGAGTTAAAAATTCCTCAATCGGAAAACGTTCTTGACAACGCTTCGATAGGATCGGATCAAGGAGAATCAATAATTCCTAAGTCGGAAAATGATTTCGAGCAAGTTTTAGAAGAAGTTAGAAAAGGAGAATTGCAAATTAATCAACTAGAAAATAATCTTGAGAAAGCTTTAAAGGAAATTGACAAAGGATCTTCCATCACCGACGCAGCTTTAAAGTTCAAAATTTCGGAATCACATTTGAAGGATTTTGGCGACAGATCGGTTTCTCCTCAAGAATTTGATCGGAAAATTGCAAATTGGATCATAACTTCTGGCGAATTGTGTGATCCAAAGACGAAACAAAATGTTCTCGATGCTGCAACTCATTTATCCAAACTCAACTCGTCCACGATGTCTCATGAATTCAACGACAATTGGTTCCGAAGTTTTCTAAAGAGAAATCCTGATGTGCTACTGCCAAAAGTATTGAGATTAGAATCAAATGCCGCTGCTGACTTGCCTTCAGATAATTCAGACAACGAAACTAGTTGGATTAAGAAACTAGGTAAAAGAAAAAAATCGTTCAGCGAGAAAACGATGAAACTTGCATTGGAGGAAGTTGAAAACGGAGGCAAACTCTACGCGACCGCACAGAAATACAAAATTGCTTCAAGTACTTTGCAAGGCAGATTGAAAAACGGTGGCTTCAAATATAAATCTAGACAACCACTAATTCCTTTCGCATTAGAGCCGAGACTTGCTGAGTGGATCGTTGCTTGTAATGAATTAGGTGAAACGAAGAAACATTCAAATATTTGTGAGATTGCTTCGCATCTTATAAAACTTCAGAAACGAAATAATAATCACGTAATAGTTAAAAATTGGGTTGATAGCTTCTTAAGAAGACATCCGGAGACTTTAATTGAACCTGCAAAGTAAGTCATTCATTCAAAAAAAATATTCATTCTAACTTTTCCATATTTGCAGATCAAAGTTTGAGTGCGACATGTGTGGACAACAATACCTGAATAAGTTTAGTTTGAAGAATCACTTCCCCGACTTTCATTTCAATACGAAAAATGGATTTAAATGCAAAATCTGTGAGAAAACATTGTGCTCAGTCAATAGTCTTAAAACTCATGCACTAGAGCAACATCCAACGCCTGGAAGATCAAAGAATTTTGTTTGTTATGTTTGCGGAATGGGTTTCTACACAAAGGTCAGTTTGGATGCTCACGCAGTGATCCACAAGGAGAAGAAATTTTATTGTGATTTCGAAGGATGCAACAGGAAATTTTTAAGATCTACAGAGCTCGAGAAACACAAACGCAATGATCACTACGGAATAAAAGATTTCAAGTGTCAATTTCCTGGTTGTAACAAAGGTTACAGCAACAACCCAAGACTGAGACGACATCACAAGGAGACACACGATGAGAAACCGAAATGTCCAGTGAACAACTGCAACTTCCATATTGGTCGCGCTGCTTACATGAGACGTCATCTAAAGAAGCATACAGATATTGATTTTCAAGAGCTGCAGGAATATTTATTGATTTTTAAATAAAGATTTCGTGTCGTTGAATTTAGAAAATATAGTTTTTCATCAAAAATCCCAACGGTCAATTTGAATCTGCTAGAAAAAAATAATTTCTATAGCAAAAAAATCAAAACAAACAAAATAAATAAATAAAATCCGGAAATAGGAAAAATCATGAATTACAGTGTAAAAGAACTGAAAACAGCTCTAGAAGCTGTCAGAAGTGGTGAAATGACATTGATTCAATCATCTCGTAAGTTCAAAATCCCTGTGCGAATATTGAAAGACAAAATAAAAGGACAAACAGGAAAAAAATATTTCGCAAATTATACTGAGAAGGATATGCAAGCTGCAATCGATGAAGTCGCTTCTAATAAAACTAGTTTCGGTAGAGCAGCTCGAAAGTATGGCGTTCCTAAGCAAACTCTTTTTCACCGCTTCAAAGGAATTAGCACAGCGCAACATGGAAGAATTCAAAACATTTCAGAAGAAGCTGAAAAGAAAATTGTGGAGTGGCTGCAATTTCACGCTAAAAAAGGCGATCCACGAACACGTAAACAACTAATGGAAACTGCTGAAGAATATGCATCGACTTATGAGTCTTGCCAGCCTTTTAAAAATGGCTCTCCGTCTGAAGGTTGGGTCAAGGGATTCTTAAATCGCAACCCGAATGCGTCAATCAAAACTTCATCAAGAGATTCAGCGAACATAACTCCTCAAAATAGCTGCAGGCTCTGTCTGGAGTTGTTTGAGAATGTAACAGAGAGAAAATCAGTAAGAGAAGATCTCGAGAAGAAAATAAACGAAATTTTCCCTTCGAATGTAAGTAAACATTAAACTAAATCTTAATTTCTTCAATTAAAATCTTTATTTTCAAGGTTCTCCGATTGCCAACAGCTTCAACAAATTCTCTTTGCATTTCCTGCTACGCCCAAGTAAATGACTTTCACCACTTCAGATCAACGATCATCAGAAAGCACTCGAACTGCGAACAATTTGAAATTTGCGAGATTAAAATGGAACAAATCGATTTCAATCCTGTCGTCAACATTTTGGCGATTAAAGAAGAAGATTTAGGAGATTACGAATGGAACGCTGATGACTGGAACAATGAAGCTGATGCAGAAACCAACACTGAATGTGATCAAAGAGAAGTAGAAATTCCTCAACTGCCAAACAATTCTGATAACGCTTCGATAGGATCTGATCACGAAGAATCAATAATTCCTCAGTCGGAAAATGATTTCGAGGAAGTTTTAGAAGAAATTAAAAAAGGAAAATTGCAAATTAATCAACTAGAAAATAATCTTGACAAAGCTTTGAAAGAAATTGACAAAGGATCTTCGATCACTGACGCAGCTTTAAAGTTCAACATTTCGGAATCACATTTGAAGGATTTTGCCGACAGATCAACTTCTCCTCAAGAATTTGATCGGAAAATTGCAAATTGGATCATAACTTCTGGCGAAATGTGCGATCCAAAGACGAAACAAAATGTTCTCGATGCTGCAACTCATTTATACAAACTCGACACGTCCACGATCTCAAATGAATTCAATGACAATTGGTTCAGAAGTTTTCTAAAGAGAAATCCTGATGTGTTACTTCCAAATGTATTGATACTAGAATCAAATGCTGATGATACAACTGAGGATCTTCCAGACGATAAAGCTGCCGAAAATTCGCAGAAAGAATATGATTGGATCAAGAAGCAAGCTGCGAACGCTGGAAATAAATCATATACCGAGGAAACATTGAAACTTGCTCTGGAGGAAATGAAAAATGGAGCCACTGCCTATAAGATTGAAAAGAAATACAAAATTGGCAGAAGTACTTTGATTCGCAGACTAAAATCTGGTAGCAAAGGAAGAAAGTTTGGCCAGCCACTTATTTCTCACGCATTGGAGATGAGACTTGCCGATTGGATCGTTGCTTGTAATGAATTGGGCGACACGAAGAATCATTCCAACATTTGTGAGATTGTTTCGCATTTTATGAAAGTTCAGAAACGAAAGCACTGTCCCGCAAGTGTCAACATTTGGGTTGATCGCTTCTTAAGGCGACATCCTGAGACGTTAATTGAACCTTCGAAGTAAGTCATTCAAAGAACAAAATATTCTATTTCTAACTTTATTTTTTTTAAAGGGAGTTAGAAAAGTTTCAGTGCGATGTGTGTGGATACCAATACTCGAATAAGTTTGTTGTAAGAAATCACATCCTCGCTGTTCATGCCAAGAAGAAAAAGTTCAAATGCAAAATCTGTGAGAAAACATTTAGAACAATCAATTGTCTTAAAAATCATGTTCTTGAACAACATCCTGCGCCTGAAAGTACAAAGAACTTTGTTTGTGAAGTTTGCGCAAAAAGCTTCTACACAAAAAAATTTCTTAATTCTCATTCTAAGCATCACAAGGAGAAAAAAATTCATTGCGATTTTGAAGGATGCAACAAAACATTTTTGAGACCAACAGAGCTCGCGAAGCACAAGCGCAAAGATCACTACGGAATAAAAGATTTCAAATGTGGTTTTCCTGGCTGCGACAAAGCTTACAGCACCAAAGCAGTACTGCAGCGACATCAAAATGACACGCACAAGGAACCATCAAAATGCCCAATCAACGATTGCAGTTTTCGTGTTGGTCGCGCTGCTTACATGAGAAATCATTTGAAGAGACACACAGATATTGATGATCAAGAGCTGCAGGAATATTTATTGATTGTAAAGAAAATGAAATTGGGTAATTGAAATCTTGAAAATTTCAACGGTTATTTTGAAATTGCTAGAAAGAAGAAATAAATTTTATAGCAAAAAAATCAAAACAAACAAAATTCAAAAAGTGAAAATGACTGGAAGACGAAAGATCATGAATTACAGTTTAAAACAAATGACAGACGCTTTAGAAGCTATCAGAAGTGGTGAAATGTCTTGTTATAAAGCAGCTCGTAAATTTAAAATCCCCGAGCAAACACTGAACTCTAAAATAAAAGGCAATAGCCCAAATAAGATTGGAGGGCAAACGAGATTGAGTGAAGCAGAAGAGAATGAAATCGTCAAATGGATTAGTGATCGCGCGAAAAAAGGAAAGCCAACAAAGAAAATCGAAGTATTGAAAGCTGCGACAGAAATGCTTAGACAAAAGATTGGAAAAAATGAAAAACCAGTTTCATACAATTGGTACACAGGATTTTTAAAGCGGCACTCAATGTTACGACAAGAAATAAAAATAAAATCATCCAGGGAAAGTAATAAATATCAGAAGGAAGGCTCAGACAATCCTCAAAGCAGTTGCAGACTCTGCCTTGAGCTTATCGCAAGTGAAACAGAAAAGAAATTAGTGAAAGAAGATCTCGAGATGAAAATAAATGAAATTTTCCCTTCGAATGTAAGCAAACATTAACTAAATCTTAATTTCTTCAATTAAATTTTTCATCTTTAAGGTTCTCCGATCGCCAACAGCTTCAACAAATTCTCTCTGCAGTTCCTGCTATTTCCAAGTAAACGATTTCCATCACTTCAGATCAACGATCATCAGAAAACATGAAAGTTCTTTGAACTGCGAACAATTTGAACTTTGCGAGATTAAAATGGAACAAATCGATTTCAATCCTGTCGTCAACATTTTGGCAATTAAAGAAGAAGATTTAGGAGATTACGAATGGAATGCTGATGACTGGAACAATGAAGAAAATACAGACAACAACACTGAATGTGATCAACGAGAATTAGAAATTCCTCAATCACCAAACGATTTCGACAACGCTTGGATGGAAATTGAAAAAGGAGAGTTAGAAAGTCCTCAATCGGAAAAGGTTTTCGAGGAAGTTTTGGAAGAAATCGAAACATCACAATTGGAAATTCCTCAATTGCGAAACGTTCTTGACAAATTTTTGCGAGCAATCGACAAGGGATCTTCCATCACCGACGCAGCTTTAAAGTTTAGAATTTCGGAATCACATTTGAAGGATTTTGGCGACAGTTCGGCTCCTCATGAATTTGATCGAAAAATTGCAAATTGGATCATAACTTCTGGTGAATTGTGTGATCCAAAGACGAAACAAAATGTTCTCGACGCTGCAACTCATTTATCCAAACTCGACTCGTCCACGATCTCTCATGAATTCAATGACAGTTGGTTCCGAAGTTTTCTAAAGAGAAATCCTGATGTGCTTCTGCCAAAAGTCTTGATATTAGAATCAAACGCCGAAACTGATATTTATCCTGACGAAATGCTTTCAGATAATTCAGACAATGAAATTGATTGGATTAGGAAACAATCCCGAAATGCAGAAAAAAGAGATTTATACGACAAAACGATGAAACTTGCATTGGAGGAAGTCAAAAACGGAGCCGCTGTCATCCCGACTGCTAATAAATACAAAATTTCTAACTCCACTCTCTACAACAGAATAAGAAACGGTCGCAAAATCAAACAAAAGTCGAAACAGCCTCAAATTTCTCGCTTATTGGAGATGAGATTTGTCGATTGGATAATTCTTTGTAATGAATTGGGTGACACGAAAAATCATTCCGACATTTGCAGAATTGTTAAGCATTTTCTAAAAATTCGAAAACGAAATATCCAACACGCAAAAGTTGCAGAATCGGTTGATCGCTTCTTAAGACGACATCCTGAGACTTTAATTGAACCTTCGAAGTAAGTCATTCAAATAACAAAATGTTTAGTTTCTAACTTTTTTTTATTTTCAGAACAAAGTTTGAGTGCGACATGTGTGGACTGCAATACTTGAGCAAGTACACTTTAAAAAATCACTTCCACGATATTCATTTTCAAACGAAGATTCAATTCAATTGCAAAGACTGTGAGAAAACATTTAGAACAATGAATGGTCTTAAACAACATGCACTGGAGCTACACCCAACGCCTGGAAGTTCAAAGAATTTTGTTTGTGATGTTTGTGGAAAAGGATTCTACGTAAAAGAAAATCTTTATGATCATGCGAAGTTTCACAAGGAGAGGAAATTTATTTGCGATTTTGAAGAATGCAACAGGAAGTTTTTAAGATCACTAGAACTCGAGAAACACAAACGCAATTATCACTTCGGAATAAAAGATTTCAAATGCGATTTTCCTGGTTGCGGGAAAACTTACATCAACGACCCAAGACTGAGACGACATAAACGAGAGACACACGATGAGAAACCGAAATGTCCAGTCAACAACTGCAGTTTCTATATTGGGCGACCTGGGAACATGAGAAATCACTTGAAGAGACACAAGGATATTAGTTTTCAAGAGCTGCAGGAATTCTTGTTACTTTTTAAATAATAAAATTTACTCAAGTTTTCTTGGATTTATTTTAGAAAAATTATTGAAAAACTTTATTTTATTTGCAATCAGAAAAAAATTTAATCAAAACTATCGACAAGACATTTATCGTTTTCGTTAATCAATAATATCTTCAAATCTTCTTCCTCAACACCATTCAAGCAGACAACTTTCAGTTCTTCAAATTTTATCTTAATTTCTAATAAAACTTGAAAGATTTCTTTATTAATTTCGTAGAAGTGAAGACTTTTAACGTTTGGCATTGACATCAACATAAACTTAAGGCTGACAGGGTCAACTAAATATCTCCTGTTCCGTCTATTTATCAACCTGAGAGGACTAACTAAATATCTCACTTTCAGATGAGTGATTGTGTTAGATAATTTATTTGGCACATCGTCGTTCGAGTTAACTTTAAAATCCTTGAGTGCCAGAGTCCTAAGTTTGGTGAGTTTCAAGATATCCGGGAATATTTCTTCGCAATGTGGAACATCTAACGACAAACTTTCGAGATCGCTTTGAGATTTAAGGAAGTCCCGAAAATGTACTTGTATGTCGTCACAAGTATATCCGGAATGAAAAACTAAGTTCTTGAGCTTGAAGTTAAATCGCTTCCAAGAATCACATCTAAAAATTGAGTCCATGAATGTTTTAAGCGACAGACTTGTGAGCTTGTCGGAGTTTTCAAGCATTTTCATTAAAGCACTGCCATAGTGAATACTAAAATAAGCTTCATACTCAAACTTTTCAAGAGCCGCAGAGTTTACAAAAAATTTGTAATAAACATCGCTCACAGGACCAAGCAAATGTTCAAAAAAGTGCATTTTCAAATGTTTTAATTTTAAGAAAGCTAAAGCATCGAAAGATTCAAAGTTAAAAGTTGAATCTTTATCAAATGGAAATGCGGAAGGTTTAGTGTTAATAACAGAAAAGCTTTCAATTGATGATTCGATTGATGAGAGAAAATTCACTAAATCGAGTTTTCTTTTGAAATATGTTTCGTTGATTAAAACGTTTTTCCAGTCGCGAGCTTTACTGAGAAAGAAATCAAGCTCCGAAGTGGAAATGTAGCCAAATTCGTTGAAGCCATTCCGTATTGGTTGAACGACGTTTCGTCGGACTTCAATGTTCTGATACAGCCTCGAACTATTTTTCAGCAAATCGTAATCTTTCTGAAGCAGCTCACCAATAAAAACAATTTTTATTTTCTCCATGAGATCTTTCGAAGCTGCGATGAAGTTGTAGCAAAATGGACTGGCTTCGGAAAATTTTATCAAATCTCTTCCACTTAAAAGCTCTAGAAACATCTCCTGAAGGTGAGGAAAACGAAAGAAGAATGCCAAAGGATCCAAGTTGCTCGCAGCCACCTCAGACAATTTGATAATTTTCTTTTTAGTTTCTTCATTTGAAGCTTCTGCTTTTGTTTTCTGCGCTGGTTTGTTCTCTGCAACTTTTGCTGATCGTTTTTCCATTTGAGTTTTTATCTAAAATAAAAATAAAATTGAAAAAAACAAAAATATTTTCAAGAGAGCGAATGTTACCTTCTCGACTTTAGAAAACGAAATGAGTCGAATTGTCAGAATGATCTTTTTATTTTTACCTGAGTCCTAACAAGGAAAAGTTCAGTTTCGTGGCATTTCTTGATGTTTATGGTTTTCCAAGACTCTGAGCGAACAGAAAACTGAAACACAAAATTACTCGAACTCACCAAACTTTAATTATGGTCAAAATTCCATTTTCCAAATAAAAATCAAACTTTTTATTTATTTTCATTTTATTTTCAATCATTTTTTGAAAAGTTATCGAAATTACAAAATTTTCATATTTTTCCACGAAAACAAAATTTCTCTTCAGAGTCTTTCGTTCGGTCGTCAGCATTTCAACACAAGTCTCCGCTTTAATCCTAAACAATAATAACTGTCTTTCAAATATTTCGATTCGCTTTAGCCGCGAGAACTGATTTTTCCATTCAATGCTTTAGAGTTTTCCTTGTCTCGCGTTTAATTTGTTTCCAACCACCAAAAGTAATTTAATTAAATTAGATAGATTCTTATCGCGTAAACAAACTCTTGAAAAAATCTTTACTCGCCTAAGTTGTCGCTGCTATCGGAATTGATCTCAATTACTTTTTATTTCTCTTGTAAAAAATGTTCATAAATCACTAATTAACTCTTTAACATTGCACATTAAAACCCCGATATTGATTACAAAAAGATATTTCTTTAAATACTTTTGAAGCTGTTAAGCAAGATTTGAGAGGAGAATAATCTTTTGATAAGTAGATCGATTGAAATCAGAGAAAGGAGTTTTCTTATTTAATAGTTTGTTCTTATCACTAAGTTTTCGTTTTGAAGAAAAAATCTTCTTCTTCTTCTTCTGTGTGTGTGTGAGTGTAATTAAAAGATAATTTCTCTTTATTATTTAATGCGATTAATGATTAATATTGCAGTCATATTTCGAAACACATTCGATCGAGATTCTTATTTTGCTATTTTTTCATTTTCTTCGTCAAAAAGGAAAGAAACTTCTAATGGAAAAGGAGATTTCGAAAGTGAAAGAATATTACGGAGATCTAAACAATAATTCAGCCTTTTAAAGAATGATGTGGATGCTAACAAAATTAAACTTCTATTAAATGCAACAATCTCTTGTAAAGTGTTAACGTCATTAGCAAACATCAAGAAGACAAACGATAATAAATTATAATTCTAAGATTTCAGATTCTTGGAAGATCGGTTGATGAAGGTGGAAGCATTTTTAGTTGTGAACGGGCATCGGGAATGAGCCCAATAAGTTGTTCGCGAACTGAGAGTTGGTGAACTTAAAGTGACGTTTGTCGTAGAACTTTAGTAAAGCTGGCGAGTAAGGATGCTTGTCCTTCAAGTGAATGTAATGAACTTCTGGTTCGTTCGTTGTGTGACCACATTCTTCACAAACGTACATCTAAGGAAGAAAAGAAATTAGTTCTTGTTATTGAGAAGAGGATTCAAAGCCTTCTCTTACCTTTGTGCGTCGTTCCTTGTAAGCATATTGATGTTGAACGCCGTGGACTTTCAGGCAATGAGACTCAAGCGAACATCGCTGGGTAAAAGACTTCTCGCAGAGATTGCATTTGTAAGGTCGAACGCCTGTGTGTGTTCTTGTATGTCGTTTCAAGTCGAAGGTGTCGTTGAATCCTTTTCCACAAAACGTGCAAAGATAACGCTTCACATCCGAATGACATTTCATGTGACGGTTGAGCAATCGTTGTAGAGTGAAATGCTTGGAGCAAACTCGACAAACAAACTTTCCGTTTTCTTCTTCAGCTGATGACGAAGCAGCTGATGAAATCTTCTTAGTCGGCACGTGTTGTTCTTCTTCACGTAATCGTCCTGGGACATTCTCAACAGCAAGAGGATTCTTGATGCCATGCCCACCATTGACAAACTCCAATTGCACTTCAGATGGAAGTCCAAGCTGTAAATAAAAAGAAAAGAAAATTAAAAAACAGTTACAAAAAGATTTTAACGAGTCAGATCCTTTAGCATCATTAGCAAGTTTAATTAAAAAATCAAATTTGAGTTTTTCATTTCAGAGTTAGAAAGAACTTTAAATACAAAAAAAAAAGTTTTTTTTATGTACAAAGAGTTAGAATGAAAAGATCAAATTTGTTTCGCAATTAATTGAGAACTTGCTTACCCGCTGCTGAAGGACTTGAGCTTTCGCTTCCGCTACAATCGGCGGTTCTGGTGTCGAAGCCGTTGATAATAAACTACTCAATTTACTCGCAGCCAACACTCGACGATTATTCGATTTCAACGATTTACTTACATTCTGAATCGTCATTGCATTTGGCGACGGTGTGGTTGACGCCGACGGTTGATGATCAGTGCCGTTCGACATTCTGTTGTGGTTGTTACTTTGTTGCTGCGGTGAGTGTATCGAGTCGTAGTGTGATGCAGCTGAAGGTGAAGGAAGAGACGATTCCATGTCAAACCCGTTCGAGTTGTTCTGAGGAATCTGCTGATGGTGTTGCTGTTGATGGAGCATCGAATTGTGAAGCCCATTTTGTTCGCGAGTTTGATAAGGAGGTGGATTCTCATAAGAAGAAGTTGAGGACGGTGGAGATAGTTTGTAGAAGAGTTGACGGTCGTTTGAGAAACCGCCGTGTCGACCACCAATCAAGTGATCCTGGAACGAATCCAAGTTGTGATGGTGTTGCTGATGTTCGCCGTTTGAATCTGGAGTTAGTGAAGGCGTCGACGTTAGTTCTAGGTTGTTGCATTGATCGTCGTCGGATGGTAATCGTTGCAAGAATTGCGATAAATCAACAGCGTCCGTCAAGCTTTCGAGTAACGCGTGTTCGTTCGGTGATGAAAAAGTTAAAGTTGCTGTGAGTTGTAGCGGATCGACAGCGTTTGATAAATCCGCCATCATCGCATCTGTGTAACCGTCGCCGTAATTTTGCAATAAATTCCCATTCAGCGACAATGTATCGATCTTTCCATCATAGTCCAAGTCAATCTCATCTTTTAGGATCAACCCATTTTGAAGATAAACATTTTGCAGTACGGAATATTGTTTGGTGTTGGCATCTTGAGGACTCGAAGGATATCCGCCGATGTTTGTCAGATCGCCATTCGCATCACAATCCATTTGAGCGAGGGTTGAGTTAAGCAAATAGTTGTTGAACGCATTTCCACTCATTCCGTTCTGAGCATTGTAGGCGTTGAGTCCACCGTTGGCGCCTCCCTTCAAGCTTTCATAGAAAGGAGGAAGTGAACCAGTTGGAGGACTATTTGGACCGTAATTTGATCTGTTGTCGCGACCATTTCCTCCAGCGCCAGAACCTCCAAGACCTCCTGTTGATCCCGCATTTCCGCAACCGCCTGATCCAGAGAAGTTGATGGTTCCACCTGACGAACCATTCGACGAAGCGCCAGCTGAAGAATTTGTTTGACCACTGTTGTTGTTTGATGATGAACGACCATGACCAGCAGCTGCTTTAACGATTCCTGCTAAGCGTCCAACCAATGGACTGCCTGGTGGCAATCGACGAATGTGCGCAAGCAAAGTTCTGATGTGATACGCTCGGTTAGCTTCGCGGATTCTCTTCTCTTTTTCTTCTATCACATCAATCTTCTTGATTCTCTTGTCTTCGTCTTCTTCGCATCCGACCAGTTCACCGTTGATATCCTTCCGCTTCGACGGGCCCAAGTCTCGTTTTTTTGGTATGTGATAGTCGATCGGATGCTCTTGCTCTGGCATCATAACGGGAGTTGATCTCGAGTGTTGCAATCGATGACACAAAGCCATTTGTCGTTTGTGATGAAGTAACATTGGATGATGTGGATCCTTTCGTGGATACTGGACAGTTGGTGGTGATGGAGATGACGAGGACGAAGTCAAAGATGGTGACGATGAACTCGATGATGACGCTGATGGAACTCGTTGGATAACTGAGCATCGTACAGCTGCAGACGTCTCTGATGATTGTGTCTCATCAGATTTCTTCTGAGTCGATAAGTTAATGAGTTGTGGCTCTGGAATTACAACTGTTGGTTCTTTAATGAGACTTCCATCTTCACTGCTCTTCGGTGAGTCACAGGAAGAGCTGCTGATTGTTGGTGGAGTTGGTGGATATTCTTTCCTTTGAGCTTGTGTCAAGATAAATCTCTGAGCTCCACTTCCATAAGGAATCTCTCCTCCCAACAGCGACGACTTAAACCGACGTGGCGGATCAGCGGCATCGATTTGAGCGCAATACGAAGAGAGTCCTCCAAGTCGCGAAGCTGAAGATTCTCCAAAAATGTCACCAGCAGCTGTAAGCGGAAGAAAGAAGAATCAGGTTAATCTCATGTATCAATGACCGCAACATGCGCCCACAATATCAGGCGCTCAACATGTTGAAACTGTTTTAAACTTGAAAAAGAAAAACGTCAAATCATGAGAGAGAAAAAAAAATGTTATGCAACTCAGGCTTGAGCTCGAACTTGAATTTGAAAAACTGCCTTAATCGAAGTGCAGCGAGCGAAGCATTCAACACATTGATGATCAATGGTATTTTAGTGTTTCATCGGCCTGAGAAAACCAGTTTCTCCATATTGGATTATTCAATACATTTCAATGCACTGCGTCGTCTTCTGGTGTTTGTGTAATGGGCTTGAAAGAAGACGAGAGAGAGAGATGGACGAGAAGAAACGGCGAAGTGATAGCTGTACAAATAGTAGAGACAAGCGCTAAACTGTTTAATACCTTTCCGTTTCAAGAAAGAATCACCAACACAGTCTTGCGATTGTCCATTGCTTGTCTTTCTTTCTCTCTCACTAACTTCGAGTTCGAATGAACATGACTGTGACCTAACAAGCAACAGCATTAACATTGAAATCAACTTGAAATGAAAAACAACTAAGCTTCAAAGCTTTAGACGTAATTTTTTCTTCTCGAGTCGGCCGATCTGAATGAGACAGAGTTCTAAGCGACGTTGCTACTGCTAATTAGTCACACACGTTTGTAATCCTCAATGATCGTGCCCCGCGAAATATTAACGGAATATTTTTTTGTCGTTAATTAATTGATTCTTCAATCGACGATTCATCGATTGTTGTGATCGGCGGCGATCGCTTAGCGGGGGAGAGAAAAATTAGCATTTTAATGAGACTCGACTCGTGATTGCGCAAGCTATTTGGGTCATCGGAATTCGCTTCAGCTTCCACCCTTGCGGCAGTTTGTCAGTCTTATTGCCTTTTACAAGCTCCAATTATCGCGTGATCACAGAGTAGACTAAGGACACTCGTTCTAGATTGTAACTCGCTATTAATGACACATTTATCGCTTGCGAATTGATCGAAGCGAAAAGGCGAGCGGAGTGAACGGAAGGTGCGGCTTCCAGCCTATTAAAAGACTTACGAGCACTTGCATCCCTGAATACCAATTAGCTCTGCAATTCTGTTTGTCCAAGACGAAGTTGTATCCGTCAAAATAAATTTAAAAGCCCTTTCTTGATTAGTTCATTAACATCTGATGTCTGATGTCGACGGAGATTTGATTGAGATGTTAAGAAAACAAGTTCTATTTGAGGACCTTCGCGTCCGTTGAAGGTCGCGGCTTCTCTGGCTATTGGCTTCGAAGTTAGTAGACAAAAAGTTATGTAAATTGAGAGTCGAAAAAGAAAACATATCGTCACCAGTGAGCTGAGTTTTGCCATCAGCCAAAAAACTGCAAATTTATTCATTAAAGACGATTGTTGTCTTTATCGGCTCCTTCGCCAAAAAGCTCCGTCGTTAACATTGAAAATCCACAAAACACGTTTTCTCAGTGATAACGGTTTTTCGATGTCTCGAAGGCTAAGGGCATCGTCGAAGGTCTATCAGCGACGACTTGCGTAACTTTTTGAAATGGAAATCATCCTCAATCGTCAGTGACGAATCGATTTGTTCGATGAATCATCGTTTCACGACCGAAATTAAACAAAGACGAGTCGAGAATTATCGATTTGTTTTCTGACCCGAAAGGTGAACCTGGAAATTCCGTTTAAGTAAAAGTCTAAAACAAAAAATTTCGTAGAAAGTGAGTCCAGTTTCGTGTCCTTCAATTTCCCGTTGCGTGGTCTCGCGCTTTGCACAGTCGGAGATGGATACGAGCTCGCTTCATTATTCACACCTCGATGTCAATTGATTACGCAAATTTATGCAAAGTGAAGAAACGACAACAGATCGGGGCACAGCGACGGAGATGAAACGATAAAAATGTCGAGTAAATATTTGCATTCTTCAATTTGTTTCGTGATGACGAGCGAGAGAGAGAGAACAAGCTAAGCTATGTTGGTTTGTGCCAATAACTCTTCGAAAGAACATGGAAGTGAGGGACAATTTAAATTAATTATTCATCGCGGGACAATTTCGTCGCTTGTCATAACTTTTCGCATTCTCGATCGTCTTCTAACGGTGAATTCAGTTCAACTAAAACCGATTTTCTGGATTGGGTGGAATTAGAAAGTTGAAGCAGGGCCATCAGTTCATGAAACATCGAAATGCAATTAACTGCATTCCGTTCTGACTTGATGAGCTTTTAATGACTTAAAAGATTTCTTTTTGTCGATTTGTCGGGGAACAAAGACGAACCTGATCGACCGCGTGTTACTCATGCGTTTCACAAATTTTTGTTTAAGCAACAGACGAAAGTCTAAGAAGGAAATCGATGTGAACTCTGAGTAACCCCGCAAATAGCATCTGACAAATAATTAAGCTACTCATTTCCTTTATTCAACTTCTAATTGACTCTCAATGCGTTTGCCAGAATGGAAAATAATTAAAAATGTTTTCCCCGGAATTTCGCTTGAGAACAAAAAGCCTTCATCGGTTGAACTCGTTCCATGAATGACTTCGAATAGAAAGCGTCCGGGAACGTTCTTAGTTCTTATGCTAATCAACTCTAAATTACGCATGTAGACAAAAAGTTTCGCAAGCACAGCAAATATCGCTCTCGATTCAATCACAGAAAAACAAAAACATTTTTTTTTGTTGTGCGCATCGTGAATAAATTTTCATTTTAAATCTTTCTCAGTTAGGGCCTTCGTAGGTGACTGTCAATGTTCGAATGAAAACGAGTTGACGTGCGCATCAACAGAAGCATGAATCATGACCACATCATTAACGAGAAGTGACAAAAATTCCCCAAAAAAGAAGTGAAATGCATTGTCGAGTGAGTTGAGCTTCAATTACTCACTCGAAATGTAAATGAATCAAGTGTGGACATGCCTTGAGGGGGCATCAATTCAATTGCATAACAGTAGTTGTCGTAAAGCTCCTTTTAAAATATATTTCACTTCTCGTCGAAGGTTTTTGAATAACTTTTATGATAACTCAAGCGCAATTGCGAACTAACACTTTCAGAATTGTGTCGATCCAAACATATCTCTGTTCATCGCTCTTGGTTCTTAGTTTGCATGACCATAAAAAATTATCCCGACCACATACAAACAGTGGAGAGAACCAACCATGATGGAGAAACAGAAAAAAAAAACTTCCAAGTCCATCAGCGCAAGTTGAATGAACTCAAAGCAAGCCATTTTGCTGTTTTTTCTTCTCTTCGCTTCGTCTTGTGATGTAGCTTTGGGTAGAAGAAAACTTCTCGTGTCTTCCAGCTCCGCTCGTTTCTTCTTATGTAACGCTCGAGTCAGATTTTCCAGTGAGGGAAGCTTAGAAAATGAGCAAGAATAATTCCACAATTGTTGTGCTTGGTTTGCGGTGGGAAAGTCGCGGTTGCAAAACACAGAATGAAAAAGCATTCTTAATCTTAATCTCAGTCTCCTCGAGAGAACCCATTTCGAAGCTGAATATAAATTACCTTCTGTTCTTGACTTTAATTCTTTCTTTGCTTCATGTACTACACAATTTTCTGTTCTTATATAACGCTCAATCGCTTCGATTCTCTGCTGCTTGGATATTTTTTTTTTCAAGGTGATTCTTATTTGATTACACTCACACACACTCTCGAGTGTTCTTGCAGTGTTCTAAGCAATGCTAAGTCGAACATAATCATATTTAAAAGTACTAAAACAAAAGAATCGTTACCAGAAGAGTTTCCCATCGAGAAGATGACTTGAACAATGGGTGAAGCGTCATCATCAAGAAATCTCATCAAACATTTTATCAGAATCGAGTGAGGAGTTGTAAGCGATCATGATAAATCAAAGATAATTGTAGCTTAATTAAAAGGCACTGTGTCGAGCAGCAGACACAGCTCATTTTTTATTTTCAAAGGTATGTTCACCTTGGTCTTGGCGCAAATGTAAATTTCTCTCTCACGACAGCAGTCGAACACGATTCAGGCTTGAGCTTCACATGAGGCTCGGACGACGTGTTATTGAGCATTGCCAGGTGAATATTCACAACAAAACAAAACGGTTCATTCTCTCTCACTTTTTATATTTCATCGATAACTTTTTCGTGCTTGTATGAACGAAGCCGCGTTGCGCTTTTGGGTCAGGGGCGACGACGTCTAAAAGATATTCGCATAAATCGATGCGGAGCAAAGAGGAGAATGAATAACTTTCGCACTGGAAATGCAAAATGAACGGACTTGATTGTTATCCTAGGTTCGAGCTTATGCTTGCGTGACCAAAAAAAAAGAAGAAGTTGATTAAGTAACCGAAATGGGAAGGGAGAGCACTTGAAGTCACAACCTGTTGAACGCACTTTAGTGTGTCACTAGACTTAGAATCTCTTCCCCTTTTTTATTTAACAACAAAAAAAAAATTAATTCAAATAAATTCTATTCCCTTTGTAGTCTTCTCATTCGTGAGCAGGTAAAATGAAGAAATAAAAACCATGGATGCATGAGAAGTTCCCCCTTTGCACTCTAACATGTGTTAGGTTGCTCTCTCTCTCGTTTCGAAATCAAAGCAAAGCCTTAAAGGAAGAGGCATATGTTTAATAGAATGAGATGAGAAATCAGAAACCATCCCCTTCGAATAATATCGCAAGGTACGATCGTGGGAGAATCCGTCAAAATTATTCGTTCGTTCAGGTAGATGATGCTTTGTTTGTGCAAGGTGGTTCTAAGCGGTCAATTCCGAACAAACCTTTTCAACGTGAAAATCTATTTTTTGCGCAAGAGAAAGGCAAACGTTGAGAATTTAAATTAGACGCGAACAACCCGGTTAATGGTTGCGACGATAAAATTAGGTTTCAATGCAAATTTCGAGAGAGCTCAAGTGCGATTTCTTTGGACGCATTCGTTTGAATTTAAAATGGAACACAAAAGTTTACTCGGACACTTACCTGACTCATTTCTCTGCTGCTGATCGTCGTTGTCGTGATTACTTCGCACAGAAGCGCCGGAATTATCCTCTGTATTCCGTTTTCTTGCGACGAGTGACAGCGGCTCTTCGTGATCCTGCTGTGAGCTATCGTCGATGCTCAAGCGATCCTCGTTCTTTGCTTGGATTAGATTATGCGATTCCAACAAGCGAAGTTGCTGCTGGTGCATGCGAGTCTTGATGAGAAAGATTTTCGGCATTTTTTACACTTTCATGAAACGTTTTTGTTTGATTTACAATTTCTTTTGTTCACAAATTCTTTTCTTTTTTTTTTGTTATCAATTCTTCATTCGATAATTCACATTTTATTTGCTTTGTTTACAATTTTCCTTTCATGCACTTTCCACGCACCGAACTTCTCTTAATCGTTTTCCAATTTGTCTTTTTATTTTCTTCTTCAATTCTTTCTTACAAATTTCCGATAAAACTTTTTACGTGCGATCGCGTCGGAGTTTAAAGCAAGAATGATGA
Organism: Smittia aterrima; assembly: GCA_033063855.1. Classification (NCBI taxonomy): domain Eukaryota; kingdom Metazoa; phylum Arthropoda; class Insecta; order Diptera; family Chironomidae; genus Smittia; species Smittia aterrima. Next base: position 27,496,804 of record CP093831.1, read on the forward strand.
GAGTTTGTGTTTCTCGCTCTCGCTCCGTCAGGTAAAACTTTTTTCCTTTGCTTGTGTTAGTGACCGATCAGCTCTGGAAGAAGCAAAAATAATTTGTCGTCGCTGTTTCTCTTTAAAATTGGGAAGAACTTTTTTTTTTATCGGGAAAAAGTTTTCTAAATTATAAATAACAAAGCCAACTTTGGAGTTTTAATTATTTCTTGTTAAAGTCGTCTCATGATCATCGAGTTGATCTCGTTATGGTAAAGTCCAATAAAAGTTGCAAGCTCGAATAAACCTTGAACGTAATTTCTCGTAGGATAATATTCAAAGAACAGTAAGAATCTCGAGCATAAAAGAAAATCGACGACGAGCCAAAGGCATGCACGAGAAGAAATCTCTCGAAGTCAATCTTTTAACCTTGAAACACTGAAATGAAGTGAAAAGGGATAAACGCGCGGCCTGACTAAGAAAAGCGAATTTAAAGGCACAGCGGAGGATGATGAAGCGTTCAGCAAAAGAATGAAACGGTCACAACGGATTTTGAGAGAATGCAAAAGAACCGAAATGAGGGAAGACGGGCCAGAAACCTGATTCCGATCAATTATTGTTCCAGGCTCTTCAAAAACTCGTAACTCGTTTCTCGTCGGACTCTGCTCCACTGCACCTTTTTACTGGTGATCGAAAGAGACACAAAATCATCGATTCCGTTGCATTCTCTTGAGCCCCAAGGCTTGATCGTAACATGCAACGAGCTCTGAAAGGATTTTGCATGTTGCATCAACGAAAGGATGAGTCTCTCAACATAATTTGCATAAATTACTTGCCGAGCATGATGAATGTCTTTTCCGATTCTGTTTTCTCTCTGCTTGGGACCGAACATAAAAAGTTATTACTTAATGGCACTTCTGAAGAGAGAGAAGAAGGATTTTCTTCGCCTGCGAATGAGCAACGCCCAGAAAAGGATTTTATGGTTGTTGTTACCAAACAAGCAGCTTAAACTGTTGAATCTCCGATTCAGGTTTTTGTTGTTTTAAAACGACTGTCGTCAAACTTTTGCAGGAAGAGGTAGAAACGGCACGAAAGGATTTTATATTGCGCAATCGCCTCCTCCTACAAACTTTGTCTCTGTCCTTTGACAAAGCGAAGGGGTTTAGAGATAAATTCTTTGTCAAAGGATTTTTATGAGTTTGTCAATTGATTTATTAAGTTTCGAGTCTTTACCCATCGTTGAAGTCTTTCCTCAGAATTTTTCGATTAAAAAAGTTCTCACATCAAAATCGAAAAAGGAAGAAATCGGTTTGACTTCCTGTTTGATCATTAAATCAATATCCGTTAGAAATCTCTTTAGGAAGCTTATTTCCTTGATTCAATTAAAAATGAAGTTCTCGACATTTGATACTTTTCCGCTTCCTTGCGAAAAAATCTTTTCGATTTCTTTCTCAAGAACCTTTTGATTGTTCAAGAATGGCCACTTGGCAAGTAGGCAATCCGAATCGAATATAAAGCACCGGAAACCAGACATAAAAGCGAAGCGTTTCGATTTTTATTTTGGGAATCGAGAATCGAAGTTCTTTGCCCTCATGATCGATTAGCGGATTCTCCGAATAAAACAAAGAATCATCGATTAGAATGAGGAATTGTAACTTTATTGCAGAGAGATCAACAAGTTAACAAAGACCAACCCTCGAATAGTAAATCACACGAATAATTGGATCGACTGCCGTTAACTTAATTTCAATTAATCTCACATGTGTGAGAGATGCTCTTTGAAAAGATTTATGATCAGTCGAGAGATCGCTTCTTCTTTTTGTTCCTCGTGAATCCAGAAGAAAACTAAGCAAAAATAATTGAGCTCCAACGAACCGAGTTTCAGGGAATTATTTGAGGTTTACCTTACAAAACTGATTAAGCAACAGAAAAACTTTTTTCTTCTTTCTCTCACTCAATCGATCATCGGAGAATAATTAATCGAGCTTTTCAACTTTAAAATCCTCTTGAATGCTATTAAAATTATTCCGTAATTATATCACAAGAAGCTTCGGAGTTTAAAACAATTTCTTCAGCTTTGGATGAATGAGCTTTGAAGCGAATGAATTTAAAGTCTTGGAACTGTTATGATTGTTCATTAGAATCGTTGCTACGAGAAGGCGAAGGTGAGAAATTAGCCAAAACTCGCTAATTCTCAACCATTAAGTGAATTGAATTGCTGGACCAAGAACCAGGAAAGAATCAAGAGATTTCTTTAATCATTTTCCACGCGCCGATGATCAAGTGCAGATTTCAATTAAACTTTGAGATAAACGAAGTGTGGTTCTTATTAGATTCTCTCGAACTCTCGGAACGGAATTACTTGTCAGAAGCTGCGATGCGCTCACCGACAATGTAAAGGAAATTCCTTCTCCGGTCTCTACTTCGCCATCCGCAACAGTCAATTAATGCGTTTAATTTCTAGATAGATGCACACATGGTGTTACACATTAGCTACCATAACTCTTGATTACATCAAATTGCAATGCATTAAAGAATCGTAATCATAATTTTTATTTTCTTTTGAAGGTTCTGCTTTGCTTAGAACGCGTGATCGTTCTGGTTTGTGTGGCTGATATCAATCTAAAAACGATGAAAGATCTAAAGAAGCTGCTGCTGCACTTCCTAGAATAATTCATGGGCGGTCAACAAATGCGCTCGCGGCATTTGAAGATTAGAAGCTGCAAAATCACCGACGATTGAATAACTTAACTTTGTTGCTTGAGTGTCATTTCAAAGAAATTGTTCGCTCATGAGTGATTTGTTAGGAAATCCTTTCTGCATGAAGTGAACTTCTTAAACTGTAAAAGAAGATTCATCAGACGGTAGAACTCATCAAGAAATGGAAGTAATAGACAAGGTTCTGCTCAACATATCGACATAATGATCATCATAACCGAAATATTCAAAAGCGAAATAGAAACGAGAGAGGGAGAGAGAAGACTAAACCAAAGTAACATCGCGTGGAAAATTATTCTAACCAACGGATTCTTTATTTCTTCGCTTCTCCGGCTGTTTCCGTTTCTCCTTCGCTATACACCAGCAATCTCAGATATTTCGCTCGCTATTTGTTCCGTTTGAAGAAGCAGGAGAGTCTTCTTCTTTCGGCTTGGAAATTCTAATGGATTTTTTTAACTTAACTTCCAAAAAAAAAAAGAAAAAAAGATCTAAACGTAAAAAAGAAGTGAAAGATGTAAAAAATCTTTCCGTGGCTCGTTGAGCTCGTTCATGTTGATTGTTGTAGAACACAATTACGAGATTAGTCAGGGATGAAGTTAAAAGAACTTCTCAGGATTCTCTCTTGAGTTGGTTTGGGTAACATCAGGAGAATTGAAAGAGTTCTATTACGAACTTAAATGTTTTGATCGACAAACGCACCATCTTCCAGATGATGTAAAAATTCTTAGCAATTGCGCGAAATTGCGCAATTTATTTCTTTCTTAAAAAAAAGAGAGAATCACTCGAAGAGTTGTCTCGGCATCCGACAAATTCTTTCGTGTTCTTCAAGTTGTTGCGAACGCCAAAACAACGTCCATTAAGAAGAATCTTATCAGGAAAGGAAGGTTTTAACATGTCGACTCGTTCATTCTTGAAAAGCAACTCTCCTGGCCTTACCTACTTGCAGTCAAGTTGCTTTTTTTTTTTGCGAAAATAATTAGCGTTTTAATGCATTGAAGAATTCGTTGCAAGAGAACCGAGAGCGCAAGAATGAACGAACGAACGATTTCATGAAAAACGGGTTGCACAAGGCGATCCAGAACTCGACTATAATTAGAAGCAGGTACAATCTGTCGCTATGCTGTTCTTCGTATGGTTAATGGCTTTCGTAATTTGCAAGAACTTTTCTTCTCCACACAAAGAAGCGGCAGCGGAAAGAGCGCAAAAAATATCTTTGCAAGAGACAAAAGCTTGTTCAAGCAATTATTATTATGTTGTGTAACGTGGAAGTGAGCTTAGAGGGAAATTGTTTTTGCGAAACAAGTTTCTTGATAATTTGTTTAAGTTCATGATGAAAAATATGAATCAAAGATTTAATTATCATAAAGACTTCTCTCCTCGCTTTACAGAAATAATCGAATTACTGTTGTTTGAGATTTAAATTTGTCATCGCATTTGAAGGCCAACTGGTCGCAAAGTTGAGTTCAAGTTCAATTTGCTGTTTTCGGGTGACGATACCGCAACGACTAAAAAAACTGGTCGGCGAAGCGAAAATAAGTTATTGCAACGCTCGCCAAGTTTTTAGAAAGATTCGAAAGATCTCTTGGTTTGTCATTAATTATTTACAAACAAGTCGAGTTCTTTCGCTAGCGAAATGCCAGAATCTTAAATTCGGTAAAAGGCAAAGATATTCGGGATCTACAAAATCTGTTCTATGATCTTTAAGAAAGCTACAGAATGTGAATGTCAATAAAAAGCAAAACGCCTTTCGAGAGAGCTACAGAACCTGCATTTAAAGTTCTTTCGTCTTGCTCGAAAATGTCAAATGAATGCTCAGCGTTGTTCACGCTAGATTAGCTAATGCAGGTACCACGGGGAAAGCTGTTTGGTTTCGTTCCACACGAAGAACTTTTTCCTTCGATAAAGCCACGAGAATGTTTCATGAGTTTCATGAGCGTCGCTTGGAATGTTCCCCTGAGTGATGATAATGATGAAGAAAATGGCAAAACGTGGAAGTTTAATTCAAGTTGTTTAGAGAATGATGATCGAAACGAGAAAGAATCGCTTCGGGAAGAGCCAAATCATGTGTCAAAGCATCAATAACTTCAGCAACAAGCTCGACGGCTTTTATGGGATTTTCATTCGAGGAGATCCTGAGGAGAGATCAAAGTCAAGTCTTCCGAATGAAAGTTCCTTCAGTAACTTCCTCCTCAAACTCCTCTCACTCTTTCTTGTTTAACGGATCTGCAATTTGCATACAAGAAGTCTAAACACACAACGAAAGAGAAGTCTAAACTTTTCCTTCTAAAAAAATATCTAAAAAAATCTTGGAAAATTAAAACTCAACAAAAAAAAAAGTTTTCAAAAGAAATTACGAATACACACGCGAGCGGACATGAAGTGGACAACAGCCAACGATGGTCATGCAGACGAATCTACATCCACAAGAGAAAAAAATATCTAACGGTTCTTCTCCGTATAAATAAATTCTTTTTCTTCTCCGAATAAATAAGTTAAGTTAAGTTTAGAGAGCTTCTAGTTGTTGCTGTTTTTTTTTTCGGGAAGATTCTGGTTTCTCGACTTGTGAATGTATTTTTCGTAAAAACTCTTTTCTCGCTTTTACCAAAGGTGGACGGGATGAAGGTGTTTATTGCGCAGCAGAGAAATTCTTTCATGTGAATGCGTTTTTTCTTTTTTTTTTCGAGAGATTACGAAATGATCGGAGGCGCCGATTTGTAAATAGCGGAAGTTTCTGCATTCACTGGAGAGTTTCTCAATGAGAAATGGAAGTTCTTTCATTGACTTCTTTGGACGACAGGAAAGATCTGTGAATGGAAATCTAATTAAATTCTTCGACAAGTATCACCACACGATCTCATCTCAACTCCCCGCAATGCACGAATTCGCATTTCGATCTCGCTGTCAATAATTATTTTCGCAATGAAAGGAGCTCTTACCGGTGGAAGACAAGAGAGCGCGTGCAGAGAGGCCTCGCAATTACCTCATAGCTCTAACACATCCGAGCAGTTGCTCCATCGCCTTCACCATGATTTTCTGCTCTCGCTGAAGACAAAAATGTCAATAACCTGTGAAGCTCTTTCAGTTCTCAAAGTTAAAGAAACAACAAAATCAATGGAAGAAAGAAAAAACACATCAACTTACCGGTTATTGGAGATATTTGTTGGATGTGTTAGTCGGCTCTCGCGAAAAACTGATCGCTTCTAAAAATATCAATTCGTGGATGATTGTTATTTATCTCGGGAACCCGGGAGATGAGATCTTTTATATTCATCGATTCGTATTTTTTTGAAAAGGTCCCTCTAACGTCATTTGTCTCCATCGAGTGGCAAATCCCACTGACATCCAAACACGGAATAATTGAACGAGACTCTCGAGAGTGAATAGCTTGACGTCAATGTTCTAGAATTTTTGAGTTCTCCTCTAACCGCGCACACCGAAGCAGGAGGAGCCCAACAAGCAATTTGCGGAATGACGATTAGCATGGAGTGAATGATTGCCTTCTTTTAGCTGTTGTTTTGTTTCTCGTCTCGATGAATTTTTATGGAAGAGTTGGTAGAGTAAATATGAACATTAAAATCTTCCAGAAATCTAAGTTCTCGGAATCGAGATAGAGCTCTTCAGTCTTCACGCAATCTAGCCGACCATTTCATTGATTTCCGAACCGCGTATTAATTTTTCTTTCTAGTTCTTAATCGCGAGGCTCATTCGTGCATGTTGTTGAAGGTTTCCAGTCACGAATTTCTTCATTCTCGGATCGGAGCGAACTGTCGACGGAATAGTTCGGAAGAAAACAAAAGACTTTGTCGAATGGCTAGACGTGAAACTTTGATCTCGAGAGAACCTAAATCTTTCTCTCGTTCATTCTTTTTTTTTTGTCTTCTCCATTGAGTCGTCGTCGTCGTGTAGCTCAACGAATGTTCAGCTTAGCAGCCATGACGCGCAAGCAAAGAGAACAATGAGTGTAAGAAGAAGTCGCGCGAAAAGCCCTAGCGAATGTTCATGGGAGGAAAAAATAGAACAATCAACGAGAAGAACAATCTTCTGAGAACTTCTAACACCGAAAAGAAATATTTTTTCATAATTATAATGATTCTCGTTCGTCTCAGAAAACTCTCCAGCAATTTGCAAACAATATCAGAGTCCACGCTTATCTTCAAATGTAGATTTATGAAAAGTTATGACAATTTTCTTTCATAACTTTTGAATTATTCGCTGATTATGTTAAGCAAAGCTCTTCGCTTTGAATTCAAAAGAGTCAATGGCTCCGAACAAGTCTTTAATGAGTGGTTCTCACAATCGATGTTCTAATCTTTGCGAGCTTCGGTGCTTTAAAGTCTCTTCAATCGAGCAATAAAACAGACGAAATAAAATATTTTTTGGATGAGTTCGATCGTATTCAATTAAACGGTCAAAGACACGCGGTGAGGATTGTGCGACTTATTTTTGGACAGAAAATATTTGCGAGTCAACCTCATCATCATATTCAATTCTTATTCACGAATGCCTTAGCAGGTGTGTCGATGGGGCTTCGTTAGAAAGTTTCGTGGGATGACGAAGTTTGTTAATCTTTGCTCGTCCTCAATTCAACTTCACTCGCTAATTAATTTCGCTTTTCTCCTCGAAAGAAGGAAATTCCCGCAAAAGATTTATTGTGATTGTCGTTCTCTCCTCCTTTTGAGATTATTTCGATGATAATTACAGTTTTGTTTATGTCGGCAGCCTCCAATAGAGTTTAACCGTTGGTCATAAACATCATCGAAAGGTCTCCGTTATTAAAGAACATAAAATCCTTTTTGCTCCAAATTAAATGCTCACATTAAAGTTCGAAAGAGAAATCTTATCCTTAACTTCTCAAATCAATGTTTGCAGTGCTTGCGTTTGCGGCTTAATCAAGCGATCCTCACATAAACAATTTTACGACCTTGGACTAAGTCTTTAAACCCGCTTTAGTCGTATTTGTAGCGATTCTCTCTCTCGCTCGCGTTATTTACTTCTTCGGATCGTTCGTCGCCGTTCATTTTCAAAACTGTTTTCGCTCTTCGGCTTGACTTAGTGTCTTATATATTTCGTCTTCCTCGCTTCCCTCGATTCTCGGCTCTTGTCACACATTTAAACGAAACGAAAAATTTATAGGATAGAAGGAATTTCTGGAGCTGCTTGCGATTCAAACCAAGCAAAGCAAAGCAAAGTCATTCAAAATAAAGTTCTTCGGTGACTAGAGACTTCTTCGCATGAAAGTCGAGCGGCAGACTTAGTCACCCGGGAAAGGAAAGCAAAGAAGCAGAAAAACTGTTAATGTATTTTTTTTCTTCTTCACATTCGATTTCTTGAAAGCAAAAGATGTTCTCTCCAGAAAAAAAAAATTCAACAAAGACGAAGGAAAAAAAATGTCTTGGACAAAAGAGGAATTTTGTTTTCAATTCGAATGGGAATTGAAGTTTAAGTTTTTTTTCTTCTTTCATCTGGGAGAGCACTTAGAGTTTCGTAAATCGTAAGAAGCTTGAAATTGTCGGAAAGTTCTTTGAGTGACAAAATCTTTAAACTCCTCCCTAAGCTCTGTGACTTCCAACCTTCACCGTCGTCTCCGTTCCAATCGAATCATTTCTCAATTCAATTTCTTAAGAACTCGTGAAGTTCCATCCGTTTCTTCCGATTTTATTTTTTTTCGTAAACAGTTTCAGGTTCTTCTGGGAAACTTTCAACCGCAACGAGAGAGAGATGCGCGCCAGAAGAAGAAAGAAACAGGTGTAAATGGATTGCGCAATAAAGGACCGAGAAGATGGGACATGAGAGAACCGTTTTGTTGAGTTTATGGAATTTAAAATTATGCAATTGCAAATAATTTATTTCTCTATGCACAAATGTACTTTGAGTTCCGGACGATAAGCGACCACCGTGAGCTCCAATTCGAAACACAAAATCGTGATTTCTTAAGATTTTGTTTAGATTTTTTTAGGTCGTTTGAATGTTGTTTGGGATAGAGCGGAGCGGGCCAACCCCGCAAGAAACATTTAAGCTGAATCCAGAGACTCAACTGTGTTGGTGTCTTTCGCGGTGACTCAATTTTCCTCGACGAAATCAACGTGAAATCGCGATAAATGTGTTTTAAGTTTTAACTAGGATGAAATCGAATTAAGTATTCAAAACGCGTTCAAATAACTACGAGCTCTGTTTTTAAATATTCGCAATGAAGCGACGAGCACGCAATGAGCAACAAAGAAGTCTCTGTCGCGATGGCTTCTCTTACACATGAGAACATCGGAGCAATTGTTTCGACTGCGGGCGTTGTTGGTTCAATTGAACGTTACACGCAAAAATGAGACGGCAAATTCCATTTCATGCGACACGTCGACCGGTCAGAACAGAACGATTGAGTGTGACTTTGGATTATCGAGTGAACCAATAAGGGAACAAAAAATAATTTTTTCGTTGTTCGCCACTGTTTTCATTTTAACAAAAGGCTCAAAGACAATTCTGCACGCTGAGCTGACGTAACTCTCCCAATTTATTCCAACAAAGTCATGGACGACATCCAGAGAATTGTTTTCGCAGCTTGACTCGGAACTGTTTCGTTTGGACTGGCGAGTACACAAAATTTACGATTCGTTCCCGTTAAGAGAGAACGGTGTCCTTCAATTAACTTCGCGGTGAGATAACCGCGATTGCAACATTTTAACGATTTGAAGATTTATCTTTCCACGCGCGAATCTGCTTCGACTTTCAAAAGAGAAACAATTCAATTTGCATCTCACGCCCACACAAGCCGCACAAGTTTCTTTCTTAAGCTTCCAGAAAAATTATTCTTTCTTTCGAAGCGAAAAGTTAGTAAAACGGTAAAATGGCGTTTGCTTTACGCGTCAAGTCGCGTTCATTGTTTTCGACATTTTTGAAGGTCACTTTAAAAGGCGCTGGAATGATATGAAGATGTGCGCACACATAAAGAATCACTCGAGCATGGACTCGCAGTTAAGCCGTTGCGTCATAAAAGATTAAACGACATTAGATCAATTGACAGTGTGGGTGGCTATTGGTCGTCAAAGTTCTCGGTTTCTTTCTCTTTCCACAAGACTCGTTTTCTTCTTTCTTGAACTCTCCGAAAGAAATGAAATTCTTCTTACACGAAAGACCTCAATTCGAGCGCTGCTTGTAAACAAGAACGTGAGGGATGAATCACAGCAAAGACCAGTCAAAGCAATTAATCATGATTCATCAAGAACTTGAAGCTCCAAAGAGAGAGAAATGTGTTCCTCGAAAGAAACTGAGATTGAAGTTGGAAAATAAAGTCTCGCACCTTCGAAAGACTTTTTTTTTCTTTTTCGCTTTAACGATGAGTCAAGAAGAAGGAAAGGACTTTAAAAATGGGTCAACCAAACAAATCCGAGTTGTTTGCATTTACATTACGCTTGGACATGTGTTTGGTTTGTAAATTAGCGGCGTCTTGAGTATTCGTTGTGCGATACCTCGCGAGTGAGTGTGTTAAGTCACTTGAAAATTCCTGAGGTTTTGCATAAACACGAAGCCCTCTCAAGTTAGTTACACAACGAGAAGAAATATTCTTTCTCTTTTCTCATGTGAATGAACATTAACTACACAACAAGACGCTTCGCCGGCCACTTAATCAGGTCAATTCTCCCGAAAAAATAATCTTTTCGAGAAGCATCATCATCTTCACCAGAAATTATAGAAACTCGTCAGAGTTAGACGTGAAAAAAATGGAGAAGAAAGACTCGTTAATTTAATTAATTCTTCCATATTGCGCATCGAGTAAGATGAAGGTAAAAAGAAGTTCTCTTACAGATTTAGAAGCTTCTCCACATCTGGTGCTTCCTTTTCTCGTCTAATTGGTTAATTATAAAGTCGGCACTTAATGGAATAAGCGCTGATGGAGTAAGTAAGCAGGTTCATCTTCCAAACATTAAAAAATTATTATAATATATCAAAATATATTAAATATAATATATCAAAATATTTAATATATTATATTTGAACTCTGAAAGTTAATCTATTTAATATAATATATGAAAACATTTGATATAATATATTGAACTCTGAAAATTAATCTCGTCAAGTAAAACACAAAAAAGATCATTTTCTCATAAGTTTTGGTAACTTCTTGATAATATATTTGAATATTGCATTTACGTGTTTGCATACTTGCAACTTATAACATTTTGTTTTCATCTCTCTTAATACACACGACATTCATATTCATCTCAATACTTATGATAACCGATATTTAATGATATTTGCGAATAAATGTTAATTAATAAGTTTTCAACAACGAGATGATGATCAGACATAACTAACTTCAAGAGCATTCTAAACAAAAGGTTTGCGTCACGTACTGAAAGCTAAGTGCTTGACTCTCTTCGCTCATTCGGGAGTAATTAATTAATTAATTAATAATAAATACTGATAATGTCTTTAGTTTGCCGGAGAAGAGATTCCGAGTCGATATTTTTTAATTACATAGTTTATTGTCAAACTAATTACCATTGGTGAATACGCTTCTTCTCCTTTTGTTTATTAACTAATAATGCTTTCATTGGAATGGGCAGAACGGAGTCTAATGAATAATTAATAAAGTAAAGCTTGTAATTAGCACTTAACGAAGGAGCTCGAAAGCTGTCGTCAATGTTGAAGCTTTCGGTTCATTAATTAGGAGCTTTTGAGAGTTCCTTTATCCTAAACGAGATCCATTAGTCAGTAATCTGCTAATTACTGCTCGCGAGAGGAAAATATTTGATTGTTATTTAATCCATAATATTACATTTTCATCATGATTATGCTTATCTATGATCAGTTGATTCTAATTTTCGCTATTGTGCCTTAAACTTTCGAATGATCAAAGGCAATTTCAACTAAAACATTTTTTCTCATTTTGTCTTTTCAATCAACCAAGGAAATTCTTTTCTTTCATGAAGCAGCGCTCGTTAATATTTTAGTATTCACGTTAAAGATTGTTATTGTTGTTTAGGGCAAAATGAAATGTGGGTAAGTTCACAAATGTATTTTTGATTAAAACTAATCACGACGCTCAATAAATGTTTTTGTTCAAAGTAAGATCAACATTTAATATCTTCATCAATCTCTTAATCTAAGCAGCTCGATTAAATGTTTCACTTAAAAGCAATATATTCAGTTTCTTCTATTTTTGAATAAATTTTGAATTTCTTTTTCATGTGAAGTCGCTTTTTCATAAGGACAAGTCTATAATCCTTATAACTAGCATCACCATCTCAAGTTAAAGTCCCATTTGTCAACTCAATTTATCTTCGAGTTGTGTTTAGTTTGAATCAGAATCTGTATCGCTATGAGCAGCTCCAGGAATCGGTGCTTGCACTGTTGGCTCTTCTCGAATCGTTGGTGGTTGTTTGACTGTCGTGGCAGCGAGATAAGCATTTTGAGACTCGCCCATTGTATGCTCGATCCCAACTCTGTTCAATGTTTAAAAATATTATTTAGTTAACAAATGAGAAAATCGTGACTTACCTGTACTCGTGTCTCGCGAGATATCGAACATATTTCTCTGGAGGCTCATCACTGTCAGACTCTTGTACGCTAACCGATCGACATGTTGTGTGAGACACTTGCGTTGCGGGCATCGTGAATTCTATGTACGCGTAAGGAGCGAGTTGATCGGGAATTTGATCGAAACTTGTGAGAGCAAGTCGACAGATCAATTGATGAGTCGTGTATGCACCTGAAGGAAAGAGAACTTGAAGAAAATGAATTGAAAAGAAATTCTTTTTATTACCTTGACCCTCTTTTGGCAATCGTGGACAACGCCAAACAATGGCTCGATGATGATGCTCGTACTTTGCTTGTCCTGATGTAACTTCAATGAGAGATTCTTGTAATGTCTCAACTGTTCCCAAGAACCTTTCGATTCCCTTAATTTTTCCTGTGCGTCTATGAGTTGACTTCACTGAGCCGTAGCGGAAATGTTTCTCGACTCGGAAAAGATAAATCCAACACTCAGGGATCGGGAATCTGATGGCGACGTCTTCACACGGAATCTGACCAAGTTTTCGTGAAGTGAATCCAGGAACGAGAACGTCAGCTCTGAGTTGAACTTTGTTTCCTGTCACAACCCAAACTGCTTTCAATTGCAGTGGCAGTTCGCGATTCTTCGGTGGACGAACTCGGAATCTCATCAATTCAATGTAACAAGCATCTGGAGGCTTAAACTTAATTGTTCGTGTTCTCTCGTATTGATCTTGTTGAACGCACGAGTGGAACTCAACGCCTTCAAGACGAATCCACTCTTCAGTTGCGACTGGGATAATGTCGTGACGTCCAACGACTTCCTTTCCTTGTCGCCATAAATCGTTCATACCAAGCTCAATGTCAGGCATTCCAGAGAGAAATCCTAAGAAAAATACTCGAACTCTTGCGATTTGCTTCTCTATGTGTCCATCATAAGTTTGTTCAACGTAAATCTCATCAACTGCCGTCACTTGAACTTCCTCCATTTTATAAGTTAACGCTCGATCTCGATGGACATTCAGTTTGAACATCGCTTCCTCAATGCACATCGAGAATTGTTTTAAATCTTCAAAGTTCATTGATCCAAGTTTGAAGAGTTGAGACATTTGCGGAGCATGCTCAACTGGTAATCCAAGTTTCTTCAAGTCACTTCCAAACTCTTTCACTCCAGCGTAATCTCCATCGATCGCGTACTTCGCAAACATGCTCAGCTTGTCAGTGATTCTCGCGGCTTTCGTGACTTGACCTGGACGAACGCCAGGTCTTTCCTTGTAGAAAACATATTGAAGCTTGATCGTGAAGATTTTCCCGAAATTGTCGAATTGTTGTGCCGTGATATCTGATATCGAGTAACAACCTTGCAACGGAAGCTCTTGGAATGGTTCCTTGTCCGTGTCTTTATTGAGAAGTTGCACAACTGGATTATCTCCTTGATAAACAATTCGAACGAAAACTTTCTTCCAGAATCTTTGTCCAGTGATTTTCTTCTTGTTCGGTTGACGAAGTTGCATTTCCCATCCAGGTCCTTCATAGAAGATTCTTGGGAAGTCTTCGAGTGGCTGCGAAACGTCGTCGTCGAACAATGGAGTTCCAGGACCGGAATCTTGAGAATCTCTTCGTTCAGGAGTTTCTAAAAAAAAGAGAAATTCATTAGAAAAGAATTTTTTAAAGATTGAAATGAAGTTTACCGCTTTGAACTTGAGGTTCAGTGTAACTGCTATCAAATGGATTAACTCTTGGTGAAGAATCTAATTAAAAAATGAAAATTAGAGAAAATATTTTCAAAGAATTTTCCTTCACTTGCCTTCAGAATAAATCGATCCTGAGTAAGGAGATCGTTGAGGGGGCGGTGGGCCAAGGATTGGAGCAGCATTCGCAAAAGTCACTTCAGATCCTTTTGGTTTAATGACAACGCTAAAGTCTCTTCCTTCGTCAGATCCATTTGATGTCCTACGATGCATGTACGGAGTACTCTCTGGAACAACTGGAACATCCCAAGAATCGAATCCATCTTCGTCATTTCCAAAACCATCATCAACTGCGACTGTGGTTTCTCCAAAAGCTCCAGCAGAGTCACCCCAAGCATCAGTTTCTGTCGTAGCAGTTGGTTGAGGCAAACTGTCTAAGAAGGCATTTCCCGTTGATTGTGGTTGTGATTTACTTTCGAACTTCGCTGAGAAATCATCGAACTCGTCTGCAGGGAAAATGTCTGAAGCCAAAACTGGCGCGACTGGTGCAACAGGTGAGACACTCGTCAACATACTTCCGCCTCTCGCTGGAGGTCTCGGAGGCGCTGGTTTCGCTATTGCAGTTGGTAAAGGTCCTCCGAAGATCGGAGCGAGCTCTGGTTGCGCAACAATCGGATCAGGTGTTGTTGGTCGTTGATAAACATAATCCGAACTCTTCTCCTGCAAGAACTGAAGTTGCTGAAGTTGCTCGGGTGGTGTTAAAACTGTTGGCACTGCAAATGGATTGACTTCCTCTTGCGCCACTGGAGTTTCTTGAATTATCATGTTAAGAACACTTCCTGAAGTTGACGCTGGAATTCCTCCTGACGTGATTCCAGATTCTGGACTGTAATCAGATCGCGAAGCGTCTTCTTCGATTTTCATTGGTTCTTCTTCGTCATCACTTCTTGGTAGATCAGGAGTAAGGTCCATCTCAATTGTTGGGATTGTTTGGTGCTTGAATACTTCTTTAACCTCTTCCAGTGTTTCCTCAACAACTTCTGGCTCATGAACCATCGGCTCAACGATAGCTTGAGGAAGTGAAGGAACAAATGAAGGCTCAACGATAGCTTGAGGAGGAGATTGAACAAATGCTGGCTCTGGAACAAATGCAGGTTCTGGTTCGTAAGGTTGAACGACAGCAACAGGTGTTTGAGATTCAGGCTGTGCGCTCTGTGCTGTAAAGTCGATGTCTTCACCCAATAAATCTTGTTGAGCTGTTGCTGATGTTGCTGGAGCTGTTTGTGTTGGAGCAGTGAACAAACTAAGAATATCTTCTTTACTCTTCGGCGCTGGCGGCTTCGGCGGAGGTTTCTTTTGTTGTCCAGTTCCAAAGAAGTTAAATAAGTCGTCGTCTTGAGTTGGTTGAGCTTGGGAAGTCGTTGTAGTGTTTGTTGGATAGATTGGCGTTGGAGCTGTGACTGGTGAAGATTTGACAGATCCTCTTGGAGGGATCGGTCTTGGAGGTGGTCCAGGCCTTACAGGAGGCGCCGGCCTTGAAGGTTTCTGCTCAGGTTGAATAATTTGAGAATTATCTTCTGCCAACTGTGCTGCAGCAAACGACTCTGAGACATCCAATAAATCACCAACATCTGGCGTTGGCGACGGCGAATGGAAGTCTCGCATATTAACTGGGCTTGGACTTCTCGTAACTGGCAACTTTCCTAACAAATTCGTGCTCGTCGCATCCAAATGATCAGTCAAGTTTGTGATTAACTGTTGCGTAACTTGAGACGGAGGATTTGGCCTTGGCGGTTTATTCGTCTTTAACTCATCTTCACTCAAATATGAATTCATCGAATCATCAATTTGATTGACAACATTTAAATCACTCGGCTTCTGATATTGAAGACCATCATGTTCATTTATTGTTGTTCCGAAGAAACTCATCGTTGGATCAACCTCCGGCTCTTCATTGTCATCTTCAACTAAGAATAAGTTCGCTCCCGCTTCGTGAGTGTCTGGTGCAGTTGATGTCGTCATATTGCTTGATTCATCGCCGAAAGCGAAAGGATTACTGGCTGAGAAAGGATTATCGGCGGAGAAATCTGCTGGAGCTTCATCATCGTCTTCGTCTTCAACTAAAAATGGATTCGAGAAAGCGTCGTTGGTGTCTGTCGTTGCGCTACTCTCGAACTCCATCGTTAGGAAAGGATTTGCCATGATTATTTGTTTAATTTATGAACTCGTTCTCGATAAGTTTAATTTCCGTTTCGCCCGGAGCTAAGTTCGAAGCAAATGAAGTGTCGAACGGATCGAAATCTTCTTGTGTCTCTAAGTCAAACGAATCTCTTTGTTGAGGCGTTAAAATCTTAACGTAAATCGAAGTGTCTTGAGTGTCGGAGATTATGTCGGTGAGCGGCGGAGCTTCCGGTCTCTTCTCGATTAATTCGTCTTCGAGAAGTTTGAGCTCAGCTGAGCCAGGTAAAATATTAATCGCAATCGAAGTGTCGAATGGATCGATTTCCGCTTCGGGGCTGCTGTTGCTTCTCGCTGGCGTCAAAACTTTAATGTCGTGATTGTCAGCGGCCAAGAACAAATCTGTTTGCGGTCGATCAACGACTGGAGTGATAGCTCTTGGATCAAAGTCGGGATCTGACAAACTGTGCTTGAGTGTGAGTGTTGGTTGCTTTAAGATTTCCTTCTCAATTAAATCAAGTTCAACTGAACTTGGAACGTTCGTGGGAACAAACGAAGTGTCGAATGGATCTTCTTCAATTATTTCTTCGTCAAGTGAGAGTGAAGGGGCTCGATGATAATACGGCGTCAAGGGTTTCGTTCCAATCCTCTCACCACCGTCAGCGTCAACCTTTAACAAGTCAGGAGTCGCTACAGCAAACGAAACAAGTTTCGGTGTCGTCGATGAGATGTGAAGGCTCAAAGAAGATTTTCTCTGTCGTAAAGTTTCCAAATCAGGTTTCTCTTCTTCCTCCGCGCGTGGATCAAAGTCGTCGTCACTCAAAGATTCCTTGTTGGCTTCTAAAAGCTCTTGCTCCAAATATTTCAATTCAGCTTTTCCCGGCGCAACGAGAGCGTTAACGGCTGATGTGTCAAATGGATCGATTTCAATTTCTTCGTCGTCAGCACTTGGTTCAAGTGTTGGAACAATATCAGCCAAGTCTGAGTGGCTAGTGCTTAGCAAATCCTTCTTGACAACTAAAAGATTAGACTCGGGAAGAGATTTCTGTTGTGTTCCAAAGAGATCTGCGTCTTCTTCTCCTGCTGCTCGTGGATCAAAGTCGTCGTCGTAGTCGATTGCTTTCGGAACGATTTTCTCGACGTAGGTTGTGTCGAAAGGATCGTCGCCGTGTTCTTCTTCGTCTGACTCTTCTGCTCCGAGAAGGATTTGAAGATTAGAAGGAGGCGGTGGCCTTGAAGGAGGCGCTGGTCGTTTCGGTTTCTCGGTTGCTAATTAAAAATGATAATTAGTAAAATAATTTATTTTAAAATTAGCATTTCTTACCTCGCTGAGCTTCAAACTCTGCCCAGTCGGTTGTCGATGGGTTTGTTGCTCGAATCTGATTTGGATCGAGAACAAGAACTTCGTCTTTATGCTTTAAATGTTCAACTGCTAGTTGCGCGAACTCATCGTCATCGTCTTCCTTCTTTAAACTATCAAACTCGTCGAGATTTACTTCAGCTGCGCTCTCAGCTTTGTCTGCGTTCTCCTTCTTCTGTTGTTGCAATAAAGTTAAATGAAGTGAAACACTTAAGTCGATTGGGATATCGTCGCCGAGTTCTGCTGGTTCGTCGAGTAAAGTTTTTGTTGAAACTTGCACAGGAGCGACAGGAACTTCTCCGTCTTCGAGATTCGCTTCGAAACTTTCGAGCAACAAATTTTGTATTCCACGTCGTTGTCGACGAGATCGAGCGCTTGTCGAAGCTGTCTCAACTTTTCCTGTTAAAACGAGAGCTGCTGCTCCGATATTAACGATTTTCTTGCCACGAGAAGAGACTTCCGGGCCTTTGATAACTTTGTCAGCGTAGCCTGTATCGAATGGATCAGGACCGAGATCAGTTTCTTCTTCGGGTGAGTCGGGAACGTAAGCGAGAGGAAGTTCTCGGTCAGTGAAAGTTGTGTCGAAAGCAGAATCGTCAACTTCAGATTCTTCTTCTGATTCTGATAACTCAACGACAGCGTTCAACAATAATTTCGCTGGATCTGTCTCAACCTTCGGCTCAGGTGGAGCTTCTTCTTTAACTTCTTCAACTTTTTCCTCGACCGGTCTCTGACTTGGTGGAGCAACTCGTTTGAAGAACGACGATTCCTTGATACGATCTAAATCGTCTTGAGTCTTCTTTAAAATCGAATCTACACCAGTCGTGAGTGCTGCGAATTTCGACCACTCGTCATCGTTTCCAGACTTCTCAGGATGAGGCTGCTCGTTGTCAGCTGATGCTTGCTCAGCGTGTACTTGATGCTCTCGCTTGTACTGCTCTAACTCCTCTTCAGTGAAGAGCTCTTGATCTTTCTTCGACTTTTTTCCTTTTTTCTTTTTTTTCAGGCCTTTTGGTAACTTAAGCATTATCCTTTAAGCGAGACATCGACATGTCTATAAAGAAGAAGAAGAAACGAAAAGAGAATTAATTTCATTTTCCACGGAATAATATTTGAACTAGATATTACGAGCCAATGATAAAAAGAAAGCGATAAAAATCCTTTGTAACTCTCTCAATCGATAAAATATCCGTGAACGATGTTATGAGTGCGAAATCAGCTGATTGACTTCCAGTTGGAAAGACTCCAACACAAACCTAACTCTGAGGTAAATTATGTAAAGCTCGAGATTTGACTAATGATACATGGAATATGGATTGGCTGTTACATAGACGAGTACGTCATTCAGTTTGAGGAAGATTACGAAATTAAAGAAAACAAAACTCGCTAATTTCACTAAATTCTCATTCTAATGATTAAAATTTGAATTTGATAGAAACCTGCTCGTGCACTCCACAAAAAGATTTCTCCCTCAATCTTTTTTCTGAGCTCTCGAGGAAAAGCTTTTCAAGGAAATTTTTTCTCTCGTGAAATTTTTGCGTTAAATCAACGATTCGAACACGAATTTTACTTACGCCTCTTATAAGAATGATTCAGAAACGGTTTCGATTGTTTTATTCCGAGAATTTCGAGTTTTTTCTGCGAAAATTTGCAGAAAGATTCTCACGTAACTTCACTCCACGGAAAATTGAAAGCTTATTTGAAAAATCAATATCGTGGAAGTCGTTTCTTTCTTGGTAATGGACGATTTTCCAGAGAACTTTCCAGGGACGAGCACGAGGATTCGAGATGAGATTTGATGAGGAAATTGTTGAGCTTTGAAGTTGAGGAAGAGTTTGAGTGATTTCTTGAGTTTTCTTTTTTTAAATAAAATTTTAAATTTTAGATTAAAAAAGTTTTTCATTCAATTTTCATGAAAATCACAAATTTATTCAAATCTTCCCCTTCCACAATTTCTCCTTCTTTCCATTCAACTCAACGCATGCGCGGAAATCATTTTTGCTTTACATAGTTCGATGATTGGGGAAATTATGTGTCATCCTCGGTGATTGGGGAAAACTCCACGAGGTTTCACTTTCATCGATGACATCATCAAAGTTGTTTACAAAATTTCATTCAACAAATGAAAAAGTTTCAAGTTTCTGTTCTCTTCATACGAAGACAAAGTCGTGGGAAGTGAATTCATCAAATCTTTTATTCTGTCGTCGTCTTTCGTTCTTAACAAGCAATAAGTAAACAAAACTTTGATCATTACGCAACCTCCACTTGTTCCTACAAACAGCTCAATCTACTTCTCGCTCTCGTTAAATAAAATTACATTTCTCATAAATAATTTCATTAAAAAATGTTTTTATTTGCTTGAGAAAGAAACAATGATCAGACTTTAGGAGAAAGGTCGAAGAACTGGCCGCGGCCTCAAAAGATTCCAGAAGATATTTCGAGTAATCGCTCTTACAAAGTTGAAATCTCGGAATCGAGAAACAATTTTTGCTTCGTTTTCGGTCAAAACATAAATTTTAATTTATTGCAGAGCAAAGCTTGGAAATGTTTTAAAACAAACGTTAATTCGATTTGGTTTATTGCTGTTTGTGCTTTCAAAGAGCAAACTCAAACCCAAAATTGACTCAACAACGAAAGATAAATCAAACAAAACCAAAAGAGGGCTTAAGTGACCCCAGCAACATTCTCTCTGCGAATAAATAAATCTTCCAAGGTTCCCACATCGAAGAAAGAATTGGAGAAGATCGTGTTACCTTGCACATCCTCTCGATTGTAGGTAGCTCTAGATCGTCTATCAAATAGCGAAGCAGGTTTGACAGTTTTATTTTCGTTGTGAGAATGCAAAACAGGATCAAACGAAGAAACTTCCCTCTCACATCAATCATCGAAAGAAATTTTTGTGGGACGAACAATGGAAATGGAAAAAGGAGAAATTATTTGCTACTTTATCTGAAAGATCCTTTTTTGTTTGTGAGACGATTTGTTACACTTCTCTCTCTCTGCCCACCTGTCAGAAGTTCCCATCGATCGCAGTTAGAGCAAACTCACGGGATCATCGTCAATATGTTTCGATTTGAATTTCCTGAGAACCCTTTTCCCACACGAAACCTTCTCCAGAAGTTTTTGAAAGAGTCGTGCACAGGTAGAAAGGATTTGTCACAAAAGCGGATTTTTATGATGCAACTGAGAGGAAGATTTCTTTACCTAATCCTTTGACGAGACTCTTTTTGCAATGTTTATTTTATCTTCGAGGATTATCATTAGTCGATGCCGCTTTTAATGACTAAACAACGACATCTTGACAATGAAAGAAATTGTCAATTTATTGTTTTATGTGACAAATCCTTTTCCAGCTTTTTTCTGAAAGAGAATCGTTGCAATTGGTTTATTGGTCAATAAACTCATTTCGTCAACCTTTTCGGCAAAGTTTTCTTTTGTTTACCCTTTGACGATGATTCTCCTTTTCCTCGAACCCTTTTTGCAGCCTTGAAGTGAGAGCATCTTCAGTTGAAGAGTCTTCCAATCGATTTGACGACAAAGAAGGTTCACGAACTCAAAAAGTTTTTAATTACGGATTTGAATTAGAAAGAAAAATGTTCGAACTGTTAAAAGTCATAAAATTAGAAGAAAACAATTAACAAAATCTTTTCGAATTGATGGGAATTTTTTTAATGAATGTTCGATCATTGTTTAATGAAAAAATCAAGTGGAATTACTGGAGAGACAGTTGAAGTTATTGTGGCTTAAGACTTCTCAAGTTTCTGACGTAACTTTTCTTCTAATTCAAAAGCAGAAACCAGCTTGACGACAGTTCTTGAACTTTCTTCTTGAAATCTCCCTCGCCCAGCATGAAGACTTAAAAAGAAAAGAGATTTCCAACTGCGGAAGAGATGGGGAATGTTACATTGTTGACAAAACTGGAAAGTTGGCTCTAAACATTGCATAAACTCAACGAAGACGAGATCAGGTCTCAAGAATTTCTAGGTGAAGGAAAAGAATAAAATAAGAAATCTTATTAAGACAATTTTTATTGTGTAAGATTGCTAATCGCACTTGTCCAGTGACGGCAACAAGAAACTTCATTTGATCATCGTCAGCAACGCCCTTGGCTAACATCAGAAGCCTGTTCCGACCATTTCTCTCAAGAGAAAGAGAAAGATTCTTGTTTAATTCAAAACTATTCTTCGAACAATAATTTCCTTTCTTAATAATATTGCTGGAACTTTCTGAAGGGATTTTTCTGCGAAGGAGAAAGATTTTCTCAATCTCTCGTCTCTTGAGAGTTTAAAAGTTCCTTCGGATAAAAATCCCTTCACTCATTTCGTTCCGAAACTCCTAAAACTTTTTCTTCCACTTCTTTCTCACTTCCACAGCCTCTCCGAAGACTTTTTTGCGTTCTTGTTGCGTTCTTTTGGTTTCTGTTTTTGCTCGACGCCGAACAACCGTTAACTTTCTTCCATTTCTTTCCTCAACGAAGAGCGCCCAGTGAATGTGTATAATTTTAAAGTTATTTACTTGCTTTTTTCACATATCATGAATTTTTATGGCTGCTTCGCTTTATTATTAGTTTTTCTCGGTTCTCTCGATCGTTTCCGAGTCAGAACAGTGGTTGCTCGTGTGAGGAAAATTATCTAATCGCTTTGTTGTGTAGCTTAGATTCTATTCGATTTTTTTTTGGCTCGAGCAAAATTGCGCAAACCTAAAAAGCGTTCTTAATAATTTT
Organism: Smittia aterrima; assembly: GCA_033063855.1. Taxonomy (NCBI): domain Eukaryota; kingdom Metazoa; phylum Arthropoda; class Insecta; order Diptera; family Chironomidae; genus Smittia; species Smittia aterrima. The sequence continues at coordinate 27,518,930 of CP093831.1, forward strand.
TCGTTGCGATGGTGCGGCCAATTTCCGTCGACACAGTGAAAAAAGCGACGCTTAATTGGATTCGTCAGACGCCATAAATTGATTTGCTTCAATAATTGCTCCAATGATTGTCTCACGAAGTCTCATTCAACAAGCACGGCATGTTTTTTGTTCTTCATTGTCAGCTGGAATGAAATTATGATAAGAAGCCGATCAAACTTGACGTGAACGTGAGGCGAGCGAAATAAAAAATGAGAATGACGAAATGAATTAAAATTTTTTACTTCGATTTCTTGGATTTGAGTTTTTTGAAGAAAAAGAAATTCTGGATCTTAACGATCTTGTTGTTGATCCTTTCACAAGTTGAAGCTTCTCCAACCTGAAAATAAAAATTTAATTTGTGCAACGGACTTTTATGTTTATTTCCCCGTTAATGTCACGACTTGTCATAGAAATATTCTCAATTGAAAGCTCATGATATCAAAATCATTTCTCTACAAGGAATTTGCATCTTTCTGTCAAAATTAAATCAAGAACTTCTCATCAATCAATCGAAGCTTCTGTCAACACATTTAATGAAAATATCAGAGACATTAAATCGCAAATTAAATCCAAATCCGTTGAAGGTGAGATCGATGTGAATGAAACCTGGACGCGTGACTTCAACTCTCAAGTTTGCGCATGCCCAATCAATGTCTCAACTGAGAGCAGTTCGAGTTGAACAAGAAAGAGGATGGGACGCGTGTGATCAACAATTTAAATGCATCGATCGACGGAAAATTGTCACTCAATGTCACAGCCACCCAAGGCGTTCGCCTCTCAAATCATATTTCGAGAGCTTGGGGAATTATTCATTTTGAGTGTGTTTGAAAACAGTTTTTAAATGTTAGCGACCAGAGTGAAGGCTAAGAACTCGACGATTGTGTTTACTTTTATTTCATCAAACATTTGCTTCAACTTTGCATGTTTGATTAACTGATTCACTTATCCTCAAACGTCCTGACGTGCGAATCATTAAACTACGACCTCATGTGAATTAATGAAGAGCGTCATTGCATTAGAAAAGAATTTGTTAAAGATTAATGATCAGCTCGTGACGAATTTTTACTTAAACATTAATTTCGCGGTCTCCGCTCGATCCAAAACAATCAATCACGTTCTGAGTTTGCAATTTAAATGATAAAGGAATCTTTCCCGCCGCCGATCTATTTTGAAATTGAGATCGCACGGGTGACGAAAGAAAAGTGAAATTTACATAAACTTTCTTGAAATTCTGTTTTCGTCGAATTTGCACTTCTACGTCTTTTCTCAACCGTCAACAAAGCCAAGTTTAAAGTTCTGTTTCAAGGGCAAATCGAGTTGTGACACTTTCATTCTAACGTGGAAACTCTTATCAATTCATTCTCATAAATTTCCATTCGACAAATTTAAATTCCGTTCGAGAAATTCTTTTCCGTCTCTGAATATTTTAATATTTCTCCAGATCTCACAAGCAGAGAGCTTAACACTTGCAGCTCAATTCCCGGACAACACAGAAGAAGCGAAGTCAGCTTAACATTAAAATTTAATTAGTGAAAAAGCCGCGCGCAATTAAAAAGTGATTTCTTAATGAATTGAAGTCGAGATTCCCGAAAATAAAGTCGGCAACTGAGATTACTGTTAATGAATGCGTGCTCTTGCTCTTAAAGCTTTTTATTCCCCTCCTTCTGCATACGTGAATGAATTATTAAAACTTCAATTAGGTTTCTTCAAAACTAAGGCAAAATTTATTTTATAAATATTTCCATTCTTCTCCATTATGCGCTGACGTTTGGTTCACTGCTCATCTGTAATTAAAGCGAATTAATAAATGGTTCAATTTATTCTCGGCTTATAGGAATTGAAATGGTAAATCTCCCGGTCAACGAACTTGGATTTGCTGATGAATCTTTATTGATTCTTTTTGTGTTTCTAATTTCGTGTAAATTGATTCGTCAATTGGCGCTTCGTTGGAGAACTTTACGCGAGAGCGCGGGGAAATATAAAAGAAATTATTCGAGAATGCTTTGAATTGTAGCGGAAATCTGAAGAGAAACATTGATTTGTTACGTCTGTTTAGTTCTCCCAAAAATGTTTTTCGTAATTGTAGGAGTCCATGACACGTGAGCAAGATGAAACCGGAATTTCTTAACAAACTTGTTGCATATCTAATTTAAAATAATTGTGAAGTTTGCATCTGAAGATTAAACTTTGACACGAGTTGTTGAAGGAAATAAGGAGAAAAGTTGAATCCAATGGAATTGGGGAGAAGCAGAAGAAACTGAAAACTTGATGCCTGTTTTAAAAATTTCGATTGCGCCTGAAAGTTATTCAGAGATTTTGTTTAAAAAGTTATGCAACGTGCAAAACAAAATCTGAACGTTTTCATGAAAATAAAACCGAGAAACTGAAAAAGAATTTAAAATGAATTTACAGGTCGTTTATATTAGCAATTAGGTTCTCACTCGCTATTGGTTTTAATTTTTATTGAACTATCTCAGGAATGAGAATATTCTTAACTCCATCAGGATTTAAATAAAAGAAGGTCGCAGTGATGACTGAGAATCAATTCACTTATGTACGAAAAAATCATGAACACAACAGCTAATTCCGGTTGCTGAAATTTTCTTTCCAATGTCAAGTGAAAATTTTTGCAAACTTTAAAAGAAAATTTACCCCAATTAGACAGAGAGAGATAGTAGAACTTGACTATGCTTCTTTCGGAGATTGCCGAATCATATATTCAATGTCGACGAAAAATTATGAAGGATGAAAATAAAAGCCCAAATTATTCGAATTCGAGTTCTTCTACAAGCTTCCTGCTTTTTCATCATTTCGACCACCTTGTGTGAATTATAGACTAAAGCTACGTCTTTCCTATCATCCGCTATGTAAGCACTAAGATGCCACGAATTGAACATCAGTTGTCTCACAGCTTAATGAAGTGTTAAATAAAATTGGCTAATACCTGAGTTCTGTCCAAAGTTTCATTGATGATCACAGAAGTCCGATAATGAATTGCTTCAATCTCTAGAACGTAGATTCTTCTACAATCAAAGCTTCGCATTCAAAACGAAACGCGTTACATTGGAACGTCTCGTAATGTTAAAGCCAAAAGAAAAGTCGGGTCAAAAATAATATTCCGTGCTATCAACACTAGTATATTATTGAAAAAATAAATTTTATTTAATATTTTATTATTATATAATATTTAAAGATTTACATGATGTATTATATTATTTTTGTGTTTTATTTGGAATACACTTGCTGTTCGTCCCTAATGTTGAGCAATTCAAATATGACTAGCGAGGTATTGATAACATTTTCACTGAAAATTATTCAGTCAGGGAAATTTAAATTGCTCTGGGAAGCTCGTCGTCGAGACTATTAATTGAAGTCGAAGTCCAGAGCGATTGAAAAGTTTGTGGAGTTCTCCTTGTGTTTCCCCCTTTTATTAGTAATCACTGATTACTTCAAACATTGCACGCTAATGGACCAAAAAATTAGCAATCACGTTCTTTCTGACGTCATGAGAGATTTAGTCACTTGCAAAGCGCAAGACCAGCTACGTAGTAAGTAAGTAGGAATTGAACAAACTGAATTAATGAGATAAGACCTCTCGTTTATCCTCTTTGCATTAAGAACGAAACGCGATAGAGTCGGAAGTTTCGTGATGAAAAAGAACACTTAAATGAAGAAAATCCTGCTGGTCCACAAGAAATATCGGATCAAACACAATCAGTGATGCCGAAAAACGCAATGATTCGATTGCCAAGTGATTTCGACGCCCCAAATCTTCGGCAGAAGGTGAAAATTGAAGAAATTAGTCCACATCTGGAAGATGAAAAAAATCTGGAAGATCATACCGTTCCACAAGAAACCTCGGGTCAAAACCAATCGGAAGCAAAAGAAAGCAGTTCAGACGATTGTATCGACACAACTGCACCGATCCCAAAGGTCGATCTGACGAATTCTCCTCCAGTACGACGAATAACTACGCGAGCTTCTCAAAAGCAAACCAATGCATCCATAAAAGAAAATTTCGATTTATCAATTATTAGGAGAAGAAATCAAAATGAGAATAGGACGTCATGAGAGATTTAGTCACTTGTAAAGCGCAAGACTAGCTACGTAGTAAGCAGGAATTGAACAAACTGAATTGATGAGTTAAAACCTCTCTTTTAAACCCTTTGCATTAAGAACGAAACGCGATTGAATCGAAAGTTTCGCGATGTCTCAGCTGAAAGAAAAGTCGGGTCAAAAATTTTATTATATTATATTACACTATATTACACTAGTATATTATTTAACAAATAAATTTTATTTAATATTTTATTATTGTATAATATTAAACGATTTATATGATGTAGATTTTTTTTAATTTGCTGTTATATTTGGAACACTCTTGCTGTTCATCCCTAATGTTGAGCATTTTTAGCAAGGTGAGTTGCTCCGGGAAGCTCGTCGTCGAGACTTTTTATCGAAATTGAAATTTCATACTTTTTCGACTCATCTCCAGAATAACACGAAAGAACTAACAAGGTTGCTGCTGTCAGAGCGATTTATAAGTTTGTGGAGTTTTCCTTGTATTTTCTATTAGATATAGAGCCGACAAAAATTAAAGAAGAATAATTTATAATTGAAGCTTATTTAAATGTTCGGTGTTGAGATAAACGTATGTTGGAGATTATCAGACTCACTTGAAGAAGTTTTCATGCGAAACATGTGATTTGACTTTTTTTGAATGTGATTTATTATTTGAACAGGAAATTACTTAGAAAAGGAAACGGAAATAGTGTCTCAGACATTAACGTTCGTCTTCGCGATTATTTATTGACATCAAATTTATTCACCGATCTCAAAATTTCCCTGCACATTTATGACATTTCATACTTTTCCGATTTCTTTCCTGAATCAATTTGAAACTTACAACAAAATCATTTGATCGATCGCATAAAGCAAACTTGTTGTTGTCGTTAACACAGCATAAATAATTCTTTTCCATTCATACATTCACGACACAAATATTTTAACACTCGGGCTACATTGAAATTGATTTATAATGTTTTGAAAATGAATCACGAAAGAAACTCATTTTTAATGATCTTTTGCGATAATGCAGGAATTTGTGACATAACTTCATTGAGGCACACTTCGAACTGTGTCAGCTCAATCGATGGAGAGGAATTCAAAGTTACTAAAGAAATTATGAGACAATGAGATGAGGAAAACTATAAAATGCGATTGAAACTCTTTTTTTACGAGAGCGACATGAGCAAATATGAGATTTATGGAATGAAAGCCATAAACAGGATAAGAGCTCACTGCAACATTAAATTGAATATTGACCTGTTGTCAAAGATCTCTCCGCATCCATCAAATTGACTCTGTCTACTTCAAAGGCATTAAGATATCGCTTGCGCTTTCCACTTCCAAGAGACAACACCGAACAATGATTAATCGAGTTTTTACGAGTACTATTGACACTGAGTGTCTTGAAAACACTTTTCTAACGTTCGTTGCATCAGCGTCCAATGATTTATTAAACACATTCATCCACGGAAACATTCGAGATAATTATCACGATTGAGAGCTTTTTATCCTGGGCGTCCAGCTAAGCGTCGTTAAAGATACAACTCCAATTGTTAATTAACTCGAGCGTATGCTTTTCACTCGAACTCTAATTAGTGTTTACACATAACTTTTCACTGTGAGAATGGTCATTAAGACAGAGAAGTGGTTCAATCATGTAAATGTAATGAAATTCGACTCCGACAAGTGCAAGATGCAAATGTTTTTACTTTTAAGGAATGATTTTGAAATGCGCAACATCTGAGACGTCCAACGGAAATTTATATTTTCTTATAAAAACAGTTTTAGCTCTGCACGGATGCTGTGAAGTCTCCCCATGATTAAAATCAATTTGAATCGCTGCAGTTCAGTTAAGTTACATAAAATATTCATGTTCATGACAAATCTCTGCGCTGCACTTTGCAGTGATCCAATTTATCTGATATAATTCAAATAAAACTAATTAATTCAAGACTTGCTTCGGTAAATATTTAACCAGAAATTCCTGACGCGGATTTTTGTGGCAAATTGAATTTCTCAAGTTTTTAAAAATATTTTGCCATTAAATATCTTCACAGTAAACGTGTAGTAATAATAACGTTGGAGAGACAAGTTTAGTGGGAACATTCAAATGCAATTTCATTTGCATGTTCGTCATTAAGTGAAAGAACAATTAGATTCGAGCTCGAAGTTGCTGGAGGGTCTTTTCTACTGTTGGGAGTCACCTGACTTCCCACACGAACAAAACTCAATATTCCGATTGAACTGGGAAAGCTTCCTTCAACTTCTGTTTTACTTTTTGCAGCGAACAAGTGGCGCATAAAAGTCATTAACCAGTTTCTTTCATACAAAAACAAACCGAGTCCATATGCGATCGCAAGCAAATGTTTCAATTATGAAATTGGAATTTATTGTGTCTTCGAGCAGCGTTTGACAAAAACAAATTGTGTTTGAATTGAGAGTGAGGTGAGAATGAAGGAGTGCATCGTGAAATATAAATTGCATCGTCAAGGAATGAAGCGAGCGAGCGACGTCTTGAATTTGCAATTCAAATGACGATCACGCTTCATTGTTGTGCCAAAGGTTTCGTGGTTGCGATTCGACCTTACACCTTTCGAAATGGAATCTTTCAGGTTCTTCTCGTCGTTCCTGTTTCTTCTAAATTCATCAAGTTCGAGTCAACATTTCGATGACATCGCTTTTCGGTTTTTCTTTTGTAAAAAGCATGAAAGTAGATTTATGAACTGTTCCGAAGAAACTAGAGCAATTGTTACGCCACTCGTCGAGTAATTTCGGCTCATTGAAAATTTAAATCACGATCGACAGTTTTTGCGAAGTCTTAAAAACTTTTTCTTTTAAACGCGGCAAGAGAGACTCAGAGTAACCAGCACCGCTTGTATCATTACGAGCGATTTGAAGTGCACTCGATGACTTTTTATGATATTTACTCGGCCAGGAAAATTTATTTAACTCTCGGACGTTACGATTCAATTATGCTGGCGGGCGAAAGTTGCTCGACTTACTTGAAATGCTCTCGCAAGTTCAATGAGAAAGGTAAACAGTTTTTTTGTTCGCTGCCGACATAATTAAGCAACTTGAGGACAGCAGAACTTCCACCGCAATATCTCACGACTTTAATTAAACAATCTCAAATAGAAAGTCAATATTCGGTCTCGTAATATTGCGACCCTTCGAGTTAACGTTCAATAAACATGCAAATCGTTTAATTAATTTTTCTATTTTAATTAAAGATAACTCTCGAGTTCGTTCTTTGTTAATTGGACTGTCGAGCCACCTGGATTTCTTGATTAAATTAAATGTTTATGTAATGTCTTGACCAGCGCTATAAATTTCAATTTCTTGACCATTTCTCTTCGCGTCGATGCCTAATTAGTAAAGAAAATGTTGCTTTTCACTTCAAGTGAGTGCTGATGGCTAATGAATGTATCTCGGACCATTAAGGCATCAATTAGCGAGACAGAAATCAATTATTTTAGGATCAAAACGTTTTGACTGCGTTGACATCGCCACTTTACACGCGTTTCGCGACAATCCGAGTTCTGTGACGAGCTAATGGCAGTAGATGAAGTGATTGACGAGAAACTGCTCTGGTCGCCAGCGCTGAGCTTGAGGCAACTTATCAAACATTAACTGAAAGCGACTACAAGTGCTTATTAGCATGTAAAAACATTTTTTTTTCGCCGCAAATATCGAGGAAGTCTATTAAGGTGGTTTCGATTTCAATATACGCTGCAAGTTATCAACGTCTCGTGTCGTAAGAAGAAAGCAATTGCAAGGTGGAATAAACACGTCAGCCACTTATCAATAGCACACTTCTTGCATACGAACAAAGCTCTTGAGAGTTTGACTTCGTTGTGCAACGGCGTCGCGACAAGCAGAACGAACGAGCGTTGACAATATGTTCGCCAATAACTTTCGAGTAATTTTAGATTAATGCTTCGAGCAAGTCATGTCAATTCCACTTCCTACTTGAGCTTCTGAATTTTATTTTCCATCTTCAGGAAATCATTGTTCATTCAGGCGAGACTCGTGTCTCATCATTTATTCCACGAAAGATGAAGAAGAAATTGAGTTTTCATCTCTTCGCTTGGAGGCGCGAATTCAATTACGAAGAAAATTTGTTTGCGTAAGAGATGAAGTGTTTACTCGAGGCAATGAGACTCGACCACCTTCACAGACTTCCCATGATATCATAAAAGATGATTTAAAGGTGTAACGCAGCGAATGAATTCGACGATTAATCATTTCCTTTCGTCGGTCGCAACGAGTGGTCTTATCACGTCGAAATGATAATCATTTTTAATGTCTCTTGTTTCTCGTTTAAACACAAATGAAAATTCAATGCATTTAGGTCATGCGCGAATCTCGTAAATCAATTCAACTCTCCAAACAAACAATGTTGCTTAATGAGAAAAATCTTCATTGTCTCTTAGTCAAAGTTCTGGTTGAGAAGAATTGCGAAATTCAGTTTGAGTCTGAGGTGAAGGGAGTTGTTCGTAAGCTACGTACAGAAAGTTTGTAGACCCCCCAACAAACTCCTCAAGATTTCAAATGAATTTTAATGTTAGCAACACTCCAACAGGTTCAAGCAAGTCTCTAGACATCTACGTAGCTTCTGAACGACTCCAAAAAGAAGGTGCCACAAACTGAAATAGTTTTTGCATTCTGTGACGGCTTATTAATGTTTCTCTCAATTCAATAAGAACGCAACAAATGTCCATTAACATTTCAAATGAAATTTCGCAAGTTCCACATTTAAAAAACGGTTAATGAACGTCGCTAAGAATGAGTCATTCCCACTGAGATTCCATAGAGAAAACCGAATGACTAAGCCCAAGAAAAATTCCTTCAAAACGATACAAACCTCTAACCTCACCTCACCTGCATTTCTAAGGCAAATTAAATTGCTACCGAAGGTCAACTGTTCATAAATGCAATCATTAAACTTGTTGAAAGCTCTATTTGTTAAGAGTCTTGCGTATTGCACTGTAGGAGCTCAAACGAAGCTGTTGCTTTGAGAAATTATAGGTTTCGATTTAGACACTACGAAGAGAAGGTTTATGAGTTTATTAATCAAGTCGTAGTGTGACAGGGACAGCAATCACTTAATTATCTTTGAGCTTTTAATTTTACTTGAAAGAATAATTATGAAGACCTCTCTCTCGTGTAACGATGAGTGATTTTATGGCAAGCAATCAACTTCGAGATGGGGAAGATACAATCTCGTTCCTCGCTTTTCCCATAATTGCCTTTCGATTGAATTAAAGCTCTTTTGTCCAATCTGCGGAGCTGGAGGATGTTGCTCGTCGCGAAATTCATGAAAATTAACGTTCATGATGACATTTTGATTATTCTACTTTTTCTCTCGACTTCGTGTTTAAATGAAGTTATCAAAGTTGATCAGCCTTCATTGCAGCTCCCCATTGTTGTTTTCAATAAACGGTCGCGATGATGTCGAAAGATTGTAATACGCGAGTCATTAGCGAAAGAAATGAATGATGAAACATTTCATAAATCAGCTTGTCGAACTTTGCATCCTGTCGTAATTTTCATGGAATCAAGCCAAGCAAACGACAACAATGAAAGTTTTGTATCGACTTTAATGAGTTATTGTGGGGTTTAATCGGGATTTGAGAGCACGAATCAGATCGAGGAACCGAGCATACCCGCAATGCAATGAAACTGCTTTAAATGGAATGCAACGCAAACTTTTTAGGGATTTTTCTGCGGAGGATAAGATAGCTAGACAAATAAAAGTTGTAAAATAAAGAAGATCTCTTGATCATCTGTTGATTCATTCGTTAGATAAAAACAAACTTGACTTACTTTCATTTGATATCAGTTAAGTCGTCGGCCTCTCAATGTTTGATCAGAAAATGAAGCTACTGCATCTTGAAGTGAATAAAAAAACCGATTAGTACAAAAGAACGTTGAATTGAGAGAACGTTATTAGTTAAAACTTTAACTTCAAAGAATTAAGATGAAAATTGTTGTTTGTGCATTATTCTTTCTTGCGATAAACGGTATTTACATCACATAAAGGATAAATGATTTATCATAAATCTAACAGATTAATATTTTGTTTTTATTAGGTGGAATTCAAGGATTGAATGCTGCTGAATTAAATGGAGGAGATGACGCACCACGTCCTAAGTTCCCATCAATCGTTGGACGTCCACGTAAACTAGAAGTGATGGACGGTATGGGACAAAACGACACGGATGTCGGTGATGAAGCTCAAAGCAAACACATCCAAGCCATCCTCTCCTTGTTCGCTTCTGGTCGTACTACTGGTCGAACTACTGACTACTTTTTTAAGATCTTGACCGAACGTGCTAACACTTAGATGCATCAATTGATGTTTTATTAGAACAGTTTTAACAAAATGACTAATAATAGTCAGAAATACCCACAATGCAATGAAACTGCTTTTAATGGAATGCAACGCAAACTTTCTAGGGATTTTTCTGCGGAGAATGAGATAGATAAATAAAAGTTATAAAACGGTCATGAATCCAAAACTTGTGTGATTTCTTAAGTAAAGAAATTGAAAAAAAAAGATCTCCGGATAATGATCATCTCTTGAGTCATTCGTTAGCTTAAAACACAGTGAAGTCGTCGACCTTTCAATGTTTGATCAGTTTGAAAAACGAAACGACTGCATCTTTCATTTGACGCCAAAAAAGTCGTCGACCTCTCAATGTTTGATCAGTTTGCAAAAATGATACGACTGCCTCTAGAAGTGAACAAAAAATTCGATTGGTACAAAAGAAAGAAAACGTTGAATTGAGAGAACGTTATCAGTTAAAAATTTAACTTCAAAGAATTAAGATGAGAATCGTTTTGTTGCTCGTCGCATTAATTTTTTTTGTGATATACGGTATTTACATCACATAAAGGATAAATCTAACAGATTAATATTTATTTTGTTCTCATTAGGTGGAAATGAAGGATTGAATGCTGGTCAAAACAGAGCCAATAGAGAAAGGATGACTCAAATCATGTTTGAAACCTTCAACGTCCCAGCCATGTATGTCGCCATCCAAGCCGTCCTCTCCTTGTACGCTTCCGGTCGTACCACTGGTATCGTCTTGGATTCAGGAGATGGTGTCACACACACCGTTCCAATCTATGAAGGTTATGCCCTTCCCCAAGCCATCCAACGTTTGGATTTGGCTGGTCGCGACTTGACTGACTACTTGAAGACTTTGACCGAACGTGATCCCGCCTTGGCTACAGGAGATGGTGCCTCAAACACCGCTCCTATCAATGAAGGAGAGGGTGTCTCAAACACCGCTTCAACCTCTGAACGTTCTTCCCTTCCCCATGCCATCCTCCGTTTGGATTTGGCTGGTCGCGATTTGACTGACTACTTGATGAAGATCTTGACCGAACGAGGTTAAACATAGATGGCGTCACTAAGTTAGGGCGGCACTAAATTAATGCATCAATTGATGTTTTATCAGAACAGTTTTAATAAAATGACTAATAGTCGACAGACATACCCACAATGCAATGAAACTGCTTTTAATGGAATGCAACGCAAACTTTCTAGGGATTTTTCTGCGGAGAATGAGATAGACAAATAAAGGTTGTAAAACGGTCATGAATCCCAAAGTTTGGGACCCAAACTCATGTGATTTCTTTAGTTTTTTGAAAGGTTTAAAACTGATTTAAAAAAATTGAAAAAATGAAAAAGATCTCTGGATTATGATCATCTCTTGAGTCATTCGTTAGGTTAAAACAAACTTGACTTACTTTCATTTGATATCAGTGAAGTCGTCGGCCTCTCAGTGTTTGATCAGTTTGCAAAAATGAATGCGACTGCATCTTTGAGTGAATAAAAAAATCGATTGGTACAAAAGAACGTTGAATTGAGACAACGTTATTAGTTAAAGCTTTAACTTTAAAGAATTAAGATGAAAATTGTTGTTTGTGCATTATTCTTTCTTACGATAAACGGTATTTACATCACATAAAGGATAATTCAAACAGATTAATATTTTGTTTTCATTCCAGTCTCTTATATCGTCGCCCAAAGACGAGCTGTGTTCCCATCAATCGTTGGACGTCCACGTAAACTAGAAGTGATGGACGGTATGGGACAAAAAGACTCGTATGTCGGTGATGAAGCTCAAAGCAAACGTTATATGCTCGATATGGAAAAGAACTGGCATGATATGGAAAAGATCTGGCATCACACCTTCTACAATGAATTGCGTGTCGCCCCAGAGGAACACCCAGTCCTCTTGACTGAAGACTTATTGAACATAAAAGCTAACAGAGAGAAAATCATGTTTGAAACCTTCAACTCCCCATCAATTTATGTCTTCATCCAAGCCATCCTCTCCTTGTTCGCTTCCGTCTTGGGGGATACAGGAGATGGTCCTATTCGAACCATATTTGAAACCATGAATCAAAACAGAGCTAACAGAGAAAGGATGACTCAAATCATGTTTGAAACCTTCAACGTCCCAGCCATGTATGTCGCCATCCAAGCCGTCCTCTCCTTGTACGCTTCCGGTCGTACCACTGGTATCGTCTTGGATTCAGGAGATGGTGTCACACACACCGTTCCAATCTATGAAGGTTATGCCCTTCCCCATGCCATCCAACGCTTGGAATTGGCTGGTCGCGATTTGACTGACTACTTGATGAAGATCTTGACCGAACGTGGTTACGATTAGGGGCACTAAGTTAGGGCGGCACTAAATTGATGCATTAATTGATGTTTAATTAGAACACTTTTAATAAAGTGATGAAAGTTGAATAAAATGAAAATGCACTTTAGGGATTTTTCTCCGGAGAAAAGTCCCTTCGTCGTCAAACTCCTCTCTTTCTTCTTTCAGGGTGTGGATCAAATGGATTAACAGAAAGTCTCCTTATCAGGTAAACTTTAATTAAATTTATTCTCTCATTTTCCTCAAAGATAAAGAAATTGTTTCTCACCTAAAGTAAGCACACACATTCATTGCATGTCCCACATGAACGTTCACTTTTATCTCAAATGAAAATCGTTACCAATTGACTTCACTTCATTAAATTGCAGCTAAATTAAATTTCAATTGGTTTCAGTTTTAATTGTGATTCCTGGACAAATGAGAAACTAAGAAAGGCACGTTTAAGATAATCATCGCACGTTTGCCGAGGCGAAAGAAAGAAAGACAGAATTTGCATTTTCGTCAATGAATGAATGACTTTCCTTTCGAGCCGTTCGAATTGTAATTCATGAAACGTGCACTTCCATGTTTGAACCTAATGAAAGAAATTTAATTTACGTGGACGCGAAAAAGCGAAGCAATTGCTTTGACTTTATCGTAATGGAAGTTAATAAACGAGAGATCTACATGAGGGCGATTAAATAAGTAGATTGAGGGTTAACGCAGTGTTAGCAACAAATTTGACCTAAAATCTAATTAAAAGATCAAACTAAACTTCGTTCCGCTTCTTAGGCTGAAGCTTTAACTTCACTGCTGTGCAACTAAATCAACTTTTTTTTCTTTCCAAGACAAGATCACATTTTTAAGTCCAACGAAGCGAAACTAAATTACCTGTAGAGACGGATTAGAGTTTCTAATTGAAACATGAAAGGGAGTTTCGCAATGCAAACGCCAACAGTTCAGAACGTTATTGGATTTTGATTGTTATGAGCACACGGTCGACGTGTAACGTTTATTTTATTTGTCACGCGTCGCTGTTTACCAAGAAGTTTACTTAAACATTCCATTCAAAAGCTTAAGCATCCAATTGAACAGTGGAATTCTGCATTTGGGTTGAGAGTGACGCAAGTCCATGACAAACGAAAATGGGACTCGATCTAAAGCGAACACGTGAACGACACAAAATGAAATTGAAAGTCATTTTTCGTCAGGTCAAATTCTCTCTCTCGCAATTACGCTTTCCGCCGATTTTGTTTATGAAAAATGAGAGTTTCAACATTGACCGCATGAAATCTCCACGAAAAGCCAATTTCACTGTCTCAGATTTCATGACCGATTGCTTTCATTATGCTGACTCAATATCTCACGCATGATCGACAGCATGACTCGCACTCTGGTGGGTGGTATAGGTTTGTGTAATTCGACGCTGGCAAATGACGAATTTTCTGCTTGAAGGAAGAGACAACAGTAGCGAAGAGATATTTGCATAACTCGCGAAAATTCAAATGAGCTTGCACAATTCGTTGCGCTTATTTGATCGCTTATATGATCATTATCAAATTTTCACGTCTCTTTTATTTTTTTACTCGAAGGATAAGCTCAAGCGGAACAAATGTCAGCTTTCAATTGGCCAATTGATTGACGCGTTTTTCGTGATGCGAATTATGCTAATTTTATGACTTTATTTACATCAATCTTTGCCGGTCGTTGATGAACTTAATAAATCATAATTCATTATCAGCTGTGACTTCAATTCGATAACGAACCGACTTGACCAGCAAAAAGAGAGAGAGAGAAATGAAACGAGTTTCATGGCCGAAAATAGACGTGCGTTGCATGACATTGAACAATTTTATTATTATGTTGAGGAATTTGAAATCGCCTTTGGGTCAGTTGGGGCCATTGAGATATTTTTAACAACTTTTGTCTTTGGTTGACGAGTTTGGCGTTAAGTAGTTTGTGATTGATTTGGGGCGTTAGGTTGATTAATGGTCAAGAGCAGGAAAGTCGATCATTCTCACAAGAATATTTTCGCTCAAAAGCTCTCCCGCTGAGCTTCAGTTAAACACTTTTTTTTACGTGACTCAGTTCAAGTCAATCGATCAAATTAAAACGAGCCGTATCAATTTACCTCAGCATGCTTCGATTGGCAGAAAGAAATTCAATCTCAAGCGTGGTCCTGCGTGGTTTATGTGAAACTGTTTCCTGCTTTAATCGCCTCCAATCAAAAACTCTTTGAGTAGCATAAAATAATTGAGTAAACAACGCGCACCCGTTGGGGCTACAATTGCAAAAGGTCACGAAAAGGTTTTGTTCTGTTTCACTTCACGGCTCAATGAGAAATATTTCAAAATTATAACTTGTCGGATAATTGAATACTTTTTGAAATTATCTGCTTTGCGGAGGAAGCAGGCTAGTCCAGGTGGCTCAAGTTTCTCGCTTTCGAGCCCATTTTCTTGATCGAGATAAATTCGAGATCCGGCCACAGAATTGTCAAGGTCACTTACACAAAGTTTCGTTTCGGCCTTTGAGATATTTTTCTCGAGCGACTTTTACAACAACCGCGAGCGATATTATTAAAATGTTATTTGCGCAATGATTCAATAATAAAAAGTAAGCAAAAGTTAATTGAACATTCAAGAACTGTTTTTCCTTCTTGAAGCCTTCGCTGGTTTGCTTGGATATATTATATTAATATATTATATAATATATTATATATTATATAATTTCATATTATTCGTTATCAGATAAACTTGAGACTCAACTTGAGCTATTTTTAGAATCAGTTTCCCTTCACTGACGACAACAAAACACCTTTCAATCAATTTGCGGTGAGTAAAAGAAGGCCAGCGAAGGTCGTTTCCCAAGAGTTCTCTCATTTGTTTCAAGTCAACGCTGAGACACCTCAAGATGGAATTTTTTGGCGATCATTGAATCATTGCACAAACGGTAGTTTAATTGCGACATTAATTTGTGATTGTTTAAGCCTCGACGAGAGACTCTCAAGTACAAATGAATTCGCCACGCGATTTTCAACTTCAGAAGTTCAATTCTGTCAACTCGATGAATATTTTCTTTAACGATTCTTATTAATCAACGACAGTTTCTTAATGAAATATGTTCAACTCGTGACTCGCATAAATTGCGCAGGACATAAAAGTTCATTTTTCATTGTCCGACCAAGGAAACTTATGTAAAACAATTCGAGTGAATCGTCATCATGAGATTGCATTCTCAATTCTAAAAGAAACTCAATTCAAAGCAGTTCAAGTTCGAAGCTAAATTGAAATTCGATCTATGCGGAAGCAGAAGCTGTTAAGTGATTTATGAGATCGCTTTGAATTTGATCTAAAACGAGACACGCGCTGAGTATGTCAGAGGCTCAATGAAGGAGTGTCACGTGCGCCTCGCAGTTCTCAAGAAATAATAAAAACATTGAGCGCAAGTCAAGTTGCGCAATTGTTTTTATTGCAAAGTTTTGCCCGTTCCGAGAGTTAGCATTAAGCCAAACCCGAGTCTTTCTTGCCCACCAGTCATTATCAGAACAATACTAGAGCAGCCAACATTTCGATTGCCATTTGACCTTTTGCAAAGTAAACTGGGCTTTATGAACAAGTCAAAGCTAAAAGGTTTGCAAGAAGCGGTAACAATAAGGAAACAGAAACGAAATTAAAAGCTGCGGTCACATAACAATTTGAGATTTCATTTCTTGGATTTATCGCTTAAATTTAACAAAAAAAAATATTTTTCATGAAAATTTTCTTGTTATGCAACGAGATTTAGATTCCCAAACTTTAATTGAAGTTTCGTAAAGCAAAGAGACAAATGTAAATCAGATTCGAGAGGAACTTCAGGTTCTTTGACCATTAAATCTTTAATTTCACAACAAATCAAAGCAAAACTCTTTTTCCTCCGAGTTGAGCAAATTATTTCAACATCGGTCAAGCTACGAAAGCTTTGTTTGCATTTGAATTAAAACAATTCGCGATTAAATTATTTCTTCTACTCGAATAAGCTCGAGACTGTTCATGAATCGATTAACGACGATAAAAAATCGGAATCAGTTCCGTCTTTCCGATCAATTAAACATAATCGGATAGAAAAAGTGAAAATTCGCCTTGTAGCTTAATTAAAGTAAAGGAAATTCCAATTGGTGTTAAGCAATGAGAGACAATTGTTTGGCATTGAAGGTGAATTGCATAACGAACTCCAATTGCAAGTAAATTTATCGACACCCACTTCGCGAATGAAATCAGAATTTGAAATTAAACTTTTTAAATTGTTCGATGTTATTAGAAGGCGAGAACATGAATTAACTTCTTTCCTCATTAACTTCGTTCAATGCTGAACTGAAAGTAAAAGTTTAAACATTCAAATCAATAACTTTCGTTGAGAGAGCGGCGAATTTTCTGAAGAAAAAGTTTCAGAGATAATAAAATTTAATTTCTCAGATAAAGTGCGTGATCTTGTCTCTTGAATTGCCATTCAAGAAAATTTCACTTCAATTAAGGAGAAGACGATTGTCGGCTTCGTCTTGATTGTTTATTGAAATGTCTCATCAGTGATTGCCGATAGCGACGACAGAAGAAATCCTTCGAGAATAATCAACGAGAACGGAAAACTTCCTTGACATTTTATCTCAACTTTCGTTTCTCCAGAATCTCCTGAGAAATTCTCGAAGGTTTTCTTTAATGATTCGTTACGCATAATCTCGTAAATATTCTTTCTTTAAACAACAGATTGCTGAACTTTCAGTGTCGCCACCGACAAAGAATGAAATTTTCGTCGACCTTGAAATATTTTCACGTTTTGATTGATGCAAAAGTTATGAGCGAACGAGTGAACAAGAAATTGAGTTGTGCAGACAAAAATTGCCTTCAATCAATCACCATCAAAGCATTGCGCCTGCTCCAGTGAAATAGTTTGAGCTGTCGGAATTTATTTTCGGCAACGCAAAACAAAAAAGTTTTTGTTGGAAAGATAATTTCACTTTAATTCCGAAACTGAGAAATGAGATTCAAGTTGCTCAAATTATCAATTGTTTAACTCTTGCGAAGCAATAACTTTATTGCTGTTCATGTTGATGCCTTTCACAAGACAAATCAAAAACCATTAAATCGTTCAAGGCCACACGAGCAAGTGCTTTTGTATATCTTCGCTACTGAAGAGACGAAGAGACTCCGGGCGATGATTCAACAACGAATTTTAAAAAGATTTATCTTCTCTCGCAGATCAAGTTCATTGTCCGACCTTTGAGATACTTTTTTGCATCGATTCCTCTTTTACAAAGTCCGAGAGATGACGTAACCAAATGTGCAACAGTAAAAGCTCATTCGTCATTCGTTGCGCAACCTGCAACAAAATGCAAAAGAGTTTTTGACACGTCGATACAGATTAAAGTTTATGCAACGGCCGAGCGACAATATTTATGGACTTTTTATTCAGTTCTTTATATTGACAAGTAAATGGGTCCACAAATCATGAGAAATGTAGTTCACATCAACGTAAGAAGACATTTTTCCGATTTCTGTTTAGTTAAGCAAAAAGACTTTGAAGCTAAAAAGGGTCCACGAGATCGTAAAACAAAGTTGTAAACAATCGAACTAGCCTAAAACCCTAATGACTTTCTTTTATTCAGGGCAAGTCTTTTTAAAGGATAGTTAGCCTTGTTTTGGTTCGTAATAAACCGAAATTGAGTCTTCTGGAGGATCAGGAGACGACAGGAAGAATTATTCGAGTCCCAAGGCTTACGACATCGCCTGCAATGTTAGATCATTCGCTCAAGGCCACTTTTTGTCTCTTGTCTCTTATACCTGGACATTGTTAATTGGATCGAATGTTTCTGGGCGGATTTGTTTTCATTTCTCATAATTTCAAGCAATAAGAAGGATTTAGAAAAAGTGTTTTATTGCTCTCGACCATGCTGAGTTCTGAAGTCTCAACTTACGTCTCAAACTCGATCAAATCACTGTCGCTCGATTTTTTTTTAATAACTCCCGCTTAGTTTTTAATTATCTGCAAATAAAAGCATAAGCGAGAGTTGATTAATCGATTTGCTTTGCTCTGAATTCATTGACGATTTGATTATGAGACTGAAAGACCCTCGAGCGTGGAAATTAATTATCGCCTGATTTATGTTGAGGGTGCCGCGCAATCCAATGAATTGGAGCAGCATTCGCTGCAATAAAAACTTCAAAAAAATGTTCGCTTAACAATTTCCTAAAAGGCCAAAGACTCCTTTTATATTTATCAGCCCGCGCAAGTCTCGAGCGAAATCGGCACAACAAGAATAAGTGTCGCGATCGAGTGTGACTCATATCGCAAAGTAATAACTTCATCGGACGGTAATGGCGATTGCAAGCAACAAAACACAAAATTCAATGAACGAAAAATGTTTTTTTTTGCGCAAAAATAAAATCGAAAGTCGAAGTTTTTAAAGAAATTGCAGCACTCGAAACGACATTGAGATCACGTTCAGTTAATGCGCCTTGTTGCTTGGTTGTTGGGCGTGCTCTACCCGATCTTTAATTTTAAACTCGTGACGAACTCAACCCAAGAACAAAAAAGTAAAATCTCAATGCAGTTAGATTTGCACATTTTTTTTCTTTCGACTCCAAAGTTCAACAAACAAACGCCAACGGAATCAAAGCAGAAAAAAAGATCAATGAGCTTTGAAAACGAATAAAAAGGAGAAGAGATTCAAGATCGTGTTTCTGCGATTTCTTTAGATCAAGGCCAACGAAGGTCGACGAAAGACAAAACTTCGAATGTCAAAGCAAAGAAAAAAAAGAGATTTCTTTGATTTTATTAATTTTCTTTTATTTCGATCTCAATTTTCATCTCACAATGTGTCCGCATGAGTCTATGCGCTTTGATAATCACAAATATAATTTTTTATTTATCCTAATGGGGGAGTTGGGGGGGCAGCGATGAAGTGTCGTCGAGATAAAATATTTACAAATGTGACAATAAAATTACAAAATTCAATGAAAGTTCGTGTGGTTGAGAGCTGACACTTTCAAACGTTGACGAAATATGCAATTTGCATCATAACTTCTCAGTTTAATCTTCAGGAATCATAAAACAGAATGGCAGTGATGTTGATCATGTTTCTCCAAGTCGACGATGCGAAAATGGACATCTCGTCAACTTCGCGTCAAACTCGACCACATAAAAATTATTTATTTCAAAGTGGAAAAGGAAAATAATATTTGTGCACGTCTTGGAAAATATGGCAAACATTTCTTCGATTCAGCATCATCAGCTGATTGTTTCTCAAGTCTTTGACATATTTTTCTTTTGCCCAAACCTCGTTCCATTCAAATAATAAATTTTCTCTTTTCGCTTTGGGATTCGTTCGTAAATTAAAATTGAAAAATTTACGAATCCTCTTTTAATACTCAATTGTCTAATGTTTCATTCAAATTTATAGCAGTTCTTTGCTTAAACTTAATTAGGAGAAGAAGCAGCCTTAAGAATCTATAAATTCATTTCGTGGACATGATTCGTCGACTCTTTCACGATATTTTTTCTAACTTCTAAGAGGAAAAGGAAATGACAGAAAAAAAAGGGAAAAATGGATATTTAAGTTTAAAACATTTTCATTTGTGAACGAAACAAAAAATCAAAATTATGCAAAAAGAGAGTAAACATAAGAAAGCGATGATTAAAGTAATAAATAATGTTACACGATTAATTCCTTTTTTTTTACACACGAAAGAGTTTAAGTGCTCTCCACGACTTCAAGATCGCCACTGTCGATCCTCGACGATTGAATTCCAGATTTGCCAGTCCATGGATAGATCTCTGGGCAAGGCTGACATGTTCGCATGTAGCGAACGCCAGATTTATGCCAAAGATTGCAGACTTTAGGGTTGTTACATCGTTTTGGACGATCCTGTGAGACAATAAAAATGTTAACCTTGAAGAAGGAGAAAGAGAGAAAGATCGTTTACCTGATAATTGCACTGGAATGGCTGGAATGAATTCATTCGAGAGACAGGCGTTGGATCTCTGACCCATTGAAGTGCCTGCCAATTTGTGACGATGAACACATCGCTCATGGCATTGATGGCGTCGAGGAATTTAATGAAACCTTCTTTGTGATGTGGCTGAGTGAACCAAGCTGCGTGATAATAAAGACCGAACGGTGCACGATTCGTTGTGTAATGTCTTTCGAAGTTCTTGAGAATCATTTTGTAAACGCCATCAGAGTCAGGTGGATTTGAGCAAGCGTCTCCCATCGAGCAACGTCCTCCATTCAAATCTTGCCACATCACCATCGGAACCTCCCAAACTCCTGGATAACTCTTCGTTGGACAAGGCGGGATCATGCAATCGTGGAAGATTTTGTAATCGAGTGTGTATGGCCAACTTGGCGGACGATTCTCGTAAACAGGCATCGACGAATCGTAAGTGAAGTTGAAGTCGTGCAACATCTTGAACATTTTATTACCGCCGATCGACAAGAATGGAGCTCTCATGCCGCGAACGTCTTCTTGTTTAACGCCTCCGTAAGCTGACAATATTTCACGTTGTCCAACAATCTCTCGAGCCCATTTCTTCAACGAGAATTGTTCACCGAAACTGTGACTGTTAGATTGAAAGAATTCTTTCGTTAATTCTCAAATTCTTTTGAAGGAACTAAATCTTTGTTTTGTGTATTTTTGTGAATGACATGAGTGATCATGATTCGAGTGAATTCAAACCTTCATCGTGTGTTTTGTGTCCAGAGAGAGAGAAAGTGCAGGGAAGAGTTCAACTCGCTACTTTGTGCAGTTTGAATCAAATCTACTTACGAAACTGTGTGAGAAGCCATTTCATGTCCATCCGAGTACAAATTCTGAACTTGACTGTAATCAGTCCACTCGTGAGAGACATAGAAAGTCGCTGAGATTGGACATCCATTTGGATTAACGCGACCACGCTCGAAGAGATCCTGATAAAGTTGCTTGTTCAAATCATTGACCGAGTCGTCGAATGTCAACAAAACAATTTGCGGCACTTGCTCAACCGGCATATCAACTTCACAATCCCGAAGATGAATGAGAATAATGAGTTCGTTGGATGATTTTTGAAAGAAAAGCATTTTCGAGTTTGCGATGAGAAAAAAAAAGTTAAAAATAAAAAAATTAGTTTTCGAATGAGAGAAGAATTAAAGATCGAGGGAGACAATGATGATGCTGATGACTCAAGAAAGAAGTTCGAAGAGCAAACTTACGAAACTGTGTGAGAAGCAATTTCATGTCCATCAGCATAAAGATTTTGAACCAGAGCATAATCCGTCCACTCGTGTGAAACGAAAAATGTCGCGCGGATTTCACATCCATTCGGATTGAGTCGTTGACTTGTATTGAAAAGCATTTCAAAGACTTTATTGTGAACATCATTGACCGAGTCTTCGAACGTGATGAGAACTAACTGAGGCGTTTCTTCTAACGTTAGCTTACCTTCTCGTTCATTTTTTAATTTAAAAGTTGAAGTTTATTTTGGGGAGATCTTCGGAGAAGAGAAAAACAAAACTTTACCTGGAATATCTTTTCCACCGCAATAACAATCAGGAAGTTGACAAACGTCTTTACGACACTTCGCAGCGGTCTTATCAGGAGTCGGCTGTGGATACAAAGGTTCAGGTCTCGTTGGGAGATGACGATAGATGTCAACGAATTGCTGAGCATGTTCAACGACAGTCTTCGATGGTTTCAATGTTGGCCGAGCTGGACGTCTGCGAAAAGTTTTTTTTTTATTCGAAATTAATTATTCACTTTGATTTGATCATTCATTTCAATAAATTATTAATATTGCCACATACGGAGGATGAGTTCCACGGCCGGCGGATTGCGAAACAGTTGTTTGAGTGTCACCAGAATATTGCGAGCTGCCTCGGTTTCTGCTTGGTGCTCTTAAGAAATTTTAATCATTTTTCAAAGTTAGAGAAAAAAGAGAGAACAAGAAAATAGTTTTAAAAAATTATGAAATATTTACAAGACAACGTTTTGAGTTAGTGATTGCGAATGCGGTTTTAAAGACAACAGTCATTGACTTTTAGCGAATTTTTAGTCGAGTCCAAAAGTGTTTTTATTTTGTGTGTGAGAGAGAGAGAGAGAAGTTGAGTTAATTTCAAAGTTAGACAAAAAGTTAATTCAACATTTAAGGAAAAATAATTCTGAAATAAAAATATTTTGATTAGTTTACTTTGTGCTCAACAAATTTTTGTTATTTCAAGTCAGAATAGATTTTTTTTTCTTTGCGGGATAAGAAAGGAAAGTTGAAAGGGATTGACAGGATATTTAATAAATATTTAATTTCTTTGCTGATGAATGTTGACTTGATATGTGAAGGAAAGTTTTGTTCCAGCCGCGCTAACAGTTTGCGCAACTTTTGAAGCTTTTTAGAAAGTTTTGTGCTGAGAAGAATAAAAAATAATTTTGGCGGCGAGAAGAAGTTTAGTTGCGTCACGTGTGATTGTGCTGATTCTGACATTGAAGTCAAAGCAACGAGAGAGACAGAGAGATAATGATCGAGCGGTTGTCTGGTGGAATTAGTGCTAAAGGTTTCAACAGTGCAATTATTAAAGTTATTGTGCAAGTCTTGAAAGTCTAATTGATATTCCTCGCTCTCAATCTTCTCTCTTTCGGCACCGAGCAAGACAAATCCTCTTGTGAGAAAAGATCTGTGAGAGCTGAAGCTTTGTTCGTACTTTTTTTTTGTTATCTAATGCTAAAGAAAATTGATTGGATTTGGAAAACTTATTATAATACCTCAATGGAATTTCGTTGCACTTTGCATTGGCAGAAATATCGTTACATTTTATGGCACTGGCACTATTTTTGCGGCGTGGCAGTCCAGCGACAATTGATGTTTTGATTGCATTATTAACACGCGAAGAGCGCGGCGGGATCAAACTTTTAGGATTTGCTGTGGTTGTCGTCGTCAAAGGAGTTTTTTCAGTCGTCATCGTCGTCGAGCTCATTGTACTTGGAGTGATAGTTGTCGTTGTCACGTCAACTGTACTGTAAGTCGTATTAATTAATATTCGATCGGAAACTTTTGGTTGTTCCGTCGTGGAAGTCGTTGAACTCTCCACGAAAGCATGCTCTTCACTCTCAAACTTATAATTTAAATTATCTTCCTCATCATAAACCTCTTCATGCTCAACGTCGTCGACAAAAGCGTTAATCTCTTTCTCTGTTGGGACATTCATTTCGGGCATTTCAACTGTCGCCCGGAATCTCTTCGTTGACGTCTCGAGAGGTTCATATTTACTCGTCGAGTTCTTAAATCTAATGTAAAAGAAAGACTTATCGATAGCGTCGGCTGTCGACGTTTCCTTATCTTTTGGTAATTGATTAAAGCTTTGAGGTCCAGCAAGACTTGAACTATCACTAGAGTACGAGAGTTTACTTCTAAATTCATTTGATTTCAATGAAAGTGGCTTGAACTGACTCGTTTCTCTCGAAGGAGAAGCTAAAAACTTCTCCGACACTTCACGCAATGGACTCGAAGTCGTAACATCAACTCGATTGAGTTCTGTCGGAAGATTATAAATATCAATGGGCTTGCTCGATGATTTAAGACGAACAATCTTTCGTCGAACAACAGGTTGCTCTGTCGGAACCGACGATGACGAAACTGTCTCAACCATTGTCTGTGTTCGAGTGTTGTAACGCAATCTCGGCGCATAGGTCGTCGGCTCTTCGTCGATTGAATTTTGTGATGTGAAAGTCACGAAAGGGCGATACCGACCTCGACTATTCTCAGTCGATGAGACGAAGCTCACATCTGAATTTAAATTAAAAGGTGAAGGTCTAATAGTTGATGGTGATGTTGTGAGGACTGAACTACTTCTAACTGTGCTCGTCTCAGGAAAGAGAAACGTCGAAGGAGTCGACGAGAGATTTCTCACAGGCGCCGTGATATAAAAATAACTTCGATAAGTCGAAGGCGTAATTGGCAGAGATGTCGTTGAGAATCGATTCGATAACTCGTTCGCTTGACGTGGCGTGGTCGTACGAATCGCGTTCGTCAACCGCTGAGTTTCTAAACTAATGTAAGGCGACACGATCGGCTTATAATTCTGAGGCTCAAATGTTCGATTGAGATTCTCTTTGAAAATGAGATTTCGCGATGTGAAGCTTTGAATGACTGAGCGGAACGTTGTGGTTGTTGTGGGAGCTTCAGATGTTTGTTCACTTGACGTGACCGGAATTTCTGTTGTCGTGATCACTCGAATGGGAAGCATCGGATTATTTGAGTTAGTTAAGAAATCATTGACATAAGGTCGTCTTCTCGAATGAACCATAAAGGGCTCAGCAGCTTCAATCGCATCATCTTCAAGCAACATTGGACTTAATGTCGATGTCGATAGTTCAACCTCCGTTGAGGTTCTAAATGGCTTTTGAGGTGAGTAAGTTGTCGGCTCGATTGGCTTCAAATGAAGACTAACTCTCGCCTCTAACTGTCGTTGTGAGTTTAAATTATTTTTGGCTTGAGTCGATTGATCACTCGACAACAGAATCGTCGTCTTCGTTGGACCTTGTTGAACAGAGATTGGAGAATTCGATGATGTCGTGCTTTCTTGAGCTTGCGTATTTACAAAAGCTTTAATGTAATAATTACTTGAGTTAATATCTTGATTAGTAGCAAGAACCAAAGGTTTTTGAGTAGTAGAACTTGATGGTGCTTTAAAGCTAGATGGTTGATTTTCCGAGATAATAAACGAGAGAATCTTCTGCCTTTGCACTTCAAAGTCACGAGCATTTGTTGTCGTTTGAACTTTCTCAGTGCTCGTCGTTGTTGAAGGCTTCTCTGTTGTCGTGAAAGCTTTCAAAGAACTCTCAGTCGTCTCAGCTGACGACGAGAACATAAAATAAGACTTCAAAGTGCTCTGATCGTAACGTTGCTCAGAGTAATTTGGAAGCTTAAAGTGAACTCGATTCTTCGGTTCACCAACACGCACAAATGTCTGAACTGGTGCGGTTGATTGAGCGATTGTCGACGATGATGATGTAAATGAATGATTTCTTTTCTTGTTATTCAATGTCAATGAGTTGGATGAGGATGATGATGATGATGGAATGCTTATCACGTCAACATTATCATAAACGTCTCGATCATTATGACCGGAAACAAAGTAATTGTCGGAAAGGGATTGCAAAGGTCTTGTCAGAATGATTGTCGATGTCTCAGTCGTGGATGGTGATTGTTGTGGTAATGAGTCTGTGTAACTTTCTTTATGGATTGATGGTGTGCTTTGGGATTGGGATGGGATAGGAGAGAAAATCTTATGGACTTGGTTTTGGGAGCCCGCGCGAGCAGAAAGTGTTATTCTTATTCGGTTATTAGCTGTCTTATTGTTGCTACCTTCCGACAGCGTCGATCTGTTTGGAAAATAAACACAAATCGTCAGAACGTATTTCGATTGAAAGTTTGTTCAAATTAAAAGTGAGAGTGCTTTTGGTTTGGAATTTCTTTTTGTGTGAATCAATTCGTGAAAATGTAAAATTGTTTTCGATTTTTCGGGGAGACAACTTTAGGAGAGAGAGGTTAATCAAATGTCTACAGTTTTACTCGCTGATTAGTACGAAGCAGAAAAGTTTTCATCTTTGAAATGATTTTAAAGCAAAGCTACTCAAAGTTAAAAGTTTTACTTCAAACAAGAAGCGTCTACGAAAATGAAAAAGGTCGACGAGAAGTTTTGAGTTTGGTACCTTGTCGTTACAAATTGATATTCCGTGGTTCTTTGCGTTGTCGTTGTTGATGGAGTAGTTGAAGGGAATGTGACGGTTGTTGGTCTTGAGGTTCGTTGGGTAACGGACGAAGTGGGCTTATAGGAAAAAGGTTCCGGCGTCGACAACGAAACGAATGCTGGCACTGACGAATACTTTGAGCCACTGCTGCGAGTTGGTGATTGATTTTTGATTATTGCGCGATCGTTCAACGAATTTATTTCATTTCTGTCTCCCCTTTAATTTGTTATTATTTGATTCGGGAAAAGATTTTTTTTTTGTTTAAGAGAAAAGGAAAGAGTTGACGATAGAGAATTAATCGAAATAGAGAGAGAGAGAGAAAAAAGATTTTTGTTAAACAAAAGTTAAATCATTCATCAAAAGGAGATGTTAACGAGTTATGAATATGACAAATTGTTTCCATGATGATTAGCGACAAAGGATTGAAGTAAATCTGATCACATGGTCGATTGATTTTTTTTTACAAATTTAATGGAAGATGAGAAAAACATTCAAACATGCTAAATACAAATAAAAACATTTCTCCAATTGAATCAAGAGTTGTTACCTGAAGTCTTGAGCTGGTTTCCGTTCTTGTTGTCCATATCTGTCGCTCTCTTCAAGCTAATTTTGAATTTCAATCGAATTAGATCAACTCAAAAGGATTAAGAGTCTCAATTACCTGAGCAACCAAAGCTTCATCATAATCATAAATCTGCTGATTGTAGTTTGTCTTTGGCGCTTGAGTTTGCGTCAAGTAAGTTGTTGGTTGAGTTTGTGGTTTCTGTGCAAATGTTTGTGGAGATTGAGTGGTCGTTGGTCGATAAGTTGATGACTGAGTTGATTTTTGTTGATTGTTGTATTGATTCGAATAATCTAGCGA
Organism: Smittia aterrima; assembly: GCA_033063855.1. Lineage (NCBI taxonomy): Eukaryota > Metazoa > Arthropoda > Insecta > Diptera > Chironomidae > Smittia > Smittia aterrima. The sequence goes on from CP093831.1 coordinate 27,546,289, forward strand.
ACGAGATAAAAAGGTTTTTTTTTAAATAATTCATTCAAGTGGATTTAAATTTATTATAATATATATTTAATATAATATACATTTAATATATTATATATAATTCCTTACCAACATCGCCGTAGATCTCATCATCGTAGATCGTGTAGTAAGGATCGTAGGACGGATTGTAGTTGCTTGTGTTGTAATAATTCTTGTTCTGCTGGATTTGAGTCTTTTGTGGAATGGCGAACGAGTTTGGCGATGGAGAAGTTTGTTCAACTCTGTAATCATAAAATCTTGTTAATCAAAAAGAAATTCCTCTCTCAACATAAAAATTGTTGTGCAATTTCAGTTTCACTTTCGGTCGCTCGATATTTCGTTTACCTGTTTGGTAATTTTTCGTCAATTTCCAGTCGAGTCAAGTCTACGGGTCGTTTAGTCGACACTTTGAATTTCAAGTTTCCTCGGTTAGGTCTGATTGTGTAAATCTTTCGTCTGGTCGTCTGACGGTTTGGTTTTACAGTTGTAGAGCTTGCGGCTGGTTGACTATTTAATTTATTCGTCGTAGCCTTTGTCAAACTCTTAATTTTCGTTCTCTTCGTGCTTGGTCGCTCGCTCGTCGTCGTCGTCGTGGTTGGCTTCGTTATTTCGTAATTCTTATTAGGTTTTACTTTCTGAGCGTTTATTAGATTCGGAGCTGGACTCGTGAACGGACGAATCGCTTGAAAGACATCGTCAGGGAATTTAATGATCGAAGGAATGATGCTCGTTGTACTCGCCGGTGGCGCAACTGTGCTGAATGTTTGTCCACTAACGTAATAAGGTCGAAGGGTCGTGACATTGATTGGGCGTGGAGCCATCGTCTCAGACATCGGAAAGTACTTTGGTTTGATAATCGGAGGTGGTCTAAACTCTTCTTCGTCCTCCTCGTCATCGTCGTCGTAATAAAAATCTTCTTCGTCATTTGCCGAGTTCGAATTGATTACCGGCTTTCTGTTGTAAGTGTTAATCGACGGCTTAGCGCTTTGTGTTTTAAATTTCGTCAAATTATGATCGACGACCGCCGCTGTCTCATCTTCTTCCTCTTCGTCATCCTCATAATAATAATCGTCTTCGTCTGGTGATGCCGTTGTGCTTTTCGTTGGACTTGTAAAAACCTGTTGATATCGCACGTTTTGATTGATCACCGCACTCTGATTGTTTTTAAGCTGATTGTGATTGATTCCAGCGAACTTTCCACTATTTTGCTGCCTTTGCACTTCTCGTATTCCAGCGACAAATTTGTCAAAGTCAAAGAGCTGGTTTGGGGTTGTGTAGGACTGAATATACTTAGGAGTGCTCGACGGTATCGGATATTGAGTAAACGAAGGCTTCTTCGTTGTGATTTGCACAACATTTTCTTCTTGCTTCGTCTTATCTTTGTTGAAGTTGAAGTTGTAAACATTCGGTGATGGATTGAATGCGAGATTATTCAAGAACGGATTGTTTGGATACGGAGTCGATGGTAAAGCTTTGATAGGCGAAGCTGTCGTGTAACGGCTGTCGTAAGAGGAAGCAGACTTTCCTCCTTCGTAGATCGGAGCTGGTGTCGATGCTTTCGCGACAGGTTTCAACGGCAGAAATCCTTGATTGTTATTAAAGAAACCTCCAACGGAATTAAACGCGAAAGGATTACGTTGCGTTGTTGTTGGTAAGTTCGTAACGGGAAATGCAAAAGTCTTAACATTGTCAGAGTGTTTCTGCGATTGTGATGGCTTTCCAAAGTGGAAATACGAGTAGTTGTCTTGACTGTGTGATGGCTCAGGGGTCGTTGCTTTCGTTTTTGGTTCGAACGAATCCAATGAGAACAAAATTGGATACAACGACGATGAGTGACTTGGAATCTTCGATGATTGTTTATACTTTGGTGTTGCTTCTTGACTTCTCTCGTCTGACTCACCCGAAGACGAGAACGAGCTGTACGAGTTATATTTATTCTTGTTACTTCCACTGTAAGTGCTTATGACTGGATTGAACTCATTCGAGGCTTTAAAATTATTATTATTCGTTGGATAGAATCGCCCGTCGCTCTTGAAGAGAAGCCCAGTCGTGGATGACGGAAAGTTCTGTAAATGCGATCCGAAGTTGTTGTGGTGAGACGGAGCGAAGTCGATCGCTCGGTATGATGCACCGCTTGATACTCGCCATGGACTGCTTATGATTGAAGGTCGAAGCTGTCTCGTTCTACGACTGACATCATCAGAGTTCTCTGAACCTTCTAAAAGTTCTGAGACCTCATCAAAACTTGAAATAACTTTTTCATCTTTCGTCGTTCTCTTCTCGATTTTATCACTTTCTGATGCATCAGCTACACTCGTTTGCTCTTCAATCGCCTCTGTAGAAAGGTCGCGTCGTTTTCGGTCCAACGTTTTGTTTTTTGTAATGTCAAGGTCTTGCAAATCGTCTTCGTCACTATCGTAATCGATATGAGATAATTTATAAACTCGTTCTGTCCATGATCAGTGATTTAAATCAACAAATTCTTTTCAAAAAACCAAAACTCACCTGAATGTCGGAAGCTGCGAATTGAAGACAAAGGAGCCGCCTTTCTGTTGGGTCGGAATAGCGTTGACACTTGGCTGCTGAAGTATTCCATCGCGATCTCTCTGAACTTGAGTCACAGTGCTCGGCTGACCTCGGTAAACACGCTGCTGTCTGTCGGATTCTTCCTCTTCCACCGGGGGCAACGTGTCGTGAGCTTCAGCGTACAATTGCTGGAAGTAAATAAATCAAAATGAATAAAATTTTTTTTTTTAAAACAAGCTCCGAGTTGATTTACTTTGAGAATTTCGTCTTGTGAGAAACTTTTGGGTTGGCCACGTGATGTGATGACAGGGTTCGGTGCGATTCGTTGTTGATCTGGCGGTGGCGGAAGTGTTTGAATTTGTTGAATGTGAGCTGGAGCTGATGGCCCGGAAGGCCCTGACGACTCAACTGGCACAGCCGAGAATCGGATGCGACTCGAGACAGGAGCACGAGGTGATACTTCTCGAGGCGTTGGAGCTGTCACGACTGGAGCTGAAATCTCTCGCACTTCACAGCCGACATTTCGTGGCCAATCACATGTTTGAAGCTCGTGACTGTACATCAGTCCACCTGTACAGCTCTCTAACAAGGCGCCGCCGAATACGCACACATAATAGAGACTACAATCTGCCGGATGTGGAAAATATCCAAACTCCTCGGGACAGCTAAAGTCTGACGATGACGACGACGAGGTTTTCGGGTTAATGCCAAGCGCCCTCCCCGTAGGGCCAGCGCGTGGACTTTGATTTCTCCTCGCTTGTGCATTTGTGAAATCTACGGAAAAAATAAAAAAGCATTCAAGTGTTTAGCACAATGCGTTTGCTATTAGCATATAATGTTGAATTATCGCGATATGCTCGTTTAGATTTTAACTGCACAAAGCGAAAGGAAAAGCATAAGTCGATTCAATTCTCTGCCATGACCCACTTTCCGTTCAAGTAAACGAATTCCATTGATTTAAAGTCTAAAGTTTTGTTTTGCAGTTGCGGCTCTTGCGGTTTTTGATGATAACTCCGAAGGTTCGATGTGAAGCGTGGGAATAATTTTGAGTTGATAAAGAAAATTGATTTGTCTCTGGAATTCATCATCAACATTCTCGACTAAATGATTTGCAACAAAATCGCTTTCGGAATTTTCATGCTCGGCGAGTCGATCGATTATTAATTTCAATTTGCTCAAGTTTTTACTTTTATGGAAAATGGAAATGTCGCAAACATGGAAACTCTAGTCACTGATCTATGAAATATTATAGCGACAAACGTTTGTGAACTAATTCGGTAACATCAGCGACGCGAGTTGAATGAATTATCGAAGACGACATTTTATTAGCGACAAAAATGAAAGCTTTGCGCAACAAGTGAATGTAAGAGCCTCGGGGGAGGCTCAAGCTCTTGATTCGGGTCCTCTCTTGAGTTAGAAAGTTTTACCACGTGAGTGATGAAAAATCTTTTTCGCAAAACGCTCATAATTTAAATTCACTCTCGTTTCAGCTTCGGGCTTTCGGATTATTCAAGCAAACCACAGAAATCTTTTTCGATTTGCCGAAATAAAAATAAAACTTTCTTCACTTTGAAAATTGCAGTTTTGCATTGAAAAAGATTTCATCGCAAAGATCTGTCAAGCACTTTCCACTTCGTCATCGGATATTTCGCCAGTTCATGCTAAGATTCGAGTTGATTTATAAATACGCAAACTTCACTTCGAAGAAAGAAAAATGTAAAACGACGAAGCTCATCATAAATTACATCAGAGCGAACATGAAAGCCTCTCCATTCACAGTCGCTTGGCTTATTATTTGATTGAAATCTCAAATCTCTATTCTCAGAGATTGGTCTAAGCTGGTTTTGAATAATGTAATGTTGTTACGCATAAAGCAATTAACTTTTCTTCACCTCATCTCAAAAATGCTTCGAATTCAATTTCGGGTCTCAATTCTCTTTCAAACGCCGCCCCGCGTAATTCACCAGGCGATTCGATATAATTTCATTAATATCCATTAAGTGCGACCCATTAAGTGTATGCACCACTTATGGAGTTCTTTGAAATTCATCAAACATTCAATCAAAAAAGTTTATTCGATGATAGGCAAAGTCGAAATAAATCTTTAACGAGCAAAGGCGAAAAAAATCGCTTTTGGCGATTGCTCGTAAGTTTGATTTGAATTGTCTCATCTCGACTTAAATGGAAACTCAATTTTTTCGTCAGTTAAGTGACTGAGAGTCTTCTCAGATTTTCTTTCGTCACTTAACTTCCTAACAATCCCCAGCTCAAGTTTGGAAATGTGAGATATCATTTGTTTAACTTGATTTTGAAATAAATGCATTAAGCGCATTCGGTGGAAGGTCTCGAACAAAAGCAAGAATAATTTACAGCCTTCTATGAATTATTTCATTAAAAAAGCAATTTTTATGGAAATCAAATGAATTTGAATTACTTAACCGACTGGCGCTGTTTTGTGATTAAAAGTTTTTTGATTTGAAACCGCTTTGAGACATTTTGTTTTCGACTTTAATCGACGTAAGGTTCGGAAATTTATTAATCGCCTTGAACTGCGGCTTTGACAACCATCAATTAATAAAATTGAAAGTATCTCCGAGTGAAAAAGAGACTTTCGTGATGCTGAGTTACGGTCGAGGGATCAAATTATCGTTTTCCAGAATCCAATAAAAATTATTTTAAATATATTTAATATATTATATATTAATTTTAATATATATATAATATATTAATCCGATTTCCATTAAGTTCGTCGCTTGTCTCGTCGTTTAAGTCTTTCGATTTGACCAGCAATTTCTAAGCGACAACGTAACGCGCTCAACATAGATTTATGATCATTGAACAACAAATAAATCTCGAAATCCGAGCAAAAAGCAGTGGAATCGCTTGCAGCAAGTGATCAATAAGAGTTACGGCGATGACGTTTTTACATTTTATGTAAATTAACTGTTTTGCTGCCGCTTCGGTAATCGCTTCGGGATTAAAGTGAAAAATGATTCAATTATTGCAGCTTGTGCGTCTTAAGCTTCGAAGAGTTCTCATGCTCAATTAAGTTTGGAATTTCTTGGGCGGAAAAACTTCTTAAGCCAATTTCAAGATCTTCAACTTTTTGTTTTGCTAAACTTTTGCTTAAGTCTTAAGCAGATGTCTAATTTATGTCATGAATGAAGCTGACAAACACAAAAACCGACTCGAGAGACTTTTCTCACGCACATTTCCATAATTCGCCTCGATTAACATCTTAAGTTCGAGCACTCGGAGATTGCTTCTCTTCAAGAAAGATGCTCACGGTCAGACGACGATGAAAACAGTTTTAATGACAATGATCTTGAATCAAGTTGCATCATCCAAAACTCATCTCTCGAAGTGAAGTCTTTTAATTTTCAACTGAATTAGACTCAAAGTGAAAATTGTTTAAAGTCGTAAAAGCATAAATCTTTTACTTCTCAAGCTGCTGGCTTTGTTTTCTTGTTATTATCAATCGAGGTTGATCCTTGAGCAGTGCAGCTGAGTTGTGAAAGTTGTCTCGGACAAGAAACAATGAGCAAAAGAAATCGAGTCGCTGGAATCTCGGTCAACTTTAAAATTCCTTTTTTTGACATGCAAATAGCGAACTCCGATAATAATGAGAGCTCTGGTTGCAGCTGTCGATTCAACAGCCTTCGAAAGAATTCTGTTCACGACTCTTAATGAACTCTCTGGTCAATTATGGTCTCCGTTCGTTCCACAAGAATTCAGAATCATAATTCTCAATTTAAATTCGAGAGAAACATTGCATCAGCGCTCGAGCATGTTTTTATTTTAATATTACACTCGTTCGCTCGCTTTTTGATTGTGAAACCGTTTCTTAAAAGCTTCGTAGTCACAGTTCACGTCATGTTTCTTTCTTTTATTTGTTGTTTCATGAAAAACTTTTCAAACGTGTAATTTCCAACGAAAAATCCGCTGAGAAGTTTTGCTTTGAGCTCGCGCGGCTCTTTGTTGAGCAACCGCGAAGTAATTTTATTCGTGTTTTCCAATTGTTGAAGAAGCTTTTTAGCTTTTTCGCGAAGAACAATGGCAAGCGGCAAGAATTTGTAACGAAATGATGAGCGAGCAGTGCTCGAGCTTTGTTTGTTTGCTCGTGTGTCGATGAAGAAAGAGAAATTGAGCAATATGAGGTCGAGTTGGAAGTTATCGGAACTTCGAACACTTTGAGAGCTTGAATATTCATTATTTCCTCAAAGTCATTCATCAACTGACACTCGTAAAAACTAAAAACAACTCGATAATGATACATCGGCTCTGACTGATATTGATCTGCCTCTAATAACCGCACTCATAACAAACTGCAGCTCCAGAAGTGAGTTATGTTGAACTTTCACGTTTTCTTGTGCAAAGTAAATTAAAACTAATTAAACGATCCATTAAAAGATGAAGTGTAGGAAGCATTTTGCGGCCGCGACGAGCGTAACGCGTTGAATTGATTAAACAACTTTTTACCTGCAAGTAGAAGAAAGAATTGAGAAATATCAGTGACAATGTTTTTTTTTTACTTTTAATCGACGACTCAAACTTCAAAAAGAAATCATTGAATAATAAAAAGCTTTTGAAATATTTCTTTTCGCAACATGAGTGATAAATGATCAAGCAGTTCGCTGCATGAAAAAGCAAAGCAAGCGACGGAGCATTAAAGTGAGCTTAATAGATTCGACGTGGTATCGGAGAGTTTTTCTTAATGAAAATGTCTTGTTGCCGATTCGTTTAAGTTTCTGCGGATCCACATTAAGATAAAGATCGGACAATAAAAAGTTTTCGAACATTTGGGAGAAGCAATAAACTTTTTTTTTTGTTCATCGGACGTTCCTCGTTTAACGAAAATATTTTAAAGTCAACGCGACCAGGAAGTTGAAGTTGAGCTTGCTCGTATTTCATTTTATTATTGCAATTCTCAAATCTCCGCCAACAAGTTGCAATAAAACGAAACTCGCTTTGGAATGCAATTAACATTTTTACTGTCACCTTAGCTTAATTCCAGGACATTCATGTCCACTTGCGATGATCGATTATGCAACAAATGGAGGAAAGACACAAAACTAATGGCGATGAGAAGTCGTGGCCCGAGTGAAAGTGAAAACTGTTTCAATGCAGGTCGAAATATGGAGCAAGCAACGATAAATTGGAGCGAGAGTCGAGAGAGAGAGGAAAATCGTATCAAAGAATTATGTGCATTGATTTATGCATCTACGGAGCTCGTTGCATAACTTCTGCTCTGCTTAGTTCATTCATGTTCAAAGCGCATTGAAACTGTAACTCTCCTTCAGCGATTCGGAGCCGAGAGAAGGCGATGAGGGCAATAAGTGCACAATTTCTTTAAACTCCAACGAAAGCGCGATGAAAAATAAAAGTGATGCATGTGTGGCGTAACAATAACAACGTTAAGCGCTTTAAAATGCATGTACCAATAAAAATAATGAGCTGCTATTAAAGTATTACAACTTCGGCTTTGCTTCGGCTCAACAAACGTTTCCTTTGAGTGTCCTCGAGCCAAAGGAAATGAAAGGACAGAACAAAAACTTCACTTTTCATGTTCAACGAATTGTTTCACGCGAATTATTTTCGGTTACGACTTGTGTGGGAATTTCTCGATGCAATTCCTCACTTGCACTTATTTTTTTTCTTTTCGTTGCGCAAACAGAAGATTACGTGACTCGCTTTTATTCTCAGACTCATCTCGCGACTAATGAAGCAAAGAAATTGACAACACAAAAGCCAAACGGAGGAAAGAAAATTAGAGCAAATCTTCAGCTCTTTCTCCCGAGCAACAAAGCGAAGCGATCGGAGTTTCCAATAAAATTCCATAATTTTTATTGCGATGAGAAATTGCATCGTAAATCAAGCTGAACAACGATCATCATCGTTTTCATCATCTAACACGATCAGGAAGCGAATCAGTGAGAAGACATGCACGAATTTTAAATTGAAATGAATGAATTGAACGTCTGTGAGTCTTCATCGATTCATTGATATTCAAATTTCAATTTGTCAAGTCTGAGACAAAAAAAAACTTCAAATCTAAAGTCGAATTAATCTTTTTTCGACAACAATGCCCCCGAGGACTCTCGGACTTTAATTCCAAGTTGTAAATTGCATTAAAAACAATTTTTTTTAATTTCCTCACGCTCTCGCTTATCGATTTAACTTTGAGCAGCAGCAAATCGCAGAAGTTGAAAATCTGGTTCACGGACATTGAACTGGACTGGCTTTAATTACGTTCATGCATTCTTTGTTGGCACTGTCGCCTCGGGTTCTTGTTAGCCTACCGCTTCAGCTTTCGATATCCGATTGCAAGGTCGTCGCTTGTCTTTATCGTGACAGCTTCTTGTTCGTTGCCATGTCGTTTACGGTCAGCGCTTAAACTTTATTGTCTCAGGATATATTGAACTGTCATTAAGTGTCAGACGACATTGCTAAGAATGCGTTCGACTCGAATGGAATAAATTTACTTTCCCGAGAAACAAACAAATTGGACCACCCAAGCGACAGCAACTTCAGATATCAAATCCAGTAACAAAGGCAGCTTTGCGTGTCATAAGTCAGACACAAAAGAAAGTAAATCGGGAATAATTGAATATCTCGAGTGATTTATTAACAAAGGAGTGAAAGATAGAGATGGAAAGAAGTAAGTGGCGTGAACCGACGAAATTGTATAGCAGAGATCAAATTATTTACGGTTATCATAAAGAAATTGTTTTGCAAACGAGAGTGAAGGTGTTTCAAGACAATCAGAGGAAATCTATTTCTCTGAATTAATTTGAAATTGAAAGTCTTTTCTTTCAAAGTAGATCGGAACTAATTGAAAAGCAGATAATTGCAGAAGATGAATTGTTTTGTTGCCAGCTTCTCGAAACTGTCGGAAGTATTTTGTCTTTAGTAGAGACAACAATCGAAGTTGTGTCTCTCTCTCTCTCTCTCTCAAACATTTCGATTACGACAAAATTCCAATAATCGAGTAATTAACACCACTAAGTGGAATGAGGAGCATTAACATTAATTAAAGAAAGCGAATCGAAGTAAGAAGCCAAAGCGAAACAAATGTGTCGATAATTTCCGTAACTGATTATGCAATCTTATGTCATTCAATGAATTGCTCTCAATTAAACTCTTTCGAGATGTTCACAGCCTCCGTTCAATTAACAGTTGAAGAAATATTTGGCGAGACAATAAACGGATCGTAAAGGTCAATAAAACGAGATTTAATGATGACTCAATGAAGAATCACAACAGACGACTCGACGACGCTTCGACTAACATTGAAAAATCGTCTTCGTGCGGCAATAAAAGCAAAAAAAAAAAACTTTTTTCTGTCGCCGCTGAAATTATTCAGTGATCTTGAATCAGAATTCATTATGAGATCGCTCGTGGATTCTTTTATTGTCCGCCAGTCGACTCGAATTAGCTTCGTCTCATGATTACGCGCAGATCTAATTTGCTGACGAATTAATGAGCTGACCGCAGGGTCTTTCTCGCCTGCATAGTCCGAGCGCGCGTGACCTCAAACGAGACCTGCTTCGACCTTATTCACGCAAACTCTTTCTCTCCCTTGATCAATTTAAGTTCAACTCAACAATGTGTAATCAGAAGTTTTTTTTTTCCTTCTCCATCAACAATCGTTTCTCGCTGCAAGGTTCACGCTTCAATCACGAACAGAAATGAGAGTTTAATTTATTGTTTTTCGATCCGATCCGAAGCCGACACAATAGGAACAACAAAAACTAATTAAAAACTGTTTTATGTGCATATCCGACAATGCTTTTCCGACGCGCTACCTCGTTTCGGTTTTTCACGAAAACAATTCTTCCGAAGTCGAAGAGCTTTCGATTGCTTCGAAAGTATTTGGTGACTCGAGAGAAAACCTGTTGGCACGCTTTTTCTCACAGTGCCCCGTGAATTTAATTAGCAGAAGTGACCGCAGTTGTCTTGGCCACCTTAATTACGATTGAACCCATGGCGGAAAGATTTAATGACGCGAAGGCTTTTCTGATTAGTTTGTTGTGAATTTTTGTTAATTTTCTCTTGAACTTTTTCGTCAAAAGAATTTTAAAAAGAGATTAACGGTCGAAGACTTTACGAGAATGCTAATTTTGTATTTTAGTCATCAAAGTCTAGGAAATCCATTTGAGTAAATAGAAAAACCTTTAAACGCTTCGCTATTAACTATTTTGATTTATTTATTGGCGATTAAAGTGATGAATCAATTAAGAGAGCAGTCGCTCTCTTCATGAATATTTCTTTGGCGATCACGATTAATGGAGAGCAACTAATAGCTTCACATTATTCGAAAAAGCTTCTGTTGGATCATTTGACTTGACTTGAGTTTGTTTTTTGATCGTTACCGTCTTCAAGAGCACGTTCAATCGCTAATGGCTTCAGCACGTGGCACAGATACTTCATCAACAGGTCAAACAGCATCGATTTAATAAATTCAATCTTCTTTCTCTTTTTTCTCAGCTTCGCTTCTAAATCAAATTGAGATTTTCAATTGCAACTTCAAATGCTTTTCTTATGTAATTATGCATTCTTTGCAAAGCTCATAAAAATGAATAATGCTGATGTTTCCATAATGATGCCTGCTCAGACCGCTCTGGTGGAAAGAACGGCAATGGAATGAGGTCGAGCATGAGTTAAAGTCAAACACAAGAGGCAAGAGCAAAAGTTTCTTTTTGTTCGTTGAACAGAAAAACTCTTTTCTCGCGAATTTCACGTCTCGACCTAAAGCAAATCCCAAAATCAATTAAAACGAAACCGAAAATGTTGCGACTGATTGAAATCGCACGTTCTGCGGTCACTTTCGAACACACGCACCGCAATCAACAAGAAAAATGCTTTAAATAATTATCTAATCCAACTCAAGTCGACGAAGCAACCGAAAAAGTTGAAAATAAACTTTTCTGTTCACAAATATTCCGAGTTATGAGTGACGATGCGATTATGTGATTTGAATATGCGCGCACAAGTGAAAACAAAATGTGTAACATCTGATCCAGTTGAACATGAAATTTTTGTTGATCTTGCTCGATAGCCAAATTAGTAAAAACAATTAAAGGGATTTTTATGTCATTGCTTGAGTAACTGTTTCGAATGTGTCACGATCTGTGAGTCACAGACTGTGACAACAATTTAAAGCTTGTCACTTTAGAACTTAATGAACATTGAAATGCAAATCTCTTCGATCGACATCAGATCTGATGTTTTTATTAATGAGAATGCATTTTTAATTAAACATTTTGAAATAAATTTTATGCTGTTGGTCCTAGTAATGAGCAAAATTTTTTGTATAAATTTGACGTGAAATGCATTTTCAAATTAGTCTGAAGACTTTCCTCAACGATGTCTTCTCTAATTCGTCAAACTTTATTGATTGCTTTTCTAATTTCTCTTGTGAGTGAAGAATAAAATGAAAGTAAATTAATTCTATTAAATAATATTTCCTAGGTTGTTGCTTACTTCGAAGTCGATATTCAAAGCATCGAGCAATTGAGTGACACGAAGTATGGAGATTTGTCGAAAATCAAAATACGAAAAGATAAAGCGTCAAAAACTCGAGGATTCTACGGAAACGTTTCGCTCAATCTCGATGTGGATAACTCTTTTAAACTGAGTGTCATTTTCACCGTAAAACAAGGAGGAGAATATCGGAGAATGCCCTACAAACTCCCACCTAAAGGAATTTGTGACGCGATCAATGAAGACCAATATGTTTATCCAGAACTTGCTGAGAATTCAAATTTTTTAAGGCCTGTGCCATGTCCAATTCCAACCGTAAGATCTTTTTATTCGATTCACTTTGAGAAGATTTTGTTTATTTTTTTTAAACAGGGAGTTTATGAGATTCTCGGATATGAACCAAGTTTGAAAAACGCTCCCAAGATGATCATGCATACAGGAGATTATGCACCCGAGATTCAATTAATAAAAGACGGTGAAGTTGTTTTTAGCGTAAAGATTTATGGTTCGATCATCAATCTCTAAAAATTATTCAAACAAAGAAATTTGTAATTTGAACAATCAAAATATTATTATATATATATAATATATAATGTATAATAATATCAAAAATATTTCTTATTTCATCAAATCTTCGATTGCTATCTGATCCGATTGCTGATAATTCTAATAATGAGCAGAACATTTTGATATAAATTCGATGCAAAAATCATTTTCTCATTAGTCTGACGACTTGTAGCCACGATGACTTTTCCAATTCATCAAACGTTATTGGTTGTGTTTTTGATTTCACTTGTGAGTTTTAAAAATTATTGAAAAGTAAATTTTTCTGATAATTTGTTTAGGCTTCAGCTTACTTCGAAGTCGATGTACAAAGGATCGAGCAATTGAGTGATGACAAATTTTTCGACTTTACGAAACTTAAAATCCGAAAAGATAAAGAGTCGAAAACTCGCAAAGTCTACGGAAACATGTCGATCACCGTTGACTTGGACAATTCTTATAAAGAAACTATCATTGGGTACGTCAAACAAGGCGGAGAGTATCGGAAAATGCCTTACAAAATCCCAGAAAAAGGAATTTGTGATTTATTTAATGAAGACGAATATCTTTACCCAGAACTAGTAGAACATTCCGATTTTCAATTGCCAATGCCTTGTCCGGTACCAGCTGTAAGTTCCTTTACTAATTTAGTTTGTGAGAATTCTAAGATTTATTCCCAGGGAAATTACGAGTGGCGCGGCTTTCAACCAAGTTTGAAAAAAGTTCCCAATGTGATGTTGCCAACAGGAGACTACGCAGCTGAGACTATTGTATCAAAAAACGGAGAAGTTGGTTTTAGAGCAAGATTTTATGTATCAATTATCAATCTCTAAAAATTATTTAAACAAATTTATAATTTGAGCAATAGAAATATTTGATGTTTACCAACAATAAAAAGCTTGTTACTTCTTTAGTCGGCCAGACTTCCTGTGTCTTTGTAGCGTCGCAGGTATCCATTTACTTTTCCCGACATACGCCAATTAATAGTAAATTTTATTAATTTGATAATCATCTAGTTTGAAAAATATTTTTCGTTTCAACAAATCTTAGATTGCTATCAGATCCGATTGCTGCTAATTCTTGCAATGAGAAGAACATTTTGATATAAATTCAATGGAAAATGCATTTTCTCGTTAGTCACTTGACAACATTCAGCAACGATGACTTTTCTAATTCATCAAACGTTGTTGATTTGTTTTGTGATTTCTCTCGTGAGGTTTGAAAATTATTTTAAAGTAAGTTATTCTGATCAGTTTTTTAGGCTGCAGCTTACTTCGAAGTCGATGTACAAAGCATCGATCAAACAAGTGATGACAATATTGTAGATATGACGAAACTTAAAATACGAAAAGATAAAGCGTCGAAAACTCGCAAAGTTTACGGAAACATGTCGATCAAAGTTGACATGGACAATTCTTATACAGAATCTGTCTTGCTGTTCAAAAAGCAAGGAGGAGAGTATCGGAAAATGCCGTACAGACTTCCAGCAAAAGGAATGTGCGATTTATTTAATGAAGACGAATACATTTATCCAGAGTTAGCTGCACATTCCGATTTTCAATTGCCCTCTCCATGTCCGATACCAGCTGTAAGCTCCTTTATTGATTTAGTTTGTGAGAATTCTAAGATTCATTTCCAGGGAAATTACGAATGGCGCGGCTTTCAACCAAGTTTGAAAAATATTCCCAACGTGATCATGCCAACTGGAGACTACGCAATTGAGGTTATCGGAATAAAAGACGGAGAAGTTGGTTTTAAAGCGAGGTTTTATCTATCAATCATCAATCTCTAAAATTATTCTTTAATTTGAGCAATAAAATTATTTGATGTTTTCCAACAATAAAAAGCTTGTCACTTCAAAGATTAATAAACTTTTAAATACTTGATGCAAAGATTCTTTTTGATTATCCGATTTGAACATTTATTCGGCCTCCGACATATAATATATTATACAATTTGTTTTTATTTATTATATTATACATATATAATATATTATACATTGTATGTATTATATTTTTAGTAAATCTATAATTAGTTTCAAAAATATGTTTCGTTTCATCATATCTTAGATTGCTATCAGCTCCGACTGCTGATAATTCTAATAATGAGCAGAAAATTTTGAAATAAATTCGATGCAAACATGCATTTTCTCATTAGTCTGACGACATTCAGCCACAATGGCTTTTCCAATTCATCAAACGTTATTGGTTGTGTTTCTAATTTCTCTTGTGAGTTTTGAAAATTATTTCAAGTAAATTATTTTGATCAGTTTCTTTAGGCATCTGCTTACTTTGAAGTCGAAGTACAAAGCATCGATCAAACAAATGATGACATAAAGTATTTCGACTTTACGAAACTTAAAATTCGAAAAGATAAAACTTCAAAAACTCGCAAAATGTACGGAAACGTGTCGGTCAACGTTGCAATGGATAACTCTTATAAAGAAACTGTCTTGCTCTTCAAAAAGCAAGGCGGAGAATATCGGAAAATGCCTTACAAAATTCCAGATAAAGGAGTTTGCGATTTATTCAATGACGACGAATACATTTATCCAGATGTAGTTGCAAATTCCGATTTTCAAATGCCAATGCCTTGTCCGATACCTGTTGTAAGCTCTATTACTATTTTGGTTTTTGAGAAGTTTAAGATTTATTTTCAGGGAGTTTACGAGTTCCGCGGTTTTGAACCAAGTTTGAAAAGAGTTCCGCTTGTGATGTTGCCAACAGGAGACTACGCAATTGAGGGTACCATAGTAAAAGACGGAGAAGTTGGTTTTAAAGGGAGATTTTATTGTTCAATCATCAACCTCTAAAAATTATTCTTCAAAAACACAAACAACTTTGTAATTAGAGCGATGAATTAAAAATGATTTTCTCTTTCAATGACGTAAGTTTGTTTAGTAATTATTTTCTCCAGTTGAACATGAAATTGTTGATCGATAGCGAAGTTACTAAAAACAATTAAAAGGGCTTTTAGTTTTACGTCATCCAACGAAATCTCTGATTGAGTTGAGCCAACAACATTCACTTAACAAACAAAGTGAAGTTCGCCTAATTCTCATTTACCTATCGTCGCTGAAAAGAGCTCTCGGGGAAGCCACAGCAAGACAAAGACTTGAGACAATAGCAAAGACAGAGTCAAACGTTTGTCCGAAACGATGTCACAACAAAATCTTTGAAAAGTTGACAGCAAATTTATTTGCTTTTGATTATCTCCAACTGATCTCAAATGAAAACATTTTTCTCTCTGGCGATTCCAGTTTCCTCACTCGTTCAAGTGCACAGATCTTTTGCGGAACTCCAAGTATCGTTTAACAAGAGCAAACAAGATAATTGCTACATGGAAGAGTGAAAGAGCTTGGAGATACAATTAACCTTGGGAAATTGCATTAATGATAAGTCATCATCATCGTTTGATAATTCTATTGAAGACAAAGCAAAAGCTAATTCCATTTAGACCTCTCGATCTCTCTCTTAGTTCTCATCGATCTTTTGTTCAACAAATTTTGAATTGAAAGTCAGAAAAAGCTTCAATTACTGTGACGAGTCAAAAGTTGCTTGACCTTCCTCAACAATAAATGCTCTCTTGACGTCTCAAACACGTTTTTCCTTTGCTTCTCACTGCGGCAATCGTAGAAAGTTGTTAACCGTTTTCTTTCTTTTTATGATCGTGGAAATTTCACACAAAATCAGATGACACTTGAATCAACGCAAAGCTCTGACAATTAGTCGAGGGAAAATAAACGAAATTTACCTAATTGCGATCAATAAACTCAGCTCAAGGAACCTTTCTCTCAAAAGTCTTTCAACTCCGGTTCGAGTTGATTAATAAAAGTTTTTATTTCGCTTCGAGGAAGGAAAAATCAATTTGATCCGTTGCAAAGAGTAGAAATCTCTCATGTCGTGTGGTTGAGAAGGAATGACTTGATTTTCCTGATTTTTGAGTTCACGTAAAGTTCACATTTGAAGTTCAAAACTTCTACGAATCTAATTACTAAGTCATGAACAAGTTCTTAAGTGTCGCCTTACTTAGACAAGACCAGAGTCTAGTCATTAGACTTGAGATGAAATCTGTCTCTTGCCCAAGAGACGTTTATTTGATAAAGTCACTGCTTTGGCGAATGATTTCTGAGCTCGTTCGTAAACGAAAAGTCGCACAAGACGGCCTTGAATGTAATACAGATTTTTATTTCTTTTCTCGTTTGGTTTAATAAATAAAGCTTGAGCTCAGCAAAACTGGTTACGAGAGTCGCAAGTCTTTAGAGCTGCAAGCTTCACAAGTTGAGCTTTGAAAAGTAGTACAGATTTCGAACGAGGAATGAATATCAATCGACAAGTTGATTAAACACTCGGCTTAACACAAAATGCGCTCATGCTGAGAACGACCATCAAAATGAATAACAAGTCACACTTCTTTATTGTTCTTACTGACTTTCTTGATCGAGTTCTGAGGTGCGGCTAAAACTTGAAGTGGGCTCGCTTGCTATTTGCTCAGATTGTTAATTTATTTTTTGTGCCATTCACTTTGTTTAAAGCTCTGTCGACGTGTTAAATGTTTGATTACGAGGAAACTTCTTAATCTTTTTGATTAAACAAACATTTTGAACTCTCAGGAATCAACAACAAACTCGTTCGAAGAATGTTGAGCTTGAGACATATTTTTAGAAGATCATTTTATTCAAATTGATTTGAAACATTTTTATGAGCTCAGAATCGAATTTCTACGAGTTTCTTTCATTAATTCTGGTTTCTCACTCGAATAAGATTCTAACGATCCTTCACCTTTAAAACATTTTTCTTCTTTTTCTAACGAACTTTTGAGTTTCGCAAGAAATTTCTCTGATTCCTGTTGATGGGAAAATAATCAAGTGAGACTGCTCCTAATTGCGAAATCTTTCCGAGCATTGTTGTTCACAATCGAAATCAATTGAGGCTCCCATGGATTCACAATAAAAGAGCAAAGGAAAAAATATCAAAGCACGGCTTTCAATTAATGTACAATTTGATTTCGACATGGAGAAGCAACTTTTTTTTTCTCTCGCGATTAAGAAGCTCAAACGAACACGCACGAATCAATGAGATCGTATTTCGCAATCGACAAACTGATGGGAATCTCATTTGAACTTTGAAAAATATTTTTGTTTATTAGATGTCGATAAAATTCTTTCTTTTTAGTGATTAACAGTTTTGCCATAAAGTTTTTTTCCTCGCGAAACTTTTGATCTTTTTCCCAATCTCGTTGGCATTTTAGGATTTTTTTTGACTTTTAATCGGCGATTGGAGCTTCAGACAATTGATCGATTTGACTTGGAATAATCGTGAATCAAATCACGCAAGACAAACAAGTCTGCAGACAGCAATAACCAGCTTCGCAGCTTTCTCATCTCAATTGAAAGTGAAATAAACATCAATTTTCTTTTTTCTTCTTTTTGGAATGTGTGGAAAAAAAAGAAAATAAATTGCAAATTGGATGGAAATCTTTCTCGCGCGCACAAACTGCAAAGCTCATCTCACTCTCTTGGTTTAAAGCATTTTTAGAAACTTCACTTAACGAACCTGGAACGAGCAGCATCACTGCCCCTATCAAGCAAACTAATCCACTTGGCGATTTCATTTTAAAGTTTTTATTTTTTCGATTCCGAGCAATTTAAACTTTTTGTTTCGATGCACAGAAGCTTTTCCTGTTTTTTATGGATTAACGCGTTTTGCGTTACACAATTTCTTGAAGCCAACAAATTGCAACACAATTCAGCACATTTTTCGAATATAAATGAAACATTGGCGCGAAATAAAAACTTCTTTTGCTTTCCCAGCTTCTCGTTGAATTTCTCACTTTAATTTTTCATTTTTCCTTCACTTTTCTTTTCGCATTTCTTAGAAATTAATTAATAAAATCGGAAAGAGCGTTTAAGGTGCGATTAGGTTAAACTCGCGTTCACGGTGAGCACTCACGATCAACTGAACGGCTGCTCAGCTTTTTCGTCGAAGAGAAAAAAAAATCGTTGAATTGTAGCAGAAAAAATGTCTTAAGAGCGAGTTTGGAGCAAACACAAGTCCATTCGTCTATGAGAAAATGTTTAGTTTTTTTGTTAAAGCTCCAACATCGCGATTGTGTTGGTTTTATAGAAAAAGTTTCGCTTGAAACATTGCGCATTGAATTTTTTTTACTTCCTATCGCAACATTAGCAGTGGAGTAAGGCAAAAGCAAAAGCAATCGAGTTTATTTAACATGTGGGACTGCAAATTGATCTCGCGAGTGTTTTACGAAAACTTTAAAGTTCAATTTGCTAAATGTTAATGAGACACTCGATTTCCTCCCACAACAAACTCGATGTCTTAACAATAAAGCGAATTGTTTTATTGCATTTCTTGGTTGCAAGAGTTTCCGACCGGAAATCAAAGGATTCGTGTTTCATATTCCAAGTTGTTCCACTCAAAAGGTTATGAGCTCACAATCGAATAAGAAAATAATTTTATTGCAGAGCTGAAGCAACAAAGACTTCCTAATTTGAGAAACAATAAAATTCAGGAAGATCACGAACTCAAATTCCCTGACCACCAATCAGATTCTCAATAAATTTGAAGAAATCACACTAATTGAGGAAGAAGGCAATTCACTTGCGGTTTTATGTTAATCTCGAGACAAATTCCTCTGCAACCGCAACGTCTCGGATGTGTTTACTTTAAAAGCAACAACTCATCATCATCAGCAAAATTTAAAGCAACAGCGTCAATGCGAGTGGAGACCTCACATTAAAAGAAAATAAATGAAATCACTTAATTTCATTATTTCGGGCCGTGAATGATATTTCCAGAATGTGCTATGAGAGACGCTGCGTTGTTTAATTTAAAAACGATAATTTATGGATTTAAAGCAACATCACGGTCGAAATTAATCATCGGTCTCTTGAAAGGCAATAATTGTTTTGGCAAATAGCTCGCGCGTCGTTGAGCAAATATTTTCCTGCAATTTCTTAAGCTTTTTTTTAACATTTTGTCACAACAAAAGCCATTCATGCATTCTTCGTTCGAACAAGTGGAATTCACAGCTTTTGGGCCGAAGCGGCGTCGAGTTTTGTTGAGAAAATTGTTGTCAAATTAACAAAGTTTTCAGTTCGCTTGTCATCGTAAATTAGAATGACAAGATTCGATTCTTGAGCTTTATTATATAATCAAATATATTATATATTATATTATATTATATATTTATAATAAAATCAAAAATATTTCGCGATTTTTAAATGAATTTATTTTAATGTCCGACCTTCAACTCAATCTGATCTGCTGCTTCATAAAACTTCATTCCGTCTCCAAGATTCATTGATCTTTGGGTTTTTTCATCGAAAATTGAACTTTTAAAAATGCAAATCTGCAGTCTCAAGCTTTTGTTCTGTTTTTAGTTCGTCACGAGTTATTAAAACGGCTTCGAGCGCGCCCAACAACTCTTATGCAGTCAATGTCGTTCGAGTGCTGCAATTTCTTTAAAAAAAACTTTGCTTTTCGCGCATAAACATTTCAGTTAGCGGAATTTGTTTTCTGTTACTTAAAAATCAGTGCAAGCGATCAATGAAGTTATTAGTTCGCGACATGAGTCACACTCTTTAGCGAGGGCATAAGCGAAGCCTTTTTCTTTGGGGATTGTTATTGAACATATTCGGAGAATATTTTTTAAGTAAAAAGAAAATATTAATGTTGAATTGAGTGTGGCAATTGCTTGAATTGAGCGGCACCTTTAAGTGATTCAATCTTTAAGCGATAATTAATTTTTGCATTCAATTCAACTTGGACAGCTTTAAATTTCGTGGATTTACTGTCGCGGACAGTTCAAGCTTAATTGAGGCGAGTTATGGTTTGTAAAGAAGTTGAAATTAAGCCACAAGGACTCAAGCAAAGGCCGTTCATGATTTATTATCGCAATCAATAGTAAAAGTCGCGTGGGACACTTCGAGTTTCCTAAGGAGAAAGTAAATTGATCTAGTTTCACAGCGAAAATGAAAACTTTGGTCTTATCGTTAGCATTTTGCCATTCACTTAACTGTCATCGATTAATTTTGTCGCTTATCGGCGTGCAGCCGTTTGTTGCATAAATTTCAATCTCGACCAGACTTTGTTGCATTAATTTATGGAAAACTTATGCAATTTGAGTCATTGCAGAAGTTGGCGTTCGGTTTCAATCAAAATCTCACTTTGTTATCTCTTTCGAGAGATTTTTTCTTGCAAATTACGGAAAAATCCTTGAATATTTAAGTCTCCGCTCCGCCTTTCATGCAAAACAAACCATCCAAGTTACAAGTTAGCTCTGGAGGGTGCAATTGATTTATTGCGAAGCAAACACAAAAAGTCCGAAAGTTGCAATATTTTGCCTTAATTTTTTATCATCCTTTCGACCGAGTTTGGCAAATCCAAATTAGAGCAAATTTATTCTTTTATGGTTTGTTTTCCTTTAAGCTTTTATTATTTTGTTAGTCGTTTATTGAATGTTCTCTGAACCAGCACTTTCGTTTCTTGTTTTCGCTTTCGTTTACCTGTCGAGGGTCAGCAATTTGTCTGTTTTTATTGCTGACCATCTTTGCAGTTTTGCCGACCGAGGATCCTTAAATTAAGGTGGACAAAGACCATCAAAAGAATTGGTGATAATGATGATCCGAGATAATCCCCGGAGAGCTCAATCGAATTGGATTGACCATTGAAGTTCAAGATTCATTGAGAAAAGTTTAAAAAGTTTTGAAATGAAAAAATGTTCATGGAAAATTTCTTAATTTAATAAAACAAATTGAGACAAAAATGTTTCTTTAGTTTTGTGAGATTGTAAAAAAAAATATTTTTGCCTTGAAGAGAAATACTCCGAAGCCGATGAACAGTTATTGCGATCCTCAGAATATTTAGAGCAATAAAACTAAGACATTTGCAAATTTCCAGGACAAGGAATTATATAATTTAGGTTTGCTGTGACAATTTCTAGTCAGTCATTGTCCATCTCGAGAACGAAGAAGATCGCTCAAAGTTTAGAAAATTATTTCTCATTCAAATCAATATAATATATAATTAGTTTAATATAATATATAATATAATATAATAAGATGACATCAACATTAGTTCAAGATCCTCGAAGTAAGTTAATTGATTGAAATGCGATCTCAAAACATTTCCTAACATTTTCATTTCTTTATCAGAAATCTCTGTAATGAATCGACAACAAATGGAAGAGAATTTTCAACGGCTTTCATTAGCCGATCAACAGTCAGCTGCTTTGAACTCTTTATACTTTCATCAAATGTCAGCTCTGCAATTCGTTTCGCCGCAGTATCAGCAGCTCACTCAACAATCATTCATGTCAAGTTGGCCGTTTCAACCATCATTCTTCCCAACAACCTGGCCGAGCTTAGCCCAACTCTCAAGTCCCAACAGTGAACTCGTAAACAATAATTATCTCTCGCAGACATTCAGCTCGCAAGTTAGTGAAGAAAGTCAAGTGAAAATTTCAAGTTTATCGCCGATGTCTCAATCACCATCGCCGAGATCTCAGCAAAACGATTCGATCGAGATTGTGAAGTCGGATAAGAAGAAGAAATTTGGATGCAACATTTGCGGAAAGACTTTTGGTTACAAGCACGTTCTCCAAAACCACGAGAAAGTCCACTCAGGGGAGAAACCTTATCGCTGCGAGAAGTGTAATAAATGTTTCCGTCGCGATCATCATCTGAAAGTTCACTTAAGACTGCACTCAGGAGAGAAACCGTTTAGCTGTCCATTTCCAATGTGTGATCGTCAGTTTGTGCAGGTCGCAAACCTCCGACGACACGTGAAGACTCACGAGAATGGAGTTTTGAAAATTCACGAGAAAATGTTGAAGAACGATTCGGAAAGTTCAGGAATGTCATCTCAGGATCATGAAGACTACGCAACGACGACTTCGAGTAGGAAGCGTTTAGACTTCAGATACGAAAGTCCCGAGCAATCAGAGCCAGAAGATTTATCGATTAAGAAAAGTTTAAGGTTAAAAGTTCAAGGAAAATATTTTTAAGTTAAAGTTTAAGTTGAACTCTAAGTTGTGATCCCATTTGCTCGTCAATAAAGAATTTAATCCACAAAATCTTTTAAAATTTTAATTACGCAGGATGAGACGTTTTGTTTGATGAAATTAAAAACATTTTGTTAGAGCTCACGACGACTTCACTTAACTCTCCGGTAGCAAAAGCACTTGTTATGGCCTTGAACGCTTTAATGGCTTTTGATTCGTCTTGTGAAAGGCATCAACATGAAAAGCCATTAACTTATCGCTACTTAACATCACTCTCGAGTATCAAATGTTAAACAATTGATAATTGCCTCAGCTCTGAGTCTCATTCTCATTTCGATTAAAGTGAAATTATCTGAAACTTTTTTTTTTCGTTTTCAACGTTTAACCCGAAAATGAATTCGAATATTTCGCTGAAGTTTGCGATAATGATTGTGATTGATTGAAGGCAATTTGAAGTGAACGAATGATCTTGCACGGTTGCTTGGCTTATTCAAACCTATTAAGCATTAATGTGTCTGACCCGAGCTACATAAATCAACGACGACGAGAGAATGTCAAGGACTTTGGGAAGATTATTCTTATGCTGTCGACGCTAATGAATTCTTCGAAGTCTCACGTGCGAAAAGTTTGATCAATGTCGAGACTTCATCGACCGCGAAGAATGTTTGTTCATTGTTGCAATTGCAAAATTTACAAGTGCAACGAGACTAGAAAAAGAGTTGAATTAAAATTCATGGCAAACGATATTTAATTCGTTTATAATTTATTCTTTAAATGTCACTTGTGCACTAGCTTGGGGAAGAATGAGATTGTGATGTAACATGTTTAAGAAGGTTAGTAACTTCGTGGGTTTCATTAAGCGACACTGACGTTGATCTTTAAGTTCATCGAATGTTTGAGCTTCAATAAAAATATTTTGAAACAACTCCATTGACTTATCGTAAATCGCGATAACGTTCTTTGTCTTTAATACATTCGCGTTTTCCGCTCTCGCTATTCTTGAGCTCTAAGTTTGTTTTCTTTCTTTCAGTCGAAAATAATTTGTCGTCAGTTTAAGCTGAGACTTTGAAAAATAATTTTCTTTTATTAAAATTATTCGAGAGCATTAGCCAAATGGAAATTTCTCTCGTTCGTTCACTCTTTTATTATCTTATCGCGAGTAAATACTCGTAAACGTTTATTTTCGGTGACCTTGCGTCACTGTCAGTGAAACATTTTCGAATTATGTTCAGTTTCGCTCTTGATTCGCGCGATTGAAGAAGTGAAGTTCGAGATGGCTCCGATTTATTATCATAACGCGTTATCGCCGCCAAGTCGAATGGGACTCTTGGTAATCAGAAATTTGGGATTGGATGTCATTGTTAAAGCCATCGACACTTACAAGGGAGAGCAACACACTCCCGAGTATCTCAAAATCAATCCATTACATCAAGTTCCTGTTTACGTTGATGGAGATTTCGTCTTGACAGAGTCGAGAGCGATTGCTTGCTTCTTAGCGAGCGCAGCAAAGTCAAAGCTTTACTCGACTGACTTAAAGAAACGAGCTCTCATTGATTCTCGACTTTATTTTGATGCGACCAACTCATTCCCAGTGATTCGCGATTTCGCAGTGAGTTCAACATAAAAAGTTTTCGCTTCAAAGTTTAAAATTTACTTTCAGCGTCCAGTCCTTCGAACTGGAGCCAAGAAGATCTCACAGGATCGTCGTGAAGCAGTCAAAGTCTGGCTGAACTCACTTGAATCATTCTTGGAGAAGTCAGAATGGTTCGCCGGAGATGAACTCACAATCGCTGATTTAGCTTTCTTAGCTAACGTTGCGACCGCAAAGGTTCGTCTTATCAGCTCCATAAAACTCTAATCAATTAATTGATTGCTTGTCTATTTTATTTTGTCACTTTAGGCTTGGGGTGTGGGCTTCACTGAGTTCCCAAGACTCAACGACTGGTACAATCGCTGCAAGGCATTCCCAGGCTTCCCCGAGAACTTGGAAGGCGCTCAAACCTTAGCCGACAAGTTAACAAAAATGCTCGACGAGCCATTGTGGAAATAACTTTCTTTCAAATAAAGAACTTTTAACTTCGTAATTCCGGATTAAGTCGGAACAGGTTTTAATTGTCGTTCGTCACCGGAAATTTGTTGTCAACTATCGATTTCTGTCTTGACGTTTTTTAATGTCTTTTGAGTTTCTTTTTCGCAGAATTGAATGCAAAAAAAAATTGCATTTAAGCGACAAAGAGAAATTTGCGTTAATTAAGGAAAGTGAATGAATGAAGTCATAGTCGTGGAAGTGAATTAGTTAATCGCTGAGTGAAGTTATGAACTTCACTGCGTCGAGTAAAGTGCTAAGATCATTTCGATCCACGTGAGCAAAGGCCTGAAGGCTAAGGCAAGACCGCAACCTGAATTTTGACATGCTCCACTCACATTCGAGGAATGCAAAAAAAAATCTGATTTTATCTCCGCAATTAATGTCAAATGCAAAATATTTTTGTCACTACTCGAACGGTTACGAAAACGTTATTGGGACTTGTGTCGATTATCTCTCGAGTCGCGAATCGAAAACTTTTTGGTTTTTTGTTTCTTCACCGCCTCAATACTCATTAGTCATGATCATCTGGCGAATTTGTAGTCATCATTGCATCGAAAGGTCTTCAAGAGATCGTTTAAAATAAGCGAGTACATCGTTTTCAAAAAAAATATTTTTTTTATGAAATTTATTTTTTTATGTTTCGCCGAAAAAAAAAATTAATGTTTGACACTTTGAACAAAAGTTTTTTAAAAGTGCGAAAACTGATCGTTTTGACAGCGCTTCTTCATCATCGAAAAAATGTTTGTCAAATAACATTTCGAGACTCTTTCATTTCAAGATACGGAAGACTTCAACCTCAAAGCGAGTTTATCTCAATAAATCAAAAGAAAAAAGTTGATTGGATCATCGGATGAAGTTACAATTTCGCATTAATCGCGATTGCGGATATTTTTTCTGTAAAACAATGGCGATTAAATCATCTCCGAGTGAATCGTAAAACTGGTTCATTGAATTACATCGAAGTCGATGGAGAAACTTTTTCCTAAGACAACGTAACTCACTGAGCAATAAAGTTTCTTCCTCATTAAAGTCCATTTCACTTTCCGTCGAGATCCTATGACAATCCCACCTCATCGGCAATTAGCTCGTCGAGCATGTAACCTTGAAGAGAAGTTGTTGCCGCTCATCGTCTGCACCATCGAACTGAGACAGGTTATCAGTTTTCATTGCCGTAAACAATTTTCTCTGTGAGAGTTGCGAACGCATCTGATTTCTATTTTCGCTGGTGATTTCCATGTTTTTGCATCGAGTTTCACCTTCGAAACAATTTTAATGATCACTGAACATTTTGAGTGCGTTCACTAACATGACATTTACATTGTTTCGAGTGCTCGTCTGAACTTTCGGGAGAGACTTCATTAAGGTTATTTCGCCGCATGACGATCGAACGTGTTGAGTTCTTAACTTACTTTCATTTATGCGTTAACAGCTAACTAGGTTGAATGATATAATCATTTAATTATAATGTCAAGAGTCTCCCTTTCAATTCTTGATGGAAGGGAACCTTGAGACCAACTCAGAATTCGATTTATCAAGTTTTCACTTCTTGACGTGTCCGCTTTGCGACCAGTTCAACAAACTTTAACTTTAATTGCATCTTAACTTCTCTCGAATCGTTGCACATTAATTATCAACGAGCGAACGATGTGTAATAATTGATTAAACAGTTTGATACGCCACTTAATCGAAGAGAAATTTTCAGTTTGAGATAAAAACTTGGATTTGGTAATCACGAGCACATAAAAAAAATCTTTTCTTGTTTAATTAAATTCGTTTTCGAAGAAGAAAAGAAAAGTTTTTTTTACTTTCAACTTGAAATGAAACTTTTTGATTCTTAATTCGTCGCCTTCTCATTTTAAATTCTGATTTAAAGTGGGAGCGGAACTTTTATTATGCAATGAGCATCAATGAAGCCTTCAATGTCAAGCGATTGTCTCATTGCTGAACACGAATGCTCTTCGATATAATTAAACTGCAGATTTTCACTTTTTTTCTTAAAGAAACGAAAAGAATTTATGTTGATTGATCATTCGTTGGTTGCTCGAAAAGGAAATCGCATCAGATTATTCTGAAGATTTCAATTGACCCAAATACGGGATCTTCAAGTTTACGAGAATCGCTTCGAGATCAATGAAACATTTTTTGCCTTTCGCTTTCTGCGAGAAGATTCACTTTCGGTTGATATGTAAATTAAGTTTTTTTTTCTTCAACGCAGCGATCGCATCGCGAACTGCGATTTAAAAATGAATTTGAATGGAAGCGCTGATCATTGATGACGATATTATTTAAAATAAATTGGACAATCAAAATTCACATTTTTCATTCCATTCTCGAAAACACTTTCAATCTTAAACTTTAGTAACGAGCTCAAAATTAAATTGAAAAATGCAAATTAAATTTGAGTCCGAAAAAAAAACTTTCACTGGACGATTATTGAATGGAATATTAAACTTTTTTGCTTGGATCATAAAACAAACAGCGGAGCGTGAGTAGCTTCTGGTTTCCGAATCAAAAGAAATTTGTTGGTGCCAACACTTCTCATCAACATTTTCTTTCGCCGAGCGTGGCGTTACTTTCAATTTCTTGTTGATCGAGAAGTGAGAATTAAATTCACTTCAAAGTAGGAAGATAAATGACAAGTTACACGATGCTCATCGATTCAGAAGAGCTCTCGATATTTTCATGAGAAATCGACGACGCTTCCTTTCGCGGAAAGATTTATTAAATCATTTGTACCTTTAGCGTCGCATTTGCGTCGATGAAAAATTGATTCATTATTTGGTAAACAAGCACAGAAGCAAGAAAATATTTTCGCCATTATATAAATTTAATTAAAGAGAAATAACTCGAGTAGATTTTTCTTTTTTTTTATTTAATGTCGAACCTGTTGTCTGATGCTCTTTTAAGGCAAGCTCAACTCATAAAGCGAACATTAATCGTGTGTGTTCAAAATCCAATTTAGCAAAAGTTTTTCAATTTATTGCGCCATCATCGAAACGCGACTCGTGTTGAAGATTTTTGAAATTGATGCATAAAAGTTAGAGATTTGAAGTACGAACCTGAGGTTGCCAGCATAAAGGCTGCAACAAGGTAAATTAATCCACATGGCGACCTCATTTTTGCGAGAGCTTGCTGTCAATTCTGGCTTCGCAAAGATTTTTCTGTTCGAAAAACACTTTTTTCTCGTTCACTTCACTCGATTCGTTAATTTCTTGAAATTTCAATGAAAAACATAAATTTTCACTTTCTTATTTCAACTTTTCCTTTCAAGAAAATTTCTTCGAACTTTCATATCATTTGTGACCAATTGCTTTTTATTTCACTTTATTTTTCTTTCTTTGAATTCTCGTCGAGGAATTATTTATTTCAAAAAATTAGAGCAACTCTTGTAAGTTCGTCGTGTTCCGCGCAAGTTCTCCAATCCAACTGAAACTACTTTTGAAAAATATTTTTAATTTCCAAGCTTAAAAAAAATGTTTTCAAGCGAAAGAACTTGAACAACAAAAGCAAAAGCGCGAATCTATTTTATTTCACTCGTTGAGTTGAATTGAGAGAAGAAACAGCTGAGCACCGATCGATGTTTGAGTGTGTTTGTGTTTTTATAGCAAACACTGATCTCGAATGTTTTACAATGCTTCTCAATGTTTTCAACATAATTTATCGAAGAACTCTCCTCATTGCCTTTGACCTTAGGAAAGGAATCAGATGAGACACGTTACATCAAAGTTCATTGTTCAATTAGAGATTAATGAATTTCCGCGGACCCAGACGGTTCCTCACCTGAAAGCGGTTAATTACGGAAGAACACATAAATCATTTGTAGTCAAAAAGTATTTTCACGCGGGTCTTTTGTTGTTCGCAGCTTTTGCGGTTTTGATTTCATGAAAAGAGAAGAAGAAAAAAATTGCAGCAATTATTCAAATAAATAATGAAATCTCCACTTGTTTACTAATTTTAATTTATAAACGTGATTTTGAAGATTGAAACTGCTACGCGGGCTATAATTAGGTTCTCCGGCTTTCAGGACTTGAATGACTTTGAATGAAACGACACAAGAAGTTAAAATGAATTAATTAAGTTTACAATCGAAATTCTCGCTGTCCGGATAACATTTTGATTGATCAGGAATTGTATGATAATTTGTCAAGCCCTTGACAAACTTTGTGTGCAGGAAAATGCGACGAGAACATGTAAAGTCAACCCACAATGCAATTGCTTGTGAACGAAAAACATGAAACGCAGCAAGAAATATTTTTTTTCTTAGAACGTGGGCTATTGAATTTTTAATTTTTCTAGATCCGTGTTTGCGATGTCAAGAACTCTTTTGCTCACATAAGTTCGTTACGTTGTTAGCTCCTTACGAAAACTTCATTGCATAAGCTTCGACGACTGGCGGCGGAAAAAATTGAGTTTTCATGAAAACCGAAAAAAAGTAAAACAGCGCAAAATATTTTTTTTTATTTGCTACATTTAACCGAAGCCGAAACATAAATGTAAGAAACACAATCTCAAATTGTTATGTGACCGCAGTTAAATGCTTTTAATTTCGTTTCATGTTGATTCTGTTTCCTTATTGTTACCGTTTCTTGCCGATCACAAGCTCGACTCGAGATCTTTTAGGTTTGACTTGTTCATAAAGCACATTTCGCTTTTTTTTCAGACTCGACAGCAATCGGCGCAAAAGGTCAAATGGCATTCGCTGCTCTAGTATTGTTCTGATAATGACTGGTGGGCAAGAAAGGCTCGGGCTTTGGCTTAATGCTAACTCTTGGAATGGTTTGCAATAAAAATTGCGCAACTCAGAGACTTGCGCTCAATGTTTTTATTATTTCTTGAGAACTGCGAGGCGCACGTGACACTCCTTCGTTGGACTCAGCGTGTCTCACTTGAATTTAGATCAAACTGAAAGCGATCTCATTTATTTGAACTTTAATGGTTTTTTGCTTCCGCTTGGACAGAGAGTTCATTGATTGTTCCTGAGATACCGCGAATTTCCTTGATTGCCACGAAAGGTTTAGAAGGTTCACTGCAATTCCAATTAACAATTAACTTTGCTAATTACCAAACACCAAAAAAAAAAGTTTCCCAACAAATGAGCAAATTCTTGTTGCGCTCGACCTTCGCTGGCCTTCCCTTACTCACCGCAATTGATTGGAAGGTGTTTTGTCGTCGTCAGTGAAGGGAAACAGATTCTGAAATATTCATTACAATATCGCTTAGCTCAACTATTAGCACGATCCAGTCTCGTGGCGATTAGATTTTGCAAGTCGCTCATGATAAAAAAATAAATCTAGCGAAGCGGAATTTTATTTGTGAAGGTCGCAAGAGGAAAATCTAGACTAGTTCTTGTTGTAAAGTTTCAATTGATTGAGCTTTCAAATGTGTAATTAAACTTTGCTTACTTTTTATTATTGAATCATTGCGCAAATACGATTTTAATAATATTGCTGTCGGGGCCTGCTTGAAAGAGTCGCGAGAGTGAGAAAAATGTTTTGTGAACTTCAAAGGTCGACCGAGAAGTTTGTGTGCAATCGACCAACGGCCTTGACAGTTCTCGGCCGGATCCAGTGATTTATCTGCGATCAAGAAAATGGGTTCGATCGTGAAACTTGAGCCACCTGGACTTGGAATGCTCAAGAGACAATTTCGTTTACTCAACAAAGCAGAAAACTCAACTCGACGAAGTATTCAATTATCCAACAAGTTATAATTTTAAAATTACATTGAACAGAACAAAACCTTCATGACCTTCTTGCAATTGTAGCCCATCGAGTTTGCCTCACAATAAAGAAATCGCAAAAATTATTTTTATTCTCGATTTAGAAATAAAATCGGAGGCGATCAAAAGCAAAGCAGGAAATCGGTTTCATAAACCACGCGCGGAATATTCGGGACCACGCTTGAGATCGAATTTCTCTCCGCCAATTGATCCATGCTGAGGCAAATTGATACGGCTCGTTTTACGAGAATTATAAAACGCTTAACTTGATCGATTGCTTGGTCTGAATCACGCGAAGAAACGCTTAAGTCACAGACTTTGTCGGCTTCCAAAAACCCAGCAGGAGACGACACGATCGAAATCGTTTGCTATCACCAGTAAACTTCAACGGTGAGAGTAGCGAAATAGTTTCTCCGGTGCCAAAAGATAATTTTGCAAAATCGAAATTATTTCCGAGTAGCCTTCGGTTAAATGGAAAAAGATTATGCAACTCAAGTCTACGTTGCACTGAATTCAATTTAATTTCTATCTTGTTCAGCACACGCGTTCGATTTCATCAGCGACTGTTGCAATGAGTCAGATGATCAACCTTGATTTCTGTAAGAACAATTAAACAAACAAATTGTGAGCAAACACTTCTGACGGTCTGTCGGCTTGAACTTCAATCGATAATGACAAATCATCAAATATTTCCCCCGACACGGCTTTGTGAGTTGATTTCAATTAAATAATTGAAGCATTGTGTCCTGGGAGCTACTACGACGACTCGGTCACGATGCAAAGGCTTGGAGAATTGAGATCAATTACTCATGGCAACTGGAAAAATATTGTCGAGGTGTTGCCGCTAGCCCGATAAATCACCTTTTGTCGATATCAAAGAATTCAAGGTCGAACTGAGTGAGCAGAATGAAAGGAATTATTAACTTTCGATCACAACCGACAAAAAAAAAATTCGAATCATTTCCATATTACTCAGTCATTAAAACAAGACTTGCTCGAGTTTTTATTCATAAGACTCAGACGGGCCAGCGGCGAAATTATTTCACGAAAAAAAAAACAGTTCAAAGTCACACGTGGACTATTATCGAGTAACGTCTGAGGAATGTTGGACACGTAACGAGAATGGAATGTCTTTGACGTCTCTTGCGCTTTTCAGGAATCCAGTTCCAATCTCAATTAAAACACAAAATTCGTTAATTCGTTTTTGATTAGAATAAGTGTTGAGTTCGTTTAATGTTCGTTAGTCATTGACACAATCGCAAGTTCGACTTCAAATTAAAATCTGATCGGAATGAATGGCGCGTGATTTGGATTGTTGAACTTAATGTCTCGCACCCAAAACATTTTATTATTCGTTTTCAAATTATTTTTTAGAAAAAGAAACATAAATTGCTCTAATTGGATTTATTGAATTGCACAATTACTTGTTCCTATTTGAACATTAAACCGAAGCTGAATGTTAAGAAAAAATATTTGAATATGAGAGACAGAGAGTTG
This sequence comes from Smittia aterrima, assembly GCA_033063855.1. Classification (NCBI taxonomy): domain Eukaryota; kingdom Metazoa; phylum Arthropoda; class Insecta; order Diptera; family Chironomidae; genus Smittia; species Smittia aterrima. Next base: position 27,578,184 of record CP093831.1, read on the forward strand.
GGGAAGGAGAAGGCTCTTTTCGTTATTCACTTTTTAATTAATTTGGGGTCTGGTTCAAGGGGTACTCAACTACAAAATCGAGGGGTACTCAACTACCAAAAAAAAAATCTTTTTCCCTTCGCGAAAAAACCCTTCACTCAAATTTCCGTTTTGACGTCAAGTTCGCGTCATGTTCAAGCGATAATTTACTAATTATTAAGTAAAATTTTTTGATTGTTGGCCTTGTCAGTGAGAAAAGTTCGAGAAATATGTCAAAACAGTTTCGCTGTGAAAATTTACAAAATTTCCTTTCAAATTCCACTTTCGATTTTTCAATTATATAATCAGTTTATAATTAGCAATGCATGTCTGTCGTTTAAGGGCGACAGAATCGTTTAAACACTCCTCACGATCGCAAGCGACTGATCTAGATTTACTTTGATTAGATTATGACTTGCATAAAGTGAACATGAAAAGGTTGGAGATTGGGGCAAGGTAAGCTGAGCTCTTTCACTCGAAGGGAATATTTAATTAGATTTTAATATTTTGCACGTGAGTTCTGCTCAAACTTAGAAGGCAACGACAAAAGATTTCGTTTTTGTCTGTGATCACACAAATTGAAATAAATGAAATCGAAAGTGCACCGACCCGAAAATGTGTGGAACGAATGAGTGCAAAATTGTTTTAGCAAAACATGTCGACACATAAACATTTCGCGACTGCGTACGCTAAAAAATATTAAACCAACAGACATCGATTTAAATTTCATTTCACGCTCGTATGCTTTCCACGGTTTCCTTGACATGAAGAAGTTTACTCGCAGAGCTTTTTCATAATCAAACCGCAACTCTGATTGTCTTACAACACGTCCTCACATTTTTACTCGCCACGTTCCAAAGTGAATGGCAAAATATCGTCCAGAATGAGCAAATGCTTTTGCATCGAGTTGTAAAGTCGATCAAGATAAAGGCAAAGAACAATCAAGAAGTGTGACTGGTTTCATTTTCAATCCGCGAAAGGCTTCAAACTCAGTTCTACCGGATCCGAGCCTCGAGCTCCTGTTAAGCTGAGAGTTTTATCAAATATCAAAGCTTTGCATTAAAGCCTGCCTCGTGCTGTGTTACTGACGTGTAACCAGTTTTCAGAGCTCAAGCTAAAATAATTAAGCCAAGCGAGGAGAGAAATAAAAATCTGTATTACTTTCAAGGCCGTCTTGTGCGACTTTTTCGTTCCGATCTTGCGCAAAAACTTATTCGCTCGCGTTGCTTTTGCATCGTTATCAACTTACGAAATAATTGAATTAATTTATTGTTTTGTGTTTGCTTTGAAGTCGTAACAAGTCTTGTTTCGCGTTTCAAGTGTCATCATCCGAGAGACGATCGAAGAAAGAAGGAAACTCTTTGCAAACTTTCCAGTGAGAAACGTGTTTGAGACGTCAAAGAGAGTTGAGGAAGGTCAAGCAACTTTTGAATCGTCACTGAAGTAATTGAAGCTTTTCGATTCCGATACAAAATGACAAAAGATTCATGATCAAAAAAAAATCATGATCGCGTGGCTCGACATGATTTTTCAAAACGATAGAGAAAGTTTCTTTTATTCAAAATAATTTCAAGTTAAAAGTCATCGAATGATTCTCAGCTGTGCAATCAAATTTTATTTCCCAAGGTTAATTGACCGGTCGCAATCGCTGTGAAGAAACTTTTTCCCTTCGAGTGTATCGATTAGACGGTTTGCTCGAGCTTAGCGATGTCTCGGGGTTAATCGCCGTGAAGATTTATGCATGATTGCACTTGAAATACGCAAAGCAGGAAACGGAAAACTTCAGAGTCGAGAGACTGAAATTGCATTCGAGAGATGAATCGTTATTAGCGTGAGCAATATCTCGAAGAGATTTCAAGTGTCTCATTTACTTCGAGATCAGTTTGAAATAATCAAAAGCAAATAAATTTGCTGTCAACTTTTCAAAGATTTTGTTGTGACATCGTTTCGGACAAACGTTTGACTCTGTCTTTGCTATTGTCTCAAGTCTTTGTCTTGCTGTGGCTTCCCCGAGAGCTCTTTTCAGCGACGATAGGTAAATGAGAATTAGGCGAACTTCACTTTGTTTGTTAAGTGAATGTTGTTGGCTCAACTCAATCAGAGATTTCGTTGGATGACGTAAAACTAAAAGCCCTTTTAATTGTTTTTAATAATTTTGCTATCGATCAACAATTTCATGTTCAACTGGAGAAAATAATTACTAAACAAACTTACGTCATTGAAAGAGAAAATCATTTTTAATTCATCGCTCTAATTACAAAGTTGTTTGTGTTTTTGAAGAATAATTTTAGAGATTGATGATTGATACATAAAATCTCGCTTTAAAACCAACTTCTCCGTCTTTTGATACGATACTCTCAACTGCGTAGTCTCCTGTTGGCATAATCACCATCGGAACTTTTTTCAAACTTGGTTGAAAGCCGCGAACTTCATAAACTCCCTGGAAAATAAATTTTAGAATTCTCACAAACTAAATCAGTAAAGGAACTTACAGCTGGTAACGGACATGGAGAGGGCATTTGAAAATCGGAATGTTTTACTAACTCTGGGTAAATGTATTCGTCTTCATTAATTAAATCACACAATCCTTTTTCTGGAACTTTGTAAGGCATTTTCCGATATTCTCCGCCTTGCTTTTTGAACATCAAAATCGATTCTTTATAAGAATTGTCAATGTTAGCGTTGTTTGAAGCATTTCCATAGATTTTGCGAGTTTTCGACGCTTTATCTTTTCGTATTTTAAGTTTCGTAAAGTCGAAAAGTTTGTCATCACTTATTTGATCGATGCTTTGTACATCGACTTCGAAGTAAGCTGCAGCCTAAAGAAACTGATCAGAATAATTTTCTTTTCAATAATTTTCAAAACTCACAAGAGAAATTAGAAACACAACCAATAACGTTTGATGAATTGGAAAAGCCATCGTTGCTGAATGTCGTCGACTAATGAGAAAATGTATTTTCAATCGAATTTATATCAAAATGTTCTGCTCATTACAAGAATTATCAGCAATCAGATCAAATAGCAATCTTTGATTTGATGAAACGAGAAGTGTTTTTAAAACTAATTATATTTTTTGACGAATTAGAGAAGTCATTTTATATAAAAATGATGAAAAAAAAATAATTTATCAATAAAATCTTATGTTGATAGAAGCGAACAATTATTCTTTATTTCTCTCACAATTTTGTAATAGCTTTGTAAGAGAAAATCATTATCAAAATGATTGAACCAATCTCATACAAAAAAAAAACCAAAATAAATCTATTTTATATTTATATGAAAACAAAATTAATTAGATAACTTTTCACCTCATAAATAATTTATTTATTCTTTGAAAAATATTATTAAAGTCTGATTATTGAAAAATAAATCTTTGCATGAAAGATAACTTCTTCACCTTTTCGAACCGAACTATCAGCAGCGTAGTCTCCTGTTGGCAAGATCACAGCTGGGAAACTTTTCAAACTTGGTTGATATCCGTGAACTGCATAATCTCCCTGAAAATATAAAATAGAACGATCGATCGACTAGAAAATCAATAATTGAGCTTACGATTGGTGTAGGACACTCCCATGGATTTGGAAAATCGGAATGTTCAGCGAACTCTGGATAAACGTAACTATCTCCATCGAGGAAATCGCAAATTCCTTTCTCGGGAATTTTGTAAGGCATTTTTCGATATTCTCCTCCTTGCTTTTTGAATAGCAATATTATTTCTTTAAAAGAATTATCCATCAGACCATTGACTGAGATGTTTCCGTAGAACTTTCGAGTTTTTGAAGTTTTATCTTTTCGAACTTTTAATTTAGTAAAATCGAAATACTTTTTATCACTCAATTGATCGATGCCTTGAAAGTCGACTTCGAAGTAAGCAGCAGTCTAAAGGTAATTTTCTTTTCGAAATAATTTACTTTTTTAAACACTTTTATACTCACAAGGGAAACTATTAACCAAATGATTATCGTTTGACGAATGGGAAACGACATGCTTACAAAAAGTCGTCTGACTAATGAGAAAAATGAATGTTTGCATCACATTTATATGAAAATGTTTAATTAAAATATTTTCCTCATTAAATAATATCAGGAATCAGTTCTTCTGATATCGATCAAACAAGATTTGAAATGATAATGAAATAGACAATATTTTTAATTAAAGAAAAAGTTATTTTCTGTACAATTATTGTTCTACAGGACTCCGGCAGGAGAGATGTTTTTATATAATAATTTCTTTTTTATTTTTTTTTTCTATCTAATTTTTTATTATTTAGATATTGATGATCGATACATAAAGTCTTATTTTAAAACCAACTTCTCCGTCTTTTGTTATTAAAACCTCAGCTGCGTAGTCTCCGGATTGCATGATCGTGTTGGGAAATTTTTTCAAAGTTGGTTGATATCCGCGAACTTCCATAACTCGCTAAAAGATTTAAATAGAATCTTCTAGAATCAAACTTAAAAGGAGCTTACTGCTGTTATTGGACATGGTGTAGGCAATGGAAAATCGGAATTAGCAGCCAGATCTGGATAAATGTATTCTTCTTCATTGAAAAAGTCGCAGACTCCTTTTTCGGCAATTTTGTAAGGCATTTTTCGATATTCTCCGCCTTGCTTTCTGTATATCAAGATACTTTCCATGAAAGTATTATCCATGTCAATATTCAAAGAAATGTTTCCGTAGACTTTGCGAGTTTTGGATGATTTATCTTTTCGAACTTTTAGTTTCGAAATATCGTAATAATCGGTGCCGCTCAATTGCTCGATGCTTTGAATATCGACTTCGAAGTAAGTAGCGACCTAAAGGTTGTGTTAAAAATTTTGTTATTTAGACGTTTTTGTACTTACGAGAGAAACTAAGAGCAAAATTATTATCGTTTGGCAAATTTGAGAAGCCATCGTTGACTATTGTAAAGTTTGTGTTTTTAATTGGATTTATATAAAAATGTTTTATTTTAAAAATATAGCTAATTACTGAAACCGTCTACAATCAGATCCATTTGCGATCGACGTGGTTATTTGCAGGAAATGGCATTTAACAATTTAATTAGGTTCATAAAAATGTTTTATTTTTTGACCAATCATAATTACGCTTCGTCACGACTTCGTTAGAAAAGCAGACCTACAAAGTTACGACATATCTAGTCAAATATCGAGAAATTCACTAGTTTTATTTGAAAAAAATCTAGAAAGCTCTCGGTTGGTATTGGGAATGGGCAGGGCAGTTGAAAATCGGAAGTGGCAGCAATCTCTGGAGAAACGAATTCTATAAGGACTAACTGGTCAAGAAATATGTTTTATTGAACTAATCCAATTGGTTGTACAAAAAAAGTCTCTTGATTTCTGTGGTTTTTTCTACTTGAGGGAATTTTCTTAAAAACTTATCTTCAATCTTTCATGTTAAGAAAATACAAAAGTTTCTTTTTATCATCACACATAATTTGTTTCTGAACATTTCCTTACTCCACTAGAATTCTATCTCATGTAAAATCTAACTAAACATCCTAAAACATTTTTATTGAGTCGACCAGCATTTAGTTCCTTGAATGTCAGTTCCGTATTTTACTTCGACAAAATTAGTTGAAAATAAAGGAAAATGAATGTTCATTTCTTAATTTTATTCTTGGTGAAAGTTTTGTGCGAAGGAATGATTTTAAATGTGGATCCATCGCTCGAGGTCTTGGCGAAGGCTTTTGAGAACGTAACTCGTCATTTGTTTCAACTGGAAACGAGAATGTTCATCAACAATTATGGAATCGACTCGGATACGATGACGTCACTACTCTTGAAGGACTTGAACCAAAACGCGATGCCATTTCAACTGAAGAACTTGCAAATCGGCAAGGAAAAGATCCTCCTCGACTCCTCAACTCTTATAACTTTCAATGATTTCGCGTCGGTCAAGGAATTCAATCAGAAATTAAAGTTGACCAATGAATACTTCAAACCACTACAGCTTTTCATCTATTGCCAGAGCGCTACTCGTACAGACATTGAATCTCTCAAGTCGGATGTCATGGAAAGGGCTAAAAACAACGAAATTACAGAAATTATATTTCAAGTCGATCCAGACCGTCAATTCGGTCATCATGAACTTGCTAATTTCAACTCATATTTACTGGACATCATCCAATACGAATATTTCCTCGTTGACGAAACAAACTTCATTAAACTTCTGACGTTTGTTTGGTTCTCTCTTGGAAAATGTGGAGAGCTGCAGCTAATTGAACTAAACAAGTTCAACAAGACAACACAAAAATGGGAGAACGATAAATTTTCGATGAAGAAATCGGCAAATCTTCATGGATGCAATATCGTTGAAGCTGAAACGAGAGCTTTCGAGGTTTTTACGATAACACAGCTTGATGAAGAAGTTTCCACTTCTTTTCAAGCCCTTCATAACGCAACAATATCTGAAAGAGTCGGGAATCGCAGTATCGATATCTTGTTCACAAAAGGCTGTTACAATTCCGTTGATAGATATCGCTACACACAGGAAAACGATAAGTGAGTAAATTGAAGTTTTTTTATTGATTTATTTTACTTTCTTTTTCCTAGATCGGGAAAAGGAATCGATGTGAATTTCATCACCTTTCCTAATGAATACACGATATCGCGATTGACTTCCTATGACAATCCAGAATATTATTCAGAATACAACAAGTTGAAAATGCCTTTTGATGACTTCACGTGGGCAATGATAGCAATCACTTTTGTAACAGCATTCACGACGATTCTGATTTTGTACTGCTGCGTGAAAAAATCGATAAGAGACTACATCATTGGCCCGAACATCGACACTCCAATGCTGAATGTCATTCAAATATTCTTTGGAATCTCACAAGTCGTTTTACCAAGAAGAAGCTTCGCAAGATTCCTAACGATGTCGTTCATTCTTTATTGCTTGATCATTCGAACAGCTTGGCAAGGAAAAACCTTCGAGTTCATGCAGAAGGATATTGAAAAACCAAACGAACAAACAATCGATAGATTGATCGAGAAAGGAGTCTTTTTCTTAATGGAAGAAAATTATACCGAAAAGTATCCGGAATCAGAGATTTCGAAAAGGTAAAAAGAAAAAAAAATATTTTTTGTAATATTATTCAATATAGATATTTATAGAGCCAAAGTAACTTCAATGGAGGACATGTATGGAAGAAAAAATACTGACGATATGAATTGGGTCCAGCAGACGACTGTGTGCCTGTTTCGTTACTTTAAAAGTCATTCAATGGAAAATGAAAAAACCCACAAACGATCCATCAAGCCCGATTTACACTTGATCACTTGTGGCCTTAAACTTCCACGTCATCATTATTTATTCGAAATGATTGATCACAGGATGACACAGCATTTTGTTGGTGACATCTTTATGCATCCAAGATTTGGAAGAGCCTGTGGGAATTTGCAATGGCCGGACTATAATGAAAAACGTTTTAGAACGTTTAACGAAACGAAAGTTTTGACTTTGAAGATGCTTGAACCTGGATTCGTTATCTGGAGTTCGAGTCTATTGTTGACAATTGTTGTTTTCATCTTTGAATGGATGTCACATTTGAAGGACTTTCTCGTCATTGAATACATTTTCCGGGCTTTTTACTCAACAAGACGTTAGAATGCGGTGCAAATTCAATTCACATTGTGGATTTTAAGTGTCAGCTTCTTTAATTAGCAGTTTGACGTTTTATCAAAGATTTGTCACGCACAAACTATTAATTGTTGGCTTATATGTAAATAAGTAATATTTGGTGTCACTCAATTAGTCGATGCCCTTTCCTACAAGTACTTCAAATAAGCAGAAGCCTAAAAATATTACTCTATTATAATTTAACTTTATAAAACTATTGTTGCTTTAAACTTTTGTTCTCTGACAAACTATCTCTTAGACGATGATGCCCTTTTATTTTATTTTCATCAATTTCTACCTAAATACATTTTTTTGTTCAATTTTTGGGAAAATTTCTTAGAGATTAATCACTGACGCAAAAAACTTAAAATGAACGACAACTTCATCGTCTTTTTTTATCAACATTTCAAAAGCGTAGTCTCCTGTTGCCATGAGCGACATGGGAACATTTTTCAAACTTGGCTGACCGCCGCGAAATTCTATAACTCGCTGAAAAAAATAATTAGAATTTTCTCGAATGAATTTTACAATTTAACAACTTACGGGAGTTAATGGGCATGGAAATGGCAATGGCCAATCGGAATGCTCAGCTACCTCCGGATAAAAGTATTTGTCATCATTATTGAAATCGCAAAGTCCTTTTTCGGGAGCTCTGTAAGGCATTTTCCGATATTGACCGCCTTGTTTGACATAAGCAACGACAGTTTCCTTGAAAGAATTGTCCATCTCTTTGATGATTGAGAAATTTCCGTAAACTTTGTGAGATTTCGATGCTTTATCTTTTCGTATTTTTAAAGTTGATTTGTCCCAATATTTTCTATCATCCAACTGTTCGATGCTTGTGAAATCGATTTCAAGGTAAGGTGAAGCCTTCAAATATTTTCCAAGTGAAATATTTTATTTTGTAGATTCTATTATACTCACTAAAGCAATGAGAAACCCAATTGAAATCGTTTGACAAATTAAAGACACCATGATTGCCAAAAGACTCTAGACTGATTTAAAAATACATGCTTGCATCGAATTTATATCAAAAAGTTTGCTCATTACAAGAGAAACTTCAGCAATCGGATCTGATATTGATCAAAGAGATAATAAAACAGGAATTATCTTCATTACAATTTTACTTGATGTGATTGTTGAAGAGATTGGTAAACACATGAATTTGGTCTTTTATTTTTTTTAAATTGGCAATTTCATGTTCAACTAGATCAGAAATTTTAATAAAATAATATTTTTGAGTGTTGTTTGAAGATTAGGTTTTAGATTGATGATAATTAGAAATAAATATTTCTCTTCTTCTTTAAGTTCTGTCGTACAAAGCTTTGAATATTCTGCTCATAAGCAATTGATTTTTCAGCTATCGAAGAGATGAGTCATGAGTCATGAAATCAGAATTAAATTGTCTTCTAGATTCCCATTTATTTTATTTTTACTTTATTTTGATTTTTAAAGAATCTTATATCTTAGAGACGAATTAACGATATAAAAACCTTCAAATGAACGACAACTTCATCGTCTTTCTTTATCATAACGTCAGCCGCGTAATCTCCTGTTGGCATGATCGTGTTGGGAACATTTTTCAGACTTGGTTGAAAGCCGCGAAATTCTATAACTCGCTTAAGAAAAATAATCAGAATTTTCTCGAATGAATTCTACAATTAAACAACTTACGGGAGTGATTGGGCATGGAAATGGTAATGGCCAATCGGAATGCTCAGTCAACTCGGGATAAAAGTATTTGTCATCTTTATTGAAATCACAAATTCCTTTCTCGGCTATTTTGTAAGGCATTTTCCGATATTCGCCCCCTTGCTTCACGTAAGCAACGACAGTTTCTGTGAACGAATTGTCCAACTCTTTGTGGATTGACATGTTTCCGTAGAATTTACGAGTTTTGGACTCTTTATCTTTTCGAAGTCTCATGTGCGTGATGTCGTAATATTTTTTATCATCCAATTGTTCCATGCGTTGGACATCAATCTCGAAGTAAGCTGACACCTAAAAACATAAAAAGATAGAAAATTTAATTGCAGGGGAAATTACTCACAAGAGAAATTAGAATCACAATCAACATTGTTTGATGAATTAGAGAAGACATCGTTGACGAAAGTCTTCTGACTAATGACAGAATGCATTTCAAGTCAAATTTATATAAATTTTTTGCTCATTACTAGAATCAACAGCAATCAAAATTGATATCGATCGAATAGACTATTGAGCGAGAAATATTTTTAATTAATGAATGAAATAAATTGCTGATTCAAATAAATTTTATTTGATTTTTAAAAATTGATTTAAATTCTAATGATTGACAAATAAACTTTTTCTTGAAAGACAACTTCTCCGTCTTTTGTTATCGTGCTCTCAGCTGCGTATTCTCCTGTTTTCATGATCACTTTGGGGAAGTTTTTCAAACTTGGTTGAAAGCCACGAATCTCGTAAGTTCCCTAAAAATAAGATTTAATAAAATGTTCAACCAATAAATCTTTAAATTAGTTTACTTTTGGTAATGGACAGGGCACGGTTGCTGGAAAGTTAGAAGTCGCTACTAGTTCTGGGTAAACATATTCGTCTTCATTGATTAAATCACAAATTCCGTTTTCTGGAATTTTGTAAGGCATTCTCCGATATTCTCCTCCTTGCTTCGCGTATATCAAAATCGTTTCTCTAAACGAGTTGTCCATCTCGATATTGATCGACAAGTTTCCGTAGAATTTGTTAGTTCTTGATTCTTTATCTTTTCGAACCTTTATTTTCGAAAAATCGAGATATTCGGTGCCACCCAATTGCTCGACGCGTTGTATATCGATTTCAATGTAAGCTGACGCCTGAAAAATATTCAAAATTCAAAATAATAAATATACTTCTCTAATTTGCGAAAATGCTCACGAAAGAAATTAGAAACCCAATCAACATCGTTTGACAAATCAGAGAAGACATCGTTGACAAAATTCTTCAGACTGATTTAAAAATTCAGTTTGCATCGAATTTATTAAAATTATTCTGCTCATTACAAGAATTATCAGCAAATCTGATTTGAATCAAATCATTTGATACCGATCGAAGAGATTCTCTTTTCAATGCTCATTAATTTCTAAAGTGACAAGCTTTAAATTGTTGTCACAGATCGTGACACTTTCATTCGAACAGTCACTCAAGCAATGACATAAAAATCCCTTTAATTGTTTTTACTAATTTGGCTATCGAGCAAGATCAACAAAAATTTCATGTTCAACTGGATCAGATGTTACACATTTTGTTTTCACTTGTGCGCGCATATTCAAATCACATAATCGCATCGTCACTCATAACTCGGAATATTTGTGAACAGAAAAGTTTATTTTCAACTTTTTCGGTTGCTTCGTCGACTTGAGTTGGATTAGATAATTATTTAAAGCATTTTTCTTGTTGATTGCGGTGCGTGTGTTCGAAAGTGACCGCAGAACGTGCGATTTCAATCAGTCGCAACATTTTCGGTTTCGTTTTAATTGATTTTGGGATTTGCTTTAGGTCGAGACGTGAAATTCGCGAGAAAAGAGTTTTTCTGTTCAACGAACAAAAAGAAACTTTTGCTCTTGCCTCTTGTGTTTGACTTTAACTCATGCTCGACCTCATTCCATTGCCGTTCTTTCCACCAGAGCGGTCTGAGCAGGCATCATTATGGAAACATCAGCATTATTCATTTTTATGAGCTTTGCAAAGAATGCATAATTACATAAGAAAAGCACTTGAAGTTCAATTATTCACTGCAAAGCCAAACAAAAAGTGGAAATGGCATGAATGCACTTCGAACAAGCGAAGCGAGCGAGCGAGCCAGCGATCAAACATTTGGAAATCTCCATAAGATTTAGAAGTGAAGTCGAGTTGCTAAGAAAGGCGAATGACAGAAGAATGAGCTCAAGAAAATATTAAATCGACACTGAATGATGAAGCATTTGTGCCACGTGCTGACATGGACAGCAAGAAACAAATAGAAAAAGAACAATTCTCTTCGAGTGGCAATTCAATCCGTGCATGTCTTCGCTTCCTGATCGTGTTAGATGATGAAAACGATGATGATCGTTGTTCAGCTTGATTTACGATGCAATTTCTCATCGCAATAAAAATTATGGAATTTTATTGGAAACTCCGATCGCTTCGCTTTGTTGCTCGGGAGAAAGAGCTGAAGATTTGCTCTAATTTTCTTTCCTCCGTTTGGCTTTTGTGTTGTCAATTTCTTTGCTTCATTAGTCGCGAGATGAGTCTGAGAATAAAAGCGAGTCACGTAATCTTCTGTTTGCGCAACGAAAAGAAAAAAAAATAAGTGCAAGTGAGGAATTGCATCGAGAAATTCCCACACAAGTTGAACCGAAATTACGTTCAAAAATTGGATCAACAACTATCGCGTGAAAATACCACGCAGGGAGATATTCGATCGAATTATCTTTGCGGCCTCGTTCTGATAATTCAAGACTTTCAGTTGATCTTTCCCTCATTTCCTTGCCTCTCTCTCTCAATTATTTGTGGATCACTCGAGGACACTTTCATTGGCTTTGCGAGATTCATCGATGAAAAATTGCGAGCGAACGACAGTTTACCTTGCAATACTTTAATAGCAGCTCATTATTTTTATTGGTACATGCATTTTAAAGCGCTTAACGTTGTTATTGTTACGCCACACATGCATCACTTTTATTTTTCATCGCGCTTTCGTTGGAGTTTAAAGAAATTGTGCACTTATTGCCCTCATCGCCTTCTCTCGGCTTCGAATCGCTGAAGGAGAGTTACAGTTTCAATGCGCTTTGAACATGAATGAACTGAGCAGAGCAGAAGTTATGCAACGAGCTCCGTAGATGCATAAATCAATGCACATAATTCTTTGATACGATTTTCCTCTCTCTCTCGACTCTCGCTCCAATTTATCGTTGCTTGCTCCATATTTCGACCTGCATTGAAACAGTTTTCACTTTCACTCGGGCCACGACTTCTCATCGCCATTAGTTTTGTGTCTTTCCTCCATTTGTTGCATAATCGATCATCGCAAGTGGACATGAATGTCCTGGAATTAAGCTAAGGTGACAGTAAAAATGTTAATTGCATTCCAAAGCGAGTTTCGTTTTATTGCAACTTGTTGGCGGAGAATTGAGAATTGCAATATTAAAATGAAATACGAGCAAGCTCAACTTCAACTTCCTGGTCGCGTTGACTTTAAAATATTTCGTTGAATGAGAGACGAGAAACTTCTCACGATTAGAATTCATTTGCTGATCCAAATGATTGAGATTCAATGTCACAAGACTTCAGCCAACTCACAGAAAACTCAATTTTATTCTTTGTCGCCTCTTTACACTTCAGAAGCTTCGACAGTGAAAAGAAATCTCCAAAATCTTCTGACCTAGTGCAACAAGATTCAAGATCATTGTCGTTTCATTAAATTTATTTCGAGCACAACTTAACCTTGAGCTTCCCTTCAAAAATCATCGAGACTCTTGGTCCAAGTACAACTTAAGATTTTAATTGCAGCCAATTATGGAAATGAGAGAGAAAAAATTTAATTTAAATTTTTTAAAAAATGATGCGAGGCTCAAGAAATTTAATTTGCTTTATGGAATAATGAGAGCGAAAGGGAGGACAAAGTACATAACTGTTATCAATTCGACTTTTTCTCTCGCAAGTTGATTAACAGCGATTTGAAAAAGCGCTGAAGTCGACAATCTAAAAACAACCGTCCGACGGTTTGTGATTCATTTTTAATTGACGAGATAAAAAAAAGTGTCGCGACAAGTGAAAAATTAAATTCAATTTGTTATGAACATCAATTGCGAGTTTTTAAATTCTTCTATTCATTTAGAGAAGACTTACATGTGCCACATAAACAATGCATCAATAACAGAGAAGGATCACAAGATTAAAAAATTTAAAGGAGTTCACGAACCAGGAAAAACTAACAATGACGTCAAATGCGTTTACTTCAATCAAACAGACGTGAAGTATTTTCCTCGAGGTCTCCACAATCATTTTCATAATCTCACTCATTTGACTATTGATGGCTGTGGGATCAAGGAAATTTCGAAAAATGATTTGGAAGGACTCAAGAAACTTGTTAGTCTTTCTATTGACAGTGATCAATTGACTTCATTGCCCGATGATTTGTTAACCAAAATGCCACATTTACAATTTGTTTCGCTTAAAGGCAATAACATCAAGTTCGCATCATCGGAACTTTTAAAACCTTTGCTTGGAAGAGAAAATGTTGGTGTTTTTCTTTGGGACAACATTTATGCTGGATTCTCTCCACAAGATCGAATTTACGCCAAACCTCTTGAAGAGCTTATGAAGTTGATCGACGAAAAGTGCACCAAACAAATTCTACCAAATGTTCCTGATTCCGTTGACTTCAACCCAAAACTAAAAGAAATGTGGCTCACCGGAAAGTTCTCTGACCTCACCATCACCGCCGGAGATAAGAACTTCAAAGTCCACAAAGCAGTTTTGGGAATGAATAACGAAGTGTTCGCTAAAATCTTTGAAGATCAAAGCGAGGCAACTGAAATAAAACTTCCAGACCTTTCGTCGAAATCTGTTGAAGCTTTGCTCAAATTCATTTACACAAACGAAACCTTAAAAAAAGGAAACGCAATGGAAAACTTTGAAATTGCCAACAAATTCAAAGTTGCAGCAATGAAAACGAAATACGAGAAAATTATTTGCGACCAAGTTACCGATGCGAACGCCTGGGAAACTTTCTTGTTTGCTCATCGATTCTCATCTCAACTTCTAAAAGAAAAAGCTTTTCGTCTGATTGTGAAGAAAATTCCTGAGGAACTGCCTGACAAACTCATGGACAATCCCGAGAAATTGAAAACTCTGATCGATGCTCGAAGAGTTTACGAAGAAATTTTGGCAAAATTCAAATGAACATTTAAATAGGGACATGTAATTTGCAAGGAATTATATATATTGCTTGTGATAAAACCTAACTCTTGTCTCAGAAAATTGTCTAAATACAAAGAATTTTATCAAAAGGGTTTTAATTGAATCAATTTTAAGCAATGTTTCCTATTTTTCATTCGACAAAAGTTGAAAACAAAAGTCAAACAAAGATTAAAACAACAAAATAAACTTTTCCACAAAAAAAAATGATTTCTTTTAATTTACAAAACTTGTAAATATTTAATCATAATTATATCTTAATTCCTACAAATGTATATAATTATATACAAATATTTACAATTATATACAAGTATTTACAATTATATACAATTATTTACAAATATATATACAAATATTTACAATTATATACAATTATTTACAAATATATATACAAATATTTACAATTATATACAATTATTTACAATTTTATACAAATATTTACAAATATATTTACAATTATATACAATTATTTACAATTATTTACAATTATATACAATTATTTACAATTATATACAATTATTTACAATTATATACAATTATTTACAATTATATACAATTATTTACAATTATATACAATTATTTACAAATATATATACAAATATTTACAATTATATACAATTATTCACAATTTTATACAAATATTTACAAAAACATAAACAAATATTTACAATTATATACAATTATTTACATATATATATACAAATATTTACAAATATATATACAATTATTTACAATTATATACAAATATTTACAAATATATACAATAATAATAAGAATTGGCTTGATCTGAAATTCTGTCTATGCTTCCTTCTTTCCTTCTGTCCTTCTGTGGCGTGACGCTCGACTTTAGCGCAACTGGTGGCGAAATATGAACTAAGCGTCGCTGTGCATGAACCCAAAACTCGGGAAAACTTCGGGGAATTTTTGGAAAAAGTCGGGAAAACTTGAGATTCGACTCAACGGGCGGCAAAGCCGGGGTAAACTAGTTATATAACTCAAGAAATTGATAACTCAAGAAAATGTTTCAAGTCTCACAATTTCATTTCGCATTCCAGTAAAAGATTCTAAAACAAAATCATGAGAAGAATTGAGATTGTCCGACTCACGTTTCATTGAAAGTGTAAAATTTATTTTTTCCTGAGCAGTTTTATTGAAATTTATTCTTCTCCTTCGAAGATCAATGAAAATACTTTTCCTTTGTAATTCGTTCCATGAAAGTCAAAGTTAATTACAGAATTTCAATATTTTTCAAAATTAAATAAATGAAGATAAGAAAAATTTATATTTCCTTTCATAAAAAGAGAATCGAATGAAGATATTTATTTCCCTTTAATCGATTGCCTGAGACTTTAATTTACATGCGATCTCACAACTCAAATTGATCGCTCGCTGCCAACGATTCCAATTAATTGTTCTTATAAATATTCTGAGCATGAGTCGATCGTAAACCTCTTTCGTTTTATTAAAATATTTCGTTGAATAAGAGACGAGAAACTTCTTACGATTAGAATTCATTTGGTGATCCAAATGATTGAGATTCAATGTCACCAAAACTTCAGCCAACTCACAGAAAACTCAATTTCATTCTTTTCTTTGTCGCCTCTTTACAGAAGCTTCGACAGTGAAAAGAAATCTCCAAAATCTTCTGACCTAGTGCAACAAGATTCAAGATCATTGTCGTCTCATTAAATTTATTTCGAGCACAACTTAACCTTGAGCTTCCCTTCAAAAATCATCGAAACTCTTGGTCCAAGTACAACTTAAGATTTTAATTGCAGCCAGTTATGGAAATGAGAGAGAAAAAATGATGCGAGGCTCAAGAAATTTAATTTGCTTTATGGAATAATGAGAGCGAAAGGAAGGACAAAGTACATAACTGTTATCAATTCGACTTTTTCTCTCGCAAGTTGATTAACAGCGATCTGAAACAGCGCTGAGGTCGACAATCTATTGCGATTCATTTTTAATTGAAAAAAGTGTCGCGACAAGTGAAAAATTAAATTCAGTTCAACATGGAGATCAATTGCGAGTTTTACAAATTGTTGGACTACAGATGTGACATCTACGAAGCTAATATAACTGAGAAAGATCATGTGATTAAAAAATTCAAAGGAAATCACGAATCAGGAAAAAGTCACAAAGACGTCCAAATGGTTGTCTTCTGGAACGCAAATGTGAATTATTTTCCTCGAGGTCTCGAAAAGCATTTTCCTAATCTTGCTGATTTAAAAATAAGTTTTTGTGGAATCAGAGAAATCACAAAATCTGATTTAAAAGGACTCGAGGGGCTAGTTAGCTTTGCTATTAACTCTTGTCACTTGACATCATTGCCCGATGACTTGTTCACCGAAATGCCAAATTTACGAGAAGTCAACTTCTCTGAAAACGAAATTGAGTTCGCATCTTCTGAACTTTTAAAACCTTTGCTTGGAAGAGAAAATGTTAAAGTGGATCTTTCGAGGACAACATTTGTGCGTGGTTTTGGTCAGGATTCTTACCTATCACAGTTCGTTCTTTAAAATCATTTGAAGAGCTGATGGAGTTGATCGACGAAAAGTACACCAAACCAATTCCCCCAAATATTCCTGATCCCGTTGACTTCAATCCAAAACTAAAAGAAATGTGGCTCACCGGAAAGTTCTCTGACCTCACCATCATCGCAGGAGATAAGAACTTCAAAGTCCACAAAGCTGTTCTGGGAATGAATAACGAAGTGTTCGCTAAAATCTTTGAGGATCAAACCGAGGCAACTGAAATAAAACTTCCAGACCATTCGTCGAAATCTGTTGAAGCTCTGCTCAAATTCATTTACACAAATGAATTCTCAAAAGATGGAGACGAAAAGGATAACTTTGACATTGCTGATAAATTCAAAGTTGCCGCAATGAAAACGATTTACGAGAAAATTATTTTCGAGCAACTAAACGATGCGAACGCCTGGGAAACTTTCTTGTTTGCTCATCGATTCTCATCTCAACTGCTAAAGGAAAAAGCTTTTCATCTGATTGTGAAGAAAATTCCAGAGAAAGTTTCAGAGAAACTCATGGAAGATCCCGAGAACTTGAAGAAGCTGATTGATACTCGAAGAGTTTACGACGAAATTTTGGCAAAATTCAAATGAACATTTAAATAGGGACATGTAATTTGCAAGAAATTATATATAATGTTTGTGATAAAACCTAACTCTTGTCTCAGAAAATTGTCTAAATACAAAGAATTTTATCAAAAGGGTTTTAATTGAATCAATTTTAACCAATGTTTCCTATTTTTCATCCGAAAAAAGTTGAATACAACAGTCAAATAAAGATTAAATTTAATAACAAAATAAACTTTTCCACAAAAAAAAATGAATTCTTTTAAATTACAAAACTTGTAAATATTTAATCATAATTATATCTCAATTCTTACAAATATATATAATTATTTATAAATGTATATAATTATATACAAATATTTACAATTATAACAATTATTTACAATTATATACAATTATTTACAAATATATATACAAATATTTACAATTATATACAATTATTTACAATTATATACAATTATTTACAAATATATATACAAATATTTACAATTTTGGATACAAATATTTACGCAATTATAGTACAATTATTTACGAAGTCTTCACAAATATTTACAATCTATATACAATTATTTACAATTTTATACAAGGATATTTACGAAGATATGATTTACAATTGATATACAATTATTTAGGTCAATCTATATACTATTATTCTACAATTGACGTCATTGTTGACAATTATTTACAGTGAATATGCCATATACGAAATAGTTTACAAATATATACAATGCAATAATAAGAATTGGCTTGATCTGAAATTCTAGTTCTATGCTTCCTTCTTTCCTTCTGGACCTGTGGCGTGACGACAAAATGTTAAAGCGTAAAACTGGTGGCGAAATATGAACTAAGCGTCGCTGTGCATGATTACTGGCCAGGAGAAAACAATTCATTAAACTCTCTTCTTGAGCTTTTAAAATTGATCGACGGGAAGTGCATCAAACCTGCGCTGCCAACTGCAAGTTGTCCTAAAACTTCTGTTCCCTTGAATTCCAATCCGAAACTCAAAGAAATGTGGCTCACTCAAGAAAATGTTCTCAAGTCTCACAATTTCATTTCGCAGGCGATAAGAAGATTCTAAAACAAAATCATGAGAAGAATTGAGATTGTCCGACTCACGTTTCATTGAAAGTGTAAAATTTATTTTTTCCTGAGCAGTTTTATTGAAATTTATTCTTCTCCTTCGAAGATCAATGAAAATACTTTTCCTTTGTAATTCGTTCCATGAAAGTCAAAGTTGAAGCTTTGCTTACAGAATTTCAATATTTTTACACAAACGATTAATTATTCTCAATGAAGATGGAGACGCAAAGGGAAATCTTATATTTGCTAACATAATTCAAGAGAATCGCAATGAAAACGATATTTATTTCCCTTTAATACGATTGCCTGAAATTAATTTACATGCGAGCAACTCAAACGATCGCTCGAACTGCCAACTGGATTCCAATTAACTTTCTTGTTCTTATAAATATTCTGAGCATGAGTCGATCGTAAACCTCATTTCGTTTTATTAAAATGTTCGTTGAATAAGAGACGAGAAACTTCTTACGATTAGAATTCATTTGGTGATCCAAATGATTGAAGATTCAATGTCTGAAAACTTCAGCCAACTCACATGGAAGATCTTTTCTTTGTCGCCTCTTTACAGAAGCTTCGACAGTGAAAAGAAATCTCCAAAATCTTCTGACCTGAGCTTGCGCAACAAGAAATTTTATCAAAGAAATGAGAAAATTTAGTTTCGAGCACAACTTAACCTTGAGCTTGTTTCGAATTACTCTTTTGGTCCAAGTACAACGGCATTTAATTAACTTGCAGCCAGTTGATGGAAATGAGAGAGAAAAATGATTTTAAATTTAATTTGCAACCGAAATAATGAGAGCGAAAGGAAGCGACAAAGTAACAATAACTGTTATCAATTCTGACTTTTTGGTGACTCGCAAGTTGATTAACAGCGATCTGAAACAGCGCTGAGGTCGACAATCTATTGCGATTCATTTTTAATTGAAAAAAGTGTCGCGACAAGTGAAAAATTAAATTCAGTTCAACATGGAGATCAATTGCGAGTTTTACAAATTGTTGGACTACAGATGTGACATCTACGAAGCTAATATAACTGAGAAAGATCATGTGATTAAAAAATTCAAAGGAAATCACGAATCAGGAAAAAGTCACAAAGACGTCCAAATGGTTGTCTTCTGGAACGCAAATGTGAATTATTTTCCTCGAGGTCTCGAAAAGCATTTTCCTAATCTTGCTGATTTAAAAATAAGTTTTTGTGGAATCAGAGAAATCACAAAATCTGATTTAAAAGGACTCGAGGGGCTAGTTAGCTTTGCTATTAACTCTTGTCACTTGACATCATTGCCCGATGACTTGTTCACCGAAATGCCAAATTTACGAGAAGTCAACTTCTCTGAAAACGAAATTGAGTTCGCATCTTCTGAATTTTTAAAACCTTTGCTTGGAAGAGAAAATGTTAAAGTGGATCTTCGAGGAAATAAGGCTCGAGGAAATAAGGGATGGTTTTGGCCAGGTGGAGGCGTTGTTTTGGGATTCTTACCTATCACAGTTCGTTCTTTAAAATCATTTGAAGAGCTGATGGAGTTGATCGACGAAAAGTACACCAAACCAATTCCCCCAAATATTCCTGATCCCGTTGACTTCAATCCAAAACTAAAAGAAATGTGGCTCACCGGAAAGTTCTCTGACCTCACCATCATCGCAGGAGATAAGAACTTCAAAGTTCACAAAGCAGTTTTAGGAATGAATAACGAAGTGTTCGCTAAAATCTTTGAGGATCAAACCGAGGCAACTGAAATAAAACTTCCAGACCATTCGTCGAAATCTGTTGAAGCTCTGCTCAAATTCATTTACACAAATGAATTCTCAAAAGATGGAGACGAAAAGGATAACTTTGACATTGCTGATAAATTCAAAGTTGCCGCAATGAAAACGATTTACGAGAAAATTATTTTCGAGCAACTAAACGATGCGAACGCCTGGGAAACTTTCTTGTTCTCTCATCGACGTAAATCTCAACTTTTAAAAGAAAAAGCTTTTCATCTGATTGTGAAGAAAATTCCAGAGAAAGTTTCAGAGAAACTCATGGAAGATCCCGAGAACTTGAAGAAGCTGATTGATACTCGAAGAGTTTACGACGAAATTTTGGCAAAATTCAACATGATTTTTACATGTTCTAAATATTGGTTGACATGAACCAATAAAATAAATTTGAAAACAAAGGAATTATATATAATTGCTTGTGATGAAAAACCTCAACTCTTGAAATCTCAGAAAATTTGATCTAAATACAAAGAAGTTTTGTTTGAATCACTTTTGGTAATAATTGTTTCTGTGAACCTTTGGAGAAACATAAGAATTAGCAATCGTTTTACGCCATCGCCGCATCAACGGCATCACTATTCAGTAAATTCTCTTGAAGAGTCCATGAAATTAATCGACGAAATTGCATCAAGCCGGAATAACGATGAGCTTGCGAAGAAATTTTAACAATAATAAACTTTTCAAGCTACAGAAAAAAACTGAATTCTTTTAAATTACGTGAAATACTTGTACTTATCATTGCACTTCTAATCATAATTATATCTTCAATTCTTCGAGGGGCTAAATATATATAATCTATTTATCCAAACTAAAGCTATATAATTATATACAAATATTAATAACAATTATAACAAGTGATTTTGTTACTCTTATCTATTTCGCGACAAAGATTAAGCTTCGAGTAAGCTTTTTTTGTTAGCTCATTGAACCACTTGAAAGCTTTATTATATCAGTGATAACTATGAAAAAAGATAAAACTTGTAAACAACTTTGATAACGAACAATAAATGTCTTTACATAATATATATACAGAAAAGAAGTAGATTTACAATTTGTATACAAATATTTACAATTAAAGTTTTTTTATCGACACTTTGAGGATGTTACAAATGAGTGATATACAAATATTTACAATTATATTGTACAATTATTTGGAAGCAGCGACTTGTGTTTATACAGAATATTTACAAATATATTCTTGTGATCCAATTATACTGGACAATTATTTACAATTGGATATACTATTATTTACAATTATATACACATTATTTACAAATATATGACTACAAATATTTGAATGCGAGGTCAACTATATACAATAATGAAATTTTAAGGAAATTTGGAAAACTTGGAGTCTTTGAAATTCTGTCAGAGTAGAAATGAAAACTTCCTTCTTTCGCTTCATTAGGAAATCCTTCTGTGGCGTGACGCTCTTGACTTTAAGCCCGCAACTGGCTGGCGAGAATCCATGAACTAAGCGTCGCTGTGCATGAACCCAATCAACTCGGGAAAGACTTCGTGGAATTTTTTATCATCAATTGAAAGTGATTCATTCTCCGGTGTGATAAACTTGAGAAATTCGACTCAACGGGCGGCAAAGCCGGGGTAAACTAGTTATGATGAATTGCTATCGTTGGAAGATCTTGGCATTAGCTGGAACCCTTTGCAGCAAATCAACTCGAGATGGTTTCAAAATCTGAATAACTTAGCTATCTTCGAAGCTTCGGAAATCCAACTGACATCAATTGAAGCTTTTACGTTTAAAGAAGCTCAAAATCTTGAATCAATTGAGATTGTCCGAGCTCACGTTTCATTGACATCAGTGTAAAATATTATTTCCTGAGCAGTTTTAAAAAATTGAAATTTATTCTTCTATCCTTCGAACAGAATCAACTGAGAAATCCAAAAGCTTTTCCTTTGTAATTCGTTCTCATGAAAGGGTTTTTCAGAAGTATAATTACGAGAATTTCGAAGCTGGAACGTTTTTCAAAATCTGAAGGAGTTTTCTTTAAATGAAGATAACGAAATAAATTTCATCGATTTCGAGAGACTTTCATAAGACAATGAGAATCGAATGAAGACTTTGGATTTAACTATTCCCTTTAATCGATTGCCTGAGACTTTAAGTAATCTCACATGACGATCTCGCAGTAAACAAAACTCAAAAATTGATCGCTCGCTGCCAACGCATTCCAAGGTTTTTAACAATTGTTCTTATAAATATTCTGAGCCATGAGTCGATCGTAACACCTCTTTCGTTTTGGAACTTTAAAATATTGTAACGTTGAGCATAAGAAGACGAGAAATCTTACGATTAGAATTCATTTGGTGATCCAAATGATTGACGATTTCAATGGATTCACCAAAGTACTGTATCAGCCAACTCACAGAAAAACGTCAATTTCATTCTTTTGCTTTGGTTCGCCTCTTTACAGAAGCTTCGACAGTGAAAATTGCTTGGGTCGTGAAATCTCCGACAGAGATCTTCTGACCCTACGTGCAACAACACCAACAAAACATATCAACAACAACCGCATGGACTGACACAGTAAAGAAAAATATTTCCTTATCGTTCCATTCCTTCAATTTCTAAGAAAATAATAATTTATTTGCGCAAGTATAAATGTGAACAGTAAAAAATGATTTGACATCGACAAGATAATTTACTAAATGATGGCTCAAAATAGTTTGTACTCTGCATCGCTGTCAAGTGAAGTTTACGCCTTTATTCCTCAAAGACACGACAAAAATCAACATTAAACATCGAAGACTAAATTTCGCCGCACTTGTCACCAACACAATCAATTTTCAAACGTCACAAAATATTGAGCTCCACAATAATTCCCAACAACAAATATTTAACACATCTAATGAACACAATTTACCATTCCCCCATCACCCTTATGTGGAGTTCTCAACGATCAGTTTACAACGGCACCACGAAATAAGTTAACGTAAATATTTGAGTCATCACGATCAACGAAAAATCATCCGAAACAAATCCCAACAACAAAAGACGTGAAAACAATGCACCAAACACTTTCGTCGGAACGTTCGCACAACAACAACAAACGATGTTTCAATTAGTCCGGTAATAAATTCAAATCACTGGATCTAAAATTTATTTTTAAAAGATAAATTAAATTCAGTTCGACATGGAGATCAATTGTCGGTTTTACGACGGTGTTTTTAATAACTACAGTTGCGATATACGTGATGTATTTATAACTGAGGATCAAGTGATTAAAGAATTTAAAGGAGATCACTTGAAAGGGATAAGTCACGAAGACGTCAAAACTGTTTGTTTCTATGAAAACACCGTGACTCATTTTCCTCGAGGTCTCGAAAAATATTTTCCTAATCTCACTCACTTGTTTATAACGAACTGCGCTATCGAGAGAATTGAAAAGAATGACTTGAAAGGACTCGAGGGACTTGTTTATCTTCATGTTCAAAATTGTGAATTGGCGACACTGCCAGATGATTTGTTCTCTGAAATGCCAAATTTATGAGATGTTTCTTTCGATGGCAACAGAATTGTGTTCGCATCTTCAGAACTTTTAAAGCCTTTGCTTGGAAGAGAAATTGTTTCTGTGAACCTTTGGAGAAACGTAAGAATTAGCAATCGTTTTACGCCATCGCCGCATCAACGGCATCACTATTCAGTAAATACTCTAGAAGAGTTCATGAAGTTAATCGACGAGAAGTGCATCAAACCGGAATAATAAGCTTGCGAAGAAATTTTGAAAGAAAACCAGAAAATTGAACTAAAATAAAACATTTTGTGCAATAAATTTTGACTTGCATAAGATTCAAAAGTGTCAACTTGAAAACTTTTTCTCATTGCAAGTTGATTAACAGCGATCTGAAAAAGCGCTGAAGTCGACAATCTATTGCGATTCATTTCAAATTAGCACACAAGATAAGAAATTCGATAAGTGAAAAATTCAGTCAACATGGAGATCAATTGCAAGTTTCACGAATTTTCGAGCTACACTTGTGATATCGACAAAGCGAATATAACTGAGAAAGATCATGTGATTAAAGAAATTAAAGGAGTTCACCATCCAGGAAAAAGTCACAAAGACATCCAAATGGTTGGCTTCTACAACGCAAATGTGAATTATTTTCCTCGAGGTCTCGAAAAGCATTTTCCTAATCTTACTCGCTTAGAAATAAATTTTTGTAGAATCAGAGAAATCACAAAAAATGATTTAAAAGGACTCGAAGGACTAGTTAGCCTTGCAATGGACTCTTGTCAATTGACATCATTGCCCGATGACTTGTTCACCGAAATGCCAAATTTACGAGAAGTTCACTTTTATAACAACGAAATTGAGTTCGCATCTTCGGAACTTTTAAAACCTTTGCTTGGAAGAGAAAATGTTTCTGTAAACCTTGGCAGAAATAAAAGCATTTGTGCGTGGTACTATTCAAGAGATACCCCGTTAATATCCTTAAAATCACTTGAAGAGTTTATGAAGTTAATCGACGAAAAGTGCACCAAACCAATTCTACCAAATGTTATTTCTGATCCCGTTGACTTCAATCCAAAACTAAAAGAAATGTGGCTCACCGGAAAATTCTCTGACCTCACCATCACCGCAGGCGATAAGAAGTTCAAAGTTCACAAGAATATTCTGGGAATGAATAACGAAGTGTTCGCTAAAATCTTTGAAGATCAAAGCGAGGCAACTGAGATAAAACTTCCAGACCTTTCGTCGAAATCTGTTGAAGCTTTGCTCAAATTCATTTACACAAACGAGGTCTCCGATGGAAACGCAAAGGAAAATTTTGAAATTGCTAACAAATTCAGAATTGCAGCAATGAAAACGAAATACGAGAAAATTATTTTTGCTCAAATTACCGATGCGAACGCCTGGGAAACTTTCATGTTCGCTCATCGATTCTCATCTCAACTGCTGAAGGAAAAAGCTTTTCGTTTGATTATGAAGAAAATTCCTGAACTGCCAGAAAAACTCATGGAAGATCCCGAGAAATTGAAGAAGTTGATGGAATATCGACGAGCTTGCGAAGAAATTTTGTCAGAGAAATAAAAAAAACCAGACTATAAATTTTTTGGGGTAAAGTGGTTTTAATAAACTTTAACTGGGTCAAAAAATAGTTTTTTTATTAGGTTCTACACTTTATTGATACACGGAAAGATTCCAAAAGTGTCAACTAAAATTCCACTAGAAAATATTTTTTTTTTTCGTTGATTACCGTAATCGATTTGAAAAACCGCTGAACTTGAAAACCTTTAAACAACCGTTCGACGGTTTTGTGATTCATATCAAATTGGCACTCGACTCGAATGACTTGAGATAAGAAAGTTTGAGCAGTGAAAATTTAAATTCAGTTCGACATGGAGATCAATTGCAAGTTTGACGGATTTTTGAGCTACGTTTGCGAAATTCGCGAAGCAAATATTTCTGAGAAGGATCATGTGATTAAAGAATTAAGAGGAATTCACAAATCAGGAAAAAACCACAATTACGTCCAATGCGTTTGCTTCTATCAAGCAAATGTGAATTATTTTCCTCGAGGTCTCCAAAAGCATTTTCCTAATCTCACTCGCTTGATTATTTATAGCTGTGGCATTAAGGAAATTTCGAAAAATGATTTGGAAGGACTCGAGGGACTTGTTAGTCTTTCTATTGACAGTACTGAATTGACATCATTGCCCGATGATTTGTTAACCAAAATGCCAAATTTGCGGTACGTTTCACTTCGCGGCAACGACATGAAGATCGCATCATCAGAACTTTTGAAACCTTTGCTTGGAAGAGAAAATGTTGAAGTATTTCTTTGGGACAATATTTATGCTGGATCACAAGATCGAAATTGTGCCAAACCTCTTGACGAGCTTATGAAATTGATCGACGAAAAGTGCTCCAAACCAATTCTTCCAAATGTTATTTCTGATTCTATTGACTTCAACCCAAAACTAAGAGAAATGTGGCTCTCCGGAAAGTTTTCTGACCTCATCATAACCGCCGGAGATAAGAAGTTCAAAGTTCACAAGAATGTTTTGGGAATGAATAACGAAGTGTTCGCTAAAATCTTTGAAGATCAAAGCGAAGCAACTGAGATAAAACTTCTAGGTCTTTCGTCGAAATCTGTTGAAGCTTTGCTCAAATTCATTTACACAAACGAGGTCTCAGATGGAAACGCAATGGAAAATTTCGAAATAGCCATAAAATTCAAAATTGCAGCAATGAAAACGAAATACGAGAAAATTATTTGCGACCAAGTTACCGATTCGAACGCCTGGGAAACTTTCTTGTTCGCTCATCGATTCTCATCTCAACTGCTGAAAGAAAAAGCTTTTCGTCTTATTATGAAGAAAATTCCTGAGAAAGTTTCAGACAAACTCATGGAAGATCCCGAGAACTTGAAGAAGCTGATCGATGTTCGACGAGCTTACGACGAAATTTTGGCAAAATTCAAATGAACATTGAGAACGAACGAAATAATCATTTTAATAAATTTTGATTACTCAAGAAATTCTTTCACGTCTAACAATTTCATTTCTCATTCCAGCAAAAGATTCTAAAGCAAAATCATGAGAACAATTGAGATTGCCCGACTCTCGTTTCATTGAAAGTGTAAAATTTATTTTTTCCTGGGCAGTTTCATTGAAATTTATTCTTCTCCTTCGAAGATCAATGAAAATACCTTTCCTTTGTAATTCATTCCATGAAAGTCGAAGTTAATTACAGAATTTCAATATTTTTCAATATTAAATAAATGAAGATAAGAAAAATTTATATTTCCTTTCATAAAAAGAGAATCGAATGAAGATATTTATTTCCCTTTAAGCGAATTCCCTGAGACTTTAATTTACATGCGATCTCATAACTCAAATTGATCGCTCGCTGCCAGCGATTCCAATTAATTGTTCTTATAAATATTCTGAGCATGAGTCGATCGTAAATCTCTTTCGTTTCGACCTTGCCGTCGTTGGTAGTTCATTTAATCTTTCTTCGATCACTTCGAGAGCTCTAACTGTTATTCAAAGAATGTGGGAGATGCTTCTCAGTCTGATGATCTGCCTTCGATGGTTGACTAAAGCAAACAACCTTAAGATGCAATCTACTTACTCAATAAGGAAGTTCTTAAGAAATAAATATTCTTGGTGAGAATTTAAATCGCTCGCAAGAATGCGATTGCAGTAACTGTAATAAATCGTTTATGGATATTCAATTAGATTCAAGATGATTCGCGTTGGCGTCACTTCAATCTCTCAGCTTGTGCGCAATCATGAAATTTATTTTAATTCGCAACTGAGGAAGAGTAAAGCGAACTAAGTGGAATTTAATTGAGACTCTGCGAGAGGCTCTTAAGACTTAAGAAGCTACTGGAATCGACAGTTTTGTTTCAAAGTGGTAAACAATTAGGAAGAAACTTTAATTTAATTGTCAGTTGATTTTTAATTCTAATTAGACAGATCGAAGCTTCTCCGATTGAAGTTCTCTTAATTGAATTGTTAGATGATTTAAAAATCTCGTGGGCTGTCAGATAAATTTGTTGATCATCGCGTAAACTGCCAATAACAACTCGACTCAGATCAAATTGATGCAGGCACGCAGGTGGAATAATGGGAAGCCCACGGGAAATTACAATGTTCGAGCATCTCGAAAATATCCATTAATAGAAGTTAATTCAAATTGATCGTAAAGCAAACAAAGCGGGAAAGGTCAGGTTCAAATTAAAGCGGAAATCAAAACGAGTTGGCGATGACTTCGAGAAGTAAATCTGTAAACAAAGTAACGCGAGTTGATAAATTCATTTTGGTTTACATTTAATTTGACACTTTTGCTTACTTGATCGTCTCATGTTTCTGCATTCTTTTGAACCGCTTAGCTCTCGTCTCATAACTTCAAATGATAATTTAAATAACAAAGTTCATTCTTTCTTCAGCCTTGGAAGAGTTAACGTCAGTGAAGATTTTTTTAGAAATTCCTGGGAAAAGTAAAACATCTGTTAAAGTAATAAAACATTTTTGAGAGGCTTGTACGAAATTTAAATAAATATTCCATTATCAGGTAAAAAAGGATCATACAAAGCCCAACCGTCAATCAGTTCACACCAATGGCCGGATATTCTCATGAGATCGTCGATAACATCAAACATGAAGAAGAAAGGCATTTCGTTTGCATTTTGCCGGAGGATTCAGACTCAGAAGTCGAATACGAAGTTAGAGAAGTGAAGATTGTATTGGAGAAATGTGATAAAAGATGGAAGAATCCTGCTAAGGTGTTCAAACCTTATGTCGTTTGTGACAATTGTGAATCAGCATTTAAAACTTCTGCGGACTCTAAGTTTCATTCAAAATCTTGTAAAATTCTTCATAAATGTGAAAAATGTGGTTTGAAAAAAAAATCAGAAACTTTTGAACGATGTAGCTGTTGTGACCTCAAATTCAAATGCAAAAACTGCAAATTTCTTCACATCGTACGGGATCATCGCAAAGGTTCTTATTGGTGTTGCACCAAATGTGAATTCAAAACTTTAAAAAGGAAAAATGTTTTGGGAGTTCACTTTCAGAGTCACTTGAAGAAATTTTCCTGCGAAACTTGCGAGAAGAGCTTTCCATTCGTTCGATTTTTAAAAAATCACCAGCAACAGCATCGCCACGGAGTTTTTGCTACAGAACCAGAAACGAAATTTGAATGCAGAACCTGCCCTCGATCATTTGTAACCAAAAGTGGATTGAAAAGTCATGAAAGATTGTGCCAAAGAAAACCAAGGTTCATGTGCGATTTTTGTGGCCTAGAATCTAAAATTAAAGGAAGTCTACACAAACACATTCAAACTCATATCAAAGTTCCTTGTCCGATCTGTCAGTGCAAATTTGCTCAATATCGTTTGTCTGAACACGTCGAGACTCATTCGTCCACTGCAAAGTTCAAATGCGACGCTTGCGATAAAGTTTACTTCAACAAGCGTCAACTATATCATCATAAGAACTCAAAGCATGAAGTGGATCAAGTTCAGTGCGATTTGTGTGCCAAGACATTCAGAAACAAAAGAAGGCTGAGAGATCATATGAAGAATGTTCACTTAAATCGTCGTTTAAAAGTTGCTTGTTCAATGTGTAAAAGACTGATCAGTTCATTTTGTTTGAGAAAGCACATGAAGAGATTTCATTCTTTAGGAGAGAAGTCATGTCACATTAAATTCTGTAAACAAAAGTTTAAAACCATCGAAGAACTTAAGAAGCATACCAAGATTCACATCGGAACAAAAATCTACAAATGCCCGAAGTGCAGTTATCAAGCAAAAAAATTGCGACCTCTGAAAAATCACATGAAAAACAAATCTCACAAAAATTAAAAATTTAAAAATTGTCCGAAATATTTTTTGTCATTTGATGTTCAAAATAAACTTCTTCTTTATTGAAAGACTCACTTGATTGAATGATGCTTTGATAACTTTTTGATTTTAAGCTTGGCTTTAGCAAATTTGCTTTTTTTCTCATCTTCGAAGTTTAATCGAGTCATCAATTCACACAAGAAACTGCAAAGTTAATCCAATCATCG
The DNA here is from genome assembly GCA_033063855.1 of Smittia aterrima. Taxonomy (NCBI): domain Eukaryota; kingdom Metazoa; phylum Arthropoda; class Insecta; order Diptera; family Chironomidae; genus Smittia; species Smittia aterrima. The sequence continues at coordinate 27,608,224 of CP093831.1, forward strand.
ATTCAATTCATTTCAATTTAGCTTCCTCTTGAATTCTCGGAATTCTTCTGATTCTTCTGAGCCATCCAATTACTTTCTAAAAGATCGACACGTGCTTCATCATTCTCCGTTAAAGCAACAAGTGAAACTCTTCCGGATTTTCTCCGACTAATCAATTAATGATCGCGATTGCGCAATGCTCACTTTTGTTGAAGAAATTGATCACGTCGTCTCATCTTTCAATTACATTTGATGATAGTTCGTTGCTTCTTCACCGCGACGATTGCTTACGTTCACCGATCAACTTACAAAGTCGCCAATTTACGTAAGTCGCGATAAATACGAGACTCACTAGGAGTCAAATAAATAAAAGCGACTTAAAGCAAAGAATGAAATGAATCAAACCCTTGTCGATCGATCGATCGATTGACTTTCTATTTTTGTTGAATAAACGAAATCGTGAACAAAGTTCCTTTCGATCAATAAACATTTCTTATTCTCGATTATTATTTTTCACTCTCTCATGTCCAGCACAACAAAAGATAAATCGAACACAAGTTTAAACGAGAAATTTATCGCCGAATCGTGATCCGAATGATCTCGAAAATCTGATTTCTCAATTCTTTAATGAAGTCTTTACGTGCACAGCGTCGTCTTATGATTCTGAAGCGGAGATTTCAATGAAAAGTCAAACAGTCAAAAGTAAAGTAGCGCCACCTTTCGATATCTGCAATTATCTCTCTCCCTCGTTTAATATCAACCATCAAATCTAAATTCGCGTGGATTTATGAAGCCATTTACAAATGTGGTGCAAGAGACGTCAGCTCGCGGGAAACTGAAAATGAGAAAAACGTGATTAAAAACGAATATATTGGTCAGTCCGTTGCAGAAACACTGCAAACGCTTTTCGATTGCAGTTCTCAGCTGCTTTCGAAGTGAGATAATTTGAGGCTTGTAAATTAATAACTACAATGAATTCGAGTTGGCAAGCTTAATTGCTTCGCAGAGACTGTGCAACGCTCGATTGAATAACAAAGGATTTCCTCGCTTTTAAACAAATCTCCCCCGATTGGCAGCTAATCTCAGTGTTTCCATCAAATCAAATTAATAAAAAAAGCGCCGTACCCAAAGCTCAATGATGAAATATTAATTATGCGCTTTGCTTTCGGTTAACCGCGAGTTCCAATAACTTTTCATCGAAAAACGCTTTTCATTCGATGTCTGAGACAAGAGGTTTTCGGATTAATGCAAATTTATTGTCTCGGGCCTTCGAATCATAATTTTCAATAAAGCACAAAACTTTTTTTTATTTTATTTTCTTTTCGTTTCATAACTTTTCACTGAAAAGAGTTTTTCTTGTTGTGCAACACATTTTGTTTTTATCGTTGTAATAAAACTTTATGAACGAAATCAGATCTTTATCGCAATTTTCGCGACGGTGACCTATAAAGTCGATTCTTGGGTGTACCGAACGTTCGATTAATGACAACGCTAAGTACTTGAAGGCAAAGTTAAATTAATTTCAAAATTCGCAAAGAACGAACTCGATTGATATCGACGAATATTACCCTTTTAGCAATGACTCGATAACACGCCCTACTTGAATCAATTTAAACTGCAATTTCACACGCAACTTTTAAAAAGCCGTGGATCGTGTTTTATTAAATTTGTTACCAGCTGGAGGCTCATAAGTGCTCATGATTACAGTTAAAGTGACTTCTTTGGTTTTATTTCTGAAATGTAAGTCAGTAAGTTACAATGTAGCTGTGAAGAGAGTTCTTATCGCGAGGATGTTAACACGAAAAGAAAACCGAAGATGAATAAATCATTTTTGCAACAAAGTAAAAACTCGAATTTCAATGAAAGTCACTTTGCATTATCTCCAAAGAAGCTCAAGTTGTTTCAACATAAAGAAAACTTCCCACAAGATCAATTCGCTCTGTTTTAAATTGCAATTTAACAATTCTCGTGCAACATTAGTCTTTCAGTTGCTCTGAGTGAGAAAAAATATGTTTCACAATCTCTTCGAAGCATTAATTTTTTATTAACAACATAAATTTGGCGCAGTAAGGTGTTGAGTGTAAAATAAAGGAAAATAAACGATATTTTGTAATTCACTTGCAATTGCAACTCAGCTGGCGCAAATGTGTAAAAAGTTAAAAACAAAAAGTTGAAATGATCGACGGTCGGCAGAAAGTCAAAGAGCGAGGCGATAAAATTAAATTAGTTTGCCCTTAAACCTTAAACTATTAAACTATGAAATGTAGGTTTGAAGTAAAACCCGAAATTATCGAAATTGTAGTTCAATCTCAAATGATTTAAAGTTTTGAGCAGTTGAAGTTGAAAAATATTTTTGTCAAGTGCTTGACAAAAATATTCTTAAGTCAAGTACTTGACAAAAAATATTTTCAAGTCAAGTGAAAATATTTCGCCTGAAATTATGCAATTTCAATAAATTTCAAAGGTCAATCAACGTCTTGCATGAAATATTTGACTCAAAGGCCATTTAGCACTTTATTTTACAATCTTTGACTCATTGACACTTCTTTCAGAATTTATTTTTTCCTCCTTTTATTTTAATAACCTTAACACTGAATTTTACTAAATAACTTCTTTTGTTTAGATAATTTTTCTGACATCACAAAATTTGAGAGTTTACGTCTTTTCTCGTTTCGATTCATAAATCGTTCCTGGCACTCCTTTCGAGAATGGAGTTGCTCCGCTTGTTTGCAGGTAATAATCGCCTGACGCTTCGAGTGGACAATCGATTCCCATGTAAGCTATTGGAGCGTCCTCGACTTTTCCTTCTTTAAAGTGATCCCACGATTTACATTTCACTGAAGGAAAACTTTTAACATGACTTGCAACACTCTCAGCCCAGAACCACCAACTGCGTTGATGACTGCAGAGATCGTTGTCACTGAGCATTTTGTAATTTCTCTTTGGGCATCCAGGTTGAAGAGTCTTCCCGTTGTTTGGCCAGAAGTCAGCAGTTCCAGTTGAGACGGGAGCTCCATAAAGCCAAGCGTCAGTGTGAATTACGTCGACCAAGTCAGCGTCTTTCTTGTTGAGCGGTTTGTAGAAGAGTCCAGGGTAGAACGGTGGGAACGCAGGATCAAGAGCAGAAATCCTTCTTAGCTTAACAATATTCTTTGACTTCTCTTTGATTCTTCTAGCAATCATTCCAGCTAATTGACCTCCAAGGGAATGCCCAACGAGATGAAGCTTATTCGAGTTCAATCCGTGATTGATTAAATCGAGAATTGTATCAGCGAGGACATTTGCGAGCTAAAATAAAATTTGTTATTTCAAGTTCAAATGATTTAATCAAACATTCACCTTTCCCGCGTTCGGAACAGCATCGAGCAAATAATTTCCCTCCGCAAGCTCTCCCCAATCCAAAACGATGAGATCTATAAATAGATTTAAAAGTTTATTGGAATTTCGCTGAATAAATAAAGCTCGCCAACTCACTGTGGTCACCACGCTTCAAATAAGCTTCAGTGATGACTTTGATGCTTTCAAATTGCATCGTTTCGAGGAATCCGTGCATGTAAATGACCGTTGGCTTCGCATTGTCGAACTCTTCTTGCTCCAAAATCTCAAAAGCGTTTGACAAACGATAAATTCGCTGTTCTTTAAAAGACTTCCTGTGAATGAATGAGAATGTCGATTAGAAAAGAAGTTAACTAGGAATTAAACTGAAAGTGATACGTCAAGGCAAACAACATTTGTAAGATCATGCACTTAAACAGACGGCGACATTTTCTCGATTAACTTTTCAAAGCTAAGTTTCTCGATTGAGCTCGATCTTCAACGGGAAAATCTTTCGCAATCATGTTCAGATTTGGTTGACTTACCCAAAGAAAAAGATTAATTTCGCTGAGTCCAGAGACGCTTTGGTCGCTCGCAATCCGATCCATAATCCTATGAGTTTGATAAAAACAGAAGTTATTACTGAATAATTCAACTCAATTGCGTTTAATTTGCGCATTCTCTCGCGTTCGATAAAAAATGTTACGTGCATCAAGTTCCTCATTCATTTTAATGATTTCAAGTTCAACTTCAGGTGAGAAACAATTAAAAATTGATTCCCAGATTTTTGTCTTGCGAAAGATCTTCAAGTTTTCATTCTTTGTGAAGTTAATCGACCTCTAAAATTGTTGATCGCATCGGAAATTTCTGCGCGGCTCGTGTAAGCAAAGAATTGACATAAATTCACTTTTAACTCATCGAAAAACGCGACGACAATCAATAAAATTAATTTCAATTAAGCAACTGAACTTTGCGTGAGCTTTAGAATTTCATAATTCGAAGACAGAATTGCTAGAACTCGAAGATATTTTACATTGAAAGCGAAATCATCGCAACAACAACACGAACGCGTTTTTGCTTTGAAGTTTCAGCATCGACTCAACTTACTTGGATTCGTAATTTTCTTCATCGTGACTAACACAAAATTCGATATTTCGATAAAATAATTCCGGTAACTTGACGCAAAGTCAATTTCCACCAAGAACAGTGAGCAAATAAACTAAACTTCCGCTTTCTCTCTTCAATGAGACTAATCGCGATCAGTTTTTGTTTTATTTTTATTTATCGGAGTTTGTTTTGCCGCTCACGTGTTAGCTCTGCTTGTTAAACACTGACTGACTTGTGTTTTCAGTAGAATTGTAAATATAGCTCAGCGAAAAAGACTTCGAGTTGTTTGTTGGTGTCGGTTGAGCTGAAGTGTTAGTAAACTTTACAAACTGATTTACATTTTGATTTTCTGTTTCACTCTTTTCGCTTTAAAATTGGTCTTCGCTCTTTGACTCGGCTCGTGACGATCGTTGTCGTCATAATTTCTTTCAGAGACGATTCAAGGTGATTCCGTTATCTCGTCATCGAAGATATGAAGTAATTTACCGGTTTATGTTTGTGTTCGTCGTGTACGAATGTTCAAGGTTGCAAAACTGGTTAAAGATTGAAAGTCTTTGCGTAACAACTTTGATGCAATAACTTTAAACTTTGACTTGATCATTCGATCAAAATTGCTCTCGTTAGAACTCACCAAAGACTAAAACACCTGTTCCAGCTAAGACGGAAGAGATCTTAAGATATCTCTTCATTGTTATGGATCGAAGAAGTTAACGAACCAAACGCGAATAGGAAACTAAACCCAAAAACGTCTCTCGTCGCATTTATTTTCTTTCGATTCAACGAAAAAAAAATGTTTGACCGCTCACGAGAGAAATAAATTAGTCAACAAAAATCAACAATGTTAACGAAAGATTTACTTATATTTGAATAAGTTTACAATTTTTAGAGAAATGTAAATGATGAATGTGTAATGGAACACACTTGTTCTGTGCCCCAAACGGCAGTAAACGTTGTAAAACCTGCAACAAGAAACGTTCTGTTTTGATAGAGAGACAAATCAAACAAACTCATAAAATTCATTGTTTTTCGTTTCGCTTCAGTCGCAGAGTCTTCCCACTTCTAATTTGCAACTTTCGTCCACGTCAGTTTATATGCCAGTGAATTTTTAGATTAAGAAAACAAAATAACCCTTAATTTTATTGAGCGTGGCTGCTGGCGCTCAGATGTCAGAGGATTTAAGCAGCCGTGCACTCGTGAAGAGTCAGATATCAATTCAAATGTGCAATATCTAAATATTTATGATTGAAGGTTGGAGCGTTTAGAATCATTCTGAGCGCGTAGTTTTGCTGAGTTTGAAGCTTATTAAAGTGAGTTATTGGACAGTTACTGAAAATGATCAGGTCTTGTAAATGATAACTTTAGCATGTTTAGAGAGTTTACTATTTCTGCGAAGCATGCAGGCGAGTGTTTTAAGCATTCCTCGAGCTTTTCCAACTGCTTGAGTAATGCGCGGTTTGAAGCAAAGTCTCCTATCGAGGACGACTCCGAGGTATGTTGCACGTTCCTTCCATTGGAAATTGTTTCCGTTGGAAACGACGGTGTCAGCGGTTAGCGACTTAGACATAGCGGTTGATCGAGTAAAAATTATGAATTCGGTCTTACTATCGTTAAGTTTAAATTTCCAATCGGTGAAATAATCGGAAACGACCTTCAGGGATTGTAATAAGATGTTTTTGATCTGATCAAGATCTTTCCACGGCGCTTTACAGAATAGGGCAGTGTCGTCTGCGTAAACAGCAAGCTGACAATCGGGAGAGAGAGGAATATTATTGATGAAAAGGTTGAAGAGATGTGGTGATAATATCAAAGGTATCCGAATGCTTTCCTCGAACACTGACTAAAGATTTCCTATTCGACAGGAAGGAGTCGATGATTTTAATGAAAAGAATTGACAAGTTTCCTTGGGCAAGTTTGTAGAATAAACTGTAATGACTCTGTGCTTTCATTCTTATTAAAACCGATAGTCGCACTCTCAATGATTCTCAGTATCTGTTGGACTGTTGAATGACCTTCCCTGAATCAGAATTGTTCCGCAATAATCATCTGCGTCTCGTTCTCGAAGAGCATAAGCTTGTTAAGGATAAGTCTTTCAAACACCTTGCCGATGTTAGAAAGGAGAGAGATTGGCCTATAGCTGACCGGAAGGTTAGTTGCTTTGCCAGGTTTGGGGATCGCAATAATTTTGCCGATCTTCCAAGCGACGGGGAAGTATTCAGCGTTTGGCCCGCGCTGATCGACGCTCGTTGATTCTGGTTGCCGTATTCTGGTTTTTCTTTTGATGACTAATTAGCAAACAACGTGATTTATTATATCGCTTATCATGTGTAAATAATCTTTCTTTATCCAAAGTTGGTGCAGTCTTCTGCGAGAGCGAGAAGCTTACACACCTAGTCCTAAAAGAAACTGTCTTCTTAGTTGCGTTCGAACAGTTAACCAAGTTATAACTAATTCATCTTTTAACAAACCTCATCAAGTCTTAAAGTGTAAGTTTATTGAATTTCATTTGGAAAATTGAAGAAACTTTTATTAAAAACCAAACACTGCGGGAACCAATTGCTAATGGTTTTTTGAATTAAAAGTTATTAATTTTGTTAAGCGCATCAATTAAGAAAAAATAGAAAGAAAGAAAATTTGCTGTGTGAATGGGCCGCCCCGGGGCTAGGCATCGGCTCGGCCCCGATGTGAGGTGCCTAGGCACCAACCAATACATAATAAGTTCGAAGTTCAAGTTCGTATTAAATTAATTTCTTAGAAGCTCTTAAATCTCATTGTCGATACATTCAAAGATGAAGTTCACAATTAAAACTTAATTATTTTATAACAAACTTTTTTCTAGCTCGTTTTCATAAATGGCTCCATTTGGGAACAACAAAAAGAAATTCCTTGCACTTTTGGTTTGCATAATAATCTTTGGATTGAGTTTCCACTTTTCACCATGCTTCTTCTTGCTGGCTCTCATTGAACGTCCTACTCCAGTTGACGAAGGAATCTACCCGTCACGACACTCATGGCTTAGCGAAACATCTGAAGAAGATTGGAATGTTCTCTTGGCATTTGGATACGACTTTTATCAAGATCAACTTTACTCGTGATTCATAAATTTTAACAAATTCAACTTTTGTTTGAATGTACAAGGTGGTGGGAATGTATTGACGCGATTTTCATGCCAAAATTCTGGAAACAAATGCAAACTAAATAAAAAACAATTCCATAAGCTTGCAAAATAAAATATTTTAAACAATCTCGCAAAGTTTCAATGAGATCGCGCCTGTTCGCGCAGAGATCGCGAACCTTCTCTCTCTTCAAATAAAGTTTTAATTTCATTCAAAACATTCGCTCGCAATGAGAATCAAGAAAAACATTTATAATCGCGCTCAATAAGCAAATAAAGTTATTGTTAATCATTTTTCGAATTAAAAGAATTAAAACAGACGTGTTTTTATTCTTTTATCAATCTATCTTTCACCTCAATCCTGCAAGGATTACCTTCATCCACAGGATCATTTGAATTAGTTTACGATTTTAAGAGAAATGAAAATGATGAATGTGCAATTTCCAAATTGTTTTGAGATTTAAAGATTTTTAAATTCAAAAAATAAATTTTATTGAAAACGTTTCTTGATCTTCTGAAACTTCCTTTGATGACTAATTAGAAAATCACGCGATTGATCTTATCGCTTATCATGTGCAATAAACTTGAATAAACAAAGTTTTTGTGCATTGATTATTCTTGGTCAATTAAACTTGGTGCAGTCTGCTGCGACAGCTCTTATCGGTTTTCATCACGATTTCCACTTGAGAAGCTTACACACCTAGTCCTAAAAGAAACCGTCTTCTTAGTTGCGAGTGCAGTTGCGTTCGATCAGTTAACCAAGTTACAACTAATTCAACTTTTAATAAACTCATCAAGTCTTTAATTGTAAGTTTCCTGAATTTCATTTGGAACCGAAAAATTGAAGAAACTTTTCGTGAAAAACAAAACTCTTCAAAGTTCGAAGTTCTAATTAAATTATTTTCTAAGAAAGTCTTACAATGTAAGACCTTCATCATCAATGTCGATACATCAGATGATGAAATTCACAATTAAAGTTTTTAAAAAAAACTTTTTTCTAGCTCGTTTTCATAAATGGCTCCATTTGGGAACAACGAAAAGAAAATCCTTGCACTTCTATTTTGCACAACAATCTTTGGATTGAGTTTCCACTTTTCACCAAGTTTCCTCTTGCTGGCTCTCATTAAACGTCCTACTCCAGTTGACGAAGGAATCGACGCGGCAAAACACTCATGGCTCAGCGAAATAACCGAAGAAGATAGGAAAGTTTTCGATTTCACGAAGGTCACGCGAGATTCTGATCCTTATCAAAACTTGGCATTTGGATACGTCTTCTATCAAGATCAACTTTACTCGTGACTCAATTCAAACAAAATTCAACTTTTGTTTGAATGTAACTTCAACTTTTTCACTTGAAGAATAAAACAGTTTTAATAAAACTCCATAAAAGGAAATCGAACTAAACGCACGTGACATTATGCAATTCTTCTCTTATCAGAACTAAATGCGATAATAGAAAAAAAGTTCTTATCACAACTGCACTACTTTCTAAGCTTACGAAGCTTTTGATTCAAAAGCTTTTAAGTAAAGTTCTCTCAAAGCTTTTAAGTTTAATTCCTAAGCTTGAAAGTTTCTAAAAAAAATCTTTTAAATATTTCAAAGCTGTTTCATCAAATATTTCATCAAAGCTCTTTTTTAATCCAGATAACAATTAAAAGAAAATTTATTTTAATCATAACTTCTCGAGCTTTGGAATTTTCGCTTTTTTTTGCAGAAGTTTCCTGGATGCATAAATCAAGTGCACGCTTCGTGTCATCAATTAAAGGAAAGCAGTCGACATCATCAATCAAGTCATTAAAATGTGACAAGTTTGAGATAATATCTTAATGAGCTTGACTCCCCCGAATGAGTGAGCTCACCAGGAAATGAGATTTTCCCATCGCGATAAGAAACTTCTTCGGAAGAAGTTCTTCCAACCCTTAACGTTCAACTACATTCACGCACTAAACAGCTAAACAGAAAAAGAGAGAATTGGTTATCTACTTAAATAGTTTTATACACTCAAACCTCGTCATCTTAATTCCCATCAATTTGATTAAAAAAAAGACTCAAACACTAATTTAACAATTGATTAAAAAAAAGTATTCACGCTCAAATGTTTCTGAGAGAACTTTTCAGTTGATATAGAAATGTCCAGACGCGTAAAAGTTTTTTTTTTCGACGGTTGACAAATGAGTCGTGTGCGGGAAGCTTAGCGGAGAGTTTCGCGTTCACTGAGTTGATCATTGCAGTATTAGCTTCGGAACTGTTTGGATGCACAACAAAACTCGTGTGCCGGTGACAATTCGCGAAGAGTTTTTTTGCAATTTTGCGAAAGAGGGGGAGACGAACGAATTCAACTAATTTCCAGTTAGTGACTATTGACAATTGCTTTAAATTTTTTTTTCGCAAATATTAAAAGAATTGCGTGGAAACTAAATGAGCATGAAAATTGTTAGAAGACAATTAGAAGCTTTCTCATCGACTCGGAAGATTAGCTTGCAAAAGCAAATGACATTCAATCCGTGAAGTGCTACAGTTTCAAACTCAATTAGCAGAGAATCTTTTGTGTGTGTGTTTGTGACTAAACGACTAATGAGTGTCGCTTCTTCCGATAAGACGATAAGACACAAGCATTAAAATCGATAAAAATCAAGAAAATGTTTTATCGAAGTCAATTCTAGCTAAAACAAGATTGTTCTCGCTAATTCAAAAAGTATTTGACGACAACAGTTGAAAATAAAATAAAAAGTTTTGTTACATCACGAAACAACAACAAAAGAGAGAAATGTCCGTGAACTTGAGTCGACAAAGCTTTAAATTGTCTTCTAATTATTCATGACGCTAATTAAATAAAATGCTCAATTTAATTAATAAAAGAAAATTCATTCAGAAAAGTTTCGAATTACAAATTAATTTTTTCTCATGACGTCAAACGTAATTTCTCAATTTCGCTTTCGTGTGCTTCGGATCATGTTAACACGTTTTGTTCTCTTCTTTCAGAATGCACTTCGAATAGTTAGTGACAGAAGTTAGTGAATAAAGTTCAATCGCGATAAAAAGAAGAGAATTCAATTAATCAAGTTCGCTACTTGTTGTGTGAATCACTTTCGCTTTGGGAGGCGAGAGCAGCGGCGTGAAGTCTGTAATTAACGGATTGAGTGATGTAATTGTGATACTGAGAAGAAAAAGTCGATCAACCTAAGCATGGACTCTCAAACTAATGCACTTTATGATAATCCGAGCTTTCCAAAGCCGACATTGAGTGAGATAAGTTTCAATGCAACGAATGGACAGACAAAGCCAAAAACTCCAAAAGCTGAAAATGTCTCGGCTTCGTCGTCGCACGCAACGTCGCCGATTGCAAGGAAGTTTCTTGTTCTTCAAACTGATCCCACTAGAAAAGTTCTCGAAAGTCCTTACGTGTCTCCTTCAGCCAGTTTCATCAAGTCAAAGCAACATCACAGCATGAAGTCTCTCCGACTCGGCGATGGACATCACACAACATTCTCTAGTCCAAACATGTTGCTCCATCCTCAATACGCTCATCTAGTTCGATCTGGTTCTTATGTCTTCAGTGATAGTGGATCAACTCGATTATATTCTGACGCAACATCGATTCGCTCTCTAGCGTCGATCGGAATGGGATCGACAGATGGCAGACGAATGGTCATTAGAAAGGTGCCCAACTCGCCATCGGAATTACTGAGCTACATTAGTCCACCAACGTGAGTTTCTTTAACCTTCATTCTCTCATTTCATTAGCGAACAAATTGTTTACCAAAGCTAAACTAACTATTAGAATAGGAAATCATAAATTTGTATGGAAGTCGGAAGCAAAGTCAGAAATTACAATTCAATGAAAAAAGTCGCGGTCAGCTGATGATGTCAAGCACAATTGAAAATTATGCTTTCCGCCAAAAAGCATTTCTCTGTGAACTCGAAATGAGTTTGTGGCTCGTCTGGCACGAGACTCCGATGCTTCTAATTGAACAATCAATATTACGAGCTTGATGAAACTGGATCACGAAGATCCACAATTAAGATTTGCGCAACGCGATTATCATTCAACTGATTAGATAATTTAATTTCGAGACTTGATTGGTTGAGATTTGTAGACTCAGATGTGTCTCTATTTGCCTTCTCTCGAAACTCATCATTTTGAAGCGTTTGCAATTTCAGATCATGTGGAAGTTTGTCATGTCACTCGTTACGCTGAGTTGAGTTGAGAAATGCTTTTATGAATACTTAATGAGCTTCCTCAATTGAGAGAACGAAAGTCAACTCTGTGAGCCTGAAATTTTGTTTTCGTTCTTCGCGAAATGATGTCAATCGAGATTCTCGATGATGAAGTCTTGTATTTTTATTATTATAATATATTATATATATAGTATAATATATAATATAATAAAACTTAAGAAAGAAAAGCTTCCCAAGCTTTCTAACTCGATCTACTCCAATTTTATTTCAAGTCTGCGTGTCTATGAAAAAACGTTTTGTTATCAGTTCAGTCCATTTCTCTTTGCTCTTCAAACAAAGCATTTTATGATTCTTTTATTGTTATATTAGGGGAGCAATCAAACGTGTAATCAAAGCCGCGAATCGAGAGCAGTAAATGAGTTCTAATGCAACTTTAAAGGTGCATTCAAGGTTGCTTTGCCATTGTCTAGAAAAGTCTGATAAATAAAAGAGAAACTTGCGACAGTTCAGTTGATGTAAATGATTTATAGTTCACCGAAAAATTTACACTTCTTGTACAAACACAACGAGCACAACGAGCTGCGGCTTATTGCAAACACGATAGTGTTAAAGTATTATCATCTTTCCATTATCATTTCATTTTCCATTTGCGATCATCTCTTACTTTGATTCTTCGTGACTTCAGTAGCATTCGAAAAATGATTGCGATCAGACATTTCAAAGACTTGTGAGAAGAAGTTTAAAAGTGAATTTGGGAGAGAATGTCACCGAAACCAAATGACTCGCCTTACAAAGCGACGACTTACAACACACAAGAGTCAGAGGACAAAGGATATGACGAAACTGTTTATTTCTTTCGTCATTTGAATCAGAAAAAGTAAAATTTTGAAGTTAAAGTTCAAAGTGATAAGAATTTTCTAAAAATATCTTCTCAACCTCATCTCATTGAGCTCGAAATATTTCATTTCGTGACGATTATAGATCATTTGATCGAAGTTTTATTTTAAGAAGTTGTTAGCAACATTTTATTTGATTTATTTGCTTTTATCATTCTCACGTTATTATGTCGACAATATTTATTATAAAGTAATCATATTTAAAATATGTCGTCGGAGTCAACATGTTGATAAATAAATTTCTTTTGTTCGCTCGTGTAGCACATGACGACTTTTTATCTCATTTTTTATTTTTCTAGGCCACAAGGAGAACTTTACGAGAACGAAAGCTTCGACCTTTCCGATGGCGAAGACGACAATAATCTCAAGCCACGCCGTCAACACTGGACGAGTAAGATGCAGTTTGTGTTGGCCTGCATTGGCTACTCAGTTGGATTGTCGAATGTTTGGAGATTCCCTTACATCATGTACAAAAGTGGCGGAGGTAAGACCCGTTGCTAATCAAACATTTCCTTGCCCAACAAATTCTTGATTGAGCTTAATTGACATCTTACTTAACTCACAGGCGTTTTCCTACTTCCATACTTCATAACGCTCTTCATCTGCGGAATCCCTTTGCTGTTCATGGAGCTCGCGATTGGACAATTCACAGGACGTGGAGTTATCGGCGCGACTGGACAGTGCTGTCCTTTGTTTAAAGGTTTGTTAACGTGAGATTCATTTTAATTTGTGTGCTCAGCTTACGCTCAAACGAGATAGTCAACTAACTCATTAGAATGCGGAAACGTGCGCGAATTAAATCTTTACGCGCCCACTTCGCAAGCAGATTCCGAATTCTTCTGGTGAATCTAATTAACAATAAATCCATTAATCTCTCGCGTGATTTATTTGATTATTCAAAAGTGTTTTGCACTCAATTATTAAAAAGCTGTCGATTTACATATTCGAGAGTTGATTGAATGCCCACGAGAAAACTTGTCAAACGAAAATATTTTTGTAGGCATCGGATTGGCTAGCACGATCGTCTCGTTCTTGATGTCGTCTTACTACAGCGTCATCATTGCTTACTCGATTTACTTCTTCTTCACTTCCTTTCGAACTGATTTGCCATGGCTGGGATGTAATAATCCTCGATGGACGACTCCGGATTGTTGGAATCTTGAGAAACTTCAGAAGAATCTTACTCGACCTGACAATCCTCAAACACCAGCCGAAGAATTTTTTCAGTGAGTTTTCCTCTTCATCTTTTAATTGAAAATTAAATTAAACTTTTTCTCTTCTCTCAGCAATAAAGTTCTTCAAATGTCAACTGGAATCCAAGACCCTGGCAACATTCGATGGGATCTCGTTGCTTGTCTCGTTTGCGCTTGGATTCTCGTTTACTTCGCCATCTGGAAATCGATCAAGTCATCAACAAAGATTCGTTACTTCACCGCGAGCTTTCCATTTGTCTTGATCGTCGTGTTCTTAGGACGAGCTTTGACACTCGAGGGAGCTGAGAAAGGTCTTCAATATTTCTTCCGACCAAACTGGGAGGCACTGAAGAGTTCAAATGTTTGGATTAACGCTGCGGGACAAAGTTTCAATTCACTCGGCATAGCTTTCGGTTCAATGGTCTCGTTCGCCAGTTACAACAAGTACAACAATAACATTCTCCACGACACAATCGCGGTCTCTTCTGTTAATTTCTTGACGTCGATGCTTGTCGGAATCTTTTCCTTTGCGACGATCGGGAACATCGCTTACGAGCAAGGTCTTCCGATTGGAGAAGTCATTGAAGACGGACCAGGATTGATCTTCATTGTTTACACTCAAGCACTTGCGAGAATGCCAGGACCTCAACTCTGGTCAGTGTTGTTCTTCTTCATGTTGCTCTGCCTTGGTCTCAACTCACAATTCGCAATCGTCGAAGTCGTCGTCACTTCGATTCAAGACGGATTCCCGAATTGGATTCGACACAGACTCGTTTATCATGAACTCTTGGTTCTTCTCATCTGCGCAGCTGCTTTCTTCTTTGGTCTTCCGAATATCATTCAAGGCGGAATCTACTTCTTCCAACTGATCGATCATTACGTCGCTTCGATCACAGTTCTCTTCATTGGATTCCTTCAAATCGTTGCCATCTCTTGGTTCTATGGAGTGAAGCGTCTTACGAAGAACATTAAGGAGATGACGAGCAAGAATCCTTCGCTTTATTTTACTTTCTGCTGGTTCGTTGCATCTCCACTTCTGTTGATGGTAAAAATATTTCTCTTTCATCAAATAATTAATTCTCGAGATTCCTCTTTCAGTCAATTATGATTCTCGCTCTCATCAATTACGAGCCTCTGACATATCACAACGGAAAATATCTTTATCCAGTTTGGGCTCACGTAGTTGGATGGGGAATAACAATTGGGACACTTCTCTGCGTGCCTGGTTATGGAATTTTCAATATTGTTCGAGCAGAAGGTGCATCGTTGGGAGAAGTAAGAAAAAAATATTTTTATTCTTTAAAAATATTTTTTTTAAAACATTTTTTTTTGTAGAAATTGAAGAACGTTATCAAGCCGCACATTTACGAATGCAAGATCTGTCAGGAACATCATTGTGAACACGATTTCCCTGAAGACAACGTAGAAGATCAACTTTCTCCTCTGTTCGAACCTCTTCCGATTATCCTTGAACCTCCACCGCAAAGGAGAAGTCCGAAGCTCGCGAAGGTTCCAGAGAAACCAGCGAATGGAGACGTCGCAACGAGCAGCAAGGAAAATAAAACGAAGAAATGAAAATGTTTTATGTGAAATAAAGTTTATTAGAGGTTGTGAAGAAAACGAACTTTCTTTTACAATCAAACGGTCTTGGTGATCATAATTTTCTCCAGATCCTTTTTGTCGACACCACTCAACCAGACAACTTTCAGTTCTTCAAATTTTCTTTCCATTTCGATAAAAAGTTCCAACATTTGTTTATCAATATAAGAAATGCTTAGACTTTTAATGTTTGGCATTGACAAAAGAAGAAACTTTAGGCTACTCGCGTGAAACAAATAATTCAACTTTAGATGAGTAATCGATGAAGATATTTCATTTGAAATTTCATTTTCGAAAGAAACTTCACAATTTTTTATGTCGAGACTTTTGAGTTTTGGCATTTTCAAAATCACTTTGAATAGTTCTTTGTCGTGGCATGGTTTCATCGTCAACTTTTCGAGTTGATCGCTTTGTGATTGAAGGAAATTCAGAAAATTGATGTTTCGACCAAAATCTCTTCCAAATGTTATTGACAAACTTTTGAGCTTAAACTGGAATCGTTTATAAGAATCGTCTCCAAACATCTGACCTTCGTATATAACAAGATTCAAGTTTGTTAGTTTGGTGAAGTTTTCGAGCATTTTTGTTAAAGTTCCATAGTCAGCTCTATGATAATAATTACCGCTATACTCAAATGTTTCGACAGCAAACAAATTTAAGACAAATCTGGCGAGAAAGTCGCTCATGGAAAGAGATCCATAAAAATCCATTTTCAGATGTTTTAACTTCGGGAATTTTAAAACTTTTAACTTTGTAGTTGAATCATCAGCAAATGTACCCGAGTTGAAATGCCTGCTAGTTCTATATCCAGTACTAATAGCAAAGCTTTCAACTGATGATTCGACTGATGAGAGAAATTTCCATAAATCCCGTTTTGTTCTAAAACATTCCTCGTTGATTGAAACGCTTTTCCAGTCGTGAGCTTTGCTAATAAAGCTGAAGTCTCTGATTAGAAACTTTGTCGCTCTTCGATAATAGCGTTTAACAAATTCAAACTTGGTCAAGTCATTTCTCATCGAATATTCCTCCCACTCAAATTCCGAGCCGAAAATCTTCAGAATCCTTCTTTCTATTTCTTTTTCTGGATATTTGCCTCGTTCAGCGACTTCAATGTTTTGGTATTTTCTCGAGCTATTCTTCAACAAATCGTAATTTTTCTGTTTAAATCCACGATATTCACACAAAACAACTTTTATGTTTTTCATCAGATCACTTGATGAAGCGATGCTGCTATACCAAAGTGGGCTGACTTCTGAAATCTGCATCAAGTCCTTGCCTTTCAAATGATTGAGAATCATCTCAGGAATGCCAAGAAAACGAGAGAAGTAAACCAAAGGATCCAAGTTATTTGCAGTCATCTCAGACAATTTGATGATTTTCTTTTTAGGTTCTTCGTTTGAAACTTCTGCGTTTGTTGCTGTGCTGTCCATTCTGTGCTTTCCAGAGTTTTTATCTAAAATCAAAATAAAATTGAAAATAACAAAAACTTTTTTAAAATCTTCAAGAGAGCGAGTGTCTTACCTTATCGAATGTAGAAAACGAAATGAGTCGAAATGACAGAATGTTTCTTTTAGTTTTTACCTGAATCCTAATACATTCTAACCTCCCTAAAGTGTCCACCTAAAAGCCAGGCCTTGAAGTGGACACACCTGGAGGTGGGCACTTTTGAGAGTTTTTGATGATGGAGTCTTTAACGCAGGAGATTTGAATCAAAATTGAAAACAGTCGTTCGGGATTAATGTTCATATTTTTTGAAAATCCCATCTTTGTTTCTCAAATTTTTTCCCAATAACACCTTTGTCGACATCAAATATTTTCCCGAGTTTTCTGATACTTTCTTCTCACCCCAACCCATCAATAACTTTTTTCTTTTGACTTAACGTTAAAATCTAATGAATTTTCTGCTCATTTCTCGACATTTGAACGATTTTTTTACAAGTTAAATGTTAACATAGCTAACGTTTGAAGAGAAAAAAATGATTTAATCAAAATTCGTCCGTCTGGCTACTTATGAGAGGATTATGAACTTGCCGGTCGAACCGGTGGCTACACCTGGAGGTAGACACTTGTGGGAAGTGGACACTCAGGGAGGTTAGTGTGTAAACGAATAAATCCTGTCTTCCGATTATCTTTGAACCTCCACCGCAAAGGCGAAGTCCGAAGCTCGCGAAGGTTCCAGAGAAACCAGCGAATGGAGACATCGCGACGAGCAGCGAGGAAAATAAAACGAAGAAATGAAAATGTTTTATGTGAAATAAAGTTTATTAGAGGTTGTAAAGAAAACCAACTTTCTTTTACTCAGATTTTTTACAATCAAACGCTTTTGCGAATCTTAATTTTCTCCAGATCCTTTTTGTCGACACCACGCAACCTGTCACCTTTCTTTAAATTTTTTGTCCATTTCGATTAAAAGTTCAAAGATTTCTTTATCAATAAAAGGAATGCTAAGACTTTTAATGTTTGGCATTGATAACAGAAAAAACTTTAGGCTACTCGCGTTAATCATATTCGCGAAAAGCGAATATTCCAACTTCAGATGAGTAATCGATGAAGATATTTCATTTGGAATTTGATTTTTGAAAAAATCTATACAATTCACGAGGTCAACACTTTTGAGCTTCGGCATTTTCAAAATTATGCTGATGAGTTTTCTGTTATTGCAGTGTTCGATCGTTAACTTTTCGAGTTGATCGCTTTGTGATTGAAGGAAATTCAGAAAATTGTTGCTGCGAACAGTGTTTGTTCTAAATCGAATTGTCAAACTTTTGAGCTTGAACTGAAATCGTTTCCAAGAAGCATCTTCAAACAACTCCTCTCCGAATAATTGAAGTGTCAAGCTTGTTAGTTTGGTGAAGTTTTCGAGCATTTTTGTTAAAGCGCTGTAGTCAGCTCTATGATAATAATTACCGCTATACTCAAATGTTTCGATATCAAACAAATTAAGGAAAAATCTTGAGTAAAATTCGCTCATGAAAGGAAATTTATAAAAATCCATTTTCAAATGTTTTAACTTCGTGAAGTTTAAAACTTTCAACTTTGTAGTTGAATCATCAGCAAATGATTCTGAGTCACTTTGCCATCTATTGCGGATAGAAAAGCTTTCAACTGATTCTTCGATTGATGAGAGAAATTTCCATAAATCGAGTTTTGTACAAAAACATTCCTGGTCGATTGAAACGCTTTTCCAGGCGTGAGCTTTGGTAATAATGCCGAAGTCTCTAATTCGAAACCTTGCTCCTCGTTCAGCGACTTCAATGTTTTGATATTTTCTCGAGCTGTTTCTCAACAAAACTTTCTGTTGAATTCCACGATATTCACTCACAACAACTTTTATCTTTTTCATTAAATCTTTCGATGAAGCGATGGAGTTATACCAACTTGGGCTGACTTCTGAAACCTGTATCAAGTCTTTGCCTCTGAGATGTTGTAGAATCATTTCGGGAATGTCAAGGAAACGAGAGAAGTAAACCAAAGGATCCAAGTTATTTGCAGTCATCTCAGACAATTTGATGATTTTCTTTTTAGGTTCGTCATTTGAAACTTCTGCGTTTGTTGCTGTGCTGTCCATTCTGTGCTTTCTAGAGTTTTAATCTAAAATCAAAATAAAATTGAAAATGATTAAAAATATTTTTAGAATCGTCTAGAGAGCGAGCGTCTTACCTTATCGAATGTAGAGAAGAAATGAGTCGAATGACCAGAATGTTTCGTTTAGTTTTTACCTGAAGTCTAATAAACGAAGAATCCAGTTTCATTTTCTTTCATGTTGGTCATAATTTTCGAAGAATTATAAGTTTATTAGGATCCAGGTAAAATAAAAGAAACATAGTTTATTAGAGGTTGTGAAGAAAACGAATTTTCTTTTACTCTGATTTGTTACAACCAAACGCTTTTGCGAATCCAGGTTTCTTCAAATAAATTTCACTGAATTTTTCGTAGAACGAAGCATCGTCTCGCTTATTAAACTTCTGATACTTTCTGTAATTTTTCCTTGCTGCCGCCATCCAGAATAATTGTTGATCTGTCAAGCGGTTCGCTGCTAAATTCATTTCAACTCCTCCTGATGCCAACCAATCCTCGTAATACTCGAAAGTGACGTCAAGAGTTTCTTTGAAGATCTCGAACTTTTTTATCTCGAATTTCTAAAGAAACTAAATTTAGTTTAAAATTTCGTGATTTCAAATCACTTAACTTACCTTCTCGAGGTACTTTGTTAGGTCCGAGTTCAAAGACTGGATAATGAAGTGTCCAACTGTCGCAGTGTTGAAGAAACGTGGTCGGTCGCGATCATAGAAAGGATAAATCAAATAATCTCTCCCGACATCTGAAACACAATTATTTGAAATCTAAAACAAATTTGCTTTAAGAACAAAGTTAGTTACACATAATATCGATCTCTGGCTGATATTTAAATTGCTGCCTCTGATAAACTGCGCCGAGCTCATAGATTTTTCGAACATGATTTGTCGTTTGTTCTCGATTGAATTTCCCTGCCAATTTGAAGATGTCGTCTGTTGCTTTCGCGTGATTAACATCAACTCCAAACTCTATTTCGTTATAAAGCTCCTCAAGCTTTTCATTGTCGAAGTTGGCAAAACCAAACTCGAGTTTGACTGATCTCAATTTCTTTTCGATTTCCTCG
This sequence comes from Smittia aterrima, assembly GCA_033063855.1. Taxonomy (NCBI): domain Eukaryota; kingdom Metazoa; phylum Arthropoda; class Insecta; order Diptera; family Chironomidae; genus Smittia; species Smittia aterrima. The sequence goes on from CP093831.1 coordinate 27,628,243, forward strand.
AGAACTTCATCTCCCCATCGATTTTCAGCTTTAACTTTTTTAATCGCAAACTCGAAAGTTTCATTTGCGAATTTTCTAAACGATTCCTCGTTTTTCTCGTCGTGATATTTCTGCGCGTACATTTGATCGAGAGCTGGTGGCATGTACGACTTGAAGAACAGCATGCACTGCTTCCATCTCTCGTTTGGTCTATTTGCTCCGCGTTGTCTTGTATTCTCGTGGTCGCTTGGGTAGACAATGAACTTTCTTGTTTGATCGTAGAGAAAGTCGTAAACGATGTAATCCGCAATGATTCTAAAATAAATATTATCAAGCAATGGAGATAAAGATTTCAAGAGACACTCACTCATTGTCAGCTGTCGACAGAAACTCCGCAAGCTTTTGAATTGTTTTAGGTTTGTAAACCAAAATCGTTTCATTTGAATTCACTTTTTTGATGAGAAGATTGTTGATAACATTGAGCCAATTGATATTTAAACTTGATGAAGTTAGATTGTTGAGCTCCTCAATTGTCATTTCCGTTCGCTCTTCTTCGGAGATGCTCGACGTAACTTCTTTCTAAATTTTTTTTTGAACTCTTCTGAGTACGAGAGATTGAGATAAATCTGGTTCATATCGAAGAGCATTGTCTCGTAAGCAATCAGTTGCTTTTCAATGTTATCCGGCTCGTAAGTTCTCAGTCGCATATTTTGAAAGTCACCATAACGCAAGAAATCAGCGACGAGCAAAGATGCTTGGAAAGGTTGACGCTCAAAGAATTTCGTGAAATTGAAATCTTTTGTGTTGCTTTCTGGGTAGAAACTTAAATTATAAGTTCGAGCAAATTCACGCATTTCTCGAACGCCATTCGTGTTGATGTATTTTGAGCTGACGCATTTTTTGAAAACCTTTTTAATTCCTGTTGTGATTCGTGAATCTTTGTCGGTGATTGGAGCCGCAATAACTTTCCTAAGTCTCTCGCGATAAATCTTCTCGTGATCTTTTATAAAGCCAACGAACTCATCTCGATCGCTAATGCTCTCATATTTGATGAACGTTCCGAGAGCAAACTCTTTGAAGTCATCGCAAGGTTGAACGGATTTGTTTTGCGTCGCTGCGTAAAACAAATAAACTGAATCTTTTAAACAAGATTCTGATTGACACAAAGGACGATTCGTCGCTTCATCTTCAGACAAAGTTTCACCGAGAAATTGCAAATCGATTTGATGTTGAGCTTTGACCAAAGAAATCAGTCGAGCGAGAAGAAAAATTAGAAAAAACTTCATCACTAGCTAAAAAGAAACAAGTTTGCCAATTGAGAATTCGCTGAAGACTGAAACATTTTATTATCAAACAAGTCTTGACACCTCGGACAAAATCCGGTTTTTTTAAACAAATTTGACGAAGATAAATTTTAAAAATGTTTTGTAAAAATTAATTTTTTTATTGAATTCAACTTAAGTTTTCAGAATCAAAATTTAGTTTATAAAATCCTTGACAAAAAGTTTTCCGGTCTTGGTGATCATAACTTTCTCAAGATCCTTTTTGTCGACACCACGCAACTCGACAACTTTCAATTCTTCAAATTTTCTTTCCATTTCGATTAAAAGTTCGAAAATTTCTTTATCAATAACATAAATGCTTAGACTTTTAATGTTTGGCATTGATAAAAGAAGAAACTTTAAGCTGTCAATGTTAATCAAATAATTCAACTTTAGATGAGTAATCGATGAAGATTTTTCATTTGGAATTTCGTTTTCGAAAGAATCTTCACAATTTTTTATGTCGAGACTTTTGAGCTTCGGCATTTTAACAATTATTCTGATGAGTTCTTTGTCGTCGCATTGTTCGATTGTCAACTTTTCGAGTTGATCGCTTTGTGATTCAAGGAAATTCAGAAAATTGTTGCTGCAACCAAAGTCTTCGTCAAATTTTATTGTCAAACTTTTGAGCTTGAACTGAAATCGTTTCCAAGAATCGTCTCCAAACATCTGACCTTCGTATATTTTAAGTGTCAAGCTTGTTAGCTTGATGAAGTTTTCAAGCATTGTTGTTAAAGTTCCATAGTTAACTCCTTGCCAGAAATCATCTTTAAACTCAAATGTTTCGATATCAAACAAATTAAGGAAAAATCTGGCGTGAAATTCGCTCATGGAAGGAAATTTATAAAAATCCATTTTCAAATGTTTTAACTTCGGGAAGTTTAAAACTTTTAACTTTGTAGTTGAGTCATCAGCAAATGATTCTTGGTTTACATAAGTTCCAGTTCTAATAGCAAAGCTTTCAACTGATTCTTCGATTGATGAGAGAAATTCCCATAAATCCAGTTTTGTTTCAAAACATTCCTCGTTGATTGAAACGCTTTTCCAGTCGTGAGCTTTGCTAATAATGCCGAAGTCTCTGATTCGAAACCTTGTCGCTATTCGATAATAGCGTTTAGCAACTGCAGAGCTGGGCAAGTTATATCTCAGCAAATATTCCTCCAATTCAAATTCCGTGCCGAAAATCTTCTCAACAAGGATTTTTTCTATTTCTTTTTCTGAATAGATGCTTTGTCGGACTTCAATGTTTTGGTATTTTCTCGAGCTATTCTTTAACAAATCGTAATTTTCCTGTTTAAATGCACGATATTCACTCAAAACAACTTTTATCTTTTTCATCAGATCATTCGATGATGCGATGCTGCTATACCAAAGTGGACTGACTTCTGAAATCTGCATCAAGTCCTTGCCTCTGAGGTGTTGTAGAATCATTTCCGGAAGGTCAAGGAAACGAGAGAAGTAAACCAAAGGATCCATCTCATCTAAAGTTAACTCAGTTTTCGCTGTTGATTCCTGCGATGACTTGTTATGTTCGGTCGTTGCTGTGCTGTCCATTCTGAGCTTTCCAGAGTTTTTTTTTATCTAAAATCAAAATAAAATGAAAAATAACAAAGACTTTTCTAAAATCTTCAAGAGAGCGAGTGTCTTACCTTATCGAATGTAGAGAACGAAATGAGTCGAATGCCAGAATGTTTCTTTCAGTTTTTACCTGAATCCTAATTTTGAAAACAGAAAAAATAATTTGGTCAAAATTAGTCTGTCTGGCTACTTATGAGATGTTCGATTTGTATGAATTTGCCGGCCAAGCCGGTGGCTACACCTGGAGGTGGACACTCAGAAAGGTTAGAGTGTAAACGAATAAATCCAGTTTCATTTTTTTTATGTTGGTCATAAATTTTGAAGAATTTTAAGTTTATTAAGGTCCAGGTAAAATAAAAGAAACATCTCATTTACAACAGTCGATTTGGTTGCCAGTGCAGTTCGGATCAAAGATTACAAGAGTGGACGGGTGGACGACAACAAAAACCTTGTTCGAACCTCTTCCGATTATCCTTGAACCTCCACCGCAAAGGAGAAGTCCGAAGCTCGCGAAAGTTCCAGAGAAACCAGCAAACGGAGACGAGCAGCAAGGAAAATAAAACGAAGAAATGAAAATGTTTTATGTGAAATAAAGTTTATTAGAGGTTGTGAAGAAAACGAAATTTCTTTTACTCAGATTTTTTACAATCAAACGCTTTTGCGAACCTTAATTTTTTCAAGATCCTCTTTGGCGACACCACGCAAACTGAGAACTTTCAATTCTTCAAATTTTCTTTCCATTTCGATTAAAAGTTCAAAGATTTCTTTATCAATAACAGAAATGCTTAGACTTCTAACGTTTGGCATTGACAACAGAAGAAACTTTAGGCTACTCGCGTTAATCATATTTGCGTTAATCAAATAATTCAACTTCAGATGAGTAATCGATGAAGATATTCCAAGTAGAACTTGGTTTTTGAAAGAATTTTGACAATTCAGGAGGTCAACACTTTTAAGCTTCGGCATTTTTAAAATCACTTTGATGAGTTCTCTGTCGTCGCAGCGTTCGATCTTTATCTTTTCGAGCTGATCGCTTTGTGATTCAAGTAAATTCAGAAAATTTTTGTTGCGACCAAATTCTCCTATAAATCGAATTGTCAAACTTTTGAGCTTGAAATGAAATCGTTTATAAGAATCAAGAAACGTATGACTTTCGAATAATTGAAGTGTCAAGCTTGTCAGTTTGGTGAAGTTTTCGAGCATTTTTGTTAAAACGCCATAGTCAGCACTAAGATAATAATTTCCGCTATACTCAAATGTTTCGATATCAAACAAATTAAGGAAAAATCTGGCGTGAAATTCGCTCATGAAAGGAAAGCGATGAAAATCAATTTTCAAATGTTTTAACTTCGTGAAGTTTAAAACTTTTAACTTTGTAGTTGAGTCATCAGCAAATGATTCTTGGTTTACATAAGTTCCAGTTCTAATAGCAAAGCTTTCAACTGATTCTTCGATTGATGAGAGAAATTCCCATAAATCCAGTTTTGTTTCAAAACATTCACCGTCGATTGAAACGCTTTTCCAGTCGTGAGCTTTGCTAATAATGTCTAAGTCTCTGATTTGAAACTTTGCTCTTCGTTGGACTTCAATGTTTTGGTATTTTCTCGAGCTATTCTTCAGCAAATCGTAATTTTCCTGTTTAAATCCACGATATTCACACAAAACAACTTTTATGTTTTTCATGAGATCACTTGATGATGCGATGCTGCTATACCAAAGTGGGCTGACTTCTGAAATTTGTAACAAGTCTTTGGCTTTTAAATGATTGAGAATCATCTCAGGAATGCCAAGAAACCGAGAGAAGTAAACCAAAGGATCCATCTCATCTAAAGTTAACTCAGTTTTCGCTGTTGCTTCCTGAGAAGACTTGTTATGTTCGGTCGTTGCTGTGCTGTCCATTCTGTGCTTTCCAGAGTTTTTATCTAAAATCAAAATAAAATAAAAAAAAATAACAAAAACTTTTCTAAAATCTTTAAGAGAGCGAGTGTCTTACCTTATCGAATGTAGAAAACGAAATGAGTCGAATTGCCAGAATATTTTTACCTGAAGTCTAATAAACGAATAGTCCAGTTTCATTTTCTTTCATGTTGGTCATAAATTTTGAAGAATTATAAGTTTATTAGGATCCAGGTAGAAATAAAAGAAACATTTCGTTTTCAACAGTCGATATAGTAACAGAATTAAAGATTAGAATTTATCATTGAAGCAAAATATGTCCGATGCTGTTTGGATCGAAGAATACAAAAGTGGACAACGACAAAAGAAACCTTCGAACCTATTCCGATTATCCTTGAACCGAAGGCTCCAGAGAAACCAGCAAATGGAGCAAGAAAAATAAAACGAAGAAATGAAAATGTTTTATGTGAAATAAAGTTTATTAGAGGTTGTGAAGAAAACGAATTTTCTTTAACACAAACTTTTTACAATCAAACGGTCTTGCGAACCTTTATTTTCTCAAGATCCTTTTTGTCGACACCACGCAACCTAACAACTTTCAATTCTTCAAATTTTCTTTCCATTTCAATTAAAAGTTCAAAGATTTCTTTATCAATTAAATAAATGCTTAGACTTTTAATGTTTGGCATTGACAAAAGAAGAAACTTTACGTTTCTCGCGTTAATCATATTCGCGTGAAGCATGTAATTCAACTTCAGATGAGTAATCGATGAAGATTTTTCTTTTGGAATTTCGTTTTCGAAAGAATCTTCACATCTCGTTATGTCGAGACTTTTGAGTTTTGGCATTTTCAAGATTATGTCGATGAGTTTTCTGTTATCGCAGCGTTCGATCGACATTTTTTCAAGTTGATCGCTTTGTGTTTGAAGGAAATTCAGAAAATTGATGTTGCGACCAAAGTTTTCTCCAAATTTCAATGTCAAACTTTTGAGCTTGAACTGAAATCGTCTCCAAGAATCGTCTTCAAACAAATGTTCGAATAAATGAAGTGTCAAGCTTGTTAGTTTGGTGAAGTTTTCGAGCATTTTTATTAAAGTGCCATAGTCAGCTCCTGGCCAGTAATCACTTTCAAACTCAAATGTTTCGACAGCAAACAAATTTAAGAAAAGTCTGGCGTGAAATTCGCTCATGAAAGGAAAGTGATAAAAATCCATTTTCAAATGTTTCAACTTCATGAAGTTTAAAACTTTTAATTTTGCAGATTCTGGGTCCCTTTGCCTTCTACTACGGAAAGAAAAGCTATCAACTGGTATTGGGTCACTTTGCCTTCTATTACGGATAGAAAAGCTTTCAACTGATTCTTCAACTGATGAGAGAAATTTCCATAAATCCAGTTTTGTTTCAAAACATTCCTCGTTGATTGAAACGCTTTTCCAGTCGTGAGCTTTGCTAATCAAGTCGAAGTCTCTGAATAGAAACTTTACTTTTCGATAATAGCGTTCAACGACTTCAGTGTTTTCATATTTTCTCGAGCGATTTTTCAGCCCATGGTCCTCCCACTCAAATTCCGTGAAGCAAGTTTCATTTCGTTTTTTGTTTGTCATAATTTTTGGATTATTTTTGGACTTCTCAGCAAGGACTCTTTCTGTTGCTTCTTCTGGACTGTAGAAGCTTCGTTTGACTTCAATGTTTTGATATTTTCTCGAGCTATTCTTCAACGAATCGTAATTTTCTTGTTGAAATGCATGATATTCACTCAAAACAACTTTTATCTTTTTCATGAGATAACTCGATGAAGCGATGCAGTTATACCAACTTGGGCTGACTTCTGAAATCTGCATCAAGTCTTTGGCTTTTAAATGATTGAAAATCATCTCAGGAATGCCAAGAATTCGAGAGAAGTGAACCAAAGGATCCATCTCATCTAAAGTTAACTCAGTTTTTGTTGTTGTTTCCTTAAATGACTTGTTATGTTCGGTCGTTGCGTTGCTGTCCATTCTGAGCTTTCCAGAGTTTTTATATCTAAAATCGAAATAAAATTGAAAATAACAAAGACTTTTCTAAAATCTTCAACAGAGCGTGGAGCGTGTCTTACCTTATCGAAAGTAGAGAACGAAATGAGTCGAATGGTCAGAATGTTTCTTTTTATTTTTACCTGAGTCCTAATAAACGAATAATCCAAAAATTATGACAAACATAAAAGAAAATAAAACTGAATTCGTTTATTGCGGTTCAGGTAATAATGAAAGAAACATTTAATTTTCAACGAAGAGAACTAACCAGGACGAGAAGGCGTCAACGACAAAAGGAAACCCGTTTTATGAGAAATAAATTTTATTTTAGAGATTGTGTCGATAACATAAACTTTTAAATGCACATTTCGATTTAATTGATTTTAAAATATTTCATCAAGATCCTAAATGTCTGTCGAGTTGTGAGCAACGTTTTGATTCAGAAAATTGACGTTTGATGACTTTAGCCTCGTTTGAGCTGCTTGCAGGTTTGTGATGCAAGGCGACATTGACGGAGTGTTCGTGTGACTGTTGCTGAGGTCACATTGATCGAGTTCATGGAGAAGTTCAGTTGCTGAGGGACCTCCACTTGCTTTTTGAACTGTAAAGGAAAATAAATTATTTAAAATTCTTTGATAAAAGTTTCTGATGTCTCACCAAGTTCGCCTTTGTTGAACAGTTCGAGAGCTGTAGTCAAATCCCACCACTGGATCGTTCCATTGCAATGACCTGTGAGCAAAAATCTTCTCGGTCGAGATCCCATTCTCGTGCACGATCCTTCACATTCGTGAACGCAGAACGAAGTGATTGTTGTTGAGTCAACAGATTTTATCACACAAACTCGATCGCCAGTCGACGCAAGTCTTACGAAAAGTTTGTCAGTGTCGGGAACAACTTTCTGTGAAGGAAAAAGAATATTTTAGTTAATTTCTCAATAAAATCTGAAGTCAATCAATTACTTGAATCATAAGTTGTTCATCATCTTGTTCCCCAAACGGACCAAAGTCATTTCCAGCAAAGTAAGTGTTGTTCGTTTCAACAGATTCGAGTGATACGACTTTATAAGACGCTTCTGGCGTCGAGCCAGGTTGAGTGCTGATCATTCCACGAAATCTCGTCACGCGCCACGTTCGAACGTGATTGTATTCGCTGCAGATCGAAATGAGATATTTCTCTGAGAGCGTCACCTTTATCACAGGCGACTGATGAACAGCGAACGTTTGAAAGAGTTGTGGACCATGTCCAACTGTCTCCGGATGCTGCACAATTACTTTAACACTTCCCGACTTCGTTCCATAAGCGATCTCAATCCAATTTCCAGATAAACCTAAGAACAATAAACAAACGACATCAAAGCTAAGTTCTGCCTAAAAAGTTTGAACATCGAACTGAACACAACAAAAAGCGTTTCGTGTAATTGAAAGAAACTTCTTTCATGCCAGCACCAAACCATAAGACTTTCACTATGGAAACGATAAGACAAGAAGCGAGTGGAATGATCAAAACGAAAACCTTCAAGCAGGCCCAAAAAACTTGTGATGACGACAAATCAGATTTGGTCTGCACGAAAGTAAACATAAAATGTGATGCAAGTCGAACCCTTGAGACTTTGTCAAGTGAAATATAAGCAAAATAAAGAGAACGAAACTAGAATTAGATTTTTTCTTTTACCTTCTCGTCCATCTGGTGCTGACATGCAAATTGGATTTTTATTTTTTGGGGATGATTTTGAGAGTATTTTAAGATTAATTTTGATTGAATTCTCGTTAGCTTGGTTTCAGATGCGAGTGAAACATCGAAAGCGGTGGAATACTCACTTGTGGTTTTAGGTGTCAAATACACCGAGATTGAAGTGATTTGATCGTTGGCTGGATCATGATAAAGCTCCGTGACTAATAAGTCGTTGTCTTTCATTCGAAGAGGAAACTTTTGCATGTCTGAATGGAAAGTCTTTTTAAGATGAGTTTGATGATGATTAGGAGATGACTTACCAATGTAGTAAATGCTTCCGTTATTGCAGCCCAACAAAAGGAACGAGCCAGCATGATCGAAGGAAAGAATTGGTAAAAGATCTTGAATTTGAAAGTGTCGCGTGTTTGAATGCCAAACTCCAATTTTCCCAGAAGACGACAAAGCAACTAATTGATTTCCAATGAAGAACAAGAACTCAACGCGAACTTGAAGATTGAAAGTTCCGATCACATCAGACTTGCCTCCATCTTCTCCAATTCCGTAAAGTTTAATTTCAGATCCATAACTAATAGCGACCATTCTCAAAGGCGCGTCATTTGATGACGTGATGTTCATCTTCGCATTTATCGCGATTCTCTCGATTACTTGATCGACGAACGGCGAAGTGAAGACAAGTTTCCAACCAGAAGAATCTTTCATGCGATAGCAAATGAAGAAATGAGAATAAGCGACAGCGAGCCAATTGTGATGAGCTTTGATGATTTGAACTCGCAAAGGATCGACCCAAGTTTGATTTTGTTGCAATTGCCCGAACACTAATCCCAAATCGTTTCTAACAAATTTGTTCAGATCAGCAGATGAATTTCTTGAATGTCTCAAGTCAAGCGAAGGGTTTCGTGAATGATTCCGTGAAACTCTTAAATCCCAACTCGAAGTTCTTGAATGATTGTGACGAGGTTGAACTTCATTCTGAGGCTTTGTTGGATCTGATGGAGCTCGCATGACTGTTCCAGGAACTGCTCGAGCGCTGGCTGTCGAAGTTGTTGGTTCGGGTTCAATTGGAGTTTGAGAAAGAGCAGCTTGCGCATATTCTTGAATTGGAATATCTGAAATAAATCAAAAGTCGTAAATTAAAAAGAAATAATTTCGCGGAAGATAAATTTCTTACTTGGAGACATCAACAAACAAAACAGCAAATCTCCACATCCAGAGTTGTCCATCTCTTCAATTAACAGCAATCTCTTGATCAGCGGAGATATTCCATAATATTCCGCTTCATGTCGCAACATTCGAATATTATCACAAAGCTTCAAATCAATATCTTTCGTTCTGCAAATGAATCATCAGAAGAGAATGAGAATGAATCATTAATTAACAATCTTCAATCAAATTGATTTACCTTAAATAATTTAAAATTAATGAAAATAATTGTGGATCACGATCAATGAAGATTGCGTTCGTCTCATCGCGTAAAGATTGTATTCGTCCTGATAGCAGCGCAGTGAAAAACGAGTCAGAGCCTCCTTGGCCGAGAGTTGTCTTTGAAGTGGAAAACCTTTGAAATTAAGAGAAAATCGATGAAATCTCATTAAGTTAAGTGCTTGAGTATCAAGTTTTACCTCTTTCCTCCGACATTTAAATGAATTATGTCTCCAGAATGCATTTTCCTGTTCTTGCGAAAATTTTCTTAATTGACGACGTCAAGAAAATGGGTCGCAGCTTAAATCCAAAGAAATCCAAGTAATTACTGATTGGACTCGATCAGAAACTTCTTTCCACACCAAATATTCGAGAAATGTTGCACAATTTATTCGATTTAATTAGTTTTTCCTTCTGCTGACGATTTGAGATTAATTTTTCTTTTTCAACTGAAACGAAACGAACTCTGAAAACATTTTTTTTTATGTTTTGTTTGTGCAAAGGCTGAACATTCGTTTGCTTTAGCTTAACCGGGAGATGATTATTCTTAATGACTAATCAAAGAATTTTCTTTTCTCTTTTTAATGTTCAATGCTCTAATCAACTTCCTGCACTTTAAAAACGAGTTAATTTGTTTGTAAACATTTCAACTCGAAAAAATTAGAAAATCAATAAATTCATTTTCTGTCCGACTGAAACTTCTCATCGGGCAACTCAAAATCACGTGAGTGTGTTCTGGCAATAAGTTTTCTTCGAAAGGAAAAACTGAGAAATTGGGCTTTGATAAAATTCTCTGTAAATCACCAATATCTCGTTGGTCAGCGACTTATGTAAGTTCAAGTGAATTCAATTCGAAAAGTTATTAAGTTCGAGTGAGAAAAAATAAAAACAAAACAATTGGAGTTCATTTAATTTTGCAAATTTCGCGGAGCTTTTGTTTTGCGTAAGGACTTTTTTTTATTGATTCTCATCCAGTGTCCTGTGCTCAAAAACAATTCACCTTTGAACTGTCAACTTTCGTTTAATCTCAAGAAAATGCAATCGAGAACTTTTATTCATCATGTGACCATCAGCAAAATTTTAATTTTTTTTTCGTTCAATTTTAGATTCTCACATTCCCATCCGAAAACTAATCGTTAACACTTTCCATCATGAGTGAATATTGGTTGATATCTGCGCCCGGTGATAAGACATGCCAGCAAACATGGGAAACCATGAACAACGTCACCAGCAAGCAAAACAACTTGTGCGAGAACTTCAAGTTCCATATTCCTGACTTGAAGGTCGGAACACTTGATCAGTTGGTTGGATTGTCTGACGATCTCGGAAAGCTGGACGCCTATGTTGAAACGATTACGCGAAAAGTCGCCGCTTATCTCGGAGATGTTCTTGAAGATCAACGTGACAAGCTGATTGAGAATTTGCTGGCCAACAACAGTAAGCGATAAAATCAATTGCAAATCATTAACAAAGAATTTGGTTTTTAGCTGACTTGTCGCAGTACATCACTCGCTTCCAATGGGACATGGCGAAGTATCCGATTAAGCAATCGTTGCGCAACATCGCCGACATCATTTCCAAGCAGGTCGGACAAATCGATGCCGATCTCAAGACGAAATCGCAAGCGTACAACAGCTTGAAAGGAAATTTGCAGAATTTGGAGAAGAAGCAAACTGGAAGCTTGCTCACGAGGAATTTGGCAGATTTGGTGAAGAGAGAACACTTCATTCTCGACTCGGAGTATTTAACAACTTTGTTGGTGATTGTTCCCAAGTAAGTTGACATTCAAAACTTCTCCTTTTGAGTCTCTAACTTCAAGTTTCTCTTAGAGCTTTGTTCAAAGACTGGGAATCGCAACACGAGAGGCTCACTGACATGGTTGTCCCACAATCGTCTCAGCTTATCACACAAGATCAAGATTATGGGCTGTTCACTGTTACGCTCTTCAAGAAAGTCGTTGACGAGTTCAAACTTCACGCTCGTGAGAAGAAATTCGTTGTTCGCGACTTCACTTACAACGAGGAAGAAATGGCCGCGGGAAAGAACGAAATCACTAAATTGGTGACTGATAAGAAGAAGCAATTCGTAAGTATCAATCACTTGATTAAAGAGAAAAGATAATCTTCAAATATTTAAATTGTTTGTAGGGTCCACTTGTTAGATGGTTGAAGGTCAACTTCAGCGAATGTTTCTGCGCATGGATTCATGTTAAAGCGCTCCGCGTCTTCGTTGAGTCTGTTTTAAGGTGAGATTGCTTTAAATTACTCTTCAACTCTTGCTTAATAACTTTTGATTGCAGATATGGTTTGCCCGTGAACTTCCAATCAATTTTGATTCACCCAAACAAAAAGAACCAGAAACGTCTTCGTGAAGTTCTCAATCAGCTTTACGGACATTTAGACGGATCTGCGTCTTCGGGTTCTGTCTCTGCTGACGTAAGAATTTATTTATTTTCCTCATGAAAATGTTTTTCTAATTAAATTTATTTTCCCTTCAGAATGTCGATATTCCCGGCTTGGGCTTCGGTCAGTCAGAATACTTTCCATACGTATTTTACAAAGTTGGCGTTGATGTAGTCGGAGAAGCAAAACCCTAAACGATTAGCACAAGCAGATATCAGCAAGTAAATAAAAAACAATTCCATAATAATGTAAATAAAGAGAAAGTTTATGTAAACCATTTAATTGAATTCAATTGCTAATCGTTGTTTGTTCATGAAGAGGAAGAAATAAATATAAAATCATTATCCAGTCCCTATAATAAAATAGAGAAAAATGATTGAGAGTTATTCATGAGCTTTTTAAATTTTTGAAGATAAATTTTAATATAAATATTTCATTTGCTCACATCAAGGAGAATAGATTACATCAAGTGGAAAATTACTTAAAAGGAAACTTCATTTAGCAGACTTTAAGTCTGGAACTGAGATATTTTAAGAAATATTTAGCTTCTCGTTTGAATCAAAGCCAACAGCGAATAAGTGAATTGCAGAATCTTCAGCAGCGTTTGCAAGTCAACAGAATTGAAGATTCCATTGAAACCTTTCAATCGCTGAGCCAAAATCAGAATCAAGAGATGATCTCTTTGAGTTCTCGCGTTCGGTGTGAACCATTCGACTTCGTAGATCGCTGAAGTTAAGTTCTCAACACAAACGTTAACGCGATTTCCCATCCAACACAAAACTGAGAGCTGCACAGTCACAGAATAAATCATCACGAACATTGTGATCGATCGAAATTCAGAGGCGCTCAAGGCATACAAAGTCATGCAGATGATTATTGCTGACAGAGAGAATTCGATTAGGAAACTGAATCTTAAGATTTCTCGTGCTTCGTTCATCCAATCCATGACTCGATAGCTTCGTAAAATTGTTTTCTTCACTTGCTCGTTGATCACATTTTCTTCAGATTCTTTCAGCAGCATTTTCTTGACTTGAAGGGTTAAAGCGTCGATTTCCCAGCATGAAAAATTCATCAGCAGCAAAGTGTATCCAGTGTAATAATAAAACAAAAAAATTCCGAAGCTCGCAATTATCGCTTGTTGAATGTAATGAGCGAACCACTTCGTAGTCATGAAGGAGTCGAACGGCAAGAAAACATAATAGAAGTTGTACGGCAGTTGATATTCATTGATATTTTTAAAGAGAAAAGGTGAAAAGATGAGGACGATGAAACCAAAAGACATCATCACTGCGCTGACAACAGAGATCCGAAATTCTTTCTTCATGTAATCAATCGAGAGAGACCAATCGTCGTCAGTTGAGCGAAGTTGCAACCTAAACGAAATCAATTAAATTAAGAAAATAAATTCGGAGCATTACAATTCTTGCCTCTCTTCGACAATCTTGTCCATCGCTCCTTGAATCCTGGCTTGGAAAAGAAACATGACCGTCAAGTAACCAAAATGTCGAATGATTTGTACTTTAAATTTATAAATTAATTATGAAAACAGAAAATTACTCGCCGGATGGAAATCTGCTTACGAAAATATCCAATGTTCTCCATCAACTCGATCGGTGTAAGATTTTGAGCGATTAAGAAGTATGAAATGTTTGCTATCAGAAAGTTTGCGTGAACTGTGAGAAGTAGAATGAAACTAAAGAAAAAAAGTCATTACAATCACTGTGACTTTACAGTTTTGATGTTTTTACAAAATATTCCATTTTCCTTCAGCATTGCGAGGATTCAGAAACTTCCACACAATTCCAAGAACTTTAACCATTCGAGTTGCATGAACGGAAGGTCCTTCGATGATTTCCATTTCTTTTTTTCCTGAAAAACTTTTTCCGTGTAACTCGGCTCACTGTCAGACGACGACTAAACGTTTTGAATGAATTTTATGGAAAGCAAGCTTTTTGAAATGAAATATTTAACAATAAATGTTACAAATTATTGAATAGCTTTAAAATATTAATTTACAAGAGAGAATATTCAATGTGATTCATCAAATGTGATTTTACAATGCATTTTCAAAATTAATACATGAATGTGAATTGATTAAAAGAACGCGAATGAGTTTTCATCAAATGGATTTTTTATTCCGTAAATGTTTAATGGTTTTTGTAAAATGTCATAAGTGCAACTTTAGTTCGTCGTTTGTAACAACGCCAGCAGCGAATAAGTGAATTGCAGAATCTTCAGCAGCGTTTGATAGTCAACCGAGTTGAAGATTCCATTGAAACCTTTCAATCGCTGAGCCATGATTAAGATCATGAGATGATCTCTTTGATTTCTCGCATTTTGCGTGTACCATTCGACTTCGTAGATCGCTGAAGTTAAGTTCTCAATGCAAATGTTTGCACGATTTCCCACCCAACACAAAACTGAAAGTTGGGCAAGTACAAAATAAATCATCACGAACATTGTGATTGATGCAAATCCAGAAGCGCTCAAGGCGTACAAGCACATGCCGAAGATCAATGCTGACATTGAAAATTCAATGAGGAAACTGAATCTTAAGATTGCTCTGGCTTCTGTCATCCAATCCATGACTCGATAGCTTCGTAAAATTGTTTTTCTCACTTTCTCCAAATTTTCTTCAGATTCTTTGCATTGAAACATTTTCTTAACTTGAAGAGTCAAAGCGTCGATTTCCCAGCATGAAAAGTTCATGAGCAGCAAAGTGTACACAGAATACAAGTAAATGAAGGGAATTGCGAAACACGCAATGAACAGATGTTGAATGTAATGAAGGAACCACTTTGGAGTCATGAAAGAGTCAAGCGGCAGGTAAACGAAATAGTTGTTGTAGAGCAGCTGGTAGTTATTGACATGGCCAAAGAGAAAAGGTGAAAGGACGATGACACTAAAACTAAGAATCACTATCACTGCGCTGACAACAAAGATTTTAAATTCTTTCTTCATGTAATCAATCGAGAGAGACCAATCGTCGTCAGTTGAACGAAGTTGCAATCTAAAAAGAATTCAATGAAAGTAAGAAATTAAATTTAAAACTTTCTTGCCTTTCTTCGACAATCTTCTCGATCGCTTTTTGGATTCTGGCTTGGAAAAGAAACAAGACCGTCAAGTACCCAAGATGGCGAATCATTTGAACTATAAATTTATAAAAAAAAATAGAAAATAATCGCCAGAGTTGAAATCTTCTTACGAAAATATCCTATGTTCTCCATCAACTCGATCGGAGTCAGATTTTCAGAGATAATTAAGTAGAAGCTGATTGCTACCACAAAGTACGCTTGAACCATGACAAGTAGAATAAATCTAAAGGAAAAACTTTAATTACAATTAATGCTTTTACATTCCTAATGATTTTACAAAATATTCCATTTTCCTTTGTCACTCAGAGGATTCAGAATCTTCCACAAAACTCCCAGAACTGTAACCATTCGAGTTGCATGAACGGAAGGTCCTTCAATGAAATTCATTTCCTTTTTTCCTGAATAACTTTAACGTTTATCTCACTGTCAATCGACGACTGAGAGTTTCAATTGAATCTATCACAGAATTTATATGGAAAGCAAGTTTTTAAATAAATTATTGTGAGATAACTAGATTGCAATGAAGGTGTCTTTTTCCCTTTCATTTTTCCCTTACATCGACCTAGACAATGTTCAACATATTAAACCTGTAGAGCTATAGCGATGTACAATGCATTATTATCAATACTTTTTAAAATAAATTATTAATTGACATAAAAAATTTATTCTGGGAAAGCATTTTCCTTTGAAAGTAGGTCGCTGCAATGACGTTCTCGGAAAAGGTTGGAAATGCATCAATATTAAATCGAAGGTTATCAAAAACTTCATACTTTTGTTCGTGTCTTGCACACGTGCCTTAATTTATTCAATTATAACATAAAAGTCAAAAGAAATTAGAAGAAAAGAGAAAATTAGTAAATTCAAAATTCGGTATTTGCTCTTCAAGTAATAAATCTTCAAAAGAATTCAATGAAAGCAAGAGTAAAACTTATTTCTCATTTCAATTTTAAGACAAAGACCTGGAAAAGTTTAAATGCAGAATATGTCTGTGACGTTGATGATGCACGATTGTATTTTTTCTCAAACGAGGTGACAAGACGAGTTCTTCGCGGAAATATTCTGACCTAGACAATGTTTAAATAATTGAACCTGTAGAGCTCGACAATATTTCAAACGTTGTACGATGCAATACAATTTTCAGAATAAATTATTCATTAAAATGTAAAGGGGAGCATTTTTCTTTAAAAATATGTCGTTATGACATTGTCGATGAAGAGAAATACGGATTTTTCCAATCGATGTGACAATCAGTTTGAAGGCTAGAAAAGTTCATTTAATAATTTATTTCTTAACAAATTTTAAATTTAAAACTTTAGATCTATTTTGTAATAATGCTGTGCGGTGACGTTTTGTGTGATAATCCAAGTCCCATTTGTTTAAGTGAATCTGTGAAATGATGTCATTCATATCTGTAACTAGTTTCCCGTTTGTAGCAAAGCCAGCAACGAATAAGTGAATTGCAGAACCTTGAGAAGCGTTTGCAAGTCAACAGAGTTGAAGATTCCATTGAAACCTTTCAATCGCTGAGCCATTATCAGAATGAGGAGATGATCTTTCTGACTTTTCGCATTCTGAGTGAACCATTCGACTTCGTAGATCGCTGAAGTTAAGTTCTCAATACGAACGTTAACGCGATTTCCCATCCAACAAAAAATTGAAAGTTGCACAACTACAGAACTCATCATCACCAACATCGTGAGTGACGCAAATGCAGAAGCGCTCAAAGTATACAAGCACATGCAGATGATTAATGCTGCCAGCGAAAATTCAATTAAGAAACTAAGTCTTAAAATCGCTTGTGCTTCGTTCATCCAATCCATGACTCGATAGCTTCGTAAAATGATTTTCTTTATTTGGTCCTTGTCCACATTTTCTTCAGATTCTTTGCACAGAAATAATTTCTTAACTTGAAGTGTCAACGCGTCGATTTCCCAACATGAAAAATTCATGAGCAACAAAACGTATCCCGTATAAAAATAAAAAGCTGTGCCAGCGGAAGTCGCTACCATCACTTGTTGAAAGTACTGGATGAACCACTTTGGAGTCATGAAGGAGTCGAATGGCAAATAAACGAAATAGAAGTTGTAGGGCAACTGATAATCATTGACATTGTCGAAGATAAAAGGCGATAGGACGAGAACACTAAAACTAAGAATCATTATCACTGCACCAACAACAGAGATTTTAAATTCTTTCTTCATGTAATCAATCGAGAGAGACCAATCGTCGTCACTTGTACGAAGTTGCAATCTAAAAGAATCCATTGAAAGTAAGTAATAAAATTTGAACATTTCTTGCCTCTCTTTGACAATCTTATCCATCACTTTTTGAATCCTGGCTCGTAGAAGAAACAAAAGCGCCAAGTAGCCAAGATGGCGAATGATTTGAACTTTAATTTATAAAAAAAAATAAAAAAAAAATCGCCAGAGTTTAAATTTTCTTACGAAAATATCCAATGTTCTCCATCAACTCGATTGGAGTCAGATTTTCAGAGATTAGTAAGTACAAGCTGAGTGCTACCACATAGTATGCTTGAACCATGACATTTAGAATGAAGCTAAAGAAACGAAATCGTCACAAATAAATATTTTAATAATTTTAAAGATTTTACAAATTATTTAATTTTCCTTTGTCATTCAGAGGATTCAGAAACTTCCACACAATCCCAACTTGAACTTTAACCATTCGAGTTGCATGAACGGAAGGTCCTTCGATGATTTTCATTTCTTTTTTTCTTGAAAAACTTTTCCCGGTAAACTTGGCTAACTGTCAATCGACGACTGAAAGTTTCAAATGAATATTATTAAAAGCAAGCTTTTATGAAATAAAATATTGAACAATAAAAGTTACAATTTATTGAATAGCTTTAAAATATTAATTTGTAAGAAAAAATATTTCAAGAATTTTTTTTAATATATTTTTCATGTCAAATATGATTTCACATTGCGTTTCCAAAAAATAATACATGAATGTGAATATTATTACACAAATGGAAAATCCATGTGAAGGATTTTTTAAATCCATAAATGTTTAATTGTTTTTATAAAATGTTGATGTCATAACTGTTACTTTAGTTTGTCGTTTGTAGCAACGCCAACAGTGAATAAGAAAATTGCAGAACCTTCAGCAGCGTCTGCAAGTCAACAGAGTTGAAGATTCCATTGAAGCCTTTCAATCGCTGAGCCATGATTAAGATCATGAGATGATCTCTTCGATTTCTCGCGTTCTGAGTGAACCATTCGACTTCGTAAATCGCTGAAGTTAAGTTCTCAACACAAACATTAACGCGATTTCCCATCCAACAGAAAACTGAGAGTTGCACAACAACACAATAAATCAACACAAACATTGCGGTCGATTGAAATTCAGAAGCGTTTAGGGCGTACAAGCACATGCAGATGATTATTGATGACAGAGAGAATTCGATTAGGAAACTGAATCTTAAGATTACTCTGGCTTCGTTCATCCAATCCATGACTCGATAGCTTCGTAGAATTGTTTTCTTCACTTGCTTCTCAACTAAACTTTCACTCAATTCTTCATTGTGAAACATTTTCTTAACTTGAAGAGTCAAAGCGTCGATTTCCCAACAAGAAAAATTCATGAGCAACAAAGTGTATCCAGTGTAAAAGTAAAAGAAGGGAAATCCGAAACTCGCCAAGATCGCTTGTTGAATGTAATGAATGAACCACTTTGGAGTCATGAAAGAGTCGAACGGAAAATAAACGAAATAAAAGTTGTAGAGCAACTGATAGCCATTGACATTGTCGAAGAGAAAAGGTGAAAAGATGAGGACGATTAAGCTAAGAATCGTCACCACAGCGCTTGCAACAGAGATTTTAAATTCTTTCTTCATGTAATCAATCGAGAGAGACCAATCGTCGTCAGTCGAACGAAGTTGCAGTCTGTAAGAATTCAGATAAAGTTAAAAATTCGGAAGACCGGTCACAAGCGACCTGGTAAAAGGATTTTCTCGATTGAGATTAAGATTAGGGTTAGGATTAGAATTAGAATTAGGATTAAGATTAGGGTTAGGATTAGGATTAGGATATGGGAGGAAAAAATCCTATAAAATTTAGTTTGACCATTTCTTACCTTTCTTCAACAATCTTGTCCATCGCTTTTTGAATTTTTGCTCGTAGGAGAAACATGACCGACATGTATCCGAGATGGCGAATCATTTGAACTTTAAATTTTTGAAATTAGAAAATTAATTGCTGGATGGAAATCTTCTTACGAAAAATTCCAATGTTTTCCATCAGCTCGATCGGTGAAAGATTTTCAAAGATTATTAAATAAGAGCTGATTCCGATCAGAAGATTCACATGACTCACAAGAAGAAGAATGAAGCTGAAATGATAAACTTTTGTCACAATTAAAGCTTTTACAGCTTTGAAGATTTTACAAAATATTGAAATTTCCTTTATCATTGAAAGGATTCAGAAACTTCCAAAAAATTCCAAGAACTTTAATCATTCGAGTTGCATGAACCGAAGGTCCTTCGATGAATTTCATTTCTTTATTTTCCTGAATAACTTTTCCCTTTCAACTTGGCTCACTCTCAAGCGACGACTGAAAGTTGAAATAAATTCAATCGCAAAAGCAAATTTTGTAAATTAATTATTGAAGAATAAAAATTGTTCTCTTCCTTTATTGACCTAGACAATGAATAAATATTTCTTTTTAAAAAGTTGTTTCCTAGAAATTTACGAAAGTGTTTTCAGATAATTTAAAGTTTGTGTGGAGGATTTTTAAAAATTGAAATTCATAAATGCTGAAGTGTAAAGTTCTAATTTAGTTTGTCGTTCGTAGCAAAGCCAGTAACGAATAAGTGAACTGCAGAACTTTCAGCAACGTTTGCAAGTCAACAGAATTGAAGATTCCATTGAAACCTTTTAATCGCTGAGCCATGATCAAGATCATGAGATGATCTCTTTGGGTTCTCGATTTCTGAGTGAACCATTCGACTTCGTAAATCGCTGCAGTTAAATTCTCGATGCCAACGTTTGCTCGATTTCCCATCCAACAGAAAACTGAGAGCTGCACAACTACTAAACAAATCAACGCAAATGTCGCGAGTGATGCAAAGAAGTCAGAACTTAAAGTGTACAAGCACATGCAGATGATTACTGCAGACATTGAAAAATCAATTAAGAAACTGAATCTTAAGATTGCCCTGGCTTCGTTCATCCAATCGATGACTCGATAGCTTCGTAAAACTGTTTTTCTCACTTGATCGTCAATTTGGTCGTTCAATTCTTTATGTTGAAACATTTTCCTAACTTGAAGAGTCAAGGCGTCGATTTCCCAGCATGAAAAGTTCATGAGCAGCAAAGTGTATCCAGAATAAAAGTAAAAGAAGGGAAATCCGAAACTCGTAATAATCAGATGTTGAATGTAATGAAGGAACCACTTCGGAGTCATGAATGAGTCGAACGGCAGGTAGACATAATAGAAGTTGTAAGGCAACTGATAATCATTCACCTTGTTAACGAAAAAAACTGAAAAGGCTGTGACACAACCGTAGAGAATAAACATCACTGCAGTGACGACAGAGATTTTAAATTCTTTTTTCATGTAATCAATCGATAGCGACCAATCGTCGTCAATCGAACGAAGTTCCAATCTAAAAAAATTTAATGAAAATAAGAAACTAATTTGAAGTTTTCTAACCTTTCTTTGATTATCTTATCCATCGCTCTTTGAATTCTCTCTCGTGAAAGAATTATGATGCCCATGTAGCCAATTTGACGAGTGGTTTGAACTTTAAATTTTTAAAATTAGAAAGTTTATCGCCAGAGTTAAAATCTTCTTACGAAACATCCCAGCGTTCTCCACCAACTCAATCGTTGTTAGATTTTCTGAGATTATTACGTACAAGCTGATTGCAATCACAAAGTTTGCCTGAACTATTAGATTTAGAATGAAGCTGCAAGAAAAACTTTTGTTACAATTAATTATTTTCAGAAGTTTAATGTTTTTACAAAATATTTAATTTTCCTTTATCATTGAGAGGATTCAGAAACTTCCAAAAAGTTCCAAGAACTTTAACCATTCGAGTTGCATGAACGGAAGTTCCTTCGATGGTTTCCATTTCTGTTTTTCTTGAAAAACTTTTTCCGTTTAACTCGGCTCACTGACAGACGACGAATGAAAGTTGAAATTAAATTTAATTCTGTGGAAAGCAAATTTTTTAAAATTGAAGAAAATATTTTTCTTTCGATATTGATCTAGAGAATGTTTAAATATTTCAAATATGTCCAATACATTTTCTAAAATATTTTCTTTTAAAACAAGTTTCTGAGTTGTCGAGAAGGGAAAATGCGGATTTTTCCAATCGATGTAAATATTAGTTTGAAGGCTTAAAAAGTTCATTTAATAATTTATTTCTTTACAAATTTTAAATTTGAAACTTTTGCTCTATTTTGTAATAAAGTTGTGCGGTCACGTTTTGTGTGGGAATCCAAGTTCCATAAATGTTTAAGTGAATCTGTGAAATGATGTCATTCATATCTGTAACTAGTTTTTCGTTTGTAACAATGCAAGCAGCGAGTAAGTGAATTGTAGTTTTTGCGCAATTTTTCTTTAAAAGAATTATCACAAATCATTTATGCCGCCTTCTTCGCCGCTTAGCCGCTTACGCCGAGACATACATAAATAATGAAGTGAAAGGATATCGCGAGTGGATTTTATTTTGTCGTTTGAAGCAAAGCCAGCAGCGAGTAACAAGTAGTTTTGTAGTTGTGTACAGTCACTTCCACACTCATGCACTGTTACCCGAATGCAGAAATAATCGTGGACTCATAGCAGTCAACGGTGCATTGTCGAACACTACTGTGTCAATCACGCAAACACACATGTCACATTCTATTAATGTGTTGTTACATGAAAGTTCGCTTGATGAATTGTGAATAAAGCTCGTCCAATAGTATTTACTTTTCTTGAACCTGTAGAGCTCGACAATATTTCAAACATTCTACGATGTAATACTATCCTTAAAATAAATTATTCATTGAAATGTGAACGTGGAGCATTTTTCTTAGAAAATGTCGCTTCGACGTTGTCGAATCGATGAAGGGAAATGCGGATTTTCCAATCGATGTGAATGTCAGTTGGAAGGCTAACGAAGTTAATTGAATAATTAATTTTTCATATTTTTGTTTTTATACTTTTGCACACGTGCCATTATTTATTTAATTATAATATGAAGATTATGATGAGAAAGATTTAAAAAATTCTTTCATTAAGTTTACAAAAAGTCTCGCTAATAAAGTAATTTTAGTTTGTCGTTTGTAGGAAAGTCAAAAGCGTGTAAGTGAATTGCAGAATCTGAAATGAAAATATTAAATTGAAAAATATTAAGCAAAAAATGTTAAAACCGTCAGAAGCGTCTCAAAGTCAACAGAGTTGAAAATTCCGTTGAATCCTTTTAATCGCTGAGCCACGATTAAGATAAGTAGAAGATCTTTCTGACTTCTGGCTTTTTGTGTGTACCATTCGACTTCATAGACAGCTGAAGTTAAGTTCACAATGCAATTATTCACTCGATTTCCCATCCAACATAAAATGCAGAGTTGCAAAGATACAATACAAATCGTCACGATCATCGTGGCCGATTGAATTGCAGTGGAGCTTAGAGTGTACAAGCACATGCAGAAGATTAATGCTGACATTGAAAATTCAATTAAGAAACTGAATCTCAAAATCGCCCTGGCTTCGTTCATCCAATCCATGACTCGATAGCTTCGCAAAATTGTTTTTCTCACTTGGTCGTCATTTAATTCTTTGCGCAGAAACATTTTTTTGACTTGAAGAGTCAACGCGTCGATTTCCCAACACGAAAAATTCATGAGCAGCAAAATGTATCCAGTGTAGAAAAAAAAGTTTATGATAGCACTGGTTGCCGTTGCCGCTTGTGGGATGTAGTGAAGGAACCACTTTGGAGAAAAGTAAGTGCCAGTGGGGAAATAAATGAAATTGAAATTATAAGGCAACTGTAAAGCGTTGACATTTGAAATAAAAAAAACTGAAAAGGAGAGCAAGAACGCATAAACAATCATTATCACAGCACTGATAGCAAAGAATTTAAATTCTTTCTTCATGTAATCAATTGAGAGAGACCAGTCGTCGTCGGTCGAGCGCAGTTGCAATCTAAAAGAATTCAATGAGAGTTAGAAATTAAATTTTGATGTTGTCTTGCCTCTCTTTGACAATTGTGTCGATGGTCGATCGAATTCTCTTTCGAAAAATAAGCACAACGAAAAAGTAACTAATAAGACGAATGACTTGAACTATAAAAGGCTTTAATAGTAAATAAATCATTCATCGCTTTGAGACTTGCTTACGAAGGTATCCAACGTTCTCCACCAAATCAATCGGTGTCAGATTTGTCAATCCAATTGCGAACAAGTAGCACAAAAGTGAATAAAATGAATTTTTGTTTTAAGAAATTTTGAAAACTTATAGATTATTTAGAAAATCTAAAAAAATTTTTCATAAATTTTAATTAAAAATTTTTTTATGAATCCATAGAAAACGTTACGTAAAAATTTGAAAAATATTAATTATTGAAAATATTAAGAAAAAAATGAAAAATAGAAGCGTTTACGTCAGAAATTGAAAACATTAAAAATTTAAAATCTGATTTTTAAAACAATAAATTTTCCATGAATTTTTTGTTTTTTCATATTGACGTAAGAAAGTAGTTTTCGATTTTCATTGAAATTATTAAGTTTTAAAAATAGAGTGAAACAATTAAATATTTAAAAACGATTCGTTTGATTGAAGATGTTTATGAAATTTGAAGTGTTTCAGAAAAAATTGAAAATTCAATAAAAAAATGTTTCAAATTTCGTTAATTTGAGAAATAATGAAAAAATTTAAGAGTCAACATTATTTCACGAAAAAATGAAAGAAGTGAAAAAGAAGATTTATGAAAGCACTGATTTTAGCTGATTCGAAACTTTTAAAAGTAAAAAAATTGAAATTATTTTTCAGTATTGAAAACCAGGAAAAAAAGTCATTTATAAAAAAAAATAAGAGTAGAACGAATTTTCATAAAAACCATTGAAAACATAAGATAAAAAATTTAAATTTTTCATAGAAATAATAATTTTTTTTAAAAAATGGCAGCCATTTGCAATTTTTTTGAGAAGAAATAAGATTTTGATGTTGAAATTTCTTTGACAATTATAGAATAAATGATTATTTGAAAAAAATAAATGAAAATGAAAAAAAAGAAATATAAAAAATATAGATTTTAAAATTTATCGCTGGTATCTTGCTTAAATCCAAGATTTCAATGTCATTTGAAATGTAGCAACTAATTCCGATCAGAAAATTTGCATGACTCACAAGAAGAAAAATAAATCTGGGAAAATGGAAAACTTTAGTCACAATTACAAATAATAAAGCCTTTTCATTCTACATTTTATTAAATTTTCCTTCAGCGTTGAAAGGATTCAGAATCTTCCACAAAATTTCAAGAAATTTAACAATTCGAGTTGCATGAACGGAAGGTCCTTCGAGGAATTCCATTTCTTTTTTTCCTGAATTACTTTTCACGTTTAACTTGGCTCACTGTCAATCGACGACTAAAAGTTGAAATTTAATTTTATTCTGTGAAAAGCAAATTTTTTTAATGAATTATTGAGGAAAATATTTCTCTTTCGATATTGGCCTAGTGAATGTTTAAATATTTAAAATATGAACATTATACATTCACTGAAATAATTTTATTGAAAACAAGTTTCTGTTACGTTGTCGGGAAAGGAAAATGCGGATTTTTCCAATCGATGTGAATATCAGTTAAGGCTAACGAAATTCATTCAATAATAATTTTTCATGCATTTGTTTGTGTCTTTGCACATATGTCATTATTTATTCAATTATAATTTGAAGATTAAAAACCTGATTGAAAACATTTATAACATTCTTTCATTAAGTTTAAAAGTTGTCTTGATAATGAAGCGAAATTGTGATAATCGAAGTAATTTTTAGTTTGTCGTTTGCAGCAAGGCCAGCAGCGAATAAGAAAATTGTAGAATCTTCAGCAGCGTCTCGAAGTCGACAGAGTTGAAGATTCCATTAAAACCTTTCAATCGCTGAGCCATGATTAAGATCATGAGATGATTTTTTTGGCCGTTTGCTTTCTGATTGTACCATTCGACATCGTAAACAGCTGAAGTTAAGCTCTCAATGCAATTGTTTGTACGATTTCCCATCCAACACAAAATGCAAAGTTGAAAAGATACCATACATACCATGACGAACATCGTAGTGGATTGAATTGCAGTGGAGCTTAGAGTGTACAAGCACATCGTGAAAATGAAAGCCGACATTGAAAATTCAATTAAGAAACTGAATCTTAAAATCAGCCGAGCTTCGTTCATCCATTCCATGACTCGATAGCTTCGCAAAATTGTATTCTTCACTTGTTCTTTGATCAAATTATCATTTAACTCTTTACTGTAAAACATTTTCTTAAATTGAAGAGTCAAAGCGTCGATTTCCCAGCACGAAAAGTTCATCAGTAGCAAAATGTATCCAGTGTAAAAATAAAAGTTCATGAGACCACAGGCTGCCGTTACCGCTTGTGGGATGTATTGAATGAACCACTTTGGAGTCAAGTAAGGGCCAGTGGGGAAATAAATGAAATAGAAGTTGAGAGGCAACTGAAAGTCATTGACATTTGGAATGAAAAAAACTGAAAAGCAAAGCAAGAAGTTATAAGCGACAGCAATTGCGGCGCTGACAACAGAGATTCGAAATTCGTTCTTCATGTAATCAATCGAGAGGGACCAATCGTCGTCATTTGAGCGAAGTTGCAATCTAGAGAAATTCAATGAAATTAAGAAATTAAATTTGAACGGGCCTGGCCATACCACACACCGGGTGACCACACACCAACCTATAGATTTTCAGTAGATTTTCTATAGAATCCTATAGATTTTTTATAGAAAATCTATAGAAATTTAATGTGTAATTTATGATCTATTAAAATTACATGGGAAATTAATAGATTTTAACTAGAAAAACCATAGAAAACGTTACGTTTCTTACGTCAAAATTCATAGAAAAAACATTGAAATTCTATAGAAAATCTATGGCTTTTTAAAGAAAGACATGAATTTTCTATAGAATTTCAATGTTTTTTCTATGAATTTTGACGTAAGAAACGTAACGTTTTCTATGGTTTTTCTAGTTAAAATCTATTAATTTCCCATGTAATTTTAAAAGATCATAAATTACACATTAAATTTCTATAGATTTTCAATGAATTTTTATTGTAGTTTCTATATTTCTGACGTATAAACTTAACGTTTTCTATAGATTTCCTATTTAAAATCCATTAATTTTGAATATAATTTAGATGTGAAACTTAATTAAATTTAATTTAAAAAACGATTGGTGGGAGTGTTTAGGGTTTTTCATCCGAAGAATGAAATTAATTTTTTCTTAAAAGCAGGAGAGGTGAGCAGGGCATAATTAGAATTTTGATTTAGAGTCTTCTTTTCCCAGAATGCGTCACAAAAAAATTTTAAATTTCTTTTACGCATTATCGGTGAGCTCATAAACCTTCTGTCTCTTTAGTATAAGAACAGCTGACTTCTTAAAGAAAGTGCAAGCTAACACAAGGGCATACATCATTTCAGTTTGATGAACTGTGATTTGTTCATAAGTTATTTTGAATATGATGAAACGAGTACACGGATTTCAGAGCTTATAAAATCTGATTAACCTTTTGCAAGCCCTAGTTATGCTGATTTGAAGCCTTTTTTTACCCAATGTATCTTCCCAAGCACTTTAATCCTTCAAAATGAGTCTAGATTTAAAGTCGAAAGAATACTGAATTGTTTTTCGAGTTTCGTAGTTTCTAAGGTTTCTAAGATTTTTCTAATTATTTTATATTGAAAATCTATTTATTTCAAATAGAAATTCTATTAATTTTCTATGTATTTTCAATATAAAACGTAACGACGTAGAAGTTTGACGTAACTGGTTTTCATAAAAAGTCCATTGAAAATCTATAGAGTTTCTATATAAAACCTATTAATTTTCTATTGAAATTCTATTGAATTTACGCTAAAAAGTGGGTGAACACACACCAAAATAAATTTTAGTTTTTTAATGGAAAATCCATAGAATTTCTATCTAGGAAATTTCTGTTAAAATTTAATAGAAATTCTATAGGAAAAAAATAGAAAATCTATAGAAAACTAATAGGTTTTTAATAGAAAGTAGAAAATATATGGAAAATATATAGGAAATTAATAGATTTTTAAATCTATGTATTTTCTATAGAAAATCTACATATTTCCTATAGAATTTCTATAGATTTCCTTGGTGTGTGGTATGGCTAGATCCATTTGAACATTTCTTGCCTCTCTTTGACAATTGTATCGATCGTCAATCGAATCCTTTTTCGAAAAATAAGAACAATGACCAAGTAACTAAAAAGACGAATGGCTTGAACTTTAAAAGTTTTTAATAATTATTAAATCATTCATGGTATCGAGACTTGCTTACGAAGGTATCCAACGGTCTCCACCAACTCAGCCGGTGTCAGATTTTTCAATCCAATTGCTAACAAGTAGCAACTAATTCCGATCAGAAAATTTGCAAGACCCACGACAAGAAGAATGAAACTGGGAAATGGAAAATTTAGTCACAATTTCAAATTTTATATTTTTCCATTTTACAATTTATTAAATTTTCCTTCAGCGTTGAGAGGATTCAGAAACTTCCACAAAATTTCAAGAAATTTAACAATTCGAGTTGCATGAACGGAAGGTTCTTTGATGATATTCATTTTTTTTTTAAAAAAACTTTTCACGTTTAAATTGTCTCACTGTCAATCGACGACTAAAAGTTGAAATAAATTCGACCACAAAATAAAGTTTTTAAAATAAAATATTTAAGGATAACTAGGTTACACGGAGGTTATTACCGGCCTATGGCGTACAACACCACAATTCTATTCCTTTATAAAAATTTCGTTTCTCTCTAATAAAACACAAAAAAATGTGTTGGGCCGAATTGAATTTTTTCCTACATTGAAAGTATTGAACAATGTTCCTGGAACAATGTTTAAAATATTGAACTGCAGAGCTAGACAAAGTTACAAGCAAAAATCGACTTTTTGTATGGAGATTCCAGGTTTTGGGCCCGTGGGCCTGATCCTGATGAGCTAGCCAAAAATCCTCAAAAGTACTTTTTACAATTTTAATTCTCTATCGACTGGTAAAAAAATCAATTTGCTAGGTAATTGCGTTCGCGAGTTATCTCAATCACGGACCACGGACAAAGCGACCATAATAGGGTGTTCCAATTTTCATATCGGTTAAATAAATGGAGTGAAAATGTTTTTATTTTCGACGGTATTATTTTCGGCTAGTTTTCCTTTGTCTTTTAGGCTGTGAAATGTTCAGAACAAATGTTCAGTTGGATAAGACGATTCGTTAAATTTCAAAGAGATTCGTCTCGACAAACGGCATAGCCACACGGAAATTTTTTTTAAGAAACATTTAGTTCAATCAATCAATCGAATTGAAGATTCTTCAGCAGCGTATGTGGCATATTTTCAATAAATTGATCTAGACAATGTTAAAATATTTAACCTGTAGAGCTCGACAGTATCTCAAAACGTTGTCCAATGCAATAATAATTTTAAAATAAATTATTCATTAAACTGTGATAATAATTTTTTTTGAAAATGTCGCTGTGTCGATGAAAGGAAATGCGGATTTTTCCAATCGATGAAAATATCAGTTTGAAGGGTAACGAAGTTCATTTAATAATTAATTTTTCATACTTTTGTTAGTGTGCCACACGTGCCAATATTTATTATTTCATAAAGATTGAAAGAACTTAAGTGAAAAAATAAAGATTTAATAAATGGAAAATTCTGTTTTTATTTTGTCGAATCTTAAAAAGAATTTAATGAAAGCAAGAGGTAAAACTTATTTTCCATTTCAATTTTAGGATAAAAGCTAAAATAGTCTGAAAGTAATTAAATTATTATTTTCATCTCAGACTATCGCATGATTTGTCCGAACAAGTCTTTCAAATTTTTCTCAAACATTAAAATAATTTTCCTTGACATAAATATTCATTTGCTC
The DNA here is from genome assembly GCA_033063855.1 of Smittia aterrima. Lineage (NCBI taxonomy): Eukaryota > Metazoa > Arthropoda > Insecta > Diptera > Chironomidae > Smittia > Smittia aterrima. The sequence goes on from CP093831.1 coordinate 27,657,758, forward strand.
ACACCGTGATATTTAGTTTACATTAAGTGAAAAGTTAATTAAAACTAAACGACATCTTGCAGAGTTTCAACTAACTTTTTAGTTTGTCGTTTGTAGCAACATCAACAGCGAATAAGTAAATTGCAGAACCTGAAATGAAAATGTTTAATTAAAAGTACTTAAACTAGAAAATGATCAAACCGTCAGCAATGTCTCGAAGTCAACAGAGTTGAAGATTCCATTGAAGCCTTTCAATCGCTGAGCCATGATTAAGATCAAAAGAAGATCTTTTCGGTTTTTGGCATTTTGCGTGTACCATTCGACTTCGTAAATTGCTGAAGTTAAGTTCTCAAAGCAAACGTTAACACGATTTCCCATCCAACAGAAAATGCAGAGTTGCAGAGATACAACAGAAACCATCACAAACATCGAGGACGATTGAATTGCAGTGGAGCTTAGAGTGTACAAGCACATCGTAAAAATGAAAGCTGACATTGAAAATTCAATTAAGAAACTGAATCTTAAAATCAGCCGAGCTTCGTTCATCCATTCCATGACTCGATAGCTTCGCAAAATTGTTTTCTTCACTTGCTCCTTGATCAAATTGTCTTCAGATCCTTTCAAAAACATTTTCTTAACTTGAAGAGTCAAAGCGTCGATTTCCCAGCATGAAAAGTTCATGAGCAGCAAAACGTATACAGTGTAAAAATAAAAGATTGTGAGAGCGCAGAATGCCATTATCGCTTGTGGGATGTATTGAATGAACCATTTTGGAGTCAAGTAAGAGCCAGTGGGGAAATAAACGAAATAGAAATTATAGGGCAACTGATGGTCATTGACATTTGGAATGAAAAAAACTGAAAAGCAAATCAAAAAAGTATAAACGACCAGAATTACGGCGCTGACCATCGTGATTCGAAATTCGTTCTTCATGTAATTAATCGAGAGAGACCAATCGTCGTCGGTTGAGCGAAGTTGCATTCTGTAAGAATTCAATGAAAGTGAGAAATTCAATTTGATGTTTTGTTACCTCTCTTTGACAATTGTGTCGATGGTCGATCGAATCCTCTTTCGAAAAATAAGAACAATGCTCAAGTAACAAAAATGGCGACAGGTTTGAACTTTAAAAGAATTTAAAACTTAACAAAACGTTCGCCGCATTGAGTTTTGCTTACGAAGGTATCCAACGTTCTCCACCACTTCAGCCGGTGTCAGATTTTTCAATCCAATTGTTAGCACGTAGCAACCAATTCCGGTCAGGAAATTTGCATGACTCACAAGAAGAAGAATGAAACTGAGAAAGAGAAAACTTTAGTCTCAATTACAAATTTAAAACTTTTTTGTTTCACAAATTATTTAATTTTCCTTCAGCACTCAGAGGATTCAGAATCTTCCACAAAACTCCCAGAACTTTAACCATTCGAGTTGCATGAACAGAAGGTCCTTCGATGAAATTCATTTCCTGAATTACTTTTTGCGTTTAACTCGGCTCACTCTCAATCGACGACTGAGAGTTGAAATTGATTCTATCATAGAATTTTATGAAAATCGTTTAGGACGGAGTCATAATATTTCCGATAAAATATTAAACCTGTAGAGCTCGACAGTATTTCAAACGTTGAACGATGCAATACTGCTTCTAAAATAAATTATTCATTGAAATGCAAAATTTATTCTGGGAAAGCATTTTCCTTTGAAAATAGGTCGCTGCTATAACGTCAACGGAAAGGGTTGAAAATGCATTAATATTAGTTTGAAGGTTAACAAAGGCTTCATACTTTTCAAAAGAAATTAGAAGAAAAAAGAAATTAATTAAATTTGAAATTCGGTATTCGTTCTTCAAATATTAAATCTTCAAAGATTTCAATGAAAGCAAGAGTTAAAACTTATATTCCACTTCAATTTTAAGATAAAAGTCCTGGAAAAGCTTAAATGCTGAAAATGTCTGTAAAGTAATTAAGAAATATTACATATAATATATTACATTAAGTGAAAAGATATCGCGAGTGGATTTTACTTGGTTGTTTGAAGCAAAGCCAGCAGCGCGTAATAAATGAAACAAGTAGTTGTGCAGTTGTGAACAATCACTTCCACACTCATGCACTGCAACGTTTAATGTTGTGACGTCATGAATGCAGGAAGACTCAGAGCAGTCAACGGCGCATTGTCGAACACTACTCTGTCAGTCACGCTAACACACATGTCACATTCCATTGATGTGTTGTTACTTTGGAGTTCGCATGTTGAATAAATTGTGAATAAAACTCCAATTAATATTTCCCTCATATACTCCAATCAAAATACGTCGTACGAACGCTGTAGAGGACAATTTCCTAAAATATTGATCTGGTGATTTATTTTTCTTCATAGAAACTTTTTCCAAACATTCAAATTATTTTTATTAGACATAAATATTTATTTGCTCACACCGAGATATTTAGTTTACATTAAGTGAAAGGTTACTTAAAACTGAACGACATCTTGCAGAGTTTCAACTAACTTTTTAGTTTGTCGTTTGTAGCAACGTCAAGAGCGAATAAGTAAATTGCAGAACCTGGAATGAAAATGTTTAGTTAAAAGTAATAAACTAGAGAATGATCAAACCGTCAGCAACGTCTTGAAGTCAACAGAGTTGAAGACGCCATTGAAACCTTTCAATCGTTGAGCCATGATTAAGATTAAGCCATGATTTTTTTGGGCCCTGGCATTTTGCGTGAACCATTCGACTTCGTAGACAGCTGAAGTTAAGTTCTCGATGCAAACGTTAACGTGATTTCCCATCCAACAGAAAACTGAGAGCTGCACAACTAACAAACAAACCATCGCGAACATTGTTGTCGAATGAAATTCAGAATCGTTTGAGGAGTACAAGCTCATGCAGATGATTAATGCTGACAGAGAAAATTCAATAAAAAAGCTGAATCTTAAAATAGCCTGAGCTTCGTTCATCCAATCGATGACTCGATAGCTTTGTAAAATGGTTTTTCTTATTTGATCTTCGACCAAACTCAATTCTTTGCACAGAAACATTTTCTTAACTTGAAGAGTCAATGCGTCGATTTTAAAACATGAAAAGTTCATGAGCAGCAAAGTGTATCCAGAATAAAAGTAAAAGAAGGGTAATCCGAAACTCGCAATGATCGCTTGTTGAATGTAATGGATGAACCACTTTGGAGTCATGAAGGAATCGAACGGCAAGTAAACGTAATAAAAGTTGTAGAGCAACTGATAGTTATTCAAGTTGTCGAAAAGAAAAGGTGAAAAGATGACGAAGATGAAACTAAGAATCACTATCACTGCGCTGACAACCGAGATTTTAAATTCTTTTTTCATGTAATCGATCGAAAGCGACCAATCGTCGTCAGTCGAGCGAAGTTGCAATCTAAAAGAATTCAGTGAAAGTTAAAAATAAAATTTGAACATTTCTTGCCTCTCTTTGACAATCGTGTCCATTGCTCTTTGAATCCTGGCATGAAGAAGAAACATGACCGTCATGTTTCCAAAATGGCGATTCATTTGAACTTTTAAATTTTAGAAATTAGAAAATAATCGATAAGAGTTGAAATCTTCTTACGGAATATTCCAGCGTTCTCCATAAACTCAATCGCTGTTAGACTTTCAGAGATTATTAAATAAGAGCTGATTCCGATCATAAGATTCGCATGACTTATTAGATGAAGAATGAAGCTGAAAAAAAAACTTAAGTCACAATTAAAAAAATTAAGAACTTTTTCATTTTACAAAATATTAAATTTTCCTCCAGCATTGAGTGGATTCAGAAACTTCCACATAACTTCAAGAAATTTAACCATTCGAGTTGCATGAACGGAAGGTCCTTCGATAATTTCCATTTTTCAATTTTAGGTCTTACTAGGCTAACAGTCAGTCGACGAATGAGAGTTTCAATTTAATTCAATCATGAAAACAAATTTTTTAAATGAATAAAAATATTTTTTCCTATACTGACCTAGACAATGTAAAAATATTAAAATATTAACCTGTAGAGCTGGACAGTATTTCAAACGTTGTACGATGCAATGTAGTCAATACTGTTATTAAAATAAATTATTAAATGAAATGTAAAATGTATTCTGGGAAAGCTTTTTCCTTTGAAAGTAGATCGCTATTACGTTCTCGGAAAGGGTTGGAAATGCATCAATATTAGTTCGAGGGTAACAAAGGCTTCATACATTTTGTTTCATCCATTTTGTGCATGTCATACGTTCGAGACTCGAACTTCGAGTAATTTTTGCGCATTTTTCTTCTTTAAAAGAAATATGCCTTCTTCGCCGCATACGCCGAGACATGAATATTACATTAAGTGAAAGGACATAGCGAGTGGATTTTACTTGGTTGTTTGAAGCAAAGCCAGCAGCGCGTAATAAATGAAACAAGTTGTTGTGCAGTTGTGTACAGTCACTTCTACACTCATGCAACGTTTAATGTTTTAACGTCATGACTACAGGAAGACTCAGAGCAGTCAACGGCGCATTGTCGAACACTACTGTGTCAGTCATTCTAACACAAATTCCGCATTTCATTGATGTGTTTTTACTTGAGAGTTCGCATGATGAGTGAAATGTGAATAAAAGTTTCACTTTTATACTCCAACAGAAATACATCGTTTGAAGTTTGAACGCTGTAGAGGACAATTTCCTAAAATATTGCCCTGGTTAAATCAAGAACATGTATAACTCTGAATCAGCTCAGAATATTCAAGGAGTTCAACTGTGCTGCTTACCAGCACAAATACTGAGCATTCCAAGTTCGCAAAATTTCGTTTTTGAGTTGTTTCTGAAATCGTATGAAGAGTACCAAAGGGAAGGGGTTTTGCTGCACATTTTTAATAAAACTCGTCCTTATTTTTCATTTCATCCTTCAAGCGCAGAACTTGACCTTCAATAATATTTCAATTGAATTATTAATCAGATGTATTGTAAAATTCTTTTGCAAGCTCTTTTTATTCTCATTTATAATTTATTCACCTTGCATACGAAACCTCACAAATTGTGAGACACAATACAGTTCTCAATCAAAAATCGGATTGACCTAGACAATGTCTAACACATTGAACCTGTTGAGCTGGACGGTTTTTTGAAACGTTGTCCGATGCACTACTTTTTTTTAAATAAATTATTCATTGAAATGTAAAATTTATTCTGGGAAAGCATTTTTCCTTGACAGTAAGTCGCAGTGACTAGACGAAAAGGGTTGGAAATTCGATATTTTTCCAATCGATGTATGTAATATTGAAGGCTATCAACGTTCATACTTTTGTGTTTTGTTGATGCCTTGCATACGTGACTTTATTTACTCAATTATTACATAAGCTTGAAAAGCTGAAAAAAAGTGGGACATTCTTTAAAAAAGAAATCGCTTAAGTGTCTCGATAAAAAGTTGAGGCGATATTTTAATATCAGAGTAATTTTAGTTTGTCGTCCGTAGCAAAGTCAGAAGCGAATAAGTGAATCGAAAAATCTGAAATTAAAAGTCTTTAGAAAAAAAAACTTTACAAAATATTTAATTTTCCTTTGTCATTTAAAGGATTCAGAAACTTCCAGAAAATTCAATCATTCGAGTTGCATGAACGGAAGGTCCTTCGATGAATTCCATTTCTGCTTTTCGGTCTAACCATCGAACGAAGAATGAGAGTTTAAATAAATATTGTGAGAAGCAAATTTTTCAAATGAAATATTAAAGAATAAAATAATTTTTCTTTCGATATTGAATTAGAGAATGTTTAAATATTTCAAATATTGTACAATAAATTATTCATTGAAGCATTTTACTTTGAAAACAAGTCTCTGTGACGATGTCGAGAAAGGGAAGTGCAAATTTTTCCAATCGATGTAAATATTAGTTTGAAGGTTAACAAAGTTCGTTTAAATATTTATTTCATAACAAATTTTAAATTTGGAACATAATTTTAAAAGAAGTTTATCTCAGATAAATTATCTGTTACTAGTTTCTCGTTTGTAACAAAGCCATCAGCGAATAAGTAAACTGCATAATCTGAAACAAAAATCTTTAATTGAAAATATTCAGCAAAAAAATTTTCAAACCTTAAGCAGTGTTTTAAAGTCAACCGAGTTAAAGATTCCGTTGAAACCTTTTAATCGCTGAGCCATGATCAGAATCATGAGATGATCTCTTCGATTTTTGGGTTTTTGGGTGAACCATTCGACTTCATTAACCGCTGAAGTTAAGTTCTCAATGCGAACGTTAACACGATTTCCCATCCAACAGAAAATGGAAAGTTGAGAGAACACCAAATAAATCATCAAGAAGATAGAGACCGATGCAAAGAAGTCAGAACTCAAAGTGTACAAGCACATCGTGAAGATTAATGCTGCTAGCGAAAATTCGATAAAGAAGCTGAATCTTAAGATTGCTAGTCTGGCTTCGTTCATCCAATCCATGACTCGATAGCTTCGTAAAATTATCTTCTTCACTTGCTCCTTGACCACATTTTCTTCAGATTCCACACATTGAAACATTTTATCAACTTGAAGAGTCAAAACGTCGATTTCCCAGCATGAAAAGTTCATTAGCAGTAGAACGTAACCAGTGTAAAAATAAAAGGCTGTGCCAGCGGAAGTCGCAACCATCACTTGTAGAAAGTACTGAATGAACCACTTTTTAGTCAAGAAAGAGTCGATTGGCAAATAAACGGCATAGAAGTTGCAGGGCAACTGATATTTATTCACATTGTCAAAGAGAAAAGGTAAAAAGACGACGACGCCAAAATTAAGAATTATTATCACTGCGCTGACAACAGAGATTTTAAATTCTTTCTTCATGTAATCAATCGATATCGAAAAATCGTCGTCCTTCGAACGAAGTTGCAATCTAAAAAAATTCGATGAAGTGAGAAATTAAATATAAATATTTCTTGCCTCTCTTTGGCAATGTGATCCATCGCTTTTTGAATCCTGGCTTGTAGAAGAAACAAGATCGTCAAGTATCCAAGATGGCGAATCATTTGAACTTTGAAAAAATTAAAGTTAAACCTTTCCTTTCCTCGAATTAAAATTTGCTTACACAAAATTCCAACGTTCTCCATCAACTCAATCGCTGTTAAGCCTTCAGAGATTAAAACGTAGGAACTGACAGCGATTACAAAGTTTGCATGAGCTATGACATTTAGAATGAAGCTAAAAGAAAATTTTTGTAACAAATCAATATTCAATAATTTTAACGTTTTTACAAAATATTTAATTTTCCTTCTTCGTTCAGAGGATTCAGGAATTTCCACACAATTCCAAGAACTTTAACCATTCGAGTTGCATGAACGGAAGGTCCTTCAATGACTTTCATTTCTTTATTCTCTTGAAAAACTTTTTACGTTTAACTCGGCTCACTGTCAATCGACATCTGAAAGTTGAAATTTAATTTTATTCTGTGAAAAACAAATTTTTTTAATGAATTATTGAAGAAAATATTTCTCTTTCGACATTGACCTAGAGAATGTTTAAATATTTCAAATATGTACAAAACATTTTCTAAAATAATTTCTTCAAAAACAAGTTTCTGAGTTTTTGAGAAAGGAAAATGCGGATTTTTCCAATCGATGTAAATAATAGTTTGAAGGCTAAAAAAGTTCATTTAATAATTTATTTCTTAACAAATTTTGAATTTGAAACTTTAGATCTATTTTGTAATAATAACATGCGGTCACGTTTTTTGTGAGAATCCAAGTCCCATAAATGTTTAAGTGAATCGGTAAAACGATGTCATTCATATCTGTAACTAGTTTCTCGTTTGTAGCAAAGCCAGGAGCGAATAAGTAAATTGCAGAACCTTCAGTAGCGTCTGCAAGTCAACAGAATTGAAGATTCCATTGAAACCTTTCAATCGCTGAGCCATGATTAAGATCATGAGATGATCTCTTTGATGTTTACCGTTTTGATTGTACCATTCGATATCGTAGATCGATGAAGTTAGGTTCTCAATGCAAATGTTTGCCCGATTTCCTACCCAACATAAAACTGAGAGTTGCGCAAAAACAACATAAATCATCACGAACATTGTGATTGATGTAAATGCTGAAGCGCTTAAGGCGTAAAAGCACATGCAGAAGATCACGGCTGACATCGAAAATTCAATTAAGAAACTAAATCTTAAAATCTCTTGAGCTTCGTTTATCCAATCCATGACTCGATAGCTTCGCAAAATTGTTTTTCTCATTTGATCCTTGATCAAATTTTCATTCAGTTCTTCATGTTGAAACATTTTCTTAACTTGAAGAGTCAAAGCGTCGATTTCGAAACACGAAAAGTTCATGAGCAGCAAAGTGTATACAGAATACAAGTAAATGAAGGGAATTGCGAAACATGCGATTATCAGATGTTGAAAATAGTGAATGAACCACTTTGGAGTCATGAAGGAGTCGAAAGGCAAGTAAACGAAATAGAAGTTGTAGGTCAACCGATAATTGTTCACATTTTCGAAGAGAAAAGGTGAAAGAACGATGACACTAAAACTTAGAATTACTATCACTGCGCTGAAAACGAAGATTTTAAATTCTTTCTTCATGTAATCAATTGAAAGCGACCAATCGTCGTCACTTGAACGAAGTTGCAATCTAAAAAAATTCATTGAATATAAGAAATTAAATTTGAAGATTCCTTGCCTTTCTTTGACAATCTTATCCATCGCCATTTGAATCCTGGCCTGGAAAAGATACAAGATCGTCAAGTAGCCAAGATGCCGAATCATTTGAACTTTAAATTTTTGAAAACAATTTATGAAATTAGAAAATTTATCGCCAGAGTTTAAATTTTCTTACGAAAATATCCAGCGTTCTCCATCAGCTCGATCGGAGTCAGATTTTCAGAGATTAGTAAGTACAAGCTGACAGCTACCACAAGGTATGCTTGAACCATGACAAGTAGAATAAAGCTAAAGAAAAACTTAAATTTACTAATAAATATTTAAATTTTTTAACGATTTTACAAAATATTCCATTTTCTTTCAGCATTCAGAGGATTCAGAAACTTCCACACAATTCCAACTTGAACTTTAACGATTCGAGTTGCATGAACGGAAAGACCTTCGATGAGATCCATTTCTGTTTTCTTTAAAAAAAGATTCGGTTTAACTTTATTCACTGTCAATCGGCGAATGAGAAATCTTTGAACTTTTTTTTTTGGGCGAAGCTTTTTTGCTAAAATATTAATTGACTAACTTTATCGTTTAAGTCTAATTATGAAAAGTTGTTTTTGGGGCTTTATTCAATGGTTTAGACAGCGCAAAATGTTCTTGAACACAACCAGAAAACACTTCCACGGATAAAAATGCCTTCAATCGTTCAGTTACAAACTTTTGTTATTCTTGTTTCGAAATTAGGCCTTGTCGCAATCAAGAAGTCTAGAAGTCTATAAAAACTTTGGAGCGACTGATTTTTTTAATCGCTATAAAGATTAGTCGATTAAAAAATGCGTCATTTTGGTGCGTCATTTATTGTTGACGTAAAAGAACAAAATACATTAAGATCGGCGACTTTAATGGACAAATTATTAGAGACGTTCAATTTGTTTTTATTTACCACCGCAGGAAGGAAAAAAAAGCACAAATTGACCACGTGATGGTTGACGTGAGACACGTAATGGACGTAAGGTATTTGTTCCCACACATGTTGACCTAGACAATGTTTAAAATATTGAACCTGTTGAGCTAGACAATATTTCAAACATTGTACAATGCAATTTCACTTTTAAATTTTTTTTTTAATTTAAATGTAAAATTTATTCTGGTGAAAGCATTTTCTTTGAAAGTATTTAGGTCGCTGCTGTGACTTTGTCGAAGAAGGGAAATCCGGATTTTTTCAATCGATGTGAATATCAGTTTAAGGGTAAAGAAATTCATTTAATAATCAATTTTCCATGCTTTTGTTTGTGCTTTGCACACGTGCCACCATTTATTCAGTTATAATTTAAAGATTAAAAACCTGAATGAAAACATTTATAACATTCTTTCATTAAGTTTACAAGTTGTCTTGATAATGAAGCGAAATTATGATAATCGAAGTAACTTTAGTTTCTCGTTTGTAACAAAGCCAGCAGCGAGTAAGTAAACTGCAGAACCTTCAGCAGCGTCTCGAAGTCAACAGAGTTGAAGATTCCATTGAAACCTTTCAATCGCTGAGCCATAATTAAGATCATGAGATGATCTCTTCGATTTCTGGCATTCTGAGTGAACCATTCGACTTCGTAGATCGCTGAAGTTAAGTTCTCAATGCAAATGTTTGTACGATTTCCCATCCAACATAAAACTGAGAGTTGACCAAATACTGAACTCATCATCACCAATATTGTGACAGATGCAAAGATGCCAGAACTCAAAGTGTACAAGCACATGCAGAAGATCAAAGCTGACATTGAAAATTCAATGAGAAAGCTGAATCTTAAGATTGCTTGTGCTTCGTTCATCCATTCCATGACTCGATAGCTTCGCAAAATTGTTTTTCTCACATGCTCTTCAATTTGGTTCTCATTAAATTCTTTTTGTTGAAACAATTTCTTAACTTGAAGTGTCAAAGCGTTGATTTCCCAGCACGAAAAGTTCATCAGAAACAAAACGTATCCAGTGTAAAAGTAAAAGGTTGCGCCAGCGAAACATTCAATGAACAGTTGTTGAAAGTAATGAATGAACCACTTTGGAGTCATGAAGGAGTCAAACGGTAAATAAACAAAATAGAAGTTGAAGATCAACTGAAAGTCATTCATTTCAACGAGAAAAGGTGAAAAAACGAGAACACTAAAACTAAGAATCAACACCACAGCGCTGGCAACAGATATTTTAAATTCTTTCTTCATGTAATCAATTGAGAGAGACCAATCGTCGTCAGTTGAACGAAGTTGCAACCCAAAAGAATTCATTGAATATAAGAAAATAAATTTGATACTTCCTTGCCTTTCTTTGACAATCTTATCCATCGCACTTTGAATCTTGACTTGTAGAAGGAACACGACCGTCAAGTAGCCAAGATGGCGAATCATTTGAACTTTGAAAAAATAAAGTTGAACCTTTCGTTTCCTCGAATCAAAATTTTCTTACACAAAATTCCAACGTTCTCCATCAACTCGATCGATGTTAGATTTTCTGAGATTAGTAAGTAAGAGCTGATTGCGATCATACAGTAAGCATGAGCTATGACATTTAGAATGAAGCTAAAGGAAGAAATTTTGTTACTAATAAATATTTAATGATTTTAATGATTTTACAAAATATTCCATTTCCCTTCAGAATTCAGAGGATTCAGAAACTTCCACACAATCCCAACTTGAACTTTAACGATTCGAGTTGCATGAACGGAAGGTCCTTCGACGACTTTCATTTCTGTTTTCAGTCTAACTTGGCTTAATATCAAACGAAGAATGAGAGCTTAGATAAATATTGTGAGAAGCAAATACTTTAAATGAAATATTTAATTTAAAAAATAAATTATTGATTGAGTAGCTTTCAAATGAATTATTAAACAATAAAATAATTTATTCATATTTTCTAAAAAGGTCTATGTGACGTTTGATGATGCGGACATTTACAAACTCACAAAAACTTATTTTCCATGAACAGTTTTAATTTAAATAATTTATTTCATAAATTTTATTGAATAAAATATTTAATCATTGTCTATGTCAATATCGGAAGAGAAATATTTTTTCAAATCGATGTAAATATTTTGACCAGCAATTTGTAATAAATACTTTTCAAGAGAACGATTAAGATTGAAAATTTAAATTACCAATTGTGTAAGAGAATCGGTAAAGTGTTTATGTGAAATGTTGAGATAATATCTACTTGTCATAAATATTTTTAACTTTAGTTTGCCGTTCGTAGCAAAGCCAACAGCGAATAAGTAAATTGCAGAACCTTTAGCAGCGTTTGCAAGTCAACAGAGTTGAAGATTCCGTTGAAACCTTTTAATCGCTGAGCCATGATCAGGATCATCAGATGATCTCTTTGATGTTTAACTTTCTGAGTGAACCATCCGACTTTGTAGATTGTTGAAATTAAGTTCTCAATGCGAACGTTAATGCGATTTCCCATCCAGCATAAAACTGAGAGTTGCACGACCATAGAATAAATCATCACGAACATCGTGGTCGATTCAAATTTAGAAGCGCCTAAGGTGTACAAGCACATGCAGATGACCACTGCTGATAATGAAAAATCGAGGAAAAAGCTGAGTCTTAAGATAGCTCTGGCTTCGTTCATCCAATCCATGACTCGATAGCTTCGTAGAATTGTTTTTTTCACTTGCTCGTTGACCAAATTTTCTTCATATTCCTCACATTGAAACATTTTATTGACTTGAAAAGTCAACGCGTCGATTTCCCAGCATGAAAAATTCATGAGCAGCAGAACGTTTCCAGTGTAACAGTAAAAGAAGGGAACTCCGAGAATCACAATGATTACTTGTTGAATGTAATGAATGAACCACTTTGGAGTCAAGAAGGAGTCGAATGGCAAGTAAACAAAATAGAAGTTGCTGGGCAACTGAAAGTCATTCATTTCAACGAGAAAAGGTGAAAGGATGAGGACACCACAATTAAGAATCATTATCACTGCGCTGACAACCGAGATGCGAAATTCTTTCTTCATGTAATCAATCGATATCGAAAAGTTTTCATTAGCTGAACGAAGCTGCAATCTAAAAGAATTCAATGAAAGAAAGAAATTAAATTTAAACATTTCTAACCTTTCTTTGACAATCTTATCCATCGCACTTTGAATTCTGGCTTGTAGGAGAAACATGATCGTCAAGTAACCAAGATGGCGAATGATTTGAACTATAAATTTTTAAAATCAAAAATAATCAATGAATGGAAATCCTCTTACGCAAAATTCCAACATTCTCTATAAACTCGATCGCTTTTAAGTTTGCTGAGACTAAAAAGTAAGAGCCGATTCCGATCACAAAATTTATATGAACTGCGAGAAGAAGAATGAAACTAAATAAAAAAATCGTTACAAATAAATATTTAACAATTTTAATGATTTTACAAATTATTTAATTTTCCTTCTGCATTGAGTGGATTCAGAAATTTCCACACAATCCCAACTTGAACTTTAACCATTCGAGTTGCATGAACGGAAGGTCCTTCGATGATTTTCATTTCTGTTTTTCCTAAAACCCTTCTCGGTCTCACTTGGCTCACTGTCATTCGATGACTGAGGGTTTGAATTATTTCAATGATAGAATTCCAGTGGAAAGCAAATTTTCTCAAAAAAACAAAAATTCTTTTCTTGGATATTGACCTAGTGAGTTTGTAACTCCGAATAATTTCAATTTAAAAAACTTATTTTCCATGAACAGTTTTAATTTAAAATAATTTATTTCATGGTCTTGTAGATCCGGAATATTTCAAATCGATGTAAGAATTTTGACAAAAATGTTAAAATATTTGTTCATTTATTTTTCATAGTTGAAACATTTCTTCCTAGAATAATTTCCTAGAAAATTACGAACACAATTTCAACTAAAATTCATGTGAAAAAGTTTTTAAACTCATAAGTGTCTCTGTAAAATTCTGATTTAGTTTGTCGTTCTAAGCAAAGTCAGTAACGAATAAGTAAATTGCAGAACCTTCAGCAGCGTTTCGAAGTCAACCGAGTTGAAGATTCCATTGAAACCTTTCAATCGCTGAGCCCTGATTAGGATCATGAGATGATCTCTTTGATGTCTTGTGTTCTGCGTGTACCATTCGACGTCGTAAGCAGCTGAAGTTAAGTTCTCAATGCAAATGTTAACGCGATTCCCCATCCAACATAAAACTGAAAGTTGCGCGACTAAACAGTAAATCGCCACGATCATCGTTGTCGATTGAATTGCAGTGGAGGTTAGAGTGTACAAGCACACACAGATGATTACTGCTGACATTGAAAAATCGATTAAGAAACTGAATCTTAAGATTGCTCGAGCTTTGTTCATCCAATCCATGACTCGATAGCTTCGCAAAATTGTTTTCTTTACTTGCTCGTCATTCAATTCTTTTTGTTGAAAAATTTTCTTAACTTGAAGAGTCAAAGCGTCGATTTCGAAACATGAAAAATTCATCAGCAGCAAAACGTTTACCGTGTAAAAGTAATAGAGAGAAGCACTGGAACTCATCATGAAAGCTTGTTGAATGTAATGAAGGAACCACTTTGGAGTCATGAAGGAGTCGAACGGCAAGTAAACGAAATAGAAGTTTAAGGACAACTGTAAGTTGTTCATTTCGACGAGAAAAGGTGAAAAGATGAGAATGCACAAACTAAGAACCAATATCACAGCGCTGACACGAACAATTTTAAATTCTTTCTTCATGTAATCAATCGAGAGCGACCAATCGTCGTCAGTTGAACGAAGTTGCAATCTAAAAGAATTCAATTAAAAGTAAGAATTTTTTTATCATTTCTTGCCTCTCTTCGACAATGTGATCAATCGCTTTTTGAATTCTGGCTTGGAAAAAGACCAAAATGGCAAAGTATCCAAAATGGCGAACGATTTGAACTATAAGTTTTTGAAATTAATAAATTATTCGCTTGATGGAAATCTGCTTACGCAAAACTCCAACGTTCTCCATCACCTCGATCGCTTTTACGTTTGCTGAGACTAAAAAGTAAGAGCTGATTCCGATCACAAAATTTATGTGAGTTGCGAGAAGAAGAATGAAGCTGAATAAAAAAATCGTTACAAATAAATATTTTAATAGTTTCAATGATTTTACAAAATTTTTAATTTTCTTTCAGCATTCAGAGGATTCAGAATCTTCCACAAATATCCCAGAACTGTAACCATTTGAGTTGCATGAACGGAAGGTCCTTCAATAATTTCCATTTCTTTATTTTCCTGAAAGACTTTTCCCATTTAACTTGGCTCACTGTCAATCGACGACTGAGGGCTTGAATTATTTCAATGATAGAATTCCAGTGGAAAACAAATTTTCTTAATAGAATAAAAATATAATTCTTCCGATATTGACCTAGGGCTTATTTTCTGAATAATTTCAATTTAAATAATTTATTTCAAAAATATTAATAATTAAAATATTTAATCATGGTCTTGGTCAATATCGGAAGAGAAATATTTTTTCAAATCGATGTGAGTATTTTGACTAGCATAAATATTTGTTCATTTATTTTTCATAATTAAAACATCGATTTGAAATAGATCTAATACTTTTCTAGAGAACGAATAAGATTTTAACTAAAAATTTATGTGAGAGAGTTTTTAAAATCATAAATATTTATTTGTTTATGCGAAATGTTAAGATAATATCTGTAACTAGTTTGCCGTTCGTAGCAAAGTCAGCAGCGAATAAGTGAATTGCAGAACCTTCAGCAGCGTTTGCAAGTCAACAGAATTGAAGATTCCATTGAAACCTTTCAATCGTTGAGCCATGATTAAGATCATGAGTTGATCCTTTTGATTTCTGGCTTTTTGCGTAAACCATTCCATCTCGTAAATCGCTGAAGTTAAGTTCTCAATGCAAATATTGAAGCGATTTCCCATCCAGCAGAAAACTGAAAGTTGAGCGACCATAGAATAAATCATCACGAACATTGCGGTCGATTGCAAATCAGAGGCGCCTATGGCGTACAAGCACATGCAGATGATCACTGCTGACATTGAAAAATCAATCAAGAAACTGAATCTCAAGATTGCTCTTGCTTCGTTCATCCAATCCATGACTCGATAACTTTGTAAAATTGTTTTCTTAACTTGCTTGTCAACATTTTCTTCAGATTCATTCTGCTGAAACATTTTCTTAACTTGAAGAGTTAAGGCGTCGATTTCCCAGCATGAAAAGTTCATCAGCAACAAAGTGAATCCAGTGTAAAAATAAAAGAAGGGAATTCCGAGAGTCACAATGATTACTTGTTGAATGTAATGAATGAACCACTTTGGAGTCAAGAAGGAGTCGAATGGCAAGTAAACAAAATAAAAATTGCTGGGCAACTGAAAGTCATTCATTTCAACGAGAAAAGGTGATAGGATGAGGACACCACAATTAAGAATAATTATCACTGCGCTGACAACCGAGATGCGAAACTCTTTTTTCATGTAATCAATCGATATCGAAAAATTTTCATTAGCTGAAC
Source organism: Smittia aterrima (assembly GCA_033063855.1). NCBI lineage: Eukaryota > Metazoa > Arthropoda > Insecta > Diptera > Chironomidae > Smittia > Smittia aterrima. The sequence goes on from CP093831.1 coordinate 27,673,826, forward strand.
GAAGCTGCAATCTAAAAGAATTCAATGAAAGAAAGAAATAAAATTTGAACGTTTGTGACCTCTCATCGACAATCTTATTCATTGCTCTTTGAATCCTGACTTGAAGAAGAAACAAAATCGTTAAGTAACCAAGATGGCGAACGATTTGAACTATAAATTTTTAAAATCAAAAATAATCAATGAATGGAAATCCTCTTACGCAAAATTCCAACATTCTCTATAAACTCGATCGCTTTTAAGTTTGCTGAGACTAAAAAGTAAGAGCCGATTCCGATCACAAAATTTATATGAATTGCGAGAAGAAGAATGAAGCTAAATAAAAAAAAATCGTTACAAACAAATATTTAATAATTTTTAATGATTTTACAAATTATTTAATTTTCCTTCTGCATTGAGTGGATTTTGAAACCTCCACAAAATTCCCAGAACTTTAATCATTCGAGTTGCAGGAACGGAAGGTCCTTCGATGATTTTCATTTCTTTTTCTTTTTTCCTGAGAAAAAAAAATCGATCTCTCTTGGCTCACTGTCAATCGACGACTGAGGGTTTGAATTATTTCAATGATAGAATTCCCGTGGAAAGCAAATTTTCTAAATTGAACTAAAATATTTTCTTCCGATATTGACCTAGGCAATGATTAAATATTTGAAACAATAATATCTTTAAAATAAATTATTGATTTTAAAATTATTCTTGAAAAACAAGCTTTTGTGAGTTTGTAAATGCGAAGTATTCAAATCGATGTAAGAATTTTGACAAAAAAGTTAAAATTTTTGTTCATTTATTTTTCATGCCTAAAACGTTCCTTTCTAATAAATAATTTCCTAGAAAATTATGAATATGATTTCAACTAAAATTCGTGTGAAAGTTTCCAAACGCATAAATGTTTTAGTGTCTCTGTAAAATTCTGATTTAGTTTGTCGTTTGTAGCAAAGCCATCAAAGAATAAGTGAATTGCAGAACCTTCAGCAGCGTTTGGAAGTCAACAGAATTGAAGATTCCATTGAAACCTTTCAATCGCTGAGCCATTATCAGAATAAGGAGATGATCTTTCTGACTTTTCGCATTCTGTGTGAACCATTCGAGGCTGTAGACTTCAACATTTAAGTTCTCAATGCAATTATTAACGCGATTTCCCATCCAACAGAAAACTGAGAGCTGCACAACTACCATGCAAATCATAACGAGCATCGGGATCGATTCAAATTCAGAAGTGCTTAGGGCATGCAAAAACATGCAGCCGACTAATGCTGACATTGAAAAATCAATTAAAAAGCTAAATTTTAAGATTTCTCTGGCTTCTGTCATCCAATCCATGACTCGATAGCTTTGTAAAATTATTCTTCTAATTTGGTCGTTTTCGTTGTTTATTTCATTCTGTAAAAACAATTTCCTTACTTGAAGAGTCAGAGCGTCGATTTCCCAGCATGAAAAATTCATGAGCAATAAAACGTTTGCAGTGTAAAAGTAATTGAAGGGAAATCCAAGACTCGCAATTACCACTTGTTGAATGTAATGAATGAACCACTTTGGAGTCATGAAGGAATCGATTGGCAGGTAAACGAAATAGTTGTTATAAGGCAACTGATACTTGTTGACATTATTGAAGAGAAAAGGTGTAAAGATGAGGACATTAAAACTAAGAATCATTATCACTGCACTGACAACTGAAATCCGAAATTCTGTTTTCATGTAATCAATCGATAGCGACCAATCATCGTCAGTCGAACGAAGCTGCAATCTGAAATAATCCAATGAAATAAAAAAAAAATAAAAAAATCGAACCTTTCTGACCTTTCCTTGACAACCTTGTCCAGCGCTTTTTGAATCTTGGCTTGGAAAAGAAACAAAATGGCCAAGTAACCAAGATGTCGAATGATTTGAACTTTAAATTTGTAGAAATTAGAAAATTATTTATCAGAGATAATCTTCTTACGAAAAATTCCGATGTTCTCCATCAACTCAATCGCTGTTAAGCCTTCAGAGATTAGAACGTAGGAACTGATTCCGATCACAAAATATGAATGAATTATTAGAAGTAAAATGAAGCTGGAAGATAAAATAATTTGGTCGCAAATAAATATTTAATAATTTTAATGATTTTACAAAATATTTAATTTTCCTTCTGCATTCAGAGGATTCAGGAATTTCCACACAATCCCAACTTGAACTTTAACCATTCGAGTTGCATGAACGGAAGGTCCTTCGATGACTTTCATTTCTTTTTCTACCTGAAAGAATTTAACGTTTAACTTGCCTCACTGTCAATTGACGACTAAGAGTTTAAAATAATTCATAGAATTTCTATGGAAAGCAAATTTTTTAAATTAAATATTAAAGAATAAAAATGATTTTCTTCCTACATTGACATAGACAATGATTAAATAATTAAAACAATATGATATTTATCATATTAAATTTCATATTTGAAACATTTCTTTGTAATGAATACTTTCCTATAATATAATATTTTTATTTTATCTGAAAACAGTTTTCTATGACGTTGTGGAGGAAAGGAAATTCGGATTATCCAAATCGATGTAAATATTTAATATTAGCTTAGAGGCCCTCTAATAGAGGGTAATAAATTTCAAAAAAAAATTCATCATTAAGATCTGTAACTAGTTGTTCGTTTGTAACAAAGCCATCAGCGAATAAGTGAACTTCAGAATCTGGAATAAAAATCTTAAATTGAAAATATTCAGCTAAAAAATTTTCAAACCTTCAGCAGTGTCTGCAAGTCAACAGAGTTGAAAATTCCATTGAAACCTTTCAATCGTTGAGCCATTATCAGAATAAGGAGAACATCTCTCCGATTTCTGGGTTTTAGTGTGAACCATTCGACTTCGTAAATCGCTGAAGTTAAGTTCTCAATGCCAACGTTTGCACGATTTCCCATCCAACAGAAAACTGAGAGCTGCACAATTGCCATGCATATCATCAAAATCACTGCAGCCGATTCAGATTCAGAAGTGCTTAAAGCGTGAAAGAATATGCATAAGACTAATGCTGACATTGAAAACTCAATTAAAAAGCTGAATCTTAAGATTGCTCTGGCTTCGTTCATCCAATCCATGACTCGGTAGCTTCGTAAAATTGTTTTCTTTACTTGCTCGTTGACCACATTTTCTTCAGATTCTTTTTGTTGAAACATTTTCTTAACTTGAAGAGTCAAAGCATCGATTTCCCAGCATGAAAAATTCATCAGCAACAAAACGTATCCAGTGTAAAAGTAAAAGAAAGGAAATCCGAGACTCGCAATTATCACTTGTTGAATGTAGTGAATGAACCACTTTGGAGTCATGAAAGAGTCGAATGGCAAATAAACGAAATAGTTGTTATAGATCAACTGATAATTATTAAGATTGTCAATGAGAAAAGGTGAAAGGACGATGATGATATAACCAAAAATCATTATCACAACAATGGCGACAAAGATTTTAAATTCTTTTTTCATGTAATCAATTGATAACGAAAAATTCTCATCAGTTGAACGAAGTTGCAATCTAGAAGAATTCATTGAAAGTAAGAGCGTCCTGTTCCTGTCCCAAGAAAACCGTACAAAAGTTTCGGGCCCCATTTTATGGACCCGAGGGAAAATAAAAATAACAATATTTCCCGTAACGGAAATTATAATTTTTGAATATTGGGGCCCTTTATTATGTTATATGGCTCGGCATGTGGGACCCTAGCTATACTAAATTTACGATACCTACGCAAGCCCATCTTTTGTTTATAAACAGGCCCAAACGATTTTTTACTAGTTTGATCCCATGACATGAATTTTAAAACTCTTTTATAATATTTTCGGGCTATGCCTCAAAATTTTTAAACAAATTTTTTCGTCACAACGGAACAAATCTGGTAATTTTTTAAGCTTTATATGAGGCACGAGCCCCAAACTGAGGCCCGAAACATTTGTACGGTATTCCCGGGACAGGAACAGGAGAGTGAAAGTAAGAAATAAAACATTTTTTGCCTCTCTTCTACAATCTTGTCCATCGCTCTTTGAATCCTGGCATGTAGAAGAAATATTATCGTTAAGTAACCAAGATGGCGAATGATTTGAACTTTAAAAATTTGAAATTAGAAAATTATTCGCTGGATGGAAATCTGCTTACATAAAATTCCAGCGTTCTCCATCAACTCAATCGCTGTTAAGCCTTCAGAGACTAAAATGTAGGAACAGATTCCAATCACAAAGTATGCATGAATAGTGAGAAGTAAAATGAAGCTAAAAGAAAACTTTTGACACAAAAAATATTTAATAATTTTGAAGATTTTACAAAATATTTAATTTTCCTTTTGCATTCAGAGGATTCAAAAACTTCCACACAATCTCAACTTGAACTTTAACCATTCGAGTTGCATGAACAGAAGGTCCTTCAATGATTTTCATTTTTGTTTTTTTTGTCTGAAAAACTTTTAACGTTTAACTTGGCTCACTGTCAAGCGACGACTGAGGGTTTAAAATAAATCGATCAAATTCAATTAAATATTAAAGAATAAAAATTCTTTTCTTTCTACATTGACCTAGACAATGATTAAATGTTTTAATCAATAATATTTCTAAAATGAATTATTTAATTTTAAATTATTCTTGAAAAATAATTTTGTACATCCGGAATATTTCAAATCGATGTAAGTATTTTGATTAGCAAAAATGTTTAAATATTTGTTCATTTAATGTCATGCCTAAAACATTTCTTTCTAATAAATAATTTTCTAGAAATTTACAAATGTGATTTCAACTAAAATTCGTGTGATAGAGTTTTTAAGCTCATAAATGTTTAAGTGGCTCTGTAAAATTCTGATTTAGTTTGTTGTTTGAATCAAAGCCAACAGCGAATAAGTGAATTGCAGAACCTTCAGCAACGTTTCAAAGTCAACAGAATTGAAGATTCCATTGAAACCTTGCAATCGTTGAGCCATGATTAAAATCATGAGATGATCTCTTTGATTTCTCGCGTTCTGAGTGAACCATTCGACGTCGTATACTGCTGAAGTTAAGTTCTCAATGCAAACGTTAGCACGATTTCCAATCCAACATAAAACGCAGAGTGACACAATTACAGAAGTCATCATCAACAACATCGTGAGTGATGCAAATGCAGAAGCGCTTAAGGCGTAAAAGCACATGCAGAAGACAACTGCTGACATTGAAAAATCAAGCAAAAAGCTGAATCTTAAAATCGCTCGTGCTTCATTCATCCAATCCATGACTCGGTAGCTTCGTAAAATGATTTTCTTCACTTGCTCGTTGATCAAATTTTCATCATATTCTTTGCACAGAAACATTTTCTTAACTTGAAGAGTCAAAGCGTCGATTTCCCAGCAGGAAAAGTTCATCAGCAACAAAACGTATCCAGAATTAAAGTAAAACATAGGAAGTACGAAACACGCAACTATCAGATGTTGAACGTAATGAATGAACCACTTTGGAGTCATGAATGAGTCGAATGGCAAATAAACGAAATAGTTGTTGTAGATCAACTGATAATTATTGACATTGTCAAAGAGAAAAGGTGAAAGGACGAGAAAGATATAACCAAAAACCATCATCGCTGTTGTGGCAACAGAAATTTTAAATTCTGTTTTCATGAAACCAATCGATAGCGACCAATCGTCGTCAGTCGAACGAAGTTGCAATCTAGAAGAATTCAATTAAATTGGGAAATCAAATTTGAAACTTTCTTGCCTCTCTTTGATTATCGTGTCCATCATCTTTTGAATTCTCTCTTGTGAAAGAAACATAATCGTCAAGTAACCAAGATGACGAATAAGTTGAACTATAAAATTTATGAAAATATTAAATAATTAATCGCTGAGTGAAAAACCTCTTACAAAAATATCCAGCGTTCTCCATTACTTCGATCGGTGTTAGATTTTCCGAGACTATCAAGAAGAAACTGACAGCGGTTAGAAAGTATGCATGAGCTGTGACATTTAGAATGAAGCTGCAGAATAAAAAATGGTCACAATCAAATATTTTACAGTTTTAATGATTTTACAAAATATTCCATTTTCCATCTGCGTTTAGAGGATTCAAAATCTTCCACACAATTTTCAGAACTTTAATTAATCGAGTTGCATGAACTGAAGGTCCTTCAATGATTTTCATTGCTGTATTTTTTCTTCTGAAAAACTTTTTCCGTGTAACTCGGCTCACTGTCAGACGACGACCGAAAGTTTTAAATGAATTTTATGAAAAGCAAATTATGAAATAAAATATTTAACGATAAAATTTACTTATTCATTGAATAGTTTTAAAATATTAATTAATAAGGAAAAATATTTCAAAAAAATTATTAATATATTTTTCATGTCAAATACCTCATGTCACAATGCGTTTCCAAAAATTAATACATGAATGTGAATTGATTAAAAGATATAAATGTTTAATTGTGAATGCTATTTTAGCTTCTCGTTTCAAACAAATGCGAGCAAGTGAATTGCAGAATCTTCAGCTGAGCTGTAATTAAAATCTTGAAATGGTCTTTTTGGTTTATGGCATTTTAAGTGAACCATTCGACTTCGATGATCGCTGAAGTTAAGTAATCAATGCAAACGTTAACTCGATTTCCCATCCAACAGAAAACTGAAAGTTCCACAATTACAATTTTAACCACTCGAGTTGCACGAACAGAAGGTTAATGTTTCAATGAAGTTCATTTCTTTTTTTCCTGAATAACTTTTCACGTTCAACTTAGCTTACTGTCAATCGACGACTGAAAGTTGAATAAGTTGCATAAAAAGCACAGAAACTGTCTCCCTTAAATTGCCTGCAACATCTGCAACACATTCGTTCATACAAAATGTTTCATCGAATTTGTGCCGGAGTGAAAATATTTTTCCCTACACTGACCTAGACAATGTTTAAAATATTAAACATTAAATTTCTGGAACAAGATTGACCTGTGGAACTTGATACTATTTTAAAAATAAATTATTCATTGAATGTGAAGGGAAAGCATTTTTCTTTGAAAATGTCGCTATGACGTTGTCGAGTCGATGAAGGGAAATGCGGATTTTTCCAATCGATGTGAATATCAGTTTGAAGGGTAACGAAGTTCATTTAATAATTAATTTTTCATGCTTTTGCTCGTTTCTTGGCATACGTGCCAACATTTATTTAATTAAAGTGAGAAGATTATGAAGAGAAAGATTAATAAAGTTCTTTCATTAAGTTTACAAAGTGTTTCAACTATGAGCTTTTTAGTTTGTCGTTTGTAGGAAAGTCAAAAGCGTGTAAGTGAATTGCAGAATCTGAAATAAAAATATTAAATTAAAAGTACTAAGCTAAAAAAATGATCAAACCGTCAGCAATGTCACGAAGTCAACAGAGTTGAAGATTCCATTGAAACCTTTCAATCGCTGAGCCATGATTAGAATCAAGAGATGGCCTCTTTGGGTTCTGGCATTTTGCGTGTACCATTCGACTTCGTAGATCGCTGAAGTTAAGTTCTCGATGCAATCGTTAACGCGATTTCCCATCCAACACAAAATGCAGAGTTGCAAAGCAACTAAACAAACCGTCACGATCATCGTGGCCGATTGAGTTGCAGTGGAACTCAAAGTGTAGAAGCACATGCCGAAGATCACTGCTGACATTGAAAATTCAATTAAAAAACTGAATCTCAAAATCGCCCTGGCTTCGTTCATCCAATCCATGACTCGGTAGCTTCGCAAAATTGTTGTCTTTACTCGCTCGTCAATTTGGTCATTTAATTCTTTTTGTTGAAACAATTTCTTAACTTGAAGAGTCAAAGCGTCGATTTCCCAACACGAAAAGTTCATCAGCAACAAAATGTATCCAGTGTAAAAATAAAAGTTTATGAGAGCGCTGGTTGCCGCTGCAGCTTGTGGGATGTATTGAATGAACCAGTTTGGAGTCAAGTAAGTGCCAGTTGGAAAATAAATGAAATTGAAGTTGAAGGGCAACTGTACCTCATTGACATTTGGAAAGAAAAAAACTGAAAAGCAAAACGGAAAAGAATAAGCGATCACAATTATGAAGCTAACAATCGTGATTCGGAATTCTTTTTTCATAAAATCAATCGATAGTGACCAGTCGTCGTCAGTCGAGCGAAGTTGCAATCTGTAGGAATTCAATGAGAGTGAGAAATTAAATTTGATGTTTTGTTACCTCTCTTTGACAATTATATCGATCGTCGATCGAATCCTCTTCCGAAAAATAAGAACAATTACCAAGTAACCAATAAGACGACTGGCTTGAACTTTTAAAATATTAATAGTAAATAAATCACTCATCGCATTGAGACTTGCTTACGAAGGTATCCAACGTTCTCCACCAACTCAATCGTTGTCAGATTTTTCAATCCAATTGCTAACAAGTAGCAACTAATTCCGATCAGAAAATTCGCAAGACTCACAAGAAGAAAAATGAATCTGAGAAAAAGGAAAACTTTAGTAACAAATACAATTTTTTTTTATTTCGTATTACAAATTATTTAATTTTCCTTCGGCGCTTAAAGGATTCAGAACCCTCCACAAAATTTCAAGAAATTTAACAATTCGAATTGCATGAACGGAAGGTCCCTCAATTATTTTCATTTCTTTATTTCCTGAATAACTTTAACGTTTAACTCGGCTAACTGTCAGACGACGACTGAAAGTTGAAATAAATTCAATCACAAAAGTAAGTTTTTTAACTAAAATATTTAAGGATAACTAAGTGAACTTTTTTCCTACATTGATAGTATTGAACAATAAATTCCTAGAACAATGTTTAAAATATTAAACCTGTTGAGCTCGACAATATTTCAAACGTTGTACGATGCAATACTATTTTAAAAATAAATTATTCATTGAAATGTGAAGGTGAAAGCATTTTTCTTAGAAAATGTCGCTATGACATTGTCGATGAAGGGAAAAGCGGATTTTTCCAATCGATGTAAATATCAGTTTGAAGGGTAAGGAAGTTCATACTTTTGTTTGTGTGTTTGCACACGTGCCATTATTCATTTTTGTATACAAACTAAGATAAAATTCGGTAATTGCTCTTCAAATATTAAATCTCCAAAAGAATTCAATGGAAGCAAGAGTAAAAACTCATTTCCTTTTTAAATTTTAAAACGAAAGAAATGGAAAAGCTTAAATGCTGAAAATGAAAAAGACTGTAAAGCAATTAAATTATTTTTATGGCAGACTGACGCATCTTGATGATGCACGATCGTATTTTTTCTCAAACGAGGTGACAGGATTAATCCTTGAATTTATTCAATTTTCGTTCGAGTAATTTTTGCGTAATTTTTCTTCTTTAAAAATTTATGCTTTCTTCGCGGCCTACGCCGAGACATGAATATCACATTAAGTGAAAGGATATCGCGAGTGGAATTTAATTTGTCCTTTGAAGCAAAGCCAGCAGCGAGTAATAATTGAAACAAGTAGTTGTGCACAATTACTTTCACACTCATGCACTGCAACCTTTAATGATGTGAAGTCACGAATGCAGCAATCAGAGCAGTCAACGGCGCATTGTTGTCGGCAGTCGAACACTAATGTGTCAATCATTCTAACACACATGTCACATTCATTGATGTGTTGTTTCCTGAGATTAAATCGTGTTTAGAGTTCCAGAAGAGGAGGAGCTTTGCTGCACATTTTAAATAGGTCTCGTCCAAGAAAATTTACTTTTGTTGAAAGGTTAAGAAAATTAAAAAATGCTTCAAGGAAATATTCTCATTTCGAGCGCAACACAAGACCGTAAATAACAGAATTTATTCATTCTTCGAGCGCAGCACATGACCATCCTCGTTTGACCTAGACAATGTCTAACACATTGAACTTGTTGAGCCAAACAGTATTTCAAACGTTGGACGATGCAATACTTTTTTAAATAAATTATTAATTGAAATGTAAAACTTTTTCTGGGGAGCATTTTTTTCTAGGTCGCTGTGACGTTGTCTGAAAGGCTTAATACTTTAGTGTTTTGTTGATGCCTTTGCACATGTGACTTTATTTATTCAGTTATTGCATAAACTTGAAAAGCTTAGGAGTGAGTGGTTTTTTAAATTCAAATCGCTTAAGTGTCTCGATTAAAAGGATCGTATCCTCGGTATAAATTTAGGTTACAAAGTTTATCGATTCAGAAGCGAAATTTTGATAATGAAGTAACTTTAGTTTGTCGTTTGTAACAATGCCAGCAGCGAGTAAGTAAATTGCAGAATCTGAAATGAAAAATCCTAATTCATGAAGTTTATTCCAATATTTAATATCAAACCGTCAGCAATGTTTCGAAGTCAACAGAGTTGAAGATTCCATTGAAACCTTTCAATCGCTGAGTCATGATGAAAATCATTAAATGATCTTTTTGGTTTCTGGCATTTTGTGTGAACCATTCGAAACCGCTGAAGTTAAGTTCTCAATGCAAACGTTTGTGCGATTTCCCATCCAACAGAAAATTGAAAGTTGGACAGTCACCAAGAAAACCAACAAGAACATCGATGTCGATTGAATTGCATCGGAGTTTAGAGTGTACAAGCTCATGCATAAGATTATTGCTGCCAGCGAAAAATCAATTAGGAAACTGAATCTTAAAATCGCTTGAGCTTCGTTCATCCAATCCATGACTCGATAGCTTTGTCGAGATAGCTTTGTCGATGTAGTTGATAGGATTTTCATGGAAAGCAAGTTTTTTAAATAAAATATTTAAGGACAACTAAATTGCACGGAGCGACATAAAGCAATTACCTTTTCCGGCCTACAACACCCTCATCATATTCGCTCACTCAATGTCTAAAATATTAAACCCGTAGAGCTGGACAGTATTTCAAACGTTGTACAATGCAGTCAATTCAAGACAGTTATCAATATAAATTATTAAATGAACTGTAAAATTTATTCTGGGAAATCTTTTTCGTTTGAAAATAGGTCGCTGCTATGTCGTTGTCGAGTCGATGAAGGGAAATGCGGATTTTTCCAATCGATGGAAATATCAGTTTGAAGGGTAACGAAGTTCATTTGATAATTAATTTTTCATACTTTTGTTTGTGTCTTTGCACACGCAAAAGAAATTAGAAGAAAAGAGAAATTTAATAAACTCAAAATTCGGTGTTTGCTCTTCAAATATTGAATATTCAGAAGAATTCAATGAGAGCAAGAGAAAAACTTATTTCCCAATTTAATTTTAAGACAAAAGACCTGAAAATGCTTAAAAGGTGAAAATGTCTGTAAAGTAATTAACTTATTTTTTATGTCAGACTGACGCAACTTGATAATGAATGATCGTATTTTTTCTCAAACGAGGAGACAGGATGAAAATAAATTTCGTTCGAGTGATTTGTGCGCAATTTTTCTTCTTTAAAAGATTTTTGACTTCTTCGCCGCTTACGCCGAGACATAAATAATTTATTAAGTGAAAGGACATCGCGAGTGGATTTTAATTTGTCGTTTGAAGCAAAGCCAGCAGCGAGTAACAAGTGAAACAAGTAGTTGTGTAGTTGTGTACAGTCACTTCCACACTCATGCACTGCAACGTTTAATGTTGTGACGTCATGAATGCAAGAATACTCAGAGCAGTCAACGGCGCATTGTCGAACACAACTGTGTCAGTCATTCTAACACACATGTCACATTCCATTGATGTGTTTGCATGATGAATGAATTGTGAATAAAACTCCAATAAATATTTCCCTCATACTCCAATCGAAATACATCGTACAAAACCTGTAGAGGACAATTTCCTAAAATATTGATCTGGTGCTTTACTTTTCTTCATAGAAACTTTTCTCAAACATTCAAATAATTTTTTATTAGACATAAATATTTATTTGCTCACACCGTGAAATTTAGTTTACATTAAGTGAAAGATTGCATTAAATGAAAGGTTACTTAAAGCTTAACGACTTTTTGCAGAGTTTCAACTTTGAGCTTTTTAGTTTGTCGTTTGTAACAACGTCAAGAGTGAATAAGTAAATTGCAGAACCTGAAATTAAAATGTCAAATTGAAAGTATTTAAACTAGAAAATGATCAAACCGTCAGCAATGTCTCGAAGTCAACAGAGTTGAAGATTCCATTGAAACCTTCCAATTGCTGCGCCATGATAAGGATCTTTAAAAGATCTTTTCGGTTTCTGGCATTCTGAGTGTACCATTCGACTTCGTAGATCGCTGTGGTTAAGTTCTCAATGCAAATGTTAACGCGGTTTCCCATCCAACAGAAAACTGAGAGTTGCACGACCATCAAACAAATAATCGCGAACATTGAGACTGATGAGCTCAAAATAAACAAGCCCATGCAGAAAACGAATGCTGACATTGAAAAATCGAAGAAAAAACTGAATCTTAGGATTTCTCGTGCTTCGTTAATCCAATCCAAGGCTCGATAGCTTCGTAGAATTGTTTTCTTCACTTGCTCGTTGACAACATTTTCTTCAGATTCTTCACATTGGAACATTTTCTTGACTTGAAGAGTCAGAGCGTCGATTTCCCAACAAGAAAAGTTCATGAGCAGCAAAGCGTATCCAGAATAAAAGTAAAAGAAGGTGAATCCGATAATTGAAATAATCAGATGCTGAAAGTAGTGAATGAACCACTTTGGAGTCATGAAGGAGTCGAGTGGCAAATAAACGGCATAGAAGTTGAAGATCAACTGAAAGTCGTTGACATTTTTGAAGAGAAAAGGTGAAAAGACGAAGACGCCAAAACTTGGAATAATAATCGCTGCAACGACTACAGCGATTTTAAATTCCTTCTTCATGTAATCGATCGAAAGCGACCAATCGTCATCAGTCGAACGAAGTTGCAATCTGTAAGAATTCATTGAAAGTAAGAAATAAAATTTTAAACTTTCTTACCTTTCTTCAACAATCGTATCCATTGCTCTTTGAATCCTGCCTTGAAGATGAAACACAATCGTCAAGTATCCAAGATGGCGAGCGACTTGAACTTTGAAAAATTTAAATTAAATATTCTTTACTCGAATTAAAATCTTTTTACGCAAAATTCCAATGTTCTCCAACAAATCGATCGTTGTTAGCTTTTCAGAGACTATTAAGTAAGAGACGACTGCGATCACATAGTACACGTGAATTATGGAATAAAGGATGAAGCTAAAGGAAGAACTTTCGTCACAATTAAATATTTTCACAAGTTTAAAGATTTTACAAATTATTCCATTTCCCTTTGTCATTGCGAGGATTCAGCAATTTCCACACAATTCCAAGAATTTTAACCATTCGAGTTGCATGAACAGAAGGTCCTTCAATGATTTTCATTTCTTTTTTTTGCTGAAAAACTTTTCACGTTTAACTTGGCGCACAGGCAATCGACGACTGAAAGTTGAAATAAACTGCGTCCTAGAATCAGATTGGCCAAGCTCTAAGCCAGTTTTCTTTTTCAAATAAAAAATTTAAGAACAATTAAGTTGTCTCTGTCAAACGGCCTGCGACACATTCGCTAATACAAAATGTTTCGGCTAAAGACACAGATATAGGTGCCATTTGAATTTAATGGTCAAATTTTCCCTCTACTGAACAGATTTGTTACGTTACGACAGTTACCTAAGTTTTTTTGAATGGGCCACAAGTAAATTCAAATGGCACCTATATCTGGGTCCAGAGCCAGTTTTTTAAATAAAAAATTCAAACACAATTAGATTTCTTCCTCAAACAAAAGTTGTCACTCTTAAACGGCCTGCGACTCCTGCAACACATTCGCTTATACGATATGTTTTTTCCCCATACTGACCTAGATAATGTTGAAAATATTGAACAGTTAGTTCCTGTTGACCTGTGGAGCTGAATACTATTTTAAAATTAAATTATTCATTGAAAATGTTGCAATGACATTGTCGATGAGGGAAATGCGGATTTTTCCAATCGATGAAAATATCAGTTTGAAGGGTAAGGAAGTTCTTTTGTTTGAGTGTTTGCTCACGTGCCATTATTTATTATACAAATTAAGATAAAATTCGGTAATTGCTCTTCAAATATTAAATCTCCAAAAGAATTCAATGGAAGCAAGAGTAAAAAGTCATTTCCTTTTTCAATTTTAAGACGAAAGAAATGAAAAAGTTTCAATGCTGAAAATGAAAAAGTCTGTAAAGTAATTAAATAATTTTTGTAGGTCAAACTGACGCACCTTGATGATGCACGATCGTATTTTTTTTCAAACGAATTTAAAAATTTATGCTTTCTTCGCGGCCTACGCCGAGACATAAATATTATATTAAGTGAAAGGAGTAACAACTGAAACAATCACTTCCGCACTTATGCACTGCAACGTTTAAGGTTGTGACGTTATGAATGCAGGAAACTCAAACACTTCTGTCTCAGTCATGCGACCACACATGTCACATTCCGTGTGTCGATTTATTTCGTATGAATAGTTCCAAAAGGTGAGTGGCTTTGCTGCACATTTTTAATAAAGCTCGTCCAAGACAATTTGCTTTTCTTGTAACGTTAAGAAAACAATAGAATGATTAGGCAAGTATTCTCGAATTCGATATTTGCAAGATATTTTTTTCTATTCTGACCTAGACAATGTTTAAAATATTGAACCTGTAGAGCTCGACGGTATTTCAAACGTTGTACGATGCAATACTTTTTTAAAAATAAATTATTCATTGAATGTGAAGGGGAAAGCATTTTTCTTTGAAAATGTCGCGGTGACGCTGTCGAGTCGATGAAGGAAAATGCGGATTTTTCCAATCTAAGTAAGTATCAGTTTGAATGCTAACGAAATTCATTTAATAATAATTTTTTTATGTTTTTGGCCTTTGTTTCTGCCTTTGCACACGTGTCATTTATTTAGTTATTAAATAAAGATTATAAGAAAGATTTACAAAATTCTTTCATTAAGTTTTCAAAGTGTCTTGATAACAAAGTAACTTTAGTTTGTCGTTTGTAGGAAAGTCAAAAGCGTGTAAGTGAATTGCAGAATCTGAAATAAAAATATTAAATTGAAGAATATTAAACAAACAAAAAATGATCAAACCGTCAGCAATGTCTCGAAGTCAACAGAGTTGAAGATTCCATTGAAACCTTTCAATCGCTGAGCCATGATTAAGATCTTGAGATGATTTTTTTGGGTTCTGGCATTTTGCGAGTACCATTCGACGTCGTAAACCGCTGAAGTTAAGTTCTCGATGCAATCGTTAACGCGATTTCCCATCCAGCAGAAAATTGAAAGTTGCCCAAACACACAACAAATCGTCACGATCATCGTGGCAGATTGAGTTGCAGTGGCGCTTAGAGCGTACAAGGTCATGCCGAAAATTAATGCTGACATTGAAAATTCAATTAAGAAACTGAATCTCAAAATCGCCCTGGCTTCGTTCATCCAATCCATGACTCGATAGCTTCGTAAAATTGTTTTTCTCACTTGGTCGTCATTTAATTCTTTTTGTACAAACAATTTCTTGACTTGAAGTGTCAAAGCGTCGATTTCCCAGCACGAAAAGTTCATCAGCAACAAAATGTATCCAGTGTAAAAATAAAAGTTTATGAGAGCGCTGATTGCCGCTGCCGCATGTGAGATGTATTGAATGAACCAGTTTGGAGTCAAGTAAGAGCCAGTGGGGAAATAAATGAAATAAAAGTTGAAAGGCAACTGTAAAGGATTGACATTTGGAATGAAAAAAACGGAAAAGCAAAACAGAAAAGGATGAGCGATCACAATTACGACGCTGACCATCATGATTCGGAGTTCGTTCTTCATGTAACAAATCGAGAGAGGCCAAACGTCGTCGGTTGAGCGAAGTTGCAATCTGTAAGAATTCAAAGAGAGTGTTAAATTAAATTTGATGTTTTGTTACCTCTCTTTGACAATCGTATCGATCGTCGAACGAATCCTTTTTCGGAAAATAAGAACAATGCCCATGTAACCAATAAGACGACTGGCTTGAACTTTTAAAATATTAATAGTAATAAATCACTCGTCGCATTGAGTTTTGCTTACGAAAGTATCCAACGTTTTCCACCAACTCAGGCGGTGTCAGATTTTTCAATCCAATTGCTAACAAGTAGCAACCACTTCCGATCAGGAAGTTTGCAAGACTCACAAGAAAAAAAATAAATCTGGGGAAATGGAAAACGTTAGTCACAATTACAAAAAATAAAAACTTTTTGTTTTACAAATTATTTAATTTTCCTTCGGCGTTGAGAGGATTCAGGAACCTCCACAGAATTTCAAGAAATTTAACAATTCGAGTTGCATGAAGGGATGGTCCTTCGATGGTTTCCATTTCTGTTTTTTTTTCCTGAATAACTT
Organism: Smittia aterrima; assembly: GCA_033063855.1. NCBI lineage: Eukaryota > Metazoa > Arthropoda > Insecta > Diptera > Chironomidae > Smittia > Smittia aterrima. The sequence goes on from CP093831.1 coordinate 27,690,059, forward strand.
TAACGTTTAACTCGGCTAACTGTCAGACGACGACTGAAAGTTGAAATAAATTCGATCACAAAAGCAAGTTTTTTTAATCAAATATTTAAGGATAACTAAGTGAACTTTTTTCCTACATTGATAGTATTGAACAATAAATTCCTGGAACAATGTTTAAAATATTGAACCTGTTGAGCACGACAATATTTCAAACGTTGTACGATGCAATACTATTTTAAAAATAAATTATTTATTGAAATGTGAAGGGAAGCATTTTTATTTAAAAATAGGTCGCTATGACGTTGTCGAATATCGAAAGGGTTGGAAATGCATCAATATTGGTTTGAAGGTTAACAAAGGTTTCATACTCTTGTTTGTGTCTTTGTACACGTGCCATTATTATTGAAGTTATTACATAAAGTTCAAAAGAAATTAGAAGAAATTTTTTTTTAATAAATTCGAAATTCGGTATTTTCTCTTCAAATATTAAATCTTCAAAAGAATTCAATGAGAGTAAAAATTAAAACTTATTTCCCATTTCAATTTTGAGTCAAAAGAAATGGTAAAGCTTAAATGGTGAAAATGTCTGCCTGTCGTAAGTTTTGCCAACTTGATGATACATAATTGATGATAATGATAATTTTCGTCCATATAATTTTTTTTAAAATAAGATTCATGTGTTTTTTTAGAAAAAACTTTAATTCTTTTACTGGGCATAAATATTTATTTTCTTACGCCGACATAAATATTACACTAAGTGAAAGGACATCACGAGTGGATTTTATTTTGTCGTTTGAAACAATGCCAGCAGTGAGTAATAATTGAAACAAGTTGTGTGCACTCACTTCCACACTCATGCACTGCAACGTTTAAGGTTGTGACGTTATGACTGCAGGAAGACTCAGAGCAGCCAACGGCGCATTGTCGAACACTTCTGTGTCAATCATTCTAACACACATGTCACATTCCGTTGATGATGGAATACGTATGAAGAGAACCAGAAAAGAAAGGGCATTGCTGCACATTTTTAATAAAACTCGTCCAAGAAAATTTACTTTTCTTGAAACATTAAGAAAATTAAAAAAAACGCTTCAGGTATGAGATATTTTTCCAATCGATGTACATATTATTTGAAGTCAATCAAAGTTCATACTTTTGTTTTTAAGGATTTTTTCGTAGAAAAAACCTTATTTTGACTTTGCTACCGACGACAAATTAAAGTTATTCTTATAATCAAAATATCGCTTCAACTTTTTATCGAGACACTTTTCAAGCTTATGTTATAATTGAATAAATAAAGTCACGTATGCAAGGCATCAACAAAAAATTCGGAAGACCGGTCACAGGTGACCTGGTACAAGGATTTTTTCGTTTTTCGCTTTTCGGTATTAAAATTTCATTTGTTCCATAACAACTATCCGAAAATATCCCAAGTCAGTCTGTCCGTCCGTCCTTCTGTCCGACTGTTCGTTTGTCCGAATGTCCGACCGTCCGTCTGTGAGCCATAAGTTGCCATAACTTTTTCTGCCATTAAATTGCCATAAATTTTTGTCTGTCCGTCCGGCTGTGAGCTGACAGAACATCGGACGGATGGACGGCCGGACAAAGTGGCCACAATAAGTTGCGTTTTCAATCTACTCAGTCGCTGTTAGATTTTCAATTCTGTTGTTAATCAGAAAACTAATTTCAATCTGTAAACTAACTTGAGTAAAAAAAAATGACGAAGTAAGATGAAAGGAAAAAATATTTCCAATTTTATTAAATATTTCAAACATTCAATAATGTGAAGGCCACTTTTTTACAATTCAGAAACTTATTATGAAACTAGTTATACAAAAACTAAGAAAAGTTCAGAAATTAGATGAAGCCAAAAAAAATAGTTGCTCCCGGAAAATTTCGGAAAACTCGAAGGGATTCGTTTCGACGGGCGGCAACGCCGCCCGATGTAAACTAGTTCTAAATAGTTTCAGTGTGCCCTACGTAATATTTCTAAGAATTTTTGAGGCTTTTCTCCGAAAAATTAACAAAAAGTTTACAAATATTAGAGAAATTTTTTTTTTTTGTGGATTTAATTCATTGTGGTCACATCAACTGTAAAAAGAAACATTTATGCATCAATCTTTATAATCAATCGATGAAAGATTATTTTGTAAATATATGAGTGATTTTTTGAAGTTAAAATGGTTCAGATGTTTCGATAAAAAGTTGTAGCGATATTTGGATTATCAGAATAATTTTAGTTTGTCGTTTGTAGGAAAGTCAACAGCGAGTAAGTGAATTGCAGAACCTGAAATGAAAATATTAAATTTAAAATATTTATCAAAAAAAAAATATTCAAACCGTCAGCAATGTCTCGAAGTCAACAGAGTTGAAGACTCCATTGAAACCTTTCAATCGTTGAGCCATGATTAAGATCAAGAGATGATCTCTTCGATTTCTGGGTTTTTGTGTGTACCATTCGACTTCGTAAACAGCTGAAGCTAAGTTCTCAATGCAAACGTTTGTGCGATTCCCCATCCAACAAAAAATTGAAAGTTGCACAGACACCAAGAAAACCAACAAAAACATCGATGTCGATTGAATTGCATCGGAGTTTAGAGAGTACAAGCTCATGCATAAGATTATTGCTGCCAGCGAAAAATCAAGTAAGAAACTGAATCTTAAAATCGCTTGAGCTTCGTTCATCCAATCCATGACTCGATAGCTTCGCAAAATTGTTTTCTTCACTTGCTCATTGATCAAATTGTCTTCAGATCCTTTCAGAAACATTTTCTTAACTTGAAGAGTCAAAGCGTCGATTTCCCAGCAGGAAAAGTTCATCAGCAACAAAGTGAATCCAGTGTAGAAGTAAAAGAGAGCAGCAGTGAAATTCGTCATGATCGCTTGTTGAATGTAATGGATGAACCACTTTGGAGTCATGAAGGAGTCGAAAGGCAAGTAAACATAATAGAAATTGTAAGGCAACTGATAGCCATTGACATTGTCGAAGAGTAAAGGCGAAAAGACGACGAAGCTGAAACTGAGAATCATAATCGCTGCAAGGGCGACAGAGATTTTAAATTCTTTCTTCATGTAATCAATCGAAAGCGACCAATCGTCGTCAGACGAACGAAGTTGCAATCTGTAAAAAATCGATTTAGGTAAAAAAAATTGAAATTAAATATTTCTGACCTTTCTTTGACAATCTTATCCATCGCTCCTTGAATCCTGGTTTGTAAAAGAAACAAGATCGTCAAATAACCGAAATGGCGAGCGACTTGAACTTTTAAAGATTATAGAACAAAATTAAATTAGAAAGTTAATGACTGAATGACAATCTTCTTACGAAAATATCCAATGTTCTCCATCAGGTCATATACTTTTAGATTTTCTGACATTAAAACGTAGGAACTGACAGCGATCAGAAAGTATGCATGAGCTATGGCATTTAGAATGAAGCTGCAAAAACGTAATCGTCACAATTAAATATTTCACAGTTTTAAGATTTTACACAATATTCCATTGTCCTTCTGCATTCACAGGATTCAGAAACTTCCACACAATCCCAACTTGAACTTTAACCATTCGAGTTGCATGAACGGAAGGTCCTTTGATGATTTTCATTTCTTTATTTCCTGAATTACTTTTTGCGTTTAACTCGGCTCACTGTCAATCGACGAATGAGAGTTTCAATTGATTCTATCACAGAATTTATATGGAAAACATTATTTTTAAATAAATTATTATGAGATAGCTCGATCGCAATGAGGGTGACTTCGGCATGAAGCCTGCGACATCAGATTCGCTTTTAAAAAAAGTTTCTTTTAGTTTTAAGTTGAGCTCGCTAACTGATTTCGATTTTTATTTGTGTAATTTTAGTTTTTTCTCGATTGTATGGAGGTACCCAGGGCCTAAACTGCAGTAAAAAAAATCTTTTTGGCCGGAACAAAAATATTTTCCCTTTCATTGACCTAGACAATGTTTAAAATATTTAATAAAATAAATTATTCACTGAAATGAAAAATTTATTCTAGGGAAGCATTTTCCATTGAAAACAGGTCTGATTTCTGATAACATTATTATTCACGAAAAAGACTCAACTTCGGAAAAAAAAACTTCGGGACTTTATCCCTGTCTCTGAAAATATCTGTCAAGTAGTACTGACGCAACTTCATGATGCACGATTGTTATTTTTCTCAAACAAGAAGACAGCATAAAGATAATTTTCGTTCGAGTTATTTTCATCTTTAAAGATTTATTTTAGAAAAATTTCAAATAATATTACTGAACATAAATATTTATTTGCTTACGCCGAGACATATTATATATAATATATTTCATTAAGTGAAAGGTCATCGCAAGTGGATTTCAATTGGTCGTTTTAACTTCAAACTTTGAAGCAAAACCAGTAGCGAGTAATAATTGAAACAAGTTGTGTGCACTCACTTCCACACTCATGCACTGCAACGTTTTATAGTTGTGTTGTCATGAATGCAGGAAGCTTAGTAAACTCAGAGCAGTCAAGGGCGCATTGTCAAACACAACTATGTCAGTCATTCTAACACACATGTCACATTCCGTTGATGAGTCGATTCTTTGGAGTTCGCATGATGAGAGAATTGTGAATAAAAATTCAATAAATATTTCACTGAAATACATCGTTTGAAGTATGAACGCTGTGCAGGACAATTTCTTAAAATATTGCCTTGGTTCGCTGAGAGGATTAAATCAAGAATACGTACATTTATAACCTTGAATCAGTTCAGGATAAAAAATACTGTCAGACTTGCAATTCAAAGAGATTTACTTATGCGGCTTTGCTGGTGAAATTCTCTTCTAAGCTCTTTTTATTCTCATTTATCATTTATTCATCTTGCAATCGAAATCCCGCAAATTATCAGCCACAATACAGTTCTAAATCAAAAATTCAATCGAAAACCTGTTTTCAAACGTTGTAGGATGCAATATAAACGATACTTTTTTTTTAAATAAAATTATTCATGGGAATGAAAAATTTATTCTGGGAACGCATTTTCCTTGAAAGTAGGTCGCTGCAGTGACGTTGACGGTAAGAGTTGGAAATGCATGAATATTAGTTTGAAGGTTAACAAAAGTTTCATACATTTGTTTGTGTCTTTCACACGTGCCAATATTTATATCAGTTATTACATGAAAGTCAAAAGAAGTTAGAAGAAAAGAGAGATTGAGTAAATTTTAAGTTCAAATATTAAATATTCAAAAGAATTCAATGAAAGCAAGACTATAAAATTTATTTTCTATTTCAATTTTAAGCCAAAAGAAATGGTTGAGCTTGAATGCTCAAGCAGAAAAAGTCTGTAAAGTAACATAATTATTTTTTTCATGTCAGACTGACGCAAGTTTTACCAACTTGATATTAAATGATTTTATTTATTTTTAAACGAGGAGACAGGATAACGATAAACTTCGTTCGAGTAGTTTTTGCGCATTTTTTCTTTAAAAGATTTATGTCTTCTTCGCCGTTTACGCCGAGACATAAATAATTAATTAAGTGAAAGGACATCGCGAGTGGATTTTATTTTGTCGTTTGAAGCAAAGCCAGCAGCGAGTTACAAGTAGTTGTGTAGTTGTGTTCAGTCACTTCTACAATCATGCACTGCAACGTTTAATGTTGTGAATGCAGGAAGATTAGTAGAGCAGACAACGGCGCATTGTCGAACACTACTCTGTCAGTCATTCTAACACACATTTCATTGATGTGTTTGCATGATGAGTGAATTGTGAATAAAACTCCAATAAATATTTCCCTCATACTCCAATCGAAATACATCGTACGAACGCTGAAGAAGACAATTTCCTAAAATATTGCTCTGGCGATTTATTTGTTTTCATAGAAACTTTCCTCAAACATTCAAATAATTTTTTATTAGACATAAATGATCATTTGCTCACACCGTGATATTTAGTTTACATTATCTATGTGAAAGGTTGCATTACAATGGTTGTAAATGAAAGACATCTAAAAGAGTTCCAATTTTGAGCTTTTTAGTTTGAGCTTTTTAGTTTGTCGTTTGTAGCAACGTCAAGAGCGAATAAGTAAATTGCAGAACCTGGAATGAAAATGTTTAATTAAAAGTACTAAACTAGAAAAAGATCAAACCGTCAACAATGTTTGCAAATCAACTGTGTAGAAGATTCCATTGAAGCCTTTCATTCGCTGAGCCATAACTAAGATCATGAGATGATCTTTTCGGTTTCTGGCATTTTGCGTGTACCATTCGACTTCGTAGATTGCTGCAGCTAAGTTCTCAATGCAATCGTTAACGCGATTTCCCATCCAACAGAAAACTGACAGTTGCACAACTACAGAATAAATCATCACGAACATTGTGATCGATTGAAATTCAGAATCGTTTATGGAGTACAAGCTCATGCAGATGATTATTGCTGACAGAGAGAATTCAATAAAAAAGCTGAATCTTAAGATAGCTCGTGCTTCGTTCATCCAATCCATGACTCGATAGCTTCGCAAAATTGTTTTTCCCATTTGGTCTTGGACCAAACTTAATTCTTCATTGTGAAAAATTCTCCTGACTTGTAGATTCAAAGCGTCGATTTCCCAGCATGAAAAATTCATGAGCAGCAAAGTGTATCCAGAATAAAAGTAAAAGAAGGGGAATCCGAAGGTTGCCAATATCGCTTGTTGAATGTAATGAATGAACCACTTCAGAGTCAAGTAAGAGCCATTGGGCAAATAAACGAAATAGAAGTTGTAGGGCAGCTGATAGTTATTCAGGTTGTCGAAGAGAAAAGGTGAAAAAACGACGAAGATGAAACTGAGAATTATTATCAATGCAGTGACGACAGAGATTCTAAATTCTTTCTTCATGTAATCAATCGAAAGAGACCAATCGTCGTGAGTTGAACGAAGTTTCAATCTAGAAGAATTCAATGAAAGTGAGAAAATAAATTTGAGTATTTCTTGCCTCTCCTCGACAATCTTATCAATCGCTCTTTGAATCCTGGCATGTAGAAGAAACATGACCATCATGTATCCGAGATGGCGAATCATTTGAACTTTTAATTTTTTGAAATTAGAAAATTAATCGCCAGATTTGAAATCTTCTTACGGAAAATCCCAGCGTTCTCCATCAAATCGATCGTTGTTAGACTTTCAGAGATTATTAAATAAGAGCTGATTCCGATCGCAAGATTCGCATGACTCACAAAAAGAAGAATGAAGCTGGGAAAAAAAAACTTTAGTCACAATTAAAAATTTTAGAATTTTTCCATTTTACAAAATATTTAATTTTCCTTCTGCATTCAGAGGATACAGACACTTCCTCATAACTCCAAGAACTTTAGCAATTCGAATTGCATGAACGGAAGGTCCTTCGTTGAAATTCATTTCTGCTTTTCCTGATTTTTTTTTTCACGTTTAACTTGGCTCACTGACAATCGACGAATGAAAGTTGACATAAATTGTGTAAAAAGCAAATTTTTTAAATTAAATATTTAAGAACAATTAGATTGTACAGAGGTTGTCTCTCTCATACGGCCTGCGACACCTGCAACAAATTCACTTATACAAAATGATTCTTGTGCCGGAAAAAAATATTTTTTCCTATACTGACATAGCCAATGTTTTAAATATTGAACAATAAATTCCTGGAACAAGATTGACCTGTGGAGCTTGATACTATTTTAAAAATAAATTATTTATTGAAATGTGAGGGGTGCATTTTTCTTTGAAAATGTCGCACACGATGTTTTCGAGTCGATGAAGGGAAATGCGGATTTTTCCAATCGATGTGAATATTAGTTTGAAGGGTAACGAAGCTCATTTAATAATTAATTTTTTATACCTTTGTGTCTACTTTTGCACACGTGCCAATATTTATTCAATTAGATATAACATGAAGATTTAAAGAACTTAAAATAAAAAAAAAAGATTTACAAAATTAAGTTTACAAAGTGTCTCGATAATGAAGTAACTTTCGTTTGTCGTTTGTAAAAAAGTCAAAAGCGAGTAAGTGAATTGCAGGACCTGAAATAAAAATATTAAATTGAAGAATAAAAAGGGAAAACTTCGGAAAACTCGAAGAGATTTGTCTCGAAGGGCGGCCAATAAGGAGGTTAAAACGTATAGACAAAGTTTAAAATATTAAACCTGTAGAGCTCGACAATATGTCAAACGCTGTGCGATGCAATATTGTCAATACTTTTTTAAAATAAATTATTAATTGAAATGAAAAATTTATTTTTGGGAAGCTTTTTTCTTGAGGTCGCTATGACGTTGTTGGAAAGGGTTGGAAATGCATAAATATTAGTTTGAAGGGTAACAAAGGCTTTATTTATATAATTATAACATTAAGATTAAATAAATTTAAAATAAAAGAGAAATTTAATAAATTCAAAAGAATTCAATGAAAGCAAGAGTCAAAACTTATTTCCCATTTCAATTTTAAGCCAAAAGAAATGGTAAAGGTTAAATGCTAAAACTGAAAATGTCTGTAAAGTAACTAAATTATTTTTTTCATGTCAGCCTGACGCAAGTTTTAAACTAAGAGACAGGATAAAGATAAATTTCGTTCGAGTATTTTTTGCACAATTTTTCTTCTTTAAAGATTTATGCCTTCGTCGCCGCTTACGCCGAGACATAAATATTACATTAAGTGAAAGGATATCGCGAGTGGATTTTATTTTGTCGTTTGAAGCAAAGCCAGCAGCGAGTAACAAGTAAATGTGTAGTTGTGTACAGTCACTTCCACACTCATGCACTCGAACGTTAAATGTTTCAACGTCATGAATGCAGGAAGATTAGTAGACTTTGCGCAGTTAACGGCGCATTGTTGTTGGCAGTCGAAAACCTGTTTCAGTCACGCGAACCTACAAGTCTCATTCCATTGATGTGTTGGTACTTTTCCCCAATCGAAATACATCGTACGAACGCTTTGGAGTCGGCACAATTTCCTAAAATAATTCCCTGGTGCACTAAGAGGATGAAATCAAGAACATGTCTAACCCTGAATCAGTTCAGGATATTCAAGGAGATTCAACTGTGCTGTTTACCAGCACAAATACTGAGCAATCTGATTTATTTCTGGAATCGTATGGAGAGTATCAGAAAAGTTGGGGCTCTGCTGCACATTTTTAATAGGACTCGTCAATATGAATTTACTTTTCTTGAAACGTTAAGAAAATTAAAAAAATGCTTCAGGGAAATATTCTTGAATTCGCTTTTGCATTTCTAATTCTTTCGCATTCGCGCACACATTTAATTGGGTCTTTCTCGTTTCATCCTTCAACCGCATTATTATTTCAAAATATTGTGAAATTTTGTTTTTAGGCCTTAAACTGTCCGCGGAAAGATCAATCAAGTATCATTAAAATACATTGTAACACAAAAGAACCAGTAATTATTATTTATTCATCCTTCGAGCGCAGCACATAACCATCCTCGATTGACCTAGACAATGTCCAACACATTGAACCTGTTGAGCTCGACGGAACTTGAAACGTTGTCCGAAGCAATACTTTTTCAAAATAAATTATTAATTGAAATGTAAAATTTATTCTGGGAAAGCATTTTTCCTTGACAGTAGGTCGCAGTGACTTAGACGAAAAGGGTTGGAAATGCGATATTTTTCCAATCGATGCATTTAATATTTGAAGGCTATCAAAGTTCATACTTTTGTGTTTGTTGATGATTTGCACAAATGACTTTATTTATTCAATTATTACATAAGCTTTAAAAGGCTTGAAATAAGTGAAAGCGATATTTTGATTGTCAGAGTAATTTTAGTTTATCGTCCGTAGCAAAGTCAGCAGCGAATAAGTGAATCGAAAAATCTGAAATGATAAATCTTTATAAAAAAAGCTTCTCTTTAATATTTAATACCGAACCGTCAGCAACGTTTCAAAGTCAACCGAGTTGAAGATTCCATTGAAGCCTTTCAATCGCTGAGCCATGTTCAAGATCATGAGATGATCTCTTTGGGCTCTTGCATTTTGTGTGAACCATTTGACATCATAGACCGCTGAAGTTAAGTTCTCAATGCGAACGTTTGTACGATTTCCCATCCAACAAAAAATTAAAAGTTGAGTGAACAGCAAACAAATCATCAGGAACAGTTAAAACTATTCAAATTTAGAAGCGCTTAAAGCGTACAAGCACATGCAGAAGAAACTGAACCCTAAGATAGCTCGTGCTTCGTTCATCCAATCCATGACTCGATAGCTTCGCAAAATTGTTTTCTTCACTTGCTCATTGACAACATTTCCTTCAGATTCCACACACTGAAACATTTTCCTTACTTGAAGTGTCAACGCGTCAATTTCCCAGCATGAAAAGTTCATCAGCAACAAAACGTATCCAGTGTAACAGTAGATGAAGGGAATTGCGAGACATGCGATGAACAGATGTTGAATGTAGTGAATGAACCACTTTGGAGTCATGAAGGAGTCGAATGACAAGTAAATGTAATAAAAATTGTAAGGCAACTGATAATCATTCACTTTGTCGATGAAAAAAACTGAAAAGCCTATTGATTTTAAATTCTTTCTTCATGTAATTAATCGAGAGCGACCAATCGACGTCAGTTGAGCAAAGTTGCAATCTGTAAGCATTCAATTAAATTATTAAATTATATTTGAATCTTTCTTGCCTCTCTTCGACAATCTTATACAGCGCTCTTTTAACCCTGATCTTTAAAAGAAACAAAATGGCCATGTAACCAATTTGACGAATGGTTTGAACTTTAAATTTAAAGAATTACAAAAAATCTTTAGAATTCATTAGGAAATTTAATTGCTTCTTACGACAATATTCAGCGTTCTCAACCAACTCGATCGTTGCTAGATTTTTAGAGTCTAGTAAATTATTTTTGTATGTCCGGCTGACTCAAATTGATGATGCACGATTGTATTTTTTTTCTCAAACGGGAGACAGGATAAAGAAAAAAAAATTATTTTAAAAAATTTATGCCTTCTTCGCCGCTTACGCCGAGACATAAATATTACATTAAGTGAAAGGACATCACGAGTGAATTTTATTTTGTCGTTTGAAGCAAAGCCAGCAGCGAGTAATAATCGAAACAAGTAATTGTGCAGTTGTGTACAGTCACTTCTACACTTATGCACTGCAACGTTTATTGTTGTGACGTCATGAATGCAGGCAGGTTAGTGGATTCAGAACAGTCATCGGCGCAATGTTGTCGGCAGTCAAACACTAGGTAATGTGTCAATCATTCTAACACACATGTCACATTCCGTTGATGTGTGGTTACTTGAGATTAAATCGTATTTGAGTTCCAGAAGGGGAGGAGCTTTGATGCACATTTTTAGTAGGACTCGTGCAAGTGAATTTTCAATTTACTTTTATTGAAACGTTAAGAAAATTAAAAAAATGCTTTATGGAAATATTCTCGAATTCGATTTTTGCAAAATATTTTTTTTCCAATTCTGACCTTGACAATGTAAAATATTAAAATATTAAACCTGTCGAGCTCGACAATATTTCAAACGTTTTACAATGCAACGCTTTTTCAAAATAAATTATTAATTGAAATGTGAAATTTATTCTGGGGAAGCATTTTCCTTTAGGTCGCTGTTGACGTAAAGGGTTGGAAATGCATAAATATTAGTTTGAAGATTAACAAAGGCTTCATACTTTTGTTTAGAAGAAAAGAGAAAATCAATAAATTGAAAATTCGGTGTTTGTTTTTCAAATATTCTAAATCTTCAAAAGAATTCAATGAAAGCAAGAGTCAAAACTTATTTTCCATTTCAATTTCAAGATAAAAGCGAAAATTGTCTGTAAAGTGATTAAATTTATATTTTCATGTCAGACTATCGAATGTTTGGTCCGCGCAAGTTAATTTGATGTTTTCTGAAAGATTTATTTATCTTATAGCAGGAAATTTTTCTCAAACATTCAAATACTTTTTTATTGGACATAAATATTTATTTGCTCACACCGAGATATTTAGTTTACATTTAGTGAAAGGTTACTTAAAACTAAAAGACACCTTGCAGAGTTTCAACTAAGAGCTTTTTAGTTTGTCGTATGTAAGAAAGTCAAAAGCGAATAAGTAAATTGCAGGACCTGGAATGGAAATATTAAGTTAAAGATACTAAGCTAAAAAATGATCAAACCGTAAGCAGCGTTTCAAAGTCAACAGAGTTGAAGATTCCGTTAAATCCTTTCAATTGCTGAGCCATGATTAAGATCTTAAGAAGATCTTTTCGGTTTCTTACTTTCTGATTGTACCATTCGACTTCGTAGACAGCTGAAGTTAAGTTCTCTATGCAATCGTTTGTGCGATTTCCCATCCAACACAAAATGCAGAGTTGCAGAGATCCCAAACAAACCACCACGAACATCGTGGCCGACAGAATTGCAGTGGAGCTTAGAGTGTACAAGCACATCGTGAAGATCACTGCTGACATCGAAAATTCAATTAAGAAACTGAATCTTAAAATCAGTCTGGCTTCGTTCATCCAATCCATGACTCGATAGCTTCGTAGAATTGTTTTTTGTACTTCGTCTTCAACATAGTTTTCTTCAGACTCGGTTTGACTGAACATTTTCTTAACTTGGAGAGTCAAAGCGTCGATTTCCCAGCAAGAAAAGTTCATCAGCAGCAAAACGTATCCAGAATAAAAGTAAAAAGTTGTGAGACCGCAGAATGCCTCAACCGCTTGTGGAATGTATTGAATGAACCATTTTGGAGTCAAGTAAGGGCCAGTGGGAAAATAAATGTAATAGAAGTTGAAGTGCAACTGTAAAGCATTGACATTTGGAAAGAAAAAAATTGAAAAGCAAAACAGAAAATTATAAAGAATCATTATCACTGCACTGACAACAGAGATTCGAAATTCTTTCTTCATGTAATTAATCGAGAGAAACCAATCGTCGTCGGTTGAGCGAATTTGCAATCTGTAATAATTCAATGAGAGTGAGAAATTAAATTTGAAATTTTCTTACCTCTCTTTGACAATTGTATCGATGGTCGATCGAATCCTTTTTCGAAAAATAAGCACAATGCTCAAGTAACCAGTTAGACGAGTGACTTGAACTTTTAAAGGTTTTAAAAATAATAAATCATTAATCGCATTGAAATTTGCTTACGAAAGTATCCAACGTTCTCCACCAACTCAATCGTTGTCAGATTTTTTAATCCAATTGCTAACAAGTAGCAACTAATTCCGATAAGGAAATTTGCATGACTCACAAGAAGAAAAACGAATCTGAGAAAATCAAAAACTTTAGTTTCAATTACAAATAAAAAAACTCTTTCGTTTTACAACTTATTCCATTTTCCTTTGTCTTTTAGAGGATTCAAAATTTTCCACACAATCCCAAGAACTTTAACCATTCGAGTTGCATGAACGGAAGGTCCTTCGATGAATTCCATTTTTTTTTTTCTTAAAAACTTTTCACGTTTACCTTAGCTCACTGTCAATCGACGACTGAAACTTGAAATAAACTGCATAATAAAAAATTTCAGAACAATTAGATTGTACAGAGGATGTCTCACTCATACGGCCTGCAACACATGCAACAAATTCACTTATACAAAATGTTTCTTGTGCCGGAGTGAAAATATTTTTTCCTATACTGACCTAACCAATGTTTAAAATATTGAACAATAAATTCCTGGAACAAATTAAAAACAAATTATTCATTGAATTGTGGAGGGGAGCATTTTTCTTTGAAAATGTCGCACACGTTGTCGAGTCGATGAAGGGAAATGCGGATTTTTTCAATCGATGTTAATATCAGTTTGAAGGGTTATTTTAGGGAAGCATTTTCCATTGAAAATAGGTCGCTATAAGCAATTTTTCTTTAACGTTGACGGAAAGGGTTGGAAATGCATTAATATTAGTTTGAAGGTTAAGGCTTCATACTTTTATTTGTGACTTTGCACACGTGCCGTTATTTATTTAATTATTACATAGAGAAATTTAGGAAATAAAGATTTATTTTATCCTCTTTTAAATTAATTTAGTGTCTCGAAAATGAAGCGAGTTCTCTAGAAAGTTCGTCACAAGTTGAAGAAGCGCATTTGCGTCTCCTTATTTCAAAAACCTATTTAAAGCGCAAAATTATTTCAAATAATAAAAAAAAATTATTTAATTGCAATCATATATTGTGAATGAAAATTGAGTAAAAGAAAATAAAAATTGAATTTTCAAAGAAGAGATATTAAACTCCCAAAAAGTAGCTTTTCCAACGAAAAGCTTTTTAGCTTGTCGTGTGTAAAAATGTCAGGAGCGTATACGTAAATTGAAGAACCTAAAAATGAAAATTTGTAACGTCAAAAAGATTAATTCAATAATAAATATCAAACCGTTAGCAATGTCTCAAAGTCAACCGAGTTGAAGATTCCATTGAAGCCTTTCAATCGCTGAGCCATATTTAAAATCATGAGAAGATTTTTTTGGCCTCTTGCTTTCTGATTGTACCATTCGACGTCGTAGATTGCTGAAGTTAAGTTCTCAATGCGAACGTTTGTACGATTTCCCATCCAACAGAAAATGCAGAGTTGCAGAGATACCAAACAAACCATCGTGAACATCGTGGTCGATTGAATTGCAGTGGAGCTTAGAGTGTACAAGCACATCGTGAAAATAAAAGCTGACATTGAAAATTCAATTAAGAAACTGAATCTTAAAATCAGCCGAGCTTCGTTCATCCAATCCATGACTCGATAGCTTCGCAAAATTGTTTTTCTCACTTGGTCGTCATTTAATTCTTTTTGTAAAAACAATTTCTTGACTTGAAGTGTCAAAGCGTCGATTTCCCAGCATGAAAAGTTCATGAGCAGCAAAGCGTACACAGAATAAAAGTAAAAAGTTGTGAGAGCGCAAGTTGCCATTATCGCTTGTTGGACGTATTGAATGAACCACTTTGGAGTCAAGTAAGGGCCAGTGGGGAAATAAATAAAATAAAAATTATAGGGCAACTGTAAAGCATTGACATTTGGAATGAAAAAAACGGAAAAGCAAATCAAAAAATTATAAACGACCAGAATTACGACGCTGACCATCATGATTCGAAATTCGTTCTTCATGTAATAAATCGAGAGAGACCAATCGTCGTCAGCTGAACGAAGTTGCAATCTGTAACAATTTAATGAGAGTGAGAAATTTAATTCGATGTTTTGTTACCTCTCTTTGACAATTGTGTCGATGGTCGATCGAATCCTCGTTCGGAAAAAGAGAACAATGCTCAAGTAACAAAGATGGCGAATGACTTGAACTTCAAAAGATTTTAAATGTTAACAATTAACAAATCGTTCGACGCATTAAAGTTTGCTTACGAAAGTATCCAGAGTTCTCAACCACTTCAGCCGGTGTCAGATTTGATAATCCAATTGCTAGCACGTAGCAGCCAATTCCGATCAGGAAATTTGCATGACTCACAAGAAGAAAAATGAAACTGAGAAAGAAAACTTTAATCTCAATTACAAATTTAAAACTTTCCGTCTTACAATTTATTAAATTTTCCTTTTGAATTGTACGGGTTTAGATATAACCACACGATTTTGAAGATTGTGTCAATTCGAGTTGCATGAACAGAAGGTCCTTCGATGAAATTCATTTCTGTTTTTCCTGAATTACTTTTTGCGTTTAACTCGGCTAACTGTCAATCAACGAATGAGAGTTGAAATTGATTCTATCACAGAATTTATATGAAAAGCATTTTTTAAATAAATTATTATGAGATAACTTGATTGCAATGAGGGTGTCTTCGGCATACGGCCTACGACATCGAATTCGCGTTTAGAAAATGTTTCTTTTAATTTTAAGTTGAGCTCGCTAAAAGATTTCGATTTAAATTTGTGTAATTTTAGTTTTTCGATTGTATGGAGGCAACCAGAAGGGAAGAGCCTAAGCTGCAGTAAAAAATCTTTTTGGCCGGAGTGAATTTTAAAAATTCAATTTTTTTCCGTTACATGTTGACCTAGACAAAGTTTAAAATATTGAACGTGTGAAAGCTATAACTTTGTACAATGCATCAACACTGCTTTTGAAATAAATTATTCTTTGAAATGTAAAATTTATTCTGGGGAAGCATTTCCTTTTGAAAACAGGTCGCTATTGTCACGCAAAGACGGAAAGAGTTGGAAATGCATAAATATTAGTTTGAAGGTTAACAAAGGCTTCATACTCAGTCTACATTCGGCTGCCGACAAGTCCGCATCGTCAGAAATTGAGAGGCGATGTGAAGTGGGAAAAAGTCCTTCTAGGCAGATTAAAGTAGTGAAAAGTGTCGTGTTCATCTAAATGTAGTGACATTTCGTGAAAAGTCATCAAATTCAAGTCGAAATTCAACACCGCAGCAGAGAAGGTTCCATCGCAGCTGACCCTCTGCCCTGAATAGTCAAAGCGAACAATCGACTCTGTTTCCAACGAATTCAACATAAAATTTGGATGTACTTCAAGAAAAAATCGATTTCAGCAAATGGCGTAAGTTTCCGCTTTGTTCTTAATAGTGCCAATTGTTACAGTTAAGACTCGCAAATGGAGACTATTTCGCAGTGACTGAGGAAGATTTGCGGGATTTCAAACTCAGAACGACGATCAACTTCTAAATTTTGCAACTTAACATCGAATTTTCATCAAAATTGTTTCGACGTGACATTATGAAAGAGTGTGTTCCTCCACGATCTGGGCATAATGTAAGTGCACGAACACCACGAGCAACGAAGGATTTCTGATGAAATCGCTGTTCGCGAAAAAGACTCAATGAGGATGTAAATACCGTTATCGACTGATGATAGCAAATCTTGCGAATAACTGTTTTTGGACCTGTGACGCCTTAAGAAAACTGTAGGAGAGGAAGGAATCGTCAACCTTCTAAGGACCTGGTTTCGGGACCATATTCATGTCTCTGAAATATCCATATCTCTGAAAATGTCTGTAAAGTAAATAAATTAATTTTTCATGTCCGACTGACGCAAGTTTCAACATTTTGATAATGCAAGATTGTAATTTTTCTCAAACGAGAAGACAGCATAGAGATAATTTTTATTCGAGTTATTTCTGCGCAATTTTTCATCTTTAAAGATTTATTTTAGAAAAGTTTCAATAATTTTATTGAACATAAATATTTATTTGCTTACGCCGAGAAATATTATATATTTTATTAAGTGAAAGACATCGCGAGTGGATTTTAATTGGTTAAAGCAAAGCCAGCAGCGAGTAATAAGTAATTGTGCAGAGCATGAGTGTGGAAGTGACTACACATCTAGTCACTTCCACACTCATGCACTGCAACGTTTAATGTTGTGAATGATTAGTAGAGCAGTCAACGGCGCATTGTCGAACACTACTGTGTCAGTCATTCTAACACACATGTCACATTTCATTGATGTGTTGTTACTTGAAAGTTCGCATAATGAATTGTGAATAAAGCTCCAATAAATATTTCACTGAAGTACATCGTTTGAAGTTTGAACGCTGTGGAGGACAATTTCCTAAAATATTGCCCTGGTTCACTGAGAGGATTAAATCAAGAATACGTACATTTATAACCTTGAATCAGTTCAGCATAAAAAATGCTGTCGGACATGCAATTCAAGGAGATTTAGCTGTGCGGCTTTGCTGGTGAAATTCTCTTCTAAGCTCTTTTTATTCTCATTTATCATTTATTCATCTTGCAATCGAAACCCCATAAATTGTCGGCCACAATACAGTTCTAAATCAAAAATTGAATCGAAAGCCTGTTTTCAAACTTTGTACGATGCAATATTGTCGATACCTTTTTAAAAAAAAATTATTCATGGAAATGAAAAATTTATTTTGGGAAAGCACTTTCATTTGAAAACAAGTCGATGCGTCGAAGCGACATTGAAGAAGGGAAATGCACACTTTTCCAATCGATAAAAATATTACATTGAAGGCTAACACAGTTCAATCAATAATTTATTTTTCATAACAAATTTCAATAAGTGTCGTTACTCTTTAGGAAATACATTTATTAAATTCGAAATTGTTTAAATGTCTCAATAAGAAGTTGAAGCCTTATTTTTATTTCCCAAAAACTTTAGTTTGTCGTTTGTAGCAAAGCCAACAGCGAATAAGTGAATTGCAGAACCTTCAGCAGCGTTTCAAAGTCAACAGAGTTGAAGATTCCATTGAAACCTTTCATTCGTTGAGCCATGATTAAGATCATGAGATGATCTCTTTGGGATCTTGCGTTCTGAGTGAACCATTCGACTTCGTAAACCGCTGAAGTTAAGTTCTCAACACAAACGTTAACGCGATTTCCCATCCAACATGAAATTGAAAGTTGCCCAAATACAACACAAATCATCACGAACATTGTGATCGATTCAAATTTAGAAGCGCCGAAGGCGTACAAGCACATGCAGATGATGAATGCTGACATTGAAAATTCGATGAAGAAACTGAATCTTAAAATCGCTCGGGTTTCGTTCATCCAATCCATTACTTGATAGCTTCGTAAAATTGTTTTCTTCACTTGCTCCTGTTCCAAATTCTCGTCGTGAAACATTTTCTTAACTTGAAGAGTCAAAGCGTCGATTTCAAAGCAGGAAAAGTTCATGAGCAGCAAAGTGTATCCAGAATAAAAGTAAAAGAAAGGAATTACGAAGCACGCAATGAACAGATGTTGAAAGTAATGGAGGAACCACTTTGGAGTCATGAAGGAGTCAAACGGTAAATAAACGAAATAGAAGTTGAAGATCAACTGAAAATTATTAATATTTTTAAAGAAGAAAGCAGAAGAAACGACGACGCCAAAATTAAGAATTAATATCACTGCAATGACGACCGAGATTTTAAATTCTTTCTTCATATAATCAATCGATAGCGACCAATCGTCGTCAGTTGAACGAAGTTGCAATCTGAAATAATTCAATGAAAGTAAGAAATTAAATTTGAACCTTTCTTGCCTCTCTTCGACAATCTTATCCATCGCTTTTTGAATCCTGGCTTGTAGAAGAAACATGATCGCCAAGTAACCGAAATGGCGAGCGACTTGAACTTTAAATTTATGAAAATATTAGAAATAAATCGTTGAATGGAAATCTGCTTACGAAAATATCCAATGTTCTCCATCAACTCGATCGCTGTCAGGTTTTCAGAGATTAAAATGTAAGAACTGTTTCCGATCTCGAAATTTGCATGAGCTAAGAGAAGTAGGATGAAGCTGAAAGAAAAATTTTGATTACAATTAAACTAAAGGTTTTGCTGATTTAGTGATTTTACAAAATATTTAATTTTCCCTCCGCATTCAGCGGATTCAGAAACTTCCACAAAATTTCAAGAATTTTAACAATTCGAGTTGCATGAACGGAAGGTCCTTCGATGAAATTCATTTCTGTTTTTCCTGAATTACTTTTTGCGTTTAACTCGGCTAACTGTCAATCGACGAATGAGAAGTGAAATTGATTCTATCACAGAATTTATATGAAAAGCATTTTTTTAAATAAATCATTATGAGATAACTTGATTCGGTGTCTTCGGCATACGGTCGGACCTTTTTGGCCGGAGTGAATTTTAAAAATTCAATTTTTTTCCTTTCCCGACAAAGTTTGAAATATTGAACGTGTGAAAGCTATAACTTTGTACAATGCATCAACACTGCTTTTGAAATAAATTATTCTTTGAAATGTAAAATTTATTCTGGGGAAGCATTTTCCTTTGAAAACAGGTCGCTATTGTCACGCGAAGACGGAAAGAGTTGGAAATGCATAAATATTAGTTTGAAGGTTAACGAAGGCTTCATACTCAGTCTGCATTCGGCTGCCGACTCAGCCGCATTGTCCGAAATTGAGAGGCGATGTGAAGTGGGAAAAAGTCCTTCCTAGACAAAAAAAAAGTGAAAAGTGTCGTATTCTGCTAAATGTAGTGACATTTCGTGAAAAGTCATCGAATTCAAGTCGAAATTCAACACCGCAGTGGAGAAAGTTCGAGAAGCATTTTTACGATTTTTTTGACTGATGTACATCGCATTTTACGGTCTGGCCATCTCAATGATTTTCTGCCTTGAAAAGTCGAAGCGAACAATCGACTAACATTCATCAAGTGGCGTAATTTTCCGATTTGTTATTCATAGTGCCAATTGTTACAGTCAAGACTCGCAAACGGAGATTTGAGAGATTTTAAACTCAGAACGACGATCAACTTCTAAATTTTGCAACTTAACATCGAAATTTTATCAAGATTGTTTCGACGTGATCATAAAAGGAAGATCCAGAAATTGTATGGGCGCTGTCACCGCACGGACATAACCGTTGGATGAGTGTTGGCACACATTAGAAGAGAGTGTGTTCCTCCACGATCTGGGCACAATGGAAATGCACGAACACCACAATCAATGAAGGATTTCAGATTTCTGATAACATCATTGTTCGCGAAAAAGACTCAACGAGAATGTAAATACTATTTTTGCGAAATTTTTCTTCTTTAAAGGATTTATTATAGATAATATAATAATATATATAATAAATTTCATTAAGTGAAAGGACATCGCGAGTGGATTTCAGTTTAACGTTTGAAGCAAAGCCAGCAGCGAGTAACAAGTAGTTGTGTAGTTGTGCACAGTCACTTCCACACTCATGCACTGCAACGTTTAATGATGTGACATCATGAATGCAGGAAGATTAGTAGACTCAGAGCAGTCAACGGCGCATTGTCGAACACAACTGTGTCAGTCATTCTAACTAACACACATATCACATTTCATTGATGTGTTGTTAGTAACAACTTGTTACCAGTGTGGAGGTGCGGAACGTAGGTGCGACTTTACTTTGGTGCTTCGCACCTTGGCAAAAAAGGAACCTAGGTTCCTCGCACCTCACTTCAAAAGCACCTCCACACTGGTTATTACATATGCTTTGAGTAAGTGATTTTTTTAAAAACGAAATTGCTTAGGTGTCTCAACAAAAAAGTGAAGCGGTGTCTCGATAATAAAGTAACTTTAATTTGTCGTCCGTAGCAAAGTCAGTAATGAGTAAGTGAATTGCAGAATCTGAAATAAATAAAAACTCATTTCAAGAAGTTTAGTTCAATATTAATTTTTCAAACCATAAGCAACGTTTGCCAGTCAACAGAGTAAAAGATTCCGTTGAAGCCTTTACATCGCTGAGCCATGATGAAGATCAAGAGATGATCTCTTTGGGTTCTCGCGTGTTGTTTGAACCATTCGACTTCGTAGATCGCTGAGGTTAAGTTCTCGTTGCAAATATTGACTCGATTTCCCATCCAACAGAAAATTGTGAGTTGCACAATGACAGCACTCATCATCACCAACATCGTGAGTGATGGAAATGCGCTTAAGGTGTAAAACCACATGCAGATGACTAATGCTGACAGAGAGAATTCGATAAAGAAACTGAATCTTAAAATCGCTTGAGCTTCGTTCATCCAATCCATGACTCGATAGCTTCGTAAAATGGTTTTCTTCACTTGCTCCGTGATCACATTTTCTTCAGATTCATTGCATTGGAATAATTTATTAACTTGAAGAGTCAACGCGTCGATTTCCCAGCATGAAAAATTCATGAGCAGCAAAACGTATCCAGTGTAAAAGTAGAAGAAGGGAAATCCGAGACTCGAAATTATCGCTTGTTGAATGTAATGAATAAACCACTTTGGAGTCATGAAGGAGTCGAATGGCAGGTAAACGAAATAGAAGTTGAAGGGCAACTGATAGTCATTCACATTGTCAAAGAGAAAAGGTGAAAAAACGAAGAAGATAAAACTAAGAATAAACATTCCTGCAGTCACAGCAAAGATTTTAAATTCTTTCTTCATGTAATCAATCGAAAGAGACCAGTCGTCGTCAGTTGAACGAAGTTGCAATCTGAAAGAATTTGATTTAAGTGAGAAATTAAATTTGAATATTTCTTGCCTCTCTTTGACAATCTTATCCATTGCTCTTTGAATCCTGGCTTGGTGTTGAAATAAAATAACCAAGTAACCAATTTGGCGAATGATTTGAACTTTAAATTTATAAAAAAATAATATTAAAATAAAACAAGTGTCAGTAGCAGTTCGCAACAAACTTAATATTAACTGTAGGGTTTTTCATCGTTGAACTGGTGGCAGGGTGTTGGACTTTACTAGGTTTACTAGTCAGAGGTGGACCCAAATTTAGTTAGCTCTTAGATATAAGCATTTGTTTGAGCACGAACATTTCTTGTGAAAAAGTGTCAGCGAAAATGTTTGATCTGGACCCCGTGAGCACGATCCTGATGATCTAGCCAAAAATCCAACAGCCATAATACCACAGACCTTTGTCAACAATAGAATATTCCATCTTCGAGATGAAAAACTCCAAAAATTAACGATGCTTACGAAAATGTCCAATGTTCTCCACCAAAGCGATCACTGTTAGACTTTCAGAGATTATTAGGTGGGAACTAACTGCGATCAAAAATTTTCCTTGAGTGATTGCAACTAGGATGAAGCTGAGAGAAAGAACTTTAATTAAACTACAGATTTTACATATTAAGATCTAATGATTTTACAAAATATTCCATTTTCCTTCTGCATTCAGAGGATTCAAGAATTTCCACACAATTCCAACTTGAACTTTAACCATTCGAGTTGCAGGAACGGAAGGTCCTTCGATGACTTTCATTTCTTTATTTTTCCTGAATTACTTTTCACGTTTAACTCGGCTCACTGTCAGTCTGCGAATAAGCGTTGATAGGATTTTCATGGAAAGCGAGTTTTTCAAATAAAATATTTAAGGATAACTAGATTGCACTGAGCGACATTAAGCAATTACCTTTTCCGGCCTACAACACCCTCATCATATTCGCTCACACTATGTCTAAAATATTAAAGCTGGACAGTATTTCAAACGTTGTACAATGCAGTCAATTCAAGACAGTTATTAATATAAATTATTAAATGAACTGTAAAATTTATTCTGGGAAATCTTTTTCGTTTGAAAATAGGTCGCTGCTGTGACGTTGTCGAGTCGATGAAGGGAAATGCGGATTTTTCCAGTCGATGTAAATATCAGTTTGAAGGGTAACGAAGTTCATTAACAATTAAGTTTTAATGCTTTTGCTTGTGCCTTTGCACACGCAAAAGAAATTAGAAGAAAAGAGAAATTTTATAAACTCAAAATTCAATATTTGCTCTTCAAATATTAAATATTCAGAAGAATTCAATGAGAGCAAGAGTAAAACTTATTTCCCAATTTAATTTTAAGACAAAAGACTGAAAATGCTTAAAAGGTGAAAATGTCTGTAAAGTAATTAAATTATTTTGGATGAAAATAAATTTCGTTCTAGTGATTTGTGCGCAATTTTTCTTCTTTAAAAGATTTATGCCTTCTTCGCCGCTTACGCCGAGACATAAATAATTTATTAAGTGAAAGGACATCGCAAGTGGATTTTATTTTGTCGTTTGAAGCAAAGCCAGCAGCGAGTAACAAGTAGTTGTGTACGAGTCAATTCCACACTCAAGCACTGCAACGTTTAATGTTTTGATGTCATAAATGCAGGAATATTAGTGGAGCAGTCAACGGCGCTTTGTCGAACACTACTCTGTCAATCATTCTAACACACATGTCACATTCATTGATGTGTTGTTACTTTAGAGTTCGCATGATGAATAAATTGTGAATAAAACTCCAATAAATATTTCCCTCATACTCCAATTGAAATACATCGTACAAACGCTATGGAATAGGCACAATTTCCTATAATATTGACCTGTCATCAGTTCAGGATATTCAAGGAGCTGCTTCTTACCAGCACAAATACTGAGCAATCTGATTTATTTCTGGAATCGTATGGAGAGTACCAAAAGGGGAGCGGCTTTGCTGCACATTTCTATTAAAGCTCGTCCAAAACAGTTTGCTTTTCTTGTAACGTTAAGAGATAAAAAAAATGATTTAGGCAAGTATTCTCGAAATCGATACTTGCAAGATATGTTTTTCCTATTTTTACCTAGACAATGTCCAACACATTGAACCTATAGAGCTCGACCGTATTTCAAACGTTGTACAATGCAATACTTTTTTTAAAATAAATTATTCATTGAAATGTGAACGTGGAGCATCTTTCTTTGAAAATGTCGCTATGACGTTGTCAAGTCGATGAAAGGAAATGCGGATTTTCATTTAATAATTAATTTTTCATGCTTTTCTTTGTGGCTTTGCACACGTGCCATTATTTTTTTAGTAATAACATTAAGATTAAAAGAATTTAAAAGAAAAGAGAAATTTATTAAATTCAAAATTCGGTGTTTGCTGTTCAAATATTAACTCTTCAAAAGAATTCGATGAAATCAAGCGGGAAAACTTATTTTCCTATTTCAATTTAAGGACAAAATAGGAAATAAGGATGAAAGTTTTCAATGGAATCTCCTACACAGTTGACTTTGAAACGTTGAAAATTAAGTTTTTTTTTCTAAAGACTTTTCATTTCAGATTTTACGATTCAATTACTCGCTTCTGACTTTGCTACGGACGACAAATTAAATATCGAAAAATATCGCATTTCCAACCCTTTCCGTCAACGTCAAACGACCTGAAGAAAAATGCTTTCCCAGAATAAATTTTACATTTCAATTAATAATTTATTTTAATAACAGTCTTGACTATATTGCATCGCACAACGTTTGAAATACTGTCGAGCTCTACAGGTTCAATATTTAATCATTGTCTAGATCAGTATTGGAGAAAAAAATATTTTTATTCATTAATATTTCATTTAAAAAAATTGTTTCCTTTGAAATAAATTCAAACTCTCATTCGTCGACTGACTGTTAGCCTAGTAGGACCGAAAATAAAAAATGGAAATCATCGAAGGACCTTCCGTTCATGCAACTCGAATGGTTAAAGTTTTTGGAATTTTGTGGAGATTTTTGCATCCTTTCAGTGATGAAGGAAAATGGAATATTTTGTAAAATTACTAAAAACTTTAAAATCTTTGAATTTATTAAAAGTTTTTTCTTTCAGTTTCATCTTAGTTGTCATAACTCAAGGCAATTTTCTGATCGGAATTGGATCCTACGTTGTTGTTTCTGGATTGACAAAATTAACACCGATTGAGTTGGTGGAGAATGCTGGATATTTTCGTAAGAAGCTTTCAATGCCACTGATCATTTACTAACTTTTATTATTTAAAGTTCAAGTCCTTCGCCATTTCGGTTACTTGGTGATTTTAGTTCTTTTGCGAAAGAGGATTCGATCGGCGATCGATAAAATTGTCAAAGAAAGGTGAGAAATATTAAAATTAAACTTCACACGTTCATTGATTACTTTCAGAGTTCAACTTCGCTCGACCGACGACGATTGGTCGCTCTCGATTGGTTACATGAAGAAAGAATTTAAAACCTCTGTCGTCAGCACAGCGATAGCGATTCTTAATTTTAACCTCCTCGCCTTTTCACCTTTTCTCGTTGATAATATCAATCAGTATCAGTTGCCGTACAACTTCTATTTCGTTTATTTTCCGTTCGGCGCTTTTATGACTCCTGAGTGGTTCATTCAATTCATTCAAATCGCTGTTATGGTTAATTTTGCAGGAGCCATTTTTTTCTTTTATTCTGGATACGTTTTGCTGCTCATGAACTTTTCATGTTTTAAAATCGACGCTTTGACTCTTCAAGTTAAAAGAATGTTTGACAAAGAATTTAGCGAAAATTTGATCAAGGAGCAAGTGAAGAAAACAGTTTTACGAAGCTATCGAGTCATGGATTGGATGAACGAAGCACGAAAGCTCTTAAGATTCAATTTCTTAATCGATTTTTCAATGTCAGCATTCATCATCTGCACGTTCCTGTTCACTTTGAGTTCTGACATCCTTGAGTCGATCCCGATGTTCGTTTTTATTTTTGTTGCAATTGTGTCACTCTCAGTTTTGTGTTGGATGGGAAATCGAGTTAACGTTTGCATCGAGAACTTAACTTCAGCTGTCTACGAAGTCGAATGGTACACTCAGAATGCCGAGACCCAAAAAGATCATCTGAAGATCTTGATCATGGCTCAGCGATTGAAAGGTTTCAATGGAATCTTCTACACAGTTGACTTTGAAACGTTGCTTACGGTTTGCATATTTATTTATTCGATGCCGGCATTTTTTAATGAGTTATCTTCATTTCAGATTCTGCAATTCACTTACTCGCTTTGGACTTTGTTACGAACGACAAACTAAAGTTACGCTGACAATCAAAATATCGCTTCAACTTTTCATTGAGACATTTGAACAATTTCGAATTTAATAAATGTATTAACTGAAGAGTGACGGCACGTGTTGAGATTTGTCATGAAAAATAAATTATTGGTTGAACTTTGTTAGCCTTCAAAATATTTATATCGATTGGAAAAATGTGCATCTCCCTTCGTCAATGTCGCAACGACCTATTGTCATATAAAAATGCACCCCAAGATTTAATTTAAATTCAATGAAAAATTGATTTTACAAATTTTATTGTTCAAGGTTTGAAATATTTAAACATTTTCTAAGCCAATATAAAAGGAAAGAGAGAGCCAATATTTAGGAAAGAGAAATATTTTTATTCTTTAATGTTTATCTTGAAAAATTAAATTCAAACTCCCATTCGTTGATTGAGGATTGAGGCTAAGCCAAGTGAGACCGAAAATCAAATTATAAGTTTATTAAATTTCTCTTTTCTTCTAATTTTTTTCTTAACTTTCATTTATCACTTAAATAAATAATGACTCGTGTGCAAAGACACAAACAAAAGTATGAAGTCTTTGTTACCCCCGAACTAATATTGATGCATTTCCAACCCTTTTCGTCAACGTCACAGCGACCTACTTTCGAAGGAAAAAGCTTTCTCAGAATAAATTTTGCAGTTCATTTAATAATTTACATTAATAACAGTCTCGACTGCATTGCATCGTTCAACGTTTGAAATACTGTCGAGCTCTACAGGCTTAATATTTTATTTTATATCTGTCTATTAAATGAACTGTAAAATTTATTCTGGGGAGCATTTTTCTATAAAAAGTAGATCGCTATGACGTTGTCGGAAGGGTTGGAAATGCATCAATATTAGTTCGAAGGTTAACAAAAACTTCATGCTTTTGTTTTGCACAGGTGCCATTATTTATTCAGGATTTACATGAAAGTCAAAAGAAATTTGAAGAAAAGAGAAATTTAATTCAAAATTCCCATTTTAATTTTGAGACACAAGACCTGGAAAAGCTTAAATGCTAAAAATGTCTCTAAGGTAGGTAATTAAATTATTTTTTATGTCAGACTGATACAAATTGATGATGAACGATCGTATTTTTTCTCAAACGAGGAGAAAAGATAAAGATTAATTTCGTTCGAGTCTAATTTTCGCGCAATTTTTCTTTAATAGATTTATGCTTTCTTCACCGCTTACGCCGACACATAAATATTATATTAAGTGAAAGGACATCGCGAGTGGATTTTAGTTTGTCGTTTGAAGCAAAGCCATCAGCGAGTAATAATTCAAACAAGTAGTTGTGTAGTTGTGCACAATCATTTCCACACTCATTCACTGCAACGTTTAGGGACATGGGATTTCCATGGAAAAGTATATAATTTATATATAAATTATATATAAATTATATATAATTTACATGTTGACTTTTCTCATTATATATAAATTATATACAAATTATATATAAATTATATATAAATTATAGTTTATACATAATTTATATATTTAAAAACCGTACAATTTCCATGCGACACCAAATTGTTTTTATGGAAATTATTTATAATCAATATATAAAAAATATATAATTTATATACTTTTTATATATAAATTGAAAAACAGAGAAAACAGAATATATCATGATATATCTCGCATGTATCATAGTTTTCATCAAATGTTTATAAATTATATACAAAAAGGATATAATTTATATACATTTTATAAATAAATCTTTGAAATTAAAAATTTTATATTTTGTTTTTATCAAATCATTTCATTGTACATAAGCGAATTGAAAAATTATTTCTTGCTTCGGAGAGATTTTATATCCACATTACTAGGTATTTCATAAAAACGTGGACTCGACGATATAAGCCTTCAGATTGGTGCGTAGGTTTAGATGAACGCACCAACAATTGTGTTGAATAACTAAACAGTCAATTAAAACGTCAATTCTCTTACATATGTACAATAAAATGATACAATAAGTTCATTTAAAACAAAATATAAAATTTTTAATTTCGAAAATTTATTTATAAAATGTATTTATAAAATATTTAAGGAAAACTATGATACATGCGAGATATATCATGATATATTCTGTTTTCTTTGTTTTTCAATTTATATATAAAATGTATATAAATTATATATTTTTTATATATAAATTATAAATAATTTCCATGAAAACAATTTGGTGTCGCATGGAAATTGTACGGTTTTTTTATATATAAATTATATATAAACTATAATTTATATATAATTTATATATAATTTGTATATAATTTATATATAATGAGAAAAGTCATCATGTAAATTATATATAATTTATATATAAATTATATATAAATTATATACTTTTCCATGGAAATACCACCACCCCAACGTTTATTGTTGCGACTTCATGAATGCAGGAAGAGCAGAGCAGTCAACGGCGCATTGTTGTCGGCGGTCGAACACTACTGTGTCAGTCATTTTAACACACATGCCACATTCCAATGATGTGTTGTTACCTGGGATTAAATCGTATGGAGGGTAGTTCCAAAAGGGGAGTGGCTTTGCTGCATATTTTTTTATTATTTATTCATCCTGTGAGTGAGAAAATATTTTTTCCCTCGATTGACCTAGACAATGTCTAACACATTGAACTTGTTGAGCTGAACTTGAAAGTAGGTTGCTATGACATATCTAGACGAAGAGGGTTGGAAATGCAATATTTTTCCAATCGATGCATTTAATATCTGAATGCTATAAAAGTTCATACTTTTGTGTTCTGCAACAGAACTTCTGTTGATGCCTTGCATACGTAACTTTATTTATTCAGTTATTACATAAGCTTAAAAAAGCTTAACAGAAGTGACAGATTTTTTAAATTCAAATCGCAAAAGTGTCTCGATAATGAAGCGACATTTTGATAATCAGAGTAATTTTAGTTTGTCGTCCGTAGCAAAGCCAGCAGCGAATAAGTGAATCGCAGAATCTTCAGCAGCGTTTCAAAATCAACAAAATTGAAGATTCCGTTGAAACATTTCAATCGCTGAGACATGATCAAGATCAAGAGAAGATCTTTTCGATTTTTTGGGTTCTGAGTGAACCATTCGACTTCGTAGATCGATGAAGTTAAGTTTTTAATGCAAATATTTACGCGATTTCCCATCCAACACAAAACTGAGAGTTGTGAGAATTCCGAGCAAACCAACAAGAACATCGAGGTGAATTGAAATGCATCAGAGTTTAGAGTGTACAAACTCATGCATAAGATTAATGCTGCGAGCGAAAATTCAATTAAGAAACTGAATCTTAAGATCGCTTGTGCCTCTTCCATCCATTCCATGACTCGATAGCTTCGCAAAATTGTTTTGTTCACTTGATCCTTGATCAAATTGTCTTCAGATCCTTTCAGAAACATTTTCTTAACTTGAAGAGTCAGAGCGTCGATTTCCCAGCATGAAAAGTTCATGAGAAACAAAACGTTTCCAGTGTAACAATAAAAGAAGGGAATTCCGAGAATCGCGATTATCACTTGTTGAATGTAATGAATGAACCACTTTGGAGTCATGAAAGAGTCGAACGGCAAGTAAACGAAATAGTTGTTGTAGGGCAACTGATATTCATTGAGATTGTCAATGAAAAAAGTTGAAAAGATGACGAAGATGAAAGTAAGAATCATTATCACTGCGCTGACGACAGATATTTTAAATTCTTTCTTCATGTAATCAATCGAGAGTGACCAATCGTCGTCAGTTGAACGAAGTTGTAATCTGTAAGAATTCAATGAAAGTAAGAAATTAAATTTAACTATTTCTTGCCTTTCTTCGACAATCTTATCGATCGCTCCTTGAATCCTGCGTTGTAGAAGAAACATGACCGTCATGTATCCAAGATGGCGAATCATTTGAACTTTAAATTTATGAAATTAGAAAATTAATCGCTTGTTAGAAATCTCCTTACAAAAAATTCCAGCGTTCTCCATCAACTCAATCGCTGTTAAGCCTTCAGAGATTAAAACGTAGGAGCTGACAGCAATCACAAAGTATACATGAACAGTGAGAAGTAGAATGAAGCTGTAAAACGAAATCGTCACAAATAAATATTTTACAAGTTTAACGAT
Organism: Smittia aterrima; assembly: GCA_033063855.1. Classification (NCBI taxonomy): domain Eukaryota; kingdom Metazoa; phylum Arthropoda; class Insecta; order Diptera; family Chironomidae; genus Smittia; species Smittia aterrima. Next base: position 27,720,258 of record CP093831.1, read on the forward strand.
TTCACAAATTATTTAATTTTCCTTCAGCGTTGAGAGGATTCAGAAATTTCCACACAATCCCAACATGAACTTCAACAATTCGAGTTGCATGAACGGAAGGTCCTTCGATGATTTTCATTTCTTTTTTTCCTGAATTACTTTTCGCGTTTAACTTGGCTCACTGTGAAGCGACGACTGAGGGTTTAAATTAAATCAATCACAAAATTCCCATGAGAAGCAAATAATTCAAATTAAATATTAAAGAATAAAAACGCTGTTCGACATCAACTTACATAGACAATGACTAAATATTTAAAACAATATTAATTCTGAAATATTTCTATTTGAATTTGTCGACATTACCTGGCTTAGCAGCGAGCTAATTCATGAAAAGGATTATTCAAACTCATAAATGATTAAGTGTCTATGTAAAATTCTGATTTAGTTTGTCGTTCGTAGCAAAGCCAGCAGTGAATAAGTGAATTGCGGATTTTTCCAATCGATATAATTATCAGTTTGAAGTAAGTAATTATCAGACTTTCACACTCATATTGGTTTCAACGGTGACGAAGTTCAATTAATAAATTATTTTTCATGCCTTTGTGCCTTTGCATGCGTGTCAAAATTTATTCAATTACATTAATAAAAGAACTAAAATGAAGAGAAAGATACAAGTAGTTGTGTTTAGCTTTCACACTCATGCACTACAACGTTTAATGTTGTGACGATCAGACCAGTCAACGGCGCATGGTCGTCGGCAGTTGAACACTACTGTGTCAGTCATTCTAACACAAATGTCGCATTTCATTGATGTGTTGTTACTTGAAAGTTCGCATGATGAGTGAATTGTGAATAAAACTCCAATAAATATTTCCCTCATACTCTCCATTCGAAGGAGTAGCCACAATTTCCTAAAATATTGCAATGTTTCACTAAGAAAATGTAGTCAATGATTTTCCCGCATTCGCGCACGCATTTAATTCTGTCTTTCTCATTTCATATTTCAAGCGTAGCACATGACTATCAATAATAATTTGATTTGACTATTATTTAGACATTTTGTGAAATTTTCTTCTAAGCTTTTTATTCTCATTTATTCAGGGACATCGGAAATGACAGGAATTATATATAATTTATATATAAATTATATATAATTCAAAAAGTAAAGTTATAAATTACATATAATTTATATATAAATTACATATAAATTATATATAAATTATAGATTATACAAAAATTATATATAAAATTCCTACAATTTTCATGCAAGTAAATATTTACTTGCGTGAAATCAAAAATATATATCATGCAAATATATACAAATTATATATAAAATGTATATAATTTATATATAATTTATATACATTTTATAAGAAAAACAAAATAGAATATATCTCGATCATTATTTGTATGCATCATAGTTTTCAATATAAATTTATCAATTATATATAAAAAGGATATAATTTATATATATTTGGATTTTTTTTAGTTTAGTTTTGTTTTTTTCATGAATTTTTAACCCAATAAGAGCCAAGCTCTTTTTAACATAAGTGACTTTGGGCAAATTAAGATTAATTGATTTCTTGTTGAGACGTTGAATTTTTCTTCCTTCGTTTCCACCGCCATCAACTGAAACAAAAACATTATTGGTTTCGACCGAGTTTCATACGAGGATTTAACGATATAAGCCTTCAGATTGATGCGTAGGTTAAGACTAAATAATTAATAAAATCTTCAAATTTCCGTCATCCTCACATCTGGGATTTTACAGAGTACCTACTTCCTTTGTAGATTTGTCTTACGCTGCATTGGTTGTTGATCAACAACGAGGATTTATAGCTCGTGACTACTTCAAGCTCTCTCCACCACTAAAACGTTGAGTTGCACGATTGGCGGCTGGACAAATAAAAAATGCAGATTTTCTTAAAACTATGGCCAATGCATCCAAATCATATAATATTTGTTTAAACGTTTCATTTTAAAGATTTGTTTCTAAAATGTATATAAATTATATCCCTTTTATATATAATTGATAAATATATAATGAAAACTATGATGCATAAAAATTGATCGAGATATATTCTATTTTATTTATCCTATAAAATGTATATAAATTATATATAAATTATATACATTTTATATATAATTTGTATATATTTGCATGATATATATTTTTGATTTCAAGCAAGTAAATATTTTCTTGCATGAGAATCGTAAGAATTTTATATATAATTTTTGTATAATCTATAATTTATATATAATTTATATGTAATTTATATATAAATTATATGTAATTTATAACTTTACTTTTTGAATTATATATAATTTATATATAAATTATATATAATTCCTGTCATTTCCCAGCGTCCATTTATTCATCTTGCAATCAAAACCCCACAAGTTGTGAGCCACAATACAGTTCTAAATCAAAAACCGAATTGATGATAGACAAAGTCTAACACATTGAACCTGTTGAGCTAGACGATATTTCAAACGTTGGACGATGCAACACTTTTCTAAATAAATAATTAATTGAAATGTAAAATTTATGCTAGGGAAGCATTTTCCCTTGAAAGTAGGTCGCAGTGACTTAGACGAAGAGGGTTGGAAATGCGATATTTTTCCAATCGATGCATTTAATATTTGAAGGCTATCAAAGTTCAAACTTTTGTGTTTTGTTGATGCCTTGCACATGTGACTTTATTTACTTAATTATTACATAAGTTTGAAAAGCTTAAAAGAAGTGAGTGATTTTTTAAAATCGAATCTCATAAGTGTCTCGATAAAAAGTTGAAGCGATATTTTGATTATCAGAGTGACTTTAATCTGTTGAGTTAGCCCGGAAAGGTTTCACAAGAACAGAGATAGGGCCAACTCCAACCATTCCGTTATCAAACACAGTTTTCATCAAATCAAAATATTCAAGGGAGAGATATGAAAGTTGTTGGACAAACAATAAGTTTCTTAATTAATTAGTTGTTTGTAGCAACGTAAGCAGCGAATAAGTGAATTGCAGAATCGTCAGCAAAGTTTCAAAGTCAACTGTGTAGAAGATTCCATTGAAACCTTTTAATTGCTGAGCCATGATTAAGATCTTAAGAAGATCTTTTCGGTTTCTGGCATTTTGCGTGTACCATTCGACTTCGTAGACCGCAGAAGTTAAGTTCTCAATGCAAATGTTTGCTCGATTTCCCATCCAACAGTAAACTGAGAGTTGCACAGACACCAAGAAAACCATCAAGAACATCGAGGTCGATTGAATTGCATCAGAGTTTAGACTGGTCAAGCTCATGCTTAAGATTATTGCTGCCAGCGAAAAATCAATTAAGAAACTGAATCTTAAGATTGCTTGAGCGTCGTTCATCCAATCCATGAGTCGATAGCTTCGTAGAATTGTTTTCTTCACTTGCTCCTTGTTCAAATTGTCTTCAGATCCTTCCGAAAACATTTTCTTTACTTGAAGAGTCAAAGCGTCGATTTCCCAGCATGAAAAATTCATCAGCAACAAAACGTATCCAGTGTAGAAGTAAAAGAAGGAAATTCCGAAAGTCGCAATCATCGCATGTTGAATGTAATGAATGAACCACTCCGGTGTCATGAAGGAGTCGAACGGCAAGTAAACAAAATAGAAGTTGTAGGGCAGTCGTAAGCTATTGACATTGTCGAAGAGAACAGGTGAAGAAACGATGGCGATAAAGCTAAAAATCACTGTCATTGCAAAGACGACAGCAATTTTAAATTCTTTCTTCATGTAATCGACCGAGAGAGACCAATCGTCGTCAGTCGAACGAAGTTGCAATCTGTAAGAATTCAATGAAAGTAAGAAATATTAAATTTAAATAACTAACCTTTCCTCGACAATCTTATCCATCGCCCTTTGAATCCTGGCTTGTAGAAAAAACATGATCGCCATGTAACTAAAATGACGAGCGACTTGAACTTTAAATTATAAAAAAATTAAAATTATAAAATTAATCGCTGAGTGGAATTCTTCTTACGTAAATATCCAGCGTTCTCCATCAGGTCGAATGCTGTTAGATTTTCATCGAACAAAACGTAGGAACAGACAGCGATGAGATAGTATGCATGAGCTATGACATTTAGAATGAAGCTATAGAAAAGAAATCGTCACAATTAAAATATTTCACAGTTTTTAAAATTTTACTAATTATTCCATTTTTCTTCTGCATTCAGAGGATTCAGAAACTTCCACACAATCCCAACTAGAACTTTAATCATTCGAGTTGCATGAACGGAAGGTCCTTCGATGATTTTCATTTCTTTTTTTTCCTGAATAACTTTTTCCGTTTAACTTGGCTCACAGTTAGTCGACGACTGCGAGTTGAAATAAATTGGCGTAAAGAGCAAATTTTTTTAATAAAAATTTTATGAACAATTAGATTGTCTCCCATAAACAGAGGTTGTCTTCCTCAAACGGCCTGCGACTCCTGCAACACATTCGCTCATACTAAATGATACATTCGCTCATACAAAAAAATTGTTTGGGGCCGGAGTAAAAACAATTTTTCCATTTTCCTCTTTACTAACCTAGACAATGTTGCACATATTGAACTGTAAATTCCTGGAATAATGTTGACTTGTTGAGCTGAATATTATTTTTGAAATAAATTATTCATTGAAATGTCACAATGACGTTGTCGAGTCGAAGAAGGGAAATGTGGATTTTTCCAATCGATGAAGTTTATACTTTTGTTTCTGTCTTTGCACACGTGCCATTATTTATTAGTCTATTACACAAAAGTCAAAGGAAATTAGAAGAAAAGTGAGATTCAAAAAAAAACACGATTTCCAATTCAACAGAAAATTGAAAGTTGCAGGAAATCCAGATGCAGAAAACGAATGCAGAGGTAGATTGAATTGCATCAGAGTTTATAGTGTGCAATCGAGTTGCATGAACGGAAGGTCCTTCGATGATTTTCATTTCCATTTTTCCTGAAAAACTTTTCACGTTTAACTTGGCACTTGGCTCACTGTCAATCGGCGAATGAGCGTTGAAAGAATTTTAATGGAAAGCAAATTTTGTAAATAAAATATTTAAGGACAACTAAATGTCACGGAAGGACATTGACCAATTAATTTTTCAAACCTTCGGCCCACAAACCCCCTCCATCGTATTCACTCAAAAAAAAGACCCTTTATGCTTCAATGAAGTTGAGCTCAGCTTCCTATGTCAGAAAAGTTAACAAAATTTTAAAAAGTTTAAAGAAATTGTTTTGGGCCGGAGTGGAAATTTTTTCCCCCTCACTGACCAAGTCAATGTTTAAATTATTGAACCTGTAGAGCTAAACGGCATTTCAAACGTTTTACAATGCAACAGTCTCAAGACTGTCATTAAAATAAATTATTCATTGAATTGTGAAGATTCATTGATTCTTTGAACATCTGTGAGTTCGCTGCTGTGACGTTGTCGAAAGGGTTGGAAATGCATGCGAGCAATCTCGAATTCCGTAATTGATAGTTTCTAATCGTCATGTGCTTCAGAAAAACTTTTTCTTTAACATTTCTGATTCTCTGATTAAACTGTCTGTAATAAGATCAATCAAGTCAATCGAGCAAGTAAGATCAAAATTCATTTACCACACAAGAACGAGCATTTATTATTTATTCATCTTGCAATCGAACCTCTTCAATAAAAATCTAAATCAAACATCAAAACAAAAACCTGTTGAGAGAAAAAAAATTCTAGCCGGAGTGAGAAAATGTTTTTCCCTCGATTGACCTAGAACCTGTTGAGCTAGACGAGCAATTAAGCTATTAATTTTTCAAGCCTTCAGTCTACAACACTCTCCATCATATTCGCTCATAAAAGAAGTTGAGCTGAGCTTCATACCTATGTCAAACCGGTAGAGCTCGACGTTATTCCAAACGGTGGACGATGCAATACTGTTTTTAATAAATTATTAATTGAAATGTAAAATTTATGCTGGGAAAGCATTTTCCCTTGAAAGTAGGTCGCAGTGACTTAGACTGAAAGAGGGTTGGAAATGCGATATTTTTCCAATCGATGCATTCAAATTTTGAAGGCTATCGAAGTTCATACTTTTGTGTTTTGTTGATGCCTTGCATACGTGACTTTATTTACTCAATTATTGCATAAGTTTAAAAAGGCTTAAAAGAAGTGAATGCGATATTTTAATTAAATAGATCTAATCAAAAAAAAACTTTAATTTGTCGTCCGTAGCAAAGCCAGCAGCGAATAAGTGAATCGAAAAATCTGAAATGAAAAATGTTTATAAAAAAAGCTTCTCTTTAATATTTAATATCGAACCGTCAGCAACGTTTCAAAGTCAACTGTGTAGAAGATTCCATTGAAACCTTTCAATCGCTGAGCCATGATGAAGATCAAGAGATGATTTTTTTGGTTCCTGGCTTTCTGAGTGTACCATTCGACTTCGTAAACCGCTGATATTAAATTCTCAATGCAATTATTAATGCGATTTCCCATCCAACACAAAACGCAGAGTTGCGAAATTGCAGAACAAACCAACACGAACATTATAAACGATTCAAAGATGTCAGAACTTAAAATGTACAAGCACATCGTGAGAACGAAAGCAGCCATTGAGAAATCAAGTAAGAAACTGAATCTTAGTAGCCATCGAGCTTCGTTCATCCAATCCATGACTCGATAGCTCCGAAAAATTGTTTTCTTCACTTGGTCGTCGAGTTCATTCTCCTCCAGTTCATTACGAAACATTTTCTTAACTTGAAGTGTTAACGCGTCGATTTCCCAACATGAAAAGTTCATGAGCAGAAGAGCATAGACAGAATAAAAGTAAAAGCTGGCGACTGCGCAATAAATCATCACTGCAAGTTGAATGTATTGAAAGAACCACTTCGGAGTCATGAAAGCGTCGAAGGGGAAATAAATAAAATAGAAGTTGTACGGCAACTGATATTCATTGAGATTGTCAAAGAGAAAAGGTGAAAAGACGAGGATGTTGAAACATAGAATCACTATCACTAAACTGGCGACAGAGATTTTAAATTCTTTCTTCATGTAATCAATCGATAGCGACCAATTGTCGTCAGTCGAACGAAGTTGCAACCTAAACGAATTTAATGAATGTGAGAAATTAAATAAAATTAAAACATTCCTTGCCTCTCTTTGACAATCTTATCCATCGCACTTTGAATTCTCTCTCGTGAAAGAGTCAGAATGACCAAGTAACCCGAGTGGCGAATGATTTGAACTTTAAAATTATAAAAACATTAAATTATTATTCGCAGAATGGAAACCCCATTTGCTTACGTAAATATCCAACATTTTCCGCCAGCTGAATCGTTGATAGGTTTGCAGAGAAGAGTACAAACAAGCTGATTGCGATCACAAAATGTGCATGCGTGAAACCAAGAAGAAGAAAGCTGAAAGTACAAGAAGTTTCGTCGCAATTAAATATTTTACAGTTTTAATGATTTTACAAATTATTAAATTTTCCTTCAGCATTCAGAGGATTCAGCAATTTCCACAAAATTCCAAAAACTTTAACCATCCGAGTTGCATGAACGGAAGGTCCTTCGGTAATTTCCATTTCTTAATTTTCGGTATTACTCGGCTAACAGTCACTCGACGAATGAGAGTTTAAAATAATTCAATCATGAAAACGAATTTTTCAAATTAAATATTAATGAATAAAAATATTTTTCCAATACTGACCTAGATAATGATTAAATATTTTAAACATTGAGTAATACGAGAGCCACTCTCTTATTATTTAGAAACTATTCCTCCTTGTTTCGCTATCGAGTGAGCATTTGCTAAGTGACGAATATTTTTCGAAGAAGTAAAAGCTCATATCTTTTGTTTGTGTCTTGCACACTTTCCTTTATTTATTCAGCTATTACACAAAAGTCAAATGAAATTAGAAGAAAAGCGATTTAGTAAATTCAAAATTCGGTGTTTGCTCTTCAAATGGAAATCTTCAAAAAAATTCAACGAGAGCAAGAGTAAATAGTAGTTTAAAGATTTCAATTTAATCTAGACGAAAGCTAAAATAAACTGTAAAGACTTTACAGTAAAGTAATTAAATTATTAATTTCATGTCAGACTATCGCATGTTTGGTCCGCGAAATTTGATTCGATATTTAATAAAAGATTTATTTGTCTTCATAGGTTACTTAAAACTAAACATCTTGCAGAGTTCAAACTTTGAGCTTTTTAGTTTGTCGTTTGTAGCAACGTCAAGAGCGAATAAGTAAATTGCAGAATCTGTAATGAAATTTTCATTTCAAAAGGTTCAGTTCAATTGTAAATTTCCAAACCGTTAGCAACGTTTGCAAGTCAACAGAGTTGAAGATTCCGTTGAAACCTTTCAATCGCTGAGCCATAATCAAGATCATGAGATGATCTCTTCGGTTTCTGGCATTTTGAGTGTACCATTCGACTTCGTAGATCGCTGAAGTTAATTTCTCAATGCAAACGTTTGTACGATTTCCCATCCAACAAAAATTGCAGAGTTGCAAAGTTAAAACACAAATCATCACGAACATCGAGGTCGATTGAATTGCAGTGGAGCTTAAAGTGTACAAGCACATCGTGAAAATGAAAGCTGACATTGAAAATTCAATTAAGAAACTGAATTTTAAAATCAGTCTGGCTTCGTTCATCCATTCCATGACTCGATAGCTTCGTAAAATTGTTTTTCTCACTTGGTTGTCATTAAATTCTTCATTACGAAACATTTTCCTAACTTGAAGTGTCAAAGCGTCGATTTCCCAGCATGAGAAGTTCATGAGCAACAAAACGTATACAGAATAAAAGTAAAAAGTTGTGAGACCGCTGGTTGCCGCTATCGCTTGTGGAATGTATTGAATGAACCACTTTGGAGTCAAGTAAGAGCCAGTGGGGAAATAAATGAAATAGAAGTTGAAGGGCAACTGATACTCATTGACATTAGGAATGAAAAAAACTGAAAAGCAAAATAAAAAGGTGTAAAGAATCATTATAACTGCGCTGACAACAAAGATCCTAAATTCTTTCTTCATGTAATCAATCGAGAGAGACCAATCGTCGTCGGTTCAGCGAAGTTGCAGTCTGTAAGAATCCAAGGAGAGTGAAAAATCAAATTTGATGTTTTGTTAGTAACAAATTCCAAACACCCAATCCCCAACATTGATATCAAATTGTTACCTCTCTTTGACAATTGTGTCGATGGTCGATCGAATCCTCTTTCGAAAAATAAGAACAATGACCAAGTAACCAATAAGACGAATGGCTTCAACTTTAAAATATTTTAAAATTTGATAAATCATTAATCGCATTGAATTTTGCTTACGCAAGTATCCAGCGTTCTCCACCAACTCAATCGTTGTCAGATTCTTCAATCCAATTGCTAACAAGTAGCAACAAACTCCGACCAGAAAGTTTGCAAGACTCACAAGAAGAAGAATGAATCTGGGAAAATTGAAAACTTTAGTCACAATTACAAATAAAAAAAACTTTTTTGTTTTACAAATTATTTAATTTTCCTTCAGCGTTGTGAGGATTCAGAAACTTCCACAAAATTTCAAGAATTTTAGCCATTCGAGTTGCATGAACAGAAGGTCCTTCGATGAAATTCATTTCTTTTTTTCCTGAATAACTTTAACGTTTAACTTAGCTCACTGTAAATCGACGACTGAAAGTTGAAATAAATTGGCGTAAAAAAGCAAATTTTTAAAATTAAATATTTAAGGATAACTAGATCGCACGGAGAGCAATTAAGCTATTAATTTTTCAAGCCTTCAGTCTACAACCCTCTTCATCATATTCGCTCATAAAAGAAGTTGAGCTGAGCTTCATACCTATGTCAAACCGGTAGAGCTCGACAATATTTCAAACGTTGTCCGATGCAATACTGTTTTTAATAAATTATTAATTGAAATGTAAAATTTATGCTGGGAAAGCATTTTCCTTTGAAAGTAGGTCGCAGTGACTTAGACGAAGAGGGTTGGAAATGCGATATTTTTTAAATCGATGCATTTAATATATAAAGGCTATCAAAGTTCATACTTTTGTTGATGCCTTTGCATACGTGACTTTAATTATTCAATTATTACATAAGTTTAAAAAGGCTTGAAAGAAGTGAAAGCGATACTTTAATTCAAAATTCGGTGTTTGCTCTTCAAATGGAAATCTTCAAAAAAATTCAACGAGAGCAAGAGTAAAAACTTATTACACATTTCAATTTTAAGACGAAAGCTAAAATAATCTGTAAAGACTTTACAGTAAAGTATTTAAATTATTAATTTCATGTCAGACTATCGCATGTTTGGTCCGCGAAATTTGATTCGATATTTAATAAAAGATTTATTTGTCTTCATAGGTTACTTAAAACTAAACATCTAGCAGAGTTCAAAGTAACTTTAATTTGTCGTCCGTAGCAAAGCCAGCAGCGAATAAGTGAATCGAAAAATCTGAAATGAAAAATCTTTATAAAAAAAGCTTCTCTTTAATATTTGAAATCGAACCTTCAGCAATGTTTCGAAGTCAACTGTGTAGAAGATTCCGTTGAAACCTTTCAATCGCTGAGCCATAACTAAGATCATTAAATGGTTTTTTTGGTTCCTGGCTTTCTGAGTGAACCATTCGGCGTCGTAAGTCGCTGAAGTTAAATTCTCAGTGCAATCGATTTCTTATCCAACAGAAAACGCACAGTTGTAGAATTGAAGAACAAACCAACACGAACATCGTGATCGATTCAAAAATGTCTGAACTTAAAATGTAGAAGCACATGCACAAAATAAATGCAGACATTGAAAAGTCAAATAAAAAACTGAATCTCAAGAGCCAGCGAGCTTCTTTCATCCAATTCATTACTCGATAGCTTCGCAAAACTGTTATTTTTACTCGATTCTCAATCTCATTCTCTTCAGATTCTTTAAAAAACATTCTCTGAACTTGAAGTGTTAAAGCGTCGATTTCCCAACAAGAGAAGTTCATGAGCAGCAACGCGTATCCAGAATATAAGTAGAAAATGGTGACTGCGCAAAATCCCATTATCGCAAGTTGAATGTAGTGAAGGAACCACTTTGGAGTCAAGAATGAATCGAATGGCAAATAAACGAAATAGAAATTGTAGGGCAGTTGATAGTCATTGACATTGTCGACGAAAAAAAGTGTAAAGACGAGGACACAACCGTAAAGAATCATCACCACAGCGCTGACAACAGAGATTTTAAATTCTCTCTTTATGTAGTTAATCGAGAGCGACCAGTCGTCGTCAGTTGAACGAAGTTGCAACCTAAACGAATTCGATGAGAGTGAGAAAATAAATTCGGATCTTTTTTTTACCTCTCTTCGACAATCGTGTCCATCGCCCTTTGAATTCTCTTTCGTGAAAGAAATAAAATGACCAAGTAACCCGAATGGCGAATGACTTGAACTTTGGTAAAAATTTAAGATCAAAATAATTATAATAATTATTATAATAATTATTTACACTTGCATGCAAGTATTTCATGCAAGTATAATTATTATGTAAATAATTATTATTAAAATTATTATAACTTTCGAGTTTTTTGTTAATAATTATTATAACAATTATAAGATTTTGTAAATTATTATAATAATTTTTTATAATTTAAATAATTATAATAATAATTATATATAATTATCATTTGTCGGGGTAGCGCCTGTCGGGGTAATGGCGTCTCCCCAAGATGTGTTAAAATTAAAGATTATTTTTTTTAAAGATTTTACAAATTATTCTATTTTCCTTTGTCATTGCGAGGATTCAGAATTTTCCACACAATCCCAAGAACTTTAACCATTCGAGTTGCATGAACAGAAGGACCTTCCATGGTTGAAATATTTGCCGCTGATTTTCGGTCTTGCTTGGTTGACTGTCAATCGACGAATGAGAGTTTGAATTTAATTCAATCACAGAATTCCGGTCGGAATCCAATTCTTTCAGATATTAAACATTGAAGAATAAAAATATTTCTCTTTCCGATATTGAACCGATATTTAATAATGATTAAATATTTCAAACATTGAGCAATTCTATTTCTAAATTAAATTATTCATTGAAATTTAAATTAAATCTGGGGAAGCGCGACATTGTTGAAGGGAAATGCGCATTTTTCCAGTCGATAAAAATATTACTTTGAGGGGTAACAAAATTCATAATTTTGTTTGTGCCTTTGCACATTTGCCTTTATTTATTCAGCAATTACATAAATAAAAAAGAAGACTTTAAAGAAGATAGAAATTAATTAAATTCGAAATTTTGTTGACAAAAGTTGAAGCGATATTTTGATTGTCAGAGTAATTTTAGTTTGTCGTTCGTAACAAAGCCAACAGCGAGTAAGTGAATTGCAGAATCTGAAATGAAGATAACTTTTTTAAAAATACCAGCGAATAAATAAATATCCAAACCGTAAGCAACGATTGCAAGTCAACTGTGTAGAAGATTCCATTGAAACCTTTCAATCGCTGAGCCATGATTAAAATCAAGAGATGATCTCTTTGAGTTTTCGCGTTCTGAGTGAACCATTCGACTTCGTAGACAGCTGAAGTTAAGTTCTCAATGCAAATGTTAAACCGGTTTCCCATCCAACAGTAAACGCAGAGTTGCAGAATCGAAACACAAATCAACACGAACATTGTGATAGACTCAAAGATGTCTGAACTTAAAATGTACAAGCACATGCACAAAATGAATGCAGACAGCGAAAAATCAAATAAAAAACTGAATCTCAAGAGCCATCGGGCTTCTTTCATCCAATCCATGACTCGATAGCTTCGCAAAACTGTTTTCTTCATTTGATCTTGAATCAAATTTTCGTCCAATTCTTTGTGAAACATTTCTTTAACTTGAAGCGTTAACGCGTCGATTTCCCAGCAAGAGAAGTTCATGAGCAGCAAAGCGTATCCAGAATAAAAATAAAAAATTGCGATTGCTGAATTTCCCATTATCGCTTGTTGAATGTAGTGAAGGAACCACTTTGGAGTCAAGTAAGAGTCGAAAGGCAAATAAACGAAATAGAAGTTGTAGGGCAGTTGATAGTCATTCACATTGTCAACGAAAAAAAGTGTAAAGACGAGGACACAACCGTAAAGAATCATCACCACTGCGCTGGCAACAGAGATTAGAAATTCTTTCTTTATGTAATCAATCGACAGCGACCAATCGTCGTCAGTTGAGCGAAGTTGCAGTCTAAACGAACTTTTTGAAAGTAAGAAATTAAATTTGCATTAAACTTTCTTACCTCTCATTGACAATAATGTCCATCATCCTTTGAATCCTCTCTCGTGAAAGAAACAAAATGACCAAGTAACCCGAGTGACGCACGATTTGAACTTTAAAAATAATTGAAAGTTAGAATTCTACAAATTTAAATCTTCTTACGAAGATATCCTGCGTTTTCCGCGAGTTGAATTAGCGTTAGATCTGCAGAGAAGAATAAGTAGGAGCTGTCTCCGATCACAAAGTTTGCATGACTGATTATAAGAAAGACGAAGCTGAGAATAAAGAAAAGTTTAATAATAATTGAAAATTATAGTTTTAAAGATTTTACAAATTATTAAATTTTCCTTTGTCATTCAGAGGATTCAGCAATTTCCACAAAATTCCCAGAACTTTAACCATTCGAGTTGCATGAACGGAAGGTCCTTCGATGAAATTCATTTCTGCTTTTCCTGAATTACTTTTTGTGTTTAACTCGGCTAACAGTCAATCGACGAATGAGAGTTTAAATTCTTTCATAAGTTTTCTACGGAAAAAAATTCTCTTCCTATAATCGACCCAGAATGTTTATGTAGTAGTCATTCAGTGATATTGAATTATCTAATGTTCAAATGTTTAAAATATTGTCCAATACTACTTTAAAATTAAATTATTCATTTAAATTTTTTGTTGTGGGAGCAATTTCATGTGAAGTCGGAAAGTAACATCGTAAATCTTTTGGTTGTAAATCGATTGCTAACTTTTTGAGTCGTTAACCTTCAAATAAATTTAAATAAATTATTGTTCATAACAAATTTGAGTACGTGCCATTTATTTATTCAGTGGTTAAAGATTTACAGAACGAGTAAGTAAAGCTTCCACACTAACTAACAATCAGATGGTTCTCTGACATTAATTATCTTGGCCTATCAAGAGACGAGAACTACAAGTGTCTTAGGCACGTCGAGAGATTGGCACCGATAAACGGAGTTCTCCAGAAAATTAGTAATGACATCCCTCATAACATAATTTCTGTAACAATGTTAACCTGTGGAGCTTAATACTTTTTTTCAAAATAAATTATTCATTGAAATGTGAAGGGGAACATTTTTCTGTGAAAATGTCGCTATGACGTTGTCGAGTCGGTGAAGGGAGATGCGGATTTTTCCAATCGATGAAAATATCAGTTTGAAGGGTAACGAAGTTCATTTCATAATTAATTTTTCATGACTTTGTTGGTGCCTTTGCAGACGAGCATTTACTCAATTATAACATGAAGAGAAAGAAAAGAGAGATTAATAAAAAGAAAGATTTATAAAATTCTTTTATTGACATTGAAAAATGAACTAAGCAATTTTAGCAAATTAAACAAAACATTTTGGTTATTTAATTCTTTACTCGCCAATAACTCGTGAAGGGTTGTGTGGTCGAGATACTTATATTTATTAAAAGAAAGTTTTATTACAGTTAGTTTAAATATTTTTCTGCAAAAAAGAATGATTGGAGATTTGGAGATAATTATCTGTGTTGGTAGGCTCAGTTGGAGCTCTTTTTTTTGGTTAAAAGAGAAAACAACATTAAAGAAAATGTTAACGGAAAAATATTGATGCCATAAAGAATTGTAATATTTAGTTGGTTGTTCGCAACAAAGTCCAAAGTGAGTAAGTAAATCGCCAAATCTGAAATGAAAAAAAATCTGAAATCAAAAGTTTAATTCAATATTTATTTAAAACCGTAAGTAATGTCTCAAAGTCTACAGAGTTGAAGATTCCGTTAAAACCTTCCAATTGCTGAGCCATGATTAGAATCTTGAGAAGATCTCTTCGGTTTCTCGCTTTTTGCGTATACCATTCGACATCGTAGATCGCACAAGTTAAGTTCTCAACACAAACGTTGACGCGATTTCCCATCCAACATAAAACGCCGATTTGCAGAAACGCAACAACAACAAACACCAACACTGGGATCGATGCAAAGATATCATCTCTCAAAGTGTACAAACACAAACACAAAATAAATGCTGACATTGATAAATCGACTAAAAAGCCGAATCTTAAAAGCCAGCGAGCTTCTTTCATCCAATCTATGACTCGATAGCTTCGCAGAATGATTTTCTTCACTTGATCCTTTTCCAATTCTTCATCAGATTCTTTGTGAAACATTTTCGTAACTTGAAGACTCAACGCATCAATTTCCCAGCATGAAAAGTTCATCAGCAGCAAAGTGTATCCAGAATATAAATAAAAAATTGCGATTGCTGAATTTCCCATTATCGCTTGTTGAATGTAGTGAATGAACCAGTTCGGAGTCATGAAGGAGTCGAATGGCAAATAAATGAAACAAAAGTTGTAGGGCAGCTGATAGTCATTGACATTATCGAAGAGAAAAGGTAAAAAGGTAAAGCTACAAGCTTCAAAACTCATCACCACTGCACTGACAACTGAGATTCGAAATTCTTTTTTCATGTAATCAATCGAGAGAGACCATTCGTCGTCAGTTGAACGAAGTTGCAGTCTGTAAGAATTAAATGAAAGTAGCAAATTAAATTTGAATATTTCTGACCTTTCTTTGGCAATCATATCCATTGCTTTTTGAATTCTGGCTTGTAGAAGATACACGATCGCCAAGTATCCAAGGTGGCGAAAGATTTGAACTTTAAATTTATAAAATAATTTATGAAATTAGAAAATTATTCACCGGAGTGAAATCTTCTTACGAGAATATGCAACGTTCTCCATCAACTCGATCGGTGAAAGATTTTCAGAGAATAGCAGATAGGATGTGGTTGCTACCACAAAGTATGCATGCACAATGACAGATAAAATAAAGCTAAAGAAATAATTTTAATTACAATAAATAATTTTACAAGTTTAAAGATTTTACAAATTATTCCATTTTCCTTCTGCGTTCAGAGGATTCATTAACTTCCAAAAAATTCCCAGAACTTTAACCATTCGAGTTGCATGAACAGAAGGCCCTTCGATGATTTTCATTTCTGATTTCGCTGAATGGTTGTAATATTTGCCGCTGATTTTCGTTTTAACTTGGCTAACAGTCAATCAAAGAATGAGAGCTTCAATTGAAATTTTCCAGAAAAAAATATTCCTCTTCCGATAATCGACCAAGAAGGATCTAGCCTTACCACACACCAAAGGAAATCTATAGAAAATCTGTAGAAAATAAATAGAAAATCTATAGGAAATACATAGATTTAAAATTCTATAAATTTTCTATAGATTTTCCATTTATTTTCTACTTTCCATAAAAATTCTATTAGTTTTCTATAGAATTTCTATTCATTTCCTATAGATTTTCTATTAAATTTTAATAGAAAATTTCTAGATAGAAAATTTATGGATTTTCTATTAAAAAACTAAAATTCACTGGTGTGTGGTCACCCACTTTTTGGCGTAAATTTAATAGATTTTCAATAGAAAATTAATAGATTTTATATAGAAACTCTATAGATTTTCAATGGATTTTTTATGGAAACCAGTTACGTCAAACTTCTACGTCGTTACGTTTTATATTGAAAATACATAGAAAATTAATAGAATTTCTGTTTGAAATAAATAGATTTTAAATAGAAAATAATTAGAAAAATCATAGAATTTCATTTACTTAGAAGCTATGAAACTCGGAAAACAATTCAATATTCTTTCGAATTTAAATCTAAACTCATTTTGATGGAATAAAGTGCTTGGGAAGATACATTGGATAAAAACAGGCTTCAAATCAGCATAAGTAGGGCTTGCAGAAGGACCTTTCGAAAAGGTGGATCAGGTTTTATAAGCTCTGAAATCCGTATACTCGTTTTACCATATTCAAAATAACTTATGAACAAATCACAGTTTATCAAACTGAAATGATATATGCCCTTGTGTTACACTTTCTTGCTTGCACTTTCTTTATGAAGTCAGCTGTTCTTATACTAAAGAGACAGAAGGTTTATGATCTCACCGATAATGCGTAAAAGAAATTTAAAATGTTTTGTGACGCATTCTTGGAAAAGAAGACTTTAAATCAAAATTCTAATTATTCCCTGCTTACCACTCCTGCTTTTAAGAAAAAATTAATTTCATTCTTCGGATGAAAAACCCTAAACACTCCCACCAATCGTTTTTTAAATAAAAATTTAATTTGGTTTTATATCTAAATAATATTGAAAATTAATGGATTTAAAATAGGAAATACATAGAAAACGTTAAGTTTCCACGTCAGAAAAATAGAAAAAACATTAATAATTCATGGAAAATCTATATAGTTATTTAAAACATATAGATTTCCCATGAGTTTTTAATGTTTTTTCTATATTTCTGACGTAAGAAACGTAACGTTTTCTATGGATTTCCTATTTAAAGTCCATGGGAAATCCATGGCCATTGTTTAAAATAAATAGAATTTCCATAGATTTTCAATGTTTTTTCTATTTTTTTGACGTAAGAAACGTAACGTTTTCTATGGTTTTTCTAGGTAAAGTCTATTAATTTTCTATGAAATTTTAATAGATCAAATATTACATATTATTTTTCTATAGATTTTCTATAAAAAATCTATAGGATTCTATAGAAAATCTACGGAAAATCTATAGGTTGGTGTGTGGTCAGACGGTGTGTGGCACGGCCAGTCCCGACCAAGAATGTTTATGTAGTAGTCATTCATTGATATTGAAATAGATAATGTTCGAATGTTTAAAATATTGTCCAATACTATTTTAAAAATTAATTATTCATTCAAATTTATTGGGGGAGGAGCAATTTTATGTCATCAAATCCATTACTTATTCAGTTATTACGGAACGAGTAAGTAAAGCTTTCATGCTAACTAACAATCAGATGGTTCTGTATCTCGGCTCATCAAGAGACGAGAACAACAAGTTATTGATTTCTTCAAGCACAATCGTGCGTAGTGATTTGTCAATGGATAGGAACAGATCCGAATCTTAAACATTAATAAGTTTGGATATTTGTGAATGAAAATTGAGTGAAAGAGAAAAAACATTTAAATAATTTGTTTTAAAGAAATTTACGTTTGAAGTTTTCAACGATTTAAATATTCAAAGTTATGAAACTTTAAAAGCTTTCCCAACAAAAAGCTTTTTAGCTTGTCGTGTGTAAAAATGTCAGGAGCGTATACGTAAATTGAAGAACCTAAAAATGAAAATTTGTATAACGTCAAAATGTTTAGTTCAATAATAAATATCAAACCGTAAGCAGCGTTTTAAAGTCGACAGAGTTGAAGATTCCATTGAAGCCTTTCAATCGTTGAGTCATGATTAAGATCATGAGATGATTTTTTTGGGTTTTTGCATTTTGTGTGAACCATTCGACTTCGTAAACCGCTGAAGTTAAGTTGTCAATGCAATTGTTTGTACGATTTCCCATCCAACAGAAATTGCAGAGTTGCAGAGATACCAAACAAACCATCACGAACATCGTGCTCGATTGAATTGCAGTGGAGCTTAGTGTGTACAAGCACATCGTGAAAATGAAAGCTGACATTGAAAATTCAATTAAGAAACTGAATCTTAAAATCAGACGAGCTTCGTTCATCCAATCCATGACTCGATAACTTCGCAAAATTGTTTTTCTCACTTGGTCGTCATTTAATTCTTTTTGTAAAAACAATTTCTTAACTTGAAGTGTCAAAGCGTCGATTTCCCAGCATGAAAAGTTCATGAGTAGTAAAGCGTATACAGTGTAAAAGTAAAAAGTTGTGAGAGCGCTGGTTGCCATTATCGCTTGTTGGACGTATTGAATGAACCACTTTGGAGTCAAGTAAGGGCCAGTGGGAAAATAAATAAAATAAAAATAATAGGGCAACTGTAAAGAATTGACATTTGGAATGAAAAAAACTGAAAAGCAAATCAAAAAATTATAAACGACCAGAATTACGACGCTGACCATCATGATTCGAAATTCGTTCTTCATGTAATCAATCGAGAGCGACCAATCGTCGTCGGTTGAGCGAAGGTTCAATCTGTAAGAATTTAATGAGAGTGATAAATTTAATTTATGTTTTGTTACCTCTCTTTGACAATTGTGTCGATGGTTGATCGAATACTCGGTCGGAAAAAGAGAACAATGCTCAAGTAACAAAGATGGCGAACGACTTGAACTTCAAAAGATTTTAAAGGTTACCAAATTGTTCGCCGCATTGAAATTTGCTTACGAAAGTATCCTGAGTTCTCCACCACTTCAGCCGGTGTCAGATTTGCCAATCCAATTGCTAGCACGTAGCAACCAATTCCGACCAGGAAATTTGCATGACTCACAAGAAGAAAAATGAAACTGAGAAAGAAAACTTTAATCTCAATTACAAATTTAAAACTTTTTATTGATTTTACAATTTGTTAAATTTTCCTTTTGGATTGTACGGGTTTAGATATAACCACACGATTTTGAAGATTGTGTCAATTCGAGTTGCATGAACAGAAGGTCCTTCAGTTAAATCCATTTTTTCTTTAAAAGAACTTTCCTTTTAATTCGAGTCACTGTCAAAACTCAAATGAGAAATTTTTGTGGAGGAATTAAAGACTTCAAGAAGAAAAAGATTTCTAAAATATTAATTGAGTAACTTTAACGTTTATATCTAATTACAAAAAGTTGTTTTTGGGGCTTTTATTTTCAAAGGTTTTTTTCTGTTCTTTCATAGAATTCTCTCACTAGCCACCTCAAAGTGAAACTTCGTTTAACTTGAAATACACATTGTAAATAGTATAACGGATGAAAAGCCTTCACTACGTTCGTTGCGAACTGCTGTTGTACTTGACTTAAAATTAGGCCTTGTCACGATAAAGAAGTCTATAAAAAGTTTAGAGCGACTGATTCTTTTAATCGTTGAAAAGATTAGTTGATTCGAAAACTTGTTTCTCATTCAAAGCTAAAAGACTTATTATTTTTAATTCTCGAAATGTCAACTTTACGAACTTTGCATTCGATATGAATAATAAATTAAATTGACTGAGATTTCGGACGAATATTGAATTAGAGAAAAACATCAAAATTTCTAATCTCATACTTTGTTAAGTCTAAGAAAGAATTGTTTATGAATTGCTTCACATCATTTTGCTTATTTATCTCAAGCGTTGGTCTTTAACCGAGATTGTCGATCATCATTTCCTATGATGACTGTCAGTTGAGTCTTGAAAAGGAGTTTGCGCATTTCGTCATCAACGATGTACACTGTGTACGATTTACCTTTACTGTACCGGAACAATTAATTAATTTCAAGCTTGAAGGGAATGATACTCGAAAAACCAAAAATGTATATTATATTATATTTATATAATAAAATATATATAATATAATGAAATCATCGAGAAACGAACGAATGCTAACATAACTGCTAAAACTGTTCGGTAAACAAATCTTCTTCCGTCGTTATGGCGTAAAGCGCAAACTCCTGAAATAACTGTCACTTGTTGCTTACTCGACGATCTAAAATCAACTGACTCTTGATTTTTATTTTCATTTTTAGAAACATTTTTGAAGAAGTTCCTTTCATTAAATAAAAAAAAAACAATATTTATTTTGAATTATTAAATAGCGTTTATGTATGTGTCTTGTTTAAAACGTTCAAGTCATATTTTGAATATCAAAGTATCTGTAACCTTAATTTGTCGTTTGTAGCAAAGCCAAAAGCGAGTAAGTGAATTGCAGAATCTGAAATTAAATTCTTAGTTAAAAATATTTAATTCAATATTTAATATCAAACCGTAAGCAACGTCGCAAAGTCAACAGAATTAAAAATTCCATTGAAACCTTTTAATCGCTGAGCCATAATCAGAATCAAGAGATGATCCTTCTGACTTTTCGCATTCTGTGAACACCATTCGACTTCGTAAATCGCTTTAGTTAAATTCTCAACACAAACGTTAACGCGATTTCCCATCCAACACAAAATTGAGAGTTGAAAAAAATCCACGCAAATAATCACGAACGTTGTAATCGATTCAAAGATGTCAGTGCTTATAGTGTACAAGCACATGCAAAAGATTAATGCTGCCAGCGAAAAATCAATTAAGAAACTGAATCTTAGAATCGCTCGTGCTTCGTTCATCCAATTGAGGACTCGATAGCTTCGTAGAATTGTTTTTTTCAGTTGCTTCTTAAGTTCATTCTCCTCAAGTTCTTCACGAAACATTTTCTTAACTTGAAGTGTCAAAGCGTCGATTTCCCAACAGGAAAAGTTCATCAGCAACAAACCATATCCAGAATAAACAAAAAAGAATGAGATAGCGACATTCGCCATAATCAAATGTTGAATAAAGTGAATGAACCACTTTGGAGTCATGAAGGAGTCGAATGGCAAATAAACGAAATAGAAATTATAAGGCAACTGAAAATCATTGACTCCGTCGACGAAAAAAGGCGAAAATGAAAGCAAAAAAGCATAAGCAATCAAGATTATGGAGCTGGCAACTGAGATTTTAAATTCATTCTGCACGTAATCAATCGAGAGCGACCAATCATCGTCAGTCGAACGAAGTTGACCTCTAAAATAATTTAATAAAATAAATTAGAACACTTTTAAGTTTGAACGTTTCACCTTTCTTTGACAATCTTATCGATCGTCGATCGAATTCTTTTACGTAGAACAATCAAAATGACAAAGTATCCAAAATGTCGAACGATTTGAACTTTTAAAAAGTTGAAAAATAAATAAATCATTTATAACATTAAAGGTTTCTTTTCTTACGAACATATCCAGCGTTCTCCACCAATACGATTGTTGTTAGATTTTTGAATTCAGAAGTTAGGATGAACGAGATTATTCCGATCAAAAAATTTGAATGAACAACGAGGAGAAGAATTAAACTAAAGTAAAAAAGAAGAGAAAATTTATTTACAGTTTAGGATTTCAGAATTATGTTGGTCTTACTAAAAATTCGATGCTCCATTGAACGGGTTCAAGTTTAAAAATCTCCACACAATTTCCAGAACTTTAATCATTCGAGTTGCATGGACGGAAGGTCCTTCGACAATATTCATTTTTATCTCGCTCCTGACTTCAACACAAACGATTCAACTAGACTCACTGTCTAAAGACGAATGGGAAGTTTAAATAAAATTTTGTAAAGAAATTTTCGAACTAAATTTTGTTTAAATAATAATGAAACACTTTAACTTTTAACTTAAACGAGTTTGTGAAGTAGATTAGTTCAATCGATGACAATTGATAACTTAAACATTTATTTCTTTTTTCAATTTTAAAACAAATTTACTTTAAAGTTCAAGTTTTATTTTTATTTCCAAAGAACTTAAGTTTGTCGTTTGTAACAAAGCCAGCAGCGAATAAGTAAATTGCAGAACCTTCAGCAGCGTTTGCAAGTCAACAGTGTTGAAGATTCCGTTGAATCCTTTCATTCGCTGAGCCATAATTAGGATCATGTGAACATCTCTTTGATTTCTGGCATTTTGCGTGTACCATTCGACTTCGTAGATCGCTGAAATTAAGTGCTCGATGCAAACGTTAACGCGATTTCCCATCCAACATAAAAGTGAGAGTTGGGCAAGAACAAAATAAATCATCACAAACATTGTTACAGACGCAAAGATATCAGAACTCAAAGTGTACAAGCACATGCCAAAGATCAATGCTGACATTGAAAATTCGATGAGAAAGCTGAATCTGAAAATCGCTTGAGCTTCGTTCATCCAATCCATGACTCGATAGCTTCGTAAAATTGTTTTCTTCAGTTGCTCGTTGATCACATTTTCTTCAGATCCTTCCAGAAACATTTTCTTAACTTGAAGAGTCAAAGCGTCGATTTCCCAACATGAAAAGTTCATGAGCAACAAAGTGAATCCAGTGTAAAAGTAAAAGAGAGCAGCAGTGGAACTCGTCACGAAAGCTTGTTGAATATAATGAAGGAACCACTTTGGAGTCATGAAGGAGTCGAATGGCAAATAAACGAAATAGAAGTTGTAGAGCAACTGGTAATCATTGACATTGTCGAAGATTAAAGGTGAAGAGATGATCGCGATAAGACCGAAAGACATTATCACTGCACTGGCAACAAAGATTTTGAATTCTTTCTTCATGTAATCAATCGAAAGAAACCAATCGTCGTCAGTTGAGCGAAGTTGCAATCTAAAAGAATTTATTTAAAGGAAAAATCTTGTTTTCAACTTTCTTGCCTCTCTTTTGCAATCTTATCGATCGCTCTTTGAATCCTGACTTGTAGAAGATACAAAAGGATCAAATATCCAAGATGTCGAATGATTTGAACTTTGAAAAATAAGATTAAATAAACTTTCCTCGAATTAAAATTTTCTTACGCAAAATTCCAATGTTCTCCACCAAATCGATTGATGTTAGATTTTCTGAATTCAGAAGTTAGTATGAACGAGCTTATTCCGATCAAAAAAGTATGAATGAACAACGAGGAGTAGAATTAAACTAAAGTAAAAAAGAAGAAAAATTTATTTACAGTTTTATAAATATTTAATAATTTTAATGTTGGTCTTACTAAAATATTCCATTTTCCTCCATTGAACAGATTCAAGTTTAAAAATTTCCACACAATTTCCAAAACTTTAATCATTCGAGTTGCATGAACGGAAGTTCCTTCGACAACTATTCAGATTTTTATCTCACTAAGCTAAATATCAACACGAACGAATCAGAGCTTGGATAAATCACTGTCTAAAGACAAATGGGAATTTTAAATAAAATTTTGTAAATAAAATATTTCGAACTTTGAAATTTAAATTTAAATAATAATGAAACACTTTAACTTTTAAAAGGGTCTATGGGAGTTTGTGAAGTAGATTAGTTCAATCGATGACAATATTTGTTTGAAGACCAACTTAAACATTTATAATTATTCAATTTTAAAACAAATTTACTTTAAAGTTCAAGTTTTATCTCTTCCTTCGCCGTTAATATTACCAAAATTATTTTTATGAATGAGAATAGATTGAGAGTTTAAATTCATAATTGCTTAAGTGTCTCGATAAAATCATAAAATGTTGATTCCAAGAACTTTAACTTTAGTTTGTTGTCCGTAACAAAGCCAGCAGCGAATAAGTAAATTGCAGAACCTAAAATGAAAATATTAAATTGAAAATATTAAAACTAAAAATGATCAAACCGTCAGCAATGTTTCAAAGTCAACAGATTTGAAAATTCCATTGAAACCTTTCAACCGTTGAGCCATGATCAGAATCAAAAGATCGTCTCTTCGGTTTCTGGCATTCTGCGTGTACCATTTGACTTCGTAGACAGCTGAAGTTAAGTTCTCAATGCAAACGTTAACGCGATTTCCCATCCAACATAGAACTGAAAGTTGGGCAAGAACAAAATAATTCATCACGAACATCGTGACAGATGCAAAGATGTCAGTGCTCAAAGTGTACAAGCACATCGTGAAGATTAATGCTGCCAGCGAAAATTCAATTAAAAAGCTAAATCTTAAAATTGATCTGGCTTCGTTCATCCGATGCAATATTCGATAGCTTCGTAAAATTATTTTCTTCACTTGCTCGTTGACCACATTTTCTTCAGATTCATTTTGTTGAAACATTTTCCTAACTTGAAGAGTCAAAGCGTCGATTTCCCAGCACGCAAAGTTCATGAGCAACAGAGTGAATCCAGTGTAAAAGTAAAAGAGAGCAGCAGTGGAACTCGTCATGATCGTTTGTTGAATATAATGAGTGAACCACTTTGGAGTCATGAATGAGTCGAACGGCAAGTAAACAAAATAAAAGTTGTAGGCCAACCGTAAGCTATTGACATTGTCGAAGAGAAAAGGTGAAAAGATGAGGACGATTGAGCTAAGAATAACTGTCCCTGCAGTGGCGACAGCGATTTTAAATTCTTTCTTCATGTAATCAATCGAAAGAGACCAATCGTCGTCAGTTGAGCGAAGTTGCAATCTAAAAGAATTTATATAAAGGTAAAATTTTTTTTTTTTAGCTTTCTTGCCTCTCTTTTGTAATTTTATCAATCGCCTTTTGAATCCTGGCTTGTAGAAGATACAAAAGGATCAAATAACCAAGATGTCGAATGATTTGAACTTTGAAAAAAATAAAAGTTAGATAAATTTTCCTCGAAATAAAATTTTCTTACGCAAAATTCCAATGTTCTCCACCAAATCGATCGCTGATAAATTTTCTGAGATTAGTAAGTACAAGCTTATTGCTACCACAAAGTATGCATGAACAATGAAAAGTAGAATGTAGCTAAAGGAAAAACTTTAATTACAATTTATAAATAGAGTGAAGTGCCCAATTTGGTGAAGATGATATTAGGGGGAATGAGGATTGTGCTAAAGGGGTTTAAGATTTTTTGCCCCGAGTTGGGAGAAAGTTTAGTATTCTATCTTTGGCCCAATTCGGGGCAAAAAATCTTGACCCCTTTAGCATAATGCTGATTCCTCTGAATATCATCTTCACCAAATTGGAAACTTCACTCTATTTATTTATTTTTTAAGATTTTACAAAATATTCCATTTTCCTTCAGCAATCAGAGGATTCAGAAATTTCCACACAATCCCAAGAACTTTAACTAATCGAGTTGCATGAACGGAAGGTCCTTCGATGATTTCCATTTTTTATTTTAGGTCTCACTAGGCTAACAGTCAATCGACCAATGAATAAAAATACTTTTTTCCAATACTGATCAAGCCAATGATTAAATATTTCAAACATTGAACAATACAATTTTTAAAACAAATTATTCATTGAAATTTAAATGAAATCATGAGAATCATTTTCACTTCAAAACAGGTCGATGCGACATCGAAAAAGGGAAATGTACATTTTCCAATCGATGAAAATATTACATTGAAAGTAACAAAGTTCAATCAATAATTTATTTTTCATAACAAATCTCAACAAGTGCCGTTACTCTTTAGTTAATACATTTATTAAATTTGAAATTGTTTAAATGTCTCAATAAAAAGTTGAAGCGATATTTTGATTATCAGAGTAAATTTAGTTTGTTGTCTGTAACAAAGCCAAAAGCGAATAAGTGAATTGCAAAACCTTCAGCAGCGTTTGCAAATCAACAGAATTGAAGATTCCGTTAAAACCTTTTAATCTTTGAGCCATGATTAAGATCATGAGATGATCTCTTTGATTTCTTGCATTCAGAGTGAACCATTCGACTTCGTAGATCGCTGAAGATAAGTTTTCAATGCAAATATTAACGCGATTGCCCATCCAACATGAAACTGAAAGTTGCCCAAATACAACACAAATCATCACGAACATCGTAATCGATTCAAATTTAGAAGCCCCTAAGGCGTACAAGCACATGCAGATGATGAATGCTGACATTGAAAATTCGATGAAGAAACTGAATCTTAAAATTGCTCGGGCTTCGTTCATCCAATCGAGGACTCGATAGCTTCGTAAAATGATTTTCTTCACTTGCTCCTGTTCCGAATACTCGTCGTGAAACATTTTCTTAACTTGAAGAGTCAAGGCGTCGATTTCAAAGCATGAAAAGTTCATGAGCAGCAAAACGTATCCAGAGTAAAAGTAAAAGAAGGGAATTACAAAACACGCAATGAACAGATGTTGAAAGTAATGAAGGAACCACTTTGGAGTCATGAAGGAGTCGAATGGCAAATAAACGAAATAGAAATTGAAGATCAACTGAAAATTATTAATATTTTTAAAGAAGAAAGCTGAAGAAACGACGACGCCAAAATTAAGAATCAACATCACTGCAGTGACGACCGAGATTTTAAATTCTTTCTTCATGTAATCAATCGATAGCGACCAATCGTCGTCAGTTGAACGAAGTTGTAATCTAGAAGAATTCAATTAAGGTGAGAAAATAAATTTATACATTTCTAACCTTTCCTTGACAATCTTATCCATCGCTTTTTGAATCCTGGCTTGTAGAAGAAACATGATCGCCAAGTAACCAAAATGGCGAGCGACTTGAACTTTAAATTTATGAAATTAGAAAATTTCATTTCACACAAGAAAGAGTTGAAATCTGCTTACGAAAATATCCAATGTTCTCCATCAACTCGATCGCTGTTAGGTCTTCAGAGATTAATATGTAAGAGCTGTTTCCGATCTCGAAATTTGCATGAGCTAAGAGAAGTAGAATAAAGCTAAAGAAAAACTTTAATTACAATTAAATATTTCACGAGTTCAATGTTTTTACAAAATATTCCATTTTCCTTCAGCATTCAAAGGATTCAGAAACTTCCACAAAATTTCCAGAACTTTAACAATTCGAGTTGCATGAACTGAAGGTCCTTCAATGATTTTCATTTCTGATTTCTTTAAAATAAGATTCGGTTTGACTTTATTCACTGTGAGAAGGCAAATGAGCAATTTTTGGAAAAAAAGATTTTTCTGACGAAGCCAATTTGCTAAAATATTCATTGACTAACTTTACCGTTTAAGTCTAATTATGAATAGTTGTTTTTTTGGGCTTTCTAGTAATTGGTTTAGACAACACAAAATGTAAATTCATTGTTGTTGAATGAGAACATTTCCAGTAACCACTTCCACGGATGAAAATGCCTTCAATATTTCAGTTACAAAACATTTGTTATTCTTGTTTCGAAATTAGGCCTTGTCGCAATCAAGAAGTCTATAAAAAGTTTGGAGCTTCTGATTCTTTTAATCGCTTTGAAGATTTGTTGAGTAAAAAAATTATTTCTCATTAATAGCCTAAGGGTTTATCGCTGCCCTCCAGGAGACTAGATGGAGAGGCGGGTGTACAACGGAATGCAATGGTTCGCAGTGTTTGCTTGTTGACGCGAAGTGGTAAAAAACATCATCGACAACAATGTGCATCTAGCGGGTAGAAAGAAAGTATCGATGTACAAGCGCCATATAATGCGCGATTGGACGAAGAGAAAGACGACTTCTAAGTTATTACATTAAGATCGTCATTAGCGACTTTAAAGCACAAATCGTCAGAGAGGCAGCGTTCAAACCATCAATTGAAATTAATCAATTTTGCAATCGCAGGCAGAATTGTGATTGCCTCAACTCGCCTCCGTCATAAAAAAATGTTCACCAGTCCACTTAGAAATCACCGCAGGGCAAAAAAACACAAATTGACCACGTGATGAAAGACGTGCGACACGTGATGGACATAAGTTATTTTGTCCGACATATGACCTAGACAACGTTTAAAATATTGAACTTGTTGAGCTAGACAGTATTTCAAGCATTGGACAATGCAATACTATTTTAAAATAAATTATTAATTGAAATGTAAAATTTATCCTGGGAAAGCATTTTTCTTTCGAAATAGGTCGATGTGAAGTTGTCGAAGAAGGGAAATGCACATTTTTCCAATCGATGTAAATATCAGTTTGAAGAGTAACGAAGGATTTTGTTTGTGCTTTTGCACACGTGCCATTATTTATTCAGCTTGTACATGAAGGACAAAAATACAAATTAAAGCAAGATACGGAAAATTACGATGACAACATTAATCAAATAATTGATCTCTGTAAGAATTCGATTAAAGGAAGAGTAAAAAATTATTTCTCATTCCAATTTTGAGACAAAAGCTCTGATGAAAATTGGCGGGAAAATGACAAGCGCAATAATAATAAAAAATCTTTTCTTGTCTGACTGTCCCATGTTTGAATGAATTTGGTTCGATAATTTTCTTAATCAAAAAACTTAGGAACTGAAATAAAATTATTTTAAATAAATCTCATACGATTTGAATTTTATTTTAAATTTTTATTGAATTGAGTCCAAGACAAAATAAACTTTTAAGTGCAAGATTATTACATTCATTTACGTTTATTAAAATGCTTTTGACTTAGTGTCAAATCGCAAATCGCGATCAAAATTGCATTCATTTTAGTTTGTCGTTTGTAGGAAAGTCAAGAGCGAGTAAGTGAATTGCAGAATCTGAAATAAAATTCTTGAGTTAAGAATATTTCATTGAATATTTTAGATCAAACCGTAAGCAACGTCGTAAAGTCAACCGAGTTGAAGATTCCATTGAAACCTTTCAATTGCTGAGCCATGATCAAGATCTTAAGAAGATCTTTTCGGTTTCTCGCGTTTTGCGTGTACCATTCGACTTCGTAGATTGCTGAAGTTAAGTTCTCAACACAAACGTTAACGCGATTTCCCATCCAACAGAAAATGCAGAGTTGCAGAGATACAACACAAATAATCGCGAACATCGAGGTCGATATAGTTGCAGTGGAGCTGAGAGTGTACAAGCACATCGTAAGAACGAATGCTGACAATGAAAATTCAATTAAGAAACTGAATCTTAAGATCGCTCTGGCTTCGTTCATCCATTCCATGACTCGATAGCTTTGCAAAATTGTTTTTCTCACTTGGTCTTCAACATCGTTTTCTTCAGATTCTTTGCGTTGAAACATTTTCTTCACTTGATCCTTTTCCAATTGTTCATTTTGAAACATTTTCTTAGCTTGAAGAGTCAAAGCGTCGATTTCCCAGGATGAAAAGTTCATGAGCAGCAGAGTGAACACAGTGTAAGAGTAAAAGAGAAAAATTCCGAAAGCTGCCATTATCGCTTGTGGGATGTAGTGAAGGAACCACTTTGGAGTCATGAATGAGTCGAAAGGCAAGTAAACGAAATAGAAGTTGTAGGTCAACCGATAATTGTTCACATTTTCGAAGACAAAAGGTGAAAAGATGGGGATGATAGAATAAATAATCACAGTCACTGCACTGGCAACAAAGATTTTAAATTCCTTCTTCATGTAATCAATCGAGAGAGACCAATCGTCGTCAGTTGAACGAAGTTGCAATCTGTAATAATTCAATGAAAGTAAGAAATTAAATTTTAAACTAAACTTCCTTGCCTCTCTTTGGCAATCTTATCGATCGACTTTTGAATCCTGGCTTGGAGAAGAAACAAAATGACCAAGTATCCCGAGTGGCGAATGATTTGAACTTTGAAAAAATAAAAGTTAACTCCTTTCCTTTCCTCGAATTAAAATCTTCTTACGCAAAACTCCAATGTTCTCCACCAACTCGATCGTTGATAGACTATCAGAGCAAAATACGTAGGAGCTGATTGCGACCACAAAGTTTGCCTGAACCATTACATTAAGAATGAAGCTAAAGGAAGAACTTTCGTCACAAATAAATATTTTCACAAGTTTTAAACATTTTACAAATTGTTCCATTTTCCTTCTGCGTTGCGAGGATTCAGAAACTTCCACATAACTCCAAGAATTTAAGCAATTCGAGTTGCATGAACTGAAGGCCCTTCAATGATTTTCATTTCTAGATTTCTTTAAAAACTTTTCGCGTGTAACTTGGCTCACTGTCAGACGACGAATGAGAGCTTCAATTGATTCTATCACAAAAGCAAGCTTTTCAGATAAAATATTTAAGGATAACTAGTTTGCAAGGAGGTGCAATTGAGACATTAGTTTTTTCCAGTGTTCCGCCTACATCCCCTCCATCATATTCGCTCAGACAGTGTCTAAATTATTTAACCTGTTGAACTGGACAGTTTTTCACATGTTCACACAATGCAACTGCATTGTCAAGACTGTTATTAAAATAAAATATTTATTGTGAGAGCTTTTTCCTTTGAAACTAGGTCGCTCTGACGTTCTCGATCAAGGTTGGAAATGCAGATGTGTCTTTGTACACGTGCCATGATTTATTCAGCTATTACATAAAGGACAAAAATATAATTAAAAATATACAGATCAATTAAAATTTAATGCTTCTCATGCTCACGAGTAAAACTGAAAACATAAAGCAAGTGCGAATAAATGAGCAAGATAAGTGAAATGACGCTGACAACATTAATCAAATGAATAATCTCTGAAAGTAATAAAAACTTATTTCTTATTCCGATTTTGAGACAAAGGATTTGGAAAAGCTGTGATGAAATTGGCGGGAAAATGACAACCGCGCTAATAAAAATAAAATTATTCTTTTCTTGTCAGACTGTCGCGGCATGAAGCGCTTTCCTATGAATTTTGTTTGGAATATTTTTATGAATCGAACAAATGTCTCGCGATTTGTAATGGCTCCTAAGTCTTCTAAAGTTGCGAAGGTGTCCAAATAGAAATTGGAATCACAGCAACCGAAAGCAATCAACGTCGACAAGTCTGGAAATTTTGCAATCAAAGTTTTGGGTAAATTTGTTTGTCAACAAAACAATATTTTAATCCAAAACGTTTAATTCCAATTTTAAGCTAAGCCAGGAAGCAAAGAAAATGGTGTCGCAGTCAAGATGTCTATGAAAAAGTTTGAAGCTTCTGATTCTTTTAATCGCTTTGAAGATTAGTTGATCAAATTTTTTTTCGTTCATTAAAAGTTAAAGCCTGCCAAACGATATATCGCTGCCCTCCAGGAGAGTAGATGGGGAAGCGAGTGTACAACGGAATGCAATGGTCCGCTTTTTGATGAACAAATGGTTAAAGACGCTGCGTTCAAACCAACAATAGAGACTAATCAATTTTGCAGCTAAAAGCAGAATTATGATTGCCTCAACTTGCTTCCGTCATAAAAAATGAATACAAGTTCACCTAGAAACTACCGCAGGGAGGAAAAAAACTCAAATTGACCACCTGATGATTGACATGAGACACGTAATGGACGTAAGGTAATTTTTCCTACACATGTTGACCTAGACAATGTTTAAAATATTGAACCTGTTGAGCTAGACAATATTTCAAACGTTGTAAAATACTTTTTTCAAAATAAATTAATAATTGAAATGTAAAATTAATTCTGTGAAAGTATTTTTCTTTGAAAATAGATCGCTGTGACTTTGTGAAGAGGGAAATGCGGATTTTTCCAATCTATGAAAATATTAGTTTGAAGGCTATCAAAGTTCTTAATTTGGTTTGTGTCTTTGCACACGTGCCATTATTTATTCAGCTACAGTCTAACCTCCCTAAAAAAACCACCTAAAAGCCGGACCCAAAAGTGGGAGAACACGGAGGTGGGGGAATATGGGAAATTTTCAAGACAAAACAAAACTAGCTTTTTCTTAAAGATTTTTTTTGTTATATTTTGTCCGTCTGGTGAAATTTAAGAGGTTCGATTTGTACTGAACGGCCAGTCAGATTGGTGGGGGAATGCGATTCGAGAGGTGGCGGTTTTAGGGGAGTGTGTTTGCACAAACGTCGGCCCAAGCCGGTCAAAAAAAAATGAGGGAATATGGAGGTGGTTGTTTATAAGAGGTGGTTAGACTGTATTACGTAAACGACAAAAACACAATTTAAACTTTTAGATCAATAGATCAATTAAAATTCAACGCTTCTCATGCTCACGATTAAAACTGAAGAATAGAAAGTGAAAGGAATAAATGAGCGAGATACATTAATTATGAAAACTAATTCGATATTCGTTTTCAAATTCACAAGTAATTAAGCTCTATAAGAATTCTATGAAAGTAAGAGTAAAAAATTATTTCTTGATCCAATTTTGAGACAAAAATTTTTTGATGAAAATTGGGAAAAGGAAAACAAAAAAAAATTATTCTTTTTTTTGTCAGACGGTCCCATGATTGAAATTTTGTTCGAAATAACAACAAAATTTTAATGTCATTTTAGTTTGTCGATTGTAGCAACGTCAAAAGCGAGTAAGTGAATTGCAGGATCTGAAATTAAAATGTTAAATTGAAAAATATTAAGCTAAAAAATGATCAAACCTTCAGCAGCGTTTCAAAGTCAACAGAGTTGAAGATTCCATTGAATCCTTTCATTCGTTGAGACATGATTAAGATCTTGAGAAGATCTTTTCGGTTTCGCGCGTTCTGCGTGTACCATTCAACTTCGTAGATCGTTGAAGTTAAGTTCTCGATGTGAACGTTTGCACGATTTCCCATCCAACAGAAAACTGAGAGCTGCACAGTTGCCATGTATATCATCAAAAAAATCGGTAGTGATGCAAATGCAGAAACGCTCAAGGCATACAAGCACATGCAAAAGACCAATGCTGACATTGAAAATTCAATTAGGAAAGTGAATCTTAAAATCCCTCTGGCTTCGTTCATCCAATCCATGACTCGATAGCTTCGTAAAATTGTTTTCCTCACTTGGTCGTCATTTAATTCTTTGCATAGAAAGATTTTCTCAACTTGAAGCGTCAAAGCGTCGATTTCAAAACATGAAAAATTCAAGAGTAGCAAAGTGTTTCCAGTGTAAAAGTAAAAGAAGGGAAATCCGAAACTCGCAATTATTGCTTGTTGGATGTAATGAAGAAACCACTTTGGAGTCAAGAAGGAGTCGAACGGCAAATAAACGAAATGGTTGTTGTAGGGCAACTGATTATCATTGATATTGTCGAAGAGAAAAGGTGAAAAGATGAGAACGCCACAATTAAAAGTCATTATCACTGCGCTGACAACAGAGATTTTAAATTCTTTCTTCATGTAATCAATCGAAAGCGACCAATCGTCGTCAGTCGAACGAAGTTGCAACCTAAGAGAATTTAATGAAAGTAAGAAATAAAAGTTGAATTTCTTGCCTCTCTTCGACAATCTTATCTATTGCTCTTTTAATCCTGCTTTGAAGAAGAACCAAGATCGTCAAGTAACTAAGATGGCGGATGATTTGAACTAAACAATTTATGAAAACATTAAATAATTAATCGCTGAATGGATATCCCCTTACGAGAATATCCAATGTTCTCAATTAGGTCGAGCGTTGTTAGATTTTCTGAGAATCGCACGTAGTTAATGACAGCGATCAGAAAGTATGCATGAGCTATGACGTTTAGGATGAAGCTACAGAAAAGAAATCGTCACAATTAAAAATTTTACAGTTTTAAATATTTTACAAAATATTCCATTTTCCTTCAGCATTGCGAGGATTCAGAAACTTCCAAAAAATTCCAAGAACTTTAACAATTCGAGTTGCATGAACTGAAGGTCCTTCGATGATTTTCATTTTTTTTCCTGAATTATTTTTCACGTTTAACTTAGCTCACTGCCAATCGGCGAATGAGAGCAGACATAAAGTTTATCACAAAAGCAAGTTATCAAATAAAATATTTAAGGATTCTGTCTAGGGAACTCAAAGTGTTGGGGTTTTTAAAGTGTTGGGAAACAATACCAATACTTTGAAAACTGTTGGGTGGATGTTGGGCAATACCAATACCAGACTTCTAAGAAATTCTCCCTTTAATTTAAAAGAAAATATTGAAACAGATGAGTAAAGCATATATTTTATTGCATATTCAATGACATTGAATCAATGTTACATCATTTAATTACTCCTGCATAGCAATGGAAAAACTCTTTAACAAACACTAATCGCCGAGTGTGTTAGGATCCATTCGCTTACGGTTGACAAAAAGTTTGTAGACATGGAGAAGTTCTGCTTATTTTTGATTGAAGTAGGTTTGATGAGGAGAAGTGCGTCGAAGATCTGTTTCAGGGATGGGTGCATAATATTAGTCGTCATGTAGTTTTCTCCACAACAACTGACGCCGCCCGTGCAATTTCGGGATCTTTCTTAGTTGATCACGTCGAAACAATTTTGTTGAAAATTCGATGTTAATTTAACTGTTCTGGAGATTAATCGTCGTTCTGAGTTTGAAAACCCTCAAATCTCCCTCAGCCACTACGTATTAGTCCCCGTCAGCGAGTCTTCACTGTAATAGCTACGCACTTTGATGAAGAAAGCGGAGAAATACGCCATTTATCGAAATCGATGATTTTTCTAATTTTTCTTGAAATTCGTCTAAATTTCGCGTTGAATTCGATGGAAACAGAGTCGATTGTTTGCTTAGACTCTCCAAGGCTTCGGCTCAGGATCAGTTGTGATGGGCAGACCGTAAAATGCTATGAACTGCGCAGTCAAAATGCTTCTCTAACTTTCTCCGTTGCGGTGTTGAATTTTGGCTTGCAATCGATGACTTGCTACGAAATATCACTGTATTTAGATGAATCCGACTTTACATCGCCTCTTAATTTCGGAAGATGCGCTTGAGTCGGCAGCCGAATGCAGACTGGGTCGCTGTGACTTTGTGAAGAGGGAAATGCGGATTTTTCCAATCTATGAAAATATTAGTTTGAAGGCTATCAAAGTTCTTAATTTGGTTTGTGTCTTTGCACACGTGCCATTATTTATTCAGCTATTACTTCAAGGTCAAAAACACAATTTAAACTTTTAGATCAATAGATCAATTAAAATTCAACGCTTCTCATGCTCACGATTAAAACTGAAGAAAAGAAAGTGAAAAGAATAATTGAGCGAGATACATTAATTCTGAAAACTAATTCGACATTCGTTTTCAAATACGAACATGGATTCTAAAATAAGTTTGGAGAAGCTGAATGAAATAATTGGCGAGAATATTGGCAAATAATTTATTTTTCTAACTCAAATGCTTGTTTTATTATTGAATAGAAAGTTTCAAGTGCAAGATTATTTCTATTCATTTCCATTCATTAAAAGGATTAATTTCTCGTTTGTAGCAAAGCCAGCAGCGAATAAGTGAATTGCAGAATCTTCAGCAGCGTTTGCAAGTCAACAGAGTTGAAGATTCCATTGAAACCTTTCAATCGCTGAGCCATGATTAAGATCATGAGATGATCTCTTTGGGCTTTGGCTTTTTGCGAGTACCATTCGACTTCATGTGTCGCCCTACTTAAGTTTTCAATGCAAACATTAACGCGATTTCCCATCCAACAGAAAATTGAAAGCTGAGAGAACACTAAACAAATAATCACGAAGATCGAGACCGATGCAAAGACGTCAGAACTCAAAGTGTAAAAGCACATGCAGAAGATGAAAGCTGACAGCGAGAAATCGATTAGGAAACTGAATCTCAAGAGCCAACGAGCTTCGTTCATCCAATCCAGAACTCGATAGCTTCGTAAAATTGTTTTTCTCACTTGATCCTCGACCAAACTCTCGTTCAATTCTTTGTGAAACATTTTCTTAACTTGAAGCGTTAATGCGTCGATTTCACAACAAGAAAAGTTCATGATCAGCAATGCGTATCCAGAATAAAAGTAAAAAATGGCGATTGCGAAATTTCCCATGATCGCTTGTTGAATAAATTGAACAAACCACTCAAGAGACATAAAAGCGCCGAATGGGAAATAAATGAAAATGAAGTTGTAAGGCAATCGGTACTGATTGATGTTTTCATAGAGAAAAAGTGAAAAGACGAGGACACATCCGTAAAGAATCATCGTTACAGCGCTGCCAACAGCGATCCGAAATTCGTATTTCATGTAATCACTGGAGAGAGACCAATCATCGTCAGTCGGGCGAAGTTGCAATCTGCAAGAAATCAATAAAAGTGTGAAATTTAATTAGAAGGTTTCTCACCTTTCTTTGACAATTTTATCGATCGCCGATCGAATCCTCTTTCGCAAAAGAACCAAAATCACTAAGTAACCGAAATGACGAGCGACTTGAACTTTAAATTTTAAAAGTTAGTAAATAATTAGTGGCGTTCAAAGCTTCTTACGAAAGTATCCAGCGTTCTCCACCAACTCAATCGGCGTTAGTTTCGTTAATCCAGAAGCTATCACGTATGATCCAATTCCGATCAGAAAATTGCCTTGAGTTATGGCAACTAAGATGAAGCTGAAAAGAACAAGTGGCAGTAGCAGTTCGTACCGAACTTACTGTAGGGTTTTTCATCCGTCGGACTGGTTACAGGGGACATTTTATTTAAAGGGAACGTAGTTCCACTGTGAGCTCACCAGAGGTGGATTCAATGGGTGGAGCTTAGATATTCTGGGATTATTTGTTTAGTCGTGTCGAGCTGATCATTTCATATGAACATCTCAATGCTCTAACTTCAAAGATAACGAAGTTCCACTTTGAGCTCACCAGAGGTGGATCCAATGAGTGGAGCTTGGATTTTCTGGGATTTATCGCTTAGTCGTGACCAGTTAAACATTTCATGAGAAGAACGCAATGCTCTAAGTCTTAAGACAACGAAGTTCCACTCTGAGCTCACCAGAGGTGGATCCAATGTGTGGAGCTTGGATTTTCTGGAATTTATTGCTTTATCGTGACCAGCTGATCATTTCATGTGAACAACTCAATGCTTTAACTCCAAAGGGAACGAAGTTCCACTCTGAGCTCACCAGAGGTGGATCCAATGTGTGGAGCTTGAATTATCTGGGATTTATCGCTTAGTCGTGACCAACTGATCATTTCATGTAAACATCTCAATGCTCTAACTCCAAAGAGAAAGAAGTTTCACTTGGCGCTGGTTGATGGTGGACTCATATCTGGTCAGCTCTGAGATCCAAGCATTCATTTGAGCACGCTCAACATTTCTTGTGCAGAAACATCATCGAAAATGTTAAGAAAGCTGAACAAATCGAAAAAGTTTAGTGGAGCTCACTAGACTCCAGCTCCGTGGGCCCGAACCACTCGAGCTATCAAGTACATCTAAGAAGGTGTTTGTCTTATCCATAAATAGAACCAAATGGCAAAAACCGGAAGTAGCTTCTCGAGAAAATCGAATCACAAGCAAAAATCGACTTTTTGTATGGAGATTC
The DNA here is from genome assembly GCA_033063855.1 of Smittia aterrima. NCBI lineage: Eukaryota > Metazoa > Arthropoda > Insecta > Diptera > Chironomidae > Smittia > Smittia aterrima. The sequence goes on from CP093831.1 coordinate 27,757,832, forward strand.
CAGGTTTTGGGCCCGTGGGCCTGATCCTGATGAGCTAGCCGAAAATCCTCAAAAGTTGTTTTCCCAATTAAAATTCTCTATCGACTGGTGAAGAAATCAATTCGCTAGCTCATTGCGTTCGCGAGTTATTTGAATAACGGACAACGGACCACGGACAACGGACAAAGCGACCATAATAGGGTGTTCCATCCTTCGGATGAAAAACCCTAAAAACTTTTATTAAGTTCAAAGATTTTGATTTTTTTTTAGTTTTACAAAATATTCCATTTCCCTTCATCATTGAAGGGATGCAAAAATCTCCACACAATTCCGAAAATTTTACTCATTCGAGTTGCATGAACGGAAGGTCCTTCGACAAAATTCATTTCTGATTTCTTTAAAAGAAGATTCGGTTTAACTTTATTCACTGTGAGAAGGCAAATGAGAAATCTTTGAATTTTTTTAAGGCAAAGCATTTTTGCTAAAATATTAATTGAGTAACTTTAACGTTTAAGTCTAATTATGAAAAGTTGTTTTTAGGGCTTTCTATCAAATGGTTTAGACAACACAAAATGTTCTTGAATTGTAACACAACCAGCAAACACTTCCGCGGATGAAAACGCCCTACAACGTTCATTCACAAACTTTTGTAATTCTTGTTTCGAAATTAGGCTTTGTCGCGATCAAGAAGTCTCTGACAAAGTTTGAAGCTTTTGATTCTTTTAATCGCTTTAAAGATTTGTTGATTCAAAAATTTATTTCTCATTAAAAGGTAAAGAGACTAAAGACTCTCCTCAAACGATACAGAAGCTTTACTAACGATTTCTTATTGTCACACTTGAAACACTTACAGCTGTCGTGGTTGATTATTAATTTAAAACATTTTTGAGTAGGTTTGATTATTGAAAGCAAACATAACTTTTAGAACTTTCCAAACAAAATCTTTTTATGAATTTGTAATTTCCTTATCCGGAAAATCAATAAGATCGAATTTCAGCCACTGGCAAACAACTTTTTAGTTTGTTGTTTGTAATAAAGTCAGCAGCGAATAAGTAAATTGCAGAATCTGAAATGAAACTTTGATTTCAAAAAGTTTTGTTCATTAATAAATGACCAAACCGTCAGTAATGTCTCATAGTCAACAGAATTGAAAATTCCATTGAAACCTTTCAATCGTTGAGCCATGATTAAGATCATGAGAAGATCTCTTTGATTTCTTGCATTCTGAGTGCACCATTCGACTTCGTAAATTGCTGAATTTAAGTTCTCAATGCAAATGTTAACTCGATTTCCCATCCAACAGAAGACGCAAAGTTGCACAACTACCAAACAAATAATCACGAACATCGTGATCGATGCAAAGACGTCAGAACTCAAAGTGTACAAGCACATGCAGATGATTGTTGCTGACATTGAAAATTCGATTAAGAAACTGAAACTTAAGATAGCTCGTGCTTCAGTCATCCATTCCATTACTCGATAGCTTCGTAAAACAGTTTTCTTCACTTGATCCTTGAGCGAATTTTCGTTGAATTCTTCATTGTGAAACATTTTCTTAACTTGAAGAGTCAAAGCGTCGATTTCCCAGCACGAAAAGTTCATCAGCAGCAAAACGTATCCAGTGTAAAAATAAAAGGTTGCGCCTGCGAAATTTCCCATTATCATTTGTTGTAAGTACTGAATGAACCACTTGGGTGTCAAGTAAGAGCCATTGGGAAAATAAACGAAAAAGAAGTTGTAGGGCAGCTGAAAGTCATTGACATGATTAATGAAAAAAACTGAAGTGGAAATCAAAAAAGTGTAAAGAGTCATTGTCACTGCGCTGACGACAAAGATTTGAAATTCTTTCTTCATGTAATCAATCGAAAGTGACCAATCGTCGTCAGTCGAACGAAGTTGCAATCTGAAAGAATTCATTGAAACTGTGAAATTAATTTGAAGTTTTCTTGCCTCTCTTTGACAATCTTATCAATCGTCGATTGAATTCTCGTTCGGAAAAGAACCAAAATGACCAAGTAACCAATAAGACGAATGACTTGAACTTTTAAAGATTTTCAAAATCAATTAATCATTAATCGCAATGAAATGTGCTTACGCAAGTATCCAGCGTTCTCCACTAAGTCAATCGTTGTCAGATTTTTCAATCCAGTCGCTAACAAGTAGCAACAAATCCCGATCAGAAAGTTTGCATGACTTATTACAAGAATAATGAATCTGGAAAAAAATTAGTTACAATTACAAAATTCAATTTTTTTCGTTTTACAAATTATTAAATTTTCTGTTGTCATTGCGAGGATTCAGAAACTTCCAAACTATTTTAAGAACTTTAACAATTCGAGTTGCATGAACAGAAGGTCCTTCAACAAAATTCATTTTTGATCTCGCTTCTGACTTTAACACAAACGATTCTGTTTTCACAGTCGAACTTTGAATGAGACTTTAAAGAAATTTCTGTTGAGTGAAATATTTATTGAGAAAGATTTTAAATATTTAACATCGAACGGTTCTGATTACCTTGATTGAGTTCTGATTGTTTTCATCACAATGTTTGACATTTAATTTTGATTGTGTAAGTGCTCGAGAAGCTAATTATGTCAATCGTTTATTCAATAATCTATTTCTCATTTCAAGTTTAAGAAAAAGAATTTAAAAATTCCAATCCAATTCGTCCTTTAGAGTGTTGTGTGTTGACAATAGATGAAAAGCTTAAGTGGTTTGAAGTATTCATTCGTCAACTTTATTTTGTGATTAAACTCCTTGACGAATGATCAAATTATTGAAGATTAGTGACCATCTATGCCATAATTGTTGATAAACATTCTCGTTTCCAATTGGAACAAATGTCGAGACTTCGAGCGATGGATCCACAATTAAAATCATTCTTTTGCACAAACATTTCAAGAACTTTAGTTTGTCGTTTGTAGCAACGTCAAGAGCGAGTAAGTAAATTGCAGAATCTAAAATGAAAATGGTAAATTGAAAATATTAAACTAAAAAATGATCAAACCGTTTGCAGCGTTTCAAAGTCAACAGAGTTGAAGATTCCATTGAAACCTTCCAATCGCTGAGCCATGATTAAGATCTTGAGAAGATCTTTTCGGTTTCTGGCATTTTGCGTGTACCATTCGACTTCGTAGATCGCTGAAGTTAAGTTCTCGATGCAAACGTTAACGCGATTTCCCATCCAACAGAAAACTGAGAGTTGTGCAAATACAATGCAAATCATCAGGAACATTAAAAACGATTCAAATTTAGAAGCGCTTAAAGCGTACAAGCACATGCAGAAGACCAATGCTGACATTGAAAAATCGATGAAGAAACTGAATCTTAAAATCGCTTGAGCTTCGTTCATCCAATCCATGACTCGATAGCTTCGTAAGATTGTTTTCTTCACTTGCTCGTTGATCAAATTTTCATTCAATTCTTCACATTGAAAGATTTTCTTAACTTGAAGAGTCAAAGCGTCGATTTCCCAGCAAGAAAAGTTCATCAGCAACAAAGTGAATCCAGAATAAAAGTAAATGAGAGCGGCAGCGGAATTTGCCATGATCGCTTGTTGAATGTAGTGAATGAACCATTTCGGAGTCATGAAGGAGTCGAATGGCAAATAAACGAAATAGAAGCTGCAGGGCAACTGGTAGTCATTCATATTTTTGACAAAAAAAATTGAAAAGACGACCACACCAAAACTAAGAATCATCATAACTGCGCTGACGACTAAGTTTCGAAATTCTTTCTTCATGTAATCAATCGAAAGCGACCAATCGTCGTCAGTTGAACGAAGTTGCAATCTAAAAGAATTCAATGAAAGTAAGAAATTAAATTTGAACTTTTCTTGCCTTTCTTCGACAATCTTATCCATCATCCTTTGAATTCTCTCTCGTGAAAGAAACAAAATCGTCATGTAACCAAGATGGCGAATGATTTGAACTTTGGTAAAATAAAAATTAGATAAAATTTCCTCAAATTAAAATTTTCTTACGCAAAATTCCAATGTTCTCCACCAACTCGATCGCTGGTAGGTCTTCAGACATTAGCAAGTACGAGCTGATTGCTACCACAAAGTATGCATGAACAATGACATTTAGAATGAAGCTAAAAAAAATTTTTTGTCACAATTAATAATTTTAAAAGTGTAATGATTTTACAAATTATTCCATTTTCCTTCTGCGTTGCGAGGATTCAGAAACTTCCAAAATATTCCAACAACTTTTGCAATTCGAGTTGCATGAACGGAAGGTCCTTCGATGAATTTCATTTCTGTTTTTCCTGAAAAACTTTTTCCGTGTAACTTAGCTCACTGTCAATCGGCGAATGAGAGCTGACATAAAATCTATCACAAAAGCAAGTTTTTTAAATAAAATATTTAAGGACACAATTAGATTGCACAGAGATTGTCTCCCTCACACGGCCTGCGACACCTGTAACTAGTTTGCACGAAGGGACATAATGTCTTGGACATTAATTTTTCCAGTCCTCGGCTTACAACACCCTTCATTATATTCGCTCAGGCAATGTCTAAAATATTTAACCTGTAGAGCTGGACAGTACTTCAAACGTTATACGATGCAACTGCAGTGTCAAGACTGTTATTAAAATAAATTATTTATTAGGAAAGCATTTTCCTTTGAAACTAGGTCACTCTGACGTTCTCGATCAAGGTGGAAATGCCGATTTTTCTAACAAGACTCATTTAAAAATTCATTCTTCATACTTTGTTTGTGTCTTTGCACACGTGCTTTCATTTATTCAAGGACAAAAATACAATTTTAACTTTTAAATTAAATGCTTCTCATGCTCACAAATAAAACTGAAGAGGAGAGCAAGTGAAACGAATAAATGAGCAAGATACGTGAAATGACGCTGACAACATTATTCAAATAATTAATCCCTGTAAGAATTCAATAAAAGTAAGAATAAAATATTATTTCTCATTCCAATTTTGATACAAGACTTGGAAAAGCTTTGATGAAAATTGGCGGGAATATGAGAAGCGCGATAATAAAAATAAAATTTGTCTTTTTTTGTCAGACCGTCGCATGTTTGACCAAACGGAAATTGCTTAAAATTTCAAGATTTGTGTTGAATGAATTTTGTTCGAAATAATTTTCTTAACAGCAGCGTCTCATAGTCAACAGAGTTGAAGACTCCATTAAAACCTTTCAATCGTTGAGCCATGATTAAGATCAAGAGATGATCTCTTCGGTTTCTGGAATATTGCGTAAACCATTCGACTTCGTAGACTGCTGAAGTTAAGTTCTCGATGCTAACGTTAACACGATTTGTCATCTTCAACAATGTTTATCTACCGCCACATAATGGCCGAAAAATTACATTAGGATTGCTAGCGACTTTAATGCACAAATTGCTAGAGACGCAGCGTTCAAACCAACAATTGAGACTAATAAATTTTGCTGCCGCAAACAGAATGGTGATTGCCTCAACTTGCTTTAGTCATAAAAAATGTACACAAATTCACCTAGAAATCACCGCAGGAAGGAAAAAAGTACAAATTGACCACCTGATGATTGATGTATTGGACGTAATGGACGTAAAATATTTTTTCCTACATTTGTTGACCTAGACAATGTCCACCACATGAACCTGTTGAGCTAGACATATTTCAAACGTTGGACGATGCAATATTTTCAATAATTTTTTAAAATAAATTATTCATTGAAATGTATCATTTATTATGAGAAAGCATTTGTCTTTGAAAATATGTCGATGCGACATTGACGAAGGAAAATGCACATTTTTCCAATCGATATAAATATTAGCTTGAAGGGTAACGAAGTTCATTTTGTAATTAATTTTTCATGCTTTTGTTTGTGTCTTTGCACACGTGCCATTATTTATTCAATTATAAAATGAAAATTATGAAAAGAAAGATTTATAAAATTCTCTCACTAAGCTCACAAAGTGTCTCGATAATGAAGTAACTTTAGTTTGTCGTTTGTAGGAAAGTCAAAAGCGTGTAAGTGAATTGCAGGACCTGAAATGAAAATATTAAATTGAAGAATATTAAGCTTAAAAATGATCAAACCTTCAGCAGCGTTTGCAAGTCAACAGAGTTAAAGATTCCATTGAAACCTTTCAATCGTTGAGCCATGATTAAGATCATTAAATGATCTCTTTGATTTCTCGAGTTCTGAGTGAACCATTTGACTTCGTAGACAGCTGAAGTTAAGTTCTCAATGCGAATGTTAACGCGATTTCCCATCCAACAGAAAATTGAGAGCTGCACAACCACCAAGGAAACCATCAAAAACATCGAGGTCGATTGAATTGAATCAGAGTTTAGAGTGTACAAGCTCATGCATAAAATTATTGCTGCTAACGAAAAATCGATTAGGAAACTGAATCTTAAAATCGATTGAGCTTCGTTTATCCAATCGATGACTCGATAGCTTCGTAAAATTGTTTTCTTCACTTGTTCCTTGATCAAATTGTCTTCAGATCCTTTCAGAAACAATTTCTTAACTTGAAGAGTCAAAGCGTCGATTTCAAAACATGAAAAATTCATGAGCAGCAGAGCGAAGCCAGTGTAAAAGTAAAAGAGAGCAGAAGTGGAATTTCCCATTATCGCTTGTTGAATGTAATGAATGAACCACTTCAGAGTCAAGAAAGAGTCGAACGGCAAGTAAACGAAATAGAAGTTTAAGGGCAACTGATACTGATTGATATTGTCAACGAGAAAAGGTGAAAAGATGAGGACGATAAAACTAAGAATCAACATCACTGCAGCCACGACCGAGATTTTAAATTCTTTCTTCATGTAATCAATCGAGAGCGACCAATCGTCGTCAGTCGAACGAAGTTGCAATCTGAAAAAATTCAATGAATGTTGAAAATTGAATTTGAATATTTCATTTCTTGCCTTTCTTCGACAATCTTATCCATCGCTCTTTGAATTCTCTCTCGTGAAAGAGTCAGAATGACTAAATAACCCGAGTGTCGAATGATTTGAACTTTAAATTATAAAAATAAATAATTTGAAACGTAATCGATGAATAAAACACTTCTTACGAAAATATCCAGCGTTCTCCATCATGTCGAATGTTGTTAGATTTTCTGTGAGTAGTACGTAGGAACTGACAGCGATCAGGAAGTATGCATGAGCTGTGGCATTAAGAATGAAGCTACAGAATAAAAAATGGTAGATAAAAAACAAATATTTTTGAATTCTAAAGATTTTACAAAATATTTGATTTTCTTCCATCGTTGAGGGGATTAAGAAATTTCCACACAATTTTCAGAACTTTAATCAATCGAGTTGCATGAACAGAAGGTCCTTCGATGATTTTCATTTGAGTTTTTTTTTCTTTTTTACGTTTAACTTGGCTCACTGTCAGACAACGACTGATAGTTTAAAATGGATTTTATGGAAAGCAAGCTTTTTCGAAATGAAATATTTAGATATTCCTTCATTATAAATTTTAATGCACTTTAAAGGACTTAGAAAAATTTGAATTTTAAACGTTGAAACTGGAGGGAAATTTTATGCTAATAAAAATAATAAAATTATTCTTTTCTTGTCAGACTGTCGCGGCATGAAGCGCTTTCTAATGAATTTTTGTTTTGATGAATTTAGTTCGTAATATTATTCTTAATCAAACGAAAGTCTCGCGAATTGAAATGGCTCCTAAATCTTCTAAAGCTGCAAAGGAGTCCAAAGAGAAATTGGAATCACAGCAACCGAAAGCAATCAACGTCGACAAATCTGGAAATTTTGCAATCAAAGTTTTGGGTGAATTTGTTTGTCAACAAAACAATATTTTAATCGAAACATTTCTTCAAATTTTTAGCTAAGCCAGGAAGCAAAGAAAATGGAATAACTGGAATGACAGAAGAAGGACTCGAAGTGAAAATTGCTGCTCCTCCAGTTGATGGCGAAGCCAACACAGAATTGATCTCTTATTTGTCAAAGCTTTTCGGATTAAGAAAGAGCGATCTCAGCTTAGATCGCGGATCAAGAAGTCGAACGAAGATGGTCATTGTGTCGAAGGATTCTAAAATAAGTTTGGAGAAGCTGAATGAAATAATTGGCGAGAATATTGGAAAATAATTTATTTTTCTATCTCAATTTAAAAACAAAAGACTTGAAATGAATTAAACTGAAAATATTTAATAATAAAAGAATGTGGAAATAAACAATTTGTTATAAATCTCACACGTTCTGAATTTCAATTTATTTTACCATCGAATTTGGTGTAACAATGCCTTCGTCGTCAATATTCCCAAAATTAATAATTGAATTAAAATTGATTGAGAATTTAAAATCATAATCGTTTAGGTGAAACTTTAGTTTGTTGTTCGTAACAAAGTCAACAGCGAGTAAGTGAATTGCAGAATCTGAAATAAAAATCTTGAGATAAAATATTTACAGTGACCTGCTCAATTTGGTGAAGAGGTAATTCGGGGGAATCAGGATTGCGCTAAAGGGAGTCAAGATTTTTTGCCTCGAATTGGGCCGAAGATAGAATGTTTGGTATACCTCTTCACCAAATTGAGCAGGTCACTGTAATTGAATATTTATGATCAAACCTTCAGCAATGTCGTAAAGTCAACAGAGTTGAAGATTCCATTGAAACCTTCCAATCGCTGAGCCATGATGAAAATCATGAGATAATCTTTTCGGTTTCTGGCATTTTGCGTGTACCATTCGACTTCGTAGATCGATGAAGTTAAGTTCTCAATGCAAACGTTAACGCGATTTCCCATCCAACAGAAAATTGTGAGTTGAGAGAATACCATGCCAATCATAAAAAAAATCGTGAGCGATTCAAATCCAGAAGTGCTTAAGGCGTGCGAGAACATACAGATGACTAATGCTGACATTGAAAATTCGATGAAAAAGCTAAATCTAAAAATTTCTCTGGCTTCGTTCATCCAATCCATGACTCGACAGCTTCGCAAAATTGTTTTCTTCAATTGTTTCTTGACCGAATTGTTTTCAGTTTCTTTCAGAAAGATTTTCGTAACATGAAGAGTCAAAGCGTCGATTTCAAAACATGAAAAATTCAAAAGCAGCAAAGCGTAACCAGAATAAAAGTAAAAGATAAAAACTCCGAAAGTCGCCATTATCGCTTGTTGAATGTAATGAAGGAACCACTTTGGAGTCATGAAGGAGTCGAACGGCAAATAAACGAAATAGAAGTTGTAGGTCAACCGATAATCATTCACATTGTCAAAGAGAAAAGGCGAAGAGATGGGGACGATGTAACAAATCATCACTGTCACTGCACTTGCAACAAAGATTTTAAATTCTTTCTTCATGTAATCAATCGAGAGAGACCAATCGTCGTCAGTCGAACGAAGTTGCAATCTGTAATAATTTATTGAAAGTAAGAAAAATTATTTTTAAATTAAACTTCCTTGCCTCTCTTTGGCAATCTTATCGATCGCTTTTTGAATTCTAACTTGAAAAAAAAACAAGACCGCCAGGTATCCAAGATGACGAACGACTTGAACTTTGATTGAAAATTAAAGTTAGCTCCTCTCCTTTCCTCGAATTAAAATCTTCTTACGCAAAATTCCAATGTTCTCCAACAACTCGATCGATGTTAGCTTTTCAGAGACTATTAAGTAAGAGCCGACTGCGACCACATAGTACACGTGGATTAAGAAAAAAAGAATGAAGCTACAAAATAAAAATTCGTCACAAATAAATATTTTCACAAGTTTAACGTTTTTACAAAATATTCCATTTTCCTTTGTCATTGCGAGGATTTAGCAACTTCCAAAAAAATCTAAGAACTTTGACGATTCGAGTTGCATGAACGGAAGGTCCTCCAATTATTTCCATTTCATGATTTTCGGTCTTACTCGGTTCACGCTCTATCGACGAATGAGAGTTTGAATTTAATTCAATCATGAAAACATATTTTTTAAATTAAATATTAATGAATAAAAATATTTTTTTCCGATACTGACCAAGACAATGATTTAATATTTCAAACGTTGAACAATTTTTGAAATAAATTATTCATTGAAATTTAAATTGAATCATGGGAAGCGTTTTCATTTCAAAACAGGTCGATGCGACATTGAAGAAGGGAAATGCACGTTTTTCCAATCGATGAAAATATTACTTTGAAGGCTTACAAAGTTCAATCAATAATTTATTTTCCATAACAAATCTCAACACGAGTCGTTACTCTTCAGTTAATACATTTAATAAATTCGAAATTGTTTAAATGTCTCAATGAAAAGTTGAAGCGATATTTTGATTATTAGGGTAATTTTAGTTGGTCGTTCGTAACAAAGCCAACAGCGAGTAAGTGAATTGCAGAATCTGAAATGAAAAAAGCTCGTTTAAAATGCCAGCAGCGAATAAAAAAATATTCAAACCGTAAGCAACGTTTGCCAGTCAACAGTGTAGAAGATTCCATTGAAGCTTTTCAATCGCTGAGCCATGATTAAGATCTTGAGAAGATCTTTTTGGTTTTCGGCTTTCTGAGTGTACCATTCGACTTCGTAGATCGCTGCAGTTAAGTTCTCAATGCAAACGGTCACGCGATTTCCCATCCAACATAAAACTGAGAGTGATACAATTGCAACAAAAATAAACACGAACATCGGGATCGACTCAAGGATGTCAGAACTCAAAGTGAACAAGAACGTGCATAAGATTAATGCTGACATGGAAAAATCGATTAAAAAACTGAATCTTAAAAGCTTTCGCGCTTCGTTCATCCAATCCATGACTCGATAGCTTCGCAAAACTGTTTTCTTCACTTGATCCTTGATCAAATTTTCATTCAATTCTTTGTGAAACATTTTCTTAACTTGAAGTGTCAAAGCATCGATTTCAAAACATGAAAAGTTCATCAGCAGCAAAACGTATCCATAATAAAAGAAAAAAATGGCTCCTGCAAAATTAACCATAACAGCGATTTGAATGAATTGAAGGAACCACTCAGGAGTCATGAAAGCGCCGAATGGCAAATAAACAAAATAAAAGTTGTACGGCAACTGATACTGATTGATATTGTCAACGAGAAAAGGTGAAAAGGCGAGGAGGTTAAAATTAAAAATCGCTATCACTGAGCTGACAACTGAGATTTTAAATTCTTTCTTCATGTAATCAATAGAGAGAGACCAATCGTCGTCAGTCGAGCGAAGTTCAAGTCTGAAAGAAATCAATGAAAGTAAGAAATTTAATTTAAATTATTCTCACCTTTCTTGACAAATTTTATCGATCGCCGATCGAATCCTCTTTCGCAAAAGAACCAAAATTACCAAGTAACCGAAATGGCGAAGGACTTGAACTTCAAATTTAAAAGTTAGCACGTAAACGACTAGTGGCATTGAAAGCTTCTTACGAAAATATCCAGCGTTCTCCACCAACTCAACCGGCGTTAGTTTCGTTAATCCAGCTACAACGTATGATCCAATTCCGATCAGAAAATTGCCTTGAGTTATGGCAACTAAGATGAAGCTGAAAGGAAAAACTTTTATTTAGTTCAGAAATTTTAATTTTTTTTTTGGTTTTACAAAATATTCCATTTTCCTTCATCATTGAAAGGATGCAAAAATTTCCATACAATTCCGAAAACTTTGCTCATTCGAGTTGCATGAACTGAAGGACCTTCGAGGAATTCCATTTTTATCTCGTTCTTTGTTTTCAAAAAAATGTTTCAACTAGGCTCACTGTCTAAAGACGAATGGGAAGTTCACATAAAATTTTGTGAAGAAATTTTTAATTTTGTTTAAATAATAATGAAAAAAAAACTTCATCGAGTAGGAGGAAGTAGATTATTTCAATCGATGACAATTGACGATTTAAAAATTTCTCATTTCAATTTTAAATTGAATCATGGGAAGCGTTTTCATTTCATGATGCGACATTGAAGAAGGGAAATGCACGTTTTTCCAATCGATGACAAATTTACTTTGAAGGCTTAAAGTTCAATCAATAATTTATTCCATAACAAATCTCAACACGAGTCGTTACTCTTCGTTAATACATTTAATAAATTCGAAATTGTTTAAATGTCTCAATGAAAAGTTCAAGTTTTATTTTTATTTTCAAAGAACTTTAGTTTGTCGTTTGTAGCAAAGCCAGTAATGAATAAGTAAATTGCAGAACCTTCAGCAACGTTTGCAAGTCAACAGAATTGAAGATTCCATTGAAACCTTCCAATCGTTGAGCCATGATTAAGATCATTAAATGATCTCTTTGATTTCTCGAGTTTTGCGTGTACCATTCGACTTCGTAAATCGCTAAAGTTAAGTTCTCAATGCAAACGTTAACACGATTTCCCATCCAACAGAAAACTGAGAGTTGCACAACTACACAATAAATCATCACGAACATCGAGGTCGATTGAATTGAACCAGAGTTTAGAGTGTACAAGCTCATGCATAAAATTATTGCTGTCAGCGAAAAATCGAGTAAGAAACTGAATTTTAGAATAGCTTGAGCTTCGTTCATCCAGTCCATGACTCGATAGCTTCGTAGAATTGTTTTCTTCACTTGCTCCTTGATCAAATTGTCTTCAGATCCTTTCAGAAACATTTTCTTAACTTGAAGAGTCAAAGCGTCGATTTCCCAGCAGGAAAAGTTCATGAGCAACAAAGTGAATCCAGTGTAGAAGTAAAAGAGAGCAGCAGTGGAACTCAGCATGATCGCATGTTGAATGTAGTGAATGAACCACTTTGGAGTCATGAAGGAGTCGAATGGCAAGTAAACGAAATAGAAGTTTAAGGGCAACCGTAAGCTATTGACATTGTCAAGGATAAAAGCAGAAATATTGAGAACGATATAACTAAGAATTAATAGCACTGCAGTCACGACCGAGATTTTAAATTCTGTTTTCATGTAGTCAATCGATAGAGACCAATCGTCGTCAGTCGAACGAAGTTGCAACCTAAAAGAATTCAATGAAAGTTAAAAATTGAATTTGAATATTTCATTTCTTGCCTTTCTTCGACAATCTTATCCATCGCTCTTTGAATTCTCTTTCGTGAAAGAGTCAGAATGACTAAATAACCCGAGTGTCGAATGATTTGGACTTTAAATTATAAAAATAAATAATTTAAAATTAATCGATGAATGGAACTCTTCTTACGAAAATATCCAGCGTTTTCCATCAGGTCGATCGTTGTTAGATTGTCTGTGAGTAGTACGTAGGAACTGACAGCGATCAGGAAGTATGCATGAGCTATGACATTCAGAATGAAGCTACAGAAACGAAGTTTGAATAATAATTATCACAATTAAATATTTTATAATTTTAAAGTTTTTACAAAATATTCCATTTTCCTTCATCATTGAAAGGATGCAAAAATCTCCACATAATCCCAGCTTGAACTTTAACCATTCGAGTTGCATGAACGGATGGTCCTTCGATCATTTTCATTTCTTTTTTTCCTGAATTACTTTTTGCGTTTAACTTGGCTCACTATCAGACGACGAATGAGAGTTTGTATTTAATTCAATCATGAAAGAAAATTTTTCAAATGAAATATTAATGAATAAAAATATTTCTATTTCCTACTGACCTACACAATTATTAAATATTTCAAACATTTTTAAAATATATTATTCATTGAAATTTAAATGAAATCTTGGGAAGCATTTTCATATGACGCTAGATCGATGCGACGTGCCGTTACTCTTCAGTTAATACATTTATTAAATTCGAAATTGTTTAGATGTCTCAATAAAGTTAAAACGATATTTTGATTATCAGAGTAACTTAAGTTGTCGTCCGTAACAAAGCCAATAACGAGTAAGTGGATTGCATAATCTGTCAATCATTTATTTAAAAATTATTTCTCCTTCAAGCAGCTATTTAATGAAATCTGACACACTGAATGTTTACTCTAACGTCTTGATGTGTAAAAAGCCCGGAAAACGTATTCAATGACGAGAAAGTCTTTCAGTTGTGACATCAGCAGCCTGTCGCTTCGGATTCCCTATGCTCAAGATCTTTGACTTGAGCGGAACTATCAGAGACGAAGAAATTTTATGCCTAACAGCATTGAGACTTCTTCGAGTACTTTCCGACGCTCTTGCTCGTCTAGATGAATAGATGTCTCATCAAGAAAAGAATGTGGAGAATGAATAAACTAGCAGGAAGCAAAAGATCCCATGCATTTATTTTAAATTTTATAAAACTGACAATAAACTTAACATTTGTCCCATTGTCCCTCTGTTAAAAATTTTAAAAAACTGACAATAAACGGAAATATTTTTATCCATGAAGTCATACTAGTGATGACTCAAATGCATTTCAAACTTCCGATAACATTAAGTATAAATGTATAAATCATCCCTAACAATGCGTCTCAATTCATTCCTTAACGACTCTCGTCTGCATTTTGATCGAATGCACTCTTGAGTGGAAATGTATGAATTGACTCCCAATGTTTCGTAAGAAATTCCCAAAGCACAGCTGCTCAGTCCAAGCACCTGCCTTTGAATACATTGATAATGGATTCTCAGGCCGCCTTGCAATGACTGAACAACTGACCAATGATTATTTCTAAACAAACAATTCGTCAGTAGTTTGGCATTTATGCAAACTACTGAGGAATAAAAATCTCATGAAAAAGCCTTGAACATAATGCCTTGTAATACAAATTATTCGCACATTTTATTAAGTAAGCACAAATTGTTCATGGAAATTTAAATGTTTTTATTTCTTCTTTCTTTTGGAACAATCAGAGAATTTGCTTCAACAGGAAAAACTTAATTTTCTCAATTTGGAATTAAGATATCTCAAAATTCTCACCGATGCATAAGAAGATTCTATTACGCAAATTTTCACTCATGTATACTATCTCCTGAAACCATTTAGATGGAATGGTCTTAGGGGATATAATAATAATGATTGATCAGTTGCCCTAATGAAATCTTCTCTTTGCTTAGATATAAGATGTTTCCTCTTGCCTCTTAAGGAAATTAACATAACTCTAAGTCTTATTACACAATTCTGTCTCACTGTCATTTAAATCTTCTGTCTCATCAAAAATGTCAAATTAAATCCATTTTGGCATCTAATGCTTTGTTAAAATTTCTTTATTGTCTCTGATAGCTATTAAGTATTTCCTTTTTCTCTTTCTTGTTAATTAGTATTATCATCCGGCCAGTCTTCACTTTGAAGACATCCATGGCCCCCCTTTTCCTTCCCACACCCATCCCATCCTATCCCGAAGGGGGAGGCAAAACCCGTTTTGCCAAACCTAGGGACAGTGGTTGGCAGAAACCTTCATGCCGAAAGGCAGAAGGTAGGCCGGTCCTTTTCAAGGACCTGGCCCTGCTGCGCAGGGCCCCACTGAAATCCACCACCACCACCACCACTCGTGCAAGTTACTCAATGGCAAAAGCTGAAAGTTTTCGTTGGGATTCAATAAGAGATCGAATCCGTGATATTCTCGATCATATCTTTCCATCTGAATCCGAAATTTCTCGAGTTTTTTAAGGAATAAATTTAAAACCCTATTATGGGCGCTTTGTCTGTAGTCCGTTGCCGTTATTGAAATAACTCGCGAACGCGATGAGCTAGCGGAATAATTTTTTCACCAGTCGATAGATAATTTTAATTGGGAAGATTATTGGCTAGCTAATCAGGATCGGGCCCACGGGCCCAAAACCTGGAATCTCAAGTCGCTTTTTGCTTGTAACTCGATTTTCTCGAGAACAGAAGCAGCTAGGCCGTATGGTTCTATATAAGGCAAGCAAGTTTGAAAATGAACTTGACAGCTCACGTGGTTCGGGCCCACGGGGCTAGAGTCTGGTGAGCTCCATACATATTTTTCAAACTTTTTCGATTTGTTCAGTTTTTTATAACATTTTCGCTGACACTTCTTCACAAGAAATGTTCAGCGTGTTCATACGAATGTTTGGATTCCAGAGCGGACCGATATTAGTCCACCTTCGAACAGCGCCTAGTGAAACTTCTTTCTCTTTGGAGTTAGAGCAATGAGTTGTTCACATGAAATGATCAGCTGGTCACGACAAAGCAATAAATTCCAGAAAATCCAAGCTTCACTCATTGGATCCACCTCTGGTGTGCTCAGAGTGAAACTTTGTTCCCTTTAAGTAAAATGTCCCCAGTAACCAATTCAACGGATGGAAAACCCTACAGTAAGTTCGTTAGAAACTGCAACTGCCACTTGTTATATTTGAAATTAATCGATCTGTCTCTCTTTAATTAATCGCCTTTCTTTAATGAATCAAACATTT
The DNA here is from genome assembly GCA_033063855.1 of Smittia aterrima. NCBI lineage: Eukaryota > Metazoa > Arthropoda > Insecta > Diptera > Chironomidae > Smittia > Smittia aterrima. The sequence goes on from CP093831.1 coordinate 27,774,009, forward strand.
GCAGTTGATGATTGAGAATTCTGCAAATTACACTCACATAAACGAGGAGTCTTTCTTAGTTATTATATTAAACTTTTTCGTTTTAATGTGAAAAACGTCCTTCTCTGAGATTTAGCTCGGGAGTACAAATCTCAACTGGCATCGCCTGGAGATGGGTAGGCTGCCAACGTATTGATTCTATAGATTGAATCTATGGAATAAAATATGTGTATTGAGTCTACAATCTGAATCTACAGATTGACAACTAAATATTCAGTCTATGTATCGAGTCTGTAGATTGAAATTTTCCCTTCCGATCTATAGATTCACTTTCGCGTCTCCATCATATTTGAATCTATGGATCTTAATCTATAGACTCATTTCTGCCTCTTGGATCTATAGATCTTAATCTACAGATTGAATCTATAGACTAGCGCCACCGCTAACTAATCTCAAGGAACAATTGTCAACAATAAACTTGAAATCCAAATAACGAATCCAGGTTCAAGCCTCTTCAAAGTCAAAACTTTGGTTCGTCGTACGTTCTGAAACGTTTTTCATTTAAATCCGGCCATCGAAAATTCTCGCAGGCTCTTCCAAATTCTGAATTCACAAAGATTCCACCGATAAAATGTTGTTGCATCCTGTGATCAATCATTTCGAACAAATGATGATGACGTGGAAATTTAAGAACACAAATCCATGATGAAAAAATAATTTTTCTTGATCAACTCGTCGATTGAGTGAACTTTTGGTATTTCAATGTCTTTCTGCATGAACTCGAAGGTCTGTCCTTGCCAGGCTGTTCGAATGATCAAGCAATAAAGAATGAAGACCATCACCAGGAACCTTGCAAAGTTTCTTCTTGTCACTACGACTTGTGCGAAGAAAATTTGAATCATATTCAGAGTTGGTCTGTTGACGTTCTGTTGATGAAGTCTCTTATTGATTTTTTCACGTAGCAGTACAAAATCAGAATCGTCGCGATTGCTATCGCGAAAGTTAGTGCAATCATAATCCACGGAACCGAAAAAATGATATTCGATCCAATCAGAAATGTTTTATTTTGTTCAACAATGTTTAACATGTGAGATCATTGAGAGAGATTGGATTGTGCGTGATGGAAAAGGAACAATCGTAGTTTCTTAACATAAGAGATTGTCTTATTTGATAAAAGTGTTGTTTCTGAGAAAAGCTTTTCATGTCAATCGTTCATTCAATAATTTATTTCTCATTTCAATTTCAAGGCAAATTTACTTTAAAGTTCAAGTTTGTTTTTTATTTTCAAAGAACTTTAGTTTGTCGTTTGCAGCAAAGCCAGTAATGAATAAGTAAATTGCAGAACCTTCAGCAGCGTTTGCAAGTCAACAGAATTGAAGATTCCATTGAAACCTTTTAACCGCTGAGCCATAATTAAGATCATTAAATGATCTCTTTGATTTCTCGAGTTCTGAGTGAACCATTTGACGTCGTAGACAGCTGAAGTTAAGTTCTCAATGCGAATGTTAACGCGATTTCCCATCCAACAGAAAATCGAGAGTTGCACGACCACCAAGGAAACCATCAAAAACATCGCGGCTGATTGAATTGAATCAGAGTTTAGAGTGTACAAGCTCATGCATAAGATTATTGCTGCCAGCGAAAAATCAATTAAGAAACTGAATTTTAGAATAGCTTGAGCTTCGTTCATCCAGTCCATGACTCGATAGCTTCGTAGAATTGTTTTCTTCACTTGCTCCTTGATCAAATTGTCTTCAGATCCTTTCAGAAACATTTTCTTAACTTGAAGAGTCAAAGCGTCGATTTCCCAGCAGGAAAAGTTCATGAGCAACAAAGTGAATCCAGTGTAGAAGTAAAAGAGAGCAGCAGTGGAACTCATCATGAACGCTTGTTGAATGTAATGAATGAACTACTTTGGAGTCATGAAGGAGTCGAACGGCAAATAAACGAAATAGAAGTTTAAGGGCAACCGTAAGCTATTGACATTGTCAAGGATAAAAGCAGAAATTATGAGAACGATAAAAGTAAGAACCAGATTCACTGAAGCGACTACAGCAATTTTAAATTCTTTCTTCATGTAATCAATCGAGAGCGACCAATCGTCGTCAGTCGAACGAAGTTGCAATCTAAAAGAATTCAATGAATGTAAGAAATATAATTTGAACTTTTCTTGCCTTTCTTCGACAATCTTATCCATCGCCCTTTGAATTCTCTCTCGTGAAAGAGTCAGAATGACTAAATAACCCGAGTGTCGAATCATTTGAACTTTAAATTATAAAAATAAATGATTTGAAAATTAATCGACGAATGGAATTCTTCTTACGAAAATATCCAGCGTTCTCCATCAGGTCGATCGTTGTTAGATTTTCTGTGAGTAGCAAGTAGGAACTGACAGCGATCTGGAAGTATGCATGAGCTATGACATTCAGAATGAAGCTACAGAAACGAAGTTTGAGTAATAAATAACACAATTAAATATTTTAAAGTTTTTACAAAATATTCCATTTTCCTTCATCATTGAAAGGATGCAAAAATCTCCACACAATCCCAGCTTGAACTTTAACCATTCGAGTTGCGTGAACGGATGGTCCTTCGATCATTTTCATTTCTTTTTTTCCTGAATTACTTTTTGCGTTTAACTTGGCTCACTGTCAGACGACGAATGAGAGTTTGAATTTAATTCAATCATGAAAGAAAATTTTTCAAATGAAATATTAATGAATAAAAATATTTCTGTCTCCTATATCGACCTACACAATGATTAAATATTTCAATCATTGAACAATACAATTTTTAAAATATATTATTCATTGAAATTTAAATGAAATCTTGGGAAGCATTTTCATTTCAAAACAGGTCGGTGCGTCGATGCGACATTGTCTGAAAGGAAATGCACATTTTCCAATCGATGAAAATATTACATTGAAGGGTAACAAAGTTCAATCAATAATTTATTTTTCATAACAAATCTCAACACGTGTCGTTACTCTTCAGTTAATACATTTATTAAATTCGAAATTGTGTAAATGTCTCAATAAAAAGTTGAAGCGATATTTTGATTATCAGAGTAACTTTAGTTTGTTGTTCGTAACAAAGCCAATAACGAGTACGTAAGTGAATCGAATAATCTGAAATGAAAGTTTCTGATTTGAAAAGTTTAATTCAATAAATATTCAAACCGTAAGCAGCGTTTCAAAGGATTCCATTGAAGCCTTTCAATCGCTGAGCCATGATTAAGATCATGAGATGGTCTCTTTGATGTTCAACGTTTTCAGTGTACCACTCGACTTCGTAGACCGCTAAAGTTAAGTTCTCAATGCAAACTTTAACACGATTTCCCATCCAACATAAAACTGAGAGTGATACAAATGCAACAAAAATAAACACAAACATTGAGATTGATTCAAGGATATCAGAACTCAAAGTGAACAAGAACGTGCATAGGATTAATGCTGACATTGAACAGCAGGATATATTTCGTTACGAGAAAGTCCTTCAAGCAGCTATTTATGAAATCTGACACTCTGAATGTTCACTCTAACGTCTTGATGAGTAAAAAGCCCGGAAAATGTATTCAATGACAAGAAAGTCTTTCAGTTGTGACATCCACTCAAAGATGAACGAAACAATTGTCAGCAACAAGCTTGCACTCCAAATAACGAATCCAGGTTCAAGGATCTTCATGGTCAAAACTTTTGGTACGTCGTACGTTCTGAAACGTTTTTCATTTAAATCAGGCCATCGCAAATTCCCGCAAGATTTTCCAAATTCTGAATTCTCGAAGATTCCGCCTACAAAATGCTGTTGCATCCTGTGATCAACCATTTCAAACAAATGATGATGACGTGGAAATTTCAGACCACAGATGCTCAAGTGCAAATCTTGCTTGATGGATCTTTTGAGAATATTTTCGTCGGTCTCTTCTGTTGCATTTGCATTACGTCTCCATTGTAAATAGCACGCAGTGAACTGATAGGCCAATTCATGTCCATTTGCATCTGATCGGCTCCTTAAAGCATCCAATGAAGTTACTTTGCCTCTATAAGTTTTTAAATTAAATATTAGTTCAATATTATTATATTATCATTATACTATATATTATTATAATATATTATATATTATGATATTTACCTTTTAGAAATCTCTGAATCTGGAAACTTTTCTTTATAATTTTCCTCCATGATGAAAAAATAATCTTTCTTGATCAACTCGTCGATCGAGTGAACTTTTGGTATTTCGATATCTTTCTGCATGAACTCGAATGTCTTTCCTTGCCAGGCTGTTCGAATGATCAAGCAATAAAGAATGAAGACCATCACCAGGAACCTTGCAAAGTTTCTTTTTGGCACCACGACTTGTGCGATTCCAAAGAAAATTTGAATCATATTCAGAGTTGGTCTGTTGACGTTCGAGCCGATGATGAAGTCTCTTATTGATTTTTTCACGCAGCAGTACAAAATCAGAATCGTCGCGAGTGCTATCGCGAAAGTTAGTGCAATCATAATCCACGTGAATTCATCAAAAGGCATCAACAACTTGTCGTATTCAGAATAATATTCTGTATCTTCTCTTAAACTCAATCGCGATACTATGAATTCGATAGGAAAGGTGATGAAATTCACATCGACTTCTATTCCCGATCTGAGATAAGAAAATAAATCAATAAAGATGTTTACATTTGATTTGAAATACTCACTTGTCGTTGTCCTTTGTGTTGCGATATCTATCATGGTGATTGTAACAACCTTTCGAGAAAAAAATATCGAACTTATTCTCTTTTCTCCCAGTCGCGTCATTAAATGTGGAATTCTTGAACTTTTTAGATAAAGTTGCGTTGTGAAGAGGTTGAAAAGAAGAGGAAACTTCCCGATCCAGCTGAGTTTGAACAACATCTAGTACTAACGGTTCAGCTTCAATGATGACGCAGCCATGAAGGTTTGCCGATTTTTTCATTGAGAATTTGTCGTTTTCCCACTTTTGAGTTATTTTGTTGAATTTATTTAATTCAATCAGCTGAAGCTTTCCACATTTTCCAGGAGAGAACCAAACAAAGGTCAGGAGTTTGATGTAGTCAGTTTCATCGACGAGAAAATATTCATATTGGATGATGTCCACTAAATATGAATTGAAACCAACATGTGCGGGAGGCCCGTAAGCAGGGTCGTCTTTAACAATTTCGATGATATTGTTGTTCTTAGCTCTTTCCATGACATCCGCTTCGAGAGATTCAATGTCAGAGATTGTTGCGTGTTGGCAATAGACGAAAAGCTGAAGCGGTTTGAAGAATTCATTCGTCAACTTTAATTTTTGATTGAATTCCTTGACGAATGCGAAATTGTTGAAGGTTAAGAGAGTTGAGCTGTCGAGCAAGATCTTTTCCTTTTCCAGTTGCAAGTTCTTCAGTTGAAATGGCATCGCGTTCTTGTTCAAATCCGTCAAGATTAGCGACGTCATCGTGTCCGAGTCTATTCCATAATTGTTGATGAACATTCTCGTTTCCAGTTGGAACAAATGACGAGTTACGTTCTCGAAAGCCTTCGACAAGGCTTCGAGCGATGGATCAACATTTAAAATCATTCCTTCGCACAAAACTTTCACCAAAAATAAAATTAAGAAGTAAACTTTCATTTTTCTTTTATTTTCAACTTATTAACTCGAAGAAATCCACGGAACTGAAAAAATGTTATTCGATCCCACCAGAAATGTTTTATTTTGTTCAACAATGTTTAACATGTGAGATCATTGAGAGAGATTGGATTGTGCGTGATGAAAGGAACAATCGTAGTTTCTTAACATGAGAGATTGTCTTACTTGATAAAAAAAAGTTGTTTCTGAGAAAATTCCAATCCAATTCGTCCACGGCAGTTTTCAGTTTGAACAAATTCTAAAATTGTCTTGGACAACATTTTTAATTTAATGTCGTGATGAGTAAAAAGCCTTCAAAATGTATTTCATGACGAGATAGTCCTTCAAAGTTGTGATCCATTCGAAGATGAATGCAGCAACTGCGGACAACAAGCTTAGAGTCCAAATGACGAATCCAGGTTCAAGCATCTTCATGGTCAAAACTTTTGGATCCTCGATGACTTTAAAAAGTTTTTGTGTTAGTTCCGGCCACGACAAACTTCCGCATGATCTTCCAAATATTGGATGAATGAAGATTCCACCAACGAAATGTTGTTTCATTCTGTGGTCAATCGTTTCGAACAAATAATGATGACGTGGAAATTTGAGTCCACAAATGCTCAAATGCGAATATTCCTTAACCAGTCTTTTGAGAATCTTCTTTCTTTCCTCTACTATTATTTTTTTACTTGATCCACGACCATGCAAGATATGGAAGAGACAAGCGTTTATCTGACTGACAATCAAGCGGCCTGTTTGAAATTTACTTGTAACAACGTTTCCTCTAAAAATAAAAAGTAAATTTAATGACTTCGATCGAAGTAGTGAGAAGGCTTTTCTAAGTAAAAAAATCAATTTACCTTCGCAAAATCTCTGATTCCGGAAACTTTTCTTTATAATTCTTCTCCATAAAGAAAGTGTATCCTTTCTCGATCAACTCGTCGATCGTGTGCACAATCGGTATTTCGATGTCTTTCTGCATGAACTCGTAGGTTTTTCCTTGCCAAGCTGTTCTGATGATCAAGCAATAAAGGATGAACAGTATCGTCAGGAATCTGGCGAAGTTTCTTCTTGGCATGACAACTTGTGAGATTCCAAAGAAAATTTGAAATACATTGAGCCATGGTGAGACGGTTTCGCGGCCGATGATGAAGTCTCTTATCGATTTTTTTACGCAGCAGTACAAGATCAGAATCGTCGCGAATGCTGTCACAAAGGTCAGCGCTATCAATGCCCACGTGAATCCATCGAAAGGCATCGCCAACTTGTCGTATTCAGAATAGAATTCAGACTCATCTTCTGTTCTCAATCGGGAATTAATGTAGTCGAGGGGAAAGGTGATGAAATTGATATTGTCCATTTTGTCCAATCTAAACCCAAATTAAAAACAATAAAACTTCCGTTGTACAACTTTCCATGAATTACTTACGAGTCGTTGTTCTGTTTGTTGCGATATCTATCAAAAGCATCGAGACATCCTTTTGCGAACAAAATGTCAATATTCCCGGATCTTTTGAGAATTGTTGCGTTGTTGCGAACTTGTAGAGAAGTGGTAACTCCCATATCTAGCTGTGTAAATGTAAAATAATCGAATATAGCCTGGTTTTCATTGATAGTACAGCCATGAAGGTTTGCCGATTTTTTAATTGAGAACTTGTCGTTTTCCCACTTTCTTGACAATTTGTTGAATTTGTTTAGTTCAATTAGATGAAGTTTTCCACATTTTCCAGGAGAGAACCAAAGAAAGGTCAAAAGCTTGATGAAGCTCGTTTCGTCAACAAGGAAATATTCATATTGGATGATGTCCACCAAATACGAATTGAAATCAACAACTTGTCTTGTGTAAAACTCCACTTCGGTGATTTTGTTGTTCTTCGCCCTTTCCATGACGTCCACCTTAAGAGATTCAATGTCAGAGATTGTTGCGTGTTGACAATAGACGAAAAGCTGAAGCGGTTTGAAGAATTCATTTGTCAACTTTAACTTTTGATTGAATTCCTTGACAAATGCGAAATTGTTGAATGTTAAGAGAGTTGAGCTGTCGAGCAAGATCTTTTCCTTTTCCAATTGCAAGTTTTTCAGTTGAAATGGCATCGCATTCTCGTTCAAGTCATTCAAGATTAGTGACGTAATCGTGTCCGAGTCTACTCCATAATTGTTGATGAACATTCTCGTTTCCAGTTGAAACAAATGACGAGTTACGTTCTCAAAAGCCTTCGACAGGACTTCGAGAGAAGAATCAACATTTAAAATCATTCCTTCGCACAAAACACTGAGTAGCAATGAAAAGATGAAAAAAAAATTCATTTTCCTTCACAATTTTCTTATTTTCAACTTTGTAACTCGAAGAAATCTTTTTTACTGACTGAAGTAAATTTTTCTTGGGCCACTTACTTGTTGAGAATGTTTCACCTCGGTTGAACATGTGAAATATTTAATGAAGGTCTTATCTGTATGAGAAAATATTCAAGACTTCAACATTTTAGGGTGTTTCATCCAACAAATTGTATTTTAATTGACAACAACTACCACGTGTTCCACTTTCCAGGTGTTCCAAATGCGAACAGACAGACAGACGGACAGACAAAGTGGTCATAATTAAGTTATTTCTTTCGAAAAAAGCCTTTAAAAAACTTTAATATGAGGAGGAAGTAGATTATTTCAATCAATGACAATTGACGATTTAAAAATTTCTCATTTCAATTTTAAAACAAATTTACTTTAAAGTTCAAGTTTTATTTTTATTTTCAAAGAACTTTAGTTTGTCGTTTGTAACAAAGCCAGTAATGAATAAGTAAATTGCAGAACCTTCAGCAACGTTTGCAAGTCAACAGAATTGAAGATTCCATTGAAACCTTTCAATCGCTGAGCCATGATTAAGATCATGAGATGATCTCTTTGATTTCTCGAGTTTTGCGTGAACCATTTGACTTCGTAGACCGCTGAAGTTAAGTTCTCGATGCAAACGTTAACGCGATTTCCCATCCAACAGAAAAATGAAAGTTGCACAACCACCAAGGAAACCATCAAAAACATCGAGGTTGATTGAATTGCATCAGAGTTTAGAGTATACAAGCTCATGCATAAAATTATTGCTGCTAACGAAAAATCAATTAGGAAGCTGAATCTTAGGATCGCTTGAGCTTCGTTCATCCAATCCATGACTCGATAGCTTCGCAAAATTGTTTTCTTCACTTGTTCTTTGATAAAACTGTCTTCAGATCCTTTCAGAAACATTCTCTTAACTTGAAGTGTCAAAGCGTCAATTTCAAAACATGAAAAATTCATGAGCAGCAGAGCGAAGCCAGCGTAAAAGTAAAAGAGAGCAGTAGAGGAATTTCCCATTATCGCTTGTTGAATGTAATGAATGAACCACTTCAGAGTCATGAAAGAGTCGAACGGCAAGTAAACGAAATAGAAGTTTAAGGGCAACTGATAGCTATTCACATTGTCAATGAGAAAAGCAGAAAAGATGAGGACGATAAAACTAAGAATCAACATCACTGCAGTCACGACCGAGATTTTAAATTCTTTTTTCATGTAGTCAATCGAAAGAGTCCAATCGTCGTCAGTTGAACGAAGTTGCAATCTAAAAGAATTCAATGAAAGTCAGAAAATAAATTTGAACTTTTCTTGCCTTTCTTCGGCAATCTTATCCATCATCCTTTGAATTCTCTCTCGTGAAAGAGTCAAAATGACCAAGTAACCCGAATGACGCGCTATTTGAACTTTAAGTTATAAAAAATAAAATTTAAAATAGAAAATTAATTAATAATCACTGAATGAAACTCTTCTTACGAAAATATCCAATGTTCTCCATCAGGTCGACCGCTGTTAAGCCTTCACAGATTAAAACGTAGAAACTGACAGCGATCAAAAAGTAAGCATGAGCTATGACATTTAAAATGAAGCTACAGGAATGAAATCGTCACAATTAAATATTTCACAGTTTTAAAGATTTTACAAAATATTTAATTTTCCTTCTGCATTCAGCGGATTCAAAAACTTCCACACAAACCCAACTGTGACTTTAACTATTCGAGTTGCATGAACAGAAGGTCCTTCGAGGAATTCCATTTCTGATTTTTTTAAGAGAAGATTCGTTATAACTTTCTTCACTGTCAGAAGGCAAATGAGAAATCTTTGAATTTTTTTTAAGTCGAAGCAAATTTGCTAAAATATTAATTGAGTAACTTTAACGTTTAAGTCTAATTATGAAAAGTTGTTTTTGGGGCTTTTTATCAAATGGTTTAGATGGCACAAAATGTTCTTGAATTGTATCACAACCAGTTCCACGGATGAAAATACCTTTAATCGTTCAGATAGATTCTTGTTATTCTTGTTATTCTTTTTTGAGGCTTTTTCTCCGAAGGAAAAAAGCCTATATGGGGCCGGTTTGATGTCTGTGTCTGTGTTTGTCGTCCGCCTGATAACTATTTTTCTCGAGAACTATGATAGGTAGAGACTTCCGGTTTTCGCCAATCGGTTCGGGTGGTGAGTTCGACCAGTGAGTTCTGAGATAGAATCGGACGGACATATGGACAGACGGACAGATGGACAAACGGACATACGAACCAATGGAATTTGAGATATCTCGAGAACGAAGACAGCTAGAGACTTCTGGTTTGGACCGATGGACAGACGGACGGACAGACAGACGGAAAAATGGAACACGTGGAAAATGGAACACGTGAAGGGAGCCAAAATTTTTCAATGTTTTAATTTGTTTAACCTAAATCGGGATTAGAGCAGAGGAGAAAAAGCCTCAAGGTACGTTCGTTCTCGAACTGCTGTCCAACTTGTTCGAAATTAGGCCTTGTCGCAGTAAAGAAGTCTATAAAAAGTTTGTAGCTTCTGATTCTTTTAATTGCTTTGAAGATTTGTTGTTTCACAAATTTATTTCTTATTAAAAGTTAAAGACTAAAGACTCTCCTCAAACAAGTCCTTTAGAAAGTTCAACTAATAATTTAGTTTCATAACGAATTTCAAAATCGTTTCTGTCAATCGTTTATTTATTTGTCGTGAATCATGACTCGTGATGCGTAAAAAGCATTATTTTTATTAAACTCTGTTGCTATCGAAAATCTCAACTTAATAGACGTTTCTGGTGAAGTTCGCAAAGACATTATAACAAAAATGCTCGAAAATTTCGACAAACTGACAATTTTCTGTCTTGGTTCAAAATTCATTTATCAAATATTTGAAGATGAATCTTATAAAAAGTTTCAATTCAAGCTTAAGAGTTTGGTAATTGGTACTATTGAGTACCATGTGCTTGGCTCAAACTTTCGGAATTTTCTTTTGTCACAAAGCAATCATCTTACACATTTAGCCATCGAAACAAAGATGGTATACAGAGAAAGCTCCGACGTGATCATGAAAATGCCAAAGCTAATAAAACTCACCCTTAAGTGTTGTGAGATTTTTTTACGAAGGTCCAAAAAACATGTCCACCTCAATCACTGAACTCCATTTGTATAAATATGCTAACGCTATCAGCATAAAATTTCTATTAGATTCAATGCCGAAAGTAACTTTTGTTTTTCTCAACCAAATCGATAAAGAAATATTAAAAATGTTGAAATCAATGAACAGAAAATTTGAAGAACTGATCGTTTATGAAATCTATGGAGTCAACATCGAGGAAGTTCAAGAAAGTTTGAATTGTCATGTCAAACGATTTGAATATTAGTCGTCGAATTATTTTCAAAGCAAATAAAATTATTTTTTTGATCATTTTCTTTTATTTAATTTGAAATTAAGAGTTAGCTTTTTATTTCTATTTTATACATCGTGAAGAAAAGGTCAGCATCTATCTAAGTTCCAATCATTAATAGCAAGCCTGATGATAAAACAGGAACAGGAGAAGCAGATGTAGCGATTCTTGGATGATTTGATTTTTCTCGCGCGAAGCGCGAGTCAATTTTATTTCATGAATTCAAATACCATTTTTGTATGGCAGTAGTGTATGTTTATCTCATACTAGCCTTAGGCGGCATCAATGAATTTAATTCTGAATAGTTTTTTTTAGTTGTTTAAGCGTCTGAGGTGCTTTGTGATTGTTAACATGAGTTGTTCAAGAGGGAAAACGTGAAAACCCTTTCATTCAGAAAAAAAATCTTAATCCTAACTTACTCTACTTTAACTAAATTTATAAGGTAATGCCAAGAAAACTTATAATTACATGAATATTTTGCAATTGTTTACATGAATATTTTGCAATTGTCTCATGTATGTGTTATTAGAACTAATTAACTTCCTTTTTTTTCTCAAATCAATTTCTCAAAAAATAATTAACTTAACAATTGGTTGTGTAGGATCCGATGCTGGCGCTCTTGATTACTATAGCGATGGATTTCCTATTTCTTGATTCCTTAAACTTGCGTTGGCGAAGTATCTCGAGTTCGCGTCGAAGTTTATTTTGCGGTTTTTCAAGATGAGGGGGCTTTCTTTCTCTCCTTCTCATGGCTTGATGTTGTTGGCCTTACGTTTGCGAAGTGACTTGAGTCCGCAACGAAGACTATTTTTGATTTTTTTTGTGGCAACTCGTGTTGCATTTTGGGGTTACTTTGAAAAATTATATTTTCAATTTTTTGATGTTTCTGGGCGCGAGTTATCAGCGAACTCCATATTGCTTCGATGCAACGCGCACCCGCGCGTGAATTGATTGTAGTTTCAGCAGTTAATGATGGTATTTTAACACTTAAATGAAAATATTTAATCGGAGACGATTCTTCCGATTGAGCGGGGCCTGGAACTCGATTCTTGGATGAGAAAACAAGATTTCGTGGACAGATTAATTTATTCAGTGGGATTGGCTTTCGATGTGTCGCTTCATATCTCGGAGACTTGGCATTTGATGATTGCAAGTCGGGCAATTATAACATTTTGGTCCGATGTGAATTTCTTCATGCTTTCTCAGTTCTTTGATATTTTTAAACTTTTGTTTACACAGCTGAATGCGACAACGCAAAGATTTCTCTCCTGATGGATGAAACGCTATTATATGTCCTTTCAAATTAAATTTGCTCATTGATCTTTTACAAATTGGACATGAAACTTTCAAATGATTATACATGTGATGCCTAAGTGAATATTTGTTCCTAAACACTTTACCACACAAATCGCACTGAGCTTCATTCTTATCATGATCTCTTAAATTGTGTTTGTATAAATTATTCTTGTTTGAGAAAACTTTATCGCAAACTTCACAATTGAACTTTGTTTTTGACGAATACTGTTCAATGTGTTGCGTTAGACGATCATCAGTGAACATTCGCTGACAAATCGGGCAAGCAACTTTGTTATGAGTTTGTATGTGATGCAGAAGAAGATCCCTATTTTTGGATATCTTACCACAAATATCGCAATGGAACTTCTTTTCGCTATGAACCATTTTTTCATGTACTTTTAATCTACCTTTAGTTGCAAATGATTTAGTGCAAGATCCACATTCAAACTTTATTTGTGGTTCCAAAGCGAAAACTCCGTGTCGATGCTGTTGTTGATGGTTTTTTAAATTTACTTTACATGCAAAAGAATTTTTGCAAGTTTCGCAGAAAATACTTTTCACATGACGTTGAAAATGCTTTTGCAGACTATCTTTGTTTAAAGTTTTAAAGTCGCAATTAGTACAATGCCAACTAGTTCCCTTGCGATGAACTTCATTGATGTGACTCGTTTTACAGTTGCTACAGTCGAATTTAAGATCGCAATAGCTACATTCCTCAATATTTTCTGATTTGCTCATCAAATTACATTTTTCACATTTTTGAAAACCTTTGCAAGATTTTAAATGTTTAGGCAAACGTTCTGGAATCCTAGTTGCAAACTCACATTTGCCACAAACGAAATAAGATTGAAAAATCTTTGCTGGATGTTTCTTCCAGCCTCCATCAAATTTCCTCAAAACTATTTTCACTTCCTTCACTTCAAACTCTGGTTCTGGATCTTCCGGCATAATGAAGACGAAATGTCTTTCTGGTTCGTGTTTGATGTTGTTAGCGATGTCAAAAGAATAATCGGCCATGATGAACTTTTATTTTAACTTTCTCTGGAGATGTTAACTGATCGAAGGATAAACTTAGAATGAACTTTCTTTGTTGTCAATTTAAATCATTTTTTACCTAAATTAGCAAAGACCTAATTACCCTTCGGTTCAATTTCTAACCGACTCAAAAATCCTTTTTTACCTTAACATTTCCAGTCTCATAATTTATGAGAGAGTATTAGTGAACTCACATACATGCATCGTTATATGGGAAATTTCTATTCAAGAAGTTAAGATAATTAAGTTCAGTGATAATTAAATGATTAAGTGAGCAGCAAAAAAGATTCTTTATTAGTTTTGCTTTATATTAATTGTATTTTGTGTGACCGAAAATGATCGCGTGTACATTTCTCACGACGCTTGGTGAACATCACGAAGTAACGTGATCTCTATCAAGTCACTAAACGTGAATTTAATTAAGTTTCTTTAAATTTAATCGACAATTGTTTCCAAGATTACTAAAGTTAAAACTTCAACCTATCTCCTAGTGTTAAAACATATATGTTTCGGCATAATGAAGACGAAATATCTTTCTGGTTCGTGTTTGATGTTGTCAACGATAACTTGAGAATAATCGGCCATGATGAACGTTTAACATTCTTTGGAGATGTTAACTGATCGAAGGATAAACTTAGAATGAACTTTCTTTGTTTCAAGTTGTCAATTTAAATCATTTTTTTTACCTATATTAGCAAAGACCTAATTACTCTTCGGTTCAATTCCTTTATTACCTGAATAGTTCTAACTTGGAAATTCCCAAACTCAAAAAATGTGTCTTATGTAGATCCAATAAAACTTTATCGAACAGCATAAAATATAATGAGCGAATTTTAGTGTCAGCGTAAATGTTAAGAAATCTGAACAAATTTGAACCACTGAGACTCTAGCTTTGTGGGCTTAAACCACTTGAGCTATCAAGTCCATCTAAAAAGAGCTAGCTGCTTCCGTTCTCGAGAAAATCGAATCACAAGCAAAAATCGACTTTTTGTATGGAGATTCCAGGTAAATTTTCTTTTCTTGTCAGACTGTCACATGTTTGAATAAATTTTGTTCGAAATAATTTTCTTAATTAAAAGACTTAAGAATTGACCTGAAATTATTTGAATTAAATCTCACACGATTTGAATTTCATGTAAAATTTTTAATAAATGAAAATTGTGTACAAACAAAAATAAATGTTCAAGTGCGAGATTATTACATCCATTTTCGTTTATTAAAAAGCTTTTCAGTAAGTTTCGAATCGCAAATCGCGATCAAAAATTTCACAAAATTTGAAGATTATTTTAGTTTGTCGTTTGCAGCAAGGCCAACAGCGAATAAGAAAATTGCAGAACCTTCAGCAGCGTTTGCAAGTCAACAGAATTGAAGATTCCGTTGAAACCTTTCAATCGCTGAGCCATGATTAAGATCATAAGATGATCTCTTTGATTTCTCGAGTTTTCCGTGTACCATTCGACTTCATAGACAGTTGAAGTTAAGTTCTCAATGCAAACGTTAACGCGATTTCCCATCCAACAGAAAATTGAAAGTTGCCCAAACACACAACAAATCATCACGATCATTAAAATCGATGCAAAGATGTCAGAACTCAAAGTGTACAAGCACATGCAGATGATGAATGCTGAAATTGAAAATTCGATGAAAAAGCTGAATCTTGAAATCAGCTGAGCTTCGTTCATCCAATCCATGACTCGATAGCTTTGTAAGATGGTTTTCTTCACTTGATCTTTGATTTCAACCAAATTTTCTTCAGATTCTTTGCGTTGAAACATTTTCTTAACTTGAAGCGTCAAAGCGTCGATTTCAAAACAGGAAAAGTTCATGAGCAACAAAACGTATCCAGAATAAAAGTAAAAGTAGGAAATTACGAAACACGCAATGAACAGATGTTGAAAAAAGTGGAGGAACCACTTTGAAGTCATGAAGGAGTCGAATGGCAAATAAACGAAATAGAAGTTGAAGATCAACTGAAAGTCATTCATTTGAACGAGAAAAGGTGAAGAAACGACGACGCTTAAATTAAGAAATAATATCATTGCAGTAACGACCGAGATTTTGAATTCTTTCTTCATGTATTCAATCGAGAGCGACCAATCGTCGTCAGTTGAACGAAGTTGCAATCTGTAAAAATTTAATTAAATTAGAAATTATATCTTAAAAGAAACTTTCTTGCCTTTCTTTGGCAATCTTGTCCATCGCTCTTTGAATCCTGACTTGGAATAGAAACATGATCGTCAAGTAACCAAAATGGCGAGCGACTTGAACTTTAAATTTATGAAATTAGAAAATTAATTTTTAGAGTTGATAATCAATCGCCAGTTGATAATCTTCTTACGAAAATAACAAATGTTTTCCATCAACTCGATCGCTGTTAGGTTTTCTGAGATTAAGATGTACGAGCTGTTTCCTATTTCGAAATTTGCATGAGCTAAGAGAAGTAGAATAAAGCTAAAGAAAAACTTTATTTACAAAAAGAGATTTTACAAGTTTAGCGATTTTACAAAATATTTAATTTTCCTTTTTCGTTCAGCGGATTCAGAAACTTCCACAAAATTCCAAGAACTTTAACCATTCGAGTTGCATGAATGGAAGGTCCTTCGACAAAATTCATTTCTGATTTCTTTAAAAGACGATTCGGTTTAGGCTAAACCGTTTAGCTTTATTCACTGTCAGAAGGCAAATGAGAAATCTTTGAAAATTTTTTTATGACGAAGCAAATTTTCTAAAATATTAATTGACTAATTAAATTTTCACTTTTTCTCGCTTTTGTCAGTCACTTTTAAACAAATTAAATTTTGCTCATTATTTAAACGTGACTGACAAAAGCGAGAAAAAGTGAAAATTTAATTAATTATGTCGTTTTTTCCGAACATTAAAAATTAATTGACTAACTTTAACGTTTAAGTTCAATTATGAAAAGTTGCTTTTGGGGATTTCTATCAAATGGTTTAGTCAGCACAAAATGTTCTTGATCTGCAACATTTCCAGTAACCAGTTCCACGAATGAAAATACCTTGAATAGTTCAGGTATAATCGATTGTTATTCGAAGTTAGGCGATCAAGAAGTCTTCAAAAAGTTTGGAGCGACTGACTCCTTTAATTGCTTTAAAGATAAGTTGATTCAAAAATTTATTTCTCATCAAAACTTAAAGACTAGAGACTCTCCTCAAACGAGTCCTTTAGAAAGTTCAACTAATAATTTAGTTCCATAACGAAATCGAACGCGTGCCTTTTTTAATTCAGCTATTGCATAAAGAAAAAATAAACTTTCAGTCTGTATTCGGCTGCCGACTCATGCGCATCGTCCGAAATTGAGAGGCGATGTGAAGTCGAAAAAAGTCCTTCCTAGGCAAATTTAAGTAGTATAAAGTGTCGTATTCATCTAAATGCAATGATATTTCGTAGCAAGTCATCGATTGCACGCCAAAATTCAACACCGCAGCGAAGAAAGTTAGAGAAGCATTTGGACTGCGCAGTTCATCGAATTTTACGGTCTGGCCATCTCAACTGATCCTGAGCCGAAGCCTTCGAGAGTCGAAGCAAACAATCGACTCTGTTTCCATCGAAATCAACTCAAAACTTGGATGAAATTACAAGAAAAATGAAAAAAAAATCATCGATTTCGACGGATAAAGGTTTGTAAAGCAAAGCGCAGCAGAAATTACAATGAAGACCCGCCAAGTAAAAATCTTTCGTCTTCGGCCATCAAAATTTTTTGAACAATTCTTTTTGACCTGTGACGCATCAGTGGAACTGTAGGGGAGGAAGGACTCGTCATCTTTTCAAGGACCTGGTTCCCGGACCCATTTTCCCGATTTCGACCATTGAATTATTGAACAAATTTTATTTGAAAAAAATGTAATTTGAAATTAATTTGTACGCGAGGCCCGGTTAAATGCACTTAGATTGCGAACCGATTAATAAATATTCAAACAACAAACAAAAATAAACTTTAAAGAAAAGAGAAATTTATTAAATTTGAAATTGTTTAAATGTCTCAATAAAAAGGTAAAATGATATTTTGATTATCAGAGTAACTTTAGTTGTCGTCCGTAACAAAGCCAATAACGAGTAAGTGGATTGCATAATCTGTCAATCATTTATTTAAAAATTAGTTCTCATTTCAAGTTTAAGAGAAAATATTTAAAAATTCCAATCCAATTCGTCATTAGAAATGACAACAGAGGAAACTTTGATGTCACGACAACTTAATGTCTTGATGAGCAATAAGCCAGCAGGATATATTTCATTACGAGATAGTCCTTCAAGCAGCTACTTTATGAAATCTGACTCTCTGAATGTTTACTCTAACGTCTTGATGTGTAAAAAGCCCGAAAAACGTATTCAATTACAAGAAAGTCCTTCAGCTGTGATATCTACTCAAAGATGAACGCAACAATTGTCAACAATAAACTTGAAATCCAAATAACTAATCCAGGTTCAAGCTTCTTCAAAGTCAAAACCTTTGGTTCGTCGTACGTTCTGAAACGTTTTTCATTTAAATCCGGCCATCGCAAATTCCCGCAGGCTCTTCCAAATTCTGAATTCACAAAGATTCCGCCTACAAAATGCTGTGGCATCCTGTGATCAATCATTTCGATTTGATTCAAAAAGATGTTTCAACTAGGCTCACTGTCTAAAGACGAATGAGAAGTTTAAATGAAATTTTGTGAAGAAATTTTCAATTTTGTTTAAATAATAATGAAAAAAAACCTTAACTTAATCGAGTAGATTATTTCAATCGATGACAATTGATGTTTTAAAAATTTATTTCTCTTGTCAATTTTAGAACAAATTTACTTTAAAATTCAAATTATGTTTTTATTTCCAAAGAACTTTAGTTTGTCGTTTGCAGCAAGGCCAACAGTGAATAAGAAAATTGCAGAACCTTCAGCAGCGTTTGAAAGTCAACCGAGTTGAAGATTCCATTGAAACCTTTCAATCGCTGAGCCATGATTAAGATTAGGAGATGGTCTCTTTGATTTCTCGAGTTTTCCGTGTACCATTCGACTTCATAGACAGCTGAAGTTAAGTTCTCAATGCAAACGTTAACGCGATTTCCCATCCAACAGAAAATTGAAAGTTGCCCAAACACACAACAAATCATCACGATCATTAAAATCGATGCAAAGATGTCAGAACTCAAAGTGTACAAGCACATGCAGATGATGAATGCTGAAATTGAAAATTCGATGAAAAAGCTGAATCTTGAAATCAGCTGAGCTTCGTTCATCCAATCCATGACTCGATAGCTTCGTAAGATTGTTTTCTTTACTTGCTCGTTGACCACATTTTCTTCAGATTCATTGCGTTGAAACATTTTCTTAACCTGAAGCGTCAAAGCGTCGATTTCAAAACAGGAAAAGTTCATGAGCAACAAAACGTATCCAGAATAAAAGTAAAAGTAGGGAATTACGAAACACGCAATGAACAGTTGTTGAAAAAAGTGAAGGAACCACTTTGGGGTCATGAAGGAGTCAAACGGTAAATAAACAAAATAGAAGTTGAAGATCAACTGATAGTCGTTCATTTTAACGAGAAAAGGTGAAAAGACGACGACGCCTAAATTAAGAATCAACATCACTGCAGTGATGACAGAGATTCGAAATTCTTTCTTCATGTAATCAATCGAAAGCGACCAATCGTCGTCAGTCGAACGAAGTTGCAATCTAAAAGAATTCGATTTAATTAAGAAATTATATCTTAAAAGAAACTTTCTTGCCTTTCTTCGACAATCGTGCCCATTGCTCTTTGAATCGTGGTTTGAAAACGAAACATTATCGCCAAGTAACCAAGATGGCGAGCGACTTGAACTTTAAATTTATGAAATTAGAAAATTAATTTTTAGAGTTGATAATCAATCGCCAGTTGATAATCTTCTTACGAAAATAACAAATGTTCTCCATCAACTCGATCGCTGTTAGATTGTCAGAGATTAAGATGTAAGAGCTGATTCCGATCTCGAAATTTGCATGAGCTAAGAGAAGTAGAATAAAGCTAAAGAAAAACTTTAATTACAATAAAAGAGATTTTACAAGTTTAGCAATTTTACAAAATATTTAATTTTCCTTTTGCGTTGAGAGGATTCAGAAACTTCCACAAAATTTCCAAAACTTTAATCATTCGAGTTGCATGAACAGAAGGTCCTTCGACGATTTCCATTTCTGATTTCTTTAAAAGAAGATTCGGTTTAACTTTATTCACTGTCAGAAGGCAAATGAGCAATTTTTGGAAAAGATTTTTAAGTCGAAGCAAATTTTTTAAAATATTGATTGGATAACTTTTACGTTTTGGTCTAGTCATAAAAATTGGCTTTTGGGGTTTTCTATCAAATGGTTTAGAAAGCACAAAATGTTCTTGAATTGTAACACAACCGGAAAACACTTCCACGAATGAAAATGCCTTCAATAGTTCAGTTATAATCTTTTTTTATTCTAATTGAGAAATTAGGTCTTGTCGAGATCAAGAAGTCAAGAAAAAGTTTGGAGCGATTGATTCTTTTCTTCGCTTTGAAGATTTGTCGATTCAAAAATTTTTTGCTCATTAAAACTTTAAGACAAAACATTTAAAAATTCCAATCCAATTCGTCCTTTCGAAATGTCAACTGAAAGAACTTTGCATTCGACTCGATCAGAAACTTTGAGCTTTGCATTCTTCATGGCACTTGAGTGGATGAGTCCATTGCGCTTTACTCCAAGATCGATAAAAGCTCCGAAGTCTGTGATGTTCATGACAACTCCTGAGATGACTTGATTTGCCTTTAAAGTTGACATGTCAACGATTCCTTTCTTGAAAATTGGTTCGATTTTCACTTCGCTTCTGTAATCGTGGAGAAGACTTTGCGATAGAGCTTCGAGAACTGTTTCAACTTGATCAATGTTATCTTTGAACTTTGCAGCAATTTTATCGACTGACTCGCTTTGTCGATATTCCTGAATTTTCTCAACGAATTTCGGTTTCCCAATGTCTTCAATTTTCAACGAGCATTGTTTAATGATCGCCTTCGCAACATCGTAGCTCTCTGGATGAACGTTTGTTGAATCAAGTGGATTAAAGTTTTTAATTCCAGTTGAGTTGATCCTCACAAATCCAGCGCATTGCGTAAATGATTTCTGTCCGATTGACTTCACTTTGAGAAGATCTGAACGTGACTTGAAAATTCCTTTTTCTTCTCGATACTTGACAATAGCTTCTGCTCGCTTTTCTGTAAGTCCAGCTACGTGTTTGAGAAGACTTAAGCTCGCGATGTTCAAGTCAACGCCAACGAAACTAACGCATTCACTTATCACTTCGTCCAGAGTTTTCTTCAACGTTTTCTCGTTGACGTCGTGTTGATACATTCCGACTCCCAAATGCTTTGGTTCAATTTTCACAAGTTCACAGAGAGGATCAAGCAATCGTCGCGCAATTGAGATCGCACCGATAAATGAAACATCGAGCTTTGGAAACTCTTTCTTCGCCATGTCGCTGCAGGAATAGATTGAAGCTCCTTGCTCAGAGACAATGCAATATTGAACGTTCTTATGTTTCAGCTTGGTCTCGATTAGTTTGCTGATGAAACTTTCTGTTTCTCTGCAAGCAGTTGCATTTCCAATTGCGATCAATGAGCAATCGAATTTCTCCAATAATTCGATTACAATTTTCTCTGATTTCGTTTTGTCGTTGAGATTGAATTTGATGGAACTTTCAAGAAGTTCTCCTGTTTCGGAAATCATAGCCAGCTTGCATCCGCTTGTGAATCCTGGGTCGATGCCGAGAATCTTTTTTCCTTTCACTGGATTAGTCAGAAGAAGATTCTTCAAGTTTGTGGCGAATGTATCGACAGCTGACTTCTCAGCGATCTTCGTCAATTCTGATTGAGTCTGTCGAATGACGAGAGGCGAGATTTTCTTCTTAAAGCATTCGGTGAAGGCTTCTTCAAACAGTTTAGTTCTTAATGGAGAGCTCAATCCTTTCTCGAGGAAAATCTTGTTAACGAATGTTTTGAGTTTGTCTTGAAAGCGATCATCGAGAGTGTACTTGACAGTCAATTCCTTTAAACTCTCTCCTCGGTTAATTGCTAAAATCTGATGAGGTCTGATTCGATCAGCTGATCGCGAGAAGTCAAAGTAATTCTCAAACTTGTCTGATGGCTTTGCTGCGCCTTTCTCTTTGTCTTTTGCTGTTGTCTTCTTTTTGTCAGTGCTGATTGTGACTTTGTATCTCGATTTCAAATCTCGAACTTCGTTCATGACAAAAGGATTTTTCGTGATAACAGTTGACATAATACTTTTAAGTCCTTCCTCGATCTCTTTCAGTGTCTTCAGTCCTTCAGTGTTCTTATTTATAAGTTTTGACAAGTCGACTGTCTTCTTTCCGTATAAAATATTTTCAGCTGGTTCCTCTAATCCAAGTTTCTGAGCTCGTTCGAAAAGAGATCCTTTGCTTGGAGGTTTGTAAAGTTTGGAAATGTGTTCGAGTTCTTCGAGTGATCGAGCTGATTTGATGCTGTTTTCTATTTCTGGTGTGAAGAACTTCTCTTTCTGAAGAGATTTCAAGATGCTCATTGACTTAGCTTCGATCGTTTTTGCATTGTCGATCGAATCTTTGATTTCTCGCATTCGCAATGGAGACAAATTCTGAATTAAGTTTTGACGATAGCGACAAAGAAATGGAATCGTAAACTCATCCTCGAAGAGCTGAGCAATTGTTTCTGATAATTTCACATCGATATTTTGTTCAGCAGCCACTAGTTGAGTCTTCCAATCGTAAACTTTTCCTTTCGAGCTAAAATAGAAAATTCTTAATCAAGAAACTCATGATTTTCTATTTCTCACTTTACCTTTCATGCTTCGCCTTCTTCTGAACTGGCTCAATTGGATTTTCTTCATGTTCCTTTCTCTTACGATTCATCTTTTTATTATTTTCAATTTGTTTATGTTTTTAGTGTTCACCAGCTTTTATGCTCACAACAATCAACAACGAGGGGCTGATCATATTCTTTTGTTTTGAAAAATTTAAAAGGAAAATTAAAAATATTTAAAATTAAATATAAGGAGTCGCTTTAAGCTTCTGCTAGCTCTCTAACTTAATTAGAAAGTTTTTAAAAATCTCGTCAACTACAATGAATCGCTCAAATCTGTAACAGAACTCGAAACAAAAGAATAATTAATTCTAATGAATTTCATTCTCTCGCACAATGACAAGCAACAAGATAAACGACGAGAAGAGGATTTTGCTCAACGATCTTATCAATGTCACAAGGGAAATCTCATCAAAGTATCAAACGTCAGCTGTTCTGGTAACAGAAGAGAAAGCAGAAGTTGAAAAGTTATTAAATCTGATAGAGAAAGCGATTTGCTTTGGATTGAAGAATCAATCGTTGCTGGGAAATGTTCTCTTCTCATCATCTTCATCAAGTAATGGAAATCAGTTCTGGAGCTTTGCGTACGAACATCTCACGAAGCATGAGCAAGAGAGATTCTCGAGCTACAAAAATGTAAGTGTGTCAATGGCCTATTTAAATTGTTTGATTATCCAATTGATTTCTCTATTGTAGCTCTGGACTGACCGTGGAAAGACGAAGGCATTGATAAGGAATGCTCTCAATGAACATTGTTTAGAGCGATATCTTCTCACTTGGCTGTCGGCGGAGAAAATAAACGAATACTATGAACCATTTGCTATGCTGCGAGATGAGAAAGCTATCGTTATACTTCCTAAGCTAGCGAAAGACCTTAATTCAATTCTGTTCGCGATCTCAGTTGACATTCCTGAGTTGAACGTGAGTACGAGTAAGCCATCGACATCAAAGCCAGAGCCAATCATTGCCGTTCCTGAATCTAGTAAAATTATTAAGACGACAGCAGGAAAAGTTTGTCGCAGCATTGAAGACTTCGAGGAGACTGTTAAACCTTCAGAAATCTCTCCGCCAGTTCACGTCGAACCAACGTCGTCATCGCTTATGTTTTTTTCGGCTGAAGCTTCTTCCTCAGTTTACAACAACGATCAAATCTGCAACACAAGTCGCGGATCTTCATCAATTTCGAGCTTAAATATTAAAGACGACGACACAATCTCACACTCAAGTTCATCGTCGGAAGAATTCGAATCAGCTCAACCTTCGCAACCTGAGTTACCTATAAATACTTGTAATCAAAGTGATAACGAAATTACCATGCAAAAACAACTCGAACGTATAATGGAACTCGAGAATCAAGTTTTGGAGTTGACACTCGAGAATAGTCGACTCAAGAATCTTCTCACCAACACAAGGTAACTTTCTTTAATTAAACTTTTGTGATTAATTTATTCAAAACAATTTTTCTTCTTCAAGGGTGAACAGTCTCGCGAACTTGCAAGTGTCGATTCCTCGCGCGGTTTTACAAAAGACAAAGACTAAAAACTTTTATACTTATGAGATCAATTTACGGACAAAAAATGGATCAGAGAGTTGGACGATCTTCAAACGTTACCGTGACTTCCACACGTTACACAAGCAGCTTAAGAAACAACATTTACAAATTAAAGTTTTAGACTTTCCTCCGAAGAAGAAACTTGGGAACCTCGACTTCGATTTCGTCGAGGAACGCCGTCAGAGACTTCAAGTGAGTTTAAAGCTTCTTCGTAAGTCAACTCTTCTAATTCTTGAATAAATCTTTTTTAGGTTTACATTCGTCACGTTCTCCAAAATCTTCCAGAACTAGCGAACTGCGACTCCAGAAAGTTTCTAGAAGTGAAATGCCCGTTTTTTAAAACATAAGACAAATCGAATCACTTTAAGAATTATTTTATTGCGAATGAATAAAGTTGTTTATCTATTAATCGAACACAGGCTCAACTGGCAAAACCTCAATCATTGCGTACTTCCAAGTCCATCGTCTAGCGAGAGCATTGAATTTTGAGATCTCGTGTTTGTAAAGTCTTCCAATTTCAGGTTCCATGCAAATCTCAGAATAAGGATCCGTGAGAAGACTTTGAACTGACAGAAGCAGTTTAGAGATTGTGATTGAAATCGACCAGTTGTGTTGAATGATGTCAATGCCAACATCGCCGTGTCGTGAAACGTTTGGATGAACGATTTTTGTTAAGAATCTTAAAAGAAAGAAGTTTTAATTTTCTTTAGTTTCGAAGAGATTGAAGAACTTACCGAACATGAGGAGCTACGTGAGGATAATTATAAGGAAATCGAACGTAAAGAAAGAACTTTCCTCCTTCGTAAGGAGAATTCGCTGGTCCAATGATCGAAGCTTGCCAATGTGTCTCTTGTGGATCGAGAGGAAGTGCGTCAATCCCCGTGGAACCTTCTTGTGCAATCGATCGAATGTCATTGCGAAGTCTCCTTGCTCTGAGATGATTAACTTGCTCTCCTCTGATTGGTGTCTTGTTAGCCATTTGCACAAGACAAGTTCGACAGAAGCAAGATGACATGAGTGCGCAATATTTGTCCATCCAATTGGGAATAAAGGAAATTTGTTGAAAGAGAGGAAAACGTTCTTTGATGTATCGTTTCCAAAATACTTGAGGAGTATTACGAGCCAGGATTGTCTTCCACTTCCGGCAAACTTCACTCACAGTCCACAGCGACAAATCGTCGAGATATGAGAATATTTTCAGTAGAATTTCAACGGGAAGCTGCACCACAATCTCATCTTTAATCACAGCTTGGTCTTGCTCTGGCCTTGGTCGTGAAAGTAAATCCACGAAGTCAGCAACGTCTCGAGGAGGGTCGACGTTCAATCTTCGGTTTGTGTTGAAGTTCAAGTTCACACTGTCGACTTCACTGCTGTTGTCATCGAATTCTTGTTGGTTTGGCATTTCTTCATTTCCCGAGTCTTCTTCCTCGTCGGAAAATTTTGTTAAATTGTTGTTCTCAATCTCGATTTGCTCGTTGTGGAAAACAAAAGAGTGACACACCCCACAGACTGGCTCGCGAAAACAAGGCCCGTAATATCCATTACAGATGAAGCAGCTGTTATCCTAATTAAAGGAAAAATTATTTTCAGTTTGAAACAAATGAATTTAAAAATTTACCGAATCGGAGAACGAGAAGTTTTCACAAAATTCACTGAACTCTTCATCGCACTCTAATGACTTTGCTACATCTAATGATTTGGAGGATCCAGCAGCCATAATTATTAAGTTTTATTTCAGAGCGAAAAGTTTGTTGTCAACAAATTTTTAGTTTGTATCGGAGGGAAAAAAGAAACTAAACTAAGTTATTTGTTGATGTTGCGAAATTCGAATCTTTTTTGATTCGTTATACTATGTAGCTTTTACTCGACGATTTGGGCTAAATCACCGAGGGACGAGGAACTCAATGCCCACTCTAAATGATGAATATTCCCTACATTGGCGAGATTGAGGAAGAGTGGCTATGTGCAAGAGTAGTCTGAGAGAGTCTGAGAGAATCTGAGAGTGAGACGTCTGGTGTAGTAGGTTGTGTGACGTGTGACAATGAATTTTGACATTTTGCCAAATAAATCGTCATGGAAGAAAGTTTAAGAAACGATTCTGCCGAGATAAAAAAACATACCGAGATAGCTTAGATGGTAGGAGCAACTGTTTGATAATTAGGAGGTCCTGAGTTCGTATCCCAGCGAGGGCAAATATTTTTTCCTATTTTGTTATTGAATGAATGTTTTATTCAACTCGGACTTTCAACTCAGACTTTCAACTCGGACTTGTCAGATCTTGTCGGAACATGTCCTTGCAAATGACATTCCAGAACGTCGATCAACAAATTTTCCGATGAAAAAAGAGTATAAAAGCGGATGAAAATCACAATCGAGGACAGTTTTAATTTGATTGTTCAAGTGTTATCATCATTCTCTAGCCCGAGCCTATCCTCGTAAGCTGAAGTTTGAATTAAAAGATAAAGTTGAAAGCAGAATTCAGTTTGGATTTTTTTCCGACAGTGCGGTTATTTCGCGCAATTTATTCGCGATTATAGCGCAACACAAAGTGTCGATCGCGATAAGAAAATATCATTCTTCGAGAAATTTCTATCGAATTCTGACGTGTTTCATAATTTTGCTTAACTTGAACATATTTTGTTATTGCATTATGAGTGATTCAATTGAAGATGCCGCATTCAAAAACTTGCAAACCATTTTCAAACATTCTGGGTTCAAGTCTGACGAGCAGAAAAATGCGATTCTAAATGTTTTACGAGGTAAGGGAAGTCTTTTCTTTTATACGCATTAAACTTAATATTTTTCTTTCAGGTGTAAGTGATACTTACGTCGCGCTGCCAACAGGAGCAGGAAAGTCGCTGTGTTATCTATTACCCGGCGCAATGCAAAAAGAAAAAGTGACGATTGTAATTGCACCAAATTTAGCGTTGATTAAAAATCAAATGGATTATTTGAAATCGCTCGGCATTCCAACGATGATGATAAATTCCAAAGTGTCAAAAAGACGTCAAAACCAAATTATGAATGATTTAAAGGAATCTAATACAAACATCAAGTTTCTCTACATAACGTCATTCTTTGCCGCAACACCAACAGTTATAAATTTACTCAAATATCTCGCTTCGAAAAATAAAATTGCTTTTATTGCACTTGACGAGGTTCATTGCATAAGTCAGTGGTCTCATGATCATAAAAACTTATATTCTCAATTTGCTAAACTACGAGGTGACTTCCCCACTGTTCCTTGGATCGCACTTACTGGAACAGCTCCGAAAAAAGTCGAAGATGATGTCATTCAACACCTTAAGAAAGAAGTCGATTGTTTCAAGAGTAGTTGCTTTAGAAACAATTTATTTTATGAAGTCATTAAAGATAAAGATTTGGACGAGTTAAGCAACTTCATCAATAACTGCCTAAGAACTGACGACGACAAAGAGACGAGTGGCAAAGTGAAACCGTGCGGAATAATTTACTGTCGTGAAATAGCTACGGCGAACAATGTCGCAAAGGTTTTAACCGGGCTCGGCATAAAAAGTGCTGCATACCACTCTGGCATCAAACCCAAGAAAGAGATAGATCAAATTCTGGACAATTGGATGAACGGAAACGTTTCTGTAATAGTAGCTCTTATTTCCTTTGGAATGGGCATTGATAAAGGTCCCGTTCGATTTGTAATTCACTGGGATGTTCCGCAGTGTGCCGCAGGTAGTCATAGAATATCATTTTTAAAATCGAATGCAAAAAAATGAATGCATTTTTTTTAGAATGGTACCAGGAGTCTGGTAGAGCCGGAAGAGATGGTGGACAATCTTATTGTCGTCTTTACTTTGATGGAAGAGCCAGTATCGTGCGAACTGTTAAAAGAATGAAGCTTTCTGAGGACATTACCCAAGAGATAGCCAAATTACAAAATGATGACTTTGAAAAGTTTGTTTTTATTTTGGAAAATCCATCATGCTACCATAAATTTTTTGCTGACTTTTTTGGAGATTCTGCTCCCTCTTGTATGTGCAATTTCTGTAAAAAAAGACAATCCCTCAAAAGAAAAGAAATCCCTGATAATAACGAAGTCGACGAAAGCTCAGGATTGACTCAAGAGATGTCAAACATGTGATCTAAAAATGTCACTTAACTAATTTTAAATTTTCATATAAATTTTTAACACCGTTGTCAAATAGTGTATGCGAGGCTTATACATAAATAATTTTGTTTTATGAGACATTTAGTAGAGAAGAGCGAAAGAAAATGTGACAAATATAGATTGTTTTTTCTGAAGATGATAATAAATGATGTGCAAAATATTTTTTCGTAATTTTTTATTTGTGACAACCATGTATTTGAAGGAATGCATTATTATCAAGCCCGATAAGATAACGGGTCAGTCAGGCGATATAATTATTCAAGCTTCAGCCCAATAAGGTAACGGCATTTTCCCGCCACAAAATACAAATAAAAGATTGTTTTGTATCGGAAACTAAACTAACTTGTTTGTTGATGTTGTGAAATATTTCGCCGGTGATTTTGTTATTTTTGTTAAAAACTAAGGAAAATGGATGAGTTCGACGATGATTCTTTCGATGACTTGCTTGCAACGATGGACATTCCTACAAGCTCATCATCTTCATCAGCTGTAGCTCCTCTTCCAGCTGCAATTCCTCCTCCAGAGAAACCAGCATCACAACCAATTGAAGTCGAAAACAAAGTTAGAAATTTAAATGCAGTTCAAGTTCATTCGAATCAGCGAGGCAACCCAATCCTCAAAAGCATCACAGCTGTTCCGTGGGAATTCAATTCTGAGATAGTCGCTGACTACGTCGTTGGTAGAACAGCTTGTGTTCTTTTCCTTTCGATTCGATATCACAATTTGAAGCCTGACTACATCCACGAGAGAATAAAGCAACTTGGGAAGAATTACGAGCTCCGGGTTCTTCTCGTTCAAGTTGATATCAAAGAGTCACAAAGTGCTTTGAAGCATCTGACGAGAATTTGTCTTCTTGCTGATTACACTGTGAGTAACTTTCGTCTTGAAATATTTGGTTCTGACATTTCATTATTTTAGCTAATGCTCGCTTGGACACCAGAAGAGGCTGGAAAGATCATTGAGACTTACAAACTGTTCGAGCATCGATCTCCTGATCTCATCATGGAAAAGGCTGAAAGTGATAATTATCAGAAAGTCGTCAACGCGTTAACGAGCATTAAATCTGTAAACAAAACTGATGCAGCAACGTTGCTAACGAATTTCGGAAATCTAGGAAATCTCATTCAAGCTTCCGAGGCTAAACTCAATTCATGTCCTGGCTTTGGAGCCAAGAAAGCACAGAAACTTGTCAAAGTGTTCAACGAGTCTTTTCTAAAATAAAATAATTTGGTTGATTTAAGAAAACAGAAATTTATTTCAAGTTGGACTTGGAAACATTTTTGGGATCGAAAGTTTTGCGTTGGAAAAAAGTTTTCGCATTTCCGTTTGGACTGAGGCAGCGATTTCGTTATAAATATTTCTCAACGCTCCATTGTCAGTGTCGCTGATGACTCGATGAATAAACCTCATTGCAATGTAAAGAACATCGAGCTCCTTCTGTTGAACCAATTCTGCTGCGTCTTGTGAAGTCTTAGCGATTGAATCTTCATCGTCGTTCTCGATCAAATAATGAAACATTTTCTTCCAATTTTGTTGAAGGAAAAAGTTGTCGTTCTTGAATTCTTTTGGTTTCACGTCTTCGACAGTTTCAATCGGAATCGATTTCATTTCTTCTTCCTCATCCGGAACTTGATACTCTTTAAGAATCTCATCAACAATTTCTGGAGGAAGCTCAGCGAGCACTTCAGGATCAATCATCTCGACCGTTCTCTTGAAAGAAGTTCGAGAACTTTTCTTCGGTTGAAATAAATTGCTGACAGATGTTGAGCTCGATTTATTGATTGAAGAATTCTTTGATGGTCTTCCTCGCTTTTTTTTAACTGGTGAAAGCTTCTTCGCTTTCTTAGGAGATGACTCAAGCTTCACTGGTTGAAGTTTAATTCTGGGTAAGCTTGGCGTTGTTGATTGTTTCTCAGCTGCTTTCTTAAACATTTCTATCAGCAAACTGTCCTTGCGATCTTCATCTAACTTTGACATTTGCACTCCGATTCCTCGAAGTTCGAAAGGAGGAATGTTGAACGCTGCTAGAAGCTTTAAAACTTGTCTGTGGATGACAATTTCGTCGTCAGTCGATGCCAGCAACGCGACAGATTTGCTTGATTTTTCAGCTAAGCCGTGGCCCATAAATTTTGCTGTTTCAAACGAAGCGTCTTTAGACCGAGCCATCAGCTTCAACGTAATGAGCTTTCCCTTTTTGCTAATCTCCTTTAATCTCTTACTCAACTCAACAGCGACTTGCATGAGAAAAGTGTGAACTTCGTGATCTTCGTTGAATCGGATTCCGTAATTGACTTCAACTGAAACGGATTTTCTCTGCTGCTCAAAGACGAGTTTCTTATCGTCGAGGCCACGCGACATCATCTGCAAGGTTTCACCAAATTTCTTTCCAAAAGTATTTTGAAGTAACTGCATCGGAAGATTCTGAAGTTGCCCACAAGTTTCAAGTTTAAGTTGAGCCATCTGATGAGCTGTGTTCGGTCCAACGCCAGGCAGCTCCTTGAGTGGCATGTCACTTAAATATTGTTCAACATCCATTTCCAGTAAACTAAATTGTCCGTTTGGTTTCGCTTTCTTCGTTGCCATTCGAGCTTGCAATCGATTTGCTCCAAGACCGATACTGCAAGTGCAGCCAGTTTGATCGAAAATGTCTTTTCTTAACATTGTGATGAAGTCAATGACATCGATTTGACATTCTGTGAGAAGACTTCGTAAATCTGCATAAAGCTCATCGCAACTCACAGCTTCAATCTCTAATGTGTACTTCGCTATCGTGTTGTAGAGAACGTAAGCAGTTTCTCTGTAAGCTTCGAAGTCGTAAGGAATCGTTTTAAGCTCTGGACAAAGTTTCAAAGCAGCGCCAACGAACGATCCGTTCTTGATTCCTTTCGCTCTCGCTTCGTAACTGCAAGAAGCGATTTCTGAGTAAGAATTAAAGCTTTCGTCTCCTCTTAAACTTTCTTTGCCTTTTGAATGCGTCACAGCGACAGGAACTCCTTTCAAGTGAGGATGCTTTTTAAGTGAAACTGAGACGAAGAAGCAATCCATGTCAATGTGCATAACGATCTCTTGGTTTGATGGAATGGAATTGATTGCTGGCTTCAGTTTAGCTTTGATGACATTTCTTTCAGGAAACTTTCCATCATTTTTCTTTCGCAAATCGTTGATGTAATACTTGAACCCAGATCCAAGAGTTGCGATGTGATGAAGACGAGAATTGTTTAGAAAATCTTGAAGGAAGTTTGGGTCGACTGCTGTTCCAGTTGCTTCTTGCTCGACAATGTTTTCCTTTACAATTTCTGGCTCACCATTCATCTTTGCATTCAGAGTTTGAAGACTGAGAAATATTGAATCGATCTCATTATTCTGAGTTTGCGGAATTTCCTTTTCGGTTCTCTCGAAATTGATTGAAGGCTGCGATTGATTCTTGTTTGTGTAGAGAAGATATTTTGAGTAATCGAGCAAGCGATTCTCTCGAAGGGAATCAACGATCCATTCAGGTTTCACAATGTTCTTGATTGAATTTGTTCTTCGAACTTTGACATCAGGAAGATTTGATGCGATGACGAATTTCGTGTGACTTCTAAGATAATGATGAAAAGTTCCTTTTGTGAGAGAAATTGTGATGAGACATGACAGCAAAGAAGTGAATTGAGTTGTTACCTGAATGCTCTAACATTATTCTTTTCAGTTCATCGCCATTTGGTTTAGTAAATCCATTCACGAAAATTGAAATTCCTTGAAACAAATTCGATTTCTGTTTGCAAACTGCGGCAAGTGTTGCATATTGTTCCTCCAACTTAGAGACCTTCGCTGCCATGTAGCCGCCATGTTCACCGAATCCATTGTCTTCGTCAACAGGTCGTTTCTTTAAACTCATTTTATTTATTCAATGTTTTTAAGTTAAAACCCCCATCTGGTGGCGTTCCAGAATATTATCGACAAAGCAGAACACATAAAAAAAATTATTAGCGTGGGAAGACTGTAATTTTTAAACTCATCGTTTATTCAGAATTTTCGATTCTTTACAAGTTTGTAAAGCTGATTCTTTATCATTGATTATCGAACTGCTTTGCTTGACGGAGGATCATTGCAAAAAATTCTTCATTTGACAATTGATCATAAGACGATGAGTCATTCATGTTGCTCTTGAAAGCTAATGAAGCAAAGCTTTCTCCATTTTCATTTTTTGTGTGTCACGGATCACAATTGAACCAATCAAAATATTTTCATTGTTTTCTCTTTTTAATTACCTTCAGCGAATTATAATTTGATGAGCTCTAAGGCTCATTAATTTAATTATCAGTTTTGTTTGTAGTGAATCATTTCTCTTCCCTTATTGACTTTTTAGTCTTTTTTGACTTTAATTTCTTAGCTCTACAGAATTTTATCAGCTTTTTGATAACGTTAATAATGCAACTAAATGAATATATTTTGCTGTTTATTGAATATGCATGTTTCAAGTTGAAATGAAGATATTGAATCGTAAAGGTTGCAACAGTCTCCTGTCGATCAAATCTTTAAATAATTTAGAAGTTTGAAAAACAAAATCTACTCAAATCTGTTGTGTGCAGTAATTTTTTAGGAGCTTGAAGTGAAATTTGTGGATGCATTTTATTAGAACTCATATCTTCCCCTTGCGGTGTATGTTGAATAGCAAATAATTTCAAGAATGAAATCATCTTCGTCATTTGACAGTTTTAGCATTTGTTTGTAGTCGCCACTAGGAAAGATTTGGAATTTTTCAATTGCTTCTTCATCAGTGTAGTTCCACATGCGAAATTTATAGCCAGCTTTCCATGGACAATTCGGTTTATCTATTTTTGAATAAAGAAATTAGTCTTCAACTGTTATCCACTTTGGTTTCTTCACCTTCAACATTTCCTAAAATTTGAGCAGCAATTTCTTCGACACCTTTGAATTTCACCGATAAATTTAAGATGTTGCATCCATCAATTACTGGAAGCTTAGCAAGTTGTCTCCAGGTATTGCTGAGATATTTGAAGTGAACTTCATAATTGACCTGCAAGAGTTGGACTTCATCCGAAAGATTAAACTTTTGAGTATTTTTCTTTTACTTCAATTTTGTGCATAGTCCGAATAACATCAAAGCCAACGTTCAAAACTGAATAGTTTCGAGAGTAAGGTTTGACTTGGCATCGTTCAACGCGAACAGTTTTTCCCGATGCTCTGCAAGTAATTTTCGTGAACCGTTTAACCTGCGAAAGTTTTATTTTAAAGTAATATCAAGAAACACATTTATTATAAATATATTATATATATATATATGTTATAAATATATTATATATATTTTTTATTAAATATATTTAATATAATTCTTTGCACATCACCCCATATGTTTCCAATCCAATCCAGAAAATTGAAAAACAAATTAAAACAACGAAAACTTTCATCGCACAATTCATGATAATAATTAGAAAAGCTTCAAATCATTGCGAATATTTTATACGTTCTCGGACAGGAAGCTTAATGTAATAAATTATTCAAAATTGCAAATTACTGATCTCAAAAATCTCAATTCTTAACGATAATTGTTTCTCATTAGATTTATTCGCAAGCCTTCATAGCAACGTCAAACTGACAAAGTGAATTACCTGATGTTCAATACTGTCGAATTGAAACACGAAAGTTCTTCAAGAGATGTTCAACGTGTTGGGCACGTTATGAAAAGTGAAAAAGTGACTGTAATCTGTTTTTCGCTGACTACGCTGAAAATGAAACCGCTAAAAACGAAAACTTCTGTACCATCGATAAAATAAAATATTTTAGTAGGTTATCAATTTTAATAAAAAAAAATTCTTTAATATAAAGCCATGGATTCGTAACCAATTTTTGTTTTCATTCGAAACTCAGATAAGTTAAACAAGATGCGAAAGAAAGTCTCCTGGAATTGTCGGTTCATTTCTAAAAGTCGTGGGAAATGTTGCATTAAACGTCTGCTTAAATATTTTCACCTCCTACGCTTAAAGTGAAATTTGTGGATGCATTTTGTTAGAACTCGTATTTTCCTCTTCCTGAGGTTGTCCAAAACGTTACACCTTCATAAATCAAATCATCTTCGTCATTTGACAGCTTTAAAGTTTGTCTGTAGTCGCCACTAGGAAAGTTTTGGAATTTTCTAACTACGTCTTCATCAGTATAGTTCCACATGTGAAATTTATATCCAGCTTTCCATGGACAATGCGAGGGTGGATCTATTTTCAAATAAAGTATTTAGTCTTCAATTGTTATTAACTTTATTTTCTTTACCTTCAACAGTTTCAAAAATTCGAGCAGCAAATTCTTCGACACCTTTGAATTTGAGCGATGAATTTAAGATGTTGCATATGTTAATTGTAGGGAGCTTAACAAGTTGTCTCCAGCTATTGCTGAGATGTTTGAAGTGAACTTCAAAATTGACCTACAAGAGTTGGACTTTCTCCAAAAGATTGAATCTTTGAATATTTTTTTCTCACATCAATTTTGTGCATAGTCCGAATAACATCAAAGCCAACGTTCAAAACCGAATAGTTTCGAGAGTAAGGTTTGATTTGGCATCGATCAATGCGAACAAATTTTCCCGATGCTCTGCAAGTAATTTTCGTGAACCGCTTAACCTGTGAAAACATTTTATTTTAAAGTAATCTCAAGAAATATTTAAGTTTGTTACAACAGCGGTTTCCAATCCAATCCAGAAAATTAAAGAGAAAATTAAAATAACCAAAACTTTCATCGCACAATTTATGACAACAACTATAAAAGCTTCACATCTTTGCAAATCTTTTATACGTTCTCGGACAGGAAGCTTAATGTGATAAATTATTAAAATGGCAAATTACTGATATCAAAAATTTCAATTCTTAACGATAAGTGTTTCTCATCAGATTTATTCGCAAGCCTCTGTAGCAACGTCAAAGTGACAAAGTGAATTACCTGATGTGCAATACTGTCGAATTAAACCAAGAGATTCAAGAGATTTTCAATGTGTTGGGCAAGTCATGAAAAGCGAAAAAGTTATTGTAATCTGTTTTTCGCTGATTACGCTAAAAATGAAACCGCTAAAAATGAAAACTTCTGTACCATCAATAAAATAAAATATTTTGGGTTATCAATATTAGTAAAAACAATTAAGATTACTTGTCACATGCGACCTGGTAGAAAGCTTTTTTCGATTTCGTTTTTCTTTTAATTCAATTTGTTAAATCAAAGTCAATGATTTATTATTTTTCATGATTTTATTATTAAAAACCAAAATGATTCGGTTAAATTTCATTTCATAAGTAAGTTCGATTGAGGTTTACAATGTTAGCTTATTGGTCTAACAAAAAATAAAGAATCGGAAAATCAATATACTCAAGAGCAACAAATGAATCGAAAAAGAACTTAATTCATTTGGATCTTTCGATGCTTTTTGATCAAATGTTTTTTCAATGCTTGAACGTGGAAATATTTGACGGCAATGTTCTTATTCTGACAATACGGACAAATTGCGGCAAATTTGCTGGAGCTTGATGGGTATGGCTCGGTTTCGATTCAACTTGTCGCATAACAATTTAATTTGGACTTGTGAATTATTTGCGTGAACCGGGCTTTCGTCTGTGGGACCAAAAGGATCGTCTTGAATTTCATCCATTTTAACATCAACATTTGATGTTTGTGTCTCGTTGTTACTCTTTTCTGGCTGATCGAAATGCTTTGAGAAGTCTGGCATTGGAATACCAGAAATTATTTTTATGAAATGGTTGTCGAAGAATGCAGTGCTCGGTTGTTTCAATAGTTAGAAACCAAGTTTCAGTAGTCTGATATAAAGTACTGGACAGACAGACGGGTAGACAAAGTGGCCATAAGGATCGTCTTTTGAAAAAAGCCTTAAAAACTGTTTAATAAGAAACAATAGAATTGTTATCAATTCTTCTTTTAATTAGAAACTCATATCAGTAAAAAATAAAATTTGGCTGCTTTCAGTAAGTAGCAATGATGCGAAAGGAAAACTCCAGGAATTGTCGGTTCATTTCTAAAAGTCGTGGGAAATGTTGCATTGAACGTCTGCTTAAATATTTTCACCAACTAAGCTCAAAGTGAAAGTTGTGGATGCATTTTGTTAGAACTCGTATTTTCCTCTTCCTGAGGTTGTCGAATACGATACAATTTCATAAATGAAATCATCTTCGTCATTTGAAAGCTTTAACGTTTGTTTGTAGTCACCACTAGGAAAGTTTTGGAATTTTTTAATTGCGTCTTCATCAGTATAGTTCCACATGAGAAATTTGTAACCAACTTTCCATGGACAATGCGAGATTGGACCTATTTTAATAAAAAGAATTTAGTCTTCAATTGTTATTAACTTTGTTCTCTTTACCTTCAACACTTCCCAAAATTCGAGCTGCAACTTCTTCAACACCTTTGAATTTAAGCGATAAATTTAAGACGTTGCATGCATTAATGGTTGGGAGCTTAACAAGTTGTCTCCAGCTATTGCTGAGGTGTTTGAAGTGAACTTCATAATTGACCTACAAAAGTTGAACTTTCTACAAAAGACTTTTAAA
Organism: Smittia aterrima; assembly: GCA_033063855.1. Taxonomy (NCBI): domain Eukaryota; kingdom Metazoa; phylum Arthropoda; class Insecta; order Diptera; family Chironomidae; genus Smittia; species Smittia aterrima. The sequence continues at coordinate 27,810,741 of CP093831.1, forward strand.
TATTTCTCCCTCACATCAAATTTGTTGATAGTCCGAATAACTTCAAAGCCGGCGTTCAAAACTGAATAGTTTCGGGAATAAGGTTTGACTTGGCATCGTTCAATGCGAACAAATTTTCCGGATGCTCTGCAAGTCACTTTAGTGAACCGCTTAATCTGTGAACATTTTATTTCTAAGAAAGGTCAAGAAATATCTAAGTTTATTACAACAGCGGTTTCCAATCCAATCCAGAAAATTAAAGAAAAAATTAAAATACCCAAAACTTTCATCGCACAATTTATGACAACAATTAGATGAGCTTCACATCATTGCGAATATTTTATACGTTCTCGGACAGGAAGCTTAATGTGATAAATTATTGAAATGGCAAATTACTGATCTGAAAATTTAATCATCAGATTTGTTCGCAAGCCTCCGAAGCGACGACAAACTTAATTACCCGATGCAAAACACAGTAAAATTTATTTCGAAATTATGGATTAGCTTCTGTTGTTTCAGAAAATTAGCACATCTTATAAATATTTTCTCTTGGTAAAATTTTGATTTTCCTTGATGAAAGTTTGGGTTCGCCAATTCACGACTCTCGAAATATGTTGAGACTTTTATTGAACAAAATTCAATTTTAGGACAAGTGTCGAAATATGTGCAAATTAGAGTGAAGTGTCTAATTCGCCTCAACGCCGATTGTACTTAAGTGAGTCACAATTTTAATACGGCTAATTAGGCCGTAGATAGTATGTTTGGTGTTTGCCTAATTAGCCGTTTTAAAATTGTGACCCACTTAAGTACAATCGGCGTTGAGGCGAATTAGGCACTTCACTCTATAAAAAAAATTTGAGCCTGATAAGAATAAGATTTTTTGCCTTGCGTGAAAGTAAGGGCGTCACAGACGACGAATTAAGAAATTTGAGAAGAAAAAGAATTATTTCCGTTGTTTTCACTTTTTTATTGCCTTCAGAGAATCATAATTTGATGAGCTCTAAAGCTCATTATTTGTCAGTTTGGTTTTGGTATGAATCATTTTTATCATTTTTTTTCTCCCCTCATCGACTTTTTAGTGTTTTGTGACTTTAATTCCTTAGCTCTAGTTGTGTCCAGTTATTTTAGAAACTTGAAGTGAAATTTTAAATTTGCGGTTATATTTTGTTAGAACACGTATCTTGATCTTCCTGTGATTGTCGAATACGATACAACTTCAAGAATCAAATCATCTTCGTCGTTTGACAACTTACAACTTTGTTTGTAGTCACCACTAGGAAAGGGTTGGAATTTTTCAGCTGCTTCGCCATCAGTGTAGTTCCATATTCGGAATTTATAACCAGCTTTCCAAGGACAATGCGATAAATCTATTTTCAAATAAAGAATTAAGTCTTCAATGGTCAACTCACTTTGTTTTCTTTAACCTTCAACATTTCCTAAAATTTGAGCTGCAATTTCTTCAACACCTCTGAATTTGAGTGATAAATTTAAGACGTTACATCCATTAATTGTTGGAAGCTTAATAATTTGTCTCCAGCTATTGCTGAGATACTTGAAGTGAACTTCATAATTGACCTACAAGAGTTGAACTTTATCCAAAAGATTAAACTTTTGAATATTTCTTCCTCACATCAATTTTGTGCATAGTCCGAATAACTTCAAATCCAATGTTTAAAACTGTGTAGTTTCGAGAATAAGGTTTGACTTGGCATCGTTCAAAGCGAACAGTTTTTCCCGATGCTTTGCAAGTAACTTTCGTGAACCGCTTAACCTGTGAAAACATTTTATTTTATTTTAAAAGAATCTCAAGAAGTATTTAGGACTGTTACAAGAGCGGTTTCCAATCCAATCCAGAAAATTAAAGAAAAAACTAAAACAAACGAAACTTTCATCGCACAATTCATGACAACAACTATAAAAGTTTCACATCTTTGCAAATCTTTTATACGTTCTCGGACAGGAAGCTTAGAAATATGATAAACTGTTTAAATGGGAAATTAGTGATCTGAAAAATTTTTACTCATCAGATTAGATCGCACGCTTACGAAGCGACGACAAACTTAATTACCCGATGCAAAAAACAGTAAAATTTATTTCGAAATTATGGACTAGCTTCTGTTGTTTCCAAGGGGAAAATAACTGCAGTAAACCGATTTTTTACTTCAAGCAGTAAAACCTTTTACTGCTGCAGTAAAACTATATTTTTACTTTTTTTTTACTGCATCAACAAATAATAGTAGAATTTGTTGAATAGTTTGGCTTTTTTTAAGACAAACTTATGTCTATGTTCATGTTCGACTGTAATTATGTTCATATTCAAAGTAAATGTTTCTAATTTAACATTTGAAGAAAAAATTTTTTTTTTTTCATTTCAACCGTTGGAAATTTTTGAAAAATATTAAGAAAAACTCGATCGAAAAGTTTTAATTTTATTTATAACAAAGAAATCGTATGTCAATCGAAAGCTAAGTGATAAAAGAGCAATTTCGCATTCTAAAACAATAATATTAAAATCGGGCAGAGCTCAAAAACCGATGTTAACTGAGTGCAGTAAATCTGTGCAGTAAAAGTCGAATTTTGGTTTTACTGCAGCAGTAAAAGTTTTACTAAAGTTTTACTTTTACTGCAGTTATTTTCCCCTTGGTTGTTTCAGAAAAATAAAACATCTTATAAATATTTTCACTTGGTAAAATTTTGATTTTCCTTGATGAAAGTTTGGGTTCATGAACGACGCCGACAGTTCATTTTTCTCCGCCAGTTGCGCTAAAGTTGAGCGTCATGCCACAGGCAAAAAGAAGAAATTTCACATCAAGCCAATTCTTATTATTATTGTTAAGAAGAACTTCACTTTCGATTTAGTAAATAGTAGATTAGTAAACCTTTTCAATAGATTACGAAACACACGAAAATCAATGTCTACGAGTCGTGATTCACATATATGTTGAGACTTTTATTGAACAAAATTCAATTTTAAGCCAAATGTCGAAATGTATGCGAATTAGAGTGAAGTGCATATATAGTATGTTTGGTATTCTACCTATGGCCTAATTAGCCGTAATAAAATTGTGACTCACTTAAGTACAATTGGCGTTGAGGCGAATAAGGCACTTCACTCTATATAAAAAATCTGAGCCTGATGAGAAAGAGATTTTTTTGCCTTGCGTAAAAGTAAGGGCGTCACAGACGACAAATCAAGAAATTTGTGAAGAAAAAGAAATATTTCCGTTGCTTTCACTTTTTATTGCCTTCAGAGAATCATAATTTGATGAGCTCTAAAGCTCATTAATTGTCAGTTTAGTTTTGGTATGAATCATTTTTTTTTCTTCCCTCATCCTTAGCTCTGTAGTTGTGTCCAGTTATTTTAGAAACTTGAAGTGAAATTTTAAATTTCCGGTTATATTTTGTTAGAACTCGTATTTTCCTCTTCCTGATATTGTCGAAAACGACACAATTTCAAGAATCAAATCATCTTCGTCATTTGACAGCTTTAAACTTTGTTTGTAGTCACCACTAGGAAAGGGTTGGAATTTTTCAGCTGCTTCCCCATCAGTGTAGTTCCACATTCGAAATTTATAACCAACTTTCCATGGACAATGCGATAAAACTATTTTCAAATAAAGAATTTAATCTTCAATTGTAATTGACTTTGTATCCTTTACCTTCAACTCTTCCTAAAATTTGAGCTGCAATTTCTTCGACACCTTTGAATTTGACCGATAAATTTAAGATGTTGCATCCGTCAATTACTGGAAGCTTAATAATGGTTCTCCAGCTATTGCTGAGATATTTGAAGTGAACTTCATAATTGACCTACAAGAGTTGGACTTTATCCAAAAAATTAAACTTTTGAATATTTCTCGCTCACATCAATTTTCTTGATAGTCCGAATAACTTCAAAGCCAACGTTCAAAACTGTGTAGTTTCGAGAGTAAGGTTTGACTTGGCATCGTTCAACGCGCACAGTTTTTCCCGATGCTTTGCAAGAGAGTTTCGTGAACCGCTTAACCTGTGAAAACATTTTATTTTATTTTAAAGGAATCTAAAGAAATATTTAGGTCTGTTACAACAGCGGTTTCCAATCCAATCCAGAAAATTAAAGAAAAAACTAAAATAACCAAAACTTTCATCGCACAATTTATGATAACAATTAGAGACGCTTCACATCATTGCGAATCTTTTATACGTTCTCGGACAGGAAGCTTAGAAATATGATAAACTATTCAAATGGAAAATTAGTGATCTGAAAAATTTTAACTTATCAGATTAGATCGCACGCTTACGAAACGACGACAAACCTAATTAGTAATTACCAAATACAGTCGAAATTTATTTCAGAATTATGGTTTAGCTGTTACAGTAATATTACATAATTACACTGTTTCACATACATTTCTATATCCGCGTAAATTCCTTCCAAAAAAAACTTTACTTCGTGCGGCCTGCTTCATTCGAACGATCTATGCGTGATTCGCGTGTAGAATTTTCAAGATAGTTAACTGTAAGCTTTGGGGAATGACTAGTCTTGAGTCGAACAATAAACATTCATCGTTCACATCCCATCCTCGTCGCCAATAATATGTCCGCGAATAGCTATAATCCAAAACTCTAAAATGTGTGAGTGTGAACGGGAATCGAACCCGCTACCTCCGGATTACCGGTCCGTTGCTCTTACCACTGAGCTATCACAGGCACATTTCAACTTTCAACCTTGGCAGAATCGCTATTTTATATTGACACAACATATTTGTCGAATACAAAAAAGAAACATTGATTAAATTTGATTTAATTGATAACTGTCTATTTAAATTCGCGTTAATTTTGATATATTGTCCTTTGATAGTTATTTTGATAGAAAACATATCGGGTTCTAAAAAAAAGTTCAAAATTTTGCACAAGTGATCTTGCATTGAACGTCTGTATAAATATTTTCTAAATGAGAGCTTGAAGTGAAATTTGTGGATGCATTTTGTTAGAACTCGTAACCTCCTCCTGAGATTGTTGAATAGCAAATATTTTCATAAATGAAATCATCTTCGTCATTTGACAGTTTTGCCGTTTGCCTGTAGTCGCCACTAGGAAAGAATTGGAATTTTTCAATTACGTCTTGATCAGTGTAGTTCCACATGCGAAATTTATAACCAGCTTTCCATGGACAATGCGATAAATCTATTTTCAAAGAAAAGAATTAAGTCTTCAACTGTTATCCGCTTTTTTTTCTTCAACCTTTAACACTTCCAAAAATTCGAGCAGCAACTTCTTCGACACCTTTGATTTTGAGCGATGAATTTAAGATGTTGCATAGATTCATGGTAGGGAGCTTAACAAGTTGTCTCCAGGTATTGCTGAGGTGTTTAAAGTGAACTTCATAATTGACCTACAAGAATTGAAGTTCATCCGAAAGATTAAACATTTGAGTATTTCTTCATTACTTCAATTTTGTGCATAGTCCGAATAACATCAAAGCCACAGTTTAAAACTGAGTAGTTTCGAGAGTAAGGTTTGACTTGGCATCGTTCAACGCGAACAGTTTTTCCCGATGCTCTGCAAGTAACTTTCGTGAACCGCTTAACCTGCGAAAACATTTTATTTTAAAGCAATCTCAAGAAATATTTAAGTTTATTACAAGAGCGGTTTCCAATCCAATCCAGAAAATTAAAGAAAAAACTAAAATAACCAAAACTTTCATCGCACAATTTATGATAACAACTATAGAAGTTTCTCATCATTGCGAATCTTTTATACGTTCTCGGACAGGAAGCTTAATATGAATAAATTATCCAAAATGGAAAATTATTGACCTGAAAATTTAACTTATAAAAATAATTGTTTTTCATCAGATTTGGTCGCAAGTCTCCGTAGCGACGACAAACTTAACTATCCGATGCAAAAAGCAGTCAAATTTATTTCAGAATTATGGTTTAGTTGTTTCAGTAATATAACACATCTTATAAATATTTTCTCGTACAAGTGCTATTTCATCCTTGTTGGTAAAATCTCGATTGATGCATTCGTTTCTTCTTAAAACCAGAGAATTTAAAACCTTCAAAGTAGCTAGGGCAAATCCGATTTGTTTTATTTTGTTAAAAGCTAATGACGAAAAGTAAATAATAAATTAAATTGATAAAAAAAAAATTAATAACTTACAGAGATCAAGAGTTTCAAGCAGCCACAAATCATCAAAAGTATTTTCATCAATTTTCTCAATTTCATTCCTACTAAGATTAAGTGTTTGCAGTCCAAACAATCCTTTGAAGTTGATTGGATAGATTGCAACGATTGAGCAATGATCGGCATAGTACGAAGCCAATAAAGGAAAACTTTTGAAAGTATTCTCTGGCAGATATTTAATTTTTTTGTTGGTGCGCATCCAAATTATACCAATCAAGACATCTGTCTCGTGAGAAAACGAGTGACCCGTAGAATTAATCGTGATCAACTTTGCTGAACAAATCCATTCATCAACAACCTCTTGAATTGAATCACAAGCGATTTTTTTCACGGCTTCACTTGAACCAAAGCAGACGAAAGCAACGATCAAGGTAAAGACAAGAATCCTTTAAAAAAATGTTTAGTAATTAGCAAACAAGTTTCCGATTAGAGCACTTACTTCATCGTGGAAATACGAAAAGTAAAATGAAACTTCTAAATGAAACTTTTTTATATCAGTCGAAACGTTCAGCATTGAAAAATTCCTTCGTTTAATTAGTGTCGCACTCTGTCTTCACAAAAAATACTTTAAAATTTACGATCAACTGAAAAGACAATCGAAGAAGCTTCAATAATAAATGAACCAAGTGACAGGCTTCATTGTTCAAGGTTACAAAATTTATCGTTTATTCAGAATTCTGTTTCTGTTTCCGAAGAATTAAAACAAATTTTCGAAATATATTCTCGTACGACAGCAACTTCATCCTTGTTGTTAAAATCTCGATTGATGCATTCGTTTCTTGATAGAAGGAGAGAACTTAAAATCTTCAACGGTGCAAGAGCGAATCCGAATATTTTTATTTTGTTATTAGCTAATAAAAAGAAAATAAATAAAAGTTTTAAAAAGAAATTGATAACTCACAGAGGTCAAGAGATTTCAGAAGCCACAAATTATCAAAAGTGTGTTCATCGATTCTCTGAATCTCATTGCTATGAAGATTAAGATATTGCAATCCAAACAATCCTTTAAAATTGGAAGGATAGATTGCAACGATTGAGCACTGATCGGCATAGTAAGAAACTAACAAAGGAAAACTTTTGAACATATTGTCTGGCAGATATTTAATATTTTTGTTGTTGCTCATCCAAATTGTGTCAATCGTAATGTTTCTCTCATGGGAAAACGAGTAATCCGGAGAATCAATTTTGATCGACCTTGCTTTGCACATCGAATCCATTCTGGAATCATCTCCACGAGAGTGAAGATTTGAAGGTTTCGGGACGTATTCACAAGTCACTTCCTTCAGAGGTTCACTCGACACATAGCAGACTAAAGCAACGATCAAGGAGACGATCACTAACTTCATCGTGAAAATTTAAAATGATGATTAGTTTTATTCTTAATTGTGCGAGTCAAAAATATTTGTGTCCGTTTGCAGCCACGAGCGTGATTTAACTGATCGGCCATAAAATGTGAAGGTCACAGAATAAACCTTTAAAAGCTCAAGAAATAAAAACGCAATTAAATTCTAAATTAGCGAGATAAGAGTGTTTTTGAGATTCATATGCGAAATTTCTGTTAATTTAAACTCTTGAGGCGATACCGATCGAAATGTTTCTATCATGTGCGAACGAGTTTCCTGGTAAATCAACTTCTCTCGCTGATTCACTTGATCTATAGAAAAATGTAACGATCAAGATAACGGCAACGATCCTGAAAGAAATTTTTTTTACCACGAACTCAAGTTTTGTGAGAGGAGCACTTACTTCATCATGATATCGTGATGATTATGTATAAAAAGATTTTCGATAAGTTGACTTGATTAGTGAGAAAATTATGTTTTACAATTTTCCGATTTTCCTAAAAAGTGACATCTGGTGACCGAGAAAATCTTGAGTCGATAAAGCAGAAGCTAAAAAAGTGACATCTGGTGTCGAAGACGCCGGCAAGACAAATTGCGGTCACATTGCCCAGCTCTCCGCCGAAAGTAAACAAACGACTTTTAAAATATTTTTATTATTGAAGGAACAGAACTTCCTTACGAAACTTCAAATCGTAAAATGGGATCATCTAAGAAGCACAAAAAGCATAAATCTGAAAGAAAGTCGAAATACGATGGTGAGTTTCATTAAAATGAATAAACCAAAGCATTGTCAACTTTTGGTGACGCTTATTAACTTTTTCAATTAAAAATCGTTGATTTCTTTATTTTAGAGCGTCCACCGAGTCTCAAACTAATCCTTAAAGTGAATGGAACGCCTGAGTATGGATCAACTCCAAGTGATTCTCCTTATAACGTTCATCTTCAAGAGCACTCCTCACTTTCCCTGGAACATCACTCAGAGCACAGCGAAAAGCACAAGAAGTCTAAGAAAAAGAAGAAGAAGAAGGATCGTGAGAAGCGTCACAAGCATCACAAGAAGGAACGACATCAACGACATGACTCAAGCGTTGAAGAAGGAACAAGCATGATGATGGATGATGATGACAGTAGTCAACTCGGAATGACAGAAAGCGCTCAGCTTTATTATTCAGCGATGTCAACATCATCAGCGATTTGTTCGAATCCTGTCACGAAGCCGATGTTAGCGATGCAGGAACTTCCAAAAATGTTCCATGCGCTTCAGAATGTTCCGAGTGTTTCAAGCATTGACCTCAAACCAGACACGCCAATCTTCAATCACGATTCACCAATGACGCCCTCGTCGGTTGACTCCGGAACTCGAGAGCCTCGAACATGTGTCTTGAAGTTGAAACAGTCACGAAGCCCACTTGCGAAACTTCTTGATCATTTGTTGAAAGCTTTAGAGAAGCGTGATCCTCATCAGTTCTTTGCGTGGCCTGTAACTGACGATATCGCTCCTGGCTACTCATCAATCATCACGAAGCCAATGGACTTCAGCACGATTCGGCAGAAGATTGAAGAAAATGGATATCCAATCTTGCAAGATTTCATTGAAGACTTTCGATTGATGTGCGACAACGCGATTCGCTATAATCATCACGAAACTGTTTACAACAAAGCAGCTCGTCGACTTCTTCAAGCTGGGATGCGTCTCCTTCAACCTGAGAATCTTACTCGTGGACCAGTTGCAGTTTTTATTAAAGATCTGTCATCGAGAGAACTTGGTTTTGATCCTTCTATTAAAATTGAGCATCACGATGAAGCTTACAGCATTGACTCGGCTGACGAGACAGCACCAGCGACATCAAACTATCAACCAGATCCTCAGCAAGAAGAGAGAAACCGACGAGAACAAATGAAAGTCGAATTGGACCCGAAAACTCCTTACGAACCTTACGTCGATAGTTTGACGGCAGATGAAGTCCTTGAGCAAGTACAAAAGGCAGCACGCGAAGCAAGAGCAAGGTTACATAAGAAACGAGCACACTCAATGGGATTCTTACGCTCAAAAGCTGATGGAACTACTTCGATGACAATTCTAGTTCCATCTGAAAATGGAATTCCTGAAAAGACAAAGAAGCTTGGCGAATTCACTGGAACATTGCAAAAGGGAACTGGACTCCTTCAATCTTTCCGAGAAGAGAAAAGGTTCGTAAAGAATTTAATTTGTTTGTCCTTACATTGAAAATATTTTCTATTTTTAGAAACATTGTGAAGATGCCTAAAATTCTCGATTACGGTTCTTTCAGTTCCTTCGCTCCAACGTTTGACTCAAGATTCAGCAACTTATCGAAAGAAGAAACGGAATTAATGCTCAACACTTACGGCGACGAGAACTCAATAAATTATGCAACCTCAATCGGTCGATTCACAAATGATTCGCAATATGGAAACACTCTGGCGAATAGACTTCTCGATTTGCTTACAAACGGCGATCACAGCAAGACAATGGAAGTTTTAATGGAGAGCGAGCAAGTCAAACAATGTCAGAAACAAGTTAATGAGATGATTCCAGACTACGAAAAGGAATCAAAGCGTTTGGAAGGTGTGACAATCGATTTCAATCAATTAAAGTCGTTGAAAGATCTTGGAGTCGATACAAGTTTCTTGCGAGAGTTCGAGAAGGAATTGAAGGGCTCATCAATTTCTGATGTTCAAGTAAAGTTGGATAACAACTCAAGCTTGATCGAGCAGCTTCATCAAGTGCAACACGAGAGACTTTCAACTCCAATCCAACAACATCTGAGTCTCGTTCATCATCCGAACAAGCAAGAAATTGAACTCGCTGATCAAATCACTTCGAACATAGCAAATATCGCTAAAAAGTTGCCGCCTTGTGCAATCACAACGTCGACAGGGTAATTATTGTCTCTTCAACTTAGAATTCAACTCAAAATTATTTTTTCAGACTCCGCACTGCAATGGGCTTGACATCGATTGGCATCGACGACGACTTCAGAAAATCCGCCGTTGGAGGTTTCCACATGATCAACGTCAACAAAGAATCAATTGTCGACACAACTCCAATGGACATGGATCTCGAACCTCCAACCACATCAACATTCGACAACGAACTTTCATTGTCAGAACTATTAGGCACCGATTAAGAACTTGATGGACGAAGTTTGTCGAAATTAAAAACATAAAAACAAGAAAAAGCTTTTTTTGGTTTTTTTTTCTCTTATTTTTATTTGACATAAAATACGTGAGTTTGGTGCGATCAAAAAATCTTCAACATCTGCTTTTTATGTTCGGGTATATCAATGAAGTTGTTATACAAATATTTTTATGTTTGAATCTTCTCTGGATTTTCACGAATTAACAGCGGATGAAAGCTTTTTATAGCTTTTCCTGTATTAACTTTGATCAGTTGGAAAATGATTTGGTCCATTGAAATGTATTTATATCGTGAAGCAGCAAAAAGCGAATGAGTTGTTGAATAGTAAGCGTTTGAGAGCGAAGCAAAACTTTGTGAGATTCTTCTCCTCAAATCTAATCTCTACATGTGAAGAAAGCGTCAACAGCGAACAAGATTCCGTTGATGACCGAGAGGGAACCCTTTGCGATTCCAACAGATTTTCTGTCGCTCGAGACGAATCCAATGATTTTGCCCGTCGAATGTTCATTCCAGAACTGCAAGATCAAGACACCGGAGACGATGAACAAGGCACACCCAACAGCGGAGAAGAAGAGATCTGAAAAGGAAGTTGAGCATAAAGTTATTAATTGAACAATTTTGTCGTTTTCAAATGAGAACTAACCGAGTCTTTTGTTGATGGGCGTGTTCATCAAATAACCGGCGAAAAGTGCGACCAAGATGATGGAGAATCCGACGAATGTTCCGTTGATGAGCATCACCGTGTGTTGATCGGAATATTCAGCCATGCTATTGTAATGCAAGACCAAGCATGTGATTGTGATGATCTAAAGAAAGAACGAAAGGAATGTCCATGAGTCTCTAATTGAAGCGCCGAAAAGATTTTTTTTTGCGTTGGCAAACGACTTATTATGCCATAAATAGCTGAATCGCGATCGAATAACAATAGCGAAGCTTTTTTCGATGCTCTGACAGGGGCGAGGTTGACAAGGAACTACCTGAATTACAATTAATCATCAAGCTGTGAACTATTAATAAGAACGTGGATGATGGTATCATTTTGAATTCAATTTGTTTTTCGAGGAGTCACGAATCGTGCGAATTGTGTGATGACTCGATTAATTAACAGAGACCGTTTGTTTTCGCTCGGCGAGAAATTGTTGAAGGTTGACAAGAAGTAGAAGTTACAGGTCTTTGAATAGACCCGAAGCTAATGTTGTAAAGTTAATTTTTCGTTCGCACAAAGCGACTTTTAATGGCATTCCTTCGATAATTGCGTGACTGGCCTTCGGTAAAAGAGAATCTTTTATTGCACCGCAACGGAACCGCAAGCATTGTAGACGAAAACAAAAAGTTTACTTTGATAAAAATTAATTCTATCAGCGCAGAAAACAAAATAAATAATCCGCAAAGCGATGAGAACGTTTTCTATTTTTAGAATGACGAGAAATTCATTCCGCGAGATTTCAGGGTTACGAATGATTCCATGTTGAAGTTGAGAACGATTTCTCGCAAAGTTTAATAATTATTTCAATGCAAGTAAGTCTATGATTAAGTTGCTGAGCGAAGCTAATTAAATATTCGATGATTTCACTCGCTCACTTCCGTTTTGATTATAAATTTCTTCTTATCGCTAAATATTCGTTGAGCTCACATGAATGACAGTCATTGTCAATTTCGGGCAATTGTCAAACGCCCAACGACATCGTTGAATTATTAGATTGACTCAAGGTAAACGTGTGAAAGAAAATAAAAAATTTGTTTTCTTTTTGTTAAAAAAAAAAAATTGATAAGAAAAGAAAAAAGATTTGACATCGCGTAATTGCTCGAAGTAAATCGAATCGAATGTAAACATTAGAAAATGTTTTTGATCGTCTCACATTTCAACGGTTGCGGCATTTGCATAAATGTATATGAGCACGCTTTCGAAGCTAGGAAAATAACTGAGGGCGATACGCACCAGAATCGAAGTCAGAAATGACATCACTCAAGCGATCGCCATGAGTCAATTTGCGACTCGTTCCTCGTGTTTACTTTAACAATTTAATATTAACTCGATAGACATGAGAAGAATAAGAAAGATTGAGTTACATTTTGCACATTTTTCGCTATCAGAGGAATTCTCAGAGGAATCTGCTCAAATTATAAAAAAATTTCATTGTACAACGCCGGCGTTATTTACAACGCAATTTATTACAGCGAATGACTCACACAAAATGCCGCGAATCGTGAAGCGAGTGAAGGCTTTCGAAGAGAAGAAAAAGATCTTACGGAAGAGAGAGGGGCAAGCGAAGCATTATGTTTCAACGGCGACGACGAGGACGCCAGTCGTCTCAAAGAATAAAATTGATTTTATTACTTTTCAAAGTTATCCACGAAATCGAATCGGGGAGAGGCGAGAATCGAGTTTTAACATAAGAAGCTCGAGAAGTTCTTTTCTAAGAAAAGAATGGATATCCAAATCCACACGCACAAATGCGACGTTGGCTCCAGAGATACTACGACCATTAAATCAATGACACTCCTCTTCGTTTCATTGTTGAATGGAAATGTTTGTGGCTTTGCGAGCTTCAAAGCTTTTTATAATGAACTAGCGACGATAACCATCAATCTCATAAATTAAAACAAAACCGCGCGGGAAATTATTCAACAAATGAAGTTGAAATCCAACTCACCAACTCGAAGAGCTTGACGATAGATAATCTGCTCAAAGCCATTTTGGAAAAAGATTATTTGCTGTTGCACTTTGTATGAGAACCAAACGAAACTGATGCCACTTGTTGACACAATGAACAAGAAAAAATTTCGGTGAGGAAATAAATTTTACGTCTGAACGGAGCGAGAACTGAAAATTGACTGAGAACTGTGAGTAAAGAAACGCGCGATGAAAACAAAAAGCGAAAGAAATAATTGCGTAAAGTTTGAGAGTCTCTTGTGTTTGAGCGTCTGTTTGTCGCGCGATATTGATGAAGTCATCAGATGGTTTCTGTTTGGAAAGACAGCAGATCAGAATTTATTTTCATGCTTATGATGTCATCTTCTGTCAGTTCGTTGATGAGATATCTTCTAATTAAATTAAGACGAATCTTTCGTTGATAGTTACTTGGAAGTTAAAAGTCTCTTTCCCTCGTTCGTAGGTTTACGAGGTCACATCATTGCAAGTGAAGGCGTAAAGAGCTTCGTCCAAAAAAGAAGCACTAACGACAGGCCTGTTGGTTTAAAAGGGCATGACGATAGAGAAAACACCTTCGAGCAAGGTGTGTCAACTAACGAGGATGATAAAAATATTTCCTTTTATTTTGAAAGAAGTTTTTATCATTTCCAAACAATTTACCAACACCAAGGACAAGAAAACTATTCGATTAGAGCGCAGAAGATCTTTGCATCTATTTTTAATTCATGAATGATGATGATTCGAGCTCAAAAGATTTTCAAGCGTGAGAAACATTTCTTAGAAGCTAATAATTAGTTTTTTTTTTGATAGAGAGAAATGAAATTCTATTTTCTCTTCAACTCACATCGGAGCATAATTTAACATAAAAGCGACGAAGAATCGTTGACCTTGATCGAGAATGAACCGGAGAAGAGGGGAAAGAAATACAAATGCGACTTAAGTTTAGGTTACACACGAAACAGCAAAATTCTCAACTCGAAGTTTGTTCTTCTTCTGTCTTAACATAAATGATTTTAAAAGCAAACTTATGAACGTCTCGCGGCCCGCATTCGTCATCCTCCACTTCATTTGAGAGACGTTCACTCTGTAATGGCTATTTCTTCTGCCGAAACGTGAATATCGTATCCATGAAGAAGATGACGCCATTGATGATGGAGACAACACCTTTCGTCATCGCGAGATCGCGTGTTCGCGTTCGAAATGCGCGCTCCCACGACTGAATAATGAAGACTCCTGACGTTATAAATAAAACCGTTCCTAGCAGACTGTAGAACAACATAATCCGCTTGTTGATTGTGGCTTTCATTAAATAACCTGCAATCCAATCTTTAATTTACATGCTTCAAGGTGGAGTGAATTTGATTAAAGTTTTATTTTCTGTCCCAACCTGCCATGACAGCTGTGAGGATAATGCAGAAGCCACAGAACGTCCCCGTCGCCAGAAATTCCGTGACCAAATCGTCATCGCTGAACGAGTAGAAGTGGAAATAACAGCAGACGATGGATAAGCACTGAAATGAAACTTTCGCGATTAACTTCTCAAGTGAATGAGAGACGAGGTGAACCCTCACCAGTTCGAGAAACTTTACAACCGATAAAGGAGTTTTCGTTGACGAATTCTCACTCGACATGTTTTTATTATTCGCGAGCATTTGACTTTTCACTATTTTCCACGAACACGACTCGATAGCAATTGAGACGGTCGAAGATCTTGTGGAAAATATTCAAATCCAGACATCAGCAATTATGAGAAACAGACAGAGCTGAATTAGAGTGTTTGCTCTTGATAATGAAGAAGCTTTCCCCTGAGTGCTCGAAAGAAAAATTTATGCTTCTCAGGGCAAAGATTTCGCAATAATCGTCTCATTAGACGAATCTCTATCACGGATTTATGATTTTTTCATTGAACGGTCAGTGGAGGAACTTGTTGAATCTATTTTCTGGATTACAAAACGGAAATTTGTTGTGCAAACCGTTGCTGATGACTTATGAGACTCGATTAAGCTCCAAGAGCATTCAAATGTTTTTTTTCGTTTTCCCAGAGCAAAGCAACAGCGAAAATTAATTCCGCTCCAATCTCAATAAATATTCGGAAAGATATTTTTAGAAACTACATTTACCCTTTCGAATCCCCAATCCAATCTCAACAAAAAAAACTAGCAGCGACTAACCTCTCTCTCATAGTCAAACCTTCATTGTCGAGAATATCCCAAATGGTTACATCTTTGGAATGTCAATCTCACTCCACCATCGCGCATCCATTTATGTATCCCAACCTTCCCACCCACTCTCAGCTCCACGTGGCTGTAACAAGCGAACGCATGCTTCAAAACTTGCATCGATTTTTTCCTTTCTCCTTCACCAACACTCTCAATCGAAAATATTTACTGACGAATGGATACATTAAACTTAAAAGCTGTCGTAAACGCATCGTACAAGAAGGAAAGCGGAAGAGAAATGTTCTCGTTGCGCGAACCTGAGGAAAATTCGACCGCAATCTATTCGGGAAGGGAAGGCTCAACCGGCTCGGGATGTGAAAAGTGTCGTAAACACAAAAGGCAGCGACGAGAAGAAGGAGAATTTCTTTTTATTGGTCTCACGCTTGAAGAAAACTGTTCGAAGTCAATGCTCAAAGTCTGGTTCGAGTTCGCTCATAAATTATATTTTATTGCCGCTTTCATTTCTCGCTTAATGAACATCGTCAATTAAGCACATCTCTCAGCGGACACAGAGAAGAGAACTAACCGTCCAAGCATGGAGAGGAGGGAATGGAATCGCTTTTGACATTTGTCCAATAATCGTTTCTGACCGAATGGTTTATTTATATTTTACAACTCTATCGATCGAACAAGAAGAGAAGAAATAATTGATTTCTTTAAATTGCGCTTCGCGGTCTCTGCTGCAGGTGAAATGAGAAATGAATTCTCAAAGATCTCTCTAATCTTTTCCCAATAAACTCGTTTTGCATTTGACGCACTGCACAGTCTCATTATTTATGATTTGTCGAATTTATTAGGCATTCCTCCCTTGCAATGTTGTGCTCGCTGCCTGCACTCGAGAGTTTTCCGTTTTTCCGAGAGAAGGGAAAGTTCCATTCGATAAATTACGTGATTTCTCTGCTTTTGCTTCATGTCAAGTGGTTTCAAGTTGAAACGAAAATGCAACGGAAATTCCTCTGTTGATGTCAACAAGAATTGTTCGGAGTTACTTACTGACAATTGTAACCACTGACAACCAAACCGGCGACGAGATAAACGATTCTAAATTAAAAGTTCCTTCACTCACTTTGTGGGTCATCCATGTCAACTCTCCTCCTTCCCCCGAAAAACGTTTCGCTCAATCAAAATTATTTTTAAATCAATATCATCATCCCATAAAAAGCATTTTCTGTCTTTGTTAAAAAAATTGTGCATTGCCGCTTTTTATTCGCTCTCGCACATTGAACGTTGAGTGTGTGTCATGAACAGCAGAATGAAGATATTTCGCCATCACAATGGGTAAATCATTTCTCTCTCTCATCGTTTAGTCCCTCTCGAATGATTTGAAAGCGGCTCCTTATCATTGATGCATTCGTTATGCGCCAAAAACATTTCTCTCCCCCAATCTCATTCCACAAAGCGCTCGAGAGTTTACAGAATAATGGACGGGAGATTTGTTTATTTTTATTTGTTGGCATTATTGGGAGAATGGAAGAATCAAAGCTGAGCTCTCATAATTCATTTACATTGTATGCAAAGAAACATATCGAACATCCTTAACCCAAGCGACTTGCTTTCTTCCGCTTTATTTTGTGTGCCTTCTTGAGGAGAAAGGCTTTATGTACATTTTGCGCAATAAAGTGCAACGGAGAGAGTCAAATTTCATTCAAGACTTTTTCTCTGTGCGAGGAGTCGAAGCAGTTTGTTGGATGCTGCGCGAACTTTCACGAAAACTCAATCAACTACTGAAGAGGAAAAAGGACAGAGCATCGCAAGAGAGTAAAAAGCTCTCTCGTGCATCGCATAAAAGCTCAGGATTACGAAGTTCAGTCTTCAGTATCAGTGAAATTGTCGATCTGTTTGAACCATCGGGTTGGATTTTAAACAGAGTTTTCTCACCAGAAAGCAGAAAAGTGTTCTTAATTTTTTTCGATAATTCCACGGATTTCTTTCCTATTTTTTCTGTTCTTTTGTGTTCCCTCAATAATCTCTTGCCGATACTACTCAACCAACCTTCTCCACAACTATTTGGATTATTGGATTTTTCTTCCTACAAAAAAAAACGTTCGTTCGCTTGGAAAATTACAATTCTCGTTTTAATCTTCATCGCACAAAACGAACCGAGATAAAGAATAAAAAAAAATATGTCGTAGAGAATTTTAATATAAAACATAAAATACAAAAAAGTGCTTCAACCCATTCATATTGGTAAAGAGAGCTTTTGTGGATGTGTAAGTTCGAGTTCTAGTTCTGTGGGAAAAAGTCGCCTCGGTCCGCATTTGGAAGATGAAAAATTGGCATTTTTCTCTGCCGTTGAAAGCAAGAGAAACAAAAATTATATCAAAAGAGAGCTTTATTGCAATTTCTTTCCTTTTTTTTTGTCGTCCTGTCGTGTCGTGTGTCTCTCTTGTGCCGTGTGCGAGAAAAATCAACATGAGAGGGAAAAATTCAAAGGAAAATAATTTATATTTTAGCTTCCCGTACTTCTCCCCTCCCTCACTTTCCTCTTGTGCGGATTGTCGTCGAATATTTAATTCGATGACGATGATGATGACTTCACATTCAGTTTACGGACGACGAGGAAAATCCTTATTTCTTTCCTCCTTCTGTCGCCATTCGTTGGCAAGAGTTTTTCCGTGAGAATGAAACAATGAAATGTTTCTCGCTTTCTGACGCTGATCAGTGTTTGCATTGTTCGCTTTCCCGTGTTGTTATCATCATCATCTAAGCTTTCTCTTCTCATTTTTTTTTTGTTGATGAAGTGAATTGAAATTTGAAAAAGCTTCCAAAAGGCGAGCTCTGAATTGCTTCTGCAGAAAAAGGCGACTCTTCCTACTCGAGCTACTCGTGTTCACATTCATAAAATTTACATACGAGAACCTCCATCACATTTGTTATTGCTTGTTTTTCTAATATCGACAAAAGAAAAATCAAGGATTTAATAAATTGCTGTTATCGTTCTCATCTCTGTATGGAAAAAAAAGTCGGAGCAGACAAACAGTGGAGAAGGAAATTGAATAAATGAAATAGCATTTTGTGGTGGGAAAGAAAAGTAAGAACTATGGAGGAGAGCTTAACGATTGAAAAACTTTAATCTAGAAAAACTGATACTACAAACACTTTCTGCCATCCGTTGTTGCCCAGCCGCCGACGTCGACCCCCCCGCCGCCAAGTTCACGGAAGCGAGTGCGAAAATATTGTGGAATGAAAAAAGTTTGAAATGGCTTCGTGAGAGAAAGAGGAAGGAAATTAATAATAAAAAAAAAGCCAAAATAAAAGTGTTGTGAATAAAAATAAAATCGCTTCTTATACAAAGTTCCAATCGATATTGGAGAAAGGTTCAAATAAGTGTTCCCAAGCACATAAAAATTTAATTAATTTAGCCAAATGATTAATAATTAAACTGACTCATGCTGAATAGTGAACTTTTTCTTTTAAAGTCTTCAACCTTCTCTCTTTCTGAGCTTGTCAGCTCAAGTTAGAATACAACAACAAAAAATGTTAATTTTCCTAACATTCATTGTTGCAATTTATAAGATAAGAGACATGCCAGCAATACCTTCATCCTTAGTGACATCACTTTTATACGGATTTAGTTTGATGCTGATTCTTCCGACCGGTAAGAGAGAAACAGAAGCAGCTGTCGCAATCGATTGATTGACTTGAAGATGATCAACCAAACTTTTCTTTCCAAAGAATTTGTTTGTAATGAATTTCAATGACGAAATGTTACAGCTCAATACACAAACGAATTAATGAGCATACACATTTTCGCTTTTCCACAAGTCTGAATTCGTTTTTAATGAGTTTTCAAGTTCGACTGATTGATTTGACTTTGTTAATTGTTTTCGGAGTCGGAACGAGTGAGAGAAATGAAATGAAACAAACTTTGTTGTGTTATTGCAGGCATTGATGCTGGATCCCACGAGAAACGTTTATTGCATCATTTATTGGATAATTATAATGTATTGGAACGACCGGTGGCTAATGAATCAGATCCTTTGCAATTAAGCTTTGGATTAACGCTTATGCAAATTATCGATGTCGTAAGTTTTATTCTCCTTTTCATTTTTAATAAATTTCTCTTCGGATCTCTGCTCTGTGTTAGGTCGGGGCTGGGCCTTTAATTTAAATGTTTCCAACCGAAGCTCACAAATTTATTCAGGATCTCGCTCTGCACTTTTGAATATAATTTATTAAAATGAATTTCCCTCCCTCTCTCCCATCGTTCAAAAGTATTCAGCGAGACTCTAACCGAAAAATTATTAAAAAAAAAGCTTTGACTGAAAACTTTCTCTCCCTCACGAAATAATTTTCATTCTCGATTGAATATTCCTTTGGCATTGAGGAGAGTGCATGAAGGAAGACGAAAAAATGATGATCATAGATAAGAGATAAATATTTACAGACACATAATGAAAATATTCGGTAACAATGTTTAAATTATGCCAAATATTTATTCTGAGAATGCTTCTAATCGGCCTATATGCTTATAACGACGAATGGTGGAGTGGAACAACACTTAAACTCATCTCACACACACTCCGTCTGTTGTTGGAAGCAAACAAAGCCCTCATGCTCTTCTGCGGCGCTTGCGGGAGACGTGAAGCATGAAAGCAAGAACTGTCTCTGTGTAGCTATTGTGATTTAAAAATAGCTCGCAGCAGATCCTGAAACAACAAATTATTCATTTTCTTCTCAGAAACAACACAAACAGCCACGCGTACGTCCTATCTCACGAGCGAGCTCATAGCTGCTCGCTCTGTCTAACAGATAGATTTGATTTCTAACAAGATTTGGAATCATCATAGCTTGCGGTAGTCGAGAGTCGCTTTTGGGGAAAAATAACAAACGAACGTTATTAAAAATTCATTAAACCAAGCTTTGCCACTTCTCGTTTTTCTGCTTTTGCGACACATTAGACCTTTGCCCTCTGCACCACGACTCTCTTCTTGTTGTGTACGCCATCCATTGTCATTGGCAAACGAGCCCTTTTCCTCCTGATTATGTAAACGAAATCTGACACATCAAATTTAATTTTCCTTTGTCCTGATTACATGTGCAGATATTCCGTTGTAGATAACCCACGTCAAGAAAATATGAGCTCGCAATTTTTTCTTCTCTCCTCTCTCTTTTGTTTGTTGTCCCCTTTAAGACCCCTCTAGCTAGAGGTCACAAGCCTTGGGAGGTTTTTTTTTTATTTCGGACATGACATATAACTTCAGTCTCTCTCTCACTCTTGTTAATGACGACAAACAGAAAGAAGAGTGAAAAATGAGGATACAATCTCCTCTTATGAATTTTCATTAGCACCATCAAATTAAAAATGTATCAAGCCTTTCATAAAAAAATAAGAAGGAGCTCCCGAAAAAAAAATATATTTCGATTCCTGTTGCCGGTCGTCTCATGTACGACAATTCCTTTGACAAATAAAAGACAAAGCGAACTTGGGTCTTTTCAGTCGTATGACAATGGCTTTTTATTATTATACTGGCGGAGAAAGAAAAGCGAGAGGCGAGTGAAATGGAAATGTGATGGCTTTTGGCACAATGTAAGTGAAGGCGAACACGAGAACAAAAAGCAAAAGAAAGGTTGTTAAATTTTCATTTTGATCAATAGAAAAATTGGAACGGAAAATTGAAATCTTTGTATCGAGACGGCTCATTAAATGTTTACTTAGCTGGAACCCATTCAAAGCGAATGTTCGCCTTGGAAGTGATTCATAAGTTATTAACTTTTCTTCTCTCTTTTGTTTCGGGATGCAGAGAGCTCTTCGTAAGAGCCTTGAGCAACAACTATTTTGGGGAAATTTGCTTTCGGAATCAAAATTCAATTACGAATCTAACGTCTCAATCCCACTGACAGTCAACGCAACCCTTTTCACCAAACGAAAGCGGAAACTTTCTTCAATTTTTATACAATACAAGTTGTGCAATTTCCTTTCTCATTCAACGTATAATCAAACTGAAAGCAGACAACAAGAAAGCTTCTTAAAGCTCATGCATATAAATTACGTGTGAAAAATTTATTGCACATTGTTCAACCTTCAAATTCATCTTCTGCTGTTTATCTCTGTTCTTGTAGAGCATAGCAAAAGGAAGTCTTCATAAAACAGGCGTGTTTCAATCCAGTCGAGGAAACCTAAGATTTAAGAGAAGATTTCAGTGTGGACGAAAGTTTTGAAGAGTTAACTAAACTTTTGGGGTGTGCAACTAAGAATTTACTTCCTCAAAAGTTGTGTTCAGCTAAACTCTCTTTCTCACAAACATCTCCACACTGGATTCTTTCTCTTCAGAAACACCTGCCTTAAAAGAAAGTCATGAGATTAACTTTGTTCGATAAAAGCAGCCATCGCGCCATATAAAACCTGCATCAAAAGCATGTGCGCGTGGAGGAACTTTTATCACGAGAAATGAGATTTTCTTTAGATCTATCAGATCGTTTCTTATGTTGAACCATCGCTCTCACATGCAACCATAAAAATTTGTTTCTTCCGGATATAAATTGGCGAATTTAGCATACCATTTGTTGTTTAGCATTAGGCTCCTTAAATCACCATATTAATAAAGCTCTAGAAGTATTATGCTGCATATGAGATGACGCAAAATGCTTTTGTTAAAGGAATTTATCAGAAAGAGAGATAGAGCTTTAGACATAAGAGCAAGATTCTTCGCTTTTGTTGATGCTACGAAAGTGATAAAATTCGATGTTACGCAACCTAAAGATATCTCCCTTAAAGCATCTTCTGTGTGGTTTCTGCTGTCTACTTCTTAAATCTTTTAGCCAGAGCTTTCGATATAATTTATTGCAGAGCTTGCTGAAAACAACAGATCCGTATAATAATTGAAAGTTTATGTGGGTGTGGGAACAAACGACTCGTATAAGTTTACACTACACGAGAAACTTTTTTTTAGAAGATAAAGATCTTAAACATCTTCTTTTTCCCTTTTCACAGGACGAGAAGAATCAACTGCTCATCACCAACATTTGGCTGAAATTGGTAAGCAATCGTAATCTTTCCTACTCGACACGAAGCCTCAGAAAGTTTGGCCGAGGGCGTGCTCTTGAATTTCTAACTACATCTTTTATTATTAATTTGTTTACGGAATCTTTCCCGCTGTCGAAATGGATACCCCACCAGGTCTTCCTTAATTAACAAGGGGATCAACTGCAAACAGTTTCAAAAGTTTTCTGTTAGTTTTTCCAATGGAGAAAGGCTTCGCTCAACAACAATTAGCGGAATTATTTACCGATTGTCTGCTGAATTATTATAATTACCCGCATTAATTCAGCAGCCTAAACATTAATCCCTCGACACTCTGTCACCCTTTTTTATCCGCGTGTGACAGGAGCAAACAAGCTCACTCTCTCTCTCTCGCCTCAAACGTACACAAACACTTTTCTTTACTCTCAAACGTTATTAATGATGATTCCGAAAATGTTTTCTTCCAGGAATGGAACGACATGAACTTGAGATGGAATTCATCAGAGTACGGAAGCGTGAAGGATTTGCGGATTCCTCCGCATCGAATTTGGAAGCCAGATGTGCTCATGTACAATAGGTGAGTGTCGTCTCGTTGATGTGATGAAGGTTCTTTGCTCTTCGACATAGCCCGCGAAGTAATTTAAATAAAAATTATATATTATATAATATTATATATATATATATATATATATATATATTATTTTTTAAAGCCATCACGAAGAGCTATGTCAGTTCAAAAGAGCAAAATGTAAAAAGTCAATAACCAAATTGAAAACAAAATTTTAATCTCCGGGATTCTGTTTGAGGGATGTAAAAGCTGAATTTTGAACTAGCATCGTCCCATCCCTTTCTCTATGTAAATCTATAATATAATCTCTGTTTACAGTGCTGATGAAGGCTTTGATGGAACATATCCGACAAATGTGGTGAGTAAAATTGAAAAAGAGAAAAAAAATTAAAAATGTTTCTAATTTTTTGTTTGATTTCCAAACTAGGTCGTCAGGAATAATGGATCGTGCTTGTATGTGCCGCCAGGAATTTTTAAATCCACATGTAAAATCGACATAACATGGTTTCCTTTCGACGATCAACGGTGCGAAATGAAATTCGGATCATGGACTTATGATGGATTTCAGGTGAGTTTGTGTGGCGTGTTGAAAGTTTTAAGTGCGATGAGGAAACAAATGATAAAGTTTTGCGCCCTTCTGTTGGTGCTAGCCATGATCTGCAGTTTAGCCCTTCTGCAGTTGGCAGCCGATATTGATTTATTTCGCTTCGATGCGCCTGCCATTCATAAAAGCTTTTCCGATGCATTCGACGGAATAATGGAAATTATTGATGCTCGATCGATAAATGTGCACTCAGATCTCAGATCAATGACCGACACAGAGAGAGAACTTTCCATTCGATGCCTGATTATAAATGTAAATGCATTGTCGGAGACTTTTCCTTTATTTTATTTATTTTCAATTATTTCTGCCAATTCAGGTTTTCCCCCTAACGAATAATTTTTCATAAAACACTTCAAAGCGCGGTCGGGAAAATTGCTCGAGTTTGTTTCTGTTGTGATGTTTGAATTGATAAATGCAGCTCTCGACTAACCAAATGGAACACATTTTCAGATTCAGTAAAGTGAGTGAGCCAGCATTGCTTCCAATCGAATAAACCAATTCTCGGGTGACGCGCAGTTTTCATGTTTCCCGTCATCATTTAACGTTTCACACTGAAAATTTATGAAACTTCCCCATAATTTAAACTGAAATTCACGCTCCTGTCGTGAATAAACAATTTATGTTAGTTCAGTGCGATTATAGTACAATTTTCCCTCTCGCTTCCTCCTCATCTCGTCGGTTGACAATTGATTAAATATTTTCATTTGTATTTGTGATTCGTGGTTCAGTTCTTAACCAAGAAACCGTTCGCTGATCATTTCGTCATGAACGTTTCTGGCTCGAAGCTAACATGGAATGAATTTTATTAACTAATTTGTTCGAAAGAATTTTTTCTTTCGCTTCCGTAACGCGAAGGAAAAAGCGTCGTCTTTCTTCAACTTTCACATCACCCTCTTACGTTCGTCGAATGGAAATCTCATTTTGTTGATAAAGATTGAGATGCTTGAGCGTTACGAAGACTGTTTTTTAAGTTAACTGGGAAGGGGGAAGTGCTTTGCGTTCGTCTGTTAGCGACAAGCGCTAAAGCAAGGCAAGAAATAATTAAACGAAGAAACACACGACACTTTCACTCAAATGAATAATAAAGCGCACAAAATGTTAAAGTCTGGTTTCGTCTGAGAATAATGTATCCAACCATCTGACTTTGGATTAATTTACGCAATGAAATTTCCTACTCAAAGATGACGACTGGAGGAACATCGTCTTCTGCACTCATAAAAAGTAAAATTCCTCAAATTCCATTACACTTTCACAAAGGATTACTCGAAGCTCGCTCTCTCTTTCCTGTCTACACCAACAATTTCTGTTCTCTACTTTCCGTTGAAAATCCTTAAATGGTTTTAATGTATTTTTTTCTCGTTTCACCTGGGATGAAGCCGAAATGAGAATTCGCAAAGCTCACGGAATGCTTTTGATTTGTTTGTCAATTACTTTGCGCACCGAATGATTCAAAAATAAAAAAGTCTTTAAAGAAGAAACTTTCGAATCATCAAAGGTGACTTGAGAGGAGGAGATTATTTTACGCTCAAAAGAATCTTTCAAGTATCCTCTCTCCTCCGCTTCAAAGCATCGATGATTGCCGTAATGTTCGAAAGAAAAATCGATTTCTAAAGATTCTCCTAATTCAACAGATAAAAATCCCTTCGATATTATCGCTCCTGATATGTTGCTTTCATTTTGTTTTTATGATTGCCATCCTCTCCTTCTCTGTTACCCTTATTTGACACCATCGATGCCTTTGCTGAGTCTCTCGTTTTTACCGATACGATGCCATCATTCTGATTCGAAAACCGGGTCCTCGTCATAATAAAATATAAAATCCAATATTCTCGGCATGCATATTTTTCCTTTATAATTTAATAAAATAAAATAAACAGTTTCACGGGAGTGACAGAGATGGAGAGAGAATATGAAACGAATTTAAGCTTCGACAAAGGCTACAGGGAGATTAAAAAAATGACTGAAAAGAAATAAATGAATTCGATCAAATTGGTTTTACATAAATTTCTCGTGTCGAGCAAAATTCCAATGACCTCAAAATTAAATTCCCACAAGATAAGCAGAAGAGAACAAAACTGAGTATGCAGGATATTTCGAAATCAATAAGCATCGACAAGATTGCTTCTCTCGGTCTCATTATTCATTAATGTGTTTGAGAACGAAGGCTGTCCAATGCCGAACATGTGTGCGGAACTCAGTAATTCGTCAGGATTATGGTGTCACATGCCGACTATGTCAACGGTAATAGCATTAATGGGGTTAATTCAGAAGAATGCCTTGTACATTGGAATGGAAGCTGTCGTCATGCTTACGTCGCACTTTATTGGAGCGCCCACTTTTCCATTCGTCAAATCCTAATTGAATGACACATCAGAAACTTGCCGATCTTTCAAATAAACCGACCATGACCTGTCGCACAAATCTCGCTCAGGTTTTGTTTCTTGAAAAACACAAGAGTCGCTCTCATAAGAAAATCACGTCAATGTCTTATCATCAATCTTGATGTTATTGAAAGAGCCCCGCAAATATGCCGACGAAAATGGAAATGACTTCGAGTTGATGGCTTAAAGGAATCGTAAAGATTTATGTTTTTTATTTTGGGATTTTTCTGCGAAGGACGACACCCCTTCCGTTAACCCCAAAGTTGCTCACCCCGGGGAAAACCTTCAAATCCAGAAAGCCCTCGAATAAAATTAAATTTCCACGAAGTGCTTCTCTTCTCTCTTTTCTTGTGGAGCAAAAGTAATTTCCGAAGACTTTTTTGAATTGATAAAAATTTAATCAAGCATGGAAACCTCTCGGAAAGCCATTAATATCTCACTATGCCGACGAAAAAAAGTTTGCAATGCAAAGCAGAAGGCAAAAAACTGATGTAAAACTTTTGTAACGACATAATTTATGATCAGTGCTTTTATGAAAACATCTACCGACATCTGTTTGACAAAAAGCCACCGAAAAATCACGTCTTAAACATAAATCAAGAGAGGAAGACATAAAAATTTCGCCATCAAACATTAGTTGGATTCTTCCATTTCTCCGACAGAAAATTTCTGTCATTAATTTTATTGTTTCAGAGTTCTCGGGATGGTCGTTTGATTTCGAAATCAAATTACTATCGATAATCTTGATGTTACTCAATAGTCTCGTTTATCTGTTCAACATTTTTCCATTATCAAGCGAACACCGACAGAGATTTTCTCTTTTTGTGCTTACCAAACAATGAACTGAAAGTTTTCCAATTTGCATTTAAGAGAAAGAATTTCTCGGGAATTTTTGCTCCCGAAATAAATCAATTTTTCTCTTTCTGTTTCTTTTTTGGAAACAAAAAGCTTTTGCATAAACATCGTTTCGGAACAGCTTGAGTGAGAAAGAAATTTATCTCGCCACCAGACACTCTGCCTCATAAATAAACTTTATGCATTTTCATATTTTTCAAATGTAATATTTGTAATTGGAAATTATTGTGTAACACAGAAATGCAATTTTCTCGAGAAGCCTTCAATATTTTCC
The DNA here is from genome assembly GCA_033063855.1 of Smittia aterrima. NCBI lineage: Eukaryota > Metazoa > Arthropoda > Insecta > Diptera > Chironomidae > Smittia > Smittia aterrima. The sequence goes on from CP093831.1 coordinate 27,837,909, forward strand.
ACTCGAGACTCGAGCAGTCATTGGCAACTTCTTTTTTGGCAAACAGTAATTGGAAGCATTCATTTTCAAAGTTCTGAAGTTATTTTATTGTAATTTTGTCACAAAAGAGAGGAAGTTAGCCACATTCAATTATTTCGACTCATGGATCAACATTCAATTCAATGCACGAGCATATTCTGCAACTTTCTCGGGTAATTTCAATTTTCAAAGTTTGTCTTGGAAAGGGCCGAGGAGAGAAAAGTTTTTCCGGGGAAAAGCCTGAAGGCGGGAAAAGGGTTTCGTTCTAAATTTAATGATTAACATTAATAAAAAAGAAAGAGGAGGCTCCATAAATTACGTCCATGGAGATAATTAAATCAGAATTTTGAGAGCTTTTTGAAGCCTCAAATTAACTTAAGTAGTTTTCATCAGCACGAACATAAATTCTCTGAAACACTAAACTTACGTTTTTATAATTTGATCAGATGCAACTTTTCCGGAAAATTAAAAAAACTCTTTTCAGTCGTAAAGAAAGTTTTTTTTTCTGACTTCGTCATGCGAAGGATGAAGAATAAGGAACTGACTTTAACTTATTCATCATTCAATATTTGTTCAGAGTTGAAACTAGAAAATGTTTGAACATTTCCTCGGAATCTCAAGCATCGGGAAATTCTGCATTTTTATTCTCTGAAAAGTCCCGGAAATGGGAGAAGAAAAACTATAAAATTTTAATCGGAAAACTTTTCTTTCTCAACGCGTCATAATAGATAAATTTTGCGTTGCTTAGTTTTAAACCGGAAGGCAACGAAGAAAAAAGAAATTTTGGAGTACGAGGACTGAAAAAATAATTTCCTACAAGTCTAAGCGATAAAATATTGAGGTTCATTAAATTCTCCATCCCAACGATTTTCTGCGATTTCTCAGCGTCTCGTTATTCACTTGCTTCAGCTCAAAGCGTGCCGGCTTAACTTGTCGATGTTCCTCGAACGATGAGAATTTCTGTTGACATTCGCTGATTCCTCAATTTGTTTGAATGTTCTTTCGAATCATCGACGAGAGAGCTCACAAAATTAAAAATTCAAATTTCACGAGAACTTTTAATCTAAATTGAAACAAAGTTCATCAAAACAATTGCTCGTTGAACCTCATTTAACAATTTCCACTAAAAATGAAATTGAAAAGAAAAAAGCGATAAAAATTTATCAATCTCTTAATTTTCTTCTTCCTTCCTTTGACAGACTTTTCAGATGAAAAATTATCATTTAATTTTGTATTCAGAATTCCCATGAAGCTTTCACAATCAACTGATAAATCACAAGAGAGAGAGAGAATATTGATTGTGCGTTAGATTCGGGTGGAGATGCTTCCTTGGACAAAATTCTCATGGTCGGGGGAGACATTTATGGGAAAAGTTTTTGAATTTATGATGCTCTCGAGTTGGCACTAGAACCTTTCTCACACTGTTTGATGAATAACAAGTTCGAACGCATGGAATACTTGCACGATCCGAAATATGTTTGCGAGATACACTTGGGAAAAATTTACTCACTGACAGCTTTCGATAAATGTTCTGATCTGATTCCCTCTCACAACAGAAATTAACTTCTCATCGACTCGAGGGAAAGTTGAATTTATATTTTCAATTTAAACAAATTTGCATCAAGATACGAAGATTAGTCGTCTCAGATATCATAAACTGCTGACGAAGTTCTCTCGAATTTCTCGTCTCGAATTCAACAACGAAAGTCGATATGAATGATTGAGATTGTTTGGACGGTAATTTATGTTATTTACTCTCGAAGAGGCGAGTGAAACAAAGCTTCGCATTCCCTCCCCGCAACTTTCATTCAATAAAATGTTTTTTTTTCTTCCTCCTAATGTTTGCTGATTTGCAAAACTGTTTCTCTTGCCCTTTTCTCTCCCTTCATGGTTCTTATGTAAATCGCTTTTTAAAATGCTTTCCGTGCTGGAAATATGAGGCTCGCCCTTTGTAGTGCGGTTAAGAATGAAACAGGAAAAAGTTTATTGTTGATTGATTTGAAGGATATAAAAAGGAGAAAAAGGCTCTTTCATCAAGAGGCGCCCTGCTACGAACAGATGTTGCCATCCCCAAATGAAATCGGAAATAAAAAAAAATGTGAGAAGGATTTTTCACGCGAAATGCCAGACGACTACGAAATGTCATGCTCTCGCTCTGGTCATTTTTAATTCAAGAATTTTTATGTTCGATCCTAAACCGGTCAGAAAAAAAAGAGATTTCAAGAGAGCATAAATCTCAGAGCAAGATGGCAAAGAATCTTTTTTTTTGCTGTAAGATTTATTAAAGATAAGGCTGCAGACCTTTTCATTTGGGTCGTCAATCTCATTCAAAGCCCGAGAGATGGCGAAGGCGTTGAAATGTTTAAGTAAAAGGAAGGACGAATTGTTTCTATGGAGTTTGAGACTTCAAGGGTGTCGCTTCGCTGCACAAGGCCAAATACTCTCGACTAGATCAAACTCTTTTGTATATTTCTCTGAAAAGTTTTACGGAAAATTCTTTGGAGACTTGTTATAATTAATGATCTTTCTATTTACACAAAAATTTCGTTGACAGCAAAGCATTAAAATCTGTAGCTTATTACGGCGACAGTCAATAATGTTATTGACGCTAATCCCAAGTGCGATGATCCTTTGCTACACAACCACTCAGTGTCAGATGGCTCTCTAAAACGATAATCACAATAAATCACTTGAACACATTTTTCTCCTTCGTTTTTCCCGTTCACTCAACAACAGTTAATCGATATTTTTCATCTGGCTACAAGCGCTAAATAATAAACAACGACACCTTCACCTTGTGATATCAATTTATAGCGTTGTAGTGACTCTCAAGAGACTTTCAAGCAGAGAAAAGTATTGCGTGAGTGCTGTGCGGAGCCAAGTTGAACACATGACGAGATTTAAGATTTATTCTCTTGCCAAACAAAAACAAAAATAAAGAACGAGAGTCACAAATGAATTTCTCTAAGCCTAATTTAAATTCGAGACTGGTCTCTCACAAAACAGCGAACATTGGACAAGACGACAAATGTTTCATATGAAAAAGAAAATATTTACAAAATTCCAATGATTCCACATGCGAGTCGTCCTCCAGCATTTCCTTTTAGAAAGAAGAAGAAGAAAAGTTTAAGAAACGGAAATTTATTTTCCTCATTTCAATCTTACCAGTTTTGGTTGAGTCGGGATGGTCAGTGCGGCCGAGATCATCTTCATCAGAATGTACAACGACAGCCCGTCCAATTATGCTTCGGCTTCCAAAGAGTGTGATGACTTTGTCGGAATATGATGTCGACACCTTGCCGTTTGCATCCGCCGCAATATTTCCCAGATCTCCAACGTGTCGAACGGAATCATCACGATCGCCATGAGTCAATTTGTCTGGGTTGTAGTGACCACCCGTGCTCCTGTTGTACGACACAAATAAAGTTTATTAGATTAGCTCTTTCTCCCTTCGCTTCAATTTCAATTTGTTGGAGTGACTTTTAAAGGAAATATTCTTTTTTTTTTGCTTTCTCGGATACTCACACACATCCGCCGGTAAGATCTCCCCTGGAGTTAAGAAGGAATTAGATTTAAATAAATTCAAAATAAAAAACAGAAAAGGGAAAGACAATAAAACTCACTTCTCGTGAACATGGAAGCCGTGCTTTCCGGGCGTCAATCCAATGATGTCAATCTCAATGAAGACGGCTTCGGTGCACGATGACTGCGAGAACGTAATGTCTAACGATCGAAAAGGAGGGACGGAGCTAATTTTAGTGGCAATTCAAGACTTAAAAGATTATCGTTCACATACTTCCGAACACTTTATCTGAGAAGCTAAGCACAGCGATTGCTTTCGCTTTATCGTCACCATAAACAGAGCAAACACTCAGACAGGCGATGAAAACGATGACTAAGGATTTCATTTTGATGTGCGACCGTTTAAGCTGAATCTATCGAATGTAACTGATCTGGAAAAATTGAAACATGAACTCTCAACGGTGCGAACTTCAATCGTTCCCCTCCATAAACATTTCTTTCGCCAGCTCGCTCGACAAGTGAATTAATTCGCAATGAAACGAGTCGAGAAGCGATATTAATAATTCATTTGTGCTTAATGTTGTTTTTGTTTTTTGCTTTATCTCTCGCTCTCGTCGATGATCGAGTGTAAACATCGCTTGAGAAGCAGCTCGAGTTGTATAAGTTTTCTATGCTTCGCGCTTGACAAACAAAATAAATCCAAAGCGAACGAGAGAGAGAGAGAGAGAGTGAGAGGAAGAAAAGCTTGGGGGCATTGACGGTAATCTGAAAGGCAAGTATTGAATGTGTTGCTCTCGAATCGTTGTCATTCGTGAGCTAAGGCCACTAAAATGTTGTAAAACAAGGCAAGTACGAGTCTCAGGGTGACAAGCGAATACTCCGTTAAGTTCATTCTCTGTTGCTTCCCTTCATTTCAAATTAAAAAGGAAAAACTTTGCGATAACAGACAAAAGTTAAAAGTTTTCCGCTCGATGAAACCTTTTTTGCCAGAAGTTCACATCAAACAAGTTGATTGTCTTGATTTTTCGGGGAGAGAAAAAAGCTGTTCACAACATTTTGATATTTCGTTCTCAACAAGCAATTATCGATTTGTTGTTAGTGACTTCGCGGTTTCATAAGCGACGCTGTTTTGTTATGAGCGAAGCGCGGAATGTCCTTGAGGCAGGTCGCAGACGAGAGGCGAAGAAGAATGCACGAGGCACTTCAACGTTAAAACGTAAAAAGCCAAATCACGAGATATTTGTTTCTGTTTTCAATAAAACGATTAATCAATTTGCGTAGCGACCTTTAAAATTGAGTTTTAATTGAAAAGACCGGAAGGTAATCAGGTCAGAAAATCGATTTATTACTTTGACTCCATCTCAGCTTCGAACTTGATTGAAGTTTAAATGAAAAAGAGAAAATGGATTTTTAACTTGCACAAACTCAAGAACTTTCGTTTCGTATCAACTTGCACGTTCTAAACACGAACCAGCTATAACAATATCAGACCCAAACTGACCGTAACAAGCAAGAGAAAAAATTGAATAACTTTTCCGAACTTTAACTTTAAAAACTCGTTCGGTTGCTAAACGAAACAGCAAAATTTTACCTCGTTTCACTCTCGTTGCTCTCGCAAAACTGAAGAGAACCTCACAGAAATTTCTGTTGCTTACCGTTTACAGCAAAAAAAAATATTTTTAGTGGCGTGTGCAATTTTTTTTTGTGCTAAATGAATTTTTTTCATCTTTTCTCTAATTAATGTTTACATTTGAATTAATTTTTTTGTCTCTCTGTTGCATGACACTCAACGCACACTTGTTATCGTTGTCAGTCTCGTTTGAGTTATGGGCTATTAGTCAATAAGTGACATTTTCGAAAGAGAAAAAAGAATTGCTGATTAGATAAGAAGACGAGAGACTTACGAAGTCTTTAAGTGGAAAAACTTTAATTTTTTGAAACCAAAATTAATTTAGTTTCGTCCACAATTGCCACAAGATTTGTTAATTTCTCGGGAAGCTTTAATTTTGATTGATTATCTTAGTAAGCGTTTGAGACAAGTTGTTGAACTTTTAGAAATCTGATAAGTCGGCTAATCTCTATCCTCGGAGTTTCCACAATGATTCGCGTTATCTGATTTAACGTGCGAGAGAGTTCGTACCGTTTTAATGATTCTCCGTTTGATGACTTTAATTATCTAATCACAGAACTTTAGAGAACTTGAACAGAACGCTTGTCATTGCCGAACGCGCAACTAGAACTGAATGAAACGGCCTGAGCTTGATTCAATCGTTTAGCGTGTGTCAATTCAGTTTCATTCAATTACCGGCGCACATAACGAAAGGTAATGGGAGACCCGCTGATAAAAACGAGACACAAATGATAGAGATCGAGAGAGTCACGGCCACTGATGATTATAGTTTGCTGATTTCTATTATTACTCTGAGCTCTAGTTCATCTCTTTCCACGAAGGATCTTTTCTCTTCTTTTTTATCGAAAATCATTCGAATAATATTTTTCAAATGTTGTGTGTGAATGTGTTGGGATGACAACGTTAAGAGGTTCAAAGCTCTCTCTTTCACTCTTCCTTTCGACAATATCAGTGATTGCATAATGTAATCAGTTTATCTCTCTTTCTCACGTCAAGTCGCCCCTTTCTTTAACCTTGACAAATTATTATAAATGTGTCACGGTTAACATCAACAAATTACTCGATTCAATGACTTAAGGTAGCGTTAAAGATTGATGTGTGATTTTGAAGAAAAGCTTCATAAATGGATGACAATAAGAGCTTGGCCTACTTTCAGTGACAAGCGTAGACATAAGAAGAATATCTCATCAACGGAGTTCAGAGAGTGAGAGGACACATTGCTCCTGTCATGATGGAAATATAAATTACTTCGAGAATATTTTTCTTTACAGAAGACTCAACAAAGCAAACTTAATCTGAGTAGAGTGATTTCACCTCACATAACTCAAAAGCCAAATATCTCTTTAGATATTTATAATTTCGGACGAAGTGAAGTTTATTTTTATTGCATCTGCTTCTCCCTTGAGAGACTTCACTTAGCGTTTCACTTCTCGGAAGAAAGTTTTGGTAGTTTTAAGTTCGTTACTCTTCGTTGAACCTCTCACGAGCTTGGCTTTGGGTTTGTTTGCCAATCAACTTAATGGGGTTTCATCTGTGCATCATCCATGACAGGATTACCTTCCATAGTCGTAAAGCAGAGATCATGTTAAAGGCTCTTGACTATCCTCATTCACATTCTCTTCAATATACAATGCGAATTCTCTTTTCTTTTTTTTATGTTCACGAATATTTAATATCAAACATTTTGTACTGCGCTTTATGACCTTTCCTTATCTACTTCTGCATAGAAAATGATTTATTTTCATATTTTTCTTCATGGACTTGTTTTAAGCTCATGTTGGCAGACATCAACAAAAAGTTTGACGTTGCAGACACAGCAAGAGAGAGAGAGAGATAGTTTGCATATGAAAAAGGATCCGAGTAGAAGGAAAACTAATCTTGAAAATTCAAATCCTATGTAAATCATTCACTCAAATAAAGGTGAAATGTCATAAAGAAAGAAGAGTCAGTCAATATAAAGCTTCTCATTTCAAGTGTACTCTAGTCACGATATTTGTGCAAATATTTGTTACGGCTACGAAAGAACACTTGAGCTAAGTGAGTGAATCGAAAGCGAAAGAAGATTATGTCTTTGTTTGCGGAGAGAGAAATGCTTTCAATAGTGTCGAGAATGGTGCTGTGTCGAGTACACTGCTGTGATTGTAATAACGAGCATGCTTTAGACTAAATCAAAACAGATTTAAAATGAAGCTAGTTTGAGGGTTTGTGCGGAGGTTACGTGGCTGAGAGAGATTGGAGAAGCTTGAGGAGTTCGCTTGGAAGTTAATTGACCAAGAAAGAAATGAGAGAACTCTAAATATGTATATTATATTATATATATGTATATTATATTATATATATTATGTATAATATTATATATATTATATTATGTATAATAATAAAATAAAAATGAACGTAATTGACGAACGACACCTTCAACAAAACTTTTAAATTTATCACTCTCGTGTAATTCCGTGCAGCGGTCACAGTCTTGAAAACATTTGAGTGGAAAGTGCAAAATAATTATTTTATTTATGAATGTCTACTAACTCAAGCAAACGAGCTTATCCGATTTTCAAAATCTTCAATTCTAGCAACACTGCTGTTCAATGGATTACGAAATCGATTTTCTCTTTTCTTCTCTTACATAGGGAAATAGCAGGGAAAAGCTTACAGAGTTTGAAGTAATCTCAGTTTAATACTGACTTGCTACTTAATGATGGGGAAATAACTTTCCAGCCAAATAAGTTGATTAATTTTACTTTACACTCTTTCGAGTCGGTTCAACGCAATGTTAAAGCTTATTCCTCTTCTGTCTATTAAATTTTATTATCCAAAAAAAGATGTGATCCTGATATATTGAATGTTTCGAACCTTTCGCTTCAATGACGATAACAGAAAAGCTATCTCATGTAAACCTTCGAATAATTACGGCTTTAAAATAAAAGCAAATTCATTCTGCAAAGTTGAGAAAGTTCTTTTCGTCAAAATTGTTTACGTAATGATTATTCAAAGAGATAAAACGTGTTTAATGCTTTTTTTCCAACATTAACGATTCTCGACAGCAATGAATTATGTGCTTTTGGCTTCTTCTGGACTCTTCAAAAAGTCTCAACCAAAATGAAAACGTCAGACGTTTGAGGAATTGAATTTTGCTGACGGAGCAATTATAATTCAATAAAGAAACAATGACTGGTAATGGAGAAAGTTGACGTAAACTTGATTAGAAACTATTTGTGGATCGATTTCGTGTTTGAACTTAAAGTTTATCTAATTCTTCCACTTGCATGCTCTTCAATTTGAGAGAAGTTTACGAATTGTTGAATATCTGAGAATGATTTGCTTTACATTTCAAATGGCAAAGTTATAAGCTAACACCTTGCATGCGAATGTAGAAGAAGTTGAATGGAACATTTCAAGGGATTTCGGGTTAAAAAGTTAAATTTTGTAACCAACAAAAAAAAATTAGAAAATTAACTTTTCTTGTGTCAACATCATTTCGCTTTTTGTGATTCAATGTTTTTCAAGTTTGTCATTGCTTAATGACATGATTTACGATAGTCCCCTTAATAACGAATCTCTCATGAGATGACGACGAAAAGCTTTAAAATATTTCATTTCGTAACCGTCGTTTGAAGGAAAGTAGTTGAAGCCTTTTTTCCCTTTTTCTGCATGAACATTGTTCGGTGAAGAGAGAAAATTTCTCTCCTTTAAAGGCAAACCCCACAAATTTGCTTTACATTTGAATTTATTGAGAGTTTAACGAAGCTTAGAACTATCTGGTCTCACACCTTTTTTTTATCCCCGAGAAAGATTTGTTCAATTTAAACGAAGCAAAGGCTTTGCTTTAAGTGAATCAGGACGAATATCAATTAGTTTCTTTGTTCAAATATTCTCATTCGTCTGATGCTTGATAAAATATTTATTCTAGAAGAGAAGTGATATCGCGACTGTCTTTCTCTCGGTCATATCAAGTGATTTTCGAGATCACGAAGAAGTCAATTCGAGAGATACAAGCAAAGCAATTTGTCTCGAATCAAAATAAAAAGAAAATATTCCTCAATTCAATCATCAGATGTGGTTTTAGGAAGATGCTCTCCTTGCATGCTAAATGTCAACCCAAGCAAAGTTTTTCTAAGCGGAAAAATAAACATTCGAGTCGATCTATTCCCTGCAATTGTAATCTCCCCGTATCGCTTGCAATTCATCGTTTGACTTTGGATTGAAAACATCTTTTCGTATGCGACTCTATAAATCTCTTTCTCTTCTTTTTTGAGGAGATGGATGTTCATCCATCATAGATTGCTCAACGTCTAAGAAGAAATAAAACTTTTTAAATGAATTCCGTTCAGCTCTTCGCCGAGTAAATTGAAAACTTCTTTCTTTTCTTCTCTTTACCTCTCGTCGTCGTCCTCGTTCCTTCGAAATCAACATTTTTCGTCGTATTTATTTAAGGATTCATATGCACGTACTATATTGCAGCATCAGCAGCAGCTTAAGCTCCGTCCCACTTCATTTTGACGTGAATTGCATAACTGCAGCCGCCTCACTCTTCTCACAGCCTTGTATCATCGTGCTGTGTGTATTCGAGCGCATTCCTTTTGCATGCTCATCCGAAAATGAGGAAAAATGCAACCAAACTTTGTATAGAAATTAAATGAAAACTTTTCTCTTCGTTGCTCAACATATTTTTCAACTCTTGAATGATTCTTCAAAATGTTTTTGCTTTTCCTGTCGAACAAAACCATGAGAGGAGAATTTCATTTAGAAATCAGTAAAAAAAAGCTTTTGAAAAGCACAATAGTCTTGAACTTAATCGATGCAATCTCGAGATATTAGAAAAGTTTATTCAAGTCGAACTCTTGGTCTCGTTTGAAGAAATCTTAGATTGGAGAATCTCCTGGAATTTATTGAAAAGTGAAGCTCAAATGTTACAGCATCTTTAGGTTTGCAAGAAGATTAATGAAGATTTCATGAAGAACTTTTGTCATTTAAAACTATTTAAGCATTTTATTTCAATTTGTCATCTCAGCCGCGTTGGGATTTTAATTTCGTCATGTTGTCGTTGTCTTCGCAACTTCTTCGCTTTGATTAATTTCTTTTCTGCTGTCAGTGAAGAGTTTAAATGCTCTTACTCATCTTTTGGATTCTTCTTTTGTTGTTTCTTCGGATGAATTAAGCTTTTTCTCGTGTTGGGAGATCGTTTTTATTCTCGTCACATCATTTGAGTTATGCCAAATGATTCTTCACAGAAAAGTTTTCTTTGTCGCTTCCACTTCGAGAAAGTTTAACTCTTCTCGCTTGACTAGATTAGTGAACCCATCATCCATTGTAGGAAATTACATTACGAAGCTTTCAAAAAATAAAACGAGAAAGATCTTAAAGATAAAAAAAAGGAAATCTTGGTTTTAAATACTTCACAAAGCTCTCTTAGCTCTTAGCCTGAGGAGAAGTAATAAAACTTGATGTCAGGATTTTCTTTCTTTCGCTTAAATTACAACCGAAACTATTTGCGGATCCTTTCGAAGGACAAGAGTTCCTTAATCTTTGATGAGGACTCTTAAGATTCGATAACTGCACAAGAGCTAACGAGAACAAATTGCATTTTCTATTCCCATCTGCAAGATTATCTCTCAAGTAGAGGTTGTTGGCAAGGAAATCGCTTTCTAAATGTTATAAATGATAGTCGATGAAACAATGAGAGTCACTTCCAGAAGCGAAAAAGCTTCGAGGTGGGCTGCACCATTTCTCTTGCTTCAATAAATAAAAAAGAAAAACTTTTTTCAAGAAGCTTTGCATTCCTGGAAAGCTCAAAAGCACAAGCCGCATAGTCGAATGCTCTATAATTGAGCGGAAAAAAATTCCAACATTATACAAGAACGGGAGGGGGAGGACGAAAAACTTGAACTAAATAACTGTTTTGCGAAATTCTTATTCATCGCTTTTCCTTTCTGCTGCTGTGCGAAATAAAAAAAAAATTAGAATTTCGAAAGTTTCCTCCGAGTTTTTGCTTTTTGTTCTGAGGAGGGAAAAGTTGCGTTGGAAATTCCTTGTGACTTCAAGAAGTCCCCGAATAAATCAGAGAGAAACTTTTTAATGTTTCGCTTTTCGAATAGAAATGTCACTAGCTTGACGAATATTCCCTGAGGAGCTTTCAAGTTTTTGTGTTCTTGCAGATTGATCGTTCGCTTCGAATCTTGTGAATTTCCCGGGGAACAACGAGAACAATTGCAGTTTCCGAACGAGAAACTTTTCGCCTCCTGCCATCAATCGAAATGAAAACTAAAGCAAATAATTTCCAATAAAAGATTTAAAAACAAAATGTGTTTACATTCATTAATTTAGTTAAAGCGGAAATGAATCAATAAATTATCGGCTTGAACTTTTTTCCTCTCCCTCTCTCTCGAGATTTCCTCTTTCAACAAGTAATTGTGGCTAATTAATAATTAATGATCCCTTTTCCATTTTTCATTCGCAGCTGGACGTGCAACTTCAAGACGAAGCTGGTGGTGATATTAGCAGTTTTATAACAAATGGAGAATGGGATCTTTTGGGTAATCAATTGGCATTGCCATAGTTAACGATAAAATTCTCTAGTTGTATATAAAACCCTACATATCTCCGTGTTGTGTGAGTGTTCGTGTGATTATGTGTGACACACAAAACCCCGACGCAAGTATTTCATATCAAGTTCAGACAACAATATAACTTTTTACATTAAAACTTATATTCTTACCTGAGCCTCATTCCCATTTAATCCCATTCCACCAAACCACACCAAACTAAAGAGCTTAGACCCTCATACACGCGGCTGCTCACATCATCATAGAGAAGAGAGAAAAGCAGATCACAGAACTGGAAAATGCTTCGTAGCTGATTGTTATGTTATTGCACAATTATCTGAGCGATATAAAAATAGTGTCCGAACTCCGAAATTAAGGTGAACTGAGCTGAAACTTATATCATGGCCGTTGGTAGTGTAATGGACGAAAAAGAGAGAAAAAGTTTCCTCTTCCACATCACTAGAATCAATTAGACTTCGATCGAACCCTCAACTCAATTAGATTAATGCTAAACACATAGAAAGCGACGTAACTTATGTTTATTGTTTATGCTTTGATAGTTTTAACGTCCGAATGGTGATAACTTTCATTCTCCTTCTCTTTTATTTTATTTCAACGAGTAATGATTCGCAAATGACGACACTTAAGCTTTGAAAGATCTCTTTCTTGTCTTCTCCTGTGAAGTGCCAACAATCAGCAATCGTGCGCTTAATGTCTCCTTCTGTTCCAAGATAATTAGCCATTAGTTCTCTTACACACCAAGTTCATTAGATTTAGCGACGCTAACTTCTCTTAATGGCGGTAGCATTCGTTCGCTTAATGTATTTGATGTGTGCCTTGATTTGTAACAATAGAGACGACCCAGTCCAGTCTGTGAGAGAAGCTTTCACAACTACACGAACTTAACTTTATCGTGATTTTAGTCTTAACTCCTTTTGTTGGATATTTCTCTTGTTTCTTCTTCAACCGAAACTCGTTAGGTGTACCTGGTCAACGTAACGAAATCTACTACAATTGCTGCCCCGAACCCTACATCGACATTACGTTTGCAATATTGATACGAAGGAAAACGTTATATTACTTCTTCAACTTGATCGTGCCATGTGTTTTGATTGCGTCGATGGCATTGTTGGGCTTCACTCTGCCGCCAGATTCTGGCGAAAAGTTATCTCTAGGTGAGTTGAAAGGAAAATATGGAAAATGTTTGGTGTGAAAAATGGAATGCAATTAGGAAGTTGATGCTTTCAGTGTCATTTAGCAAAAATAAATTCTCGCAATTCATTCTCCTTCTCTCGTGTCATGCACGTTCAAGTTGCCTTCGAGAAGAAGAGTTCGCTCGCTTGCAAGAGAAGGAATGCACGATATTAATTTTAATTCAAAACAATGTTTAAGCTTCACGTCAGCACCGAAACACATTAACCAAGCGCAGAGGGAGGTTTAAGGAAAAGTTATGAGTTCCTTGGAGAATTTTTTAAGATTTTCCAAAGGAGAACGAAGGGAAAAAATCCCCTTTGGCGATAAACAGTGAGAAAAGCCATAAATTTTCCCCCGGAAATCAATCAACGGCGAAAGAAGCGAAGAACATAAATTTCACCTAGCGCAAGATCTGAGCTCGTCAATCAAAAGTTTAGCAAAGAAAAGCGATCTCAATGCACACTAGAAGAGACTCCTTACGAGCAATTAAGCAATGTTAGAGCTCTCGGCTGTAAAGTTTATATGCAGACATTAATGAAGATGAAATGACGATGAAGCTGCTTTTTATCTCGTTTCCCTCTTTGCATTTTCTGATTTTGTAATTGCATTTCATGCACCCCGAGCAACTACACAGCTACACTCAAACTTTCCGTCTCCCTTGAGCTGAATAAACTCGTTCAAACAAGCATTTAGATCATCATCATGAACGTTAACCTCCAACGCTCGTTGAAAGAAAGGTTCTCGAGTACTAAACAGACACTCGTGCCATGTGGAATTGTTTAATTGCTTTGCTTTCGTTGACAAAAATCCTCTTACTTCAAATTTACTTTCTTTATCTTCTTTAGGAGTTACTATACTGTTGTCTCTTACCGTCTTCCTAAACATGGTGGCCGAAACAATGGTAAGTCAATAATTTCACGTCAAGGTCAATATAATATATAACTTTGAATATAATAAATATAATATATCAAAGGTCAATTTAATATAATATATATATCTTTGAATATATAATACATCAACAATCAACTTCTTCTCCCTTTTCTAGCCGGCCACTTCAGACGCTGTGCCTCTTTTAGGTAAGAAGGTTTAATTGTGCTTTCAGACATTCTCTCTCTTAGCTAGCTCTCTGTGAAATGATAACGAGATAAAGAGACGAATGAATGAATGGTGGTTTGTACAGACAGAAAAGCGGTAAAAAGAAAAGAGAAAGGGAATTTTCTGTAAAAAAAAAGCTCATAAAATATTTCGCATGCCTCCATTCTCTTCATGATTTCACATTACACAAGCATTCATCAAATCATATTCGCTTCGTGCACATGAGACTTGTGGGTGGGTGTGCGCGCGTAAGCTCTTTTCTCTCCATCTAAATTGAAGTTCGCTACAGAGATTCACGTTCTTTATTTTTGCCGCTTCTCTGCTTTCTTTTTCTTCCCCATCTGGCTTGTCAGAGGTGGATGACTTGGCTCTGTGGTTTACGGCGAAAGAAGAGACTGCTGTAATAAATATCTCACTTTGCATTTTCACAGGAACTTATTTCAATTGTATCATGTTTATGGTTGCATCGTCAGTCGTCAGCACGATATTAATCTTAAATTATCATCACCGAAATGCCGATACACATGAAATGTCTGAGTGGGTAAGTGACGGGGAGAAGAGGAAAAGAGACCAGATCAGACGAGGTTGAGTTAAAGCCCACTCTTGCATCTTATGCATATACGATGATTCTGATGAATAATTAAACGAAGCGAGTTGCCGGAATTGATAAAGTTTCACTCTCAGTTTCCTTCTCTATTGAAGAAGTACAAACATTTCAGCAACTCGCATCATCCACTTGGTACTTTGGTATCTAATATTGCTCCTGTGAAGTTGCATTTTGCTTTGCAAACAAATTCACTCTCCGACTCTTCTAAAGTGAGTGAAGCTTTGCACGATTTACTGGCGATTTCATTTGAAATTAATCGATAGCCATTTCTCACGTTTCTCTCTCGATGCTGTCAGAAGCGATAGAACTTTATGCAAAGTAGTATCGTCCAGAAGCTGATCAATTGTCGAGGAGGCTACTCTTTGATGTCAGATCAGAATAAACTTACGCTTTGGCTTTATTTCCCATGCTCCCTCTGATCGTTCGCATCTCATAAATATTTAATGTGCGAAGAGCTAATCAATTATTTCCTTTTCCATTTTCCTCTCGCTCATTCACTTTCTTGTTCATCCATCCGCCGAACGAACAACTCCGCAAAACGACGTATACGATGAATGGAAACTGATTTTAGATTCGAGTAGTGTTCCTCTATTGGCTGCCATGTTTATTGCGAATGTCTCGGCCCGGACAAGAATCGTACGAGTGCGCTCCCATTCCAATCGGCAGCAACAGTGAAAAAACTAAGCAGATGAACGACGTCGAGCTACGGGAGAGGTACGTTTCGTTCCGGCCTACATCGTCATCATTTATCTCCTCCACTCTCTCTCAAAAAATATTTAATTGCTTTCAATCGATTTTTGCGCGAGCCGCGTTGTCTGTGCCGCCGCTTCACGGGAAGAATTTCGCTTTAAAAACAAGAGCAAAAGCTTTTCCTGGTGAGTGGTGGCAGCAGGAGCTCGTGAATCTCGACGGTCGAGTGTGAAATATACTCTGATTGCTTAAGCATTAATCAATTCCAATTAACGTTTGGTCGCTTCTTTTCATTTCGCCGCAAACACTTTCCAGGTCATCAAAATCATTGCTTGCCAACGTGCTCGACATTGACGATGATTTCCGTTGCAATCATCGCTGTAACACGTTACCACATAACCCGACGTATTATCGCACGGTCTATCGAACGGGCGAGGACGGAAGCATTGGCCCAGTGGGAGGAATGGGACCGGGCGGTAACCGAATACATGAGACAGTTTCCCATACATGCCTCAGCTCGTCTGCCGAGTATGAATTAGCATTGATACTAAAAGAACTTCGCGTTATAACTGACACGGTAAGCTTTAACTTTTCCTCATTAACTTTATGCATAATTTAACAAAGAGCGAGCTATTTTATTGCTTTCAACTTGAAGTCGAAGGAGATTTCAATTGAGTTCCCTTTTTGAGTTTGTTAAGGAAGCGAAAGTAATCCTTATTAAAGTTCCTTGGATGGATTTGATTACAGCGACAGAGAGAGCTTTAAGAAATTTCATTAATTGGTCATCAAGTATTCTCTAACGCAAATCTTCTCCCGCAAAGGTTCTCCCCCGTTGCAATATTCATCTCAGAACGAAACGAACGTTCTGCGTAGCTTTGTTTTATTCATGATTAAGATCCTGCGATTATCGCAAGCCGCCTTCTCCCTTCTCCGTCCGTCACGCTTAGTTTTATTGTCTGGAGATTTCTCTTTTCAGTGATTTACACATTTTCATTTCGTCCTTCGCTTTTGGTTCGCTCTTCGGCTTTTCATCTAACGAAAGTGATAAATCTTCAATTTTCTTAATTAATAATCTATTTGTTCTGTCTCGTTTTCGCTCTTCGATATTTGTTCCGTCAACTTGCGAATTTGTTTGTCGTCTCAATCATCATCAACTGTCATCTGTCATCTCTCTCGAATGTCTCGCTTTGTGCTTTCGATTGATCGACCGGTCCAGCTGCGAAAAGAAGACGAGACAAGTGAAATTACAAAAGACTGGAAGTTCGCTGCGATGGTTGTTGACCGTTTGTGCCTTATCATATTCACAATGTTCACAATAATTTCAACAGTAGCTGTCCTCTTCAGTGCACCAAACTTCATTCTATAACCGCTGACGTCGACTTCTCGTTCTAAAACAAGTCAACGTTGTTACATCGTAACGATAATAATAAAGGTTAAAAAGTAATATCCGAATCGATATAGGAAGAGAGAACGTCTCCTCGTTAGGTTGGGTGAGTGAGAGAGAGAGAGAAGAAGAAATAACTTGTCATTTGATATCGTTTTGTTAAAAGTAAATGCTCAAAGGTTAGCTGGAGGAGTTTTATTTTTCTTAGAAATCCTTGAACTAAAAAAAAGAGAAAAAAAAATGTTTCTTTGTCGTTAAATTTTTTATAATGAAATCATTGGTGCAGCATCAGGATCAAGACTCATCCTCTCTCTCTCTCTCTCTGCCTCCGGAGGAATCCTTCAATCTCCATTTCATTTCACAACAAATGAAGCACAGGAATCAGCGTCCGCCTGATGATTTAACGGCGCACATACTTTAAAACGTTAAGCGAAAGTGTTCAGTAAGTTATAAATATTTCCCTGAAAAATAACTCAGTGGCTGACGAAGCTTTGGAGGGATGAAATATCTTATCGCATAGATAACGTCGAAACCTAGATTGATTTGAATTCTTTCTCGAGACCGGAAATTACAATTTTGAGTGCTCTAAGTTAACGTTTATTCTATTCCTAAAAGACGAAGCATTAACGTTTAGTTTGGAGCGAAAATTGTTTTACCTTTTGAAGAAACTTTCTACAAAGAAAACAAGAATTTTAAAGTTAAATTCCGAAAGGGTTTGCCGAAAGAATAATTATCTTGAAGGGATGAGTTTGAATGTTAGGTCAAACTATCGACAGATCCCTTCTCAAGTTTATTACTTTGAGGCCTCACGAAGAAACCCAATTAACTCGTCGGTTGATTGCTCTCGCTCTCGTTTCTTTATTTTTATTATGACAACAACTCGTGTTGTGAAAGTGATACTTTCGCCATCGCAAATTATGAAACCGGATGCAGAATAAATATATTTAAAATTACCCATCCGCGCATATTAAATTACACAAACACTGTTACACTCGTGTGTTCTGTTTGCCTCAACCATCGCGACACTCGAAACCAAAAAATTTCGGCTATGAACCTGAAGAGAGTTGAGTTGTGAGTCACACATTGTAATTTAAAATTTAAATATTTAAAGAATTAATTACGAAAACTTGTTTATTGTTGAATTAATTATATAAAGAGGAAGTTTCAAAGCATTTAATATGAATAATGATATTAAAGTTTAGTCAGTAAGTGTCTGAGTGGAGCAACGAGCTCCGCGCAGGGAAAATTGTAAAAATGAGAAAAAAATGTAAACATTTTTAGGCGTGAAAATCCTAAATAACGTTAGAAGCGTAGTTAGCAAATTTTTTTACCGACGGCAAAGTAGCGAGACTAGCATTCAACTTGATGCATTTGTAAATCTCTCTTGGCGAAGGGAATAATGTTCGAGTTGTTATGCAATAAAACAAACATTTCTCTCTCTCTCATATCTTCATCCTTAAAGCTTCATTCACCAAACAAGACAAGGGAGCGGGAATGCTTTGTTAGTTACGTGATCTTCTCTCTCAAAAGAAAAGTTGTGCAATTGACAAACTCATCCCAAGGGAGCGCATTTTGTGGAGGAAGCAATTCTTCTTTTAAACAACTAAATACATAAATCAGGTTGCATCGTTGGGATCCTTTAAAGCCAATGTTAAATAACCTTAGGGAGCTCTTACTAATAAAAGTGAAAAGCTTTTAAAAGCTTACGAGTGAAACCAAAGTTTGAAAGTCATTCAAGGGAAGATTGATAACTCCACTGAGAGCGACAACTGAATTAAAAGCGCATTCGGTGACACAAAATATTTTCATCGACAGTGAAAGCTTACGCAGCTCTCTGTCACAATTTAATCCGAAAATCTCATGAACTTAGTTAATCTCCTTCCTTATGAGAGAATAATTCCAGCTTTTCAAGCTTAAAATAGTTTTAAGTTTTCATTTGAATTTCCCGGAATGATTTTTGATGTCCCACTTTTTTTCCGCCTCTCCGCACAGAAGCGAATGCTTTTCACTCAAGAAGACCTCGCATCTGTGATATTCACGGTTTTTTAAATGCAGCTTTCGGCTCTTCCGGAGATTCGTTGGACGTTTTCGTGCCTCGTGTGCATGAAGAGCAAGCCAAGCATGAAGAATGAAAACTATTTCCTTTGAAAAAGTGATTTTTTCCTTTTTTTAATTTATTGGCTGAAGGAAAAAAGAAAAACTGTGAAAACAACTGATGGGCGAGCTCAACGAGAAGCTCGACGATGAATAAAAATGATAAGCGATTCATCTTGAGTAGCGAAATATTTTTTCCCACGAAGACATTCCCGTCGACTTCTCCGCAAATAATTGATGTTTACGAGCCATGCAAGAGAAAGGAGAAAGTTTCCCTTCGACTCGTTATTTCCTGTCATCCCAAATGCGCTTGTGGAAATGAAAAAAAAGTTTTCCCTTCGTTTCTAACTGCAATTCTCACAAATAATTTTCAATATTCCTTCCTCTGCTCTCCCATTGTTGGAGAACAAATCATGATTTAAAGTAAATCTCAAATGTTTCGAACCGTTCAACCGCAAGTTCTGGTGATGGCAGAATCTTTCAACAAAACTTTCAATTTCGATTAACATGACAACACAGTCAGTGAAACCACATTTAACACATCGTTCACACTTTGTAAAGCACACACTTCGCAATGAGCAATAAATTTTATTTTCCATCCTCACACTCAACACACACAACAACCTTCCCGTGCATAATGATTTTGTAAAATTGTCTCTCTCTTCGACCGAAGAGCTAGCACCTAAAGGAAAATCACGGAAATCAATTACAAGATCTTTACATTAATTGCTTCTCCCTTTACACAACAAGCTTGCTCTCTCTCGGTCTCCAACATTAAATGTATCTCTTCGTCCTTAATCGCTTTCAAGTTAGAAACAACAAACATCAACAAGAAGCTAAATGGCTTTCACTTATTAACCTTTTTACGTGCGACAATGATAAATTCTCGACAAACACTATTCCGTGTTCGGTAAAGTTTAACTTGTAAGGATTTAACTCTTTTTCGTTTTTAAGCAAAACGAATGATAAGGAAAAGTCATTTTCTCAAACGCGTCTTCCTCCCCTGAAAAGAAAAGTCTTTCTTTACGTGGAAATATTTCGTAAGTTCTCACATCAAACACAAAACCATTTTCTATTCGCTCGTAGTCTGTTAAGGAAGCAAAACTTTAAAATTAATATTGAAAGCTCTCTCCATAAATAATTTGAATTCATGTTCAGTTGAAGTGGAAATCTGATAGTGCTAAGAATGAAGGAAAAGGCTTAAATTGTTCATCAGAGAATTCTTTAAATGGCAATTTGCTCTTCTCTCTCTCTCGCTCACAATTTACTTTATGTCTTGTGCGAATGGGGCGGCGAGTTCAGGAAAATGTTTACGAAACATTAAATCATGAAATCCACATTGAATCCTGTTACTGTTGAGAGATATCCACAAAAGGAGCATTAAATTCGTGAAAGCAGTAGCAGCAGCACTGAGAGGAATTTCTCAGTCGAATTGGTTTCGAAAGGAACGAACCTTTACTTTTTTTTCTACGCGTGCTCTTCACTATGTGAAATCCCTTACTCTCTCGAATATTCTGTTGTACATAAAATGAGCTTTTTTGAGGTGATAAAAATTGTTAGAATCATAAAAAAACGTGCCAAATACAAGAAACAACGTTCGCTCGGAATACAATTTTCACTCGGGAGAAAATTGAAAATATAAGACCGCGCTTTGTCGTCGAGGGACTGTCAACGGTGCTTGTTATGCGTTGAATCTTTCTGTTCGGTGAAAACAAGTGGCGGGGCAAACTCAACAAACAATCCCCAGATGAAATGCTGTAGCTCAAGCTTCACAGTCATTACATCTCGCGAGCTGAGATTCGAGGAATGGAAAAGGCTTTTTTCGGAATTTATTTTCACTCTCAAGTGAGCTCATGAATCCTTCTAAAAGGGGTACTCAACTACACGAATAGATTCAAAGGGGCACTCAACTACAAACTTTTTCATTTCTCTCGCGAAAAAAGCCTCAGACAAACGTGTGAGTCGTAAATCGCCGTCCTCAGTTCTCCTTACCAAAAAACCGCTCCCTCTTGTCGCAGGAAACTTTATAACCCGATTAATTTCTATTCTAATGATCTACCTTGAGGGCTGATGATAACAAAACAAATTCGATAGCAATCTTCATTTCATTCGCTTTCCGAAAAAGGTGAAATAAATGAGCGAGGATTTTCGTTATAGAAAATTGTTTGTCAATGCTGTCACAAGTTTAACTTCTTTTTGGGCAAAAGCAATTCCTTGAGATGTGACTAATGAAGTAACTCATCGAGTTTCCCCTTCGAAACCTTTCTCAACACTCGAAGTTTTCCCACGAAAAAAAGTTTAATTTTACTCCTTTCCCGATCTTCCTCCTGCTCGTTGTTCGAAGTCACTTTCAACACGACGAAGAGTGAACGCAAGGGAAGGATAAAAATGATGATAATTGATAAAAAAAAAAGAAAAACTTTGTGAAAACAATCAAACATGAGAATTTTTTTAAGAAAGAAACGAATAAAACCAACTCATCTGCGGGCTGTAAACTAAATTATAATAAGATAATTAAACAAAAAAGAAAAGTTTTCCTCTTCCTCCACATTTTCATGCAATTAAAGACTTTGTAACTCAACCGTTTCATGTTCAAATAAATTCACTTGCCAGTCATTTGAACTCTTCAACTGCTTCGACCCGTGCACTCACTCGAAGCGGGTCGAGAATTTATTTAGGCGCCCCAAACAGTTTGCTCCAATTTTTGGTTTGAAGCAGTTTCTCTTATCAATTAAAAACACTCTCTTCGACTCGATTAAAATAATTAAAAACAGTACATGAGATGATTCGTGGCAATAATTAACTTTAAAACAAAAATGTAAATGAAAATATTTTTTTTATCGATTCGATGAAAAGAAAAAAAATGGGAAATCTACGCAATTAGTCTAAGTTTGTGCTTAAAGTCGCTTAGAATAATAAAGAAAATTGTAAATTACGCCGACAGAGAATTGGAGCAGTCCCAGACGGGATCGCCAAATATTTTTAGTGCTGTTACAAAAGAGAAAATTGTTTTAAGAAAAGAAAAAAAAATCGAATTTTCCTTTCGACATCAACAGAATTCAAGTTTTTTATAAGAAAATATCAAGAAAGGAATCAATTAAAGTGGAAAAAGGTTCATTGATGGTCGAGGTAACTTTTAAATTTTGATTTACGACGTTTCCTGTCTTCCTCCTCTTCACTCATTCATCTTCAAAGCTTTAAGTCATCACGAGCCTTCATTAAGAGGAGACGAACACTGTGATGTGAATGTGCCGACATCATTAACACGAGTTGTGAAGTAATCGAGTTAAATGCTGAAAATTGTTTGCAATTTCTTATCACGCAAATGTTTCTCTCGTTTGGCTTTCGTGCAGTAACTGACGGGCAGAGATTTCCTATTTCAAATCGGTTTCCCTCCTCCTCAACTTGCTCTGGCATTGCCGTCACGTCACATTCTTCCTCCTCGTTCTCAACTTCTCCCTCTAACCGAAAAAAAACACCCACACACACACAAACATTAAAAAACTTACATAATTAGAAAAAGATAAGAAAAAAAAACTAAACTAAACATCAAACGTTCGAAAGTTTGAAAACAAAGAAGGGAAAAACAAAGTTTTTCTCTCGCTTCGTTTTCAAGATTCGAAAGAAAAAATCATTTAAAAGAAATCGCAATTAATCTTCCCTCTTGATTCAAATCGCTAAAAGTTTCGATAAATAGACAGTGAATACTCCGAGTCGAGGCTTCTGTAGGAAAATGGAAAAACTTCTCGAGATTAGTTCATGAAACTTCTTCTTTGAGAGAAGAGCTTTTAATAAAGCAAAACTCCTGGTCGTTTTGAGACCGAAAAGCTTGAAAGGGCAAATCATAAACGTTGTCACGTCAAGCGAGGAAACTGCCACCGGAAAAACTGTCGAATTTTAGTCGATGAACTAATCGAAGGGAAAATGTTTTGTGACATATTTTTAAAAACGAACTGCTAAAGCTTCAAAGCTCTTGCGAAAGCTTCTTCGCAAAGGCTTTGCGGCGTTCTCGAGCTGATATTAATGAAACTGATTAAAGAAAAAAGAAAGTAATTAAATCTCAAAGATAAACTAAGCATATAACCGAACGAGGCAAGCTCTAATGGAATTATATACCTTACGACATATTTATTGCGTTTTTTCGATGCCACTTTTAACCTAGAACGAAACTTTATTATGAACTTTTTAAAAAACGAAAGAAAAGAAAATGAATTTAAACTTCTTAACCGCGAAACAGAGGACAAACTTTACTAAAAAAAATAGTTTAGAGAAAATATATCAAAATGCTTGTGTTTGAACTTTAAAGAGACATTTCTTCTTCTTCTGGTTATAATCGAAGAGTCGCCAGGAAACCATTTCATTAGGAAAACATTTATAATTCGCCTAGTTTAAACCAAAGTATTGAGTTAAGCGATTTAATAAACAAAAAGGAGATCAACACACACACAGTAGCAAACCAAAAGAAAAAAGTGTTAACTAAAAGATAAATCAAATTGATTGATTAAACATAAATAAACTTAACATTAAAAAGAATTAACAATAATCGCTCTCGCATCAAAAGATCTTCCCGCAAAAGTCGCGGATCAAAAGTTAAATAAATTAACGCGAAGCTTCTGCTTTCGAGGGCGATTGCTTTAAAAGAAAAAAATATTAAATTAAAATTTGCATAATCTTAAACTGTCTTTAAAATTAATGGAATTAACATGAAAGTAGTAGATCGCAAGTTAGATAAATAATTTTTCTCCTTACTCGCCTCTGTTGTTCACAGTTTTAATTAAAAAAAAAAGAAGAAAGAACAAAAGTTCTTGACATCACGAAAGAAGCAAAAAAAAGAAAAACGAGGAAATTCCGACAAAATTGTTTCGAATTGATCGATAAATAAAAAAATTGTTGATTATAAAAATATTTCTCTTTTATTGTGATTTAATTTTCAGCGAACTTTGTTCGACTCTAATCACATTTTATTAGATTGATTAGATGACATTACGTTGCTGATAAGAGGAGAACGGATCGAATGATTCTTTCGAGAACGAGATGTCACGATCGGCGCAGCCTAAGTTGATAAGAATCTCTGCGATGCTCTCGTTGTTCGAGTAGAGATCAATCATGTAAATGTCGTTCTCATCATTGTAATCACGGAAAGTTGCATAAAGTTCCTTCATCGCGACGATGTTGAAGAACATTTGATTGTGATAAGCGAAGTTGTGGTTTTCCTTCTGACGAATTCCAGCGAGTGAACCACGAAGAGCTTTTATCGGTTCTTTAGCGAAATGCTCGAGCAAATAACGGACTTCGTTAATTGGAGTTAACTTTTTGTCTCCAGAATCGACGAAGTACAAAGAGATCTCTTCATTGTCTTGTGGCTGAGAGATGACTCTTGCTCGATGCCATTCGCCAAAGTATTTAGCAGCAACGACGAGTCCATTCTTCAAGTTTGGTTTGCTGATGATGAGATCATCGAGAGGAATCTCTGAGTAGAATGAATTCAATTGACTGATGAGAGAATCCAAAGCGTGATTGTTGATTTGAAACAAAAACTGCGAAGGCGAGTGAATTGTAATCAAATTCACTTCGAAAACAACTTTGCTTTGAAGATTCGACATTTTCATCTTTGGAATTTCAAATTTCTCATCAGTGACGACGTCGGGATAGATCCAGCGGAAGATTGGATTGTCGAGGAAAGTTGGAGAAGCTCTCGAAACTGGATAAACCTTTCGCTCGACATTTGGAGAAACTTTCTTGTCAAGATCCTTTAAGATATTTGCGAAGATGTTTTGATTCTCCATCGACTCGTTGTTAGATGTTTGCTCTTCGTTGCTTGAATTAGCTGGCAATGAAGGGAAATCGGAAGGACTCAAACTTCTCTGCGAATTCTTGTCATCATCATCGAAAGATTCGTATTCTTCGTCATCCAATTCAAGTTTGTGGAACATGTAATCGCTGAGTTCACTTTCTGTATCATCATCTTTCGTTACAAACTCTTTGAGTTGATGAGCTGGACGATAGACATTCGAATAAGTTGTTTTGAATGTTGGAGGACTTTTGTGCTGCTTGTTCTCAGCTGCTTCACACTTTGCGAAGCCTTGCGGATTGCGGCGAGGAAATGTTGCGTCGTTAACGATTCCAGGATGACCATAACTGAGAAACGAAATAGAAAAGATTAGATTGAATAAAAGAAACTTGAATTAACTAACTTGAGCTTTGGAGCTTGTTTCTTCGCTTTCTTTTTGTTCTTCTCTTCTTTCTTCGGCTCGTCCTCACATTCTGGAAGGTGACGCAAGACTTTGTATTCTCCGTCTTTCTGAAATACGTGACAATATTCCTTGCAGCAGCAGTTGAGGAACTGCCAGAAGTTGCCAACTTTACCAGCTCTGTTGTATTCAGAGAACTGGAGAGAGATTTGTTTTATTTATTGAATCAAATGAATTTTAATTGTTACCTTGTCAATCATGACATTCACGTTCTGTCCTTTGTATTCACGATAAGCTTTAGACAAGTCCTTAACGCTGCAAATCTAAAGAAATTTTTATTTTGTGAAATAATTTAAGAATTTGAATAAAACTTTTTCTTACTCTTTGATCGATTGATTTCAAGATTGTTGCGATGTCAGCGATGAAGGCTTCCTTCTCGTCTTCTAAGCTCGCAATTTTTTCGTGCTTTTTCGGCATTTTAAATGACATTTCGATTGAAAAGAAATTTTCTTTTGCTAAGCTCTGGATGAGATGAGGAATTTGAAATTTAAGCGCAAACGAGCTAATCGGCTGCCAACTTCAGGGCCAGCAAATGTGTCTTCGCTATCAAGTTCAAGTTTTTCTCAACAGATGACGCGCTGCATTCGAAAACGATTTTATTTTTTGAAGGCGTCGACTTTCTTTTTTCGTTTCCTTTTTCTGATAATTCGGGTCGTTTGTGTCTGCTTGTGTCTGGTTTTTCCCATGAAGGGACAGGTAAAAATTAAGTGAATATTCTGGCTATTTTATTTCATTTCGTTTTCTATATTCAATGAGGTAAGACACTCGCTCTCTAGAAAATTCAGAAATTAATTTTATTCATTTCAAATCTAATTTGTTTTTAGATAAAAATGAACTCAGCAATGATCGCAGCAAACAAGCCATCGCAGGAAGCAAAGTTAGAGACACCAGAAGTTTCAAATGAAGAACCTAAAAAGAAAATTATCAAATTATCTGAAGAGGACGCGAACAACTTGGATCCATTGATTTATTTCTCACGTTTTCTCGACATACCTGAGATGATTCTTCAACAACTCAAAGGCAAAGATTTAATTAATCTTTCAGCAGCCAGTCCAAATTGTTACAGCTACATCGCATCGTCGAAGGATCTCATGGAAAAGATAAAAGTTGTTTTTAGTGGAGAACGCGAGCTGCACCAGGAAGATTACGATTTGTTAAAGAACAGCTCGAGAAAATATCAAAACATTGAAGTCAGGCAAAGCTACAATGGGCGACATCCAAGAGCACCTCCGATCAGAAGCATTTCCAATTCGGAACTTAATTTCTTTCTTAGTAAAGCTCACGACTGGAAAAATGTTTGGATCAACGAAACATATTTTTTCAACGAATTCGATTTTCATAAATTTCTCTCATCAATCGAATCATCAGTGGAAAACCTTTCTGTCATTAACAAAAGATTTAATTATTTTCGTAATGGGATTGAATGGGATTACAAAGTTCTAAAGTTCCCAAAGTTAAAATCTTTGAAAATGAATTTTTGTAAAGGTTCCTACTTAGACGAGATGTACAGCAAATTTTTAAAAGATTCTGTGGCAATCGAAAAGTTAGAGCTTGATGATAAATATTTCACAAGAGCTGAACATGGTTCTTTAACAAAAATACTCGAGGACTTCGTACAAAATAAGCGTTTGGAAGAACTCTCGCGTTTAGCACTAATCCGCCATCAAAGTCTATTATTAGAACAAGAGATGGCATTATTTCGGATGCGCACAAACTTTTATTAATGAAATAAATTTCAAATTCTAATGATTTCGCGTCTCTACCTTTGATGAACATTTATTTTTCAGTGATCTTTCCGCTTGGAATTCAGTAAAACACGAGAGACTTACAGAGATTCAAAAAGTAGGAATTTTGATGCTCACAGAAAATAAAATCTTTTCTGTCTCGGTTTTCTGTTTGCTTGGCGTCTAAGTTCTTGCTCTTTCTAATGAAAAAGGTTTTTCCCTCATTAGTACTCAGGTAAAATAAAAAAGAATTTTCTGAGAATTTATTTCATTTCTTTTTCTACATTCGAAGAGGTAAGACACTCGCTCTCTTGAAGATTTCAAAATATTTTTATTTAGTTTAATTCATTTTCCTTTTTAGATCAAAATTATAATGGAAAAAATCTCAGCCAACATGAAAGTATCAACAGTGGAAAACAAGCCGAATGAGAAGGAAACAAAAGCAGAATCTGAATTGACAGCGAACAACTTGGACCCTTTGGCACACTTTTCACGCTTTCTTGACATTCCTGAAACGATTCTTCAACATTTAACTGGAAAAGATTTGGTAAAGATCTCCGAGGTCAGTCCACTTTGGTACAACGTAATCGCAGCGTCGAAGTATCTCATGGAAAAGATAAAAATTGTTTTGATTGGATATTCTAAGCTTCCAAAAGATTTGCTGAAAAATAGCTCGAGAAAATATCAAAACATTGAAATCCGACGAATCTACTATTGGACCTCCAAATACATTTCCCATTCGGAGCTTTGTTTATTTCTAAGCAAATCTCATGATTTAAAAAATATTTTAATCGACGAAACATATTTTCAAACAAAACTCGATTTGTGGAAATTTCTCTCGTCAATCGAATCATCAGTTGAAAGTCTTACTGTCATTTGCAAAGCGTCAACTGTATTTTCATTTGGTGACAAATCATCTTCAGACTTTGAATCTTTCAAAGTTTTAAATTTCCCAAAATTAAAAAGTTTGAAAATGACTTTTAGTAAATTTCATTTATTGGCCGAAGTTTATTCCAAGCTTTTGATGAACTCTGTTGCAATCGAAAAATTTGAGTTCGAAATTGATGATGAAATTAACAGAGAAAGTATTTTATCCAAAATGCTCGAAAACTTCAAAAAACTTACAAATCTGAAACTTGTAACAAGCAAAAGCGAAACGTTTGAATATGAATCCTTAAATCGATTTCAATTCAGGCTCAAAACTTTGACGATTAAGAAATTTAGAAATAATTATCAAAATTTGGAATTTATTAAATCACAAACCGATCATCTCGAAGAGTTGGCGGTAGATGGTGGATACGTGGAAGAAATATTCAAATTGATCAAGAAAATGCCAAAGCTTAAGATCCTAGACATCGATTATCAACATGACCACCTCAGACACGAGATTCCAAAAGAAATTTATGAATCGATCGCTGATTTGAAATTGAGATATTTGAGAGATGTTAGAAACCTTAAGATTTTTGCGAAAAAAATGAGTCCAAACGTAATAAGACTTAGCTTCTACTTTAATAAAAAATAGTTGGCAGCTTTTTAAAAAAATTAAATTAAATTAGATTCTAAATTTCAAAGAACTAAATGTCTTATCGCAAGTCCACATCGGACTAAGTAAACCTAGTAAATGGAAAACCCTACAGTAAGTTCGGTAGGAACTGTTACTGCCACTTTTTCTAATAACTTTTGAGTCTGGTTTGTTGGAATTACCACTTTGTGGAAACGAAAGAATAATGCTATTGTTATTTTCCTTTAAGGAATTCTAAAAAATTTGAATTAGAATATTTTACTCAAAGACACAATCGTTAAAAAAAGCTTGGTTCTTACTGGGTTTGAAAAACTACAGAAGAAAAATTCAAAAGCAATTCCAATTTAAACTCCACGTCAAAAACAAGTTGGCAAACGTGTCTTTGGTGTGAAACGTTTTGCACATGTGCTTTTAACATCTCTGGAATTAAAACTTCAAGAAGATGGCAGTTTAAGGATGTAACTACGAAGAGACTTCGCTTTATTTTATTTTCAGATCTGTTTATAAAAATCAATGATTTGAGAAAATCTATAAAATCATTTTCTGAGCTGAGAGACAAATTTGTTTGCTAATATTGAAATAAAAATTTTAGACTGGAAATGTTCAGGTAGCAAAGGACTTTTAGAGCCGTTTAAAAATTGAACCGAAGGGTAATTAGGTCTTTGCTAATTTAGGTAAAAAAAATGATTTAAATTGGCAACTTGAAACAAAGAAAGTTCATTCTAAGTTTATCCTTCGATCAGTTCGCATCTCCAAAGAAAGTTAAAAGTTCATCATGGCCGATTATTCTCAAGTTATCGTTGACAACATCAAACACGAACCAGAAAGACATTTCGTCTTCATTATGCCGGAAGATCCAGAACCAGAGTTTGAAGAAGTGAAGGAAGTGAAAATAGTTTTGAGGAAATTTGATGGAGGCTGGAAGAAACATCCAGCAAAGATGTTTGAATCTTATTTCGTTTGTGGCAAATGTGAGTTTGCAACTAGAACATCAAAACGTTTGCCTAAACATTTAAAATCTTGCAAAGGTTTTCAAAAATGTGGAAAATGTAATTTGATGAGCAAATCAGAAAATATTGAGAAATGTCGCTTTTGCGATCTTAAATTCGACTGCAGCAACTGTAAAACGAGTCACACCAATAAAGATCATCGCAAGGGAACTAGTTGGCATTGCACTAAATGCGAATTTAAAACTTTGAGCAAAGGAAGTCTACGAAATCATTTTCAGAGTCATGTGAAAAGTATTTACTGCGAAACTTGCAAAAAATCATTTCCATTTAAAGAAAATTTAAAAATTCATCAACAGCAGCATCGACACGGAGATTTCGCTTTGGAACCACAAATAAAGTTTGAATGCGGATCTTGCACTTGTTCATTTGCAACGAAAGGTGGATTAAAAGTACATGAAAAGCTCGTTCATAGTGAAAAGAAGTTCCATTGCGATATTTGTGGTAAGATATACAAAAATAAGATGCTTCTACGAAGTCACATTCAAACGCATAACAAAGTTTCATGCCCGATTTGTCAGCGAATGTTCACTGAGTATCGTCTAACGGATCACATTGAGCAGCATTCGTCCACAACAAAGTTCAATTGTGAAGTTTGCGATAAAGTTTTCTCCAACAAGAATAAATTATACGATCACAACTCAAGAGATCATGATAAGAATGAAGTTCAGTGCGATTTGTGTGGAAAAAAAATCAGGAACAAATATTTGATTAGAAAACACATGCCAACACATTTGAAAGTTTCATGTCCAATTTGTAGCAGATCAATGAACAAACATGCTTTGAAACGACACATTGAAGCGCTTCATCCATCAGGAGAGAAGTTTTTGGCTTGTCACATTCAAATGTGTCTACAAAAGTTCAAAAATATCAAAGAACTGAGAAAGCACAAGAAAATTCACATCGGACCAAAATGTTTCAAATGCCCGACTTGCAATCAACAAATGAAAGTTCTCCGAGATATGAAGCAACACATGAAAAACAAATCTCACTGAACTTAAATTAATTTTTGTTTGAAATTGTTCGCAATATTTGAAAGAAAATCATTAATAATTCAAATTTCTATAATCAAACGTTTTCATTTTTCCACTCATCAACTCATTTTCAGAAGATCTCTTGGACAAGTTATCCCATCAAAGAAAGTAAACGAAATTCCTTGAGCAAAGCTGCAGTCTTTTCCATTTAAGAATCGTAAATCGCAAAGTTTATTCGTTGGCGTTAACTGTTCACATTAAAACGCTTCCCTTCTAAAATATTCTTTGTTTTATCTTCAAACGAATTAAACATTGTTGTTAAACGTGTTACTCGTATGTATAAACCGATTTTGTGTGAAACACGTGAAAGTTCCACGGTGGAACTGTAATTGGTGTAAAACGATAATTTTCAAATTTTCGAAGCAGAAAAATCAGCGGATTCAGAAATATTTTAAGATTTACTTTAGATTTTTGTTTCAGTGAATGAATTTTCAAGTTAATTTTTGTGACAACTTTTAATGTGTCGCACAAGAATTTTAAGGTTTTTTCATCCGGAGGATGGAAGCAGAATCGCAAAGTTTCGAAGATGGATTTGATTGCTCAAGTGGTTCGAGCCCACGGGGCTGGAGTCTGGTGAGCTCCATACAAATTTTTCAAACTTTTTCGATTTGTTCAGATTTCTTAACATTTTCGCTGACACTTCTTCACGAGAAATGTTCAGCGTGCTCAAACGAATATTTGGATTCCAGAGCTGGACCAGATATGAGTCCACCTTCAACCAGCGCCTAGTGAAACCTTTGGACTTAGAGCATTGAGTTCTTTACATGAAATGATCAGCTGGTACGAAATATTTTCTGCAATTTCCTTTTCTGAATGAAAAGTGCCGACTGGTCGAATACATTCGATTTCTTATCGCAATTGTTGGGTCAAGCTCAGGTCAAGAAACAATATGCAGTTTACAGCAACTTCAGTCTACTCTGAGTCTTTGATCGAAGAACATGGAGCTCTTGAAATATTTCCAGATCACTTTGTTGCTCTTCGGATTCGTCGAAAGCTTTCGATTGGATTGTGAGTTTGATTTGGTGTCTCCAATCGTGAATTCTCAAAGAAGTAAGAAAGAACCATCGTGCTCAATGAAGGAGTTTAAAGTTCTTGAAAACGAAACAGCAGTGACAGAAGTTTCGGGAAATTACCTTCCAGAGATCAAAACAAATGATGACGTGAAAATATTTTATATTGCTGTTGGAATCAACACTGAACATGTTCCCACGAAAGTTTGTAATTTCTTCAAAAACTTGGAACTATTTGTGCTCAGTGGCCACTCAATTAAAAGAATTAGTCGAGAAGTCTTCATCAACTGCAAGAAAGTGTGGAGAGTTCGCATCTCGTTTACTTCGCTGACGAATTTGCCAAAAGATCTTTTCGTCGACTTAATCGAATTGGATGAACTTTGGATTTTCAACAACAACAAACTCGTTTCCTTGCCAGCAGATTTGTTCGAGAAGAATACAAAATTAAGAGAGTTACATTTAATTGACAATCCTCTCAGCACAATCGACGCTGAAATTCCGTCATCATTGACTTCGATTGCGATCTCTGCTGCTTTTGGCGTTTGCATTGACAAGATATTTCCGAGAGACGTTTCGGACTTGAACTTGTTCCTTGAAGAGGTTGCTTCAAAATGCGAAAGTCCAACAAAAAAATCTTATCGATTAAAGACGAACGAGCTCTACAAAACTTTATCAGAGAAAGAAGAGAAAATTGCGAAATTGAAATCTTCATTCGGTTCTTGCGATGGAAATCTAAACGCAGCGACTAATTTGTTGATGTCATCTAAAGCCCTTCAAACTTGCTCATCGATCGACGTTATCAGCAGATTCTCTGAACATGAAAAAGTTGTTTTGCTTTGCGAATCTTTCGACGAAAGTTCATGTGTCGCCATTGACTTGAAAGTTCAATTTGATAACACGAGAATTGATAAGTTCTCCGATGCAATGAGAGCTCCAAGCAAATTAAAATCGCTAACAATTTTAAAGCAACAAACTTTGTTCCTGCCAGCAAATTTGGGTGAAATGTTCTCGAACCTCAAGGACCTGAATGTAACTTACTCTGGACTCTTCAGCATCGACAATTCATGTTTGAGTGGATTAAAGAATTTACAAACTTTGATTCTGAGAGGAAACAAAATTCATGAGATTCCGTTGAAAGCATTCATGGAAGTTAAGACTTTGAAAATTCTTGACTTATCAGAAAACAAAATTGAGAAAGTTAAAGCGGAAACATTCAGATCACTCACGAGTCTAAAAATCTTGAATCTTAGTGGCAACAAATTAAAGTTAATTAGCAGCAATTTCTTAAACTCACTCAAGTCAATCGAAAAAGCAGATCTTACAAACAATGACTGCATTGATATCAGTTTCCCGGAAGCTACGAAGGAGATCATTGAGAAAACTATCATCGCCAAATGCGTTTTGCCAGTTAAACTAAATTGCGGAGAGGACACAAAACAAATTGAAGAGAACGACGATTTTCTTAGCTACAAAGATTCTGATATTTCTACTCTCAAGATCGTTGATCAATCGATGAATTTTGTTCCCTCGAAACTCTCAAAAATGTTTCCCAATCTCCAAATCATTGTCATCAAAAACTCAGGATTACTCTCCTTGCGAAGAAATGATTTTCCAGGACTCAATCGATTGAAGAAGATTGAGATCACAGGAAACAATTTGACATCGATTGAAAAAGGAACGTTCGATGAAGTGACTGAACTTGAAGTTCTCGATTTGTCATCAAACGAAATTGTTTCGTTGCCATCAAGAATATTTATTTACTTGGAGAACCTGAAGAAATTAATTCTCTCATCAAATCGCCTCAAACAGTTCACCGCTGACCTTCTACCGTTTAAATGCTTAATCGTAGAATTCCGAATCAACAGCAACCAACTCCAAATGATTGAAGCGAATACTTTGCGTTTTCTGAAAAATTCCAAAGTCATCGACTTCTCAAACAACATTTGCATTGACACAGAGTACGAGAAGTATAATGTTTATGGAATATCTTTCCCTGATCTTTCTGGACACATCAAATCGCTTTGTTTATTTCCGTGTGATATTTTCAATTGCTCGTAGAACAAAATTTATATATTATATTATATTATATTACATTATATATTAATTATAAATAAATATTTCTTATTAAAATGAAAATCTTTTTTTTACTGAAACTTAAAGCTCATTGAAAGCTTCCTGGTTTCTGCTTCCTTCAGGAGACATCATTAACATTCGACACTCGACATTCGAAAGTGTTTATTAGCATCGTGTAAATTTTTTTCGTTCTCAAAAATATTTAAAAGGTAACAACCTCACACGCATTTTCATCTGCTGGAATTTTCAAATTGAATTCAAATTTCTTCTAATATAAAGATAATCATGGAGGGAAGCTCAGAAATGATCGCTAATAAAATATCAATGAAGGAAAATATTTCAAGCGAAGCATCAGAAGCCGCAAGAATTTTAAATGGAGGATCCTATAAGAAACTAATTGAGTTGAGTGAGAACAACTTGGACCCTTTGGCATACTTCTCACGTTTTCTCGACATTCCGGAAATGATTCTTCAACATCTCAAAGGCAAAGGTTTGATGCAGATTTCTAAAGTCAGTCCTCTTTGGTATTGCTTCATCGGTTCGTCGAGGGATCTCATGAAAAAGATAAAAGTTGTTTTTAGTCGCAAACCTTACCGGGACGCGAACGATTTCCTGGAAAATAGCTCGAGAAAATATCAAAATATTGAAGTTGCTGAACGAACAGAATATCCTCCGTACAGAGACTTTCACTTTCTTAGCAGACTAAGCAAGGCTGGCGATTGGAAAAACGTTTCAATTAAAGAAGACTGTTTTGAATCAAAACTCGAATTATGGAAATTCCTCTCGTCAATCGAATCATCCGTTGAAAGCCTTTCTCTCAGAAGTCTAAAACACGGCAACCCTAGACCATTTGATCGTGAACCAACGACAAAGTTAAAAGTTTTAAACTTCCCGAAGTTAAAACATTTGAAAATGGAATTTAATTCCTTTCCTAACATGAGCGAATTTCACGCCAGACTTTTCTTAAATTTGTTTGCTATCGAAACATTTGAGTTTACTGGTGATTTCCTTCTAAGAGCTAGCTATGGCGCTTTAACAAAAATGTTCGTAAACTTCAACAAGCTTACAAGCTTGAAACTTGTAATATACAAAGGTCAGATGTTTGGAGACGATTCTTGGAAACGATTTCAATTCAAGCTCAAAAGTTTGTCAATAAAATTTGAAGGAAACTTTGGTCGCAGCATCAATTTTCTGAATTTTCTTAAATCACAAAGCGATCAACTCGAAAAGTTGTCGTTCGAACGCTACGACGACAGAGAACTCATCAGCATAATTGTGAAAATGCCGAAGCTCAAAAGTCTCGAACTAAAGAGTTGCCGAATTTTTTTCGAAAACGAAATTCCAAACGAAATATCTTCATCGATTACTGATCTGAAGTTAAAGTATATGCTTAACATTGACAGCCTAAAGTTTCTACTGTTGTCAATGCCAAATATAAGAAGTCTAAGCATTTGTCTAATTGATGAAGAATTCTTTAAACTTTTAATCGAAATGAATAGAAAATTTGAAGAATTGAGAGTTGACCGGTTGGTTGATGTCGACGAAAATGATCTGAAGAAAATTTTGGTTGAATGGACCGGAAAAGTTCATGTAGGAAATTTTAATTAAAAGAATTGTTAATTGAATAAAAAAATTTAAGTTTATAATAATAAATTTTCAAACATAATCTTACTTGTTTTTTTTTTTTTTGCTTTAGCCCAAATTTCTTTAATGCGTCATCTTTTTGGGTTTCGAGAGTTATAAACAATAAATAATAAATTCACTTTATTCACATTTGACATTGAATTTAAAACATTTCAAACAAAACTTTTGAGTTGTCTCGCTTTGAATTGTATGGTCTAATGTCGTGATGAGTAGAAAGCCCTCAAAATGTATTTCATGACGAGAAAGTCTTTCAGAGCTGTGATCCATTCGAAGATGAACGCAGCAACTGCAAACAACAAGCTCGAAGTCCAAATGACGAATCCAGGTTCAAGCATCTTCATGTTCAAAATTTTCGGGTCCTCGACGTCTATAAAACGTTTTTCCTGTAGCTCCGGCCACTGCATATTTCCACATGCTCGTCCAAGCAATGGATGCATAAAGATTCCACCAACGAAATGTTGTTTCATTCTGTGTTCAATTGTTTCAAACAAATGATGATGACGTGCTAATTTAAGTCCACAAATATTCAAGTGCGAATAATCCTTAACCATTTGTTTGAGATATTTCTTTTTCTTAATATCGTCTTGACGTCGGTCTTTACTATAAAACTTGACCATTCCTAACCCACAAGTGTTTATCTGAAGGGCACATAAGTCGCATGGAGTACTAGCGCCAAGTGAATAAACTTTTCCTCTATAAGTAAAAATATATTAAAAATTATCAATTGAGAATTCTTGTCGCTAGCAAGTTATAAAAAAGCTTGTTTAAGACTTAGACTCTGAGTACAATGATCAATTTACCTTTTAGAAATTTCTGTTTCCGGAAACTTTTCTTTATAATTTTCCTCCATAGCGAAAGTGTAACCTTTCTCAATCATCTCGTCGATCGTGTGCACATTCGGTTTTTCGATTTCTTTCTGCATGAACTCGAAGGTTTTTCCTTGCCAAGCTGTTCGAATGATCAAGCAATAAAGAATGAACGACATTGTCAGGAATCTTGCGAAGTTTCTTCTGGGCATGACGACTAGTGAGATTCCAAAGAATATTTTAATGACATTGAGCGCTGGTGTATCGATTTCGTGGCCGATGATGAAGTCTCTTATCGATTTTTTCACGCAGCAGTACAAGATCAGAATCGTCGTGAATGCTGTCACAAAGGTGATTGCTATCATTGCCCACGTGAAGTCATCGAAAGGCATCACCAACTTGTCGTATTCAGAATAGTATGTGAAGTTTTCATTTGTTGTCAATCGAGTATCAATGTATTCGAGAGGAAAGGTGATGAAATTGATATCGCCTCCTATTTCGTATCTAACAACAAATAGAAAAGAAATAATTTGTGATGGACAGTTTCTTATGAATTACTTACTCGTCGTCGAGCTGTTTGTGTCGATATCTATCAAAACCACCAAGACATCCTTTCGCGAACAAAACATCAACATTGCTGCCCTTATTAATCATTGTTACGTTGTTGAGAACATGAAGAGCTTTGGTAACTTCAATATCAAGCTGTGAAAATGTTAATCCATCTGCCAAAGCTTGATGCGCAACGATAGTGCAGCCATGAAGATTTGCCGATTTTCTCATCGAGAAATTTTCGTTTTCCCATTTTCTTGTCTTTTTGTTGAACTTATTGACTTCAATTAGCTGAAGCTTTCCACATTTTCCAGGAGAGAACCAAACAAACGTCAGCAGTTTGATGTAATCAGTTTCGTCAACGAGGAAATATTCGTATTGGATGATGTCCAGTAAATATGTATTGAGATGGTACATATCCTCGTAGAAAATTTTGTTGTTTTTCGACCTTTCGATGACATCCGCTTCGAGCGATTCAATGTCAGAGATTGTTGCGTGTTGACAATAGACGAAAAGCTGAAGTGGTTTGTAGAATTCGTTTGTTAAATTTAAATTTTGATTGAATTCCTTGACGAATGAGAAATTGTTGAAGGTTAAGAGAGTTGAGCTGTCGAGCAAGATCTTTTCCTTTTCCAGTTGCAAGTTCTTCAGTTGAAATGGCATCGCGTTCTCGTTCAAGTCCTTCAAGACGAGTGACGTCATCGTGTCCGAGTCTACTCCATAATTGTTGATGAACATTCTCGTCTCCAGTTGGAATAAATGACGAGTTACGTTCTCAAAAGCCTTCGACAAGACTTCTAGCGAAGAATCAACATTTAAAATCATTCCTTCGCACAAAACACTGAGTAGCAATGAAAAGATGAAATAAACTTTCATTTTCCTTCACAATTTTTTTATTTTTAACTTAGTAACTCGAAAAATTCCTCTGCAATGACAGAAGAGAACGTTACCTTAGCCACTTATTTGTTGAAAATGTCTCAACACGGTCTAACATGTAAAATATTGAAACAAGTGTTATCTGCATGAGAAAATATTCAAGGCTTCAACAGTTTTCTTCAGTTAGAAGTTGTGCGTGTCTTCGATTTATTGGTAACTAGCGTGTCTTGTCGACGTTCGTCGACCGGTGAAGGCTAGTCGCATTATTGGTTGGTTTCGAAAAGAGTTAATGTTCAAATGACTCGACGAAACTCTCAAAAATGTTTCTGAATCTCCAAATCATTGTCATCAAAAACTCAGGATTACTCTCCTTGCGAAGAAACGATTTTCCATTACTCAATCGATTGAAGAAGATTGAGATCACAGGAAACAATTTGACATCGATTGAAAAAGGAACTTTCGATGGAGTGACTGAACTTGAAGTTCTCGATTTGTCATCTAACGAAATTAAGTCGTTTCCATCAAGAATATTTATTTACTTGGAGAACTTGAAGAAATTAATTCTCTCATCAAATCGCCTCAAACAATTCACCGCTGACCTTCTACCGTTTAAATGCTTAATCGTAGAATTCCGAATCAACAGCAACCAACTCCAAATGATTGAAGCAAATATTCTCCGTTTTCTGAAAAATTCCAAAGTCATCGACTTCTCAAATAACATTTGCATTGACACAGAGTACGAGAAGTATAATGTTTATGGAATATCTTTTGCTGATCTTTCTGGACACATCAAATCGCTTTGTTTATTTACGTGTGATATTTTCAATTGCTCGTAGAACAAAATGTATTTTATTATATTATATATTAATATATGAAAAGAAAATTTGAAGAATTGAAAGTCGGAAATTTGATAAAAGTTTATAAAAAGGATCTGAAGAAAGTTTTAATTGAAGAGACCGGAAATGTTCTTGTCGAGATTTTTAATTAAAAGAATTGTAAATTAAATGAGAATATTTTATAATAAATTTAAAAACATATACGTGACTTATGAATTTCTTCTCGTTCAATAAAAAAAAAAAATTTAGCCAAATTTTGATAAACCCACTTTGCAAATTTTTATTTTGCGTTGAAACTCTCAAACTTTATTCACATTTAACATTGAATTTAAAACATTTCCAAACAAAACATTCGAGTTCTCTTGCTTAAAAGTGTGCGCTTTAATGTCGTGATGAGTAAAATGCGTGCAGAATGTATTTCATGACGAGATAGTCTTTCAGAGTTGTGATCCATTCGTAGATGAACGCAGCAACTGCGAACAACAAACTCGAAGTCCAAATGACGAATCCAGGTTCAAGCATCTTCATGTTCAAAATTTTTGGGTCCTCAAAGACTTTAAATCGTTTTTCATGTAGCTCCGGCCAGGGCAAACTACCGCAGGCTCCAAACACTGGATGCTTAAAGATTCCACCAACGAAATGATGTTTCATTCTGTGTTCAATTGTTTCGAACAAATAATGATGACGCGGAAATTTAAGACCACAAATGCTCAAGTGCGAATAATCCTTAACCATTCGTTTGAGATAATCCTTTTTCGTCAAATCTTTTTGACTTCGGCCTAAACTATGAAACTGCACAATTTCTAACACACAAGTGTTTATCTGATGGGCATATAAGGCGGATATAAAACGATCTCTAGTTGAAACAACTTTTCCTCTATAAGTAAAAAAGTATTAAAAGTAAATTTAAGGTTTTCCAGTCGCAGGCCAGTTGTGAGAAGGTTTCTAAGAACAATAAAAAATTTACCTTTTTGAAATTTCTGATTCCGGAAACTTTTCTTTGTAATTTGGCTCCATTACGAAAGTGTAACCTTTCTCAATCATCTCGTCGATCGTGTGTTCGATTGGTTTTTCGATGTCTTTTTGCATGAACTCGAAGGTTTTTCCTTGCCAAGCTGTTCGAATGATCAAGCAATAAAGAATGAACACCATCGTCAGAAATCTTGCGAAGTTTCTTCTTGGCATGACAACTTGTGAGATTCCAAAGAATATTTGAATGACATTCAACCATGGCGTGTCGATTTCGCGGCCGATGATGAAATCTCTTATCGATTTTTTCACGCAGCAGTACAAGATCAGAATCGTCGTGAATGCTGTCACGAACGTGATTGCTATCATTGCCCACGTGAATTCATCAAATGGCATCAGCATCTTGTCGTATTCTGAATATAATGTGAAGTTTTCAAGTGTTTTCAATCGGGAATCAATGAATTCGAGAGGAAATGTGATGAATTTGATGTCGCTTTCTATTTCGAGTCTAACAACAAATAAAAAAGAAATATTTTGTGATGGACAATTTCTTATGAATTACTTACTCGTTGAAATAATGTGTGTCACGATATCTATCAAAACTATTGAGACATCCTTTCGCGAACAAAACGTCAATTTTGGACTTTCCAGGTTTCGTTGTCGCGTTATTGAGAACATGAAGAGACTTGGTAACTTCAACATCAAGCTGTGAAAATGTTGATCCATCTGTCAGAGCTTGAGCTGTAACGATAGTGCAGCCATGAAGGTTTGCCGATTTTCTCATCGAGAATTTGTCGTTTTCCCACTTTCGAGTTATTTTGTTGAATTTGTTTAGTTCAATTAGCTGAAGCTCTCCACATTTTCCAGGAGAGAACCAAACAAACGTCAGCAGTTTGATGTAATCAGTTTCGTCAACGAGGAAATATTCGTATTGGATGATGTCCAGTAAATATGAATTGAGATGATACAACCTCTCGTAGATAATTTCGTTCTTTTTAGCCCTTTCTGTAACATCCGCCTTTAGAGATTCAATGTCAGAGATTGTTGCGTGTTGGCAATAGACGAAAAGCTGAAGCGGTTTGTAGAATTCATTCGTCAATTTTAATTTTTGATTGAATTCCTTGACGAATGAGAAATTGTTGAAGGTTAAGAGAGTTGAGCTGTCGAGCAAGATCTTTTCCTTGTCCATTTGCAAGTTCTTCAGTTGAAATGGCATCGCGTTCTCGTTCAAGTCCTTCAAGATT
The DNA here is from genome assembly GCA_033063855.1 of Smittia aterrima. NCBI lineage: Eukaryota > Metazoa > Arthropoda > Insecta > Diptera > Chironomidae > Smittia > Smittia aterrima. Next base: position 27,878,230 of record CP093831.1, read on the forward strand.
AGTGACGTCATCGTGTCCGAGTCTACTCCATAATTGTTGATGAACATTCTCGTTTCCAGTTGGAACAAATGACGAGTTACGTTCTCAAAAGCCTTCGACATGACTTCGAGCGATGTATCCTCACTTAAAATCATTCCTTCGCACAAAGAACTCAGTAGCAATGAAAAGATGAAATAAATTTTCATTTTTATTCACAATTTTCTTATTTTCAACTTAGTAACTCGAAGAAACCCTTTGTACTGACAAAGCAAATGAACGTTACCTGAGCCACTCACTTGTTAAAAATGTCTAACAACGGTCGAACATGTAAAATATTTCATACAAGTCTTATCTGCATGAGAAAATATTCAAGGCTTCAACATTTTTCTTTAGGTACAAGTTGTGCGTGTTTAGTCTTTCATAAAAAGTAAATCAATTTTTAGTAATTCACTACAAGACCTGTAACTCGAAATATCCTGAGGTGACATGATTTGAGGGTGTGCTCTCTAGTATTGCTATAACTAAAATCGGCGAAAGGAAAAAGTAATTTTTCGGGTTTTTCATCCGAAGGATGGAAACACCCGATTATGGTCGCTTTGTCCGGCATCCTTTGTTGTTTATTGAAACAACTCGCGAACGCAATGAGCTAGCAAATTAATTTCTTCACCTTTCGATAGAGAATTTTAATTGGGAAAACAACTTGAGGATTTTTGGCTATCTCATCAGGATAGCGCCCACGGGCCCAAAAAACTTAAGAGTGACATCTGTTGTTGATGAGCAGGCTTTTGGTAGAACCTAAAGTTGGAATCAAACAACGAGTCTCATTGAATTCAAAAAAAATATAACGGATTCGCATAAAACAATATTGTTAATTAACTAAATAAAATTTTGTTTGAACGGAAATGAAACATTCGTTTCGAGAGTTATAAATAAAAGAATCATTTAAATTAAATAAAAATAATCAACAATAAATTAACAAACATAGATGTGACCTGTCTTCTCTATAACTTTCTGCACGTTCATTGAAAAAAAGTTTTAGTCAAATTTCTGATCAACTAACTTTGCAAAGTTTTATTTTGTTTTGAAACTCTTAAACTTTTTTCACATTTAACATTGAATTTAAAATATTTTTAAACAAAACTTTCGAGTTCTCACGTCAATGGTTGTGCGATCTAATGTCGTAATGAGTAAAAAGCGTACAGAATGTATTTCATGACGAGATAGTCTTTCAGAGCTGTGATCCATTCGTAGATGAACGCAGCAACTGCGAACAACAAACTTGAAGTCCAAATGACGAATCCAGGTTCAAGCATCTTCATGGTCAAAATTTTCGGGTCCTCGACGACTTTAAAACGTTTTTGTGTTAGTTCCGGCCAGGACAAACTTCCGCATGAACTTCCAAACTTTGCATGCATGAAAATTCCGCCAACGAAGTGCTTTTGCATCCTGTGGTCAATTGTTTCGAACAAATGATGATGACGTGGGAATTTGAGTCCACAAATACTCAAGTGCGAATATTGCTTAACCAGTCTTTTGGCAATAAACCTTTGAAACTCTATCTCGTTTGTTTTATCACTCAATACATTTTGCAACAATTGGAACATGCAAGGGTTCATCTGATGGACTAGCTTTTCAGTTTCTTCTTTTTTTAAGTAACTACTACCTATTGACTCAACTTTTCCTCTATAAGTAAAAAAAAGTATTGAAAGTAAATTCGAGGTTTCCAGTCGCAGGTTAGTTGTGAGAAGGCTTCTGAGTACAATAAAAATTTACCTTTTAGAAATCTCTGATTCCGGAAACTTTTCTTTATAATTGTCCTCCAAAACGAACGTGTAACCTTTCTCAATTAACTCGTCGATCGTATGCTCTTCCATTGGTATTTCGATGTCTTTCTGCATGAACTCGAAGGTTTTTCCTTGCCAAGCTGTTCGAATGATCAAGCAATAAAGAATGAACACCATCGTCAGGAATCTTGCGAAGTTTCTTCTTGGCATGACAGTTTGAGAGATTCCAAAGAAAATTTGAATGACATTGAGCGCTGGTCTGTTAACGTTCCGGCCGATGATGAAATCTCTTATTGACTTTTTTACGCAGCAGTGCAAGATCAGAATCGTCGCGAATACTATCGCAAACATTATTGCTATCATTGCCCACGTGAATTCATCGAAAGGCATCGCCAACTTGTCGTATTCAGAATAAAGTTCAAACTCATACTCTGTCGTCAATCGCGAATTTATGTATTCAAGAGGATATGTGATGAAATCGACATCAACTCCTTTTATCGATCTAAAAGCAAATGGAAGAGAAATTATCTTTGAGAAAAGTAAACGCAGCTAATAGTCCAAGCAAGTTAACATGTAAAATTTGGTTACATTAAGTAGTCTAAAGACTTTAGACTAAAGTTTATCCACAGACTTGGTACTCGCAGTCTTAAAAGGCCTGGCCTTCCTTGTTCCTAAAGAAGCATTTACAACTATCTTTTTCAGAAAAGGTTTCTGTCTTGTCTGTCCCTAGATGAGAGCACGCTATCATACCTTGGGAATTGCGGTTGGGAGGGATTTTTGTAATGCACTGGACCTTTGAGATATTATTAAATAAAGATAATACCCATTTGGACTCGTTATATTTCATAGATTCAAGTTTTATTAAGATTAACTGGAATTTCAAGTGTTTCAGCTTTTGGCGTAGTTGTAGCCCCCTGTTACTTTGAGTCTAACTTACCCGTCATTGTTCTGTGTGATGCGATATCTATCAAAAGCATCGTAACATCCTCTCTCGAAAAATATGTCAGAATTGTTGAAAAAAATTGTTATTATTGTTGCGTTGTTGAGAACTTGACGAGTCTCCGTAAAGTCATTTCCAGGTTGTGTAAGTGTAGTCATGTCATGCATAACTAATGCTTCAAAGATAGTGCAGCCATGAAGGTTCGCCGATTTTCTCATCGAAAATTTGTCATTCTCCCACCTTCTTGTTATTTTGTTGTAGTTGTTTAGTTCAATTAACTGAAGCTCTCCACATTTTCCAGGAGAGAACCAAACAAACGTCAGCAGTTTGATGTAATCAGTTTCGTCAACGAAGAAATATTCGTATTGGATGATGTCCAGTAAATACGAATTAAGTTGAGAAACTCCCAAAAACCCATTTACAGTAATCTTGTTGTTCTTCGCCCTTTCCATGACATCCAACTCGAGAGATTCAATGTCAGAGATTGTTGCGTGTGGACAATAGACGAAAAGCTGAAGCGGTTTGTACAGGGTGATGGGAAAGTATTGACGCCTATATTTTGACGAATATCTCAATAACCAATAAACGTGTGTCAAACATTTTGGTATTTTTGGAAAGCTTACATTCTAGAGAAGAAAACCCTATACCACATTTTGAATCTTTCAGTTCGAGTGTCACAAACTGAGTAGAAATGTGAAAATTTTATTTGGTGCTGGGCACGCAGGTGGCGCCCTCGTTTTCATCATAATTTTTGATATTTCTTTTCTTCTAAGAAAAATTAATGTTGGATTTTTTTAAAGTCAAGAGATGCAATTATCAAATTAAAAAAACCAAAAGCCAAAATATTTCGATCCTGCAACATGGGAAGCAACTAAATATTAAAAAAAAAAATTCGAAAAAAAAAATTCTTCACGCTAAAACACACTTTTCATTGTAAGTTGGTGATAAGTATTGTTTAGAGTGAAAATAATATTTAAAATACTAATTCTTGGGTTTTGCCATCAGAAAAAGTTGCAGAACTACATCCAGATAGTTGCGTATATTCATTTTATGGCTAATTTCGGTAAAATTTAAGAGTTATCTACTTTTCAAAGAAAAAGATCGGTCAACAGTGATCCAGCTAAAATTTGCGGATAGTTTATTTACACGTTTGTAGCTTAGAATATCTTCAAGCAGAATCGTACAGATACGATGAAATTAAAAGCTTTAAGAAACTTGTCACATCAAAGTTTGTTGCCGAAATTTTTTTTTGCGGCGCTAGCGTGCCACGTAATCAAGCACTTAGGTCTTTGATGTTATTTCATTTGCTGAGCATTTTCTTGTTAATAAATTTTGGTTTTATTGAATTAAAAAGATCAACGCCTTATTTTAAGTGTGTCATAATGGCATTTTGTTCGAATTCTAGACTTTTTGCAAGCTTTCTTCCTAATCTCTCCGATTTTCTCGTGATTTGATTCTTGACGGATTTGATCATTGCTGGAGTTCAATCTGTTTGTGGCCGGTCGCTTTTCTTTCTTTATTCTATTTCTCGAATCTCTAAATTAAGTTTCGTAGTATCCTAAATTATTCTTATGATGATATTTTGATCACAAATTTCATTTAAATTTTGGGTATTCTGATAGTCCGCCATTTTTTTTGTATGAATTTTTTCCGCAATTTACTTTTTCTTATGTTGCGAGAGATTGGCAAGCTCGATCTCATTGAAACTTTGCGAGTTTGTTTAAAATACTTTGTTTTGCAAGCTTATGAAAATATTTTTTCATTTATTCTGCAACTGTTTCCAGAATTTTGACATGAAAATCGCGACAATACATTCCCATCACCCTGTAGAATTCATTGGTCAACTTTAGTTTTTGATTGAACTTCTTGACGAATGCGAAATTGTTGAAGGTTAAGAGAGTTGAGCTGTCGAGAAAGACTTTTTCCTTTTCTAGTTGCAAGTTTTTCAGTTGAAATGGCATCGCGTTCTGGTTCAAGTCCTTCAGGATTAGTGACGTCATCGTATCCGAGTCTACTCCATAATTGTTGATGAACATTCTCGTTTCCAGTTGGAACAAATGACGAGTTACGTTCTCAAAAGCCTTCGACAAGACTCCGAGCGATGAATCAACACTTAAAATGGTCCCTTCGCACAAAGCACTTAGTAGCAATGAAAAGATGAAATAAATTTTCATTTTCCTTCACAATTTTCTTATTTTCAACTTAGTAACTCGAAGAAATGTTTTGTACTGACAGAAGTGAATGTCACCTTAGCTACATACTTGTTAGAAATGTTTCACCACTTTAGAACATGTAAAATATTTATTACAAGTGTTATCTGCATGAGAAAATATTCAAGACTTCAACACTTTTCTTTAGGTACAAGTTGTGCGTGTTTAGTTTTTGGAAAATCATTTTTTAGTAATCTACTACAAGACTTACATATAACTTGAAATATAATAATTAGAATGGTCTTGATCTGAAATTCTTTCCTTCTGTCTGTAACGCTCGACTTTAGCGCAACTGGCGGCGAAAAACTTGAAGAATGAAGAGATTTCTTTTGACAGGCGGCATAGCCGCACAGGAAAAACTAGTCTTTATATATTAAGAATAAATGTGACATGATTTGAGAAGTCAAATCAATTCGAAGATTCGAAAAATGTGGCGAGCATCTGAGTCAAGTAAAAAGAAATGGTTTCGAATCGAAACTTTCAATTGAAGAAACCAGAGACTACTCATCCAAATTATCGATTTCATTTATTCCTTTTCTCTTGCTTTAAACATCAAAACGCTCATGAAGTGATTAGTTGTTTGGAAGTAGTGCAACTCTCGATTTTTTGTTGGATGGGAAATCGCGTTAACGTTTGCATTGAGAACTTAAATTCTGCAATCTACGAAGTCGAATAGTTTACTCAGAGTGCCAGAAATCAAAGAGATGTTCTTCTTATTCTGATAATGGCTCAACGATTGAAAGGTTTCAACGGAATTTTCAACTCTGTTGTCTTTGAGACGTTGCTGACGGTTTGGTCACTTATTATTGAACAAAACTTTTTGAAATTAAAATTTCATTTCAGATTCTGTAATTTTCTTACTCGCTGCTGACTTTGTTACAAACAACGAACTAAAAATTTCATGAATTCATTGGAAATTAATCGGAAGGAACTTTTATTTAATGGCTTAGCCTCAAAGTTTGTTTGGAAAGTTTTTAAAGTTACCGATGCTTTCAGTAATTAAGTCTACTCAAAAATTAATGAATAACCACGACAGCCGTAATTGTTCCAAGAGTGACAATCAGAAATCGTTAGTTAAAATTCTGTATCGTTTGAGGATAGTTTAAATGTTTAAAATAAAAAAATCAGCTTTCGAGAAGAATCCTGTTATTAAATTAAATTCAAACTCTCATTCGTCGAATTTCCATCACACCAATCAAATTACCAAAAAACAATGGCAAGCCAAGTTAGACAGAAAATCAGCGGAAAATATTACAAACGAAATTTAAATTTACTAAATTTCTTTTTTCTTCAAATTTCTTTTGACTTTTATTTAATTCCTGAATTATTAATGTCACGTGTGCAAAGGCACAAATAAAAGTATGAAGCCTTTGTTAACCTTCAAACTAATATTTATGCATTTCCAACCTTTCAGACAACGTCAGAGCGAAATGAAGGAAAATGCTTTCTCTGAATAAATTTTACATTTCAATTAATTATTTGTTTAAAAAAAGTATTGACAATATTGCATCGTACGACGTTTGAAACATTGTCAAGCTCTACATGTTTAATATTTTAGGCATCGTCTAGGTGAGTATTGGAAAAAAAAAATATTTTTATTAGAGTAAAAAATTTAATAATTGCCGTAATTTAATCGTGGTCGTAATTTATAGTTTTCAGTAATCTTCTTAAATTACACGATTTTAAATTAAAATCTTTCAGTGTTGAGCAAAAGCATCAATTTAATTATTGTCAAACTATTAGCCATGGAATTCCGCTGAAAATTTAATAAAACGTCATTGGAAACATTGAGTCTTCTATTCTAACTAAATTCTTTTTATTTGGAAATTCAAAAACATTAATTTTAAGTTTCACTAAATAGTAACAACGCGAATTCACTTCAATTTTTCTTAATTTATTTCTGAATTGCAACTTTTTTACCGAAATATAATAAACCGATTAAATAAATTTGAAAAGTGAGCCCAGTTAAATATTGCCCAGTTTCCCATAGACAGCGATTAGATTCAAATACGGCAGCCAAGCCGACAAAAAAACAGCCATTCAATGTGTCACGTTTAGTTTATTTGCGGCGACCACGGAAGAGTCTAATTTTTTTAATTAATCGTTCCTTAGACAGAAGACTTCAAGCACTATTTTAAACTTTAGATCGCTAAAAAATTCAATTTGGTTCAAAAGTTATTACATGTTGAATTTGAAATTGACAAATTACAGCAGTCGTTTCATGTCGCACTCTAATTAATATTTAATTTAAAAAATTTGCTTTCCATTGAATTAAATTGAAACTCTCATTCGTCGATTGACTGTTAGACAAGTTAGACCGTTAAAAAATGGAAATCATCGAAGGACCTTCCGTTCATGCAACTCGAATGGTTAAAGTTCAAGTTGGGATTGTGTGGAAATTGCTGAATCCTCTGAATGACAAAGGAAAATGGAATATTTTGTAAAATTGTTAAAATTGTGAAAATATTTATTTGTGACGAAAGTTATTTTTCTTCAGCTTCATTCTTAATGTAATGGTTCATGCAAACTTTGTGGTCGCAATCAGCGCCAACGTATTTTGCTCGGATAGTCTAACATCGATCGAGTTGGTGGAGAACGTTGGAGTTTTGCGTAAGTAGATTTTAATTCGAGGAAAGGAAAGGAGTTAACTTTTATTTTTTCAAAGTTCAAATCATTCGTCATCTTGGTTACTTGGCGATCTTGTTTCTTTTCCAAGCCAGAATTCAAAGAGCGATCGATCACATTGTCGAAGAAAGGCAAGAATTGTTTTGATTTTATTTCATACTTTAATAAAACCTTTCAGATTGCAACTTTGTTCAACTGACCACGATTGGTCGCTTTCAATTGATTACATGAAGAAAGAATTTAAAATCTCTGTTGTCAGTGCAGGAATAATAATTCTTATCTTGATCTTCGTCATCTTTTCACCTTTTGTCTTCGACAACATCAATGATTATCGGCTGCCCTATAACTTCTATTTCGTTTATTTGCCGTTTGACTCATTCATGACTCCAAAGTGGTTCCTTCATTACATTCAACAAGCGATCTTGGCGAATTTCGGAGCTGTGCTCTTTTATTTTTACACTGGAAACCTTCTGATGCTCATGAATTTTTCAAGCTTTGAAATCGACGCTTTGACTCTTCAAGTTAAGAAAATGTTTCAACAGAAAGAATCTGATGAAAACTCGATCAACGAGCAAGTGAGAAAAACAATTTTGCGAAGCTATCGAGTCATGGAATGGATGAACGAAGCCAGGGCTATCTTAAGATTCAGTTTCTTAATTGAATTTACAATGTCAGCTTTCGTTCTCACGATGTGCTTGTACACTCTAAGCTCCACTGCAAGTCTATCTACCTCGATGTTCGCGATTATTTCTGTTGCATCTCTGCAACTCTCACTTTTATGTTGGATGGGAAATCGAGTTAATGATTGTATTGAGAACTTAACTTCAGCAATCTACGAAGTCGAATGGTACACTCAGAATGTCAGAAACCGAAGAGATCATCTCAAGATCTTAATCATGGCTCAGCGATTGAAAGGATTCAATGGAATCTTCAACTCTGTTGACTTTACAACATTGCTTAAGGTTTGATCTCAAATATTCAATTAAATATTCTTAACTCAAGAATTTTATTTCAGATTCTACAATTCACTTACTCGTTGCTTGCATTGTTACAAACAACAAACTAAAGTTACTTTAACAATTCTGATTTTAAGTTCTCAATTTTCATTCATGAATTAAATTTGGGAATATTACCGACGAAGGCATTGTTAGACCGAATTCAATGTTAAAAATAAATTGAAGTTTAAAAATTAAATAATTTCAGATCAGCTCTTAAGTCTTTTAATTAGAAAATTGCAAAAGAGAGGCCAGAAGGTTTCAAATTTAATTTCTTATTTTCATTGAATTCTTTTAGGTTGCAACTTCGTTCGACTGACTGCCATCGAACTGTTTGCCATCGAAAAATTTGAATTCGTCGGTGATTTCCTTTTAAGAGCTGACTATAGCGTTTTACCAAAAATGTTCGTAAACTTCAACAAGCTTACAAGCTTGAAACTTGTAATATACAATGGTCAAATGTTTGGAGACGATTCTTGGAAACGATTTCAGTTCAGGCTCAAAAGTTTGTCAATAAAATTTGGACGCTACGACGACAGAGAACTCATCAAAATAATCAGGGAAATAATCAGGGAGAGTTGACCGGTTGGTTGATGTTGACGAGAATGATCTGAAGAAAATTTTGGTTGAAGGGACCGGAAAAGTTCTTGTCGGAAATTTTAATTGAAAGAATTGTTAATTAAATAAAAAAATTTATAATAAATTAACAAACATAGAGTTTAACAAACACTGCCTGTACGAGTATTCTCTACGATTTTCTGCTCGTTCGTTAAAAAACAGAAAAATAAAATTATTCCGAATTTCTGATCAACCCACTTTGCAAAGTTTTTTGTTTGTTTTTAAACTCTCAAACTTTATTCACATTTAACATTGAATTTAAAATATTTTTAAGCAGAACTTCTCGCCGAGAATTGTGCGTTCTAATGTCGTGATGAGTAAAATGCCTTCAGAATGTATTTCATGACGAGAAAGTCTTTCAAAATTGTGATCCATTCGAAGATGAACGCAGCAACTGCGAACAACAAGCTCGAAGTCCAAATGACGAATCCAGGTTCAAGCATCTTCATGGTCAAAACCTTTGGTTCGTCGTACGTTCTGAAACGTTTTTCGTTTAAATCCGGCCAAGTCATACTGCCACATGCTCGTCCAAGCTCTGGATGCATGAAGATTCCACCAACGAAATGTTGTTTCATTCTGTGATCGATCGTTTCGAACAAATAATGATGACGCTCAAATTTAAGTCCACAAATGCTCAAGTCCGAAAAATCCTTTATCGTTCGTTTGAGAAAATTCTGAAAATCCTTTATGTCCGTTGTCGTTTGTTTTTTTCCGCATTTCCAACTCACAAGTGTTTATCTGATAGGCAAATAAGCTTGATCTAGAACCATCTATTTGTGCTAGATCTATTGGTGACACAACTTTTCCTCTATAAGTAAAAAATATTAAAAGTTATCAATGGAAGATTGCGGTCGCTAGCCATATATGATAAAGCTTGTCTAAGTGGAAAATTCAATTTAGATACCTTTTAGAAATCTCTGATTCCGGAAACTTTTCTTTATAATTTTCCTCCATCCAGAAAGAGTATCCTTTCTCGATCAACACGTCGATCGTATAAACTTTCGGTATTTCGATATCTTTCTGCATGAACTCGAAGGTCTTTCCTTGCCAAGCTGTTCGAATGATCAAGCAATAAAGAATGAACACCATCGTCAGAAATCTTGCGAAGTTTCTTCTTGGCATGACAACTTGTGAGATTCCAAAGAATATTTGAATGACATTCAACCATGGCGTGTCGATGTTAGGGCCGATGATGAAATCTCTTATCGATTTTTTTACGCAGCAGTACAAGATCAGAATCGTCGCGAATGCTGTCACAAAGGTTACTGCTATCATTGCCCACGTGAATTCATCAAAAGGCATCGCCAACTTGTCGTATTCAGAATAGTTCTCAAACACATCAGTTGTTCCCAATCGAGTATGAATGTATTCGAGGGGAAAGGTGATAAAATCGATATCGCCTCCTATGTCATATCTAACAAATAGAAGAGAAATTACTTTTGAGATTACATGAAAATTTCAGTTATTTTAAGTAGTCTAGGATTTATCCATGGACTTGGTACCCGCAGTCTTGAAGGGCCTGGCCTTCCTTGATTTAAAGAAACTACTACAACCTCTTTTCCAGATAAGTTTTCTGCCTTGTCTGTCCCTTAATGCACTGGACCTTTGAGATATATTTAAATAGAAAAGAAATAATTTGTGATGGACAATTTCTTATGAATTACTTACCCGTCGTCGAGCTTTTTGTGATGACTATCAAAATCATTGTAACATCCTTTCGCAAATAAAATGTCAATTTTGACCGATCCAGGTTTCATTGTTGCGTTGTTCAGAACTTGAAGTGAATTTTCAACATCGCGATCTAGCTGTGAAAATTTTGTTGTAAATCTCGTAGCTTCATGCGTAAGGATAGTGCAGCCATGAAGATTTGCTGATTTTCTCATCAAGAAATTTTCGTTTTCCCACTTTCTTGTCGTTTTGTTGAAACTGTTTAGCTCAATTAGCTGAAGCTTTCCACATTTTCCAGGAGAGAACCAAACAAACGTCATCAGTTTGATGTAATCAGTTTCGTCAACGAGGAAATATTCGTATTGGATGATGTCCAGTAAATATCTATTGAGATAATACGCCATATTGTAGATTATTGTGTTATTCTTCGCCCTTTCCATGACATCCGCTTCGAGAGATTCAATGTCAGAGATTGTAGCGTGTTGGCAATAGACGAAAAGCTGAAGCGGTTTGAAGTATTCATTCGTCAACTTTAATTTTTGATTGAATTCCTTGACGAATGCGAAATTGTTGAAGGTTAAGAGAGTTGAGCTGTCGAGCAAGATTTTTTCCTTTTCCAGTTGCAAGTTTTTCAGTTGAAATGGCATCGCGTTCTCGTTCAAGTCCTTCAAGACGAGTGACGTCATCGTATCCGAGTCTACTCCATAATTGTTGATGAACATTCTCGTTTCCAGTTGGAACAAATGACGAGTTACGTTCTCAAAAGCCTTCGACAAGACTTCGAGCGACGGATCCACATTTAAAATCATTCCTTCGCACAAAGCACTTAGTAGCAATGAAAAGATGAAATAAATTTTCATTTTTCTTCACAATTTTCTTATTTTCAACTTAGTAACTCGAAGAAATCCTTTGCAATGACAGAAGTGAACGTTACCTGAGCTACTTACTTGTTGAGAATGTCTAACAACAGTCGAACATGTAAAATATTGTAACGAGTCTTATCTGCATGAGAAAATATTCAAGACTTCAACAGTTTTCTTTAGTTACAAGTTGTGCGTATATTCTTCGATCTATTGATAATCAATATTTTATTATTCAATGTAAGAAAATGGAGAGTTAACCGCCATACCTAAGCCTTCTATATATGAAACCGTGTTCCAGACTGACCATCTGTTATTCTACACAGTCTCAATATTGTGAGGTATTTCAGATAACACGCTATTCTACTTCAAATTTTATTTTTAAATCTCTCAAACTTTATAAACTCACATTTAACATTGAATTAAAAACATTTTCAAACTTAGTTCTCTTTATAAAGATTGTGCGCTTTAAAGTCGTGTTGAGTAAAAAGCCCTCAAAACGTATTTCATGACGAGAAAGTCTTTCAAAATTGTGATCCATTCGTAGATGAACGCAGCAACTGCCAACAACAAGCTCGAAGTCCAAATGACGAATCCAGGTTCGAGCTTTTTCATGGTCAAAACCTTTGGTTCGTCGTACGTTCTGAAACGTTTTTCATTTAAATCCGCCCATGCCAAACTTCCGCATGATCGTCCAATCTCTCGATGCATAAAGATTCCTCCAACAAAATGTTGTTTCATTTTGTGGTCGATCGTTTCGAACAAATAATGATGGCGTGGAAATTTAAGTCCACAAATTTTTAAGTGCGAAAATTGCTTAACCATTGTTTTGCCTAATAGCTTGTGCGAATCTATCTCCACTGCTTTATCTTTAAAATAATTATTCAATAATTCAAGCGCACAAGGGTTTATTTGAGTGACTTCCTTTTTGTTTTCTTCTTTATTGAAGTGTGGTTTTTGGCTTATTATTGACTCAACTTTACCTCTATAAGTAAAGAAAGTATTAAAATTAAATTTAAGGTTTCCAGTCCCAGGCAACTTGTTAAACGATTTGAGTACAATAATCAATTTACCTTTTAGAAATTTCTGATTCCGGAAACTTTTCTTTATAATTTGGTTCCATTACGAAAGTGTAACCTTTCTCGATTAAGCTGTCGATCGTGTGCTCTTCGATTGGTTTTTCAATGTCTTTTTGCATAAACTCGAATGTCTGTCCTTGCCAGGCTGTTCGAATGATCAAGCAATAAAGAATGAACACCATCGTCAGAAATCTTGCGAAGTTTCTTCTTGGCATGACAACTTGTGAGATTCCAAAGAATATTTGAATGACATTCATCCATGGCGTGTCGATTTCGCGGCCGATGATGAAGTCTCTTATCGATCTTTTCACGCAGCAGTACAAGACCAGAATCGTCGCGAATGCTATCGCAAACGTGATTGCAATCATTGCCCACGTGAATTCATCGAAAGGCATCGCCAACTTGTCGTATTCAGAATAATTTTCAAAGTCATACTGTGTCGTCAGTCGCGAATTTATGTTCTCAAAAGGATAAGTGATAAAATCGACATCCACCACTTTTTGCGATCTAAGAGCAAAAAGAAAATACTTTTGAGAAAGTTAAACGCAGCTAAGAGCCCAGGCATGTTGACATAAAAACTTCAGTTATTTTAAGTAGTGTAGGATTTTTTCACATACTTAGTACTTGCAGTCTTAAAGGGACTGGCCTTTCTTGTTCCTAGAGAAGCTACTACAACATCTTTTCCAGAAAAGGTTTATGTCTTGTCAGTCCCTAGATGAAAGCATAATCTCAGGCTTTGGGAATTGCGGTAGGGCCGGATTTGGGATATTGGACCTTTAAGATATTATTTTTTTTTACTTTAAAAAAACAAGTGGCAGTAGCTAGTTACAGGGGGTTGGGCTTTACTGAGCTTACTGGTCCGAGGTGGACCCGATTCTGGTCAGCTCTGAGATTTTTTCGCCCCAAAAATCCCGTTACTTTAGTACCTAACTTACCCGTCATTGTTCTGTATGATGCGATATCTGTCAAAAGCATCGTAACATCCTTTCTCGAAGAATATGTCAGTAATTTCAGTATTGTTGATATTATTTAATACCATTGTTGCGTTGTTTAGAACTTGATTAGTCTCGTTAATGTTACCTTCAGATTCTTCTGTAAGTGTAGTCACATCAGGCATAACTAATGCTTCGAAGATAGTGCAGCCATGAAGATTCGCAGATTTTCTCATCGAGAATTTGTCCGTCTCCCAATTTCTTTTGACTTTGTTGTATTTGTTTAGCTCAATTAGATGAAGCTTTCCACATTTTCCAGGAGAGAACCAAACAAACGTCAGCAGTTTGATGTAATCAGTTTCGTCAACGAGGAAATATTCGTATTGGATGATGTCCAGTAAATATGAATTGAAATGAACAATTACATCTGTGTGAAGAGCATTTACTGTAATTTCGTTGCTTTTCGCCCTTTCCATGACATCCACTTCGAGAGATTCAATGTCAGAGATTGTTGCGTGTGGACAATAGACGAAAAGCTGAAGTGGTTTGTAGAATTCATTCGTCAACTCTAATTTTTGATTGAACTCCTTGACGAATGCGAAATTGTTGAAGGTTAAGAGAGTTGAGCTGTCGAGCAAGATCTTTTCCTTTTCCAGTTGCAGGTTCTTCAGTTGAAATGGCATCGCGTTCTCGTTCAAGTCCTTCAAGACGAGTGACGTCATCGTGTCCGATTCTACTCCATAATTGTTGATGAACATTCTCGTTTCCAGTTGGAACAAATGACGAGTTACGTTCTCAAAAGCCTTTGACAAGACTTCGAGCGATGAATCCACATTTAAAATCATTCCTTCGCACAAAGCACTCAGTAGCAATGAAAAGATGAAATAAATTTTCATTTTCCTTCACAATTTTCTTATTTTCAACTTAGTAACTCGAAGAAATCCTTTGCACTGACAAAGGAAACGTTTTTTGATCTGTTAAAAATGTCTCACCTGTTAAAAATGTCAGTCGAACATGTAAAATATTGTAACGAGTGTTATCTGCATGAGAAAATATTCAGGACTTCAACATTTTTTATTAGTTACAAGTTGTGCGTGTATCCTTCGATTTATTGGTAATCAGTTTTTTGTAATTCATTCCAGAAAACAAGTGGCAAAAGCAGTTCGTAACAAACTTACTGTAGGGATTTTCATCCGTCGGACTAGTTACAGGGGTTGGGCTTTTCTGGGTTTACTTGTCCGAGGTGAACCCGAATCTGGTCAGCTCTAAGATTCATGCACTCAATTCAACAAGTTGATCACTTCTTGTGAACAAGTCGCAGTTATTTCAAAACTGAAAATCGACTTTTTGTATGGAGGTTCTAGGTTTAGGGCCCGTGAGCCCGATCCTGATGAGCTAGCGAAGAATCCTCGTATTAATAATTTCGTATTAATAAATTGTTTTTCGTATTAATATTCTCTATCGACTGGCGAAAAAATTAATTTGCTAGCTTATCGCGTTCGCGAGTTATCTCAATCACACACCACGGATGTCGGACCACGGACAAAGCGATCACATAGGGTGTTCTCATCCTTCAGATGAAAAACCCTAATTTTTTTTTATTCAAAGTTTTAAATCCCAGAAAATCCAGGCTCCACACATTGGATCCATTTCGGATCATTAACCCAGTAAAGCCCAACCCCCTGTAACCAGTCCAACGGATAAAAAACCCAACAGTAAGGTCGTTACGAACTGCTACTGCTACTTGTTTTTAAGAACTCTCAAATTTTATTAACATTAAACACTGAATTTCAAACAATATCCAATAAACATTTATTTTCTCTCGTCAAAGATTGTGCGTTTTAATGTCGTGATGAGTAAAAAGCCTTCAAAATGTATTTCATGACGAGATAATCTTTCAGAGTTGCGATCCATTCGAAGATGAACGCAGCAACTGCGAACAACAAACTCGCAGTCCAAATGACGAATCCAGGTTCAAGCATCTTCATGGTCAACTTTTTTGAGTCCTCGACGACTTTAAAACGTTTTTCTTGTAGCTCCGGCCACGACAAGCTTCCACATGCTTTTCCAAGCAATGGATGAATAAAGATTCCACCAACGAAATGTTGTTTCATTTTGTGTTCAATTGTTTCAAACAAATGATGATGACGTGCAAATTTAAGTCCACAAATGCTCAAGTGCGAATATTGCTTAATCATTCGTTTGAGAAAATCCTTTTTTGTCAAATCATTTTGACGTCGGTCTTTACCACGATGCACAAAATCAAACACACAAGTGTTTATCTGATGAGCATATAAGCTGAAGAGAACATCATCGCTATATGAACTAACTTTTCCTCTATAAGTAAAAATATATTAAAAGTTATCAATTGAGAATTCCGGTCACTAGCCAGTTAAAACTTATGAGAAAGCTTGTCAAAGTGGAAAATTCAATTTAATTACCTTTTAGAAATCTCTGATTCCGGAAACTTTTCCTTGTAATTTGTCTCCATAACGAACGTGTATCCTTTCTCAATCATCTCGTCGACCGTGTGCACATTTGGCTTCTCGATGTCTTTCTGCATGAACTCGAAGGTTTTTCCTTGCCAAGCTGTTCGAATGATCAAGCAATAAAGAATGAAGACCATCGTCAGGAATCTTGCGAAGTTTCTTCTTGGCATGACAACTTGTGAGATTCCAAAGAATATTTGAATGACATCCAACCATGGTCTGTCGATGTTAGGGCCGATAATGAAGTCTCTTATCGATCTTTTTACGCAGCAGTACAAGATCAGAATCGTTGCGAATGCTGTTACAAAGGTCAGCGCTATCATTGCCCACGTGAATTCATCGAAAGGCATCACCAACTTGTCGTATTCAGAATAGAATGTGAAGTTTTCAACTGTTTTCAATCGGGAATTTATGTATTCGAGAGGAAAGGTGATAAAATCGATATCGCCTCCTATTTCGTATCTAACAACAAATAGAAAAGAAATAATTTGTGATGGACAATTTCTTATGAATTACTTACTCGTCGTCGAGCTGTTTGTGTCGATATCTATCAAAACCATTGAAACATCCTTTCGCGAACCAAATGTCAACATTCTTGAACGTTTCAATCATTGTTACGTTGTTGAGAACTTTAAGTGACTTGGTAACTTCAACATCAAGCTGTGAAAATGTTGTTCCATCTGCCATAGCTTCAGCTGTAAAGATAGTGCAGCCATGAAGGTTTGCCGATTTTCTCATTGAGAACTTGTCGTTCTCCCAGTTTTGAGTTTTTTTATTGAACTTATTGAGTTCAATTAACTTCAGCTCTCCACATTTTCCAGGAGAGAACCAAACAAACGTCAGCAGTGTTATGTAGTCAGCTTCGTCGAAAAGGAAATATTCGTATTGGATGATGTCCACCAAATATGAATTGAAATGAGAAAGTCTCTCGTAGATAATCTTGTTGTTTTTTGCCCTTTCCATGACATCCGCTTCGAGCGATTCAATGTCAGAGATTGTTGCGTGTTGACAATAGACGAAAAGCTGAAGTGGTTTGAAGTACTCATTCGTCAACTTTAATTTTTGATTGAATTCCTTGACGAATGAGAAATTATTGAAGGTTAAGAGAGTTGAGGAGTCAAGCAAGATCTTTTCCTTCTCCAGTTGCAAGTTCTTCAGTTGAAATGGCATCGCGTTCTCATTCAAGTCCTTTAACAATAGTGACGTCATCGTGTCCGTATCTACTCCATAATTGTTGATGAACATTCTCGTTTCCAGTTGGAACAAATGACGAGTTATGTTCTCAAAAGCCTTCGACAGAACTTCAAGCGATGGATCCACATTTAAAACCATTCCTTCGCACAAAACAATCAAAAGCAATGAAATGATGAAATAAACTTTCATTTTCCTTCACAATTTTCTTATTTTCAACTTAGTAACACGAAGAAATCCACGGAACTAACAAAAAAATGTTGTTCGATCCAACCAGAAATGTTTCACCACGGTCTAACATGTAAAACATTGAAACGAGTCTTATCTGCATGAGAAAATATTATAAAGGCTTCAATAGTTTTCTTTAGGTACAAGTTGTGCGTGTATCCAGGATACAGTATCCTTCGATTTATTGGTAATCAATATTTTGTAGCTCACTATAAGAAAATGAGGTTTAATTTTGAGATCAAACAAATCACAAAAAATTGCGATAATTTGCGAACTCGATGAGCTAGCGTATTAATTTCTTCACCAGTCGATAGAGAATTTTATTTTGGAAAACAACTTTTGAGGATTTTTCGCTAGCTCATCGGTTTTCTTGAGAACGGAAGCAACTAGCTATTCCTGTTTCTGCCATTTGGTTCAATTTATGGCAAAATCGCAGAGTTTCGAAGATGGATTCGATAGCTCAAGTGGTTCGGGGCTTAAATCTGGTGAGCTCCATACAAATTTTCTAAACTTTTTCGATTTGTTCAGATTTCTTAACATTTCTGCTGACACTTCTTCACAAGAAATGTTCAGCGTGCTCTAACGAGTGCTTGGATCCCAGAGCTGACCAAATATGAGTCCACCTTCGACCACTACTTCTATAACTCTATATCTTTATTACACTGTTTTTATAATTCAATATTCAATAAAAAAATATAAATAAAATTTAAATACTTTGTTCAGTCAAAGTTTTAAATCCCAGAAAATACAAGCTCCACTCATTGGATCCATCTCTGACCAGTTAACCAAGTTAAGTCCCACCCACTCTCACCAGTCCGACGGATGAAAAACTCTACAGTAAGCTCGTTACCAACCGCTTCTGACACTTGTTAAAAATATTTTTTTTGAAACTCTCAAACTTTATTCACATTTAACATTGAATTTAAAACATTTTCAAACAGAACTTTCGACTTCTCACGTCAATGGTTGTGCGTTCTAATGTCGTGATGAGTAGAAAGCCAAAATGTATTTCATGACGAGATAGTCTTTCAAAGCTGTGATCCATTCGTAGATGAACGCAGCAACTGCGAACAACAAACTTGAAGTCCAAATGACGAATCCAGGTTCAAGCATCTTCATGGTCAAAATTTTCGGGTCCTCTACGACTTTAAAACGTTTTTCTTGAAGCTCTGGCCAGGACAAACTTCCGCATGAACTTCCAAACTTTGTATGCATGAAAATTCCGCCTACGAAGTGCTGTTGCATCCTGTGCTCAATTGTTTCGAACAAATGATGATGACGTGGGAATTTGAGTCCACAAATACTCAAGTGCGAATATTGCTTAACCAGTCTTTTGGCAATAAACCTTTGAAACTCTATCTCATTTGTTTTATCACTCAATACATTTTGCAACAATTGGAACACGCAAGGGTTCATCTGATGGACTTGCTTTTCAGTTTCTTCTTTTTTAAAGTAACTACTACCTATTGACTCAACTTTACCTCTATAAGTAAAAAAAAGTATTGAAAGTAAATTTGAGGTTTCCAGTCGCAGGTCAGTTGTGAGAAGGCTTCTGAATACAATATCAATTTACCTTTTAGAAATCTCTGATTCCGGAAACTTTTCTTTGTAATTGTCCTCCAAAACGAACGTGTAACCTTTCTCGATTAACTCGTCGATCGTATGCTCTTCCATTGGTATTTCGATGTCTTTCTGCATGAACTCGAAGGTTTTTCCTTGCCAAGCTGTTCGAATGATCAAGCAATAAAGAATGAACACCATCGTCAGGAATCTTGCGAAGTTTCTTCTTGGCATGACAGTTTGAGAGATTCCAAAGAAAATTTGAATGACATTGAGCGCTGGTCTGTTAACGTTCCGGCCGATGATGAAATCTCTTATTGACTTTTTTACGCAGCAGTGCAAGATCAGAATCGTCGCGAATACTATCGCAAACATTATTGCTATCATTGCACACGTGAATTCATCAAAAGGCATCGCCAACTTGTCGTATTCAGAATAAAGTTCAAACTCATACTCTGTCGTCAATCGCGAATTTATGTATTCAAGAGGATATGTGATGAAATCGACATCAACTCCTTTTGTCGATCTAAAAGCAAATGGAAGAGAAATTATCTTTGAGAAAAGTAAACGCAGCTAATAGTCCAGGAAAGTTAACATGAAAAATTTCGGTTACTTTAGGTAGTCTAAAGTTTATCCACAGACTTGGTACTCGCAGTCTTAAAGGGCCCGGCCTTCCTTGTTCCTAAAGAAGCTTTTACAACTATCTTTTTCAGATAAGGTTTCTCTCTTGTCTGTCCCTAGATGAGAGCACGCTATCATACCTTGGGAATTGCGGTTGAGAGGGATTTTTGTAATGCACAGGACCTTTGAGATATTATTAAATAAAGATAATACCCATTTGGACTCTTTATATTTCACAGATTCATGTTTTTTCAAGATTAACTGTAATTTCAAGTGTTTCAGCTTTTGGCGTAGTTGTAGCACCTCGTTACTTTAAGTCTAACTTACCCGTCATTGTTCTGTGTGATGCGATATCTGTCAAAAGCATTGTAACATCCTCTCTCAAAAAATATGTCGGTATCGGCGATAAAATTAGTTATTATTGTTGCGTTGTTGAGAACTTGATTAGTCGTTGGGTGGGTAACGTCATCTCCAGGTTGTGTAAATGTAGTCATATCAGGCATAACCATTGCTTCAACGATAGTACAGCCATGAAGGTTCGCCGATTTTCTCATCGAGAATTTGTCGTTTTCCCACTTTCTTGTCACTTTTTTAAATTTGTTCAGTTCAATTAGCTGAAGCTTTCCACATTTTCCAGGAGAGAACCAAACAAACGTCAGCAGTTTGATGTAGTCAGTTTCGTCAACGAAGAAATATTCGTATTGGATGATGTCCAGTAAATATGAATTGAATTGAGAGCCTCCGTAAGGAGAATACACAATAATTTTGTTGTTCTTCGCCCTTTCCATGACATCCAACTCGAGAGATTCAATGTCAGAGATTGTTGCGTGTGGACAATAGACGAAAAGCTGAAGCGGTTTGTAGAATTCATTCGTCAACTCTAATTTTTGATTGAATTCCTTGACGAATGCGAAATTGTTGAAGGTTAAAAGAGTTGAGCTGTCGAGAAAGACTTTTTCCTTTTCCAGTTGCAAGTTCTCCAGTTGAAATGGCATCGCGTTCTCGTTCAAGTCCTTTAAGATTAGTGACGTCATCGTATCCGAGTCTACTCCATAATTGTTGATGAACATTCTCGTTTCCAGTTGGAACAAATGACGAGTTACGTTCTCAAAAGCCTTCGACAAGACTCCGAGCGATGAATCAACATTTAAAATGGTCCCTTCGCACAAAGCACTCACTAGCAATGAAAAGATGAAATAAATTTTCATTTTCCTTCACAATTTTCTTATTTTCAACTTAATAACTCGAAGAAACGTTTTGTACTGACAGAAGTGAACATCACCTTAGCTACATACTTGTTAGAAATGTTTCACCACGTTAGAACATGTAAAATATTTATTACAAGTGTTATCTGCATGAGAAATATTCAAGACTTCAACAGTTTTCTTTAGGTACAAGTTGTGCGTGTATCCTTCGATTTATTGGTAATCGATATTTTGTAGCTCACTATAAGAAAATGAGATTTAATTCTTAGATCAAACAAACCACAAAATTCTTAATGAATTTTTAGGGTTTTTTATCCGAAGGATGGAAATCCTTATTATGGTCGCTTTGTCCGTGGTCCGGTGTCCGTAATTGAGATAATTTGCGAACTCGATGAGCTAGCGTATTAATTTCTTCACCAGTCGATAGAGAATTTTTTTTTGGAAAACAACATTTAAGGATTTTTTGCTAGTCATCGATTTTCTCAAGAGCGAAAGCAGCTAGCTACTTCTGGTTTTTGCCATTTGGTTCTTTTCATAGATGAGACAAAAAAAAAATTTGGATGGAGTTGATATCTCAAGTGGTTCGAGCCCACGGGGCTGGAGTCTGGTGAGCTCCATACAATTTTTCAAACTTTTTCTTTTTGTTCAGATTTATTGACATTTATTAACATTCTTCACGAGAAATGTTCAGCGTGCTCTAACGAGTGCTTGGATCCCAGAGCTGACCAAATATGAGTCCACCTTCGACCACTACTTCTATAACTCTATATCTTTATTACACTGCTTTTATAATTCAATATTCAATAAAAAAATATAAATAAAATTTAAATATTTTGTTCAAAGTTTTAAAACCCAGAAAATCCAAGCTCCTTACATTGGATCCATTTCTGACCAGTTAACCCAGTTAAATCCCACCTACTCTCACCAGTCCGACGGATTAAAAACCCTAGTAAGCTCGTTACGAACTGCTTCTGACACTTGTTTAAAAAGTTTTTTTTTTTGAAACTCTCAAACTTTATTCACATTTAACATTGAATTTAAAACAATTACAAACAAAACTTTCGAGTTCTCTCGTCGAGAATTGTGCGCTCTAATGTCGTGATGAGTAAAAGGTCCTCAAAATGTATTTCATAACGAGATAGTCTTTCAAAGTTGTGATCCATTCGTAGATGAACGCAACAACTGCGAACAACAAGCTCGAAGTCCAAATGACGAATCCAGGTTCAAGCATTTTCATGTTCAAAACTTTCGGTTCGTCGTACGTTCTAAAACGCTTTTCATTTAAATCCGGCCAAGGCATATTGCCGCATGATCTTCCAAACCTTGGATGCATAAAGATTCCTCCAACAAAATGTTGTTTAATTCTGTGGTCGATCGTTTCGAATAAATAATGATGTCGTGGAAATTTGAGTCCGCAAATTTTCATTTGCGAATAATCCTTAACCGTTCTTTTGGCCATATACTTATGCAAATCTATCTTTGTCACCTCTGTTTTATCCTTTAATAAATTTATGATTAGTTGCAACGCACAAGAGTTCATTTGAATGACTAGGTTTTGAGGTTCTACTTTTTTTAAGTCTTGACTCATACGGCTCCTTGTTGACCCAACTTTACCTCTATAAATAAAAAAAAAATTTAAAAGACTTTTAATAAAAGTAAATTTAAGGTTTTCAGTGGCAGGCCAGTTGTGATTCACAACTTGTGAAACGGTTTCTGAGTACAATGATCATTTACCTTTTAGAAATTTCTGATTCCGGAAACTTTTCTTTGTAATTGTCCTCCATTATGAAAGTGTATCCTTTCTCGATCAATTCGTCGATTGTACGTTCAATTGGTTTTTCAATCTCTTTTTGCATGAACTCGAAGGTTTTTGCTTGCCAAGCTGTTCGAATGATCAAGCAATAAAGAATAAAGACCATCGTCAGAAATCTTGCGAAGTTTCTTCTTGGCATGACAACTTGAGAGATTCCAAAGAATATTTGAATGACATTCAACCATGGCGTGTTTATTTCGCGGCCGATGATGAAATCTCTTATAGACTTTTTCACGCAGCAGTACAAGATCAGAATTGTCGTGAATGCTGTCGCAAACGTGATTGCTATCATTGCCCACGTGAAGTCATCAAAAGGCATCGCCAACTTGTCGTATTCAGAATAGATTTCGAACTTATCATCTATCCCCAATCGCGAAATTATGTTCTCAAGAGGATATGTGATGAAATCGACATCAACAACTTTTCGCGATCTAAGAAAAAATAGAAGAGAAATTACTTTTGAGAAGCTAATAGTCCAGTCATGTTTACATGAACAAGTGGCAGTAGCAGTTCGTACCGAACTTTATTGGGTTAATTGGATAGAAATGGATCTAATGAGTGGAGCTAGGATTTTCTGGGATTTATTGCTTGGTCGTGACCAGCTGATCACTTCATGTAAACACGTTATCACGTCATAGTTATAATGTTGAAGGGAAAGAAGTTTCACTTGGCGCTGGTCGAAGGTGGGCTTAAACTACTTGAGCTATCAAGTCCATATAAGGAGGTTTTCGTCTCATCCATAAATAGAACCAAATAGCAAAAAGTAGGTAGCTAGCTGCCTCCGTTCTCGAGAAAATCGTATCACAAGCAAAAATCCAGTTTTTGTATGAAGATTCCAGGTTTCGGGCCCGTGGGTCCGATCCTGATGAGCTAGCCAAAAATTCTCAAAATTTGTTTTCCTAATTTAAATTCTCTATCGACTGGTTAAGAAATTATTCCGCTAGCTCATCGCGTTTGCGAGTTATTTTAATCACAGACGACGGACCACAGACAAAGCGACCATAATAGGGTGTTCCATCCTTCGGATGAAAAACCCTAAAAATTCAGTTATTTTAAGTACTCTAGGATTTATTCACAGACTTGGTACTCGCGGTCTTAAAGAATCTGGTCTTCTTTGATCCTGGAGAAGCTACTACAACCTCTTTTCTAGATAAGGTTTATGTCTTGTCAGTCCCAAGATGAGAGCACAATGGAATTGCGGTAGGGGCGTGTTTGGGATAATGTAATGGAACTTTGAAATCTTATTTTTCTTTACTTTAAAAAAAATTCTCGTAACTTTAAGTGCCTAACTTACCCATCATTGTTCTGTGTGATGCGATATCTGTCAAAAGCATTGTAACATCCTCTCTCGAAGAATATGTCAGTAATTTCAGTATTATTTAATACCATTGTTGCGTTGTTTAGAACTTGATTAGTCTCGGTAATGGTATAACGTTCTTCTGTGATTGTAGTCACATCAGGCCTAACTAATGCTTCGAAGATAGTGCAGCCATGAAGGTTTGCCGATTTTCTCATCGAGAATTTGTCTGTCTCCCACTTTTGAGTTATTTTGTTGTATTTGTTTAGTTCAATTAATTGAAGCTTTCCACATTTTCCAGGAGAGAACCAAACAAACGTCAGCAGTTTGATGTAATCAGTTTCGTCAACGAGGAAATATTCGTATTGGATGATGTCCACCAAATATGAATTGAAATGAATACCTTGTTCTATGTAAAGAGCAACTACAGTCATTTGGTTATTCTTCGCCCTTTCCATGACATCAGCTTCGAGAGATTCAATGTCAGAGATTGTTGCGTGTTGGCAATAGACGAAAAGCTGAAGTGGTTTGTAGAATTCGTTCGTCAACTTTAACTTTTGATTGAATTCCTTGACGAATGCGAAATTGTTGAAGGTTAAGAGAGTTGAGCTGTCGAGCAAGATCTTTTCCTTTTCCATTTGCAAGTTCTTTAGTTGAAATGGCATCGCGTTCTCGTTCAAGTCCTTTAAGATTAGTGACATCATCGTGTCCGAGTCTACTCCATAATTGTTGATGAACATTCTCGTTTCCAGTTGGAATAAGTGACGAGTTACGTTCTCAAAAGCCTTCGACAAGACTCCGAGCGATGTATCCACATTTAAAATCGTCCCTTCGCACAAAGCACTCACTAGCAATGAAAAGATGAAATAAATTTTCATTTTCCTTCACAATTTTCTTATTATCAACTTAGTAACTCGAAGAAATCCTTTGTACTGACAGAAGTGAACGTTACCTGAGCCACTTACTTGTAAAAGATGTCTAACAACAGTCGAACATGTAAAATATTGAAACAAGCCTTATCTGCATGAGAAAATAGTCAGGACTTCAATAGTTTTCTTTAGTTAGAAGTTGTAGCTTACAAGTTGTGTGTGTATGATCTTCGATTTATTGGAAATCAATTTTTAGGGTTTTTCAACCGAAAAGGAATCGTTATTTTGGTTGCTAGGTCTGTGGTCTCTCTGTGATTGAAACAACTATCGAACGCAATGAGCTAGCGAGTTCATCTCTTCACCACTCGATAGAGATTCGAAATAGAAAAGAGGATTTTTGGATTTTTCGCTAGCTCATTAGATTGATAGCTCGATCGATTTACTCAGTTTTGTCAACATTCCCGCTGACATTTTTTCACAAGAAGTGTTCAGCGCGCTCAGACAAAGGCTTAGAGCTGACGAAATATGATCATTGGATCCATCTCAGTTAACT